>JAQPPZ010001844.1:13632629-14993484 GCA_028583015.1 Wollemia nobilis
CAGTTGGTTTTAAAAGTTGAGATGATTTAGCCTTCAAGTTTCACTTACAATTATAAAGAGATGTGTAACCAGCCATTGGATCCTATTTTTGTTTCTAGACCTTATCCTAAGCACTTTTCTATGCTATTTTTACCTATATTTAAGGCGACAAAAGACCCAATAGAGCATTTAAGAAGATTTAGAACAACACGTCATGATATCATATATGATGACATGTTGTTACTAAAAATATTTTCTAAGAGTCTTAGTGGCATGAAATTAGAGTGGTACTATCGGTTAGCTAATTATTCCTTGAAGAATTCAAAGAAACACCTGAATTATTTGTCCAAAAATTTGGTGCCTATATTGAAAAGGAAGTAACAATGAAAGATGTCTATAGTTTAAAACAAGGTAAAGAGGAAAATTTTTCAGAATTCTTGGCTCATTGGAGAAGTTTAGTTGGATGCTTGAGATATACTTTACCTCCCAAAGATATGCTTGAGATATTTATTGGAAGATTGCAAGAAAAAATATCTTATGCATTAGAGACTACTACTATCACATTTTTTGATCAAGCAATTTATTTAGCAAGAAAGGTAGAACAAGCTCTTATCAAAAGAGGTCAACTCAAGATTAAAGAAGAAAAATATACTAAGTCACAGTATAAGAATAAGCATGTGGTAGGTAATGATGTAATGGATATAAGACTTGTTAATAGCATTACTAATAGCCTACAAAATATAATACTCTAGAAACCTCCACAAAAAAATTTCATAAAGATTAATATGTGAAGTAGTTTTAAAATAACTTATAGAAGCTAACGTGATTGAGTTATCTCCCATAAGGTAATCAGATACCACAACTAATTGGTACAATGAAGTTAGCATTGTGCATATCACAGAGTAGAAGGACATTGGAAAAATTATTAGAGGAAGTTGAAACATGTGGTTCAAGATTTGATTGATGTAGGTTGTCTTGATATAGAAAATTCACAATCTTCAAATAGTAAAAAAAAACCTGCTATTAACCAGAATGAACCTAAGAAAGGATAATAGATAGTTAATCAAGTATGTTATATAAATGTACCACATCATTATGATAAAAATATGGTTGTTATGATAATATCTATTTCAGAATAACAGGTGCAATATCAACAGATCCAGTGATCTCAACAAGAGATAAGTTTCTCGATAAATATTTCTCTTTTAAAACTTTTGTAAAATTCTCCTACTCATAGAGAAGCCTTGATAAATATGTCCCTCCAGATATTCACCCTAGTAATATGGCCAATATTGTAATTTCTCTTGGAACACATCATATCACATTCTTGGATGTCGATATCTCTTCCTCAAACTTGCAAGAAGATTCTTCTCTTTACATCACTACATTTTTTGGGGATAATTTTATCAAAAGAGTTATGATTGATAATGGTTATTCCCTTAATTTATGCACACATAATTTCTTTCAAAAGTTTGGATTTAAAGAGGAAGATTTAACTAAATCTAGTGATATCATTAAAACTTTCAAAAACGAGTCCCAAGAAGCTTGTGGTACCATATACCTTCCCCTTAAAGTTGGACCTAAGATTTTAGATACATTGTTCTATGTGGTATCTTGTCCTGCAACTTTTAATCTTCTTCTTGGACGTCCTTGGATCCATACAATGAAGGCCAACCCTTCTAATTTTCATCAATGTTTAAAATTTAAATTTAAAAACCAACTTGTTTCTATCTTGGGTGATCCTCATCCATTTGAATTTTGTTCACCAGATGATCTAGATCAATTTCATTCATCAAAATCCTTATCTAACCAAAAAAATCAACTCAAAATTATTGATAAGGAATCACCAATCAATATCTCATCACATGATCAATTCAAATCTTCTTGCCAAGAATCTCTCTTAGATGAATCTCATAAAGGCTTAGAGTGGCGTGTTGAGGATGAGGGGCCACCCTATCCTTCTTTGTTGGTCATAGCCCCTAAGTAGTATGCCAAAGATGAGGATGAACCTTAGAATGATATTTGTTTTGATGGGTTTGTACCTTGCGCAATGCATGTTGAGTCTTTTAGTTCTCAAGTGGACTTTGGTTCTATGTCTCATGAGGACCTTGAGCAATTAGGAGTGATTCCTACCCTACTGCCTCTTAAGGATGAGTTACTAATTCTTATTGAGGATACCATAGATGTGAACATAGGTTTTGAGGAATCCCCTAGAATATTTAAGTTAGATAAAACCTTGTCCATGGATGAGAAGGAGTAATTGACCAATTTGTTAATATAATATCAAGATATTTTTGCTTGATCATATGTCGATATGCCAAGGCTTGCTCCTTCTCTTGTTAGGTATCTGTTGGTCACGAATCTGCCACAGGAAAGGATTTTTATAGAAAATGCACCCTAGACCCGGCCAACATTGAAAGGCTGGGAGAAAGAAATGTCTCCCAGACCAATCTCTAGAGTGGGCTGGTTCCCTTACTATTCTAAGCTTGTTTTTAGATCAAAGTTACAGGAAAGGAATTGTAAAGATGCAGAAAGAAACGGGAAATATGGCCGTAGGCCGAATTTATCTGATCGGGAAAGAACAACAGCAGATAACTCTAAGTACGCAAACAACAAATAACAGAAGACAATGACGTGATCCACTCACAACCTTGCGCAGATGACCTCCAAGATAACATTCCAGAACTCACTCCCTTACTAGCAAATGTTAAAACTCAATACATAATTAAAACTAAGCAGCAAATAAGAAATGCGAGCACAAATTAGGAATGCAGAATACAGAAGGGAAAATACACAGAAAATTGCTTGCGAAACCGGAGAGTCGAATGTCTTATATTCATGCAAAGTACTTGAAAAGCTTTCAGCAAAAGTATCTCTCAAACTCCCGATACTTGTTCTTGAGATTTACATTGATTTATATAGAGGTCTTGCCTCTTTGCAGCATTAAAACTATGAAACGGACCTCCTCGAGATCTACAAATTATGCAACGAAAACAAGGAGATGATATCCTTAAACAGCCTCGGAGAAACCAGAAATTAAATGCCATAAGGAGGAGTCGGTCGTCTTCATTAAATGGTTGTTCTTGAAAATGTGCATGAAACCGTTAGAAAAATCATGAACAAGCAGCTTCGAATAATGGAAATCTTCAATTCTGGTAGCTTGGGCGCGTTCTTCTACCTTGACCGCATCGAAAAGCAGCAACACATTTAATTTTGGAGCGCTTTGAATCATCGAAACTCACAAAACTGCATCGGGCCGTTTGAACCGCTTTCAGCACGAAACTGCAATAGGTCGCGAAAACATGACAGGTCACGAAATCGTGACGTCTTTTCGCTCTCGTACGCTTCTACCGCTTCGAACCGTGAAAACCAACCATGTCACGAAATCGCTACATATTCGGCTTCTATATCTCCTTCGCAACCTTGCACCGCAAAAACACAACGCTGCGCGATTTCACGACGTCCATACAATTATGCTCTTTCTCTGCTTTGTTTCTACGAAAATGCGACAATGCGCGATTTCGCTACATCCTTCATCTCTCTGTTCTCTTCGCTGCATCAAATCGCGAAAACATGACATCGTGCGATTTCGTTGCATCTTTCCATTGGCACTTTCATCATTATCTCCATGTCGCAAAAATGAGACAATGCGCGAAATCGCTACACTATCTTCCCACTACTCAGTCTTGGCTTTTACATCGCGAAAATCTGACATGTCACGATTTCGCTACAACTTTTTGCATGTTGTACGGCCCTGCTTCTAAGCCACGAAAACGCAACACTCTTGCCTTAGTATTTCTTCAACTTCCACCATGTCACGATTTCGCTACAAGTTCTTCTCCTTGACTTCATTTCCTACAATTCTCCTCACTTAGTCTTTCTTCAACAATGTGTCACGAAATCGCTACCATTTTCTTGCATTCTCCACTGTTCTCACTTCCTGTCACGATTTCGCGACGTCTTCGTCTTGCTTGGACTCATTCTCAAAAGTGTCACGATATCGCTACGCCATTCGTGCCTTAGACTCTTTTCATCCACCTGAACCGCGACCACACAACACGTAGCGATTTCGCTACATCCTTTGCTTTGCTTGGCTTCATCCTACAACTGGCACGAAATCGCTACCATTTTACAACTTGAGCTTTTCTGTCCACCCACGCCGCGAAAACGTGACGCGTCGCGATTTCACGACATCTTTTGCCTTATGTGCCTTGTGCCATATTATGTCGCGATTTCGCGACAACTTTGAGTCTCATCGCCCTTGGCTTGGTTATGTCACGATTTCGCGACAACTTTGTCGCTCTGCCCTCCGTTGACCATTTTGACCGCGAAAATCTAACACGTCGCGATATCGCGACGGTTTTGCCCCCTGCTGCCGTTGACTGCGTTGACCCGATTTTTTGACACGTCGCGAAATCGCGACAACTTTGCGTTTGTTTTCTCTCTCCTCATCCGACCCGCGATATTGCGACATGTCGCGATATCGCGACGGTTTTCAACTTTGGCTCTCCATGCTATTTTTTGTCGCGATTTCGCGACAACTTTCGGACTTAGGTTTTTTTTGCATCAAAACCTGTAGAGGAGTTAGAATTTCAACAGCTTATGCATGAATAATCAACAATCAAAATAAATGTGGCAAAAATGCCAACATTCTTGGCGGCTCGTGGGGTATACAGTTCTGTTGTATGCAAGAATCCCAGGCCTGAATCCATTGGGCAACAGAGTCATGAAAACTTAGAACAGAAAGCTAGCTACTGGGGTTCATCTCGATGGACTGCTGCAACAACTTTTGTTGAATAACTGAAACTTAAAGAATCGACATTTGGCTCAACTGATCATGGGATACAAAAATGGAAATGAATGGAATGAGATCCTGCGGATGCGTAGGCGGTGAAATGCAAATGGAATAGTGATATGGTGGAATGGTGAAATGGGTGAAAGTGATGCGGTAGACAGTAACAGAATGCTTCTGTGCTACCAGCTGCGATGGAAGGGGAATGGAAGTAAATGAACTAATGGAATGGAAGTGGAATAAATGATGAGAAAGGTGTGAACCATGGATAAACTGCGATAAATGCTAAAAATGACAGAGAACTTAGAAGAAAGGGATAAGAAGAAGCGGGAATAATAGGAAAGGGGAAAAGAAACAACAGCAGTGGCTTTTTTTACTGTAGAAGAAAAGGAGTAGGAGAAGGAGGAAAATGAAGAAGGGAAGGGAAGAAAAAGGGAAGGGGAAGGAAGAAATTGATAGGAAGCCACTAACTGCTGGGAAGGGAGAAGAAAAAGAAAAAAAAAATAGGCACCTACGGCTCGCATGCAAAAAGAGCCGAAGTGGACAAATGAAAACAATACTTCTTTTTTTTTTCTTTTTTTTTTTTTTTTTTATGCTATATACAAGGTGATACTGGACTGCCAGTTCATGAAGTGTAGGCTTTCAGATGAAAGTCGTTCACTGAAATAGGAAGTGGGCTGCCATCCAAGTCTTCCAGATAAAACGAATTTGCTGCACCAGCACTGACAATGCGGAAGGGACCCTCCCACAGAGCATCAAACTTCTTGTGATTCCCAGGCTTGGCTTTGTTTTCATTCCATTTCAGGACCAAATCACCCACCTTAAGTGGACGATCAGCAGAATTTTTATGGAACCACTTTGAAATAACCTGTGTGTGCTTAGCAAACTCTTCATAGGCCAAAGAACGTTGCTCTTCCAACTGTAATAACTGAGCCAACCGCATATCCAAGGAATCTATATCTGTTTCATCATCCTGAAAATCCTGCAACTGCTGCAATACTGGCAACTCTAGATGAACAGGCAACCTTGCCTCTTTTCCATAAACCAGGGCATATGGTGAAGTCTTGATAGACTTCTTGATTGAAATCCTATCTGCCCATAAAGCTTGATTCAAGTAGAAGGTGCCATGATCTCTTGTTATCCCCCAAAGACCTCTTTAAAATCCGGAGCAAATTTTTATTTGTGGACTCTAACAAGCCATTCCCCGAGGATAATAGTTAGAGGATGTTTTCAGGAAAACACCATACTTGTTTGCAAACTCAGCTAACTCAGCTCCAATAAATGGAGTCCCATTATCTGTAATAATAGCATCAGGAATGCCAAAGCGTGTAATCAGCCCTTCAATGAAAGAAATCACCACACTCTAATTTGCAACCTTGGTTGGAATAGCTTCAGACCACCTCGTAAAATAATCTGTAGCTGTCAAAATATACCTGTGTCCAGCTGAAGAATTCGGATCAATAATCCCAATAAAGTCCAACCCCCACTGCTGAAAAGGTGCTTCAACCTGAATTGGATGCAAAGGCAGTGATGCATTCCTAACTCTTCCTGTATACCTTTGACATTTGTCACATGCTTGGGCAATCCTGAAAGCATCTGTGAACAAGGTTGGCCAATAGTAACCAGCTCGAATTATTTTTAAAGCCATCGGTCTACCTGCATAGTGTCCTCCTGATATGCCAGAATGAAACTCCTCCAGGAGTCTAGCCTTCTCTGATTCCTTGACACACCTTAAAAGAACGCCATCAATATTCTTAAAAAATAATCCTTCTGGGCAAGAAACATACCTAAGAGCTTGCAGGCGAAACCTTCTCCGTTGTGAGGCATTTAACTGTGAAGGGCATTTACCAGTTGTGAAGTAATCAATGAGGTCATCAGCCCAATCTTGCTCCTTAACTAAGAGGTTCATCAGATTGTCATCACTAGCAAGATCATCTGCTTGATATTCAACTATTTCAGATGTTGCCATCTTTGCTAAGTGCTGGCATAAAGCCTTACCACGCACTAGCTTGGTCGGATGAATCTCAACATCAAATTCTTGGATCTTGGTGACCCAACCAGCGCGTTTATCACCCATCTCTCCTTGAATGATGAAATTTCTTACATCAGGATGTATAACATAGACAACTGTTCTACTCTGAGATATGAAATGCTTGAATTTTTTAAGAGACTTCATGACAACATACACCTATTTTTCAATGAAATTATACTTTGCCTCATGAGGTAAAATAACCTGACTAAGGAAAGCAATGGGCCTTTCATTCCCATCGTCCCCTTTCTGTGTGAGTACTGCGGCATAGCTTTCATCTTCCCCAACTGCATACATAATGAAATCTTTTGAATAATCAGGATTAATTAGTACAAGAGCCTGCGCTATTCTATCCTTAATTTCTTGGAATGCCTCTTTCCTTTGAGTTGTCCATTTAAAGTCTGCATCCTTCTTCAACAACTCAGTCATAGGTTTGACAACCTGGGCAAAATCAGAAATGAACTTCCTGATAAAATTAATCTGTCCAAAGAAAGACTGCAGTTCTTTCTTGTTGGCAGGGAGTGAAAGTTTCTTCAATGCTTCAACTCGGGCTGGATCTATTGCTAAACCATCCTCTGAAATAACATGCCCCAAGAGTTTACCTTCCTTCACTGCAAACACTGACTTCTTTGGATTAATGGAAATCCCAAATTCTCTGCATTTTCCAAAAATTTGCCTCAGATGAGAACCGTGATCTTCCTGTCTATGTGAAAAGACAGTCATATCATCAAGATAAATAACAATAATCTTGTTCAAGAGTTCCTCGAATGCAATGTCCATGGCTCTCTGGAAGGTAGCCCCAACATTTGATAGTCCAAAAGGCATTCGCTGATAAGCAAAAGTGCCCCACTTAGTTGTGAATGTTGTCTTGTACTGGTCCTCATCCCTAACCCAAATCTGGTTATATCCAGAGAATCCATCCAACAGTGAAAAACGCTGAGCCCCAGCCACAACATGCAGTATTTGATCTATACGAGGCAAGGGATAATGATCTTTCAGAGATGCACGGTTCAGATTCCAAAAATCTACACACAGTCGTATGTCTCCATTCTTCTTTCGAACTGGAACCAGATTAGCAACCCAAGTCGAGTGCTTAACTGGATATATAATTTTGGCTTGCAGCATTTTCACAAGCTCGGCCCTCATTAGAGTCTCAATCTTTGGATTTACTGGTCGTTGCTTTTGCCTGAAGGGTCTGACTCCTTCTTCCAACTCAATAGTATGCTGAACAATCTGTTTATCATATCCTTTCAGATCTTCATAACTCCAAGCCACAATATCAAAAAATTCTTGACACAGTTGCCTGATTTCTTGCAGTTCATCAGGAGTAGAATCGGTTCCAATCTTAATGACCTTATTGGGTTCTAATTGCAACTCCATGTACTCTTTCTTATCAATCTCAATCCGATGTTTCTTGGACCGATCATGCTGATCAAACAAACTTTCTAGAGTTATAAGACCCTTCGGAATGTGATTATTCCGTAACTGAATTAGACCTTCAGCTTCTTCGTGCTCCAAGGTTCTCCCTTTGATAGTGGCAGCTTCTTGAATCAAAAAGTTGACAATTTGCTCATCATCCTCGAAGACTTGCCAGAAAGTATCCTTGTCTGGGACACTTGGCCTGTACACCATCCTTACTGTCTTTGGTTTCTTCACTACCTGCTCAATAGGAGAAAAATTGGCTCCAAGGGATGCTAGAAGATCTGCATGCTTATTCAGCTCTCGAGAAATGGCTTGAATATTCAGAGCTGTGAAAAACTCAAACAGGTCCCAAACTTGGTTGCGGTATGCTTTGAGATAATGTTGCTTAGAAATACACCTGTTTGTTACTTGGTTTACAATAAGCTCAGAATCACCAAAAATCTGTAGCTGTTCGATTCCCAACTTCCTTGCCTTTTTCAAGCCTAAGCATAATGCTTCGTACTCGGCAGCATTGTTAGTACAATTCCAAGTAAGACGGTATGAATATGTTCTTTGTAAACCAGAAGGAGAAATCAAAACAATACCTGCTCCTGCACCGTTTTTGCATCTAGCCCCATCGAAATATAACTTCCATAGTTGATCTGTGACAGAACTCTGATCATCTTGGTTAGAAAATACCTGCCTTGTGCCACCCTCTGGTTTTTGGATAGAATAACAGCCGATTTCGGTCTCCAACATGGCATTGAAATCAAGCATGGAAAACTGATCGTCCAACTGGAGCTCATCTAAAACCTCATGCATCAAATCAGAATCCTCTGACTCTTCGGTTAGCATGTTAACAGACTGCATGTTTTTTTCTGCTTCTTCCAGCTTCTCAATGTGAAAAGAGGAAGGTTTTTCATTCTGGATCCTGAGTCTTTTTCCTTTGAAAGGGATTTCTAAGTGGGAATAATCCAGTGCCAGGTAACCTCCCAACTTTGCAGTAAACTCTCTGGATAAGCACATACTAAAATAGGGTTCTAAATCTACCACAACAATCTCTTGAATGACTGTAATCTGAGGCATAGTATG
Organism: Wollemia nobilis; assembly: GCA_028583015.1. Taxonomy (NCBI): domain Eukaryota; kingdom Viridiplantae; phylum Streptophyta; class Pinopsida; order Araucariales; family Araucariaceae; genus Wollemia; species Wollemia nobilis. The sequence continues at coordinate 13,641,923 of JAQPPZ010001844.1, forward strand.
CAAAACAATTGGGACATCCTTGATTACACCCACCATTTTCACAGGAGTGCCATCTAACTGCAAAACTCCAGGGCTACTTCGTGTGTATTCCATGCCCATAACTTCGCAAACTGCCTTTGGCATGACAAGTTGTAGCAGCTCCGGAGTCGATCATGCAATTATGCACGATCCAACCCTCTATTTGCAATGATAGATAAAACGGGGGTGGTCTATTTTTACCAGTGACAGAAGTGGTTAAGGCTTGAGCATAAATTGTCCGGGTAGGACCCTTTTCACTATCCTTCACAGATTTTAAAGATTCTTGCAATAAATCTACCTGCCCAGGCAACTGCAATGCATCGTAAAGACTAACCTTAGCTGGGGTCTTCTTCAGTTCTTCGACAATGTTGTATGCAACCACAGCAGATTCCTTCTTTTCAACAGGATGTTCATATCTGCTTCGATACTGTTGAGTGGCTTCCACTCTTAGCCTCTTCGTCAATGAAGGATACTTCAACTTTTCTCTAGCTTGCTCTTCTGCTTCTGATCTTGCCTGTGCAGTTGCAGCCTTTTCTTGAACTCTATGGGAAACAGGATCTTTCGGCAAAATAGGCGCATCAGGCTTTGAAACTGGCATAGGAGCTTTCACTGGCTTCTTCAAATCAGCTGGCACTTTTAATGGTTCTAACTCAGCAGGATCTACTGTAACAGACTTCTTTCCAGTCCTTGTGAGAACTGAAACTTGCTCTTCCAGTGGAGTCATTAAGCTATGGCCTGCCTCAGAGATCATATTGACTTGCCCTCCTGAAGAACTAGCAGCCAATGTCTGCACATAATTCAGATGGACCATGCAGGTATCTTCTCCATGGGGATCATTACAAGTCGAACACCAATACGTTCTTTCAACAAGGACTGCATCTTCATTTACCAAAGCAGTCAAGCTTTTCTCAGGTGCTTTGCTTGTTGAAGCAGCTTGGTCTCTAGTAATTGGCGAGGGTTGAAATCTCCTTGGCTGGAAATCTCGCTCAGCTTGCTTCCTTTCAATAAGCGTGATCTTATTACCCATTGCTCTTATTGCAGAATTGGCAGATTTTACCTCTTGCAAGAGTGTTGTATAAGGATCAGGGTTTACAGGTGCAGGAGGTGCTGGTAAGGGCAAAGGTGCTGGTGGTGCCGGTAATGCTGGAAATGAGGTGGAAGCAGGGAATGGCAGAATGCTGGGTGCAGGCAGCTGGAGATTTGCTGAAGTAGACAGCTGAGGAGCTGGGATAGGTGCAATTTGAGGTGCACTAGAATTCCATGATGGGACAGGGTACATAGAAGACATAGATTGCAAAAAAGAACTAGGATATAAATGCTGTGGAATATCAGGAAGAATGGGCATTGCTACCTTTGGGGGAAGCCTATCGATTGCAATCAAGTCTCGCCTCCGCCTTCTGTGCTTGCTCGAACAATTCTGGGAAAGTCATCACATTGGACTGCCCGATCGCCAAGCCAATATCTCGTATTGAACGCTCGGAGGTAGTAAAACGTAGCTTGCTCAGGGGTAGGGCGAAGTCCTTCAAGCACTCGCTGCCAGCTCCTGGTGAAGCGAACATTAAAATCTGCTATTGCCTCCTGCGGATGCCTCTGGATCGCATTAAACTGGTGCAACAATGAAAATGGGTCAGCCTGTTCATGAAAATTCTTAACTAACAGTTCTCCTAGCTGATCCCAGGACGCAATAGTGCCTGGTTGCAGAGATCTATACCAGTACAACAATTTTCCTCTCAAAGATAACACTAGTAACTTCACCATTACATCTTCATCTGTTATGTCATGAATGGCTGCCAGAGAAGCTACATCATGAATATGTTCGTATGCAGTCTTTCCCGTACCATCATAAGTTGGCAATGCCTTCAAGGCAGCCTGGGGAACTGGATTTTGAGCCTGCAGATTCAAGGCCCCTGAGCTGTTCCAAGCTAAAAACTGCCTAGGTGGAGGATACTGGGCCATTGGAACTAGTGTATGTAACTGAGAAGATGGAAAACTAGTAACAATACCAGGGATTTGTGTGGATATGGCAGATGATGCAAGCGATGGGGAAACCAACCTAGAATGCTCACCACTTCTTGTGCTGTCAAGTTCAAAAAACTCGACAAGATCTCCAACTTTTTTAGACTGTGATCTCGTGATCATGAAGTACGACTTTCACCGCATCCACGTCCGAGAGATTTCTGAGTACTCGTAGAGTCACCAAATGTTCTAACTTTACGGCATGAAGGCGAACATTAAACCTTCAATACTATGGGATCTTTCTGAGACAGAAGAAGTCTGTCCCACCGGGCGTGCCAAAAACTGTTGGTCACGAATCTGCCACAGGAAAGGATTTTTATAGAAAATGCACCCTAGACCCGGCCAACATTGAAAGGCTGGGAGAAAGAAATGTCTCCCAGACCAATCTCCAGAGTGGGCTGGTTCCCTTACTATTCTAAGCTTGTTTTTAGATCAAAGTTACAGGAAAGGAATTGTAAAGATGTAGAAAGAAATGGGAAATATAGCCGTAGGCCGAATTTATCTGATCGGGAAAGAACAACAGCAGATAACTCTAAGTACGCAAACAACAAATAACAGAAGACAATGACGTGATTCACTCACAACCTTGCGCAGATGACCTCCAAGATAACATTCCAGAACTCACTCCCTTACTAGCAAATGTTAAAACTCAATACAGAATTAAAACTAAGCAGCAAATAAGAAATGCGAGCACAAATTAGGAATGCAGAATACAGAAGGGAAAATACACAGAAAATTGCTTGCGAAACCAGAGAGCCGAATGTCTTATATTCATGCAAAGTACTTGAAAAGCTTTCAGCAAAAGTATCTCTCAAACTCCCGATACTTGTTCTTGAGATTTACATTGATTTATATAGAGGTCTTGCCTCTTTGCAGCATTAAAACTATGAAACGGACCTCCTCGAGATCTACAAATTATGCAATGGAAACAAGGAGATGATATCCTTAAACAGCCTCGGAGAAACCAGAAATTAAATGCCATAAGGAGGAGTCGGTCGTCTTCATTAAATGATGTTCTTGAAAATGTGCATGAAACCGTTAGAAAAATCATGAACAACAGCTTCGAAATATGGAAATCTTCAATTCTGGTAGCTTGGGCGCGTTCTTCTACCTTGACCGCATCGGAAAGCAGCAACACATTTAATTTTGGAGTGCTTTGAATCATCGAAACTCACAAAACTGCATCGGGCCGTTTGAACCGCTTTCTGGCGCGAAACTGTAACAGGTCGCGAAAACGCGACAGGTCACGAAATCGTGACGTCTTTCTGCTCCGTACGCTTCTGTCGCTTGAACCGCGAAAACCAACCATGTCGCGAAATCGCTACATATTCGGCTTCCATATCTCCTTCGCAACCTTGAACCGCGAAAACACAATGCTGTGCGATTTCGCGACGTCCGTACAATTATGCTCTTTCTCTGCTTTGTTTTCGCAAAAATGCGACAATGCGCGATTTCGCTACATCCTTCATCTCTCTGTTCTCTTTGCTGCATCAAATCGTGAAAACATGACATCGTGCAATTTCACTACATCTTTTCGTTGGCACTTTCATCATTATCTCCATGTCGCAAAAATGAGACAATGCGCGAAATCGCTACACTATCTTCCCACTGCTCAGTCTTGGCTTTTACATCGCGAAAATCCGACATGTCACGATTTCGCTACAACTTTTACGCATGCTGTACGGTCCTGCTTCTAAGCCGCAAAAATGCGACACTCTTGCCTTAGTGTTTCTTCAACTTCCACCATGTCGCGATTTCGCTACAAGTTCTGCTTCCTTGGACTTTGTTGTTCGCCAACCGCAAAAATGGAACACTGCACGATTTCGCTACATTTCTCCGCACTTAGTCTTTCTCAACAATGTGTCACGAAATCGCTACCATTTCTTGCCTTAAGCCTTCCTTGCTCACTATGTCACGAAATCGCGACGTTCGCTTGCATTCTCCATTGTTCTCACTTTCTGTCGTGATTTCGCGACGTCTTCGTCTTGCTTGGACTCATTCTCAAAAGTGTCACGATATCGCTACGCCATTCGTGCCTTAGACTCTTTTCATCCACCTGAACCGCGACCACACAACACGTAGCGATTTCGCTACATCCTTTGCTTTGCTTGGCTTCATCCTACAACTGTCGCGAAATCGCGACCATTTTACACCTTGAGCTTTTCTGTCCACCCACGCCGCGAAAACGAGACGCGTCGCGATTTCGCGACGTCTTTTGCCTTATGTGTCTTGTGCCATATTGTGTCGCGATTTCGCGACAACTTTGAGTCTCATCGCCCTTGGCTTGGTTTTGTCGTGATTTCGCGACAACTTTGTCGCTCTGCCCTCCGTTGACCATTTTGACCGCGAAAATCTAACACGTCGCGATATCGCGACGGTTTTGCCCCCCGTGCTGTTGACTGTGTTGACCGTGATTTTTTGACACGTCGCGAAATCGCGACAATTTTGCGTTTGTTTTCTCTCTCCTCATCCGACCCGCGATAACGCGACATGTCGCGATATCGCGACGGTTTTCAACTTTGGCTCTCCATGCTGTTTTTTGTCGCGATTTCGTGACAGCTTTCGGACTTAGTCTTTTTTTGCATCAAAACCTGTAGAGGAGTTAGAATTTCAACAGCTTAAGCATGAATAATCAACAATCAAATAAATGTGGCAAAAATGCCAACAGTATCATTTGGTAGTTAAGACTAGTGCTAGGCCTATTAAGTAAAACATTAGGAAGATGCATCCTAAGGTCACATTATTAGTTAAGGAAGAGCTCCAAAAAATCCTTGATGCCAGTTTTATAAAAGCTATCAACTATTTTTATTAGATCTCTAATTTCGTTCTTGTAGCTAAGAAGTAAGGAACAATTAGAATATGTACCAAATTTTAGGACAATAAATTAGCACATCCCAAGGATGATTTTCCCTTGCCCAACATAGATCAGATCATAGATTTTATCACCAAATATGGAATGCTTTCACTCATGGATGGTTTCTCAAGCTATAATCAGATTTTGATTACCCTTGAGGACCAAGTGAAGACAATATTCACTACTCCATGGGGTACCTTATGCTAGAAAGTCATGCATTTCAGCTTGAAAAATGCAGGAGTTACCTATCAGTGGGCCATGACTTATATTTTCCATGACATAATGCATGATATTCTCCAGGACTATGTGGACGATTTTCTAGCTCACTCCATAGAATGAAAAGATCATATCCGTGATTTAAGACGAGTATTTGAAAGGCTTCACCAGTACAAGGTCCATCTTAAACCCGCTAAGTGTGTGTTTAGAGTCGCATATGGAAAGTTGTTAGGCTTCATAGTTTCTAAGTGAGGCATTGAAGTGGATCCTACTAAGATAGCGGTTATCACTGACATGCCTCCTCCCCACATCCTAATCGAAATACATAGACTGCAAGGTAAGAATTAGTCTATTCGTTCATTCATTGCCCAACTAGTTGATAAGTGTTAGCCCTTTCTTAAGATTCTTAAGAAAGATGTGGTCTTCCAGTGGGATTCTGAGTGTCAAAAATATTTTGATGATATCAAGAAGTATCTCACTTCCCTACCTATTTTAGTTGCAAGTATGCTTGGTAGGTATTTGATGCTTTACATAGTAGCCACTACTCATGCTTTAGGAGCTATGCTAGCCCAACATGATGATTAGAACAAAGAGTGAGTTAATTACTATATCAGTAGAACCTTGGTTAGCTATGAAACTAGGTACAATCCCTTAGAAAAGCTTTGCCTTGCTGTAGTGTTTGTTTCCCAAAAGTTAAGACACTACATGCTCAACCATAAGATATTGGTAGTTGTAAAGTTTGATCCTTTGCACTATTTTATGTCTAAGCCCCACCTTTCAGGTCGAGCTACTAAATGGGTGTTGGCCCTTAGTTATTTTGACCTAAATTTCATAGGTAAGAAGGCTATTAAGGGCCAGGTGATTGTTGATCAGTCTGCTCCCCTAGAAGTTGCTCATCCTATAGTTGTTGAGTTTCCTAATGAGTGCTTTAATGTCGAATTTGAGGAGTTCGAGTCTTGGACTTTATTTTTTTATGGAGCTTGATGCATGAAGGGTGCTAGTGCTAGAGTCATTCTAGTCACCCCACAAAAGCAACTCATCCCCTTGTCCTTCAAACTTTGTTTCTCTTGCATGAACAATACTAGAGAGTACGAGGCTTTGATCCTTGATCTTAGAGTAGCCTTAACTTTGTAGGTTAGAGTCCTTTCAATATTTTATGACTCTCAACTTATAGTTAATTAGATTAATGATGTTTATCAGACTTGGTATGATAAACTTAAGCCCTACAAGGGTGTTGTTACCAAGTTGTTATCCTCATTTGATCGAGTAACCATAGAGTCTGTCCCTAGATCCTCAAACCACCATCTAGATGCCATGGTTGCTACTGCATCCTTGTTTCCTCTAGAGTTAGAAGATGATCAATCATTGATTATCATTAAACAACTTCAAAAACCTACATTGCTTGGTTCTTGTCTTGTTTTGTTGAGATTGTTTGACCATCATATCTTCCCCATCAGAGCTATGGTATATCGACATATTTAATTTCCTTAGGGATGGTTCGATTCCAGATGGTTTAGATCACAATCATAGTAAGATTTTATGCAAAAGAGTGTGTCTACTCATCATAATAAAAAATACTTTGTATCGACGTTCTTTTGAAGGCATCCTCTTATGATGTCTTGACTCTGATGAATTTTGAATTGTCCTTAGTGATGCTCATAAAGGTTCATGAGAAGGCCATTTCAGTAGCAATGCTATTACCAAAAAGCTCCTTTGGATGGGGTACTACTAGCCTTCCATGGAGAAATATACATGTGACTATGTTCGATGCTACAAAAATTGTCAATGACATGCTCATCTTATTCATGCTCCTTCTCAAGACATTTAGGTTATATCTTCCCCTTGGCCACTTTCCATGTGGTGATTGGACATTATCGAGAAGGTTAACCCCATGTAATATGATGATCATAATTTTATCATTACTGCAACAGAGTACTTCACTAAATGGGTCGAAGTCACACCTCTAGCTACAATGACTAGAACTCAAGTTTCTAAGTTCATATTCAACTAGATTCTTTGTAGGTTCGGGATTCCTTCGATGATTGTTTCTGACAATGACACTCCTTTCAAGAATAAGGATGTTTGTAACCTTTGCTTTAAGTACAAGATTCAACACAAGTGGTCAACTCCTTATTACCCTCAGGGTAATGGACGAGCCAAATTTTGGCAATTTTGGGTACTTTGGGTACATTGCCTTTGCTCAAATGTATAAGTTGTCATTGATGTCAAGAAGCTCTTGAAGGAATTTGATTTAATGCCAAATAATTTTTTTTGATGAAGGTTACGGCATGATAGTTTCAAAGGTCTTTTGCAAACCCCAAGCGGACAGGTTCGAGAGAAAGAGCTCGCAAAGAAAAGTGTCACGATTTCGCGACAATTTGCAAGAGGGATTGTACGAACGAAAAAGTGTCACGGTTTCGTGACAGGTTCGAGAGAAAGAGCTCGCAGAGAAAAAGTGTCATGATATCGCGACATGTCGGGTTTTCGCGACCCAAAGAAAAGAAAAGCGCTAAGGAGAAAAGGTGTCACGATATAGCGATATGTCGGGTTTTCGTGACCCGAAGAAAAGAAAAGCGCTAAGGAGAAAAAGTGTCACGATATCGCGACATGTCGGGTTTTCACGACCCGAAGAACAAAAAAGAGCTAAGGAGGAAAAGTGTCACGATATCGCGACATGTCGCATTTTTGCGACTTAAGCAGGAGAGAGAAAGTAAAGTGAGAACTGTCGCGATTTCGCGACATGCAGTAGAGGAAAGAGTTCGAAGTGAGAACTGCCGCGATTTCGCGACATGCAGCAAAGGAAAGAGTTCGAAGTGAGAACTATCGCGATTTTGCGACATGTTGTAGAGGAAAGAGTTCAAAGTGAGAACTGTCGTGATTTTGCGACATGCTACAGATGAAAGTGTTCGAAGTGATAACTGTCATGATTTTGCGACGAGCTGCAAAGGAAGCGTACGAAAGTTGAAAGCATCGCGATTTTGTGACAGGTTTCAAAGAAAACGTACGAAAGTTGATAGCGTCGCGATTTCGCGACAGGTTGCAAAGAAAGCATGCAGAAGGTGATAGCATCACGATTTCGTGACAAGTTGCAAAGGAAGCATACGAAAGTTGAAAGCGTTGCTATTTCGTGACATGCAGTACAGAAAAGAGTTTAAAGTGATAAAGAGCTCACAGAGAAAAAGTGTCACGATATCGCGACATGTCGAGTTTTCATGACTCGAAGAAAAGAAAAGCGCTAAGGAGAAAAAGTGTCACGATATCACGACGTGTCGGGTTTTCGCGACCCAAAGAAAAGAAAAGCGCTAAGGAGAAAAAGTGCCACGATGTCGCGACATGTCGGGTTTTCGCGACCCGAAGAATAGAAAAGAGCTAAGGAGGAAAAGTGTCGCGATATCGCGACATGTCGCATTTTCGCGACTTAAGCAGGAGAGAGAAAGTAAAGTGAGAACTGTCGTGATTTCGCGACATGCAGCAGAGGAAAGAGTTCGAAGTGAGAACTATCGTGATTTCGTGACATGTAGCAAAGGAAAGAGTTTGAAGTGAGAACTGTCACGATTTCACGACATGCTGCAGAGGAAAGAGTTTGAAGTGAGAACTGTCGTGATTTTGCGACATGCTGCAGATGAAAGTGTTCGAAGTGAGAACTATCGTGATTTCGCGACGAGCTACAAAGGAAGCGTACAAAAGTTGAAAGCGTCGTGATTTCATGATAGGTTGCAAAGAAAACGTATGGAAGTTGATAGTGTCACGATTTTGCGACAGGTTGCAAAGAAAGCATGCAAAAGGTGATAGCGTCGCGATTTCGTGACAAGTTGCAAAGAAAGTGTACGAAAGTTGAAAGCATCGCGATTTCATGACAGGTTGCAAAGAAAACGTACGAAAGTTGATAGCGTCACGATTTCACGATAGGTTGCAAAGAAAGCATGCAGAAGGTGATAGCGTCACGATTTCGTGACAAGTTGCAAAGGAAGCGTACGAAAGCTGAAAGCATCGTGATTTCACGATGTGTTGCAGAGAAAGCGTACGGATGCAGAAAGGGTCACGATTTCATGACAGATTGAGATGGTAGCGTACGATTGGAGAAAGTGTCGTAATTTCGTGACAAAAATAGAAAGCAGGTCTTCAACAGAAGTGTCATGATTTCGTGAAAAAATCCAAAAGAAAGTGTACAGAGGCAAAGGTGTCACGATATCGCAACATGATGTAGTTTCGTGAAAAAAGCTACAGAAGAGTTACAGAGGCAGTTGAAGTCGACAAAGTTAAAAGTGAGCTGACGAAGTTTAGGGTTTACAATCGATGAAGATTAGGGTTTACAGCCGACTAAGATGAGGGTTTTCATCATGAAAATTCTTGTATAAAAGGAGGGTTGTTTGGAGAATTGAAAAGTGGAATTGTGTGTGTCAAAGTGTGCGAGATGCAGCCGAAAGAGTGCAGATAGCAAAGAAGTGGTGAGATGATGTCGAAGTGTGCAAAGTGAGCGAAGAGTCGTGATGAATTGTTCTAAGTGCCGCTGTGATTGTGTAGAGAGAGCAGAGGGCGAAGAGAGCACAAAGGGCAAAGACGAACGTAGAGTGTTGCTGTATGGGCGCAGAGTGTGCGAAGACAGTGCAGAGTGTGTGCAAAGAGACGACTAAGAGAAGATGAAGTGCGGCTGTAAGAGTGCAGAAGTTGTGTATGTTTTGTGAACATTTTTGACAGGTTTCGATGGGGACTTGTGAGCAGATTTGGACAGGTCCTAGTAGAGTATTTGTGAGCTGAGTTTGATAGTTCTATCAGAGAACTTGAGGACAGAAGTGCATTGGTTCTATGAGGAGAACCTGAGGATAATTGGCAAGTCTTTGAGAAGGGTTGTATGTAGAGGATTGATTTGTTCAAGTGTTGGACATATCTGATAGACAGAGAAAGACTTGTACTAGATCGACTGACTGTGTTTGGTACAGGTTGTTGAGCTGCTATGGATGTGATCATAGAAGGCAGAGGTCTCTTAGGCTAAGCATTGAGGACAAGAGGTCTTCGATGGAAAGGAGTTCCACATGCTGGCAAGAGGTAGAGGTAGTTGATCTTCTGAGGGATCATTTCTAGAGCAGAGGGGAAGGTATCTCCTTTGAGCAGAGGCTCATAAATTTTGATTGGGGGAAGGTATTTCCTTTGAGAAGAGGCTCATAAATTTTGATTGGGGGAAGGTATCTACTTTGGGTCGAGGCTCATAAACATTGTAATTGGGAAGGATTCCCAAAGAACTTTGAGATAACTTTTAGAGAAAAGTTTTGTGGACGTAGCTCGACCATTCTGGGTGAACCACGTTAAAATTGGTGTCACTTTGTGGATGATATTGTGCATTGCTTTGATATTGCTTTGGGTATATTGCTTTACTGTTTTGAAGTATAAAGGAAAAGTAAAAAGAGGTCTTATACTGTTCACCCCCTCTCAAGTATAAGCTTGTGTTCTTCAATTGGTATCAAAGTAGGTGCCTTCAGATAGTTTAACAGCTTGAAGGAAAAGCTAGTAAAGAACACAATGGATTATTCAAGTGGCAATGCAACACCTATTCTTGATGGGTCAGATTTTGGTCTTTGGAGTGCAAGGATGAAGGTTCATCTAATGGCACTTGGGAACGAGGTTTGGGAAGTGATTGAAGATGAGTACACTATTCCTGAACATGGTCTTAATACTAAAGAAGAAAGGCTCCTACATCACAACAATTCAAAAGCAATGAATGCAATCCCGAAAGGCTTACGTAAAGCAGATCTCACCAAAGTGATTCACTACAAGACAACTAGTGAAATGTGGAAACAGTTGAAGGTGGTTCATACAGGTGATACAAATGTTAGAAAGGCCAAGTTGAGACACTTCAAAGGTATGTTTGAACAACTCAAGATGAATGATGATGAAAATATTAGTGACTACATGCTTCGTATGGATGAGGTTGTTAACTCCATGAAAGACTTAGGTCTTGAGCTTGCTGAAAATGATGTTTGTGATAAGATTTTAAGATCTCTTCCTAATAGATTTAGTGAAAAGATTTCTACTATTGAGGAAGCTAACGATTTGGATAAGTTGAAAAAGGATGAGCTCCATAGTATACTTGTAGCATTTGAGTTGAGAACTCAAGTGAAGGTTGATGTCAAGAAAGAGGCAGCTTTCAAGGCTACCAAGAATTCCAAGGGTAAACATCTTCAAGATAGTGATGATTCTTCTAGTGATGAAGAGGCATATTACAGCAAGAAAGGCAAGTTCTCTAGAAAGCACAAAAGTATGAAAAATATAAGATGTTTCAATTATGGAAAGTTTGGTCACTATGCTACTCGATCGTACTGTTCCCAAGAATGAAAGTGATGAAGATAAACATGATTCTAAGAGCAAGGATTCTGAAAAGCACAAGCATCACAAGAAAAACAAAGATGAGCACAACAATCAAGAAAAGAGGTATTCTCACAAGCACAAGAAGAGTTTCTACCTAGACAAAGAAAGTAAGTGTTCTAGTAGTGATAGTGAAAGTTTTTCAAGTGATAATGAAAATGAGATGTTGTTCATATCAGAAAAAGAGGAAGAACCGAAACATAGATTCATTATCATGAAATGTATTAGATGTGGAAATTTTGGTCACCTTGAGGATGATTGCACAAATAATGATTTGGTTTCTAGTATGTATGAGGATGCTTCAAAAAATTATAAGGAAGATGCATGTATGGTTTTTGAAAAGGGTAGCACCTCTAGTGATAAGAAATCTAAAAAAGGCTTTGATGATTCAAAAAGCAATCAAATAAAGGATCTTGAAAGTGAACTTATTAGTGCTCTTAGTGCTTTGAAAAAGGAAAGAAAGAAGAATGCTAGACTCAAGGATAAGTTAGATGAATGTTGTATGGAGAGAGATGATCTTATAGAAAGTCTTGACTTCTCTATGGCTAAGACACAAGAACTCAAGGATGAGTTAGAGTCTAAGGTTCTTGAGTATAGTGAGTTAGAACAGAAAATGGCTTTTTTGAAAGAGGAAACTAAAGAGTACAAGGATAAGCTTTACAGGTTTCAATATAGCTCCAAAAAGGTTAAGTCACTCATCAAGGTCAAAGAAAGACAACAGATAAAACAGGCCTTGGTTTTGTTAAGCCACACAAGGAACAAGTTGGAGAGTCTAGTAAGAGATTCCAAAAATAAGAGAGTTCTGATGAGGAGAGTATTTCAGAGAAAGAGTCCTTGAGTGATAGATGCACATAAATAGAAAATAGGAAATAGAAAAGGGGAGAAAGTTTACAGGACCTAGAAGCTCATTTACAGGAAAGTTTAATGGCAGATGTTTTTCTTGTCACGGGTTTGGTCACATGGCTTCACATTGCATGACTCAAGTAAGGAAGGTAAATGACAGTTTCAGAGGTGGTAATTTCTTTCAAGGGTATTGCTACTCTTATAAACAGTTTGGGCATAAGGAAATTTTTTGTAAGGCTAATAACAGGAACAGGGTTAGTCAGAACAGGTGGATTCAAAGAACAGGTATGCCTAAAAGAAATAACATTGTTACTTGTTATAAGTGCAACAATGAAGGTCACACAGCTGGACAGTGTAGAGATAAAATTCCAAGGTACAGGAATAGGAACAGGAATAGTGGTATGAATAGGTCCAAGGATCAAGGCATGGATAAGAACAGGAATGATAACAAGAACAGGAACAGTGACAGGAACAGGAATAGGAATATGGACAAAGAGTTCAAGAGAAGGCCCGACAAGGAAATTATAGACGCCGATGATGATCGGTGCCTAATGGGAGTTTTACTCCCACCCAAGAATTAATCACCTCATCGGGAGGTGGGGGAGGGACTAAGCTAAGAGGCTCATTCTTAGTCCCGAGCCCCAAAGGTGACCCTTTGCCATTGATGACAAAGGGGGAGAGATATGAGTAAGGGGGAGAGCTTCAAAGTGAAGAGGAGAGCTTCAAGTCAGGGGGAGAAAAACTTCAAAGGAAGATTCTCAGTTGTTAGCACAGTTGGTTTCAATTTTGGCTCTTGAGAAGTGTTTTCAGTAAAGGTTTGCCATCAAAGACAAAGGGGGAGATTGTTGGCAATTTTGGTACTTTGGGTACATTGCCTTTGCTCAAATGTATAAGTTGTCATTGATGTCAAGAAGCTCTTGAAGGAATTTGATTTAATGTCAAATAATTTGTTTTGATGAAGGTTACAGCATGACAGTTTCAAAGGTCTTTTGCAAACCCCAAGCGGACAGGTTCGAGAGAAAGAGCTCACAAAGAAAAGTGTCGCAATTTCGTGACAATTTGCAAGAGGGATTGTACAGACAAAAAAGTGTCACGATTTTGTGACAGGTTCAAGAGAAAGAGCTCACAGAGAAAAAGTGTCGCGATATCGCAACATGTCGGGTTTCGCGACCCGAAGAAAACAAAAGCGCTAAGGAGAAAAAGTGTCGCGATATCGCGACATGTCGGGTTTTCGTGACCCGAAGAAAAGAAAAGCGCTAAGGAGAAAAAGTGTCGCGATATCACGACATGTCGAGTTTTCGCGACTCGAAGAACAAAAAAGAGCTAAGGAGGAAAAGTGTTGCGATATCGCGACATGTCGCATTTTTGCGACTTAAACAGGAGAGAGAAAGTAAAGTGAGAATTGTCACGATTTCACAACATGCAGCAGAGGAAAGAGTTCGAAGTGAGAACTGTCGTGATTTTATGACATGCAGCAAAGGAAAGAGTTCGAAGTGAGAACTATCATGATTTCGCGACATGCTACAGAGGAAAGAGTTCGAAGTGAGAACTGTCGTGATTTTGCGACATGCTACAGATGAAAGTGTTTGAAGTGAGAACTTCATGATTTCATGACGAGCTGCAAAGGAAGCGTACAAAAGTTGAAAGCGTCATGATTTCACGACAGGTTGCAAAGAAAACGTACGAAAGTTGATAGCGTCGTGATTTTGTGACAGGTTGCAAAGAAAGCATGCGAAAGGTGATAGCGTCACGATTTCGTGACAAGTTGCAAAGGAAGCGTACAGAAGTTGAAAGCGTCACAATTTCATGATAGGTTGCAAAGAAAACGTATGAAAGTTGATAGCATCACGATTTCATGACAGGTTGCAAAGAAAGCATGCGAAAGGTGATAGCGTCGCGATTTCACAACAAGTTGCAAAGGAAGCATACGGAAGCCGAAAGCGTCGCGATTTCATGATGTGTTGCAGAGAAAGCATACAGATGCAGAAAGCGTCATGATTTCACGACAGATTGAGATGGCAGCGTACGGTTGGAGAAAGTATCATGATTTCATGATAGAAACAGAAAGTAGGTCTTCAACAGGAGAAGTGTCGCGATTTCATGACAAAAGCCAAAAGAAAGTGTACGGAGGCAAAGGTGTCGCGATATCGTGACATGATGTAGTTTCACGGCAAAAGCTAAAGAAGAGTTATAGAGGCAGTTGAAGCCGACAAAGTTAAAAGTGAGCTGACAAAGTTTAGGGTTTATAGCCGACGAAGATTAGGGTTTATAGCCGACTAAGATGAGGGTTTTCATCATGAAAATTCTTGTATAAAAGGAGGGTTGTTTGGAGAATTAAAATGTCGATTTGTGTGAGTGTCGAAGTGTGCGAGATGCAGCCAAAAGAGTGTAGATAGCGTAGAAGTGGTGAGATGATGTCGAAGTGTGCAAAGTGAGCAAAGAGTCATGACGAATTGTTCTAAGTGCCACTGTGATTGCACAGAGAGAGCAGAGGGCAAAGAGAGGACAAAGGGCAAAGACGAATGCGGAGTGCTGCTGTATGGGCACAGAGTGTGCGAAGATAGTGCAGAGTGTGTGCACAGAGATGACTGAGAGAAGACGAAGTGCGACTGTAAGAGTGCAAAAGTTGTGTATGTTTTGTGAATATTTTTGACAGGTTCTGATGGGGACTTGTGAGCAGATTTGGACAGGTCTTAGAAGAGGATTTGTGAGCTAAGTTTGATAGTTCTATCAGATAACTTGAGGATAGAAGTGCATTGGTTCTATGAGGAGAACCTGAGGACAGTTGGCAAGTTTTTGAGAAGGCTTGTATGTAGAGGATTGATTTGTTCAAGTGTTAGACAAATCTGACAGACAGAGGAAGACTTGTACTAGACCGACTGACTATGTTTGGTATAGGTTGCTGAGCTATTGTGGACATGATCATAGAAGGTAGAGGTCTCTTAGGCTAAGCATTAAGGACAGGAGGTCTTCGATGGAAAGGAGTTCCACGTGCTGGTAAGAGGTAGAGGCAGTTGATCTTCTGAGGGATCATTTCCAGAGTAGAGGGGAAGGTATCTCCTTTGAGCAGAGGCTCATAAATTTTGATTGGGGTAATGTATCTCCTTTGAGTAGAGGCTCATAAATTTTTATTGGGGGAAGGTATCTCCTTTGGGCCGAGGCTCATAAACATTGTAATTGGGAAGGATTCCCAAAGAACTTTGAGATAACTTCTAGAGAAAAGTTTTGTGGAAATAGCCCAGCCATTCTGGGTGAACCATGTTAAAATTGGTGTCACTTTGTGGATGATATTGTGCATTGCTTTGATATTTCTTTGGGTATATTGCTTTACTATTTTGAAGTATAAAGGAAAAGTAAAAAGAGGTCTTATACTGTTCACCCCCCCCTCTCAGTATAAGCTTGTTTTCTTCACCAAAGCATCCAATAAGTCCTTGATTAGGATCTTGAAGAAGTTGGTTAGTAAGATCAATTATGACTAGTATATCCAAATTTATCCTACCTTGTGGGAATATCGTACTGGTGTGTGTACCTCCACAAGTGTCTCACCATATGTATTGGTATATGGGTCTGAGGCAGTGTTTCATTTTGAGCTCAAGGTTCCCTTATTGCACATCTTATTGCAAGATGCTTCGATCAACGATGAGATTCGTGCAGACCGTCTGCACCAATTAGAGCTACTAGATAAAAATTGCATTCATGCCTTAAAGCATTTGTGAGCCTATCAGAATAGGATTTGGTGATCATATTCTAAAAAATTTTATAATCATTCTTTTGAGTTTGGGGACCTTGTCCTCAAGGAAAATCAGAAGAACACTAATGCTCATGCTGATATTCGAGGTAAGTTTTAGCCCAATTGTTTAGGTCCCTTTATCATAACAACCAAGTTTGGCTTAGGTGCCTATATTTTGGCTTCTCTGGATGGTAAATAACTTAAATAACCTATGAATATAATGCATTTAAAAAGATATTATATCTGATCCATCATCTGCATTGCATTTTACATTTAGCTTAGATCATACTGCATTTACTTACCTACTCATATTGCATAAATACCTGTCATACTTTGCATGATTGATTGACATTCTGTTTCTCTTGCACTTTTGCTTGTTATAATTGTATTTTTGCTTGCTCATGACTTCTTATTATTATAGTTTTTTGGAATTCATGACAATGGTGTGTGACAATACCTAATTAGGTCATAGCTCACATACATTGCACTCTCACTAGGGTTATGATGCCTAGCGAAGCCCTAACCTAGGTCCCATGCATTTTCATTCCTTATTCTCTTCTCATATTCATTTGCACTTTTGTTATCTTATCTCTTCTTCTTCTAGTATCCCTTGACTTTGAAAGTTTTTACAATACTCATCATCTCTCTCCAAAGTCAAGGAATATAATCCTCTTTTGGTATATCCTTGTCCTTTGCATAATTATTCTTTCTCCTTTGATTGTCTTCTTTGTTCAAACAAGGATATACCTTCTTCTATTATTTGTTTACATATTTATCCCTCTTTAATTTTTAATCGCTAAAATTTCAAGTTGGAGGTACACACACACAATTTGTTGCTCCTCATTTTCTTCCTCTCTTTTCTTCTAGCACATGCACACACTCACATTGTGTTATATTTAAATTTATTGGTCTATATATATTCTTACACTCCCCTATCTGGTAGTACTTGCTAATACATCATACACATCATCAATAACATATCACCTCTATCAGATTACAATTATTTTGACTCAATAGGCTCTACACCCCATTATAAGATACACTCCTTGGCCATTTCAGTAGTCCTTGACATACATCCTAGTAGGTAATTGCTCCATAGCAGTTACTAGCAGATAATCACCCCATAGCAGTCACTAGCGGGTTACACTCCATATTTTGCCCATATGTCCATCCTAGCGAGTACTACATCCATAGTGGGTTTTCATTCTACACCTGGAACTTCCTTTTGGGTATAACACCCTTCATTCAAGTTCTTGGTCAGCTTCTCTCACTTTCAATTGTTGACCTTCTTTGGAGATAATATTGCTCTTCTTCTTCTTATTGTTCTTGTTCTTGTTCTTATTCTCTTCTCTTCCCTTCTTCTTTCTTTCCCTTTCTTCTATTCATCCATGCATTTCATGCTAGCTACATTAGATTCATATTGTACCTAGTGATCATTGAACTGTTGTTTGTTTGCTTACTTTGTTCTCCGTGTTTTTATGTTATGCTTTTTATTTCTTTACGTTTGTCAAGTTTCTAAAGGAATTTTAATTCCTTCTAAAACTTGAGGGGGCACCCTAGCCAAAGAGGTAGTAATAGTAGTAATGTCTCACCTTTTGTGCAAAATTCCAAAGTGTCCTTTGTGATACTCCTTTTGCACCACCCCTTTGTCCATTCTCTGTGTTTGCTATCTTCATGCCCATAGGATTTTACATATTTCTTTGACACATTTAATTGGCCTTAAATGCATCAAAGAGGGGGTAAAATATAGACACAAAATATTGACCCACTAAAGTGAGAAATTTCCCCTAGATCCCTTGTTTTCTCCTTGAAACGGTTGGGTCCTCTTTAAGCCAAAATTTCCTTTGCCAAATCTTCTTCTTTCCCCTAAAATCTTACACTGTTGGATTGGGGTCAAAAAGAACTTTCCAACGGTATATGATTTATTTCTTTTTGACTCCGTTTGACCCTTCAAATTGCATTACAATTGCAAATGGGTTTAGTAGTTGTAAAATCACGGTCCACTTTTGAGAGGCACAATTTCGCAATGCAAAATCGCGGTTACCCCTGACTAGGCATGATTTTGTATTTTAGGTTTTTCTTGCAAGGAAACCCTTATTCTCAAAGTTGGCATATTTGGCGTCGAATTTCCTTGGTTTTTTTCACTTATTTCTCTTTGAAATCCGCTATATAAGGAGGGTTTGAAATTATTTTTGGGGATAGCAAGAAAAGTAATATTGAAGTTTAAATATTATGCAAGCTCTCATATTCAAGTGATTTCTAAGTGTTCGCTAAGTGATCTGCATTCTTCTTCTTCTTTCGCAAGCAAGCTAACTCATAATTGTGGAATATGATTTGTTCTTTTTTGCATTGATTATCTGTTACTATCATTTCACTTTTGTGTATTTGTGTTGGAGCCCTGAGGAGAGATCAACTATTCGGGAGGTCTTAACCCTTTTGTTTGCTTTTATGCTATCTACCAGGTTTTTTTGATTTCTTTCATGCATGCATTAATTTTTTGTAATACGTAATCAAATTCTCGCATCATTATTATATTTTTTGCATAGTTTATGTGAAATAGCGCTCGGTCTCTACAGGGCATGATTTCATCGGTCTACAAAATCATGATCGCTTGTTACGGGGTATGATTTCACCCAAACCACATTTGGAGGTAATTTTCTATCCCCAAACCCTAGGAATACATTTTAGATTGCATATAAGACATATTACTAAATTATGTTATGAGGTTTTATCATTCTATTCAACCATATTGTGCTATGCTTGTTCATCTTCCAAAGGTCAACTTTCACTTCTATTTTTAGAGGTCAACTAAAAGAACCAAGGGGGCTTGACTGTTGTGCCTCCAAGCATTATTGTACAATGGCCTAAGTAGGTCCCTTAACGCTAATTATATTTTCTAATTGTTTGCCAATTTATCTTGCAAGAACAAGAATTGTTGATATCATTGGATAAAGGATAAAAGTAAGGATCAATCACCAGATAAGATAAGTGCTCTAGTTAATCTTTAGGTTGTTTGTTGAGTGCCTTCTATTTTTGTTACAAAACCCTAGATATAATCTTAAAAGAATACATCTACTTGAGTTCTAGGTATTGAAAGGAGAACATCATATAGTGTGCATCTAGGGTTAATATTGTTTGTGCATATTCCCTTGAACCCTTGCTTGAAGGTTTTCTATATTGAAACCTTAGGGTTAGGAAGCATTCAAAGAAAGAATCATTCTAGGGTTAGCTCTTATGTTCTTGCATTCTATATTTTTGCATTATCTTTTATCTTTCATAGCATATATCTAGAAATGCCAAACATAGGTGATTGTCTTAAATCGAATATATCAAATATTCTTGAAAACCAAAGGACTTGGAGTGAGTCCTTATACCGTTCCTGGTGAACCCTTCCCCCCCTCTTTTTACACCAAGTGTAGAGAACAATGCAGCCCCTGCGGTTCACCTCAAGGCTTTCTCTTGCGGATCCAACCTTGAGAATTGTACGTGGTAGGGTGGTTTTCATCCTCTACAATATCATCACCACATAGTGGTATTACAACAAAGCTTGGATATTATTCATGTATTGCTTGGCAATATTTGAACCTTGATCTTCTCCTTAAATGTTGAGGAATATAATCTATTGAGCTAATGCCACTTGATGAGAGAGAACACATTCAGTTTACTGCACAAAATATTTTTCTAAATTTTTTACATTTAATTCAACGAAAAATATTTCTAGACTTTGGGACAAATTTTGTTAATACGAGAAGAATGTGATTAACTCAAAAATATTACAAAATTAGCACAATTCCTTTTGAAGGTATTGTAAACTAGAGAAACTACATCAATTTGATATTTCTTTAAATAGTTTTTCACTTTAAATAAAATTCCAACTTAAACTTAATGTTAATTATAAAGCACCATATGCATCTAGGTTTGTTTAAGGGATAGCATGTTCAGCTTGTGACACATATTTTCTTGTATAATTTTGATATATACTTTATCCATAATATAAATCCTCTCTAGAGTGTGGGAAAATTTGTTTATATACCATTGGTATATGGCTACCTCATTAAGATAAAATGATAGTGTCTCTTTAAGACATTGCTAAATAAGGAGATCCAATTTTATCATTCTCTAAGTACACTTTCATTAGCAATCTCAATTTCATTTGCAAATATATATATATATATATATATATATATATATATATATATATATATATATATATATATATATATATATATATATATATATATATAAGTTTATTTGAGTAAGGGATAATACCCTCAACTTGTTACACATACATTCTTATAAAATTTTAATATTTGTTTTAGCCATAGCTTAACACAAAGCCTTTATAAAGTGTAGGATAATCCATTTAGATACCCTTAGTATGTAATTGTCTCATTAATATAAGAAAAGGTCACAATGGATCCTTGAGGCATTGTAAAATAGGGGAATTATGCCAATTTTATCTTTTCTCTAAATAGTTTTCCTTATTTTGTTGAAATCCAATTTGCTTATAAAAAGTGATAATTTTGCATCATTCAAGGTATAGTCATTGACATTACTCAAAATATGACACATTTATAATGTTTCAAACCATAACTTATATGCATGTTCTAACATAATTGAATGACATCCAAGTCTAAGAAAATTTAACAAAGCACCATTCATAGCTTTTGTTATACCATGATTATCTAATATAAAATCCAAAAAATAAAGAAGAAGAAATAAATGCTTATTGAGACATTAATTTACAACTTGAGTGGGACTAATGCTCAAAACTTTGGTACTCAAAATAGGAGGTCTAGGGTTTAAACCCAAAAGAGGATAAGGTTGATATTAAAATTTGATATTAAGGTTATCATAGCTTAGGTAGCTTTGTATATTGGATAAACATGGTCCCATATGGTTGATGGCCTTACAAACCTTAAAAATTATTTTCATTTTCTTTTAGTAGAATAAGATATGCTGTAAAGGACTATCTAAACAATGGATATAAACAATGAGAATAAAATTTTCAAGAAGCCATGAGCCTACAAAATATTATTATTTTAATATATGAGAAGTGATATCAACTCTTCATAATCCCATAAACCAACAAATTCCTAAATGTTTGCCAAATGCTTTATCAACCATGTACTTGGTGTTTGACTTTTGGAGGAGATGAATTTGGATGATTTTATCATTTTAATATCATTAGCCTCCTACCAATATTTCGATTGGATTATGGCTTTGATAAGATGACAAAATTAGGCTTATATGTTCATTGTTAAAACCTTTTATCAAATAATTTGGCAAAAACATCTTGAGAAAACTTGAAAGGGTTTTCTCATGCAATAGTACCATCAATTGGGTTATGATAAATATGATCTAATTTTTAGACTTGTATTGATTCTCATTACAACCTTTCATTAAATATTTTGGCAAATATGTCTTTTTAGAATCTCATTTCATATAGTAATTATTTTTTAACCTTGATCCAATGGTCAATTTATTCAAGTTTACACACCATAAACACTTTGCATTATGGTATGGAATCATAACATGATCTCCTTTAAGAAAACTATTTCATTTTTTGCACAAAGATTATTAATTAAAAGTATATATTTTTATATGGATTTGATTTCCTACATTGTCATGTTAAGCCGTTGGTTACATGATGACTTGATGGATGATGAATTCCATTCCTTGTCATAATGGGGTATGCCATATTAACTTGTTTTACCTCTTCCTATATGGTTACATGCACAACTAATCATTTGCAACTATTATGGTTGTTTAGAGTCCTTATGCATATATTACTCAATACAAAAATCTAGAGAAGAAATCCAAATGCAATTTTGAGTGAAATATGTAGTAAGAACATTTACATTTGTCATGTACATGTTCACAAAATAAGTCATGTCATTGGATGAAACAAACATTCAATATTAAAAAATGATAATTAAAACTTAGTAGAGGCATAATATTCCCTTAGTTTTAATTTTAAATTCCTCCTACATGAGTGTCAGAGACATGATTTGATAGATAAGCAAAATCCTATTGAATTTTTGTGTCTTATGTATTTAGGAGTGCCTCCAACTCTTGACTTGATCAATGTCCTTAAACATACAATGATAGTTGTATGCAAAGTAAATTTAGTTTAAATAGTAGAATTTTAATATTATCCTACCTTATGGAGATGCCCTTTATTTAACCAACCAAAATATCACAAAATATGCCTCCAATTAAGTACCAATTGAAATATCACAAAACAAAATATGTGGAAAAGAATAAAAAATAAGTTCAAATTCCAACTCCTCCAAAAAGACAGTTGATAACAAGTAGCATCCACCAACTAATAGACCAATATTAATCAAAACTTCTTACAAATAATCTCTTACTCAAAATTATCTTACTACTATAAAAAATATAATGCAAAAATACAAAATTTTAACAAAAAATAAGAGTGAAAACAATGTTAAAGAAATATGCAATAAAGAAAGAATACAAACATAACAATTTAGATGAACTTCAGTGTTATTGTTGATATTGACCATCAAATTTAGTTCATTGATAAATATTCATAATTTATTTAGTAAACTCAAATTTAAGAGAATCAATCAACGTCACCTTAAATAATCCATCTAGATACAAAATGATATCAAAAATTGAATCTTGCTTATAGGATAACCACCACACTTCCTATATGTCATTTAAAAACTATAGTTTTTAGGTATTATGAAATTTAAATTACTCTCACTCATTTTTGACAAGTTAAATTGCCAATTGCTAAAAGTCATCATAAATTTATTTTTTCATGATATTTTTTAAAATTTTAAATTTTTTTTTTTTTTGTTTTATTTTTTGGATTTGGTTATTGTGAGAAACCCTTATGACCAACGTACAGGGCTGAGTAGTCTCCTCCCAACCATAACCCCTCCTAAAGTTGAGAGCTATACTTATTAATAGGGAATTTAACACAAAGCCACCACACACCCACCACCTCACACACTCACCAACATCGCGGTTTGAACCTTGGACCTCCTGAAGAAGAGCCAATTGCCACCACGAATACAACAAACTATGGAAATTTTATTATCCAATGAAATATTTCCAAATAGTTACAATAATTTCAAGATTTTTTTTTAAAAGCGAAAAACCTCTTGCGGGGCCGCCTTGGTCTGAGAGACCACGAACAGGGGGTTCTACACCATCAAAGTCACCCGAGAGTCGCACCCGACCCTGCCCGCACTAACATTATCAATTGGATTTTGGATACCCAATTTAGCTTTTTGGTAGGGTGGAGATTTGAACCTGGGACCTCCCTTGGAGGATTGCCCTCTCCTCTCCAACTCACCTACAACACCTGGGTAATAATTTCAAGAACTTCAACTTGCATTTATTATTATATTAATAACTAATTTATGATAATCTAAGTGTAATTTAATGAGTAGTTAAAAAGATAAAAGGTAAATGTGGTATTTGACTACATAGTCAAAATATAGTGATCTTACATTGAAATAAACCAAACTTGACCAAAATGAGAAGTTAAAAAAAAACCACTATGGTTTTCAGAGTACCTAACGAGTCATCAAAGTTTTTTAAGATTTTACTTTCTTTAATAGCAGTTGCCCCCTCATTAGAATTTCATGTTTTGGATATAGATTTGAGTTGTTTCCATCAAAATAATCCTACTAAGGTTCCTTTTCCATTTACTTTTTGCAATGTGATCCTAAGTGAGCTTTGACTCTGTTAAATGTTAACTTGGGTGCTCAACTCTCTTTATTTTTCTTCTACTATATCAATTTACCAATGAGATAGTTAAATGAGTATTATATTTTCATAGGGGAAAATGCATTTGGAAATGTTTAGAGTAGAAATAAATAATCATAGAGAGAATAGGAATAAAAACATAATATATCACCTTCTCTTAAACTTATAGCCAGTATCTACATAGCTCATAATATCCATCTTGGAACTAAAAATAATTCTAGTACCAGCTTCCAAATAACACTGTAAACTCATAGGAAATCTGACCTAAGTGAGGAATTTTAGAATGGAGTGATGGTGAGTGAATATTTGAATTGCAAGGTATGCGAAAAGCAGATAAGTGGGAATAGGAGCTCAAGGAGCAACGCGCTAGTGAGCGACGAGTCCATCGGCTACCACATAGAGAGTGAAATAGCAAACAAGACATATCCAGGCATGATAGATGACCAGAATGGAGACATCAGGGGAAAAGACCCACCAGATAAAACATTAGACAAACAACAAGAGGACCAACCAGGTTTCATTCATGGAAGTCCTCCAAGGGAAACCTAAACCCTCGATTATTGCATCAAACGCCTTTGTAGCCCAGGGCAGTGATGTTTTCTATCCACAACAAGTCATGGAAGGGTATGCGACCCTAGATTCATTTTCCCTGGTAGGGAAGTTCGTCGGAGGACGCCCGGATATGGATTCAATCCGATGTTGGGTGGTAACTAAATGGAAAACTTGAGGGTGTCTGGAACTATCTGCAATGTCCAAGGGATTTTTCATGATCCGCCTCAACACACAGGAGGATGTAGACCACATTTTATCAGGGGGCCCATGGTTCTTCGAAAGAAGAAGCCTCTTCCTCCGCAAATGGGAAGCCGAGTTTGACCTAGAATCATAGAGCATTAACTATGCTCCCATTTGGGTTCGACTCCCAAACTTGCCTGCACATTTCTTCCACGAAGATGCGCTCCAAGGGATAGCCCGAGCAATCGGGGAATTGGTCGCCATTGACCCAGCTACTCATGCCCAGACTCGCCTAACGCAAGCCCGCATATGCATCAATGTCAATCTGGAGACTCAACTCCCTGACCATATTAACCTAATTTATGGATCATACCATTGAAGCCAACCGCTGGAATATGAAAACAAACCCATATTTTGCCCTGATTGCCAAACCCAAGGGCATCTTCCATCCCAGTGCCCGAATCGTAAAGGGGCACAGACCGACTCCTAGACTTTGACCCACCTAGTCCATGGAGAAAATTAGAAGATGAAAGCTAGAATGGGACAAAGCCAAAACCATAGGGGCAAGCAACAGGCCCTACCTCCTTCAAACGATGATACACAAAAGGCAAGTAGTCTGTTCACTATCTCTAACAAGTTCAATTTACTCAACAATTTTGGTCTCTTTGATAAAATAAATGTTGAGGAGCTCCCTGGAAAGGATCTCCCTATCCCAAACCCACTCCCCCAACCATGCCCCAAGGCCAAACCCCCAGAAAACCCCTTCCCCACCTCCTCACCCATGCCCTCTATCCCCACCCATCATCGACATCGATTCCCTGAGCTCTCCTCCCAAACCCTCTCAGTCCCCCAATCCTCTACCCACATCTTCCCCACCCACTAGGAATGGGTCGCCCCTCTCCCCATCTAATCCTCGTAATGCCAAAACTGACAGTGATGATTCATCCCAAGAATCCCTAGAACCATGGAGTCCAAAACAAACTAGGAGTTTCAAAAAGTCCCAGATGGATGTAGGAGGTGATAGGAAAAAGGGTAGGCCTTCTAGCGTTGAACTGAGAAACCATGATACAACTGAAGATATAGCCAATGGCACCCAAAAAACCCTTTTCCAAGAACTCGAAAGTGCCAATAGGGAAGAAACCAAGAGATCCAAACCCCCCCATGCAACAAGGCAAAGGGGGCAAAAAACCCTCCAAGAGTTCCAAATGAAAGTCCTCTCCTAGAATGCGAGAGGGTTAAATGGGGCAGCCAAACAAATACTGGTTGCTGCCATGTGGAAATATTCTAATCCCACCATATTTCTTATCCAAGAAACCAAATTAGGTGAACACTGGTCACCGAGAGTTGCCAAGACCATTTGGAGAAAATGTGAATATGCCTACACACCGACTTTTGGTACCTCAGGCGGACTCCTCTGTCTATGGGACCCCACCAAAGTAGAAGGTAGAGTCATCTCAGGTGAAGGACGCTTGTCCAATATCTACTTCCATGACCCCAACACCCAGCTCTCCTGGGTAATGACAAATGTTTATGCCCCTAACACGCAGTAGGGCAGACTGATCTTGTGGAACAACCTCACTCAGATGAGGCAAGCATTTAGCAACGTCCCATGGATCCTAGCAGGGGACTTCAATACCCCCCTGCATTATTCAGAGAAAAGAGGGGGGAATGTCATAACCCCCAAAACCACAAATGACTTCGCGTAGTTTGTAGATTCAAATGAACTCATGGACGTTCAGTTGAGGGGGTCCCAGTTCACGTGGAGCAATAGACGGAGGGGCGGAGACCTTATCCAAGAATGTTTGGACCATTTTCTATTGTCCCAAGAAGCGCTCCCCCTCTTTGGTGATGCCAGCCTTTAAGCACTCCCAAAAATTGGGTCCGATCACAACCCCCTTATTTTTGAAACTGTAAGTAGATCTCAGTTCAAGACCCCCTTTCGATTTGAATCAATGTGGACTCAACACCCAGATCTCAAAAGTTAGATTATTGAATGGTGGGGGAAAAAGTTCCCTAGGACTGTCATAAACTAGGTAATACATAAACTACGATCGATTAAAATAAAATTGAAGGTGTGGAACAGAGAGACATTCGAGAATATCTTTGAAAATAAGAATAACATCAAAAGCAAGCTCGAACAGATTGAGGATAGGTTCCAACAGGGGCAAGGGGATGACAATCTCAGAGCTGAGGAGAGGGTTCTACTTTCAGAATACCATAACACCCTACGAAAGGAAGAAATGTTCTAGCACCAAAAATTGAGACAACTATGGCTCAAGGAAGGAGACTCCAACTCCAAATTTTTCCACATTTCCACCCTCAGGCATAGGGGAGCTAACAGGATTAAGAGCCTCACCAGGCAAGATGGGTCTTTCACCTCTGACATCCACCAGATTTGGGATGAAGTTATTTCCCACTTTGAATCCCTCCTAGGCTCCCACCCCTCTCCCTCCGATCAGGCCATGGACACCCTTCTCGAGAACATTCCTAGTTCCATATCTGAAGCCATGAATGACCTTCTCCTCAGCCCTCTGACCCCTAAAGAAATCCACCAAGCCTTATTTTCCATGCAGCCAGACAAAGCCCCTGGCCCCGATGGGTTTTCCCCTAGGTTCTTCCAAACCTACTGGGACATCATTGGCCCCGACCTCTGCCTAGCTATTTTTGAAATGTAGCTCACCAGAATCATTCCCAGGGATGTCAATTCCACTTTCCTTGCTCTCATTCCCAAGGGGCCCAATTCCCAATCCTTATTTGATTATCACCCCATTAGCCTTTGCAATGTCATTTATAAAATCCTATCCAAAGCTATGGCCAATAGACTCATAGGCATCCTCCCTTCCATCATCGATCCCTACCAAGGGAGTACTATCAAGGGGCAAAACATTGTTGACGATGTCATCACAATTCATGAGCTTATCCACTCAGCCCATATCTCCAACAAGTCTACCTTCTTCCTAAAGCTTGATATGAATAAGGCCTTTGATAGAGTGGACCGAGAGTTTTTGACCAAAGTCCTCCTCAAGTTTGGCTTCCATGAGAACTGGGTCAATTTGATCTCAAACTGCATCTCCTCTTCTTGGTTCTCCATCCTTGTCAATGGGTCAGCAACGGGGTATTTCCCTAGTACCAGAGGTCTAAGACAAGGGGACCCCCTCTCCCCCATTCTCTTCATCATTCTGGCTGAGATCCTAGGGAGGGCCATCAAATCTGCCTGCTCTAGAATATTGATATCCGGTATTAAGGCTGCCTCCAACCTCCAGCCTTCAACTCATCAACAGTTTGTCGATGACACCCTACTGGCCACTTCAGCCTCGATGGCTGAAGCCAAAATCATTAAGTCTATTCTCAATCTCTATGAGGAAGTTGCTGGTCAGAGGATCAATTTCACCAAGAGCAAACTCTACTTCATCAACACCCCCATCAAGCGGTAGGTCAAAATTATAGATATTTTGGGATGCACCATTGCTGATTTCCCAACCACATACTTGGGCCTCCCAATGTTTCGAGGGAGACCAACCAAGACTATGTGGAACAATGTCACTAAAAGAATCCACAAGAAATTGGTAGGCTGGAAAGGGGCTCTCCTCTCCCAAGTGGGCAAAGCAACCTTGGTCAAGTCTATCCTCCAAAGCATCTCGGTGTACTTTCTATCAGTATTCAAAATCCTAGTGGTTGTGGGAGAAGCTATAGAGAAGATCCAAAAATGCTTCCTATGGGTAGGGTCTGATAACCAGTGGAAGTTTCACCTGATGGCCTGGGATAAAGTGTGCACTCCAAAAGATAGAGGTGGGCTTGGGTTGTGCAGGATCAGTCTCATGAACTAGGCCCTTTTGGCCAAACAAGCATGGAAGGTTATCACCAACACCAATTTGGAGTGGGTGTCTATTGTCAAACGAAAGTATTTGCAACAGCATTCTTTCAGGGATGAAGGGATTCCCAACAATGGTTCCCACTTTTGGCAATCCATAACCCACACCAAGCACCTTCTTCAACAAGGGATAAGATGGCAGCTTGGGGATGGCAAAGATATTGACTTCTGGCATGAACCGTGGGCTAGGGATGAGCCCCTTGTCAAAGATCCCTGACATTGCTGCAATCAAACACCTCACTGATAAAAAATTTAGTCCTAGAGTTGTTGACTTCATCACTATTGACCAAGATAGCCACAGATGGAAATAGATTCAATTCAGAGTCAGAAATGCTATCATTGACAAAGCCATGGTGTCCTTACAGGCTATCCTTAGGGTAACTTTCATCCCCCAGACTCAGGTGGCAGATAAAATTTGTTGGAAAGGCACCAACGATGGCCTTTTCTCTATAAAATCTGCTTCTCAATTGGCAGATAGGCCTCCTAAGCATCCCAACACCATTGACAACCTGACCACAACCAGGTCCATTTGGCTCAAGCACTTGGTCCCGAAGGTGGCACATTTTTGTTGGCTAGCAATCCACAACAGAATCTTGACCATGGATAACTTGATCAGAAGGGGTGTAATTGTCCCCAACAGATGCTATCTTTGCACTCAGGCGTGGGAGTCCACCCAACATCTCCTCCTCGAATACCCCTTTGCCTAGGATGTTTTCTCTTCCCTGATCAGTAGGTTCCACATCAAATGGGTGTGGCCCAAGTCTATCCTAGACTTGTTCACCCAATGGCCCAGTGTCTTTAGGAATACCAGGCTCAACTTCCTATGGAAAGCCCTATTGCACCATGCGATTTGGCAAATCTGGTTGGAGCGGAATAATCGCATCTTCAATGATAGCCCCAGAAATCCTGAAATAGTGGCTATTAGAGCATTATCCTTTGCTATCAAAAACTCCAACCTCATCCCTTGCACAGACATCCCAACTTCTAGGATAGAGTCTCTTCTATTCAAATCTTTGGGGATTTCCACCAAGTGCACCAGAACTCAGAATCCCCCCAGTACCAGGAGTAATGTCAAGTGGAATCCCCCACCCCTAGGTTGGCTTAAGGCCAATTTCGATGGATCATCCAAAGGAAATCCGGGGGATGTTGGGGTCGATGGTGTCATCAGGGACCATGCTGGAAACATCATTATGACTTTCGCTAAAAACTTAGGGGTCCAAACTAACAACTACGTGGAAGCCCAAGCTCTCTAGAGGAGCATTGAGGTCAGAAAATCTTTGACTAATCCTATCATGTTCGAAGGTGATTCATCTATAGTAGTTAGTCACATGAACAACAACAACAATGGAGGTTGGAATATCCATAACATAATTCAGGAGTGCCAAGCCTCCCTAAGTCAACGCCCTCAAAGCATGATTCATCATGTGTTTAGAGAAGCGAACAAGGTGGTAGACCTTCTGGCCAACAGAGCGGCCAACCAAACCAACCTGATCATCTGGGAAGATGACTTCCCCTAGGATGTCCTCACGGTAGCCAATCATGATGTGGAGTGCAATCGAAAAGAGTAGCGCTAGCTGCCATGATGGTGTTTTTTCAACACAAAAGGTGTTTTTAGTCAACACCAGTCTTAAACGGAAAGAAGTCACAAATTGCAAATAATCCCAGTCTGGACTTATGATCAGAAAGACAACGCAGAGCAGGAAGACAAAAAGGAATCCTAGTAGCTCTGGGAAGGTGACTATAGGCAGTTGGACTGCCTCTATGTGTTTTGATTTCATCTTAGTTATGTTTTCTATGGCCATGGTTTGGCTAGTCCATAGGGGGTCGGACCCCCAGATTGTTTTTGTCAAAATTTTTCAATTTTGTACTGCCAAAACTATTCATGCCCATTGTAACAAGGATGGGCCCCTTTAACCCGATTAGTAAATAAAATATTTTACCTACAAAAAAAATTGTAAACTCATAAAAAACTATAGCCTTCATTTTAATTGAAAAAATTAAAAATTCAAAGAATTTTGACTTTAAAATATCATATATTATGGCCAAGAATTATGGTATTTTAGTACCTTTTATGTATGCCTTGCCATTAAACCAAACTTTTGAGTTCTTTGCTCAATAAACCACGCCTTGAGCATCCATTCTAGATTTTTGTTGACATCGTCTAGAATTTGATATCTCCGATAAACATAAGTCACCACCACTCATTTGTGTTAGATTTCCCAAATAGATTAGCTCACATAAATATTTAACCAAGATCAATAATAAGTCAAATATATTAACAATAAATTAGAATATTAGAACAACAATATCTCTCAATAAATATGCACAATACATAAAGGATGATTCTTATTGATACATTGCTTGGAGAGAGATCTTGAATATATAATTTTACATTGCTCGCCTCAAACATCCAAGAGATGAATCCTTTCATATTCCTCACATAGACAAAGCTCTTATCTTACCACATATCATGTGACTCTTCATTCTCTCTTGACACTTTGTACTTTATCTCATATTGACACATACATTATAAAATATAAATCATCTTCCAAATTAATATTGCAAGGGGGGAAAATAATGTAATATCTCCAAACACCCTTCTGTATTACATTATTTGGTAGGAAGGCCTTGTGCCTTAATTCTTCGATTCTTCTTTGTCTTCATTCTTCAACTCTAACTCTATCATGGCTGGATACTATTATCTATGTCTACCTTTAAATCAATATATCTAAGTCACCTGTAGGTCATTGTCTTTGAGTCACTGCCACTAGATCTACCTCTGGATCACTGTCTATAGGTCTTTGCCTTTGGGTCACTACCTCTGGGTCACTCCCATTGGATTACTACCTATGGGTCAATACCTCTGGAACTCTGTCTCTGGGTCACCTTTGGATTATCATTGTCTCTAGGTCATCCACAAGAATATTTATAAGATCATCATATATGTAGGATCATCACTACAAATGCTTTTACTATAAGCCATCTTCCAAGCTATGCTTGGGTCTTCTTTCTCTCTATCTGCTATGGGATCTCTTTCCATGGGTATATTTAATCTACTTTTCAATTTCTTAGACTTCCTTCTATTATGAATATATTCTTGAAATAGGTAAACTCAATCTATCTTATACTTTTATTGAATTGATTCTTTCTCAAAATTTTGAAACTTATTCTTCACTGGTTCTTCTTCAACCTAGTGGTATTAATCCTTATCTTCACTATTTTTCCTTCAATCTAGTGGTAATACTTATCTTTTACAACTTTCAAGTTTTATGCAAGCAAACTTTGACTATACTTGATTTCCTTCGTAGAAACTAGACAACATTCCTTTCATCTTATCCCATTCATCTATGTTTATCCATCCACAATCCACTTTTACTCTATAGTCTTTATTTTCCTTTTGTAGATAAAATATTTGTGAATGATTATGTGCTCCACAAAATTTACAACTATAATGATTCCAACATCTCTATACCTTATGTCCATATCTACCACAATGAATACATATGTTTTCTATAACAAAATTCCTTTGACCATTATGTCCTTTATTGCAACTGATCCTATTAGTCCTTGTCATAGATTTGATGTTATTATTTCCTATCACAAAGTTAGTTTCTGATTCCTTGTTGCTCATCTGACCTGTATATCCAAGAACTTCATATTTTGGTCTTATTTTTGATACAATTGGTTCTTTCATTCCATGTTCATGTTTTCCTAAACATGTATCTTTATATCCCATTTCTTCATCAAATTTGAACCAAATCCTTTAGTATATTTTTTAAAATAACCAAACATATCATTAGACTAATATTTATCACTATCAACACAATTTAAAGCATCACTATTTTTGTCATCTTTTGAATTTATGTCAACATCAATTTTGATAACATTAGTTTTTTTTGAACAATCACGAACTATACTCAAATCACTTGTATCATTAGTTATCAAGTTTGAATTCGTATTCGAATTCAATACTTTTGAAATTCGAAAAAAATTCAACATGTTCAAAAATTTGGAATAAAATTCAACATAAAATTTGATATATTATAAATATACATATATCCTTTTGTATATTATAATTTTGTCCTTTTTGTAAGATAAACGAATATCAGGCTTTAACAGCTGCTCAATAATCTCTTCTGGACACCCATGTATCAACGTAGCTATATGCACTATTGTCCTTCCTTCAATATCTTTTGCTTTGACCAGCTCATTTTTTCTCGAGAGTGTCTTAACTACAACTGTAAAACAAAACAAATCAATAAAAAAGCAAGGGAACAGAATTTAAGGCAACAACGATAGCGATAGCTTTGTTAAATAAAAATAAATATTTCATTGGGTATTTATTACCATAACGTTTATTGTACATAGCCTGGTGCAAGGGGGTTCTACCGTCGGATCTTTTATGAGCATCATAGAAGGGGATTCTACTACCATCGGATCTTTGATGAGCATGGTCCAATAACGCTTCTACTGCATCCAGATGGCCATTCTCTATAGCTATAAACAGAGGAGATTTGCCATTGTTATTACGCTCGTCAACAAGAGTTGGGTCAGCTCCCAGTAAAAGTCTCACAATGTCAAGGTAGTCTGCTCGTTGTTTGTCTCATCCAACGGCCTCGTGCAAGGTAGAGTTCTCGTAAACATCGTGATTTTAAAAAATTATGGCCACTTTCTATATCTAGTGATCTCACATGGTGATATAGAGCTAGCAACTTTTCCATGAAAGTCTTGTGACCATGGTATGCAACAATATGAAATGCAGTATATCCTCCAAGTAGAATCAGTCGAAAGAGAAGAGTTCCTATCTCATTTGCCCCTGGCAGTTCTGGCAATGTTGTATGGTTTCTTGACTCGGTGGCTGTATTTAATTCATCGATCTTCTCCATTCGAATTTGAACCAAATTCTTTTAATATATTTTTCAAAATAACCAAACATATCATTAGACTAATCTTTATCAATATCAACACAATTTCAACCATCACTATTTCTATCATCTTTTGAATTTATGTCAACATCAATTTTGATAACATTAGCCTTTTTTAAACAATCATGAACTATACTCAAATCACTTGTATCACATGTAGCATCTATTTTTGTAATAGGTTCTTCTATCTTTGTCATGAATTCTAAATCACTAGTGTTATTGTTTACATCACAATATTTCCTTTCATTTTGACAAGAATCATAATTTGCATATTTTTCTTTTTGAAGATCACTAGTATCACAACATGCATCTATCATCAATGGCTTTAATTCTATAGGATCACAACATGAATCTATCATCATGGGTCTTAAGTTATTTGTATCATAAGAAACATCTTTCATCATTGTTTTATTCTCTACTTCTTCAACCTTTTCTTGTTTTCTCATCTTAGAAATATTTAGAGTGATAATTCCTTTGTAGATTGTTTTCCATAGACTAATAGGTACAATAATACTATTTTCACTGTAATCAATAGCATCATTAAGAACATATTGCATGCACTCTTGAAGCCTTAGAAATTTTTCTTCATCTGCTTCACTAATAATATTAACAAGTTTATTTTTCAAATTTGTAGTCATTTCCTCTTGCTTTCTATTCTTACCTTTTAGAACTTCATTAGAAAGTAATGCCATATACATTAATTTTCCTATATCATTAGGTAATGTGAAAACATCTTTTGAGTTTATTTTTACTTCACCAATTTTTGAATTTAAATAATTTTCTAGCATTGAAAAACTTTCATTTTTGGCTTCTCTCATGATTGATTGCAAAACCCTCTTTTCCTTCATTGATGTATTCTCTTGACTTTCAATTTTTGTTATCATTTTTTGAGTACAACCTTTTAACTTTTCCAACATTTTCTTAGTCTTTTCTAGTGAGTCATCTTCAATGTATATTGGTTTTTCTTGAAGACATTGGTTTTCTATTTCAATGATTTCCGGTTTTTGAGTTTCTAGTTTTGGATCATTTGTTTTCTTTTTCATTTACGTTTTCTTTGCCATGTTCCTTTGAAGTTGACTACCTTATATCTCCCTAATTTTTGGATGATAAATTTCAAGTTTCTAAAAACTATGAAGTGAGTTATGTCTCCCTAATTTTCAAATTTTATAAGCTTTAAATATTTCAATTAAATTTAAAAAATATTTAAAGTTTCTAAGTAGACTTCCTTATATCTCCCTAATGTTTAGAAACTAAGAATTTTGTAAAATTTATTACTGAGTTTGAAGTATTCTTCCTTATTTCTCCAAAATTAAATAATTTACAAACATTCTTTGTAACTTTAGTTTTCAAAAATATATAAAAAATAAACCTTTCTAATATTTAAATGAATTATAAAAAAAACTTTATAATAAACATATTCTACTTCTACTTATCACTAAAAAACAAATACTTTAAATAACTCTTATTCCTCCTACCTTTTATAAAACTTTATAATACTTTAAATTTTTTTTTTTGGGTTACATAGGAGAGTTGGTCACAACCACACTATTTTTAGTAATTGTTAAGTGCAGGGTTCAAACCACATGGGCTGTGGTTATCGTCGATCTAGTGCAAACCCAAAGAATTCAGATCAGACTACTACCTTTACAAATAGGTTTTCCCTCATGCCTCTCCTTAAAAATACTTTATAAAACCATAAGATCTTCCTTAAAAAATCTTCTCACCTGTTACTGCCTACCCCCGCCCTGACTATGGCGGGGGTGGGTACTAACAATTGCATAATGCACAAGGGCAGAGGTGGGCAGTAACAACTGCACCACCCTCACTATGAGGGTGGGAGAGGGCAGTAACAACTGCACTATGCAGTTGTTACTACCCACCCCCACCCTCATAGTGAGGGCGGTACAGTTGTTACTGCCCACCTTCGCCCTCATGTAGTTGTTACTACCCACCCCCGTTGGGGTGGGCAGTAAAAACTACATTGTATAGTTGGTACTGCCCATCCCCACCCTCATAGTGAGGACGATGCAGTTGTTACTGCCCACCTTCGCCCTCATGCAGTTGTTACTTCCCAGCCCCGCCCTCATAATGAGCATGATGCAGTTGTTACTGCCCACCCCTGCTCTCACTGTGTAGTTGTTACTGCCCACCCCCGCCCTCATAGTGAGGGTGATGTAGTTGTTACTGCCCACCCCCACTCATAGTGAGGGCAGGGGTGGGCGTGAATAACCGCACCGGTGAGGGAGGGGTGGGTAGTAACAACTACACTAGGCGATAACAACTGCACTATGAGGGCGGGGGTGGGAAATAACAACTACACTATAGTGAGGGCAGGGGTGGGCAGTAAAAACTGCACTATGAGGGCGAGGGTGGGCAGTAACAACTGCACTGTGAGGGCGGGGGTGGGCAGTAACAACTATGCTATTGTGAGGGCAGGAGTGGGCAGTAATAACCGCACCTGTGAGGGTGGGGGGTGGGTAGTAACAACTGCACCGTGAGGGCGAGGGTGGGCGATAGAAATTGCATCACCCTCATAGTGAGGGTGGGGGTGGGCAGAAACAACTACACTATGAGGGCAGGGGTGGGAAGTAACAACTACACTATGAGGGCGGGGGTGGGCAATAACAACTGAACTATGCAATTGTTATCGCCTCTCCTGCTCGTGCGAGTTGTTGTTGCCCGCCCCCGCCCTCATAGTAAGGCAGGGGTGGGCAGTAACAACTGCACCCGAACTCAAAGTGCAGTTGTTACTACCCACCCTTGCCTTCACTATGAAGGTGGGGGTGGGTAGTAACAACCATTGTTACTACCCACCCCCACCCTCATAGCGAGGGTGAGGGTGGATAGTAACAACTGCACTGAGGGTGGGGTTGGTTGTTGTTACTATAGTTTTTACTACCCACCCCACCCTCATAACGAGGGTGGGGGTGGACAATAACAACTGCACAGTGCCCACCCCTACCCTCAGTGCAGTTGTTACTGTCTACCCCTGCCCTTGCTATGAGGGTAGGGATGGGCGAATAACTCGCGCACAGTGCGATTGTTATCGCCCATCCTCGTAGTGTAGTTGTTACTGCCCACCCTCGCCCTCATGGGCAGTAACAACTGCACTATGGGGGTGGGCAGATGTTTTTGCCCACCCTCGTAGTGCAGTTGTTACTACCCACGAGGGCGAGGGTGGGCAGTAACAACTACACTATGGGGGTGGTCAGTAACAATTGACAGTTGTGCAGTTGTTACTGCCCACCCTCGTAGTGCAGTTGTTACTACCCACCCCCACCATCACTATGAGGGTGGGTGCAGTTGTTACTACCCATCCCCATAGTGCAATTGTTACTATGCAGTTGTTACTGCCCACCCCCGCAATGCAGTTGTTACTGCCCACCCCAACTTCTATAAGGGCGGGGGTGGGCAATAACAATTGCACTGTGAGGGCGACGGTGGACAGTAACAACTGCATGAGGGCAGGGGTGTGCAGTAACAACTGCATAGTGAGTTCGAGGGTGGGTAGTAACAACTGCATAGTGCAGTTTTTACTGCCCACCCCCATAGTGTAATTGTTACTGCCCACCCCTGCCCTCACTGTGTAGTTGTTACTGCCCACCCCCGTAGTGCAGTTGTTACTGCCCACCCTCGCCCTCACTATGAGGGTGACTGCCCACCCACCCAGTACAGTTGTTACTGCCCACCCCGTGGTGGGCAGTTGTTACTGCCCACTCTCGCAGTGTAGTTTTTACTGCCCATCCCCACCCTCATAGTGAGGGCGGGGAGGGCGGGGATGGGCCGTAACAACTACACTGTGAGGGTGGGCAATAACAACTACACTGCATAGTTGTTATTACCCATCCCCACCCTCATAGTGAGGGCGAGGGTGGGTAGTAACAACTGCACTATGGGGTTTTTACTACCCACTCCCAACAGATGCAGTTGTTACTGCCCACCCCCACCCTTACTATGAGGGCGGGGTGGGTAGTAACAACTACACTATGAGGGCGGGTGCAGTTGTTCGCCACCCCCGCCCTCACTATAGTGTAGTTGTTATTACCCACCCCTGCCCTCATTATAGCGTATTTGTTACTGTCCACCCCCGCCCTCACAGTGCAGTTGTTACTACCCAGTGCAATTGTTACTGCCCACCCTCACCCTCACTGCATAGTGCAGTTGTTACTATCCACCCCCACCCTCATAGTGCAGTTGTTACTGTCCACCCATGCCCTCATAGTGCAGTTGTTACTGCCCACCCTCGCCCTCACTATAGTGCAGTTGTTACTGCCCACCCCCTATTATATAATTTAAACTAGACATAACTTATTATATAATTAAAAAACAATATTATTAATAATTTAAAATTTATTTATGAAATAAGTTATATAAAATATTTCAAATTATAATTTAATATGATTTTTTGAACCCTATGCTATAAAAAAACCTTTATAATAATTGGTTAAAGTAATAAGTTTGAAGCAATTGGTTAAAGCAATAAGTTTTACATTGTAGAGTGAGGTTATAATATATATTTTTCCTAATAATATAATAATAATAATTTACCTAAAATTCAAAGGATTTGAAGTAATTGGTTAAAGTAATAAGTTTTACATTGTAGAATGAGTTCTAATTTCATAGATAAAAGATAAGGATTTTGTCAAATAATACATGTATAATTATCAAATTTATTGTAATACTACTATGTGGCCATAATGTAATATAATATAAGTGGGATTTTTTTAAAATCCCATATAA
Source organism: Wollemia nobilis (assembly GCA_028583015.1). Classification (NCBI taxonomy): domain Eukaryota; kingdom Viridiplantae; phylum Streptophyta; class Pinopsida; order Araucariales; family Araucariaceae; genus Wollemia; species Wollemia nobilis. The sequence goes on from JAQPPZ010001844.1 coordinate 13,679,974, forward strand.
CCCATTCAAAAAAAGTTATATCAAACAAAAAAAACTTTCAAATTTTTTTAGAAGAACACACTTAAATATAGTCTACTTATGAAAATGCAATATTTTGATTAAAGTTACTTCAATAAAAACCACATATTGAAAAACATCTAAACATTAATTAAAAAAATAATTTAAAAAATATTATTAAACATGAGTTGTTAGTAGTCATATGTTTATGTACGCAAGCTTATACTATTTGAAAAGGTAATAACTAAGATTGTTATGAAATATGTAGATAGGATGTTTTTTATTTTCTTATGAAACTTGCTTAAATGAAGTATCATGGTGTGGGGTAATTAGCCTTTTTAATTTCTAAAATTCCATTGTGATGTTTTTCTTTTTACACGTTAGATTTAGTTATGTATTTTTATAATAATTTTTTTTATTGTGGATGTGATATTTTGTTTAACCTTAATAAAAACTATATATTACTTATTAAAAAACAATAAAAATTTATTATAATTTAAGGAAAAAAATTATTAAAAACTTAAAAAAATTAGTTTATAAAAAAAATTTGAGTTCCAAAAAACCAATCTTTATTTGATCGTGTAGGTGGTCTTGGGCCTCAAGTTATGATCTCTCCAACTCTTTTGTATTGTAATCTCTTTTATTTAATATAATCGTTGGTTCCAATAAAAAAAACATGAGTTGATATGTTTTTGGAATCTCATCAAGGAGACCCAAGTTTGAATCATGAAGGTAGCCCTTTGTTGAGAAACAACACACCCCCACTGAAAAATGAGATTCCATCCTTAGAAAGCCCTGAACTTCCATTTTTGCAGCAGGGACCCTCTTGATAATTTTCAGGTTTTAAATCCAAATTTGCTTGCCTCCTTTTTAAAGTTGTGCTTTTTCTTGCATTCCAGTTGTGTTATCCAAGAATTCACTTTTTACATGCTAGAATCATTCATGCACAAATAAAATCTCGCACCGGTACCGAGAAAAATCCGTAAAACAGTTGCATAAATTCACTGAAAACCAAAACTTTCCATTTTTGGTAGTGTCGCGATATCGCGACACTTCCATTTTCAGAAATGTCGCGATATCGCGACGAATTTTGTCAAAAGCAACTAAGTCGCAAATGTGTAGCGAAATCGCGACACTTTCCATTTTTGGAAGTGTTGCGATATCGCGACATTTCCATTTTTGGAAAGTGTCGCAAAATCGCTGTCGACCGGAGGAGAGAGAAGAAAGTTGTACGGAGGGGCGCGATTTGGCGACATGTCGCGATATCGTGACATGTCGCATTTTCACGGTAGGAGAGAGAAAGTGGGCTGTAGAATGAAAATCGGCTAAGTCGCAAATGTGTCGCAAAATCGCGGTCAACGCGGTCAACGCATGCAGCTACGGGAACTGTCGCGATATCGCGACATGTTCTATTTTCACGGGTTGTTGATGGAAAAACGCTTAAGTACAAAAGGTGCAGCGCGTCGCTAACATGTCTCAAAATCGTGACATGCTTGAAAAAGTTGTGCGACAGCTAGCAAGAGGCGCGATTTCGCGACATGTCGCGTTTTCGCGACCGACGGGGGAAGAAGTTGCATGGCGCTGGGGACGTCGTGATTTCGCGACATGTCACAAAATCGTGACATGTCTCAGAATCGCGATAGGAGAGAGAAAGTTGCCCAAAGGGCCAGAAGTGTATTCCAGCTGTAAACAGAAGGCGTCCTGGGATAGCGACACGTGTCAAAGCGCGAATCAGACAGAGCAAGGCCGACATGCAAGCTTATTTTGCGGTTTTTAGTCTGATTTTAATGTTTTAAGCTTGGATTTGATAATTTTATTAAGGTACTAATGCATATTTTCTCTTTCATACAGGATTCCATCTGGCACTTGCGGGACAACCGAGAAAGGCCATAAAGTCAAAGTTAAAGTGCAGATTTGATCGAGGACTGCCATGCTAGGGGAGAAGATGCCGGTGAGGGCATTCAATGACAAATTTATGGCAGAATTAATAGCATGAAGACAATTTCAACACAGGGATGGCTTTATGGAGATCAGATCTGAGAGAGGTGGTGACTCATCCGGCTCACCAGCAAAAATTAATGAGAGCATTTATTTGCAGTTGCGGGTGAATGCAAGTGGCATTCAACTCTATCTTCTCCATTTATGGCAGCTGACTGCACAGATTTACAGAGGGGTTAAGTTCTATCCGGACTTTGATTTTAAAGTGGCTTTATATTGTAAAACCCGATCCTAGGGTTTAAGTGTGATAAGATTTAGGGTTTGAAGAAGATATTTTTGAAAAGATCAGGGTCTGTCCTGAGTCTATAAATACTTCTTCTCAATGTAATCGCAGGAGGCGAAGACTTAGAAATAAAAGGCTTATAAGCAATTTCTTGCAAATCTTGTGAAATCCTTTGTTTCTGGACTTGGAGTTGACGTGCTTTAGCTTTTCTGTGATAGCGTGGCCAGGAGCCTAATATTTTGTAGAGTGTGATAAGTGTATGTTCTTTTGTTATCCGTTCCATTAAAGTTTGTTAGATATATGCTGTAAATCTAAGTTATCAAGTTTAAATATGTTGTTAGGCTTCAGTTGTTCCATTGCCTACTAGGGGAAATTATAGATTTGAGGTTAAGTTTGTTCTAATTGCTCTGTCTTCACTGTGTGAGCTAGGCTGCCGATGAAAGATACCAGTTTTAACCTGACTACCCTTGGATTTATAATTTTTTGCTAGATCTGTTTCACTCTGCCTTGTGCTCTTAGTTGAAAGTGATCTTAGACCGATCGGACACTTTCCTCTTTGATTTGTTCTGTTGTGAAGCTGATAGCATAGATAAGAGTGATAGTTTAGGGTTTTACAGTTGATGTCTGATGAACTTCTCTTTCTGCCTTACCCTACCCTCTCTTTGTTTTCGATGAATGATCCATTTTTACTTTCTTTATTTGTCTTTTATTTGAATCTGCTGACCCATGAGAGCTAGATCAAGAATCAAGTTAAATCTGATTGTCAACAACTTTTGCAACTACTGAACAAGTTCGGGAACCCCCTGTAAGGTAATGAGAGCAGTCCATATTGAAATCTATTCCAGAAGCAGAAAAGAGTGAATAGCCATTCGACCCAACTCTGTAACTCGCACCTTGGATAACCAGCTAGATCCTAAAGTGAGTGGGATTCGTCCCGTGGGTGTCTTCGGAGCTTCCTGCTCATCCTTCGCAGGGTGTGTATGAAAGCCGGACCAACACCCTTGTTGTTCCTCAAGTTATACTTTGCATTCTACTTCAACATAAAAAATAATAATAAAGAAATGAGTTGGAAGTGGTCATATACCTATGTACACAAAATCATACCATTTGGGTTAAGTTGAGAGTTAAGTCCTTTAAGAAACATGTATATAGTGAAGTTAAGGCATTAAAAACTATATTTGAAGCATAAGCTATGTAACATCTAGTCAAGTAGTTGTAAATATAGACCACATGTAGCGGGTAAGAATTTATTTTTCTTTTTTTTTGAAAATTTGAGATTGAAACAAGCCCCATCCTTATTGCATCATCACCACAAAGTGCTATTACAAAAAGTTGATTATTTAAGCATGTATCCTTTGGAAAGATTCAAACATTGGTCTCCTCTTTCAAAGTCAAGGAATCTAATCGGTTGAGCTAATGCCCTTGGATTTAAAATATTGAGTTAAATGCATGGGTTTTTATGAGGGGTACCAGTCCCCTCATACTGAGGTTTGAACTTGGGTCTCTTGGATGAAAATCCAATAGCTTACCACTATGGTATCCCTCTAGGGACTTGGTAGGTAAGACTTTCATGATGTACTAATAAACAAAGTTTTTAATGAATTTCATGTAATTGTGTTGGGAAACAAAATATTTCTATATTTTATTTATGTAGAGAAGTATTTATACATTACATGATTTGTTATTCAAACTGAATATGGATTTGTGTTGGTCAAATATCTGCCTAATCAATAAACACTGCGTTTATGCGCCCTAGATACGACCAACATTGAAAGGCCGGAGGAAAGAGATGTCCTCCGTGCCAATCTCCAGAGAGGGCTGGTTCCCGAACTAAATCCTAAAATGGTAAAATACTAAGGATGCAGGAAAGAAATTGGAAATAATAGAAAGAGATGGGAAATATGGCCACAGGCCGAAGTGCAAGACTGGTGTTAGACTAACTAGCAGGAAAAAACCCAAGCACAAATTAGCATTTATGAAAGCAAACAGAATAGAATAGGCTCATAATCTTGCCATAGCAACTATCAAAATGGTACTCCAACATTCACCTTCTCATTAGCAACTTTAAATCCAATGACAGAATTTAAATACAACAACAAACCAGATAGACGAATGGAAATAGAAGCACAATGTACAGAAAGTAATCACACACAAGACCACTCACGAATTTAGAAGTTTGATGCCTTCTATTAATGTAGAGAGCTTAAAGAAATCTCTCGCAAAATGTCTAACTCCCCTTTACAATGAAATTTGCCTAGTATTTATAGAGGTTTTCGCCTCTTTCATTTAATACATATGAGAGAAGAATGTCCCGGGATCAAAGACATAATCAGCAAAATCCTCCTCGAATTCTTGGAAAATCCATTCGCCTGGGGAACAAATTCTTGAAAATCTAAACTTCGGACGGAGGTGCGCATGTTAGGAGAAAACATTAAATTCTTTGGATCGCTTCTGATACATTGGAAATCATGAAAGCCCATTTCTCTTTGCCTTCCTCTTCGTGATCCACAAAATGGAGTAACTAAGGGCGCCCTTCATTAAATGCTAAATTCAACGTCTTGACCAAATTCTTGTTCGCCCAATTTATCTTCGTCCCAACATCAGCTTCACCCCTTCGTAGCTTAGCAAACGTGCGCGATCTTGATAAAAACATGTTCACCCAATTAAAGGGTGAACGACACGTTCACCCCTAGGGAAGGGCGAACGTGATCTTTCATCGTCACTAGGTGGTTCACCCATGGGAGGGGCGAACGTCATGTTCGGGCGCGTAGGCCATCAAATATTTCCAAGGCGCGTTCGCCCCTAAAAAGGGTGAATGACACGTTCGCCCCTAAGAAAGGGTGAACGCGATTCTATGCTTAGATAATTTCACCTTTATGCATTAAAAATAGATTCACCCCAAGAAAGGGCGAATGGGGCGTTCGCCCCACCTCAAGGGCGAACATAAATATATATGAAGATATTTGCCAAATTTTCTCCGAAACTTATTTTCTTCACTCCTTTCGGATTTCAATGGATATTTCTTCTTGATTTTTACAAAGGATAAATTCAAAGAAGAATTCCTTCAAAATACATCAGATTTCTACAGACCGAATATTATTCAAAGTATTACATATGAAAGTTAAAATATATACTATCGCTTCGTACAAAAATTGAATTTTAGGACTTAAACAAAAATTTCCCAATGAATACAAAATGGCCAACATTTCTTGGTGACTCACGGGGTATCCAGCTCGCATGGATGCAAGCGATCCCAGGCCTTTATCCATTGGGTGCAGAGTCTGTATAGTAGATGCGATCATTATGGCTACAAACATCTCATTTTTTGGTGGCTACCTGTGCGCGCTCTTGTCTCTCTACCTCCGCTGTGACTCTGAGCACTTCAACACGTTCAACTTCCTCCATCGCTTTCACCATTGCTTCATGATCTGCCACCACTTTCTCTTCTTGCTCTGCAATAATCTCCGAAAGGGCCTCGTAAGTGTGAACAACATCATGCCAAGCTTTGGTGGTAAATAAGCAACGAACGCTGAGAGATTCATAAATGAAGTGAAGACTTTGCACATCCGTCAAGCTGAGGTGCTTTGAACGCTGGGCCAATTCATAAAGAGATAGCTCCAAGCGCGTATACTTCTCCATCAGAGGCAACACTTGCGCTTCAGTAAGGGGCTCATCCAAGGCATTAATGTCTACAGTATCTTCAATGAATGCACTCCAGAGCTCTTGCAATTGCTCCATCGAAAGAGGCTCACCCCATTCATCTAGGAAGGTAGTGAAGCCCAGCCGGTCAATAGTCTCAAAATGAGACATCGAAATAGTATGCTCCCACTCAATAGTATTGAGGACAACCCACCCTTCATTTACAAGGTCCATGCACTAAAAATAGCTTCGCAGGGTTACTCGCGCTTGGGACCAGGCATAATCCATCTCGTTGAGAGGGCGAATATGCAAAGGCATATTCAACAAAGCTTGTATCTTCACAACTGTCTCCATATAGGGTGAAAGCAACTCCTCCATAGAATCAATCATTTGTTGCCCAAGTTGGATCTGTATCTGCGCTTCCCATAAATACTGCAACACCTTGACGGCATGTGCGGCCAACTTCATAGAATTTTGGATGGAGCGAAGGTGAATGTCTCTTACACTATCACATGAAAATCCTGCAATAGGTACGACCTTGGCTTCAAGCTGCTTCTTGAGTTCTTCTACCTGTTGCTGAAGGTTATGCATTTCAATTCGAGCAGCATCACGCTCCTTCAAGTGCACCTTGACTTGATTGCGCAAATATTCATTTTTAGTGGCCATTTTTTCTTCTGTCGCCTTGCTCTTGGCCAGTGCGCTCTCAAACTCCAGCACTTTATCTTGCACCTCGAAATATTTTTCTTTATAGTGCTCCCCATGCAAATACAACGAGCTCATATCTACTTGCATGTTACCCATTTTTTCAATGGGATCAATCCACGTCAGATCTTCAGTGATAGTCTCAAAAACATAATCTTCAGGCTGCAACTCGCCTTGGGGTTTTTGAACCAGCGGAGTGAATGTTGTCACATGAGCCTCCTTGGCAATTGGATCAAAAGCCACCTTCTTGATCGGTCATGCCAGTGCCAAAGCTTCCTTTTGCCGCATACTCTTCAACCATTGGGAAGAGCTCAGGTGCGCTCGATTTAATTTTTCAATGTCTGGCTACTTGCGGGCTACCTGCACATCTGGAACAGTCTGCAGCTCCAAAAATGGTGTAAATGGGACAAAAAATTCTGAGCGACTAGGCCCAGTGGACACGGATGACATAGATTGAAGTGGAGGAATGGATACGGGAATGGTGGAAGGGAGAGAAAGGGTGGATGAAGTGGTAGACACAGGTGCGGCTGCAGTTATGCTAATCCTAGATGGAACTTGCATACTAACAACCATAATGGTAGAAGAAGTGACGACCGAGGGAAGGGGATGAAAAAAGGATTTGTCCCCGATGCATACGAACTAAAAGAAATGGAGGACAAAGGAGCGGGAATGAAAGAAGGAGCAATAGTGATTTCAAAAATAGAAGAAGTAGAAGCGGAAGAGGGAACCATGGAAAATGAAATGGAAGGAATACCAAAGGATGGAGAGATAGAAAGTGGAGGGGACAAAAATGTAATAGATGGGACCGAAGAAGAAATCATTGCGTGCTCGATGAGAGAAAGGGAAGAAGAGGGAAAATATGACGTACCTTGGGGCGCAAGCGCCACTTGTTCTATGGATGGGGGAGGTTGCGCAATTGCCTCCTCTTCTTGATTTACCTCTTGTTCACCAACATTGAGGGCTATTTCCTCATTCAAAATCTCAACATGAGAATTTTTAGAAAGTTGCTCCTCCTCCTCTTGCTGTGCCATCGAAAACATTTGCGCTACTGAAGTAGGGAGCTCAACATTGGGTGAAGGGTTCACTGTCGGTATAGAGGCGACTGTGGAACTTGATGTAGTAGGAATCATAGTACCCAAAGACATGGGTGTTGTAACAGTGAATGTAGTGGTCCGCGCTAGTGCGAGGTCATTTAGCTGCTTTAGGAAATGGAGGTGCCATCGACTGTCTCTGCTGCTTGGGCATGGGAGCCTCCTCCTGAGGGTGCTTCATTCTTTGAGACCACCTTTGGAAGACATATTGTTGTTCTTCTTCTTCCTATTCATCCTTGGCTTCATCCTCAACCGTAGGACTCTCCTCCTCAGGTTCTCTTTCACCACTTTTGGACTGCTAAAAACTTTATGATAAAATAGTGGCAAAAGCAATGGGTTGATAGGACTCCATGAACCTATCGTAAACTTCAAAAAATTGGGTATCAAGCTTCAACCCGTAAGCAGCATACGACTTCCTTCGATGAATGTGCATCACCCACCAGTTCATAATTTTCTCCTCCTTCCAATCAGGATTTGCTTCTTTGACAGTTATGAATAGACCCGGAGGAGGAATATGTGTTGTATTCTTCTCTGGATTATACTCCGCTTCCTACTCATAGTAATCATGCCATGGAGGAAGGGAGGACATCTTCTCTATATGCCAATTCATGTCTGGCCCATCAAAATTATTTTACTGCTTTTGAATATCCGGGCGCGGGCAACAATGAAAGGTCTTCGCCTTAATAAATTCCAAAATTTTTTTGAGTGGGTCGTATCGCCAATGCTGCGGCAACTCAATTAGTCCCAAGTCCTGAAGCGCCACCATTAGAAGGTGATTTTGCCCAACCTGGTTCACTTCTATACTTCTGAACTTAAAAGGCATAGTACAAGTTGTCTTTTTTCCTCGTCCAGAGCCGTATATGTCATTGATATAATCCATCTGGTGCACAACTTCCATTGCAAAAATGCACGCAGTAGCAAAATAAGGCAACAAAAATGGTTTACCTGTATATCCAAAAATTTGAACAACCATGCCCTGAGTGAGCAAAAATACGTCGCCCTTCTCCTCTGAAACAACAACATCTCTCAAGTCACGCGACACTCGGTCACAACTACCACAAAGCAATTCAATGGTAGGGCCCAAAAACTAGCTATTAAAGTTGTAGACAGACTCTTTCTTCGTTAACACTTGAGTCCACTTATAAACCGGTAGGGGCTCATTATTTTCGCCCGTCTGTGTAACAACAATAAAAGAAAAATGTCGTTGCATCTGGAAGAAGAAGAACCATACCAGCAGCAAAGTGTACCAAAATGATCTGGACTTTCCTTCTTGCAATTTTTGCAACTGCGAATTGATTCTTCGAGAAATAAATTTGGCCCAATCAAAATAAATCAGATTTCCACCCTGCCTCATAGCAGTGGGAGAATAAAATTCCACCCTGCAAATACATTGAGCCATAGCTGCCTGCCATTTATGCACCATTTCATCTGAGGGCAACCCAACAATCCAGGCAAGCATGGAATAGATGTCCTGGCACTTGAACTTTGAAAGAGGTTTAGGAAAATTCGGTAGTTGCCCCATCTGTGGCTCCTTGACGAGCTGAGTTTCCATGAATTGTCTCATAGTAACTGTGGAAACATACTTATCCTCTTACTCATCCGTATGAATTTTCTTGCTTACTGCATAACTCGACGTACTCACCCCATAGGCAAAATCCTCTTGGACATCGTCCGGTGTAATCGTAAATAGAATCTCTTTCCTGGCATTTCGGACGGCCCTAGTAGAGGAGTCATAAAATTGTGCAATTAACTAAATAAGCTCGGGGCATGGGTGCATGGGTGAACAAAGATACCATGAAAGCTACGAATTGTGAGGCGTTGTGAGCCAACTATTGTAGGAAACCCCCTGACTCACTACAACTTTGAACTCTTGCCTCAACCGGTCAACTCCCTTATGCGTGATCAAACAATCACCAATTTTGGCCATTTTATCTTCATAGGGATCCAGGTCAACATAATCATTCTGCCGGGCTTTCTTAGCCCTCGAACTCCTTTCTCATTTCTTAGCTGGCTTCACTTCTACAACTTCCTATGCCTCTTTTGGTTCTTTACTGCGTCTGCCCATCTTGCCAGATAAAAAGCTATGACACTTCTGCAATTTCCTACTCCGAGACTTTCGAAAACTCCTCTGCACTTCGAAACGCAGGATACAAAGAAGCAAAAATTTTAAAAATAAGGAAAAATAAAATTTGCCCTTTACCTCCCAAAATTTATAGAGGTGCTATCAACTGCTGTAGTAATTATAGAATTAAATGCAGGCACGTCTTTGGAGAGAAATATTCTTCAAAAAACTGCTCAAACGTCCTTTCCAAGGCGCAAAAATCCTCTTCTCTGATTCACCGTCGGATTCTCCTAAAAAATCGTGCCCTCTATGTTGTGCAATCTTATAGAAAAATGTGCCCTAGCACCAGAAGCTTGTTAGGGAAACCAACCCAGCCGTTAATTACCCAATCATCAATTCTAACTGTTGCCTTGAAAAGCTCAATCCGAGGGCCTCCCACATTTGAAAATTTATTACTTGAATTTGGCGCCCACTACTTTCGATTATCGCCACGTAACCCTGGGGTGAATTAGTTTTCCAAACGTGCCATTGACAACACCTTCTTCGGCAAATCCTTTCGAGCGCTTATAATTCCATGGGCGATTCTTGTCTTCGTGCGAAAGTGCTCCTTTCCATGCGGTGCATGTGTTTTAAAACTTCATAGCGCACCTCCCTTTTCTAAAAACAATTTTTCTAAAAACAAAAAACAAAAGCAAGCTTTCCTATGCTTTTTCCCCTTTTGTTCTTATCTTTCTTCCATTTTTTATATATATTTTAGAAAGCGCCATGCACAATATTTTTTTTCTCTTTCACCTGATGACATCATCAAAGCGCGTTCACTCTAGAGACAGGTGAACATGGCGTTCGCCTCCTCCAAGAGGTGCACGCGAAGCTCTATCACCACTTTGCCAATCTTGAGTTCCATTTTTTGGCGAACAAAATTTTAACAATCATTTTTTCTCTTTTCTTAAATCTAGAAACATATTTATACCTATGTAAAATTGTTCAAAACACAAAAATATTTACATATATACAAGATGTTACCTTTGATTTGAAATTATGAAATTTAGGCCTTCAAATGAAGGCCATTCACTGGAATAGGAAGCTCATACCCTTCCATGTCACAAAGTCGGAATGCATTAGAAGAGGTGACAACAGAAATCCGAAAAGGTCCTTCCCATATTGCATCAAACTTATGATGTTTTCCAGGCTTAGATTTCTTTTCGTTCCATTTTAATACCAAATCGCCTACCTGGAAGCTTCGATCAGATGTTATTTTCTCGAACCACTTCCTCATCTCTATAGCATGTTCTACGAAAGCATGGTAAGCTAGCTCCCTTTCTTCTTCTAATTGTAGCAACTACGCCAGTCTTGCCTCCATAGGATTATTTTCTTCGTTTTCATCTTGGAACATCTGCAACGTTTGGAGCACAGGAAGCTCAATGTGAGTAGGAAGGATAGCTTCTTTCCCATAAACCAAAGCATACGGGGAGGTTTTTATAGACTTCTTCACTAAAATGTGGTCAACCCAAAGTGCCTGATTTAATAACAAATGCCAACTTCTCTTATTGTCGCCCATTATTATTTTCAAAATACGAAGCAAATTTTTGTTGGTAGACTCAACCAATCCATTCCCCTATGGGTAATAATTGGAAGATGTCTTCAAGTAAATACCATATCTGCTAGCAAATTCTGTAATTTTGGCTCCAATGAAGGGAGTACCATTGTCAGTGACTAAAGAATCTGGTATGCCAAAACGGGTGATGAGGCTTTCCATAAAAGAAATAACAGTCGCCTGATCTGCTTTCTTGGTGGGTATAGCTTCCACCCATCTGGTGAAGTAGTCTGTCATGGTCAAAATATATTTATGTTCCACAGAGGAGTGCGGATCAATAACTCCTATAAAATTGAGACCCCACTATTGAAAGGGCGCTTCCACCTGGATCGGATGCAGCGGTGATGCTCCTTTCCTAACTCGACCCACATATCTTTGACAACTATCACACTGTTGGCTTATCTTGTGTGAATCGACGAACAGAGTGGGCCAATAATACCCTACCCAAATAATTTTTAGAGCCATAGGTCTACCTGCATAATGCCCTCCTGATAGCCCGAAATGGAACTCTTCCAAAAATTTTCCCTTCTTAGAATATTTTACACATCTAAGGAGTATACCATCAATATTCTTATAATATAGTCCATTGGGCAACAATACATACCTGAGCACCTACAACTAAACCTTCGGCGCTGTGAAGGGTTAAGGTGGCTAGGACACCTTCTAGAAGTAAAATACTCAATGAGTTCCTCGGTCCACTCTTTGTCACCTGTCGCACTATTCACACAAATCACATCTTCACGACTTGTCTCAACAACATCGCTTTTGGCCAACTCTTGACACAGAGCGCGCCCACAAACCAATTTCATCGGCTTGATCTCTACATCATACTCCTGGATCTTTGAGACCCATCCGACCCTCTTATCACCCAGTTCTCCTTGAATTATAAAATTTTGAACATCAGGATGAATGACGTAAACCATAGTCTTACTCGAGAAACAAAGTGGTGAAACTTCCTCAATGCTTTCATAACTGCATAAACCTGCTTCTCTATAAAGTTGTACTTTTCCTGGTGTGGTGCTATAACCTGGCTTAGAAAAGTGATAGGCTTTTCTTTGCCATCATCTTGTTTTTGTGTTAGCATGACAACATAGCTCTCCTGCTCACCTACTGCATAAAGTATAAAGTCTTTGGAGTAGTCAGGGTTGATCAACACTGGCGCTTGAGTAATCCTCTCTTTGATTTCTTGAAAAGCTCACTTCTTGGCTTTTGTCCACTTAAACTCAACATTCTTCTTCAAGAGCTCAGTCATGGGCTTGACGACTTGGGAAAAATCGGCAATAAACTTACGAATGAAGTTTATCTATCCAAAGAAGGACTACAAGTCTTTCTTATTAGCTGGTAACGACAATTTCATGAGCGCTTCGGCTCGTGCAGGGTCTATGGCCAATCCTTCCTGTGAAATCACATGGCCCAACAACTTCCCTTCCTTGACCACAAAAATTGACTTCTTTGAATTTATGGAAATCCCAAATTCTTGACACTTCTCGAATATTTGCCTCAGATGGAAAACATGATATGTTCTGCAATGTGAAAACACTATCATATCATCAAGATAAATCACAATGATTTTATTTAGCAACTCACCAAAGGTGACATCCATGGCTCTCTGAAAAGTAGCACCGGCATTTGAAAGTCCAAAGGGCATCCGTTGGTAAGTGAATGTGCCCCACTTAGTTGTAAACACCATCTTGTATTGATCTTCATCCTTAACCCAAATTTTATTGTACCCGGAGAAGCCATCCATCAAGGAAAACCTCTGAGCACCAGCCACAACATGAAGAATCTGGTCTATCTGAGGTAGAGGATAATGGTCCTTGAGTGATGCCTAATTTAAATTTCAAAAATCAATGCACAGATGTATGTCCCCATTCTTCTTTCTTACAGGAACCAGGTTTGCCACCCAGGTGGAATGCTTAATAGGGTAAATGATCTTCGCCTCAAGCATCTTCAGTAACTCTGCTTTCATGAGGACTTCGATCTTGGGATTAATAGGGTGTTGCTTCTACCGAAAAGGCTTAACTCCTTCTTGTAGCTCAATAGTGTGTTGAATCACGTTCTTGTCGTATCCTTTCAAGTCCTGATAACTCCATGCTACAATATCTGGATATTCATAGCATAAATTTCTAATGCCTTCAATCTCATCTAATTCACAATCGGTACCAATCTTGATGATCTTTCCTGGCTCCAACTGCAATTCTCTGTATTCCTTGGCATCCACCTTAATCCTATGTTTATCAGCCCTATCACTTTGATCAAATAAACTTTCTAGTGAAATCAAACCTCTAGGAATATGATTATTCCTTAACTGAATCATTCCTTCCTTTTCTTCCTCCACAAGAATTCTATCTTCTACGCTGGCAACTTCTTTGAGCAAAAAATTCACTATTTGCTCATCATTATCAAACACCTACCAATAGAGGCCCTTATCTGGAATGGAAGGTCTGTAAATCACCCTCACCATCTTGGGCTTTCGGACCACTTGCTCAATAAGAGAATAATTAGCGCCTAAGGAAGCTAAAATGTCAGCATGTCTATTTTGTTCCATAGGAATCACCTGAATATTCAAATCTTTAAATGCTTCCAAAAGATCCCACACTCTGTTGTGATAAGCCTTCAAGTAATGTTGCTTTGACACACATCTATTTGTAACTTGATTGACTATAAGCTCGAAATCGCCAAAAATCTGTAGCTATTCAATTCCCAACTTTTTGGCCTTTTTCAAGCCAAGGCATAATGCTTCGTATTCAGCTGCGTTATTTGTACAGCTCCAGGTCAATCTGTAGGAGTAAGTTTTTTGTATGCCTTCAGGGGAGACCAACACAACACCTGCTCCCGCACCATTCTTACATCGAGCACCATCAAAGAACAACTTCCATAACTAATGCAAAACAAGTTTTGGGGGCTCAAGGACTTGCTCTTGGGACTTCTCTATCTTCTAAATTTAATAACAACCAATATCCATTCCAATCATAGCGTTGAAATCTGTCAGCAGAAACTCATCTTCCAAGCGAAGCTCCTCAGGTGCTTCTTCAACTATACCAACCTCTTCCAATTCTTCGATCATCATGTTCACCGCGCCTAGGACTTGTTCTACCTCCTTTATCTTTTCAATATGAAAATGGGAGGGCTTCTCATTATGAATGCGAATTCACCTACCCTTGAACAGAATCTCCAAATGTGAATAATCTAGGGAAAGATAACCTCCCAACTTAGCTTTGAATTCTCTTGAAAGGCACATGCTAAAGTAGGGCTCTAAATCAACAACCACAACTTCCTGGATGATAGTAATCAACGGTATGCTATGGAGCACAATTGGAATGTCCTTGATTACTCCAATAGTCTTAACTGGCATACCATCCAACTGTAATACTCCTGGATTGCTCCTCGTATACTCCATTCCCATTACCTCGCATACTACCTTGGGCATGACAATAGTGGTAGCACCAGAGTTGATCATACAATTATGCATGATCCACCCTTCCATTCTCAAAGATAAGAAAAATGGGGGAGGTCAATTTTTACATGTCATCGAAGTGGGGACTACTTGATCCAAGACTATTTGTAAATGATCTTTCTTTTGGTCTTTGGCGGTCTTCAGAGATTCTTGCAACAAATCAATCTACCTAGGTAATTGCAATGCATCATGCAAGCTAATCCTTGCTGGTATTTTCTTCATTTCTTCCATGACACTGTAGCCACAAGTAGGTGAGACCTTTTCTTCTAGGGGCCGCTCATACTTATCTCGATTCTGCTGCATAGCCTCTACTCTTTGCCTTTTTTTCAATGAAGGATACTTGAGTCTTTCCTTAGCTTGCTCTTTTGTCTCACTAGGGACTAGAGCAGTGGTGATGTGTTGCGAAGTCGAAGGTTGAGCTTGCGCTTTATCTTGTGCTTGCCTAGGTGATGGATTTTTTGACTTTTTAGTATTAAGAATCTTTACTAGGGATGCCCGTTTCTCTTTACTAGGGATGCCCGTTGCAGAAAGAAGAAATCGTTCCATTATGGAAATGGTTCGATGTATGCTAAAAGGAGCATATCTTGAGGATCAATATTGGGCAGAAGCAGTAAACACAGCATCATACCTTCTAAATAGAGCACCCACTAGAGCTCTACAAGGGAAGACTCCACAAGGAGCATGGAGTGATAAGAAACCTTCCATTGCTCATCTGAAGGTGTTTGGATGTAAAGCATTCATGCACATTCCAAAACAAAAAAGGAGGAAGCTGGATGAGAAAACCCTACAATGTATCTTTCTTGGCTATGATGAGTACTCAAAAAGTTATCGATTGATTGATCCTAAGACCAAGAAGACACATGTAAGTAGAGATGTTATATTTGATGAAGCTCTCACATCAAAAGACACATCCACAACTATATACCTAGATGAAGAAGAGCCTAAGAAGGAGGTTCAACTTCCACAACAAAAATAGAAAGTTCCAAAATGGTATACTAGCACTTTGAGAGATGCTAAGTTGAAATCCCTTCCAGATCTATCTCTTGATAGGCCATGTACTCACAGTATGACTCAAAATATGAGAGCAGAAGAATCTACTTCAGAGGTTGACGAACTTTGTCAACACTTTGATGATTTGTCGATGGAGTACAGAAAATGATAGAGAGGAAGATAAGGATGGAGAAAAAATTTATATGTCTACATTGAATACAAACGAACCCACAACGGTTCAATCTGCACTTGATGAACCAAAGTGGAAAGATGCCATGGATGTAGAACATCAATATCTCCTTAAAAATAATACTTGGAAGTTAGTCGATCCCGCTAAAGGGAAGAAACCCATAGGTCGCAAATGGGTGTTCAAAGTGAAGTATAAGGCAGATGGGTCTATTGATAAGCATAAATACCGAATTTTTGGAAAGGGATATGCTCAGAAAGAAGGCATAGATTATGAAGAGACTTTTCCCCTATTGCAAAAATGACTACCATTCGTGTACTTTGTGCCATGTCAGCTCAATTTGGGTGGAAATTACATCAGATGGATGTTAAAAGTGCCTTCTTGAATGGTGACTTACAAGAAGAAGTATACATGACTAAACTAGAAGGATTTGTGGTCAAGGGGAAAGAACAAAAAGTATGCAAATTGATTAAATCCTTGTATGGGCTAAAACAAGCTCCTTGAGCTTGGTACATCAAGATAGACAGTCACCTTGTGCAGCATGGATTTGAAAGAAGTCCTTCAAATGCAAATCTCTATATCAAGAAAAATGGTTCTGATATAGTGATTCTTGTACTTTACATAGATGATCTGATCATAACAGGAAGCTTAGAAAGTATGATTGGCTTAGTGAAAAATGACTTTAAGCAATCATTTGAAATGACAGATCTAGGACTTCTGCACTATTGTCTTGGTTTAGAATTTACTCAAGAACAATTTCATATTCGAGTAACACAAAAAAAATATGCCAAGACTTTAGTAGAAAAATATCGGATGACTAATTGTAAGTCCAAAGCAACTCCAATGGAGCAAGGACTTAAGTTATCTTGATATGATGAGTCACCTCAGGTAGATGGAACTCCCTATCATCAGTTGATTGGGAGTCTCCTATATCTGACAAATACCGAGCCGGATCTCGCTTTGCTTGTGGGATATCTTTCAAGATTCATGCAAGAGCCTAATATGAGTCACTAGAAAGCAGCAAAAAGAGTTCTTCACTATGTTCGTGGTAGTACAAATTATGGCCTAGAATATAGAAAGAACAATAATTTTTTCTTACTTGGATACATAGACTCAGATTATCTTTGGATCTCTTGATGATCGTAAATCCACTTATGGATATTTTTTTCATCTTAGGTCTGGACCAATCTCATGGCACAGTAAAAAATAGCATGTGGTTGCTCTATCTTCAAAAAAAGCAGAATATCGTGCAGCCAGTGAAGCAGTCTGCGAGATAATGTGGTTAAGTCGCATTCTTACAAACATGGGCCTTCCAAAGAATCTTCCACTTCAATTTGTTTTGCGACAATCAAGGTGTTTTGAATCTTGTCAAAAATCCATTTTTTCATGAACGTACCAAACATGTTGATACCAGATGTCATTTTATTCGGGATGAAGTTCCAAAGCACCATATACAACTTCAATACATTCCTACTGATGAGCAAGTTGCAGATATCTTTACCAAAGCACTTGGACGTATCAAATATGAAATTTTTTGAGAAACTATTGGAATTTTCCAATAATGTAATAAGGGGGGATGTTAGCATATGACATATATTATGCATTAATATTTCATTATTCAGCATATGGCATGGCATTGTATTTCATTATTGTCAAAAATATTGCTCCTAGGCAATCTCCAATTTCGTTGATTAACCAACTTATCGGTTAATCAACTGCTTCAACTGCTTTGTAATTCCTTATATTGAAATCAATGAGAATGAATCAGATGCTTCGTCAAGTTCTATACTGCATCCTTACTGTTATGCTTGACGTTAGTGGATTGGCAATTGCACCTGAACTGTGTTTTTCCAGACTGTGCTATGAGATGATTAATGCAAGCATTCAGTGACTTACGTTTTGGACAGCACTCACTAGTTTGCATGTGGCTTGTGGAAGACATTTACGTTTTCCAAATTCTTGGGTCAAAGGAAGACAAAATATAGGGCAACACTGTATTTCTTCATTAGGCACTTGTGACCCAACGACGGTGGCGTTGAAGCGAAGGCGCTAGAAGGCAGAGGTGCCGAGTTCGATTCTCTTCGTGGGTAATTTTCTTTTGGTCGCGGTGTGCAAAGGATAGTGGCTGTGAAAGCGTTGGAGGTATAAGGTTAAGGTATCATATTTGCTTTGACATTGTTTTATTGATGCTTAATGTTTATGTGGAGTAATAATGTGTAAAGAGGTTTTACTTTTTATGTATATTATACTTCTGGTGGTTATTATTAAGTTGGAGAAATAAGGTGTTAATTTGGATCTTTATTATTGTTTATTATTGTAAAGTTGCTAACTCTAATTGGTGGCAAATTGAGAGTTAGTGTTGTGACAGTTTTTGAGTTCTCCTTCTTCATCAAAGTAAAGGTATGGGCAACTTCTTCCATGTATATTGTTGATGGTGTATTTTCTGAAATTGAGTTTGGAGTGAAAAGGTTGTCTACTAGGTATTTTTTATTTTTGGTGTAAATCCTATTTTCTGGATATTGAAGATTGTTTATGCATTAAAATCATTGATGAGTTTTTGGGTGAATGCATAATTTTGGTTGAGGAAGAGGAAGCATTTTTGCACTAGGGTTTATGTTAGTAAGTCTTGCTACTTGCATTGAGATGATGAAACCCTTAGTTGGCTATTTTGATATTCATGGTTGAGTTGCTTCCATAGAGGTTGTTTTGATCAAGTTAGTGCTTTACTTCATACATGATATTGGGCTTACTCCATTGAGTTGATTTGAGCAAGTTATTCTTTACATTTGGTGATATTGTGTTGGTGGTTGTTTTGTTCAAATATCCTTGGAGGGAAAAGGATTTCTACTTGTTTCCTTTTCTTGTGATGATTGGTTGAATGCTTCAAGGTTGATGTTGAGTTGAATGGTGTTGGTTGACTAAACCTTGTTTGATGAGCATTGTTGTTGAAACCCTAGTTGTTGGTAAAAAGAATACGAGTATCATTGTTATATGAGATATTGCATGGTTGGCAATTGTTGGGTTGTGTTTCATATTCTTGAGAAAAGCATACTACATCTATCTTATTCTTTTGAGATTGATATTGAGTTGAGATTGATATTGGGAGTTAAGTATAGGACATATTGGGTCTCTCACAATTCTCTTTATGTTTCTATGAGATTTGAGATTGAGATTGGGAGTTAAGTATAGAACATATTGAGTCTCTAAAAATTCTCTTTATGCTTCTATGAGGTTTATGAATCACATTGGGTCTCTAACAATTCTCTTTGTGGGTTCATGCTAAGAAAGTTTTTCTTGGTGAGCTTGTCGAGGTTTTGGACAGGTTTCGGTGGGGACTTGTGAGCAATTTTTGGATAGGTTCCAGTGGGGACTTGTGAGAAGATTTGGACAGGTCCTAGCAGAGGACTTGTGAGCTAAGTTTTTGATAGTTCTATCAGAGAACTTGAGGACAGAGTTGCATTGGTTCTTTGAGAAGAACCTGAGGACAGATTTGGCAAGTCTTTGAGAAGGCTTGTGTGCAGAGGATTGATTTGTTCAAGAGTTGGACAGATCTGAAAAACAGAGGAAGACTTGTACTAGACCGAATGACTATGTTTGGTACAGGTAGCTGAGCTACTATGGACGTGATCATAGAAGGCAAAGGTCTCTTAGGCTAAGCATTGAGGATAGGAGGTCTTCGGTGGAAAGGAGTTCCACGTGCTGACAAGAGGTAGAGGCAATTGATCTTCCGAGGGATCATTTCCAGAGAGAGAGGGGAAGGTATCTCCTTTGAGCAAAGGCTCATAAATTCAGATTGGGGGAAGGTGTCTCCTTTGGGCCGAGGCTCATAAACATTATAATTGGGAAGGTTTCCCAAAGAAATTTGAGATAACTTTTAGAGAAAAGTTTTGTGGACGTAGCCCAGGAATTCTAGGTGAACCACATTAAAATTGGTGTCACTTTGTGGATGATATTGTGCATTGTTTTGATATTACTTTGGGTATATTGCTTTATTGTTTTGAAGTATAAAGGAAAAAGTAAAAAGAGGTCTTATACTGTTCACCCCCCCTCTCAGTATAAGCTTGTGTTCAATTGGTATCGAGCCTGGTGCCTTCGAAAAGTTTAACAGCTTGAAGGAAGATCTTACAAGAACACAAATGACAAGGAAAGGCAAAAGCAAAACCATGAGACACAAGAAGAAGAAAACACACATGGTCATGAAAGAAAATGAAGATGAAATCAATGTTTCTATTTTGGGAGGAAGAATGGAAATAGATTCAAGAGATGAATCAAACAGTGGAGAACGAGCCAGATTAATAAAGTTTTGCACCAGATGTGGGAATACCGGTCACTTTGCAGGTGATTGCTCACAAGGTAAAGAATGTTTTGTTTGTGGTCAACTTGGTCATGATGAACGTCATTGCCATGGGTTTAGTAGCAGTGAAGATGAAGATGATCCGTTCAAAATTGGTGAAGAAACAAATTCAGAACAGGAATGTGATGAAGAAGAAAGTGAGAAATTGGAAACATAAACTAATTTTAGCTCTGAGTAAAAAGGTTGAGGATGCAAAAGATATAATCACCAGTTTGAAAGTACAAACAAAAGAATACAAGAAATTTTTTGAAGATCTCGAAATGCAATTAACCAGGAAAACGAGTATTGCAAGTAAGCTAGAAAAAGAAATTGACGGTTTAAGAATGCAGACAAAAGAAATGAGTAATAAAGTTGATATATGCAGCAAACATGAAGAGGAATCCAACAAAGTTTTTAGCAATCTGAAGCTGCAAATAGAGGAGTCCAAAAGGAGTGAAGAAACTCTCAGGTATCAGATCAATGAGAAAGAGACTGTTTGCTGCAAACAAGAAGAAAAGATTGTTTCATTAAAGAAACAACTAGAAGAGGCCAATACAAATCTTAAAATCAAAGATGAGCACAACAATCAAGGAAAGAGGTATTCTCACAAGCACAAAAAGAGTTTCTACCTAGAAAAAGCAAGTAAGTGTTCTAGTAGTGATAGTGAAAGTTCTTCAAGTAATAATGAAAATGAGATGTTGTTCATATCAGAAAAAGAAGAAGAACCAAAACATAGATTCATTATCATGAAATGTCTTAGATGTGGAAATTTTGGTCACCTTGAGGATGATTGCACAAATAATGATTTGGTTTCTAGTATGTATGAGGATGCTTCAGAAAACTATAAGGAAGATGCATATATGGTTTTTGAAAAGAGTAGCACCTCTAGTGATAAGAAATCTGAAAAAGGCTTTGATGATTCAAAAAGCAAACAAATAAAGGATCTTGAAAGTGAACTTATTAGTGCTCTTAGTGTTTTGGAAAAGGAAAGAAAGAAGAATGCTAGACTCAAGGATAAATTAGATGAATGTTGTATGGAGAGAGATGATCTTATAGAAAGTCTTGACTTCTCTATAGCTAAGACACAAGAACTCAAGGATGAATTAGAGTCTAAGGTTCTTGAGTATAGTGAGTTAGAACAGAAAATGGCTTCTTTGAAAGAGGAAACTAAAGAGTACAAGGATAAGCTTCACAGGTTTCAATATAGCTCCAAAAAGGTTAAGTCACTCATCAAAGGTCAAAGAAAGACAACAGATAAAACAGGCCTTGGTTTTGTTAAGCCTCACAAGGAACAAGTTGGAGAGTCTAGTAAGAGACCCCAAAAAGAAGAGAGTTATGATGAGGAAAGTATTTCAGATCATGAGTTCTTGAATGATAGATGCACAAAAACAAAAAATAGAATTCAAAATGAGAAGAAGAAGTTTTCAGAGCCTAAGAGGTCAAATAAAGGAAAGTTTCAAGGCAGATGTTTTGCTTGTCACGAGTTTGGTCACATAGCTTCACATTGCATGACTCAAGTAAGGAAGGTAAATGACAGTTTCAGAGGTGGTAATTTATTTCAAGGGCATTGCTACTCTTGTCAACAGTTTGGGCACAAGGCAGTTTATTGCAAGGCAAATATCAGGAATAGGTTTGATCAGAATAGGTTTGATCAGAATAGGTTTGGTCGGAACGAGTTTGGTCGAAGCTGGTGGATTCAAAGAACAGGTATGCCTAAAAGAAATAACATTGTTACTTGTTATAAGTGCAACAATGAAGGTCACACAATCGGACAATGTAGAGCTGAAATTCCGGAATACGAGAACAGGAACGAGTGGCATGATCGGGTCCAAGGATCAAGGCATGGATAAGAACAAGGATGAGAAAAAGAACAAGAACAGTGACAGGAACAAAAATATGGACAAAGAGTTCAAGAGAAGGCCCGACAAGGAAGTTATAGATGCTGATGATGATCGGTGCCTAATGGGAGTTTTACTCCCACCCCAGAATTAATCACCTCATCAAGAGGTGGGGGAGGGACTAAGCTAAGAGGCTCCTTCTTAGTCCCAAGACCCAAAGGTGGCCCTTTGCCATTGACGACAAAGGGGGAGATATATGAGTAATGGGGAGAGCTTCAAAGTGAAGAGGAAAGCTTCAAGTCAGGGGGAGCAAAACTTCAAAGGAAGATTCTCAATTGTGGGCACAATTGGTCAATTTTTAGCACGGTTGGTTTCAGTTTTGGCTCTTGAGAAGTGTTTTTAGTAAAGGTTTGCCATCAATGACAAAGGGGGAGATTGTTGGCAATTTTGGGTACTTTGGGTACATTGCCTTTGCTCAAGTGTATAAGTTGTCATTGATGTCAAAAGGCATTTTTGTGTTGATATCAAAAAGAGTGTGATGTCAAAAATATCTTGAGAAGCTTCATAATGTTAAAGGGTTTTTATTAAAACCATGGTGACAAGGTTAAAGGTTTTTCTTAAAACAATTTGGACGCATTAAGGGTTTTTATTAAAACCATGGTGACAAGGTTAAAGGTTTTTCTTAAAACCATTTGGACTCATTAAGGGTTTTTATTAAAACCAAGCTTAACTTAATGCAAAGGTTTTTACTTCTTGAAAAACCTTGAAGGTCCATGTTTATTATTAATAATTAAATTAACTCAAACCTTTGTCAAAGGTCCAAGTTTAATTTATTATTAATAAAATAATAATAATAATTATTTTAATTATAATTAAAGGGTCTTTCAACCCTTAAGCGACGGAGAAAAAAGAATTCTTTCGCCGATGTGTTGCCATCGTTGGAGGAGAGTCGACGTTAAATAGTTAAGGAGAAATGGCTATAAGTGGGGATGATTTTCTAAAGTAAGAGTACCACCAATTAATTGGAATCTGTGATTTGTGTTTGCTCTGTATCATTCGAATAGCGCTTGGCGTTTACGATTTGCGTTTGCTTCGTATCATTCGAATAGCACTTTGTGTCTTCGAATCTTCGATTGACGTCTTTGAAATCATGCTTGATCCGTGTCTTGGAAACCATGCTTGGCATACTCGAATTTGAGCTTGGGCTGCATGTTAGCATGACATATATTATGCATTAATATTTCATTATTCAGCATATGGCATGGCATTGTATTTCATTATTGTCAAAAATATTGCTCGTAGGCAATCTCCAATTTTGTTGATTAACCAACTTATCGGTTAATCAACTGCTTCAACTGCTTTGTAATTCCTTATATTGAAATCAATGAGAATGAATCAGATGCTTTGTTAATTTCTTTATGGCATCAGAGCCACGGACGCGAGCAACGATATCGGCGGATCGACGGATCGAAGACAAGAGCGGACGACGCGAGACAGGACTCGACCTAACAACGAGATAGCCACGGACGGACGATAGAGATCGGCAAACAAACCGGACGGACGACAGAGATTGGTGGATCCTAACCTAACAACGAGACGACCACGGACTAACGACAGAGATCGGAGGACAGATCGACGGACTGCGATACCACGGACGAACGACATAGAAAGCCGAACGACAGAACACGTAGATCGAGGACGACAAATCAGGGTGGTTTGCAAATCAGAGTGTTTCGATGGCAGCTATGGAGGCAAAGGGGAGGGGGTGGTTGCCCGAAGGCAACTGAAAGCTTGTTCGCTTTCAACGGTTTTTAAACCCTCCCACAGTGGCCGCATAGGCCATGTGGGATTAAGTTTTTCTTAGAACTTCTTCGCCCTCCAAGCGTATAAAACCGGCGTGCTCCTGGCTTATTTCATCGGGGTCTCTGGCTCCCGTGGTTGGTATGGTCCTTGTTTGGCGACAGGGTGTGGTTTCGAAACTCGTCAAGGAAATTTTGGCGGATGATTTTTTTTCGTGACGCTTGTGCCTTGTTGACGCCCGAATGGTCGAGTTGACGCCTAACACGGTCGTTTGACGATCGACTTCTATTTTTTGACGCTCGAAAGGGGCAAATGACGGCAGTGACACCGAATTGACGGCGGTGACGCACCGTTGATGCCAAAAAGGTGTCATTCAAGCACAATGATACCTTGAAGACTCCCATTTTCTATTTTTTGGGGTTTTCAGGTATTTTTTTACCCATTCTTATCCTGTTTTGCAATTTGAAGGGGGGACTTCACTTGATTTCACTTGCAAAATTGTCAGATAAAGGGGGGAATGTGTAATAGGAGTTATAATTTGTGGGCATTTATGATTGTTTTTTGTTTTGCATTTAAATACACTGTTTTCTTGCATTCACAATCATAAACTAAACAAAATATAAGACCCCAAATTTATACCCTATTTGTGCAATTTATTGCACGACGAGGTGTTCGGTATTTGAGATACCTTTGGTCCACACTTACAGGTAATGCTGTCGTGCTTTGGACTACTGTATTCACCGCCTAATATAGCTACAACAACGAATTCTGAGCTTGTTCTCTATAAATCGTCGGGGAGAAATAAGGCAAACCTATTTTTGTTTTTTTTCCACTTCATACCCACATCGTGATTGTTGTTAGGCGTAAATCTCGACGAAAGTTTTTTCCAAAGTGTTTAGGGGGAAGTTATGCCCCACGCATGCGAAATAAAACTTTCTATGGTAGGTGTCATTAACAACACGATGCCCTTTTAGTATCGCCTATGTTCAATATATTGTGCTTCTCATATGTACTTATAGTCTCCCTCACGTAAGGGCGAGTACATATTGAGTAGTATACTTTTCATATATACCTATAGTTTCCCTCACGTAAGGGCGGGTGTATGTTGAATGGTTACGAGATAAATATTTGGCAAGTATAAAGAAAGGGAGACCAATTGGTGATAAAAGTAACCTTCATAATGGCCACAATTCATAAGTATCTCTTAGACTCACAATTGTTGAAAGGTCCTAACTTTGTTCCATGGAAGACAAAGATGAAAGCCATACTTCAGTTGGAAGATTTATGGGATGTAGTGACTGGCACTGAAACACGTCCTACATCAACAAGAACAGATCAAGATGCTTGGGATAAAAAATACAAGAAGAGTCTTGAATTTATCTTGCTTGCTACTACAGATGAGGTGCAACCTCATATTTGTGATGCAAAAACTAGTAGGATAGCCTGGGATGCCCTGATCATAATTTTTGAAGGGAAGAATCAATCCTCTATTCTTCATCTTCAAACTCAACTACATAATCTCAGTGATGAGTTCGGAGAAACAGATTGACATATTCCTTTGCAGAGTGGCAGACTTGAAAGCAAAATTGAATGCTATGGGAAAACCTCGTGGATGATGATGTCTTGAATTCTCGTTATCTTGAGAGCATTACCAAGTTCCTACAAGATGTTGATCACTTCTCTCAATGTCTCTCGGTAGACAAGTCTCATTTGTGGAACTGGTAAACTTGCTTCAAACTGAAGAGGCAACTCAGGTCCAGAAAGATGATATGCCTGATAATTCTCTCTCCACACAACAAAGTGGTAAAAAGCAAGGTCAGTTTCAAAAAGGAGGTGCTTCTTCCAAAGGAAAAGGGAAGCAATCTCAACAACAAGATACAAAATATTTTAAAATTTGTGACATGAATAACCATGACACCAGGTGTTGGTTCAAAAACAAGCAACCCAATGACAAAGGTCCACACAAGAAGGGCAAGCACAAGAAAAAGTACAATAAGCATAAGCAATCTAAAGGCCATGTTGCTTATGTTGAATCCAACTCAGACTCCAATTCTCCTGAGTCCAATTCAGATTCTGACTTTGAAAGAGCACACAAGGTGCTCATGACTCATACTTCATCTTCCTAGATAGATGTTGTATGGTATATTGATTTAGGAGCTAGCAAACACATGACTGGAGATAAATCCTGGTTTGATACTTTTGTGGCGAAAGAGGGTAAGCCAGTCACAATTGCTGACAATCAAGTATATCAAGTACAAGGAGAAGGGGATATTTTTGTGTCTCTTCCTGATGGTAATTGTCAGATTGAAAAGGTTCTCTATGTTCTTGGCTTAGCCAATAATCTGCTATCGATCACACAAATGTTGGATAGAAACATGGAAGTCATGTTTCGCATTGTCAATGGCAAGAAGAGATGTTTTATCACACACAGTGGTAAACATGTTGCAACCGGCTCTTACAAACATGGCTTGTTTATTATCGATGCTATTTCCACTCCACATATTGCTTTGGCTGCAACTACAAAGGAGGCCACCTCTCTTTGGCATCGACGTTATGGGCATCTCAGTTCTGGATATTTGCTTGAATTACACAAATATGGGTTGGTGAAAGGTCTTCCACCCCTCTCATCTACCTTACCAATTTGCTCGGATTGCTTAGCAGGGAAGCAACATCGAGTGCCTTTTGAAGCCAGCTCCTCTCGAGCTGCAAAACCTTTAGAGCTTGTACATACTGATCCGTGTGGTCCTATGCCAACCAGCCTATGGTGGGAAAAAGTATTTTAAACTATTTGTTGATGATTACTCACAAAATATGTGGGTTTTCTTTCTTCGATTGAAATCGAAGCATTTCTCTACTTTCAACATTTCAAGAAACTTGTTGAGAAGGAGTCGGGATGTTTGATCAAGACCCTCTGCTCGCGATCAAGGGGGGGAATACATCTCTAAAGAGTTTTCAGAGTTTCTTAAAGAACATGGGATCAAAAGACAATTGACTATAGCCTATACACCTTAGCAGAATGGAGTTGCAGAAATAAGAAATCGTTCCATTATGGAAATGGTTCGATGTATGCTAAAAGGAGCATATCTTGAGGATCAATATTGGGCAGAAGCAGTAAAAACAACATCATACCTTCTAAATAGAGCACCCACTAGAGCTCTACAAGGGAAGACTCCACAAGGAGCATGGAGTGATAAGAAACCTTCCATTGCTCATCTGAAGGTGTTTGGATGTAAAGCATTCATGCACATTCCAAAACAAAAAAGGAGGAAGCTGGATGAGAAAACCCTGCAATGTATCTTTCTTGGCTATGATGAGTACTCAAAAAGTTATCGATTGATTGATCCTAAGACCAAGAAGACACATGTAAGTAGAGATGTTATATTTTATGAAGCTCTCACATCAAAAGACACATCCACAACTATATATCTAGATGAAGAAGAGCCTAAGAAGGAGGTTCAACTTCCACAGCAAAAACAGAAAGTTCCAAAATGGTATACTAGCACTTTGAGAGATGCTAAGTTGAAATCCCTTCCAGATCTATCTCTTGATAGGCCATGTACTCACAGTATGACTCAAAATATGAGAGCAAAATAATCTACTTCAGAGGTTGACGAACTTTGTCAACACTTTGATGATTTGTCAGTGGATACAGAAAATGATAGAGAGGAAGATAAGGATGGAGAAAAAATTTATATGTCTACATTGAATACAAACGAACCCACAACGGTTCAATCTGCACTTGATGAACCACAGTGGAAAGATGCCATGGATGTAGAACATCAATATCTCCTTAAAAATAATACTTGGAAGTTAGTCGATCTGCCAAAAGGGAAGAAACCCATAGGCTGCAAATGGGTGTTCAAAGTGAAGTATAAGGCAGATGGGTCTATTGATAAGCATAAATCCTGACTTGTTGGAAAGGGATATGCTCAGAAAGAAGGCATAGATTATGAAGAGACTTTTCCCCTATTGCAAAAATGACTACCATTCGTGTACTTTGTGCCATGCCAGCTCAATTTGGGTGGAAATTACATCAGATGGATGTTAAAAGTGCCTTCTTGAATGGTGACTTACAAGAAGAAGTATACATGACTAAACCAGAAGGATTTGTGGTCAATGGGAAAGAACAAAAAGTATGCAAATTGATTAAATCCTTGTATGGGCTAAAACAAGCTCCTTGAGCTTGGTACATCAAGATAGACAGTCACCTTGTGCAGCATG
This sequence comes from Wollemia nobilis, assembly GCA_028583015.1. NCBI lineage: Eukaryota > Viridiplantae > Streptophyta > Pinopsida > Araucariales > Araucariaceae > Wollemia > Wollemia nobilis. Next base: position 13,708,106 of record JAQPPZ010001844.1, read on the forward strand.
GATTTGAAAGAAGTCCTTCAAATGCAAATCTCTATATCAAGAAAAATGGTTCTGATATAGTGATTCTTGTACTTTACGTAGATGATCTGATCATTACAGGAAGCTCAGAAAGTATGATTGGATTAGTGAAAAATGACTTTAAGCAATCATTTGAAATGACAGATCTAGGACTTCGCACTATTGTCTTGGTTTAGAATTTACTCAAGAACAATTTCATATTCGAGTAACACAAAAAAAATATGCCAAGACTTTAGTAGAAAAATATCGGATGACTAATTGTAAGTCCAAAGCAACTCCAATGGAGCAAGGACTTAAGTTATCTTGATATGATGAGTCACCTCAGGTAGATGGAACTCCCTATCGTCAGTTGATTGGGAGTCTCCTATATCCGACAAATACCGAGGCCGGATCTCGGCTTTCTTTGTGGGATATCTTTCAAGATTCATGCAAGAGCCTAAGATGAGTCACTGGAAAGCAAAAAAAAGAGTTCTTCATTATGTTCGTGGTAGTACAAATTATGGCCTAGAATATAGAAAGAATAATAATTTTTTCTTACTTGGATACATAGACTCGGATTATGCTTGGATCTCTTGATGATCGTAAATCCACTTCGGATATGTTTTTCATCTTAGGTCCTGGACCAATCTCATGGCACGATGAAGAAACGACGATGTGGTTGCTCTATCTTCAACAAAAGAAGAATATCGTGCAGCCAGTGAAGTAGTCTGCGAGATAATGTGGTTAAGTCGCATTCTTACAAACATGGGCCTTCCAAAGAATCTTCCACTTCATTTGTTTTACGACAATCAAGGTGTTTTGAATCTTGTCAAAAATCCATTTTTTCATGAACGTACCAAACATGTTGATACCAGATGTCATTTTATTTGGGATGAAGTTCCAAAGCACCATATACAACTTCAATACATTCCTACTGATGAGCAAGTTGCAGATATCTTTACCAAAGCACTTGGACGTATCAAATATGAAAAATTTCGAGAAACTATTGGAATTTGCCAATAATGTAATAAGGGGGGATGTTAGCATATGACATATATTATGCATTAATATTTCATTATTCAGCATATGGCATGGCATTGTATTTCATTATTGTCAAAAATATTGCTCCTAGGCAATCTCCAATTTCGTTGATTAACCAACTTATCGGTTAATCAACTGCTTCAACTGCTTTGTAACTCCTTATATTGAAATCAATGAGAATGAATCAGATGCTTCGTCAAGTTCTATACTACATCCTTACTGTTATGCTTGACGTTAGTGGATTGGCAATTGCACCTGAACTGTGTTTTTCCAGACTGTGCTGTGAGATGATTAATGCAAGCATTCAGTGACTTACGTTTTGGACAGCTCTCACTAGTTTGCATGTGGCTTGTGGAAGACATTTACGTTTTCCAAATTCTTGGGTCAAAGGAATACAAAATATAGGGCAACACTGTATTTCTTCATTAGGCACTTGTGACCCAACGACGGTGGCGTTGAAGCGAAGGCGCTAGAATGCAGAGGTGCCGAGTTTGATTCTCTTCATGGGTAATTTTCTTTTGGTCGCGGTGTGCAAAGGATAGTGGCTGTGAAAGCACTGGAGGTATAAGGTTAAGGTATCATATTTTCTTTGACATTGTTTTATTGATGCTTAATGTTTATGTGGAGTAATAATGTGTAAAGAGGTTTTACTTTTTATGTATATTATACTTCTGGTGGTTATTATTAAGTTGGAGAAATAAGGTGTTAATTTGGATCTTTATTATTGTTTATTATTGTAAAGTTGCTAACTCTAATTGGTGGCAAATTGAGAGTTAGTGTTGTGACAGTTTTTGAGTTCTTCTTCATCAAAGTAAAGGTATGGGCAACTTATTCCATGTATATTGTTGATGGTGTATTTTCTGAAATTGAGTTTGGAGTGAAAAGGTTGTCTACTAGGTATTTTTTATTTTTGGTGTAAATCCTATTTTCTGGATATTGAAGATTGTTTATGCATTAAAATCATTGATGAGTTTTTGGGTGAATGCATAATTCTGGTTGAGGAAGAGGAAGCATTTTTGCACTAGGGTTTATGTTAGTAAGTCTTGCTACTTGCATTGAGATGATGAAACCCTTAGTTGGCTATTTTGATATTCATGGTTGAGTTGCTTCCATAGAGGTTGTTTTGATCAAGTTAGTGCTTTACTTGATACATGATATTGGGCTTACTCCATTGAGTTGATTTGAGCAAGTTATTCTTTACATTTTGTGATATTGTGTTGGTGGTTGTTTTGTTCAAATATCCTTGGAGGGAAAAGGATTTCTACTTGTTTCCTTTTCTTGTGATGATTGGTTGAATGCTTCAAGGTTGATGTTGAGTTGAATGGTGTTGGTTGACTAAACCTTGTTTGATGAGCATTGTTTTTGAAACCCTAGTTGTTGGTAAAAAGAATATGAGTATCATTGTTATATGAGATATTGCATGGTTGGCAATTGTTGGGTTGTGTTTCATATTCTTGAGAAAAGCATACTACATCTATCTTATTCTTTTGAGATTGATATTGAGTTGAGATTGATATTGGGAGTTAAGTATAGGACATATTGGGTCTCTAACAATTCTATTTATGTTTCTATGAGATTTGAGATTGAGATTGGGAGTTAAGTATAGAACATATTGAGTCTCTAACAATTCTCTTTATGCTTCTATGAGGTTTATGAATCACATTGGGTCTCTAACAATTCTCTTTGTGGGTTCATGCTAAGCAAGTTTTTCTTGGTGAGCTTGTCGAGGTTTTGGATAGGTTTTAGTGGGGACTTGTGAGCGGGTTTTGGACGAGGTTCCAGGTGGGGAATTGTGAGCAGATTTGGACAGGTCCTAGCAGAGGACTTGTGAGCTGAGTTTTTGATAGTTCTATCAGATAACTTGAGGACAAAGTTGCATTGGTTCTTTGAGAAGAACCTGAGGACAGATTTGGCAAGTCTTTGAGAAGGCTTGTGTGCAGAGGATTGATTTGTTCAAGAGTTGGAAAGATCTGACAAACAGAGGAAGACTTGTACTAGATCGACTGACTATGTTTGGTACAGGTAGCTGAGCTACTATGGACGTGATCATAGAAGGCAAAGGTCTCTTAGGCTAAGCATTGAGGATAGGAGGTCTTCGGTGGAAAGGAGTTCCACGTGTTGGCAAGAGGTAGAGGTAGTTGATCTTCTGAGGGATCATTTCCAGAGCAGAGGGGAAGGTATCTCCTTTGAGCAGAGGCTCATAAATTCAGATTGGGGGAAGGTGTCTCCTTTGGGCCGAGGCTCATAAACATTGTAATTGGGAAGGTTTCCCAAAGAAATTTGAGATAACTTTTAGAGAAAATTTTTGTGGACGTAGCCCAGGATTTATGGGTGAACCACATTAAAATTGGTGTCACTTTGTGGATGATCTTGTGCATTGTTTTGATATTACTTTGGGTATATTGCTTTACTCGTTTTGAAGTATAAAGGAAAAAGTAAAAAGAGGTCTTATACTGTTCACCCCCCTCTCAAGTATAAGCTTGTGTTCAATTGGTATCATAGCCGGTGCCTTTGAAAAGTTTAACGACCTTGAAGGAAGATCTTACAAGAACACAAATGACAAGGAAAGGCAAAAGCAAAACCATGAGACACAAGAAGAAGAAAACACACATGGTCATGAAAGAAAATGAATATGAACTCAATGTTTCTATTTTGGGAGGAAGAATGGAAATAGATTCAAGAGATGAATCAAACAGTGGAGAACAGTCCAGATTAATAAAGTTTTGCACCAGATGTGGGAATACCGGTCACTTTGCAGTTGATTGCTCACAAGGTAAAGAATGTTTTGTTTGTGGTCAACTCGGTCATGATGAACGTCATTGCCATAGGTTTAGTAGCAGTGAAGATGAAGATGATCCGTTCAAAATTGGTGAAGAAACAAATTCAGAACAAGAATGTGATGAAGAAGAAAGTGAGAAATTGGAAACATAAACTAATTTTAGCTCTGAGTAAAAATGTTGAGGATGCAAAAGATATAATCACCAGTTTGAAAGTACAAACAAAAGAATACAAGAAATTTTTTGAAGATCTCGAAATGCAATTAACCAGGAAAACAGAGTATTGCAGTAAGCTAGAAAAAGAAATTGACGGTTTAAGAATGCAGACAAAAGAAATGAGTAATAAAGTTGATATATGCAACAAACATGAAGAGGAATCCAACAAAGTTGTTAGCAATCCGAAGTCGCAAATAGAAGAGTCCAAAAGGAGTGAAGAAACTCTCGAGTATCGGATCAATGAGAAAGAGACTGTTTGCTGCAAACAAGAAGAAGAGATTGTTTCATTGAAGAAACAACTAGAAGAGGCCAATACAAATCTTAAAATCAAAGATGAGCACAACAATCAAGGAAAGAGGTATTCTCACAAGCACAAAAAGAGTTTCTACCTAGAAAAAGCAAGTAAGTGTTCTAGTAGTGATAGTGAAAGTTCTTCAAGTAATAATGAAAATGAGATGTTGTTCATATCAGAAAAAGAAGAAGAACCGAAACATAGATTCATTATCATGAAATGTCTTAGATGTGGAAATTTTGGTCACCTTGAGGATGATTGCACAAATAATGATTTGGTTTCTAGTATGTATGAGGATGCTTCAGAAAACTATAAGGAAGATGCATGTATGGTTTTTGAAAAGAGTAGCACATCTAGTGATAAGAAATCTGAAAAAGGCTTTGATGATTCAAAAAGCAAACAAATAAAGGATCTTGAAAGTGAACTTATTAGTGCTCTTAGTGTTTTGGAAAAGGAAAGAAAGAAGAATGCTAGACTCAAGGATAAATTAGATGAATGTTGTATGGAGAGAGATGATCTTATAGAAAGTCTTGACTTCTCTATAGCTAAGACACAAGAACTCAAGGATGAATTAGAGTCTAAGGTTCTTGAGTATAGTGAGTTAGAACAGAAAATGGCTTCTTTGAAAGAGGAAACTAAAGAGTACAAGGATAAGCTTCACAAGTTTCAAGATAGCTCCAAAAATGTTAAGTCACTCATCAAAGGTCAAAGAAAGACAACAGATAAAACAGGCCTTGGTTTTGTTAAGCCTCACAAGGAACAAGTTGGAGAGTCTAGTAAGAGACTCCAAAAGGAATAGAGTTCTGATGAGGAAAGTATTTCAGATCATGAGTTCTTGAATGATAGATGCACAAAAACAAAAAATAGAATTCAGAATGAGAAGAAGAAGTTTTCAGAGCCTAAGAGGTCAAATAAAGGAAAGTTTCAAGGCAGATGTTTTGCTTGTCACAGGTTTGGTCACATAGCTTCACATTGCATGACTCAAGTAAGGAAGGTAAATGACAGTTTCAGAGGTGGTAATTTATTTCAAGGGTATTGCTACTCTTGTCAACAGTTTGGGCACAAGGCAGTTTATTGCAAGGCAAATATCAGGAATAGGTTTGATCAGAACAAGTTTGATCAGAATAGGTTTGGTCAGAACAGGTTTGGTCGAAACAGTTTGGTCGAAGCTGGTGGATTCAAAGAACAGTAATGCCTAAAAGAAATAACATTGTTACTTGTTATAAGTGCAACAATGAAGGTCACACAATCAGACAATGTAGAGCTAAAATTCAAGAATACAGGAACAGGAACAGTGGCATGATCAGGTCCAAGGATCAAGGCATGGATAAGAACAAGGATGAGAACAAGAACAAGAACAGTGACAGGAACAAAAATATGGACAAAGAGTTCAAGAGAAGGCCCGACAAGGAAGTTATAGATGCTGATGATGATCAGTGCCTAATGGGAGTTTTACTCCCACCCCAGAATTAATCACCTCATCAAGAGGTGGGGGAGGGACTAAGCTAAGAGGCTCCTTCTTAGTCCCAAGCCCCAAAGGTGGCCCTTTGCCATTGATGACAAAGGGGGAGATATATGAGTAAGGGGGAGAGCTTCAAAGTGAAGAGGAAAGCTTCAAGTCAGGGGGAGCAAAACTTCAAAGGAAGATTCTCAATTGTGGGTACAGTTGGTCAGTTGTTAGCACAGTTGGTTTCAGTTTTGGCTCTTGAGAAGTTTTTTCAAGTAAAGGTTTGCCATCAATGACAAAGGGGGAGATTGTTGGCAATTTTGGGTACTTTGGGTACATTGCCTTTGCTCAAGTGTATAAGTTGTCATTGATGTCAAAAGGCATTTTTGTGTTGATATCAAAAAGAGTGTGATGTCAAAAATATCTTGAGAAGCTTCAAAATGTTAAAGGGTTTTTATTAAAACCATGGTGACAAGGTTAAAGGTTTTTCTTAAAACCATTTGGACTCATTAAGGGTTTTTATTAAAACCAAGCTTAACTTAATGCAAAGGTTTTTACTTCTTGAAAAACCTTGAAGGTCCATGTTTATTATTAATAATTAAATTAACTCAAACCTTTGTCAAAGGTCCAAGTTTAATTTATTATTAATAAAATAATAATAATAATTATTTTAATTATTATTAAAGGGTCTTTCAATCCTTAAGCGACGGAGAAAAAAGAATTCTTTCGCCGATGTGTTGCCATCGTTGGAGGAGCGTCGACATCAAACAGTTAAGGAGAAATGGCTATAAGTGGGGATGATTTTCTAAAGTAAGAGTACCACCAATTAATTGGAATCTGTGATTTGTGTTTGCTCTGTATCATTCGAATAGCGCTTGGCGTTTACGATTTGCGTTTGCTCTGTATCATTCGAATAGCACTTTGTGTCTTCGAATCTTCGGTTGACGTCTTTGAAATCGTGCTTGATCTGTGTCTTGGAAACCATGCTTGGCATACTCGAATTTGAGCTTGGGCTGCATGTTAGCATGACATATATTATGCATTAATATTTCATTATTCAGCATATGGCATGGCATATATTGTATTTCATTATTGTCAAAAATATTGCTCGTAGGCAATCTCCAATTTCGTTGATTAACCAACTTATCGGTTAATCAACTGCTTCAACTGCTTTGTAATTCCTTATATTGAAATCAATGAGAATGAATCAGATGCTTTGTCAAGTTCTATATGGCATCAGAGCCACGGACGCAGGCAACGATACTGGCGGACTGACGGATCGAAGACAAGACTGGACGACGCAGACAGGACCTGACCTAACAACAGATAGCCACGGACGGACGATAGAGACTGGCAAACAAACTGGACGGACGACAGAGATTGGTGGATCCTAACCTAACAACAGACAGCCACGGACTAACGACAGAGACTGGAGGACAGACTGACAGACCTGACAGCCACAGACGAACGACATAGAAAGCCGAACGACAGAACACGTAGATCGAGGACGACAAATCAGGGTGGTTTGCAAATCAGAGTGTTTCGATGGCAGCTATGGAGGCAAAGGGGAGGGGGTGGTTGCCCGAAGGCAACTGAAAGCTTGTTCGCTTTCAACGGTTTTTAAACCCTCCCACAGTGGCCGCATAGGCCATGTGGGATTAAGTTTTTCTTAGAACTTCTTCGCCCTCCAAGCGTATAAAACCGGCGTGCTCCTGGCTTATTTCATCGGGGTCTCTGGCTCCCGTGGTTGGTATGGTCCTTGTTTGGCGACAGGGTGTGGTTTCGAAACTCGTCAAGGAAATTTTGGCGGATGATTTTTTTTCGTGACGCTTGTGCCTTGTTGACGCCCGAATGGTCGAGTTGACGCCTAACACGGTCGTTTGACGATCGACTTCTATTTTTTGACGCTCGAAAGGGGCAAATGACGGCAGTGACACCGAATTGACGGCGGTGACGCACCGTTGATGCCAAAAAGGTGTCATTCAAACACAATGATGCCTTGAAGACTCCCATTTTCTATTTTTTTTTGGGTTTTCAAGTATTTTTTTTACCCATTCTTATCTGTTTTGCAATTTGAAGGGGGGACTTCACTTGATTTCACTTGCAAAATTGTCAGATAAAGGGGGGAATGTGTAATAGGAGTTATAATTTGTGGGCATTTATGATTGTTTTTTGTTTTGCATTTAAATACACTGTTTTCTTGCATTCACAATCATAAACTAAACAAAATATAAGACCCCAAATTTATACCCTATTTGTGCAATTTATTGCACAGCAGTGTTCGGTATTTGAGATACCTTTGGTCCACACTTAAGTGTAATGTCGTCGTGCTTTGGACTACTGTATTCACCGCCTAATATAGCTACAACAACGAATTCTGAGCTTGTTCTCTATAAATCGTCGGGGAGAAATAAGGCAAACCTATTTTTGTTTTTTTTCCACTTCATACCCACATCGTGATTGTTGTTAGGCGTAAATCCTGACGAAAGTTTTTTCCAAAGTGTTTAGGGGAAGTTATGCCCCACGCATGCGAAATAAAACTTTCTATGGTAGGTGTCATTAACAACACGATGCCCTTTTAGTATCGCCTATGTTCAATATATTGTGCTTCTCATATGTACTTATAGTCTCCCTCACGTAAGGGCGAGTACATATTGAGTAGTATACTGTTCATATATACCTATAGTTTCCCTCACGTAAGGGCGGGTGTATGTTGAATGGTTACAGTATAAATATTTGGCAAGTATAAAGAAAGGGAGACCAATTGGTGATAAAAGTAACCTTCATAATGGCCACAATTCATAAGTATCTCTTAGACTCACAATTGTTGAAAGGTCCTAACTTTGTTCCATGGAAGACAAAGATGAAAGCCATACTCAGCTTGGAAGATTTATGGGATGTAGTGACCGGCACTGAAACACGTCCTACATCAACAAGAACAGATCAAGATGCTTGGGATAAAAAATACAAGAAGAGTCTTGAATTTATCTTGCTTGCTACTACAGATGAGGTGCAACCTCATATTTGTGATGCAAAAACTAGTAGGATAGCCTGGGATGCCCTGATCATAATTTTTGAAGGGAAGAATCAATCCTCTATTCTTCATCTTCAAACTCAACTACATAATCTCAGTATGAGTTCTGGAGAAACAGTTGACATATTCCTTTGCAGAGTGGCAGACTTGAAAGCAAAATTGAATGCTATGGGAAAACCTGTGGATGATGATGTCTTGAATTCTGTTATCTTGAGAGCATTACCAAGTTCCTACAAGATGTTGATCACTTCTCTCAATGTCTCTGGTAGACAAGTCTCTTTTGTGGAACTGGTAAACTTGCTTCAAACTGAAGAGGCAACTCAGGTCCAGAAAGATGATATGCCTGATAATGCTCTCTCCACACAACAAAGTGGTAAAAAGCAAGGTCAGTTTCAAAAAGGAGGTGCTTCTTCCAAAGGAAAAGGGAAGCAATCTCAACAACAAGATACAAAATATTTTAAAATTTGTGACATGAATAACCATGACACCAGGTGTTGGTTCAAAAACAAGCAACCCAATGACAAAGGTCCACACAAGAAGGGCAAGCACAAGAAAAAGTACAATAAGCATAAGCAATCTAAAGGCCATGTTGCTTATGCTGAATCCAACTCAGACTCCAATTCTCCTGAGTCCAATTCAGATTCTGACTCTGAAAGAGCACACAAGGTGCTCATGACTCATACTTCATCTTCCTAGATAGATGTTGTATGGTATATTGATTTAGGAGCTAGCAAACACATGACTCGGAGATAAATCCTGGTTTGATACTTTTGTGGCGAAAGAGGGTAAGCCAGTCACAATTGCTGACAATCAAGTATATCAAGTACAAGGAGAAGGGGATATTTTTGTGTCTCTTCCTGATGGTAATTGTCAGATTGAAAAGGTTCTCTATGTTCTTGGCTTAGCCAATAATCTGCTATCAGTCACACAAATGTTGGATAGAAACATGGAAGTCATGTTTCGCATTGTCAATGGCAAGAAGAGATGTTTTATCACACACAGTGGTAAACATGTTGCAACCGGCTCTTACAAACATGGCTTGTTTATTATCGATGCTATTTCCACTCCACATATTGCTTTGGCTGCAACTACAAAGGAGGCCACCTCTCTTTGGCATCGACGTTATGGGCATCTCAGTTCCGGATATTTGCTTGAATTACACAAATATGGGTTGGTGAAAGGTCTTCCACCCCTCTCATCTACCTTACCAATTTGCTTGGATTGCTTAGCAAGGAAGCAACATCGAGTGCCTTTTGAAGCCAGCTCCTCTCGAGCTGCAAAACCTTTAGAGCTTGTACATACTGATCTGTGTGGTCCTATGCCAACCAGCTATGGTGGGAAAAAGTATTTTAAACTATTTGTTGATGATTACTCACAAAATATGTGGGTTTTCTTTCTTCAGTTGAAATCAGAAGCATTTCTCTACTTTCAACATTTCAAGAAACTTGTTGAGAAGGAGTCGGGATGTTTGATCAAGACCCTCTGCTCAGATCAAGGGGGGGAATACATCTCTAAAGAGTTTTCAGAGTTTCTTAAAGAACATGGGATCAAAAGACAATTGACTATAGCCTATACACCTTAGCAGAATGGAGTTGCAGAAATAAGAAATCGTTCCATTATGGAAATGGTTCGATGTATGCTAAAAGGAGCATATCTTGAGGATCAATATTGGGCATAAGCAGTAAAAACAACATCATACCTTCTAAATAGAGCACCCACTAGAGCTCTACAAGGGAAGACTCCACAAGGAGCATGGAGTGATAAGAAACCTTCCATTGCTCATCTGAAGGTGTTTGGATGTAAAGCATTCATGCACATTCCAAAACAAAAAAGGAGGAAGCTGGATGAGAAAACCTTGCAATGTATCTTTCTTGGCTATGATGAGTACTCAAAAGGTTATCGATTGATTGATCCTAAGACCAAGAAGACACATGTAAGTAGAGATGTTATATTTTATGAAGCTCTCACATCAAAAGACACATCCACAACTATATATCTAGATGAAGAAGAGCCTAAGAAGGAGGTTCAACTTCCACAAGAAAAGCAGAAAGTTCCAAAATGGTATACTAGCACTTTGAGAGATGCTAAGTTGAAATCCCTTCCAGATCTATCTCTTGATAGGCCATGTACTCACAGTATGACTCAAAATATGAGAGCAAAATAATCTACTTCAGAGGTTGACGAACTTTGTCAACACTTTGATGATTTGTCAGTGGGTACAGAAAATGATAGAGAGGAAGATAAGGATGGAGAAAAAATTTATATGTCTACATTGAATACAAACGAACCCACAACGGTTCAATCTCGCACTTGATGAACCACGGTGGAAAGATGCCATGGATGTAGAACATCAATATCTCCTTAAAAATAATACTTGGAAGTTAGTCGATCTGCCAAAAGGGAAGAAACCCATAGGCTGCAAATGGGTGTTCAAAGTGAAGTATAAGGCAGATGGGTCTATTGATAAGCATAAATCCTGACTTGTTGGAAAGGGATATGCTCAGAAAGAAGGCATAGATTATGAAGAGACTTTTCCCCTATTGCAAAAATGACTACCATTCGTGTACTTTGTGCCATGCCAGCTCAATTTGGGTGGAAATTACATCAGATGGATGTTAAAAGTGCCTTCTTGAATGGTGACTTACAAGAAGAAGTATACATGACTAAACCAGAAGGATTTGTGGTCAATGGGAAAGAACAAAAAGTATGCAAATTGATTAAATCCTTGTATGGGCTAAAACAAGCTCCTTGAGCTTGGTACATCAAGATAGACAGTCACCTTGTGCAGCATGGATTTGAAAGAAGTCCTTCAAATGCAAATCTCTATATCAAGAAAAATGGTTCTGATATAGTGATTCTTGTACTTTACGTAGATGATCTGATCATTACAGGAAGCTCAGAAAGTATGATTGGATTAGTGAAAAATGACTTTAAGCAATCATTTGAAATGACAGATCTAGGACTTCTGCACTATTGTCTTGGTTTAGAATTTACTCAAGAACAATTTCATATTCGAGTAACACAAAAAAAATATGCCAAGACTTTAGTAGAAAAATATCGGATGACTAATTGTAAGTCCAAAGCAACTCCAATGGAGCAAGGACTTAAGTTATCTTGATATGATGAGTCACCTCAGGTAGATGGAACTCCCTATCGTCAGTTGATTGGGAGTCTCCTATATCCGACAAATACCAGAGCCGGATCTCGGTTTCTCTGTGGGATATCTTTCAAGATTCATGCAAGAGCCTAAGATGAGTCACTGGAAAGCAACAAAAAGAGTTCTTCACTATGTTCGTGGTAGTACAAATTATGGCCTAGAATATAGAAAGAATAATAATTTTTTCTTACTTGGATACATAGACTCAGATTATGCTGGATCTCTTGATGATCGTAAATCCACTTCTGGATATGTTTTTCATCTTAGGTCTGGACCAATCTCATGGCACAGTAAGAAACAGCATGTGGTTGCTCTATCTTCAACAAAAGAAGAATATCGTGCAGCCAGTGAAGTAGTCTGCGAGATAATGTGGTTAAGTCGCATTCTTACAAACATGGGCCTTCCAAAGAATCTTCCACTTCATTTGTTTTACGACAATCAAGGTGTTTTGAATCTTGTCAAAAATCCATTTTTTCATGAACGTACCAAACATGTTGATACCAGATGTCATTTTATTTGGGATGAAGTTCCAAAGCACCATATACAACTTCAATACATTCCTACTGATGAGCAAGTTGCGAGATATCTTTACCAAAGCACTTGGACGTATCAAATATGAAAAATTTCGAGAAACTATTGGAATTTGCCAATAATGTAATAAGGGGGGATGTTAGCATATGACATATATTATGCATTAATATTTCATTATTCAGCATATGGCATGGCATTGTATTTCATTATTGTCAAAAATATTGCTCCTAGGCAATCTCCAATTTCGTTGATTAACCAACTTATCGGTTAATCAACTGCTTCAACTGCTTTGTAACTCCTTATATTGAAATCAATGAGAATGAATCAGATGCTTCGTCAAGTTCTATACTACATCCTTACTGTTATGCTTGACGTTAGTGGATTGGCAATTGCACCTGAACTGTGTTTTTCCAGATCGTGCTGTGAGATGATTAATGCAAGCATTCAGTGACTTACGTTTTGGACAGCTCTCACTAGTTTGCATGTGGCTTGTGGAAGACATTTACGTTTTCCAAATTCTTGGGTCAAAGGAATACAAAATATAGGGCAACACTGTATTTCTTCATTAGGCACTTGTGACCCAACGACGGTGGCGTTGAAGCGAAGGCGCTAGAATGCAGAGGTGCCGAGTTTGATTCTCTTCATGGGTAATTTTCTTTTGGTCGCGGTGTGCAAAGGATAGTGGTCGGAAAGCTACTGGAGGTATAAGGTTAAGGTATCATATTTTCTTTGACATTGTTTTATTGATGCTTAATGTTTATGTGGAGTAATAATGTGTAAAGAGGTTTTACTTTTTATGTATATTATACTTCTGGTGGTTATTATTAAGTTGGAGAAATAAGGTGTTAATTTGGATCTTTATTATTGTTTATTATTGTAAAGTTGCTAACTCTAATTGGTGGCAAATTGAGAGTTAGTGTTGTGACAGTTTTTGAGTTCTTCTTCATCAAAGTAAAGGTATGGGCAACTTATTCCATGTATATTGTTGATGGTGTATTTTCTGAAATTGAGTTTGGAGTGAAAAGGTTGTCTACTAGGTATTTTTTATTTTTGGTGTAAATCCTATTTTCTGGATATTGAAGATTGTTTATGCATTAAAATCATTGATGAGTTTTTGGGTGAATGCATAATTCTGTTGAGGAAGAGGAAGCATTTTTGCACTAGGGTTTATGTTAGTAAGTCTTGCTACTTGCATTGAGATGATGAAACCCTTAGTTGGCTATTTTGATATTCATGGTTGAGTTGCTTCCATAGAGGTTGTTTTGATCAAGTTAGTGCTTTACTTGATACATGATATTGGGCTTACTCCATTGAGTTGATTTGAGCAAGTTATTCTTTACATTTTGTGATATTGTGTTGGTGGTTGTTTTGTTCAAATATCCTTGGAGGGAAAAGGATTTCTACTTGTTTCCTTTTCTTGTGATGATTGGTTGAATGCTTCAAGGTTGATGTTGAGTTGAATGGTGTTGGTTGACTAAACCTTGTTTGATGAGCATTGTTTTTGAAACCCTAATTGTTGGTAAAAAGAATATGAGTATCATTGTTATATGAGATATTGCATGGTTGGCAATTGTTGGGTTGTGTTTCATATTCTTGAGAAAAGCATACTACATCTATCTTATTCTTTTGAGATTGATATTGAGTTGAGATTGATATTGGGAGTTAAGTATAGGACATATTGGGTCTCTAACAATTCTATTTATGTTTCTATGAGATTTGAGATTGAGATTGGGAGTTAAGTATAGAACATATTGAGTCTCTAACAATTCTCTTTATGCTTCTATGAGGTTTATGAATCACATTGGGTCTCTAACAATTCTCTTTGTGGGTTCATGCTAAGCAAGTTTTTCTTGGTGAGCTTGCTGAGGTTTTGGATAGGTTTTAGTGGGGACTTGTGAGCAGGTTTTGGACAGGTTCCAGTGGGGAATTGTGAGCAGATTTGGACAGGTCCTAGCAGAGGACTTGTGAGCTGAGTTTTTGATAGTTCTATCAGATAACTTGAGGACAAAGTTGCATTGGTTCTTTGAGAAGAACCTGAGGACAGATTTGGCAAGTCTTTGAGAAGGCTTGTGTGCGAGAGGATTGATTTGTTCAAGAGTTGGAAAGATCCGACAAACAAGAGGAAGACTTGTACTAGATCGACCGACTATGTTTGGTACAGTAGCTGAGCTACTATGGACGTGATCATAGAAGGCAAAGGTCTCTTAGGCTAAGCATTGAGGATAGGAGGTCTTCGGTGGAAAGGAGTTCCACGTGGCTGGCAAGAGGTAGAGGTAGTTGATCTTCCGAGGGATCATTTCCGGAGCAGAGGGGAAGGTATCTCCTTTGAGCAGAGGCTCATAAATTCAGATTGGGGGAAGGTGTCTCCTTTGGGCCGAGGCTCATAAACATTGTAATTGGGAAGGTTTCCCAAAGAAATTTGAGATAACTTTTAGAGAAAATTTTTGTGGACGTAGCCCAGGAATTCTGGGTGAACCACATTAAAATTGGTGTCACTTTGTGGATGATATTGTGCATTGTTTTGATATTACTTTGGGTATATTGCTTTACTGTTTTGAAGTATAAAGGAAAAAGTAAAAAGAGGTCTTATACTGTTCACCCCCCCCTCTCAGTATAAGCTTGTGTTCAATTGGTATCATAGCCGGTGCCTTTGAAAAGTTTAACAGCTTGAAGGAAGATCTTACAAGAACACAAATGACAAGGAAAGGCAAAAGCAAAACCATGAGACACAAGAAGAAGAAAACACACATGGTCATGAAAGAAAATGAATATGAACTCAATGTTTCTATTTTGGGAGGAAGAATGGAAATAGATTCAAGAGATGAATCAAACAAAGGAGAACAAATCCAGATTAATAAAGTTTTGCACCAGATGTGGGAATACCGGTCACTTTGCAGTTGATTGCTCACAAGGTAAAGAATGTTTTGTTTGTGGTCAACTCGGTCATGATGAACGTCATTGCCATAGGTTTAGTAGCAGTGAAGATGAAGATGATCCGTTCAAAATTGGTGAAGAAACAAATTCAGAACAAGAATGTGATGAAGAAGAAAGTGAGAAATTGGAAACATAAACTAATTTTAGCTCTGAGTAAAAATGTTGAGGATGCAAAAGATATAATCACCAATTTGAAAGTACAAACAAAAGAATACAAGAAATTTTTTGAAGATCTCGAAATGCAATTAACCAGGAAAACAGAGTATTGCAGTAAGCTAGAAAAAGAAATTGACGGTTTAAGAATGCAGACAAAAGAAATGAGTAATAAAGTTGATATATGCAGCAAACATGAAGAGGAATCCAACAAAGTTGTTAGCAATCCGAAGCTGCAAATAGAAGAGTCCAAAAGGAGTGAAGAAACTCTCAAGTATCGGATCAATGAGAAAAGAGACTGCTTGTCGCAAACAAGAAGAAGAGATTGTTTCATTGAAGAAACAACTAGAAGAGGCCAATACAAATCTTAAAATCAAAGATGAGCACAACAATCAAGGAAAGAGGTATTCTCACAAGCACAAAAAGAGTTTCTACCTAGAAAAAGCAAGTAAGTGTTCTAGTAGTGATAGTGAAAGTTCTTCAAGTAATAATGAAAATGAGATGTTGTTCATATCAGAAAAAGAAGAAGAACCGAAACATAGATTCATTATCATGAAATGTCTTAGATGTGGAAATTTTGGTCACCTTGAGGATGATTGCACAAATAATGATTTGGTTTCTAGTATGTATGAGGATGCTTTGAAAACTATAAGGAAGATGCATGTATGGTTTTTGAAAAGAGTAGCACCTCTAGTGATAAGAAATCCGAAAAAGGCTTTGATGATTCAAAAAGCAAACAAATAAAGGATCTTGAAAGTGAACTTATTAGTGCTCTTAGTGTTTTGGAAAAGGAAAGAAAGAAGAATGCTAGACTCAAGGATAAATTAGATGAATGTTGTATGGAGAGAGATGATCTTATAGAAAGTCTTGACTTCTCTATAGCTAAGACACAAGAACTCAAGGATGAATTAGAGTCTAAGGTTCTTGAGTATAGTGAGTTAGAACAGAAAATGGCTTCTTTGAAAGAGGAAACTAAAGAGTACAAGGATAAGCTTCACAGGTTTCAATATAGCTCCAAAAATGTTAAGTCACTCATCAAAGGTCAAAGAAAGACAACAGATAAAACAGGCCTTGGTTTTGTTAAGCCTCACAAGGAACAAGTTGGAGAGTCTAGTAAGAGACTCCAAAAGGAATAGAGTTCTGATGAGGAAAGTATTTCGGATCATGAGTTCTTGAATGATAGATGCACAAAAACAAAAAATAGAATTCGGAATGAGAAGAAGAAGTTTTCGAGCCTAAGAGGTCAAATAAAGGAAAGTTTCAAGGCGGATGTTTTGCTTGTCACAGGTTTGGTCACATAGCTTCACATTGCATGACTCAAGTAAGGAAGGTAAATGACAGTTTCGAGAGGTGGTAATTTATTTCAAGGGTATTGCTACTCTAGTCAACGGTTTGGGCACAAGGCGAGTTTATTGCAAGGCAAATATCGAGAATAGGTTTGATCGGAACAAGTTTGATCGGAATAGGTTTGGTCGAAACAGGTTTGGTCGAAACAGGTTTGGTCGAACCGGTGGATTCAAAGAACAGGTATGCCTAAAAGAAATAACATTGTTACTTGTTATAAGTGCAACAATGAAGGTCACACAATCAGACAATGTAGAGCTAAAATTCAAGAATACGAGAAGCAGAACAGATGGCATGATCAGGTCCAAGGATCAAGGCATTGATAGGAACAAGGATGAGAACAAGAACAAGAACAATGGACAGGAACAAAAATATGGACAAAGAGTTCAAGAGAAGGCCCGACAAGGAAGTTATAGATGCCGATGATGATCGAGTGCCTAATGGGAGTTTTACTCCCACCCCGAATTAATCACCTCATCAAGAGGTGGGGGAGGGACTAAGCTAAGAGGCTCCTTCTTAGTCCCAAGCCCCAAAGGTGGCCCTTTGCCATTGATGACAAAGGGGGAGATATATGAGTAAGGGGGAGAGCTTCAAAGTGAAGAGGAAAGCTTCAAGTCAGGGGAGCAAAACTTCAAAGGAAGATTCTCAATTGTGGGCATGATTGGTCGATTGTTAGCACAGTTGGTTTCGTTTTGGCTCTTGAGAAGTTTTTTCAAGTAAAGGTTTGCCATCAATGACAAAGGGGGAGATTGTTGGCAATTTTGGGTACTTTGGGTACATTGCCTTTGCTCAAGTGTATAAGTTGTCATTGATGTCAAAAGGCATTTTTGTGTTGATATCAAAAAGAGTGTGATGTCAAAAATATCTTGAGAAGCTTCAAAATGTTAAAGGGTTTTTATTAAAACCATGGTGACAAGGTTAAAGGTTTTTCTTAAAACCATTTGGACTCATTAAGGGTTTTTATTAAAACCAAGCTTAACTTAATGCAAAGGTTTTTACTTCTTGAAAAACCTTGAAGGTCCATGTTTATTATTAATAATTAAATTAACTCAAACCTTTGTCAAAGGTCCAAGTTTAATTTATTATTAATAAAATAATAATAATAATTATTTTAATTATTATTAAAGGGTCTTTCAATCCTTAAGCGACGGAGAAAAAAGAATTCTTTCGCCGATGTGTTGCCATCGTTGGAGGAGCGTCGACATCAAACAGTTAAGGAGAAATGGCTATAAGTGGGGATGATTTTCTAAAGTAAGAGTACCATCGATTAATTGGAATCTGCTATTTGTGTTTGCTCTGTATCATTCAAATAGCGCTTGGCATCTGCGATTTGCATTTGCTCTGTATCATTTGAATAGTGCTTTGTGTCTTCGAATCTCTAATTGACGTCTTTGAAATTGTGCTTGATTTGTGTCTTGGAAATCGTGCTTGGCATACTCAGATTTGAGCTTGGGCTGCATCCTTACTGTTATGCTTGACGTTAGTGGATTGGCAATTGCACCTGAACTGTGTTTTTCTAGACTGTGCTATGAGATGATTAATGCAAGCATTCAGTGACTTACGTTTTGGACAGCGCTCACCAGTTTGCATGTGGCTTGTGGAAGACATTTACGTTTTCCAGATTCTTGGGTCAAAGGAAGATAAAATATAGGGCAACATTGTATTTCTTCATTGGGCACTTGTGACCCAACGACGGTGGCGTTGAAGGGAAGGCGCTAGAAGGCAGAGGTGCCGAGTTCGATTCTCTTCGTGGGTAATTTTCTTTTGGTCGCGGTGTGCAAAGGATAGTGGCCGTGGAAAGCTACTGGAGGTATAAGGTTAAGGTATCATATTTGCTTTGACATTGTTTTATTGATGCTTAATGTTTATGTGGAGTAATAAGGTGTAAACAGGTTTTACTTTGTATATATATTATACTTCTGGTGGTTATTATTAAGTTGGAGAAATAAGGTGTTAATTTGGATCTTTATTATTGTTTATTATTGTATAGTTGCTAACTCTAATTGGTGGCAAATTGAGAGTTAGTGTTGTGACAGCTTTTGAGTTCTCCTTCTTCATCAAAGTAAAGGTATGGGCAACTTCTTCCATGTATATTGTTGATGGTGTATTTTCTAAAATTGAGTTTGGAGTGAAAAGGTTGTCTACTAGGTATTTTTTATTTTTGGTGTAAATCCTATTTTCTGGATATTGAAGATTGTTTATGCATTAAAATCATTGATGAGTTTTTGGGTGAATGCATAATTCTGGTTGAGGAAGAGGAAGCATTTTTGCACTAGGGTTTATGTTAGTAAGTCTTGCTACTTGCATTGAGATGATGAAACCCTTAGTTGGCTATTTTGATATTCATGGTTGAGTTGCTTCCATAGAGGTTGTTTTGATCAAGTTAGTGCTTTACTTGATACATGATATTGGGCTTACTCCATTGAGTTGATTTGAGCAAGTTATTCTTTGCATTTGGTGATATTGTGTTGGTGGTTGTTTTGTTCAAATATCCTTGGAGGGAAAAGGATTTCTACTTGTTTCCTTTTCTTGTGATGATTGGTTGAATGCTTCAAGGTTGATGTTGAGTTGAATGGTGTTGGTTGACTAAACCTTGTTTGATGAGCATTATTGTTGAAACCCTAATTGTTGGTAAAAATAATATGAGTATCATTGTTATATGAGATATTGCATGGTTGGCAATTGTTGGGTTGTGTTTCATATTCTTGAGAAAAGCATACTACATCTATATAATTCTTTTGAGATTAATATTGAGTTGAGATTGATATTGGGAGTTAAGTATAGAACATATTGGGTCTCTAACAATTCTCTTTATGTTTCTATGAGATTTGAGATTGAGATTGGGAGTTAAGTATAGAATATATTGAGTCTCTAACAATTCTCTTTATGCTTCTATGAGGTTTATGAATCACATTGGGTCTCTAAAAATTCTCTTTGTGGGTTCATGCTAAGCAAGTTTTTCTTGGTGAGCTTGCTGAGGTTTTGGATAGGTTTCGATGGGGACTTGTGAGCAGGTTTTGGACAAGTTCCAGTGGGGACTTGTGAGCAGATTTGGACAGGTCCTAGCAGAGGACTTATGAGCTGAGTTTTTGATAGTTCTATCAGAGAACTTGAGGACAGAGGTGCATTGGTTCTTTGAGAAGAACCTGAGGATAGATTTGGCAAGTCTTTGAGAAGGCTTGTGTGCAGAGGATTGATTTGTTCAAGAGTTGGACAGATCCGACAAACGAGAGGAAGACTTGTACTAGACCGATCGACTATGTTTGGTACAGGTAGCCGAGCTACTATGGACGTGATCATAGAAGGTAGAGGTCTCTTAGGCTAAGCATTGAGGATAGGAGGTCTTCGATGGAAAGGAGTTCCACGTGCTGGCAAGAGGTAGAGGTAGTTGATCTTCTGAGGGATCATTTCCAGAGCAGAGGAGAAGGTATCTCCTTTGAGCAGAGGCTCATAAATTTAGATTGGGGGAAGGTGTCTCCTTTGGGCCGAGGCTCATAAACATTGTAATTGGGAAGGTTTCCCAAAGAAATTTGAGATAACTTTTAGAGAAAAGTTTTGTGGACGTAGCCCAGGCATTCTGGGTGAACCACGTTAAAATTTTGTGGATGATATTGTGCATTGTTTTGATATTACTTTGAGTATATTGGTTTACTGTTTTGAAGTATAAAGGAAAAAGTAAAAAGAGGTCTTATACTGTTCACCCCCCCATTCTCAGTATAAGCTTGTGTTCTTCAGACCTAGTGAGGACTAAAACTTAGTCTAGAGATGGTACCATACAATTATGCTCCACTTCTTGAATCATATTAACTTTCCCGTCCGAAGAACTTTATGCTAATGTCTGAACATAGTTCAAATGCACCAAACATGTATCTTCACCATGAGGATCATTACATGTAGAACATCAATATGTCCTTTCAAACACATTAACCTCATCATTTAATTGCATCATGGTGTTTTTCTCGAGCCCCCTGTTGGTAGATGCTTGTTCCCGGGTGATTGGTGGAATCTGAAAACTTCTTGATTGGAACTCAGCATCGACTTGCTTCTTCCTCATAGTGGTAAGCTCATTGGATGTTGTCCTCAAAGTTGCATTATTGAAATTTACTTCTTGTAACAAATCCATGAGGGGATCTGTATTGGATGACAGAGTTGTCATTGACATTGGCAAGGGTGCTTGTAGCATGGGTAAGGGTAAAGGGGTTGAAGGTACTGGCAATGTTGGAAAAGAAACAAATGAATGTTGTGATGGTACTGACAAAATGGGAAATTATGGGAAGCTCATAGCAGATGACTGTGGGACAGGGATATGAGCTACTTGAGGGGAGCCCAAATTACATGAAGGGATAGGATACCTCGACAACATAGGCTACAAAAATGCATTATATTAAAGATATTATGGCAGATAAGGGAGAATAGGTATAGTTGCCTTCGAAGGAAGCCTACCTACAACAATCAAATCTGATTCATCCTTTTGAGCTTGTGTATAGAGATTCGAGAATGTGGTCAAATTGGCCTAGTGCACCGCCATACCAATATTGGTACTGAGCGCTCAAAGATAATAAAATGTTGCTTGCTCATGGGTTGGTAACAAACCATCTGGAACCCTATGCCAGTTTCATGCAAATTGAACGTTAAAATATACAAGTTCCTCTTGCGGATGTCATTGAATCGAGGTGAACTAGTGCAACAGAGAATATGGATCAGCTTGCTCATGGAAATTCTTAATCAATAATTTTGCCAATTGATCCCACAAGGTAATGGTACCAGGCTGCAAATATTGGTACCAATACAACAATTTCCCTCTTAATGACAAAACCAGAAGTTTTATCATCACATCCTCATCAGTTATATCATGAATAGTTGAAAGAGAGGCCACGTCTTGGATATGCTCATATGCAATTTTTCCAATACCATCATATGTGGGTAAAGCCTTTAGAGCAACTTGAGGTACGAGATTTTGCGCCTACAAATTCAATGCTCCTGAGCTATTCCAAGCTAGAAACTACCTTGGAAGTTGTTGTTGATGTGGTGGAGGATTCTGAGCCATGTGAACAAGAATATGGGGAGTAGGCTGCAGGGCGCTAGTGGTTGTACTAGGCGGAGGCTGAGGAAAACTGGTGGCAGTACTTACAGGACTTATAGGAGAGGAAAACACACCAGCTAACTGGGAAGATGAAATGGATGGTATGGATGGGATATGAGTAAGTGAAGATGTTCGTCGAAAAGTGGATATTTGAGGATGCTCTCCTAGCCTTTGAATGTCTAGTTCATAAAATCTAATATGATTATCAATATTCTTGGCTTTTGATCTTGTATTCATGAGAAACATCTTTTGTCGTCCTCACGCTAATGGAGTTCTGGGTAAAAATTGAGTCACCATATGTTCTAATATCAAGAAAGAAGGCGAACACCAAACCTAGCACTACTGAAAGTGGAACCTTGAAAGTCCCATCGGGCATGCCAAAAACTGTTGGTCAAATATTTACCTAATCAATAAACACTACATTTATGCACCTTAGATACGGACAACATTGAAAGGCTGGAGGAAAGAGATGTCCTCCATGCCAATCTCTAGAGATGGTTGGTTTCCGAACTAAATCCTAAAATGGTAAAATAATAGGGATGTAGGAAAGAAATTGGAAATAACAAAAAGAGATAGGAAATATGACCACAGGTCAAAGTGCAGGACTGGTTTTAGACTAACTAGCAGGAAAAAACCCAAGCACAAATTACTATTTATGAAAGCAAACAGAATAGAATAGGCTCATAATCTTGCCATAGCAACTATCAAAATGGTACTCCAGCATCACCTTCTCATTAGTAATTTTAAATCCAATGATAGAATTTAAATACAACAAACCAGATAGATGAATGGAAATAGAAGCACAATGTTACATAAAGTAATCACACAAATGACCACTCATGAATTCAAAAGTTTGATGCCTTCTATTAATGCAGATATCTTAAATAAATCTCTCACAAAATGTCTAACTCCTCTTTTACAATGAAATTTACCTAGTATTTATAGAGGTTTTCGCCTCTTTCATTTAATACATATGAGAGAAGAATATCCCGAGATCAAAGAAATAATCAACGAAATCTTCCTCGAATTCTTGGAAAATCCATTCGCCTGGGAAACAAATTCCTGAAAATCTAAACTTCAGATGGAGGTGCGCATGTTAGGAGAAAAAATTAAATTCTTTGGATCGCTTCTGATACATTGGAAATCATGAAAGCCCATTTCTCTTTGCCTTCCTCTTCGTGATCCACAAAATGGAGTAACTAAGGGTGCCCTTAATTAAATTCTAAATTCAATGTCTTGACCAAATTTATGTTCACCCAATTTGTCTTCATCCTAACATCAGCTTCGCCCCTTCGTAGCTTAACAAACGCGCACAATCTTGATAAAAATATGTTCGCCCAATTAAAGGGTGAACAACACGTTCACCCCTAGGGAAGGGCGAACACAATCTTTTGTTGTCACTAGGTGGTTCACGCATAGGACGGGTGAACATCATGTTTGCGCGTGTAGGCCATCAAATATTTCCAAGGCACGTTTGCCCCTAAAAAGGGCGAATGACACGTTCACCCCTAAGAAAGGGCAAACACGATTCTATGCTTTGATAATTTCAAATTTATGCATTAAGAACATATTCGCCCCAAGAAAGGATGAATGGGGTGTTTGCCCCACCTCAAGGGCGAACATAAATATATGAAGATCTTTGCCAAATTTTTTGCGAAACTTATTTTTTCACTCCTTTCAGATTTCAATGGATATTTCTTCTTGATTTTTACAAAGGATAAATTCAAATAAGAATTCCTTCAAAATACATCTGATTTCTACAGACCGAATATTATTCAAAGTATTACATATGAAAGTTAAAATATATACTATCGCTTCGTACAAAAATTAAATTTTATAACTTAAAAAAAAAAATTCCCAATGAATACAAAATGGCCAACAGGTTATATTCAAGCTATTACTTGGAATAAAAAACACTCATGTAGGACACCCAAGAATAGACTCAAATAAATAACTACATCTTTATCCGTTATTCCTATGATGTAATACTATTTATAACACCCACTCTTATTACATCAATTCTTAACAGAGACAAGAATACCAATAGCTAGATTAGGACAAACACAATAGTCCAATCAACCACTTGATGAACTAGGACAAACTCAAAAGTTCACTAGTACATAAGAATCATGGACTAGGACAAACTCTATGATCCATGATTTACAATGATGTGAACATGGACAAACACAACTACTCACACCTCACTAAATTCTCAATCAAGGATAGGAACAAGCTCAACTATTTGTGATTGTACATAGGGACGCATACTCTATCTGCTAAACCAACATACAAGGACAAATATGCTATCTTCAATATTTTGTGACTAGTGACCAACAACTAGTCACATATTCAATATGTGAATAGGGACACACTCAACTATTCACATCCTCATGACTAGGGACATACACAACTAGTCACAAGTACAACATACCTCTTATGAACATTGGACATACACAACCATTAACAAGAATATTTGCAAGTAGAAACATACTCTAGTCTTAGTTATCAAATTCATCGAATTTTTAATATGAAATTCGAAATTCGTTGAATTTAAAATCTTCATGAAAAAATTCAGCAAACAAACCCTAAATTTGGGTTTCAGTCCAAGTGGAGGCGTGTGCAAGGGTGGTGTACTTTCCTTTGACCCATAATCTGAAGTAGTAGAGGGGTGAGGATTTACAATTCTGATGAATTGGAATTTAGATGAAATTGTTGTTCGCCCGAAATCAGGCTTAAAGAAAGAAAACTCAACCTAGGAGACCTTGTTCAAGAATGCTTGAGTGGGAGGACGACGCGCAGATAGCATCGGATTGGGTCAAAAGCAGAGAGGAAAGCTTCAGTGCAGTTTTCATGCTAGAGCCTCTCGTGGTGGTCGATGACTGAGGCCATCCAAGGATCATTGGGAGGAGCGTTAAAACCCTAGCGCTCATAAAACAATGCCACTTGGGCATTCATTTTCTCAAAGCATGTGCCACTAGCATGCATTTATTACAACATGCGTGGACTGAAACCCTAAATTAGACAAACATTTATATTATATTTGGAATATTTATTATATATTTTATATATATGGTTTTATGATAATATAATATATTAGTTATATGTATACACCCAACTTCATATATGCACATGTATCAAATTTTATGTTGAATTTTTAATCATGACAAATTTCTTTCGAATTTCAAGAGTGTCGAATTCAAACATGAACTCAAACTTGATAACCAAGACTCTAGTATTCACAATAATTTATATCAATCTTTGGTTACCTAGTGCTTACTAAGTATAATTTTCAAAACCTTGATCATTGAAAAAGAAAAATATTTTCTCCCCCCTCAATGTGAACTCTTCACCTGCACAAATTTGACCATGAACATTGATAATGATGAAAGGTTAAAGTTAATCCCCATTCTTTAGAGCATAGTGATTCCTCGACTTATTTTGCTGACCTATCGGGAAACACAAGCGATAACTTGTTCATAGCACAAGATCCTTGGTATTAGGAAAGAACATGTGGTTGTACAAAGAAACAAGGGAACCATCCTTCAACATCCATAATGGGTAATCCATCAAATAGACTAGGTGAATGATTTTTAGCCCAAAAAAAGCATCATATGTTTGTTGGGCAATGGTGTATACCATCCTAATGCATTTTAGGCTTTTTGGTTGGATATATTTAGCCACAAGACCTCCATTCTTTATGGTAAAATTCTTGAACCACAATGACATGTGATACCTAAACACTAGACTCCGAGCATGATGACCTTTGTCTCTAATCAATTGATGTGACGGGGTTGGTAATATCCTTACACTATTTTTGTGTCTCTTACCCTATTAATTTTGTAACCATTTGGATATGACCCAAGTTTATAAAAGTTGGATCTCAATTTACACATTTTCTTGTTCTCTTCTCTTCCTTCCATAGGAATCCTCTCCATTGATCACCTCAATGACCTCAACAAAAAAACAACTCACAAGCATGCCATAGTAGAACCCCAAAATACCTCGTGCAGTCCAAATCAACTAGTAAGGTTGATGTGGATATCTCATTGCATCCAGAAGCCCGCCATCAAATAAATAAAAGAGGATCTACTTGTCAAGAGAGTAGAGGAATGCGAGTGCATTTGGTAGTAACAAATACAATGTGGCATCGCTAATCACCCTATTCAAATGGGAATATATCATCTTCTAGGATTCATATTTCCTTATAAACCACTCCATTTATTCCAAACTCTTAGGAATATTTTGGATTCCCATTTTATGAGCAAGGTGCAGCAACAGTATTGTCATTGTTGTCAACACAGTCAGACAGATCGGTTGATGCAGTGGACAGGAGTTTCAAAAATATTGGTTGATGCAAGTGGACAGGAGTTAAGAGGTTCTTCAGAGTATGTACAGTGATTATCCAAAAGATCGAAGTGGCCCATATGCTAAAAATCAAAAGAAAATCACAAGGAAGAAAATTGTCGCGATATCGCGACATGTTGAGAAGAAAGCGCAAGCAAGCAAAACTGTCGTGATTTCACAACATGTTTGGAGAGAAATTGCAAGCAAGATAAACTGTCGTGATTTCGTGACATATTGCAAGAGAGATAGTACGGAAGAAAAAACTGTTGCGATTTCGCGACATGTTGGAAGAGAAAAAGGCAAGTAGAAAAAGTGTCATGATTTTGCGACATATTGCAAGAGAGATAGTACGGAAGAAAAAGTGTCACGATTTCACGACATGTTGGAAGAGAAAAAGACAAGTAGAAAAAGTGTCATGATTTCGTGACATATTGCAAGAGAAAAAGGAGAGAGAAAAAGGTGTCACGATTTCGTGACATGTTTCATTTTCGCGGTCCAAAGCGAAGAGAAAGAGGAGAGAGAAAAAGGTGTCGCGATTTCGCGACATGTTTCATTTTTGCGGTCCGAAGCGAAGAGAAAGAGGAGAGAGAAAAAGGTGTCACGATTTCGTGACATGTTTCATTTTCGTGGTCCAAAGCGAAGAGAAAGAGAAGAGAGAAAAAGGTGTCGCGATATCGTGACATGTTTCATTTTTGTGGTCCAAAGCGAAGAGGAAGGCAGAGAAGGAAAAGTGTCGCGATATCGCGACATGTCGCATTTTCATGACTTGAAAAGTGCAGGAAGGCAGAGAAGGAAAAGTGTCGCGATATCGCGACATGTTGTGTTTTCGTGGGTACAAGAAAATAGAAGAAGCAAGGAGGCGAAAGTGTCGCGATATCGCGACATGTTGTGTTTTTGTGGGTGCAAGCAAACAAAAGAAGCAAGGAGGCGAAAGTGTCACGATATCATGACATGTTGTGTTTTCATGAGCTAAGAAGAGAACCCAACTGAAATAAGATATGTGAACGTTAACTGAAGTTATACAACAGTTACAGGGGCAGTTACAAAGAAAAGTCATGCAACTAAAATAAGAACAGTTAACTGAAGTCGGTACGATAGTTACAGGTGCAGTTACAGAGAAAAATCATGCAGCCAAAATAAGAACAGTGAACAGAAGTCAGAACGACAGTTATAGGGGCAGTTACGGGTTGCATGCGTAAATATGGAAGTTAAAAATAGAGTCAGAACTTTGTTATAAAAGGAGGTCTACACGGAGAATTACATGCTACTAAAATTGAGTGAAAGCGCTCGGGATTAAAGCTAGGCGGATTTAATCTTGCAAAGAGAGCAAGAGGAGAGCGAGCAGGGTGTGTGCTGGGTGAAGAGTGGGCAATGTTGAGAAAGCAATAGACCAGTCAGGGTCTTGTAAAAGTGAAGGCATCTTTATGTCAATCATCTAGATTCAGAATAGAAGTCCAAGTTGGTGCTTGGCATCAGGGGTTGGTGCTCCTTCCAGTTGGTGCTGGTAAATCAGGGGTTGGTGCTCCTTTCTGTTGGTGCAGATAAATCAGGGGTTGGTGCTCCTTTATGTTGGTGCAGATAAATCAGGGGTTGGTGCTCCTTCCAGTGGGTGCTGGTAAATTGATTGTAAAATTGATATTTTGCAAAGGCTGGATTTGGATGGGAGTCCAAACAGTCAATTTTGAGGAGTAGCCAAAACTGGTGAACCTCGGTACATCTTGTGTTGTGTGATGCTCTTTTGGTATATTTGCTTTATTGAGTTTTAAGCTTTCATTGTTTAGGCATTAAGAATTGAAGATTTAAGTTTTTAAGAGCTACACTGATTCACCCCCCCTCTCAGTGTCATTGTGAGACTAACAATTGGTATCAGAGCCAGTTTCCCTTGTCAGGCTAAATCAGCTAGGGTTGATCTTGGAAGTGAGACAATGGCAGGTGGTGAAGGATTCTCATCAAACAAAGCACCATTGTTGGATGGAACTAATTACACATTTTGGAGACTCAGGATGCAGACATATCTTTGTGCTTTGGGATACGACATTTGGGATTCGGTAGATAGTGGATACACAATACCCACCACTTCTCCAACCGATGTTGCCGATAAGAAATTGTTTGAGAATAACTCAAAAGCAAAGAATGCTATCATGTGCGGATTAATGGACAGTGAACTAGTAAAAATTATGGGTTGTAAAACGACAAAAGAAATATGGGACAAACTAAGGAGCATTCATGAAGGAGATGATAAGATCAAGGAGGCCAAGTTACAAACACATCGAGCTCAGTTCGAAGCATTAAAGATGAATGATGATGAGAACATAGAGGCATACATGCTGAGAGTTAATGGAATCATTAATGCGATTAGAGGACTCGACGAGAAAATGGAAGATGTTGTCATCGTGAAAAAGGTACTAAGATCTCTTCCCAAAAGATTTGATTCTAAAGTTTCAGCAATAGAAGAAGCTAAAGATCTAAATATTTTTAGTATGGATGAGATGCATGGTTCTTTGACTGCATATGAGATGAGAATAGGAAAAACCAAACCCACAGAAAGAGAAGCTGCTTTTAAAGCACATAAAAATATAAAAGCAAAACAAGAATCTGAGGAAGAAGAGACATCAGATGAAACGGAAGCAAACTTTGTTCGAAAACTAATAAGGGGAAAAGGAAAATACAGAGGAAAGCTACCATTTAAGTGTTTCAACTGTGGAGGCGTTGGGCATGTTGCAACTAAATGTCCACTTAATGAGAAGGACGAAAGTGATGAAGGATCACACCAAGAAAGAAGTGACTGGAAGAAAAAACCAAATTTTAGAAACAACAACTTCAGGAAGAAAAGTTTCATCTCCAAGAATGTCAGTTCATCAGAAGACAACTTCGGTGAGGATTCTGAAGAAGAAACAGATGAAGCTCTTTTCATGGCATTCGAAGAAGAAAAAACAGAGGAAAAATAGGAATGTAATAAAAAACTTGAGGCTGAGGCTGAAGTATATCTAGAAGGTGAGTTGCTCGCTGCACTTGAAGAGTTGGGTATAGAAAGGAAAAAGAACAAAAGACTGTCCAAGAAGTTGGAAGAATATGAGGATAATATTGAAGATCTCTTCTTGCAAATTCATAAAGCCAAGAAAATAGAAGAAGCTTTGAAGTCACACCTGGATGATAAAAGCGATGTTTGCGGCAAACAAGAAGAGGAGATTGTTTTATTGAGGAAACAACTAGAAGAGGCCAATACAAATCTCAAATTTGAGAAGAGCACAGAGTTGCTAGATAAAATGATAAGGCAACAAAGAAGCCCCATGTCTAAGCTTGGTCTTGGATATGAAGCTGAACAACCTTCATCTTCTAAATCTGCAGAGAAGAAGAAGTCCACTCCTGAAGGATCAAAGCAAGAAAAGTTTGAAGCTGAAACTTCAAAAGGAAGAAAATCTCAAAGGAGATCTACAACAAAGCAACCACAACAAAAGAGGTTCTATCACTCTCACTTTATTCATAATAATGCTTGTAATGGCTATTGTTTTAGATGCAACCTTTATGGTCACAAGGCAATGTATTGTGGATTGAATAATAGATCAAAGAGTTATCGTTGGTAGAAATACATCTGTTGAACACCATGTGCAATGTTTTAAATGTAATGGTCATGGGCACATAGCAAGGTCTTGTCCAAGAACCTTTGTATCTAATCTAAGGCAAGATAGTAGATTTCATCAGACGCAAAGAATGCAACACAGACAGGGAAGAAATCATGTGCATCAAAGAAAGGAAAATAATCATCCATCAAGGATGTACAAGAGACAACCACCCAAGAGAAATGTTCAAGTTCACGAAAAGGTTCAAAATAGGGATGCAGTTGAAAACCTTCAGCCTAAGTTCAAGAAATATTGGAGAAAGAAAGAAGAGAGGAAATCGTGTCTCCTTGGACTGAAGGAGATTACTCCGCTATTGCACTAAGCAACTCCAGGTAGCACATCCTCAGGGGGAGCAATCTTGAAGTTTCATTTTAATGCTCCTATGTATTTGTTTGATTACCTGAGGATGAAAGGCAAGTAGTCAGGGAAGTTGTCGTATAGTTGTCGAAGTATGTTTTCAGTTCATGTAGTTTGTGGAAGTGCCGTGAAGGGTGGTGATTAAATTGAGAGTTGTCATTATTGGTAGTATTGCTATATGTCATTGTGGTACTGTGTTTGATGCTTGCACAGAGTTGGCAGTAAAATTGCAGTGTTGATACAGTGTTGGACAAAAGTTGGTACAAGTGTGAGTCACTTGTCAATTTTGTTGACAGATGTGAAATCAGCGTTTTTGAATGGGAAGCTTGAAGAAGAGGGTTATATTGAGCAGCCAGATGGTTTCCAGCTTGGTGATGATTGGTTGAGTTGATTTGATTGAGCCTAGTCAAGTTATGTGTGAAGTGATCTTTAAAGTTCTATGAAATAAATTATTCCATCATTCTATGTTGAGTTGAGATTGAGGTTAGAAGATATTAAGTCTCTAACAATTCTCTTTATGCTTCTATGAAGTGGATTTGATTTGAGATTGTCATTCATTGTTGAGTTCATTTTGAGTACTACTTGAGCATGATTGATTGAGCCTTTGAAGAAGGCCTTTGGGAAATATTTGAGGACAATGCTGGGACAGATTTGAGGACAGTGTTGGGATAGATTTCCAGATGCAGATTGGGCAGGATGTGTAGATGACAGAAAGTGCATTCTATCTTGGAGACAGGTTGGTCGCATGGAACAGTAAGAAACAAGAGTCAATTTTCTTATCCACAGCAGAGGCAGAATATATTGCAGCGACAGCGTGTTGTACGCAGAGGGAGCATTTATGTATTTGATTATCTTTTTGCTCATGTTTGTAATTTTTTCTAACTGGAATAATGTGTGCCTGAGAATGTTGTGCATGGACTCAGGGGGAGTCTACAGCAGCCCTTTGGTATTATTGTCAAAGGGGGAGAAGAATTACAGGAAATTGCACGTGTGTTGCCAACAATTCCAAAGGGGGAGATTGATGAGCAAGGTGCAACAACAATATTGTCATTGTTGTCAACACAGTCAGACAGATCGGTTGATGCAGTGGATAGGAGTTTCAGATAGATTGGTTGATGCAAGTGGACAGGAGTTAAGAGGTTCTTCAGAGTATGTACAATGATTATCCAAAAGATCGAAGTGGCCCATATGCTAAAAATCAAAAGAAAATCACAAGGAAGAAAACTGTCGCGATATCGCGACATGTTGAGCAAGGAAGAAAACTATCGCGATATCGCGACATGTTGAGCAAGGAAGAAAACTGTCGCGATATCGTGACATGTTGAGAAGAAAGAAAATTGTCACGATATCGCGACATGTTGAGAAGAAAGCACAAGCAAGCAAAACTATCATGATTTCGTGACATGTTCAGAGAGAAAGCGCAAGCAAGCAAAACTGTCGCGATTTCACGACATGTTCGGAGAGAAAGCGCAAGCAAGATAAACTGTCGCGATTTCATGACATATTGCAAGAGAGATAGTACGAAAGAAAAAGTGTCACGATTTCGTGACATGTTGGAAGAGAAAAAGGCAAGTAGAAAAAGTGTCGCGATTTCGTGACATATTGCAAGAGAGATAGTACGAAAGAAAAAGTGTCACGATTTCGCGACATGTTGGAAGAGAAAAAGGCAAGTAGAAAAAGTGTCGCGATTTCGTGACATATTGCAAGAGAGAGAGGACGGAGAGAAAAAGTGTCGCGATTTCGCGACATGTTTCATTTTCGCCGGTCCAAAGCGAAGAGAAATAGGAGAGAGAAAAAGTGTCGCGATTTCGTGACATGTTGCATTTTCGCGGTCCAAAGCGAAGAGGAAAAAGTGTCGCGATATCGTGACATGTTGCATTTTCGTGGTCCAAAGCGAAGAGAAAGAGGAGAGAGAAAAAGGTGTCGCGATTTCGCGACATGTTTCATTTTCGCAGTCCAAAGCGAAGAGGAAGGCAGAGAAGGAAAAGTGTCGCGATTTCGCGACATGTCGCATTTTTGCGACTTGAAAAGAGAAGAAGGCCGAGAAGGAAAAGTGTCGCGATTTCGCGACATGTCGCATTTTCGCGACTTGAAAAGAGCAGGAAGGCCGAGAAGGAAAAGTGTCGCGATTTCGCGACATGTCGCATTTTCGCGACTTGAAAAGAGCAGGAAGGCAGAGAAGGAAAAGTGTCGTGATATCGCGACATGTCGCATTTTCGCGACTCGAAGAGAGTAGGAAGGAAGAGAATGAAAAAGTGTCACGATATCGCGACATGTCGCATTTTCGTGACCCGAAGGTAAGAGAAAGTGCCAAGGAGAAAAAGTGTCGCGATATCGCGACATGTCACGTTTTCGTGACCCGAAGGCAAGAGATAGAGCAAAGGAGAAAAAGTGTCGCGATATCGCGACATGTCGCATTTTCGTGACTCTAGGAGGAGAGAGAAAGTAAGAAGGCAGAAGTGTCACGATATCGCGACAAAAGTAAAAAGGAAGAGTACGGAGGCGAAAGTGTCGTGATATCGCGACATGTTGTGTTTTCACGGGTACAAGCAAACAGAAGAAGCAAGGAGGCAAAAGTGTCACAATATCGCGACATGCTGTGTTTTCGTGGGTACAAGCAAACAGAAGAAGCAAGGAGGTGAAAGTGTCGCGATATCGCGACATGTTGTGTTTTCACGGGTGCAAGCAAACAAAAGAAGCAAGGAGGCGAAAGTGTCACGATATCGTGACATGTTGTGTTTTCACGAGCTAAGAAGAGAACCCAACCAAAATAAGATATGTGAACGTTAACTGAAGTTATACGACAGTTACAAGGGCAATTACAAAGAAAAGTCATGCAGCTAAAATAAGAAGAGTTAATTGAAGTCAGTACGATAGTTACAGGTGTAGTTACAGAGAAAAATCATGCAGCCAAAATAAGAACAGTGAACAGAAGTCAGAATGACAGTTATAGGGGCAGTTACGGGTTGCATGCATAAATATGGAAGTTAAAAATAGAGTCAGAACTTTGTTATAAAAGGAGGTATGCACGGAGAATTACATGTTGCTAAAATTGAGTGAAAGCGCTCGAGATTAAAGCTAGGCGGATTTAATCTTGCAAGGAGAGCAAGAGGAGAGCGAGCAGGGTGTGTGCTGGGTGAAGAGTGGGCAATGTTGAGAAAGCAATAGACCAGTCAGGGTCTTGTAAAAGTGAAGGCATCTTTATGTCAATCATCTAGATTCAGAACAGAAGTCCAAGTTGGTGCTTGGCATCAGGGGTTGGTGCTCCTTCCAGTTGGTGCTGGTAAATCGGGGGTTGGTGCTCCTTTCTATTGGTGCAGATAAATCAGGGGTTGGTGCTCCTTTTTGTTGGTGCAGATAAATCAGGGGTTGGTGCTCCTTTCTGTTGGTGTAGATAAATCAGGGGTTGGTGCTCCTTCCAGTGGGTGTTGGTAAATTGATTGTAAAATTGATATTTTGCAAAGGCTGGATTTGGATGGGAGTCCAAATAGTCAATTTTGAGGAGTAGCCAAAACTGGTGAACCTCGGTACATCTTGTGTTGTGTGATGCTCTTTTGGTATATTTGCTTTATTGAGTTTTAAGCTTTCATTGTTTAAGCATTAAGAATTGAAGATTTAAGTTTTTAAGAGCTACACTGATTCACCCCCCCCTCTCAGTGTCATAGTGAGACTAAAACCATTCACATTTTGATATTGTGCCACACCACAAACTGTGTCCTCCTCTCTGCATACTTTCCACAAAATTGGATGGGAGGGAAACCTCACCACCCATGGCTCTACACTCAACCTACTCTGATACCATGTTTAAAAATATAATACTTCAATATTTTATTCAAGTAGAGGAGTATTTACACATTACAAATTTGTTATTCACAACCAACTTGGTTATCTTCAAGCTATTACTTGGAATAACAAACACTCATTTTGGACACCCAAAATAGACTCAAACAAACAACTACAACAACTATAACCATTATTCTTATGATGCAATATTATTTCTAACAATTTGTTATGGCTTTATGGATGTTTTCTATTTGCTTATAAACTTGCTAAAATGGAGTATTATGGATTCTTTACATTTTATTTGCTTGTAAAAAAAAAAAGAGAATTAAATTTTTTAAATATTGGTGTTTAGAGGATGTAATTTATTAAAAACAAAATGGTGCACCTTTCATGAAAATTTATTTTGATGTCTATTAATTAATTATTGGTGGAAGCAATATCTTTGAAATGTGGGTATATATATAAATAAGGAAAACAATATTACTTGTGATGTAGCCAATTGTAGTGTTGATATTCATTTTGATAAAGCTCACAATCGTTAATAATTAAAAAAAAAATCTTTAACTATATTAACACTATAATATTTATAAGAACTCAAATGATATGAGCTCAAGTGTTTAAGTTTTTAGACATTCAAGCAAAAGACCCACATTCAAATCTTCTTAAGCCATATTAACATTATTGCCAAATACCATTATTTTATTTGTTGAAGTATAAAATATGAGATATAATCATATATATTTTATTCTAGACAAAAGGGGTTATACTCGGGTTGCACACCCTTGAAAAATCACAACTCTCTCCTTTAGAGCTTGAAATTTTGTAAAGATATTCAATTCTTATCTCAATTGAGATGTTATAACTAGATACCTACATCTTTTCCATAAAAAGTTTGAATCCTTGATATTTATTTTTTGGATCTTCTTCAATTTTCTTTGAAAATACAAATAGATGTATATAAGCTATTTATGGCTTGTATTGGGGCCACTTCCATCAAAATACCAAAATAGTACATTTGTTGTTAGGTCACTTAAATCACATACAACATGCCTTTTTATCACAAATGATTTACATTTCCTTTTCAATTAAATATATTCTTCAACTTCCTCAAAGTGATATGCTTCCACAATCAAATCCTTGACATCATTTTGATTAAGATATAAAATCTTGGTTAGTTACCTTCTAAATTTTGAAATTCAACAAGATGAAGATCAACACTGTGATTGGCTAAATATCTGCTACTTGATTTCCTTCTCTACGAATATTCTCACATTTCTAAGATATTGCCTCCAATAATAGGTGATGAACAACAATAATATTATTTTTTATCCAATCCTCATCCATTTTTGTTGATAGCATTGATGATAATATATGAATCCCCTCAATTGAAATATATTTACATCATTTTTCTATTTCAATTTTAATCACTATAAAAAGTGCCCTAGCCTCTGCATAGTTGTTATTTGAATTTCCATATGGTTATACATGAAGAGAATTTTACCTTTAATATTTCTATAAACACCACCTCCACCAACTTTTCCTAGTTTTCTTTTAGAAGCACAATTAAAATTAATTTTGATAAACCCAATTTTGGACATTTCTATTTGTATCCTAGATCGAAGTAAATCCTTTGCTTTAATTCCATTATCGTAGATGACTCTTCCATGTATGTTTAAATCCTATAGCCAACTTATCACCACACCTTTTTCTACACTTGAGACTTCCCATGATGAGCACCATATTTGTAGACATTTCGCAAGAGAGGCAATAATATAGTTCTAAAATTTGGTATGATTTTAAGATTTAATTTAAAAAATTATATTATTCCTTTCAAGCCATAAATTCCAACAAATAATGATAGTGTCAATCCTCCACATAATATATAATTATTTAGCTTTTAAATAAATAATCCACCATTTCATCAATTCTTTCAATGTTGATGGAACTACCCAAAATATTTTCATATTTTAAAAAAATTAAACCCAATTGGTGTGAGCAAAGGGACAGTGAAGAAGTAAATGGTTTGATGTTTCTAAATCCTTATCACACAAGGCCTATCTAAAAGGTCCATTATATTATCTTCATTATAGGATCTCTCCTGTAAGAACCTTACTTTGAACTGCTAACCAAAGGAATATTAAGGCCTTAGGGAGAGCCTCTAATGACCAACTATTCTTTCAAGGAAAATATTAAGATGGAAATAGAAAACTGCTTCATGTAGCTCCTCCATAGATATATTCTTCATCAAGATTTCATTTTATCTTGTGTGATAATTGATGGAATATTTTATAAAAGCTTATCTTGTGCCTCCTTATCTTGCCTAGTATATAATAAAATATTTTAAAAATAATTAATTACTTCCTTCCTTATATCTTCTTCATATTCAATATTTCTTCCATTTGGAGTTACAATATTTTTGATGTGATGAAAAGAATATATATTTTGTAGCATGAAAATTTTGTATTTCTATCTCCTTGAGCCATTTTTCCCTAGATTTATGGAACCAATATGACTCCTTTTTCAATGCATTATTATAATCAAACAATAATTATTTTCTTTCACATAAGAATCTTGATCCGTTCCATTATTTTCTACTATCTCTTGTAAATTTTTGAGCTTGGATTTAATTTATTTCTTTTCTTTAAAATTTGTACCAAAATATTTGGCATTCCAAATATTTATTTGCTCCTTCAAATATTTTATCTTTTGGATAAACTTGTACATACATGATCCTTCAAATTTTGATTTATCACACCATAACATAACCACATGGAAAAATCAGGATCTTGGAGCCACATAGACTTAAAGCAAAATGAATTTGAATGACCATTATTGAGTAAATCACAAGTCAAAAGAATGAGTTTATGATATGATCCTGCTCGCAATAAAATATCTGAAGTGATTGTATACTTTGTTTGCAACCATTTATTGGATAATAAAAATCTATCCAATATTTCTACTATATGAGTTTGTCCATTGTGTCTACCATCCCATGTATGTTGAAAACTTGAAGGACTAACATCCCAAATATCATTTGAATTGGCAAATGAAGCAAAATATTGCATTGATTTAGACCATCTTGGAATATCACCCTTCTTTTCCAAAGGAGATATAACAATGTTGAAATCACCCCCAAGAATCCATAGATCATAGTAAATCATCATTGTATTTAATAAAATATGCTAAGGTCCTTCCAACATCTTTCATGAGGAGTAACTATAGTTGGAACATATAAATTCATAACCCCAACTTTGACGTTTTCCTCTTTCTTGGAAAATACTCCAACAACCCAATTACTTTTTGGTTCTAATAATTTCCCATTCCAAATCACCCATCTTCCAAATCTTCTTAAAAGCATCCTTACATTCCTCACTACTTAATTTTGTTTCCTATATTAAAATAAACTCAAGACTATAAAAACCTTTTAATTCCTTCATAACTTTGTTTTTAGAGGTATTATTCATACCCCTAATATTCCATGATATCATTTTCATCATCATCACTTTTATTTTAATTAGTGGGCTTAGATCCACTTCTTGTTAACACTTGTGATATTTTTATTTGGCTTCCCAATTTGATATCCCTTTGAGTTTATTTTTCTCTTTGTTTGTTCTTTGATGTCTTTCTAACGAGACTTTATTTCTAAATTTTTTTGTTGTCCTAAAGAATCTAAAATGCAAATAATAGCCTCATTAAAATCTTCTTCTTTATGTTGCCCTAAAAACCCTAAAGTGCACAAATGATCCTCCATAGTCATTACTTTCTTATGTTGGCCTAGAAACCCTAAATTTCCTTGGATATCCTCCATATGCTTTTTTTATTGTGCTACTCTTGAAATTTCTTAAGTGCAATGAATACACTTTGTACTATCATTTTATTGTAAAGATAATATGCTATGCTACTTGAGAAAAATGAAAGTGATTCACCTGGATTAAGCTTGATCTCCTTCATCTCATTCACTTTATCTTTCTTTGCTTTAAAATTTGCCTTCCCATATTTCTTCATACCTTTAAATCCTTCTATATTTGAACATGTGCATTGTACTTTCTCATCCCTCATGTCAATTTTTTTTCTAATGGTCAATTTGAGTGAATTGTAATGGCCTTTGCCATCTGATGGTGCAAAGAGGTTTTTCTTGCCACTTTCTTAGGAGTGGAAAATCCTTGATTTTACCTAGCTTCTCCTATGATATGATCTCCTTGTTTCATATTGAAGTTACCCTCATGCCAAAAATTTCCATCTCTTTCTCCATCATTTTCACTTTGTAGTCTCTTGCCATGTTTGATTTCATGACATTTGTGGCATTAGAATGCAATGTTTTTATAATACACTTGTTGATCTAATTCTCTTGATTCATATTTAATCCTAATGGACTATGGTAAATATTTTGAAATATCCATGGTAACACATATTTGAGTGTCTACAATATGCCATCTCTCCTTAGTAGTTGGTCTCTCTTGGATGAACTCACTTAGAGTATTACAAGTATTCTTCATAACCTCCATATTGATGAGTTGATAAGGAAGTACAAAAAACCTAACACATACTATAATTATTTTAATATTCTTTGTCCCCATAGAAATAAATCTCACTCTGTGGTCTTAAATATAATGCATCTTCGTTTCTAAATCAAGGGCCTCCATCTATTATTTTATCTCTTATTTCTCAATTAGAGAAGATAACAAGGAAAAATCCTTTGGAAAGAAAAGTAATGGGGTAATTTGAATTCAATCTCTACTTCCACTTGATCCAATTTTGAATCTCATAAAAACCTAGCCAATATCCATGGAACTTACATATTAACCCTCTAGTTTTAAGAACCATTATATCATGCTCAATCATCTCATCCTTGATAATCACTTCTAGTGTAGTATTTGCTACCTGGATAGGATTTTCCATAGATTTGTTCTTCCTCTTATCCCTAACTAGGGCATATATACTTCTAACTAAGCCATCCTTACTTCCAAATAGGGCATCCTTACTTTTAATAAGGACTTTCAAATTTGACTTTTTTTCCATGTTACCTAGATTTTCTTCACATGAGTCCTTTAGTTTTTAAGGTTCTCCTAAGATGTGGACCAAGAAGTGGCAATTGCTCCTTGATCACACTTTTCTTTCTACTTCCTACTTCCTACTTGCTCTTAGATTATGCTCGCTTCCTAAAACCTTTTGTAAATACAAATATTCAACATTGAAATTTTCCTATAGTGAAACATAAAAATTTTAAAGTTAAAAAGCCCTCTAAAGTGATATTCATATGAGTAATTTTTCCATATATATAAACAAAAAAATAATATTTCTTTGTTGTCTATCCACCCTAAAATCCTATGAGACACTTTATATATAAATAAGAGAAATTCATAAAAATAACATCCCCTTCCTTCAAAAAACATATTGAGTCACTTTTCCAAAAATATAAACCAATTTTTTTAAAATTCATTTAAAAATTTGAATTGTAAAATTATATGTCACACATGTACACACACATGCAATAGAAAAATAACATACCTAAAAATGATTTTAGAGTGAAAATCTACTGAGTCACTTTTCCATATATATGAACTAGAAAAATAACATTCCATGCTCATAAAGAGGAAGATAAAATCAAGTCATTGAAGAATTAAAGCAACCTTCACAATACCAAAACTCCACCTCTACTATCTATGCACTACATCTTAGTAGAATAATATTTTTAAAACTTCACATTATCATAGAATGCTTTACTAGATCTAGACTATTAGTTTCCTTCCTAAAGCATTGGTACCACAAGAACTATAATAAATAGTTTAACAATATCAAAAAGTTGAAAGTTCTAATCAATACTATGTCCCATAATACAACCAAAAACCAACAACTCAAATAATCAATTCAGCCATGACGTCCATCTGATGTCATCTTTTTTTGCTTCAAAATATAAAACTTCTACTCGCTTCATGAAATCATAGTCCACTTTAACAAATATGGACCGTTAGTTTCCTTCAATGCATTGATCTATAAATAGATCCCCTAGCACATTTTGTAGTCCTCTAGAACATTATTTTGATTTTCTTCTTTCAAAATTTTCTTTTCAACTTCAACTAAACTTGCTACTTCTTCTAACCATGAAAAATATAATTTAACTTTGTAATCCTCTATTAAAACCCCTCTATTGGATAGTCTATCTGCACATTTGTTCCCTTCGCTTAACGTATGTGTAAACCTAATTTCTTCAAACTCTATAGCAAGATCTTGTATTTCCACAATAATATCTTATATGTTCCATAGAGCTTTTGCTTTCCTCAAAATTGTAATTATTACTATTAATGAATTGCCTTCCATCCATACTCTGCTCCATTTCATTTGTTTGCATATTGTTAATCCTTCCAAAGACGCTTAAGCTTCAATTTCATTATTTATCTTAAATACACTACTGGAAGCCTAATGTGATAAAATCTCACCCCTATTATTTTTTATTATTCCTCCTATTGTTGGTCCTAGATTTACCTTAGATGCTTCATCAAAATTCAATTTGACCAACTCTACTTCTGGTGGTTTCTTATATTCTTTGCCTTTCTTTTGTTTCTTCTGTATCCAATATTGTAATTCAATTTGGTGACTTGAATCCATCTATCAACTATCTTTGTTGCAATATTAGAGATTGGGTGAGTTGATAGGGTTGGTTCAAATATTCATTTTTGTTACCTCTAAACTCCTTTAAATATTAATCATGAGTCATTGGACTCAATGTACTTAGAAGAATTGTTTCCCAATGTCTTTGACTCTCTTTATACAATTGTTAAATTACTTTTCCTCTTAGAGCAAAGTTTGCACCCATAAGAACTCTTAAGATACCTCCCCTAGTTTTATCATCACACACTTTGCTCCATTTCACCATAAGAATTTTTTTTTTAACATGTAATATTGACCACAAAAATGATAGCATAATATAGATTATTTTTTTCTACCAATTTTGGCATAATATACAAGGAAATATAATATGTTGGAATGGCATGTAACACTGATTTAATTAGTTGGACTCTTCCTTATAATAATAACCATCTACCTTTCCATGTTGGTAGTTTATTCTAAACTTAAGTAATAACTATATTTCATAATTCTATCCTCATTCTCTCCTCAAATAATGACATCCCTAGATATGTTATTAGAAAATTTACCTCCTCCATTTGAAGAAACCTACATATCCTTGCTTTGATTCTAGTTGAAGTATTTAGGAAGTAAATTTTACTGAGGAATATTACATTATTTGGTACATGTACA
This sequence comes from Wollemia nobilis, assembly GCA_028583015.1. Taxonomy (NCBI): domain Eukaryota; kingdom Viridiplantae; phylum Streptophyta; class Pinopsida; order Araucariales; family Araucariaceae; genus Wollemia; species Wollemia nobilis. Next base: position 13,749,473 of record JAQPPZ010001844.1, read on the forward strand.
TGTAACCCCATGGTACCTATTGGTGACAGATCTAGCTTTACGGGGAGGCAGGGTTGGAGAAGCCTGTTGTGCCCGCGGACCCATGCCAACATTGAACGGTCACCGCGCTTGGGGAAGGCAAGGTGGTTGATATCCTAATAAGACCGGTTCCTCGATCCTAGATACTTGCATAAAAATGAGGAGAAAAGGGGGCAAGAAAAAGATAAAAAGAGGCCATAGCTAGAACTAACAAGGATGGGTATATCTGCATCAAGAAATACATGTCATTGCTGAAAACACAAGCAAAATACCTAACAGATCAGCCAACATTACCCTTATCTATCATTATCGTACCCTATTGAAAGTGAATTCTAGAACCACTAAATGAGATGTAGGAAATCCATATAACAGAATTATCATAAAACATTCAGATAACTTTAACATAAATAAACTCTCAATATTCACACTCATGCATAAGAGTCAATTTGGAGACCAAACAATAATAAACTTGCATTATCAGAGAGATTTACATATGAATTATAATGGATAAAGATCCACCCCCTGGGATTTCTAACATACTAGTATATATAGACATTACAATGGATGCTACATTAAATTTGATAGGTGGTGGATGCAATTTTTGGGCAGCACCAGCATGGACGACCCTACTACGAATCCTTCTAGATCTTATATAGACTGTAATGAAAGGTGGTTGTTAGGAGTACACCAGTTAGGTTACATGAATCTAAACCCTTAGTCATATTATTCCTTTAAGTAATATTTTTAGATAATAAATTGTATCCATATGATCCTAAGGGTATTAATTACATGAGGAGACGAGTTGCACTGACCATATGATTGATGCACGATTCGATCGACTATCATGTAGTAGGGTACTGAACCTATTTTTAATGCCAACCTACCATCATATCTACTTTTGAATGAGGGTGCATGCCTTCCAATAGAAATCCCCAGATGCTAGTGAGGGCTAGATGAAGGGCAGAACTTCAGGATCCACTAGTTGCTTGCTACCAAACTAGAACCCCGCCCATTATGCTTTATTCTTCGCAAGGTGGAATTTAGGGCCTACGTCCTAGGGCGTGACTTTAGGAATGGATTGGGAATGATGAATGCCTAAAATTTTATCATCCTCTAAATCTAAATACTCTTACCTCCTGCTCTCGGGCAGAACTTAGAAGATAGACTGGCATTGATACTGCTATTTTTTTTTGCCTCCTACTCTTTGATGTTTGAAGGGTGGATTTTTAGGATCCCTTTGAATTATGGTGGATGCCCATTTTACACCCAACATAAATTTAGATGAACTTTTCCCTTAACTTCATCGATGATAATTCAGGATTTGACATGCCTTTTGTCTCATTTTTTTGCTCTTTTGTCGAGGCGGGGACTTGGATTGTACCAAAGAGAATTGTGCACCTAATTTTTTGCCTGATGCTAGAATTGGTCAGAATTTTAGGATACCTTAAACATCTTGAGCCACCTAAATATTCTACCCTCATAGAAACCGCCCTAGGAAACTTTACCATCCACTTTACAATCTACTGCATTCACAAGCCCCATATCTAGCGATAGTCATCCAAAGCTTAGACATTTTTGAGGGCCATCATATTTTTTTAAAAAGAGAAAGAGTGGGTGAAAGAGCACAAAATTACACCCACACTCTTGGTGACTCATAGGGGATTTCCACTTGTTGGAAACAAAAACTTGGGAAAGAAAGTTGAGTGCATAACACTTTCAAATAGGGAGGAGGGAAAGGAAGAAGGACATGAAGAGAAAAAAAGAAATTCAACTCGACGAGACTGTAAGACAATGGAGGAAGGGGAGAGATCAGGGAAGGGAAATAGAGAAGAACAATTTAGAGGAAAACAAAATAAGGGAGACCAAAATCAAAAACAATAAATAAAACCAATAAACTGGAAAAAGACAATAGAAGAGGAAAGGGGAGAAAATAGGAAGCAACAGAGGCACGAAGACAACGACCACTAACCAAAGAGGTTAATGACAATAAACTAGGGGGGATAACAGAGGAAGGAGAAGGATGCATAAAATTAACGAAACAAAATGGAAGTTAATCCATGAGGCATCCCCATGAATTAGATCCCCATAAACATACCCTATTGAGGTTCTAGGATATTCCAAAAGTAGACAAAATGCCATAGGTACATATCTATCATGCTTGAGCCTTTATTTTTCATGTAGTCCAACAAGGACCCATTTTTACTCATCGCCATCCACCATGGGGTCATCCTATCTTAGCTGCACTTTATGGCTTGCAATTCCTGACCAGATCCATAATTCTACATATGGGCCTATTTATAAGATGTTTTTCCTATTTTTTCCAGACTTGACATGCATCAAATCATGTAGATGTTAAGCCCTAATACTTATGTTTATGTTGAGGTGGAAAATTGTCATTCTTACATGAGTCCATGAATCTTCTACATGTGATGCTATATTTCCAAGGACAATATGTGAAGCCTTGGTACTTATTGGTGTATCCATTAGGCTACGGGATCACAATAACAAAGAAGAAAAAACAACTTGAAAAGGAAGGAAAACGAGAAGGAAAATAGAGAAACCAAATGAAAGTGTTATACTTTCATGGTACAACCTGGGGAACTTCCTGTGTTCTTATCTGATGCCTTGGCTAGTTATTACTTCATTATTGGAGCACTTCTCCTTGTGAGTCCCGAACAAGATGATGACACCTACCAAGCGACCAAACACATACCACATATTTTTATTTATTTGTTGTACTATTTTCACAAAATTTTGGCGTGCTAGGCATGCTTGGGTAATAAATATCATTGTAGATCATCCTATGAATTTGCAATGTTTGAACTATATGACTCCAAAACGAAGCTATTCTTCATGCTAATTTTAGAACTACCTAGGGCTTCTTGTAGGTCTCACACAATACCACCTATATTCTATACTTTCCCTTGGGATTAGTGGGCTAATGTCATAATCAATCAACATGGGGGAAGTATACATCCAATCAGCTCTAGCACTAGAGTCGTTTGAAGAGAAGCACTAGGGGAAATTATTATTAGATTGATCCGATCGAAGGCTCATACCCTATTATAATTTGCTCCCATGACAACCTAAGTTGTCATCCAGCTACCATAATCCTCATTCATTAACAACCATGGGGTTTGAGAATTAATGACTCATTCTCAAAGTAGTGCTGAGGCATGGAATACCTAGATTGTGATGACCCTACGAATTGCACCTCACTAGAGCTCATGCCATCCCATGATTAAATTGGTGGAGAAAATCCTTTGAATAGGTCATGGGAGAGTGTCATCCTTCCTTCTCTTTGCTTAGGATCATTGGCAAAAAAAAGGCCTTTGTTGATAGATGGAAGGGTCTGACAGCAAGGAGGGTTGCAAGGGCAAAAATCCCCAAGTACTCATGTTTTGCACTGAAAAGGCTAGGATGCTAGCATCTTCTTCATAGTGAAAGGTTGTTCAGCCCATTTTCTCCCATTAGCATCCAAGTTTTTGTCAATGCTCTTTTGTTTTTTTAGGGTATCAGTGAAGTGCGTACTCCTCACAACTTTGGCCGAGTTCGTTCTGGCTTCTTCACAGAGTGGAGACGCAGTTGTGGTTGCCATAGATGAATATGGAATACCCATGGGTGGTATATTTCCCACTTGTATTAGCATATTTTTTGCATGAATGACCTCCTAGTAAAGTTATGGGAATCTCCTTTATATATTGCTGAATAATTAGACCTATATCTAGGTAGAAAGCTCAGATGTAATAGAGGTATGCTTGAGTAGGGGATGGTTGGATCTCACATGGAATCCTTTTCTAGTCCCTTCTAAAGTGGATGAAGTCAATTATGTCTTCCTAAATATCACACCTGATGAATGAAAATTGATTGAGAATCAAGAGGGAGTCTCTTGAATCATCAAACGTGTCAATGAACGCTTTAGCCATATCAGTCCATGTGTAGATACTTCCATCTTCCAATGATTTATACCATAGCAAGGTACTTCCTTTGAGATAGAGGATGAGTAGCCTAAGCATCACATATTCATGGACAATATTATGCATCATCACTAAGGAATCCATGCACTGGCAATGCTCAAATGCAGTTGAGTCTATCCCATCAAATTTTGGCAAGGATTTCAAAGAGGTCCCATGAATATCATGAGGATTCTAAATATTTAGAGGGCTTGCAAAATTCCAAGAGGGACACTTATAATGAGCCATCATAGCACCTATCTATTTCAGGTTTTGAACTCATTTTTAGGTTGAAGTAATTAGATGAGCATACTTTTTCCACTAGTTAGGTCAAGGCTACTCATCAAACTTTGATTCCTTTAGGGAATAGGAACTTCAAAGAGGAGGGTTAACTGGTCATGACATCTAGATTTGTCATTCAAAGGAGTTTATATGTGATTTGGTAAGATATGGGTAAATCAGAGTATCACCAAACTCTAATTTCCCTAAATACAAAGACATTTTGGGTCCTTAACAGAGCTATTAAACACTACTTTACTTCAAAGGTAATCGGTTATAGGAAACTTGGTTCGTTATGGAGGAGATTCACCAGGTGAATAGATAGATGTTGCACAATAGAGCTTCACTAGACTATATATTGAATCAGGAGATGAGACTCTCAAGTCTCATCAGGTATGCCAAAAACTATAGGTGGCAGATCCGGCCTAATGGGGATGTGGGGTTGGAGAAGCTTGATGCACCTACAGACCTATGCCAACATTAAATGGTTATCATGCCTGGGTAAGGTAGGGCGGTCGATATTCAGAGAAGGATAGTTCCTCTGTCCTCGCTACTTGCCTAAAAAGAGGAATAAAAGGGGGTGGAAAGAGATAAAAAGAGGTTGTAGCCAGAACTAATAAGGACGAGTATGTTAGCATATATTACTTTTTGGTAAAATAAGTGCATAGTGCTTATCTAATTAGGTGGGTGGTTGATAATCATTTTTTTAGTTTAGTAACTATCTAGAACCACTTCATCACCTTTGCCATTGTATATAATACAATATCAAATCCAATGCAAGTACTTCAAGTTTTTTAATATGGTACCAGAGTAGTTTTTTGGGAGGAAGGATGTGATGAGATCCAGACGGTGGTGATGATATCTAGATGGTGGCAAGGAACATCTCTTGAGAACACAACTCAAAGTAGTGGTAATATAATGGCTTCCATGTTCACTAACCATAAGAGTACGTGCATCGATACTAGACCTAAAGCAGATGTTGTGAGACCGAATCTGACATAGACTACATGCTGACTCAAACTGAACCAGACAGAACCAAGGCACACAAACTAGAAAGAACCAAGGCACATAGACCAAGGGTCAAGACAAGTGGAATTCTGGTGATATGGATGATTGACTGTGGTAGACAGAGGTGGCACATTTTTTAAGGATGAGCATTCGTGGTAGTTGTCCAACATGGTGACGTGGCATGATGAGATAGATTGACGTGTGGGTTAGCAGCTAGGTACGTACGACATGGCAAAAGGGTAAGAATGGCTCAATTTCCCAAAGTCAATCGACAACATACATGAGCTTTCGCATTGTTAAGGGCCTCCAACATTGCCACACAGGCAATGTGGGATAAAAGGCCAGCAGTTTTTTTTTTGTATTCGGACGTCCAACTGTTAAAGTCTGTGCACCTCTCCTTCTGTTCTCGGTGGCTCCTGTAGCCTGACTAGTTAAGTACGCCTAGTGACTACATAAAGGTCTGAGGTTCCAATCCTGCGGAGTGTTTTTTTCAATTTTTTTTTTTAAATTTTGCGACAACGGGTAATAAGAGCATTCTCTTGCTCTTGCATTCTCAACGGGCTCTATAGTGTGCCTGGTTAGAGCACCCGTTTGAAATGCCCAATTCCATGGTTCAAATCTCGTGGAGGGATTCACAACAAAGAACAAGTTTTTTGCTCGAATTTTTTTTCGCAACAACATTTTCTTGTCGCATTTTTTTGTCAAGCAAGAATTTTATTGTCACCAACAACATTTTTATTGTTGACGATAATTTTTGACAACTTTTTGTCTAATCATTTTTTTCCAAGGACTGTCCAAATTTTTTGACCACAGAAGGCACGAAAGTGATTTTTTTCTGCCAAAGCACATGGAGGGGCTATTTAAGAGGTATTTTTCAACAATACTTTGTTTATTCCTTTCAAGCAATTTTGGAGGGATAAGTTTTTTTTTGAAATTTTGAAAGGGTCCAAAGCACAATTTTTTCATCCTTGTTTATTTTGCAACAAAAAGGGGGGATCACAAGCATTCTTTTTGCAAAATTCTAAGACAAAGGGGGGAAGAAAAATTGTTGTTTTGTGGAAGTGAATATCTTCATTGTAAAACTAGCATTGTAATAGGTGCATTTTCGGTGGAAACCGACACCTAGAGTGTTTAAAATTTTGTGGGCACTTGTGATTGTTTTTGCATTTAAATTTCCTATTTTCTTGCATTTCAATCATAAAGTAAAATATACAAAGCAAATAAAAGACCCCAAATTTTACACCTATTTGTGCAATTTATTGCACAATAGCGTTCGGTATCTATGATACCTCTGGTCCACACTTACAGGTAATGTTATCGTGCTTGGACTACTGTATCTAATGCCTAATATAGCTGCAATGACGTATGAGCTTATTCTCTATCAATCATCGGGGAGAAATAAGGCAAACCAGTTTTGATATTCACTCCATTTATACCCTAATCGTTATTGTTGTTAGACGTAAATCCTAATGAAGTGCTTTATAAAGTGTTTAGGGGAAGTTACACCCCATGCATGAGGAAAGACCTTATATGGTAGGTGTCATAAACAAAATGATTCCCTTTCAGTATCGCCTAAGTTCCACGTATCGTTCTGCTCTTATATACTTATAGTCTCCCTCACGTAAGGGCGGGTATATATAGAGAAGTTCGGTATAAAGGCCTGGCAGGTATAAAGAAAGGGGGACCATTTGGTGTTATAAGGAACCTTCACAATGGCCATTGTTCACAAATATCTCTCAGATTCATAGTTGCTAAAAGGTTCTAACTTTGCACCATGGAAGACAAAGATGCGTGCTATCCTTCAAGTGGAAGATTTGTGGGATGTAGTGACTGGCACTACAAAACGTCCTACAATAGCAGGGGCAGATCAAGAAGCTTTTGATAAGAAGGATAAAAGATGTCTCATGTTTATTCTGCTTGCTACTACAGATGAGGTCCAACCTCATATCTGTGATGCCAAAACTGGTAAGGAAGCTTGGGATGCTTTGATTACCATTTATGAAGGTAAGAATCAGTCCACTATTCTAAACCTTCAAACTCAACTACATACACTCAGTATGAAATCTGGTGAGACAGTTGACCTATTCCTATGCAGAGTGGTGGAATTGAAAGCCAAATTGAATGCTATGGGATAGACAGTGGACGATGCTCTCTTGACCTCAGTCATCTTGAGAGCTTTGCCAGAATCCTATAAGGTGTTGATCACCTCTCTTCATGTATCTGGTAGACAAGTTTCATTTGTGGAATTGGTGAATTTGCTTCAAATTGAGGAGGCAAATCAGTTTCAGAAAGATGAAGTGCTAGATAATGCCCTCTACACCAAACAAGGGGGTAAGAAACAAGGTAATTTTCAAAAGGGAGGATCTTCATCAAAAGGAAAAGGGAAACAACATCAGCAGAAAGACAAACAATATTGCAAGATTTGTGATATGAATAACCATGACACCAACAGGTGTTGGTTTAAGAACAAACAACAGAATGACCAAGATCACAAGAAGAAGGGTAAAGGGAAATACAAACCATAGAAGAAGAATAAGCCACCCAAGGGGAATGTTGCTTATGCCGAATCAAACTCAGACTCAGATTCTATCGATTCAGACTCGAACTCAGATTCTGAGCGAGCACACAAGGTGCTCATGACTCATACTTCATCTCAGCAGAAAGATGCAGTGTGGTATATTGATTCAGGTGCCAGTAAACACATGACTGGAGATAGATCATGGTTTGAGACATTTGAGGAAAAGGAAGGTAAGCCAATAACAATTGTAGACAATCAGACCTACCAAGTGAAGGGTGAAGGTGATGTTTTTGTCACTCTTCCAGATGGCAAATGTCAGATTGAGAAGGTACTCTATGTTCCTGGATTGGCTAACAATTTGTTGTCAGTCCCTCAGATCTTGGATCGAGAAATGGATGTTGTGTTCAATGTTGAGAAAGGCAAAAAGAGATGTTTTATCACCAAAAAAGGAAAACATGTAGCAACAGGATCATACAAGCATGGCTTGTTCATTTTAGATGTCGTTTCAACACCTCATGTTGCCCTGGCAGCAACTACAAAGGAGGCTACTTCTCTATGGCACAAGAGATATGGGCATCTAAGTTCAGGATATTTGCTCGAGTTGAGAAAATATGAGATGGTGAGAGGTCTTCCCAACCTTTCATCCACATTGCCAGTCTGCTCGGATTGCTTAGCAGGGAAGCAACATCGGGTACCATTTGAAGTTAGCTCTTCAAGAGCTAAGAAACCTTTGGAGTTGGTACACACCGATATGTGCGGTCCTATGCCAACCAACTATGGTGGAAAGAGGTATTTTCAATTGTTTGTTGATGATTACTCACGAAATATGTGGGTTTTCTTTCTTCAATTGAAGTCAGAGGTATTTCTGTACTTTCAACAGTTCAAGAAGCTTGTTGAGAAGGAGTCAGGATGTTCCATCAAAACCCTCCGCTCAGATCGAGGGGGGAATATACCTCCAAGGAATTTTCATCATTTTTGAATGAACATGGGATTAAGAGACAACTGACTACAACCTATACTCCACAACAAAATGGAGTTGCTAAAAGGAGGAATCGTTCCATTATGGAAATGGTTCGATGTATGCTTAAGGGGGCACATCTTGAGCATGAGTATTGGGTAGAAGTAGTAAACACAACATCATACCTCCTGAATAGAGCACCCACAAGAGCTCTACAGGGTAAAACTCCACAAGAAGCATGGAGTGGTAAGAAACCCTCCATTTCTCATCTAAGGGTTTTTGGATGTAAGGCATTCATGCACATACCAAAATAGAAAAGGAAGAAGTTAGATGAGAAAACCCTGAAATGTATTTTTCTTGGTTATAATGAGCATTCAAAGGGATATCGATTGATAGATCCTATGACCAAGAAGACACACATAAGTTGAGATGTGGTATTTGATGAAGCTTTCACATCAAATAACACTTCTACAATTGTATACCTTGAGGAAGATGAGCCTAAGAAAGAGGCTCCACCCCCATAGAACAAGATTCCAAAATGGTATACCAGTACATTGAGAGATTCAAAGTTGACATCACTTCCAGATCTAACTCTAGATCGACCTTGTACTCACAATATGACTCAACAGATGAGAGCAGAGGCATCAACTTCAGAGGTTGACGAGCTTTACCAACAATTTGATGAACTATCTATAGACGCAGAGGAAGATAGAGAAACATATATGGATGATGAGAGGGTTTATATGACAACATTGGATGAAAATGAACCCACAACAGTTCAGGATGCACTTAGTGAGCCTCAGTGGAAGGTTGCTATGGAAGCAGAACATACATCTCTCATGAAAAATCATACATGGAAGCTAGTAAATCTACCTTCAGGAAAGAAGCCCATTGGCTGCAAATGGGTGTTCAAAGTGAAGTATAAGGCAGATGGTACTATTGATAAGCATAAGGCCCATCTTGTTGCAAAGGGCTATGCTAAGAAAGAAGGCATAGATTATGAAGAGACTTTTGCCCCTACTGCAAAAATGACTACCATTCGAGTACTTTGTGCCATGGCAGCTCAGTTTGGGTGGAAGTTACATCATATGGATGTAAAAAGTGCTTTCTTGAATGGTGACCTACAAGAAGAAGTGTACATGACCCAACCAGAAGGATTTGTTGTTGAAGGGCAAGAACAAAAAGTTTGCAAGTTGATCAAATCCTTGTATGGGCTAAAACAAGCTCCACGAGCTTGGTACATCAAAATAGACAGTCACCTGGTGCAACATGGATTCAAAAGAAGTCCTTCAGATGCAAATATCTATATCAAGAACAATGGTTCTGACATAGTGATTTTGGTGCTATATGTAGATGATCTGATCATAATAGGGAGTTCAGAGAGTATGATTGATGGAGTAAAAGATGATTTGAAATAATCTTTTGAAATGATAGATCTAGGACTTCTTCACTATTATCTTGGTTTGGAAGTGACTCAAAAAAGAATCATATCAGAGTAACACAAAATAAGTATGCCAAGACATTGGTTGATAAATATCGCATGACTGATTGTAAGTCTAAGGCAACTCCAATGGATCCTGGACTTAAGCTATCACGATATGATAAATCACCACAGGTAGATGGTACTCTCTATCACCAACTGATTGGGAGTCTCATATATCTGATGAATACCAGGCCAGATCTCAGTTTTGCTGTGGGTTATCTTTCAAGGTTCATGCAAGAACCGAAGGTGAGTCATTGGAAAGTAGCAAAGAGAGTTCTTCATTATGTCCGTGGTACTACAGATTTTGGCTTGGAGTACAAGAAGAATAGCAAGTTCTATTTATAGGGATACACGAACTCAGACTATGTCGGATCCATTGATGATCACAAGTCGACTTCTGGATACATTTTCCATCTTGGATCTGGTCTTGTCTGATGGGAGTGAAACTTATGAGATAATTTTATTGATACAAATGAGTTACATATATAGGCAGAAGGTCTATATGATAAACTGACACCTTATGAGATAATTTTATTGATACAAATGAGTTACATATATAGGCAGAAGGCCTATATGATAAACTGACAAGTGTCAATATAAACTGAAAAGTGTCAAAATAGAGGTATAGTGCACTTTAATTCTAACATTCCCCCTTAAAGATCATTGTCCTAACTAAAGAAGAAACAAAACAAGTCAACATTAGGTAACATTCTCCCTTAATGTTGACTTCTCTAAAAGCAACCTATCATCCTCTTTTATTGTTGATTTGGTCTAGGCTCGTGCTATTGTTTCTTGGCTCTCCAACTGTGAATAATGCTAGATTCACTGTGTATACATCTCGATCTGTTGCCTCAGGGTCAGCCACTTCCATGGGTCTGTTGCCACTGGGTCAGCCATCTAAGTGCCTCAAGGTCATCATGGGTGCCTCAGGGTCAGCCACTTCTGGGTCTGTTGCCTCTGCAGGTCATCCTCAGAGGATGTTGCCTCTCGTAGGTCACTGACTAGATTCACCATGAATATCAAATCCCTCCTTATGGTGAACTCAATCTAGAAGGTGTCGATCTCTGCCAAAAATGCACCTTAATACAAAGGAAAAATGAGCCATATAAGAGTGTCGGTCTCTGCCGAAAATGCACTCAATACAATAAAATGAGCCATAGAAGCAAAATATGGAGGAGAAGAAGAAAGAATAATAGAAGAGAATCTTTTGAAGTTTATTCATATGTAGTCTTCAAAAGTAGATATGAAAAAAAAAACTCAGATAGAGTCTAGGGTGTCTATGTCTGTAGTCCCTAAAAATAGTGTCCTTATGGTAGTCACCTCATCTTACCAGAATGCATGGGTAACAAGCTGTTGCATCCGCCAAGTAGATAGAGGGTACTACTAGGTACTAGGTTCACTTACAAGTGCCTTGGGAGTGTCGGGTTCAACCGAGAGTGCACTCCAAGGTAGAAAAATTTGAGGCTTAAAAACTCAAATGAAACAACCTCAAAATTACAAATGGACACCACCAATGTGTTTGTCTCAAAAAAATCTTTCCAACGACCATGGCTATAGTTGGATCTCAATAAGTCCTTCATCCATGGGAAAAACATGGGCCATCTTGTAGGGGAATTACATGGGCCATCTAGGCCTTTCACTCTTCATTTTCTATTTGGAAATAACATTAAACAATACCCAAGAATACAATAAACAGGCCATGTATGTATTCCACTTCCACTCTCCATGTGGAAAAAATAGGGCCATGTGGGCCTTTTACTTCCACTTCTTGTGTGGAAAAATAAAAAATGGCCAATGATGTCGGCCATTTTGACAGGCATGTTCCCCATTCAAATTGTAATATAAAGTGCCTCTGCATTTTAACAAAACATGCCCTGCACTTTAATATAAATGCCCTAACATTATAAAATAATGAATATCCACTTTAAAAAACCCCATAAATAGCACCCCACCATATTGCATTTAAAATATTTCCCCCATGAATAATAGTGTTGTAACAAACACCAAATGAGTGATTTAAAAAAAATCATTATGAAATCTATGGTTGTTGGAGTTTGAAGAAGAGTTGTTTATGTGCCCATCTCCTGCGTGGGATTTACTGAGTGCCTCCCCATGCCACATGTTGCCTCTTGTTGAATCTACTAGTATTGCAGCACCCGCCATGATGATAGCTCAAACCGAAGGTTGCACTTTCATATCTGCTGAGGACAAGATGTTTCACCTTACAATGAGGGGGGGAAATTTATGGTGGAGAGGGAAACCCTGAGAACTCCGATGCTCAAGTTCTCATCGGTGCTACAATTCGAGTAGGACCCCATTTCGATACAAGATATGCTACTACTGTTATACCTCAACAGCCAAATTTTGCAGGTGCTACAAGAGTCCGTTGCCAATGAGCTTGTTGCCCGCATGAACTCTATGACCAGCGCCAATGATAACATCGAAGATTTGACCAAAACCCTGAAGATCAGCTACAATCACCAGAGGCAGGCCAAGGTTATTGAAGAAATCCTTGATATCGTTGTCGACACAAATTCCCTCACCTGAGTTCCTCTGAGTTCACCTAAGGCAGGCCAAGTTTTTCATATTTTACAGCATAAGTAGAGAATGGAGTTCTCTATAGAACTTGGAGCAAATTTTCATGGTAGCCATGCTCCTGAAGAAGCCACAGTTGTTTAGGCAACAGTCTCCACAATATTTAACTTTTGCAACACTCACGCCCGCATCTTTGAAACAGTCTACAATTTGGGAATCCTCCAATAATCCAAGTATGAGATGATCCACGGCCAAATGGGTGTCCCCTTTCTTCTTTTGAGAATATTGGGCCTGCCTAATGCATTTTATCAGTGAAGTACTAGGATGATTTTCGTCAGGAGCAGGGTCTTGGGAGGGAAGCTTCTTCAAGTACTGGCGAAGAATCCTCTGAATGATTGCATCGCCTCCTCTTCGCTCGTAGTTGATGAAATCGCTTGGTGGAGAAGACCCGTCGGATCCTCGATCAGAGCAATTTCCAGATGAATGGGAGTGTACTGTGCATGCCTAGATTTTTGAATACCCAACTCAATGTCACCATTGCCTTAGCCGGTATGCCGAAGCCGCAGAGGCCTCTGATCAATTTATCCATTGATATGTCGACCATTTTGGAGGAATAAACTTATGTGGGTTTTTCTACGGCCACTATAAACAATGGCATGACATCACCTCTGGACATCATGTGTCCACCCTCTTTTATGCCCAACTACTCCATGCGCCCCTCCAAAACCTTCATAGTCAATGTGACCTTAGCCTCCGCCCTTCTGCTTTCCATAACCATGGCGGGCATAGTAATGTGGCTCAGACGAATAAAACAATAGCAACGGGAAGAGGAAATCGAAGAGTGGGAACTGGAATACTGGCTGCACAGATTCCCATACAAGACAACCTCTGTTCTGAATAGAAAAAAATGGTAAATGCCCCCCATGCATATGAAGACAAAATCAACATGCAGTCACAGTTTTGGCGTAAACAAAATTTACCCGAAACAGAAGCTCTCCGTCAGTAGATCATAAACATGAGGCTGAAACTTTGTCCCAAATGAGAATAGGCATCACAGACGGGCCAAATGCTTAGCTCCGACAAACATTATCTCCACTCACCTCTGTTGTGGTCGATGGGAGAAAATTCAGACTGCTATTCACCAAAAAATGAACAGACTCACTCGCTGACCGAATAAGAAAAAAAATTAGATCAAACAAATATTGGCCACACAATAAATCTGTTTGTGAAGAAAAACTTGAAAAACCTAAAAAACTAAAAAATTAACCTCCCTAACGTATTTTTTTTTTAACCATCTGGTTTCTGATCCATCAAAAAATGGAGAGCATACTCCCTCGATAAAAAAGAAAAAAAATGCGGAGGAAAAAAAATGTAAGGGGGATTTCCATAATGGAAATCCCCCCATGAGGGAAATCCTCCCTCAGGTACACAGGGCAGAGAAAGCCCGCTCTGATACCAAATGTTGGGAGTGAAACTTATGAGATAATTTTATTGATACAAATGAGTTACATATATAGGTAGAAGGCCTATATGATAAACTGACAAGTGTCAATATAAACTGACAAGTGTCAAAACAGAGGCATAGTGCACTTTAATTCTAACATTGTCTCTTGGCACAGTAAGAAGCAGCGGGTGGTTGCTATATCATCTATAGATGCAGAATATCACGCAACAAGTGGAGCAGTCTATAATATAATATGGTTAAGTTGCATTCTTACAAACATGGATCTTCGAAAGAATCTTCCACTACATTTGTTTTGTGACAATCAAGGTGTTTTGAATCTTGTTAAGAATCCAATATTTCATGATCGTACCAAACACATCGACACTCGATGTCATTTCATTCATGATGAAGTTCCAAAACATCACATACAGCTTCAGTACATTCCCACTGATGAGCAAGTTGCAGATATTTTCACCAAGGCACTTGCACGTGTCAAATTTGAATTGTTTCGCAATGCTCTTTGTATTTACCAATAATGTAATAAGGGGGGATGTTAGCATATATTACATTTTGATAAAATAAGCGCATAGCGCTTCTCCAATTAGGTGGGTGGTTGATAATCGGTTGGGTAGTTTATTAACTACCTAGAACCACTTTGTCATTGTATATATTCCAATATCAAGTCCAATGCAAGTACTTCGGGTTTTGTAATAGGGTATAGCCACATTAAGATATACATGCCATGTTAAAAACACAAGCAAACTACCTAACAGATCAGCCAACCATACCCTTATCTATCCTTATTGTACCCTATTGAAAGTGAATTCTAGAACCACTGAATGAGATATGAGAAATCTAGATAGGAGAATTATCACAAAACATTCAAATAGCTTTTACAAAACTAAACTCTCAATATTCACACTCATGCATAAGAGTCAATTTGGAGACCAAATAGTAATAAACTTGTATTATCAAGAAGCTTTACATATGAATTATAATGGCTAAAAAGCCACCCCTGGGATGTCTAACATCCTAGTATATATAGACCTTACAATAGATGCTACATTAAATCTGGTAGGTGGTGGATACAATTTTTGAGAGGTGCCAATAGGTACGACCTTGTTTTGAATCCTTATGTATCTTTAGCAGATTGTAATGAAAGGTGTTTGTCATGAGTACACCATTCAATTTACATGAATATGAGCCCTTAGTCAGCTTATCCCTATGACCAGCCTTGTTAGATAATAAAGTGTATCCATCTGCTCCTAAGGGCATTAATTGCGTGAGGAGATGGATTGCACTGACCATCTGATTGATGCATGATTAGATCGACTATCGTGCATTAGGGTACAAAATCTCTTTTTAATTTCAACCTACCATCGTACCTCATTTTGAATGAGGGTGTTCACCTTCCATTAGAAGTCCCCAAATGCTGGAAAGGGCTAGATGAATGGCAAAACTTCAGGATCCACCAGTTGCTTGCTATCGAACCAGAACCCCGTCCATTATGCTTTATTCTTTGTAGGGTAAAATTTTGGGCCTACGTACGAGGGAGAAACTTTGGGAATGGATTGGTAATGATGAATACCTAAAAGTTCATCGTCCTCTAAATTTGAATACGCTTACCTCCTACTCTTGGGAAAAACTTTGAAGATAGACTAGCATTGATACCACCCTTTTTTCCCACCCGCTACTCTTTTATGTCTAAAGGGCAAATTTTTAGAATCCCTTTGAATTGCGACAGACGCATATTTTCCACCTAACATAAATTCATATAGACTTTTTCCTTAACTTCACGGACAATAATTCGAGATTTGACCTGCCTTTTGTCCCACTTTTTTGCCCTTTTTTTAGGATAGGTATTTGGGATGCACCGAAGGGAATTGTGTGCCCGATTTCCAGCATAATGCTAGACTTGGTCAGACTTTCAGGATACCTTAGACATATTGAGCCGCCCAAATCTTTTGCCCTCATAGACGCTACCCTATGAAACTTTACTACCTGTTATGTAATTTTTTGCATTCACAAGGCCCATATCTGGCTACGGTCATCCAAATCTTAGTCATTTTCGAAGGCCATCATATTTATTAAAAAAAAGAAAGAGTGGATGAAAGGGCACAAAATTACACCCACAATACCTTTATGGTGCAAATGTAAATATGTAATCGATTAGGGTTGAGTCTATAGTTTAGGTGACTAATTTATATTTCCCTTTCATATAAGTGTCAATATGTAGGAAATACATAGGTGTCATGTAAGAGTGCAATGTGCAAGAAATGCACAAGTGTCATGTAAGTTAGAGTGTGAGTGTACAAGTATCATGTAAGTATGCAAATATGTAAAGTGAGGATGTGCACAAGTTTCTTAGATTAGGAGTGCATGTAGAAGTGTGCAAGTGTCATAGGTTCAAGTATGAATGTAAGAAGAGAGTGAAGAGTCTAGTATACAAGTGGCAAAATGATAAGCCAAAGATCATGGGACTTGTCATATGGATATCAATAGTCAAGTATGTGAAGAGTCACATTACTATGTCTATATTATGGAGATAAAGCTCCATACAATGTAACACAAAAAAATACAACAAGAGGAAAAGGAGAAACAATTGATAATAAAGCTTGTATACAAATTTTGAGCAATTAATATTGTAAGTTTTCTTCATGCTTGTTCACGAATGATTTTTACCATTTACATTAATTTTTATATTATAAGTTAATGTTATTTCCTTATTATATTGGCCTTGATATACATATTAGACTACTCATATATATAATTTTATTCTTCAACATTGATATTTTGACCTTTAATATTATGGCTTATTTACATTGGGACCTATGATATTTTGTGGTAGTAAGGCTTAAAAGCCAAATTTTTTTGAAACTTTTCCTATTAATTATCTACCCTAATGCTCTTTCATATTCCTTTAATAAGTTATTCAAAACCCCTAACCTCATTTTTCCTTGCCCTCACCAAAAGGGTTGTATCATCTACAAATTGTTGATGGGTGATGTTGTCGATGTTATTACCAGCCTTAAGTATGCTTATTAACCCATATTTATATGCCTTCTTAAGATTCCTTCCCAATACCTTTGCCATAATAATGAACATATATGGTGACAAAGGATCTCCCTGTCTAAGACCCCTCTTGGTTTTAAATGATTCTATTACTAGTCCTTTGACCAACACTAAATATGATACTGTAGAGACACAAACTTTGATCCATTTGACCTATTCCTTCCCAAATCTAAACTTTTCTATTATTGCAAATAGAAAATCCCATTTAACCCTATCATAGACTTTATTCATATCAAGTTTTAATATAATTACTCTCTCTTTTCTAGAAGTTGTTGAATGCATTACTTCATGAGCTACAATGATTCCATTCGCAATTTGTCTCCCTTTCACAAATCCTCCTTGTTCTTATGAGATAATTTTATTTAATGGTGGTCTTAATTGATTTTCTATCACTTTGGAGATTATCTTATATGTTATATTACATAGGCTTATAAGCTTGAATGAATCAAAGAATTGTGCATCCTTTATTTTTGGAATTAGGGTAAGATATGTTGCATTTATTTAATAAGGTATGTACTATTTTACTCTAGACTGTTCCACTGCAACTACTAAAGAATCCCTTACTATTTCCTAGTTATGTTGATAGAATGCTATGGATATTTCATCTAGACCTGGGGATTTATCCTTATCAAAGAAGAAACAATTTTAATGAACTTCTTCTAGAGTAATAGGCTCCAACAATTTGCTATTATATTCATCTGTTATAACTGAAGGTACTTCTTGCAGTTTATCATGAAGAACTTCAATCTCCTACGAACCTAGAATATTATGATAAAAAAATCTTGCCTCCTTTATAATTTTGCTTTGGTATTAAATCCAAACCCTTTCTATTAATTTAATTCTACTAATTATGGATGTTGATCTCTATATTATTGCCATCCTATTAAAAAAATAATTTTTTTATCTCCTTTTGTCCAGGTATATCTTGATTTTAATCTCCAAAATTTCTCTTCTTTACTCAGAATATTGTGATATTCACTAAGCAACTCCCTTTTCTTTGAACTTGGATTATTGTGCTAATATTTTTGGAATTTTGAGAGTTTCGATTTTAGTTATTTCTAAAAAATGTTCTTGAAAGTGTTCTTGTTTCATTCTTTTAATCTAGATGTCATTGATTTAATTTTTTTTGGAAGTGTATAAAACCCATTGTTTCCTGAGGAATTATACTTCTACACTGTCATATTGAAAAATTGAGGATGGTCTTCCTACAATTGCTCAATTTAAAATATTTTATTTTTTTGAATTCACTTACCATCATTTTAACTCTTATTGGTCAATGATATAAACTAATCCTTGTCAATGTATTAGTTTTAGCACAAGTTCCTTCATCTAGATAATGATATGAGAGTATCCATCTCCCTATTTTTTTTGCTATCAGGTTTTGGCTTGTCCTATTGTTGGTCCATGTATAACTATCCTTTTCAAACTAAACCTCGAGTAGATTATTGTTTTGAATAAAAGCTAAGAAATCTCTCATACTTTGGGTTTTTTCCTAATTTTCCCAAATTTTTCATCCAACTTGATTGTAGCATTAAAATATCCTATGATCATGAATTGTGTTTCTTGATCTTTACTTATCATAAAGGCTTCAATCCCACTCTATACTTTTGATTTGCTTGACTGAGGTGTAGGTTGAAAGACATTGATAATGATGAAACTAATATCTACAAAGTAGCATGTGACTAATGAGGCTAACTAATGTCCAATTTTATGAATGGTTTCACACGAGGTCCTAACTAGATTCCAACATGTTAGAATTCTCCCTACCACTTTTAAATCCACAACATCCAATTCAAATTTTGCCCATACTGCTTTCATAGTTTTGAAAACTTCTTCCTTTGTTATTTTGATTTCCTGGATACAAAGAATATCAGGCTTATGACTTAAACAGAGGTCCCTAATACACCTTTGTTGTGAAGGGGCATTAGGACCCCTTATACTCTATGAGATGGTAATCATATCTCGTTAAGGACTATTAGCACCTCCTACAAATTACTAATATCATTTTGTTGTTTGGTAAATAGAAGTTCAACCAACTTAGATTGTGTTCCTTTCTCTATGTTTGCTCTTGCTTCCCTAGCTCTCGCTTGATAATTTAAAGGTTTTCCTCTTTTTTCCTTGCTAGTATCGAGGGTAGGTCTTATTATTCTATTCCTCAATATTATTTCACAACTTTCATTTTCATTAGATTTATTCTCTCATACCTCTACAAAGGATTATTTTGACTTATCTAACTCATTTTTTGGTACTTCCTTATTAATGGTAGAGGTATTAACATTCAACATTACATTTTCTCTACCACTTTCCTTCTCTTGAATGGTGCATGGTACTTCAAGAGAGTCTTCAAAATTTGGTGAGGAACTTTCCTTAGGTTCAACAAAAATATTTAACCCTAAATTAGGTTTAGGCTGAGTAAGCAGTTCCTTGTTAAATGAAGAGAAATAAAGAGCCCCAATAAACTAAAACTAGAAAAGCAGTAATTGCATAATCAAAGGAAGAAGATAGCAGATTCACACATTACACAATATTTATCCTGGAAATCCTCAACCGGGAAAACCAACACAATATTATCTTATTATTGCATTAACTTGACCGTCTCCAATACAATAATATTCTCCTTCTATCTCTCCTCAAAACCTAATGCAAGTGTGATATATATAACAAAGGCACATGCACAGATTTTACAATATCATGGGTAAAAAAGCAAGGGTTCAAATATAGTAACCCTAAAAGCCCAACGAGTATATCGTACACGTCCAGTACCTTTTAGTGTTAACCCCACCAGAATAACATGAAAAACATTCAACATATTTCCAACATTAATATTATGGTCTTTTTATACCATATCCTCTAATATTTGATCTACTTTTCTTTATAGACTAAAGCCTTAAGAATTGGTATTTATTTCAATATTCTTACTTATCGGTGTCCACTGTTTATTTAATTTCATCTATCTAGTTCTATTTTTTTGGAAATTGAAAACCATCCTCGTCTGTATCCATTTGTAAGTTTCTCTTGCGATTTTCTACCTATGTTTTTGCTAGACTCTTCTAAGGGAATGGTCTCTCAATATGCACCACCTCATGACATATTCTACACCTGAAAGATATATTTTTATAATCTATGGTTTGGGTCCACAAATTACCCCCATACTTAAGAATGATTGATTTTGATAAAGGTTTACTAATATGAATCATGACCAATATTCGGGCATAGATAGTCAAGACTCATTTTTTTGTAGTTTTTGAAATCTCAAGGAATTCTCCCATAGTGTTGCCTATTGCCTTGAAGGTATCCATTTCCTAAAATTCAATGGGTAACCCATACATCCTGACCTAGACTAGTATTAGGGGTAGATTTATGTTTTTAGATGCAAAGCCTTCATACCATTAGGTAAGGAAGAGTCCTGTTCTTCCCAAAAATCAAGGACCCCCTTTTAAGATTCTATCTCTTTCCTCTCTAGAACAAAAAATAGCTAGGAAGAAACCTTTGGGAAGAAAGGATAGACTCAATCCTAGAGATTTCCATCTCCTATCAATCCAAATACCTCATAGTTGAAGCCCCTCGTCAAGAACCATTAAATTTATCAATGATTGCCTCATCTTTGAGCAATAAGGATCGTTGCTCTATGAGGTCCTCCTTAACCTCTACTACTAGGGATGATTCTAAGGATTTAGCTATAAATTGATAAATGAGAAGGGCACTAAAACTTAATATCTACTAAGCACGAAATTAACCCCCTCTGCCCTAGCCTGACCACTTCTTGAATCGCCTTACTATCGAGTCCTATCTTAAGAGCCCAAATTTATTAATATATATTATAGTAATTATATTATTTAAAAATAAACCTATAATAATTTACATGCAAAACTTTGAAGATAATGAAGGGATATATAAAATTTAGCTGAAAATTTCTATGACCAGACGAAATGTATTGCCTTGTTGATGCCTTAGCCCTCCAATGCTCCTCCCATGATCCAAACCTTAGCGAACATATATCTACAATTTTGTTTCCCATAACTTGATAAATTGTCATTGCCCTTGTTTCGGATGAATGACTTCATAGGATTGTATCTCCCTTAAGACTACTCATATTTCTTTATTTGATCAATCATTTTAAAGCTCTTCAAGTTTCATACAAATTGGTCCAAGTATTATCTATATATGACAACCCTTTAAAAAGATATGGCTCTTGAAAGATGAGATTTTTTTTTAGAAAAATTTTCCCTAATGTTGTCCTTATTGTAGATGAGTGTCTCACATGGTTATATCTCCCTCAATACTACTTGAATTATTTTGTATGACTGCTCATTTCAAAGCTCTTAAAATTCTCCACAAAATAATGCAAGAATCATCTGAATCAGACAACTCTATGCAAAGACATAACTTCTGAAAAATAAAATATTTTTTTGGGAAAATTTACCTTAGCTCTTCATTGAAGGAGAGAATGAGATATAATTATATTAAGATTAAAGAAGCTTAACAATCATAACAACTTTTGGCAAGAGAAAATTTAAAAATGAACTTTTGTATAAATTGTTTAGCAAGAGAAAATATGAAAACAAACATTTTTTAATAGGTTATATAGGATTGTAATATTGTTTGGCATATTAAAAATAATTTTTTTAATAGGTTATATGAAATTAAAATGAACTCTCTTGTATTACAATAATTTAGTTTTGCAAGATTAAAACCTAAATCATCTAATTAAACTATTACTATTTAATAATTTCAAAACAATCTTATAACTTATGGATATTAATAACACATAATGAATACCACACTTGCATAACTTTGGTCTTCTAATACGGTGGAGTATTTGCATAACTTTAATCTCTAATTTAAAATATTTAGATTATTTAAATTAGGAGGGTGGCCTCTCATTCAAAATAGGGAGTGTGTGGGAGTGTGTGGTCTTCTAATACAATGGAGGGTGTGCATAACGTTGGTCTCTTATTTAAAAGACTTAGATTATTCAAACTAGGGTGGAGTGTGAGTGTGGCCTCTAGGGTGGAGTGTGAGTGTGGCCTCTCATTCGATGGAGTGTATTAAAAAAAAAAACACATAGAGTTGAAAATAAAAATATAAAGGCATATAGACTCGAGGGACAAGCGTGGCGATGGAGACGGTTAAAATTTAAAAATCGTTACCGCCGTCTGTGGGAATCGAACCCACGACCACGTGGTTAAAAGCCACGCGCTCTACCAGCTGAGCTAAGACGGCGACATCTTTATGAGTTCCAGAAAGTTTATATATTAAATTAAGAAAAATTGATGTGCCACAGATTCGATTTGCAGGTGGCCTTCAAATCACCAAACTTCAATAGAATCTAACATGCGGAATCCTATTAATCCACACAAATAATGATAATTTTCTTACTTGCAAGCCAATTAGATATATTTGCTGAAAGTAAAATTTTCTTGATATATTTTTTTCATGGGTTTTAATTATTGGTTTTATTTATGCAAGATTTAGATAATTTGTTTGTTTTTTTTTAATATTTGTAACTTTATGTACATATCATATCAGTAGTATATGAGGGGAGAGATTTGAATCTAAGGTCTCTTGATTTCAACTGGAGAGTTTTAATTACCCACTTGCTCTCAAACTTCTCTACATGAGAGGAAGAGATTAAGTTCAAGTTTAGTTTTTCTTTAATAATTTTTATAAAAAATAAAGTAAGATCCTTTACAATCCCATATTAACTATGGGATAGTAACTTCATTAAAGAAATATGTAAACTATCATTATAACTATTTTTTTAGAAATGATATTACTAAAAAAATATTATGGTATATTAAACAATCCACCTTTCAATGCTTATTGAAGATTCATGTCATAACATAACTATTTGTTTCAAGTTGGAACTTGCATGAAATTTGTTCATACCACAAGAGGCGCTATCTTGTGGAGAGGGGACTCGAAACCTTGATATTTTCACAATGAGCACCCTTCACTCACTACTCTATCAAGACTCCAAGGGAACTTTGTCTCAAGCGCCTTTGTGCATGCATGTCTCATGTCCACCTTTAATCTTGAACTACTATTTATATCTACCATCATTCAATGGTTAATATTTAAAGAGGAATCAAAGCTAATGTATTATCAACCGGTTTAGACTAAGTTATTAACATCTTGCAATTGAAACAAAAAAGATAAGAAATATCAATTGAGAAGAATGCTTTTGTTTATTTTTCAATTAAGAAGTCGAAGATGAGAAGCATATGATTTTATATTGTCCCACAAATCAACATCTAAGACAAAATACTTGTTATGAAATAATGAATTGAGGAACTTATATAAATCATTTATTTTACCATCTAGAATCACTTGGATTAGTATTGTCACCTAGATCATACAATTATTTATAATTAGTAAATATTAAGAAAATAATAATTCCCTTATCAAGAACAATTAAAAACTGAGTGAAATGAAAAACAAAAAGATTTACTAAACATTGTCATATTTGTGATATGACCTTATAATTCATCAATTTGGTTAAAGAAAAAACCTCACTCAAAATTTAGGCTTTCCATCAATCTATTTGGTTACTAAATTATAATAATTGTTTTCTTTACATGATTTTAGTTATTTTGTTATAAAATCAAGATAAGTTGCCCCTTGGCTAGTTTATTCATAGTCTTTTTATTTATTTTTAATTGGTTATATGGGATTGAAATAGTCCCCAATCGTATTACATCATTACTACATTGTGGTATTATAATATCTTAGCTATTATGCATGTGTCACTTGGTAAGATTCAAACCTAGATTCCCTCCTTGTAAGATGGGGAATTCAACTAATTGAGCTAATACCATTTGATCATAGTATTTTTATTTTACTTTACTTTTTTAATTTTCAAAACAATGCTATATTGCGACCTTTAATTATTTAAAAAATATATTAGTATATATTAAAAGAACAAATAGGTTAGGCATGTTTTTCACAAGGAGGTAGTAAATATTTAGCTTATAATATCAAATAAGAAGGTAGAATTAAAAGGTTCCCAACTTATTATAGACCTAAAACTATGCTTATAAAAAAAAAAAATTAAAAAAAAAGAAAAAATTAATAGTTTGTCATAAAACCCAAAGCATATATGATGTGATAGCTCATGACAACTAAATAGTACATTATTATTATTATCAAGTGGCATTAGCTTAACTAGTTAGATTCCTCAACATCTAAGGAGGAGAACAAGGTTCAAATCTTGCCAAGCAATACATTGTTAGGATTAAATTATATTGGAAAAAAAATTCGCTTTAGAGGAGGGACGTTTTTCGCAGGACTGCCCAAACTGTCAAACTTGTTTTGGCCATATCTCACTCATCCGGACTCGGATTGAGCTGAAATTTTGAGGGTAGATGCCTGAAAAACCCTAGAACGTCTCCACAAATTTTCATATCATTTGGAGCAACACAGATCCTAGCGCATCCCTATGTGTGAACGAGATTTTTGGCAAGCGGCTATGCGAGGGTTTCATCCGGGTTGAGTGCAAGCAGCTCCGAGAGGTTGGTTTTTAGGGCCTTCGGGCCCTAGCGGCCAATATTTTTGTGGTTTATGCTCAATATTTTAGCAGGAAATGTTGCAGGGGATCCAAGATGGGTTAGAAATTTATCTTTCAACAGATCATACTGTGAACTTGAGTGACAACGGCTTCCAATTTTCTGCACAAAAGAAAAGTGAAAACCATACCTTTCCACGACGTCTAGGGCAAGGATTAAAGAGATCACGAAACAAGTTTCAAGCAGTTGATCAAAAAATGGCTCATATCTCAAGTGAATCTGGTGCTAAGGTGCACCCACAAAATAATTCTACTATGAAAACCCCTGTCAAGGGTAAGAATTTTGAAAACTCAGCCCCAAAAATGAATTTTAGGGATGCCCTCCGTGGTGGACAACCTCAGCCCAATGCTAATATCAATCTTAGGGCTTCCCATAAACCTCTAAGAATGCCTAATATTGATCCTAGGAAAACGGAGTCAGGATGTCTTAAAGCAACTGATGGAACTCCTATTGTTAAGCTTGATATGGGTAACATTCGGATTGGCATTGAAGATTTGGAAAAAAGAGGACTAATTTGTCGGTTCGTGGGTTTTCGTCCGAGCCTATCTCGCTTTCAAAGTTGGGCTGCAAAAAATTGGAAAACTAAAGGTGAGTTACAAATCTCTATTTATCCAAATGGTTATTTTCTTGTTTTATTTGCTAATAATGAAGATAGAGAGAAAAATTTTCAAGGGGGTCCTTGGTTTTTTGGAAGGGCAGGGCTTTTCATGAAGCCCTAGCATACTAAATTTAAAGTCGAAGAAGAGATGCCTTCTATAGCTCCCGTGTGGGTTAGACTCTTTGGCCTCCCTATTGAATTTTGGAATCCTACTTTTTTTTCTTCAATTGGAAACTCTTTAGGAACTTTTATGATGACTGTTGATTGTACTCAAAATTTTGAACATATTATTTATGCTCGAATTTGTGTTTTAATGGATTTTGACAAACCCCTACCTAAAAATATCACATTACAATTTGGGGAAGACACTTGGGAGCAAGTAGTGGACTATGAGAACATTCCTTTTCGTTGTAGAATTTGCCATGAATATGGTCATTTGGCCAGTGCTTGCCCAAATAAAATTCTTGATCAAAAGAAAGAAGATATAAACTCAGCAGGTTTCCAAATGCCTAAGAAGAAGAACACTCAAAAAAACCAGTTATGAAGGATCAATCAAAGTCATCTGCTAATATGTTTGAAATCCTTTCCACAAATGATGTCCCAAGTGAGGAAGAGGAAATAATGGAAACAGAAATCTTAGAAACACAATTTAAATATGAAGGGAAGAACTCAGAGACAAACCAACAAATCAAAGGTTTTCAACGAGAAAAAAAGGGAGAAAATTTACACAAGAAAAACAATATTTTAAATGTCAAAACTTCAAATAATACAGGTCCCAATATAGACTCCGTTGAACCCTCTAGTAAAATTTTGGTCGTGTACGAGCATTCTTCAAGGTTAGAAGCCATCTCAGATTCAATTGGAATAAGTCAAGAAACGAGGAAAAAAAATTGAAGATGGATTCTAATCAAAAAGCAGGTCGCAAGACCAATCAATATCATATGGTAAAAGAAGGTGAAAAGCTTGTAGAGGAAGGTAAGATTAATGCCCTTCCCAAATTTTTTAGCCCTGGTATTAATGAAGATCATCACTTGGAATATTAGAGGACTCAAAGGGAGTCTTTCAAAACAAAATGAAATTAGAAGAATGATTCGGATAAATCATCCACATCTTGTTTTCCTTCAAGAAACAAAGATGTCAATGGAGGATATGGACTCAATTGCCAATAAAATTTGGCCAGTTGGAAAAGTGGTTTCCCTCAGTTCCCAGGGGACTTCTGGTGGCATTGCTTGTCTTTGGGACCCAAAAGAGGTAGTTATTCACCATATGGTTGGCAGTTGGGGTCTCTTGGCTATAGCTATTCAAAGTAGACATTCCAACCAAATTATGCTCTGCATTACTGTTTATGCTTCGACTACTTTGGAGGAAAAAAGAAGATAGTGGAAGGATATAACTCATATTATCTCTCATTTTCCTGAAGCTTGGATCTTGATCGGAGGAGATTTCAATACCATCCTCTCTCTGGATGAGAAAAGGGGGGAAATAGAAATTTGGACAAAAGCACTGACCTCATGAGCGAATATATTGCAAACCTCCATCTTGTGGACATCCAACCAGATAATGGCCTTATGACTTGGTCTAATAGAAGGCAAGGCTTAGCTTGTATAATGGAGAGATTGGATAGGTTTTTTCTCTATGAAAATTTCTTAATCCATGGTCACATTCCTAAAGTGAAGACTCTTAATAATGTTGGTTCGGATCATTGGCCAATCATGGTGGAAATGTGGAAAACCAATGTGAGTTTCTCTCCTTTTCGTTTTCAATTAATGTGGCTTAGAGACATTTCCTTTAGACCTCGTGTGCAACAATGGTGGAAGGAAGGTAAACCTAGGCATGGGACTAAGATGTTCTATTTTGCCAAAAGACCGCAATACATTAAATCCAAAATCAAGACTTGGAACTGGAAAGAGTTTGGGGATGTTCATAAAAAAACATGAAGTTATTGCTCATCTTGAAAATTTGAATAAGAAAATCCATTTAGATGGCCTCACAGAGAAGAGAAGTGCAGATGAAATTAAACTCACAACTCGGTTAGAGGAATGGGAAAAAAGAGAAGAAATCTTATGGAAGCAAAAATCTAGAATTCAATGGCTCAAAGAAGGAGATCGAAACACAAATTTCTTCCACAAATCTCTTCTAGCTCGAAGATCTCACAACTTTATTTCTTCCCTGAAATCAGATTTGGAGATGTAGTTTATACTTGGGATGGCATGAACTCTATTGTTGTTGATTACTTTTCCAATATTTTTGCTGCTACTCCTCTTGACTCGACTTCTCAACAAAATGTTCTTCAAGCAATCCCTTCTCTTATCACTTCTGAGGAGAACTCTATTTTGACTGCTCCTGTTACTATCAATGAGCTTCAACAGGTAGTTTTTAAAATGCAAAAAGGGAAAACCCCAAGTCCTGATGGTTTTCCCATTGAGTTCTACCAAGAGTTTTGGGATATCCTTCATGTTGATTTATTAGAGGTGGTGGAAGAAGCCAGGAAAGCCAAAGAAATTTTGAAGGTTATCAATAAAACTTATATTACTCTTGTTCCAAAAGCTCAAGAGGTTGATCATATCTCAACTTTTAGACCTATTGCTTTATGTAATGTTCTTCTCAAAATCATTACTAAAATCATGGTAGAAAGGTTGAAGCCTCTTTTGCATAAGATTATTTCCCCGAGGCAAGGGGGTTATGTGGAAGGGCGTCAAATAGTAGATGAGATAGTTCTTGCTCAGGAAGCCATCCATTCCATGGATATGCAAAAATCTCCTTCCATGTTCATTCGGTTAGACTTATCCAAAGCTTATGACAGAGTGGATTGGCACTTCCTTATCAAAGTTTTGAGGCAATTTGGTTTCTCTAAGGATTGGATGGATTGGATTATGGGATGTATCTCTTCAGTTTCCTACTTAGTTCTTATCAATGGCAGGCCTTCTCAATCATTCCTGGCTTCCAGAGGTATTAGGCAAGGTGACCCGCTATCCCCTTATTTATTCATCATTCTTGTTGAATGCTTGGGTAGGACTATAACCAAAAAGAGGGAAAACAAAACCCTTGAGGGAGTTACCATTGCTCATGGAGCTAGACCTATCTCTCATCTTCAATTTGTGGATGACTCTACTCTTTTAGGTAAAGCTACGGTTAAGGAAGCTTCTAATATTAAGCAAATCATTAGCTATTTTTCTAAGGCTACTGGGCAGTTGATCAATGAAGACAAATCTAAAGTTATTTTCTTTCACTACTCTGCTAGACAGGAATCCATGGTCTTGGATAAATTAAGATATAAGAAGACCTCCCTTCCAATCACTTATTTAGGTATTCCCATAAATATTCAAAGGCAAAAAAATAAATATTGGAATTGGTTGTTGGACAAAGTCAAGAAGAAAATTGGAAAGTGGACCAACAGGTGGCTTTCTTCTGGGGGTAGAATCACCTTGGTAAAATCAGTCCTTCAAGCTATTCCTATTTATGTATCTTCCGTGTTGAATATTCCAAAGGTTGTTCTTCGAGAACTGGATCAAATCAGTCATCGTTTCCTTTGGAGTGGTACTAAGGAGAAAAGAAAATGGGCCTTGGTGAAATGGGACACTTTATGTCTTCCTAAGAATTAAGGGGGGTTAGGATTCTGGTCTTCTATTAATAACAACAAAGCTTTAGCTGCTAAATTATATTGGAGGATGTTGCATAACCCCAATGCTCTTTGGGCCAATAATATTCGTGCTAAATATGTTGAGAACAAAAGTCCCGAAGACCTTGTTCGCTATCAACTTCCTACCAAAGGTTCTCCCATTTTAGCAGTTCTTAAGACTGGTGAGGATTTGATAAAGAAAAAATTATTTTGGATCATTCATAATGGTCAACAGGTAAATTTTTGGATAGATTCTTGGGATGGTCACAAGCCTTTGATAACTCGGTTTCCCGATTGGAGGCCTTGGATGGAGGAGCTTCACCGAGCTAATTGGATAAAGGTGGCTAATTATTGTCGGTACCATACTGGTAATTCAAAGGTTGGTAGATATTGGATCCCTATTGAGGACTAGCCTATTCAAATCCCAGAAAGGCAAAGACAAGATATCCAAGGCATCCTTCATATGAGATCTCTCTCTTGGTCCCATGAAAAATATTGTTTTGGATGGAACAACACTACTAAGGGTGAGTATTCAGTTGCTCAAGGTTATTTGACCTTATGCCATAATAATCCCAACCATTCTTCTGACATATTTTCTCAATTGTGGGCTCAAAAGATCTGGCCTAAGGTGAGGTTCTTTAATTGGCTTTTATTGCATCGTAGGGTGCTTCATGGTGAGCAACTTATGAAGCGTGGTTTTCATGGCCCTTTTAGATGTGAGATGTGTGAAGAGAATGTAGAAACTCTCAACCATATTTTTATTGAGTGTACTTTAGCCTCTGAGCTATGGAGGAGAATGGCCACTTTACTTGGCTTACAGTGGTCCAATTTTTTTACTTTTGAACAGCTTTGGAGGGATTGGCCTAATCAAGAGGGTGTTGATCATTTTATTAGGCAGTTAGTTTGGATGGGTTCTACCATTCTTCTTTGGAATATTTGGATTGAAAGGAACAACCAAATTTTTAATCAAGATAGGAAGGATATTCACTATATTTGGCAAAAGACCATAGCCAACTTAGTTGAATCAGTCCATCAACTCCTTAATCACCCCCAAAACTCCCACCAAAGATGGGATCAAGTGATGCAAATATTGAAGATTAAATCTTCTAAGGGCAACCAACTTAAAGGGAATGTGAGTATTAGTAAGATGGATAGGACAAGAAATTGGCAACCTCCTCCTAAGGATTTTGGAAAAGTCAATACTGATGGAGCCTCTAGAGGGAACCCTGGAAAAGCCAGTGTGGGAGGAATTGGTAGACTTTCAGATGGCTCCCTAGTTTTTACTTTTGCTGAGAATTTGGGTATTCTTTCCAATAACCTTGTTGAGGGGTATGGTATCCTCAGAGGCCTTCAGGAGGCTACTAAGGTTGGATGGGAAAAGGTGTTAGTTGAGTTTGACTCTCAACTTATGATTAATATTTTGAAGACTCCTTCCAAGAATCATAAGGTTGATTGGAGAATAAAAAGAATTATTGAGAAGATTCAATTAATCCAGATGGGATTTTTGAAAGTTGATTACAATCATGTGGTCAGAGATCAAAACAAGAGTGTTGATGCTTTAGCTAATTGGGCTTTGGACAAAGGTGATCTTACTTGTTATGGCCACCCTCCTAGATGGTGGGCTTCACAAATTAGGGAAGCTCTTCTTTCTATCATTTCTTTGGATGGCTCCAGTTCGAAGGTACCTAGTTTCTTCTTGTTTTTTTTGCTTCTCTTTGGTTCATTCAGGTTTTTTTAGTTCCCTAGCTCACTCTTTTCTTTCTTTTGTTTCCTTTGTTGTTTCTTGCCTTAATAGTCTTCTGGTCTAGATAGGTCATTGTTATGTTCAATTTTTTTTTTTTTTGTTTAGTTTTTTAAGGTGTGTGTGTTCTTTTGTTTTGTTTTGTTTTTGTGTTCTTTGTGTTGTTTTTTTGTTGTTCTTGTGTTTTTTTTATGTTTTTTGTTATTGTTCTTGTGTTTTTGTCTTCTTGTTCTTTTCTTTGTTTGTGTTAATTCGTGTTTTTTTGTGTGAGTGTTTTCTATGTTTTTTGTTTTTGTTTATTGTCTGTTGTTGGTTGTTTTTTATTTTTATTTTATTTTTTTAATATTTTAGGTTTTGGTTGTGTTTATTTTTCATGTTTTTTTTGGGTTATGTCTTTGTAGTGTTCTGTTGTTTTTGTCTTGTTTGTGTTTTGTTATGTGGTTCTTGTGTTTTTCTATGTGGTTCGTGTTGTGGTTTCTTTTATCTTATTGTGTGTGTGTTTGGTTGTGCTTTTGTTTTTGACACACTCAAGGAGCATGTTTTTTTTTTTATTTTATTATTTTTGTTGTTATTTACTTATTTATTTACTTATTTTTAAATTGGTTTTGTGTGTTTGTTTGCTCCTTGAGTATGTCAAAGGTGGTAGGCCAGGTCCGAGTCCTGGGCATTTTTGGTGGAATGGATACCCCTGCCTCCTTGGGTCTTACCCGAAAGTGGCATCCCTTTTGGGATGTTTTCCACAAAAAAAAAGAGATTAAATAACAAAACACGAGCAATAATTAAATATGGAAATAAAACATAGAAGAATAATGCAATACACAAGAGACACAGATTTAACATGGTTCACCCAATATGGGCTACGTCCACAGAGAAAATAACCAAGCCTTTTATTCCGTCAAGAAAACCCTTCTCTACACAATCGTGCACCGAACATTACAATCAGTCGCCATACAATATCCTCTTATAAAATTGAATTACAATTTTAGGGTACAAAATCTGCCTAAAGTTCGATTTGTGACCTAATAACAAACGATCTAGATTTACATAGAGAAAAAAATATCTATTTTTAGCTTCGGGGGCGCTAACCCTGAAACCCCCGCTAGGAGGGGCTCCAAATACCTCTAAATTAATCATGCTCCACAACCGATATACATGGATAATATCCAAGATGTGTTGTAATACCACTTTGTGATGATGATGTAATACGATGGGGCTCATTTCAATCCCATATAACCAATTAAAAAAACTAAATAGTGCATAGTATATGTCCATTTCCTAATATCAAAGACAAATATTTGTTCTTAGAAAAATAAAACTTAACAAATTTTAGATATGAAATGCATACACACATGATTATCTCTGTCTATGCCTTTTGTCTTAGGAATCTGCACATACTTCAACTTCAAGCTAGTTTAAGAAACATAATAGTAAATCATTTGCAAGCACTAAGTACACAAAAAGTGTCTAAAATAATAGAATTACCATATAAAAGAAAAATTTACTCTAAAGAGAACCATATCCATCCCAGTTTAAAATTCATTAGAGTGTATAATGAAGAAAAATATAAAAACAATATTCCATAGAAAAATAATCTTTTCATACATTTGGCTCTATGTGGTGATGAAATAAGTTGCATGTCTTTTCTATTGATCAAGAGCTTAAATGTAAATTTCGTTGCCTAATATAGAGTAATGTCACTAACCATATATATTTTTTAAGTGGTGCAAATCACAACTAATCAATAACTCTTTATACGTGAATGGTTCTGACCACTCAACTAATTTTGATCATATATTATAAATACCAACATTCTCCCTATTTTTACATCATGATCAAAACATGGGTAGGGCTACTTATAACAATACAAATAATCATATGATAAACTAGGACACACTCAAAAATTCATCAAGTACACTTAGGATAAAAATAGGGACACACTCAACTATTTGCAACAACCAATAGAAGGAAAGGTCTCACTATGCTTTTCAGTGGGAATGGCCTCACTAGACACTTAACCAAGGACAAAAACTAACTCAACTATCCATAGTCATAAAACATAATTGGATAGGGACACACACTCTATCCAATATCATAGTTGCAAACAAGGGACACATACTACTGTTCACAACAATTGTGACTAAGGACACACAACCAATCACAAATAATCAGCCAAACTTGACTTTTCTAATTTACATCATCTTGTGAATAGGGATAAACTCAATCGTTCACCTTGAGTGCAACATGGATCTTAACTTAATACATCAAATATAATTTTAGTGGGAATTATGACCACACTGAACATCCCCTTGTGAATAGAAATAAACTCAACTATTTTCAAGGATCAATCTTGAATCAATTACATAAACATATTCTGCTATCACTATTAATAAAATACCCTTGTCCTACAACAAGTGCTCTTTTGTGAAGTCGATCACCTCTTGATTTCTCTTTTGCATATTACTATTTTTCATCTGAATAAGTCATTGTCTATGATAAGCAATGTATTCATGCTTATTTTTTTTGGTAGTGTAGTGTGCCACTGATACTTCAAATGAAAGTGGTCGAATATTTAATACCTTATCTAGGGACCCTTGGTC
This sequence comes from Wollemia nobilis, assembly GCA_028583015.1. Lineage (NCBI taxonomy): Eukaryota > Viridiplantae > Streptophyta > Pinopsida > Araucariales > Araucariaceae > Wollemia > Wollemia nobilis. Next base: position 13,782,861 of record JAQPPZ010001844.1, read on the forward strand.
CTCGCTTGCCTCCGTTTTTAACCCATCTAGACTAGAATATATGGATGAAGAAGAATCACATTCAGAGTTGACATCCTAAACTTCAAGCTACTCCATATCAATCTCTTGAATTTGTTGCATTTAGAGTCATTCGTTCATGAAATAAATGATTGATTTTATCATCTAAATTGTTCTATTCCATGAAATACTTAAAAATTTTAGCCACCCTCTTGATGATCATCTTCTTATCCATAAGCACTGAGATAATATAGGATTATCCCCTCCTTAATTAAGAAAATAAAGGTGTCAGGTACCATTGATAATGTACCTTTATGACATTGACACATTTACTCAATATGACCATGACCATTAAACTAATTTGACTCCAAGAATACTTTATAAATATTTTAACTTAGGAATAATAATTGACAATATTAATAACACAAGATACATTTTACAAAAATTTATCACCTCTTTAGTCATTAGTCCACTAGAATATGAGCCAACTATTCACCCCTCCTCTCTTCCTTGTCGTTTTCTTATGTGTCGTTTTCACTCAGTTGGTAGTGCACAAGTCCAAGTTGAACTTGTCGAAGCATGAGGAGACTGACTCCTCTCCACATCACATCTGACAAGACTTTATTTTCTATGTTAGAACCACATTACAAAGTTAAGTAGGGAAAAACAGTGCACCAAATAATGATAAATAATATGTGTATCTGTCTTATTGCTTATGAGCATCAAACGGAAACATGCAAGTAAGATGGAAAAGTTGGCAAGTAACAAGAAATAATGTAAAATAAACCTTCTTATTAATTGGGTAGATAAAATCTAGGTTAAAAAATTTCCCCTTTGAGGGCTCAAATAGATGATACAAATGTTTACAAATCTGGTGCCCAAGGATCAAAATCCTTCAAGTAACTCGGGTGTACATCCAATGTCTTTCCTCGTACCCACAATCGAAGTGGGCAAGAAAAAGTTACCGCCACTTGTATATTTGATATTTAGGTCTTGTTATCCTTCCTAATGCACTTTAAAACCTACTCTTGCACATAAGAAAACCAGAAATTTCAAATAGCAAGTGTGTATGATGTAAAACATACAATCCCCACAGGCAAGAAAAGAGCATATATGGTATGCCTATATAAAATGAACTCCAAATTATGTGAAATTATATAGATAAGTAAAATAAGAGGTTTTGGTAATATATCACCCAAAATAATATTGAAATTGTGTTCGTTGATGTGGCGTAATCGCAGTGTGCTTCCTTAACCTGCAAAACCCAAAGCATGCAATTTATTGACCTAAACATATCCAAAACCTATGAAATTTGGATAGTAAGCATAAATAGATATTTTAAGACAACCCATGTCATTATATTTCATAAATAAAGCTCATATCATGGTGCATGCTCCAGTGGGTCCCGTAAGCCTGCAAAACCTTAAAATCGCAATATCTCATCCAATACAACTCAAAATGACATTAAATTTTACATGCAGTATCATATGAATATATGGAAAATAAATAATTAAAAACATTCAAAAAATTGCCCACATATTTTTATTATTCATAGGGTGGAACGAATAAGATTGTCATAGATTGGGGGGCACCCGGGGATGAGACACCCACCGTTTTTGCCTAAATTTTACCACCAATTCTATTTAGGATTGATGAAAAACACTATGGGAGTATTTTCATCAAATTTTTGAAGAAATTCACTCATATGGTTCGGTTATGTGACAAATTGCGCCTACTAGTTCACTCGCAAACCTCCTTCGCTAGGTAGAGATTCCAAGGTAAAAATGGGCACAAAAGGTGAAAGGAAATCTTAGCAGCAATATGTTGCCTTATCCTAAAACTCCTATTTGTATTTCATGTGGAAATTGGATCCACTTTATATCCCAAGGAGGCTCATGTGCAAAAAGGCATGCACGGACATGCATGCCAAGAGGCGCCACTTGTCAAAGAGGATCTATATTCGTCCCAGGGTGGGACGAATAGGATCTATATTCGATGCTACATAAGAATCCACTAAATAATAATAATAATAATGCAGTAAAAATTTATGCAAGCACAAGTAGGAAGAAGGTATCATGCATTTGAGTGTAATGTGCATAATCTAGCATAGATGGTGGTGGGGAGTCCACATTATCTAGTGATGCAAAATGCATGTCAAATAAGGTGTCTATGGTGGTATTTTTCCTACATGAGTGCACATATTTTGTTTTGAATCTCATTGGGTCATGTTTCTAGGGGTAGCATAGGTGGACGATACATGGATAAATTCTTATATATCTAGGCTCCAAAAAATAAATTAGCTGAATCCTTATGCCTTATGGTTCCATATCTAGTATAATTCCTAATATAACAATGTAAGTAGTTCCCATCCCAAGGTAAATCCCCTATTAGGTTCTTTATGGCCCTCCTCTAGGGCTAGGTATAGTGGATATAGTAGTTATGTCAGGATTCTATTCATACCTTTATGAAAATACATAAAGGCAAAAAAAATGAGGATCCTATGCATATTACAAATGGTATTTGTGTTGCATGATAGACCTACTCTAGAAAAATTATTTGTACATATCTAGACTTAGCACTCTGATTTCCCATGTAGATCGTACCAACCAAGTCTCTTAGGTCATGAAAATCTGAAGTGTCTATCCTATGATAGGGAGCTTGGTAATAAATTATACATCCTCTAGGGTAATGGTAATCTCTATCTACTCATTAAAAATAGGATGACATAAGAATGTATTAGTTATCATGTTCTAGAAGAGCATAAAATCATAGTAGAGACCCCTATGAGGATGGATGTAAGGCATGCTCAGAATTTTCCTTAGTATAATCTCTATTAGAAGGCCACATGCCTCTTGTGTATTATGTTTTTATAGCTACTCTTACATCCAAGGTGGCTCCCTATGTCTCTATAGGTAGTTGTCCATCGCACTATTGTTATTTTCTACATTGGTTATCCTGCTAGTACTGTCCTCAATATCATATTAGTCTTAATCACTTCTTTGACCTCAGTCCCTCCTACATCTGATATTCTCCTATGGAATATTCTTAGAAGAATATGTCTCTTAAAAAAAATCATGTTGATTGAGATCATTAGTTTTTGTCCATGATCATTGGTCACGGCCAGATTAACCCTATTTTTACAAGGCCATGCTCGCCCATTTTGGCACACAACCATGATTGCCACTTTATTTTGCTATTTTTGAATTTTTCTAGGATCGCCTCAATTTTTATATTTAGCTATAATCATCAACGTTGACCATGATAACCACTTTTTCAAAAGTGATGACCTTCACATCTAAGTTTTGGTGGGCATTGCACCAAGCATGGGGAACAAAACTCAATATCGATACTGCATATCATACAAAAAATGATGGACAAACAAAGAGGGTAAACCAAGTTCTAGAGGATATGCTACGAATGTACTGAATGGATCATCAAACAAAATGGAAAGACTACCTTTTTTTGGTAGAATTTGTATATAACAATGGATACCATTCATCATTAGGTATGGCTCCTTTTGAGGCACTATACAAGAGAAGGTGTAGAATGCCCTTATCATGGAACAACCCAAAGGATCGGGTAATGATCGTACCGAACATGGTAAAAGAAATGGAAGAACAACTCAACGAGATATGACTTAGGCTTAAGGAAGCTTCTGATCGACAAAAGAGTTGTGTCGAATTTAAGAGAATCCCAAGGGAGTTTGTTGTGGGAGATAGAGTATTCCTGAGGGTTAAACCAACTAAGAGCTCTATAAAATCCTCCAAACTTAGCCTGAGATACATAGGACCGTTTGCCATCACTAACAAAATCAGTGCAATAGCCTACAAATTGGCCCTACCACCCAAGTTGTCAAAAATCTATGATACCTTCCATTAGTCTCTCCTCAAAAACTATGTAGCTGATCCTTCTCATGTTTGGAATATTGACCACTTGTAGATGACCGATCCCCTATGCATTGAGTTACGACCAGTTAAAGATCTTGGCTACAGGAAAAAACAAATAAGAAAAATGAATATTGATCAATGTAGGGTCTAGTGGGACCAGTACTCTAAAACCAATGCTACACGGGAAGATGTAGCCATTTTGAAAAGACAATTTCCATTTTTGTTTGAACAATGACAATCATATTTTTGAATCAAAATAAAATTATTATATTTTGATATGTATGGATGTTTAAACGAACTTATTTTTATGTTATGTTGTCATTATTTTTATGATTCTAATTTATTATGGTGGAATACTTAATATTATTGTGTGTATTGCAAACACAGGGACTGTGTTTAATATTAGAGGGGGAGTATGTAACAACCCGTCAGGATTTAATCTCTGTTTACCTATTCTATTTGTATGAATGAGATACTGCTAAGTCATCTATGGATGCAAGAACAGGTACCTTTGCTGGTAGGAGGAATTCTAAAAGGAGATGAATATTCTCTCTAGTTGATAGTCAGGTAAATTTAAGGCAATGGAAATGATGAGCGACGGGGTATTTGCCTAAACTAGGGATCAAAGAATCCCTACTAGCAATACAACCGCCAACGGCTCATGTAGATGCATTTCATATAGCCGCATTATTAGGTTGTGTTGTATGCTTTGCTTTGAAATCTTAGAAAAATATTAAAAAAATGATAATAAATAAAAATAGTATTTATATATAAGTAATAAAATGTTAATAAAATAATAGGCATATAAAATACATATATTTATATATAAATATATAAATAAGAATAAAGTAAAGAAAACTAATAATAATAATATCATAAATAAATGAAAGAGAATAAAGAATAAATAATAAAATATATATGGGAAACATCATAGAATATACATATATGAATACAAAATTATATAAATATATACCAAGAGGATTAAGTTATATAACTTAAGATTAAAAAAATTAATGTAAATCGGTACTCCACATGGCAGTATTGGGATGAAATTTTTTACACGTAATTAACAGGTTTTTAGTATAGGAATAGCTTCTTCTACTTTAAATATAAGTGGAAACAAAAGAAAAACTATCTTCTTCTTCTTCATCATATGTCGGTGGAAAATCTCTGTGAGGATTGAAGCGAGTTTCAAGCAAAGTCAGGGGGAAATCATCTCATTAAAATGTTGGTTTATTTTAATCATAATATGGAAGAATATTTTGCTTGATGAAGTTGTGCTGATTAGTTGCTATCTGATGGCTAAAATAATTAATCTGATTGGGAAATCAATCTTTCTCTTTTTAAGATTTTAGAATTGGTTATGCCTGCGTAGATGTGAGTTATTGCATTTGTATGTGGAGATACATGGTACTGTATACTGCATATATGATTGAGTTGAAATTTTGTTTGCATATAGATGATAGTTGCATATCATACCATAGGAAGCCGTTCTTACCCTTGAAAACCCAACTATCACTTTAGAAAAATCTTGAAAGGGTGGCATGATGACGTAGGGTTGTCCAATTTTTTTCCCTAAAGCTCAGCTTGCGCAGTTTGTAGCGGGTATATGAGCGCCTGGTTATATTCTTCTAAGTATGGGTGCCTGGCTACTTTGTTTTTTCTTTTTTAAGAAACTCGCTCACGCGACCATGTCGAGAGCCTTTAAGCTTTTAATCATGCTATTAAGTAATTATGACCATTGAATGATTTCAATGTATATCATGTTGTTTCTTTTAAACACAGAATATGGTCGAAAGAAATTATTTGGTAGCCTGAGTACATTCAATCTGTAGAGTGGGGATTGTGTGAAATTAAAATTTATAGTAACAGCACTAAAGTATTCAATAGTTGATTAGATTAGAGGAAAAAATTAAATTTACTATGGTGTTGTACTGTTGTAATGAAATCTTAGATAAGAGCATATAGGGTTTAGTCGAAATATAGTTAAATATTGAACTTTGTTGTGGTAGCTGTATTAAAATAGCAATTCAAACGTATTAGATGCAGCCAGAGAAACTACAGCAGTTGAAAAAAGAAGCATTGTGAAATATAACGAGCTAAATAAAAAATAATATATATATATGTGCAAACAAGCAAATATTATACTATCATCTTGTTTAATGGAGGATTCACTACTGTTAAACCTTAGTGTGTCTCTAAGAAGAACATGTTAATTACGTGGATAGTAGTAACCGTCGCGCAACAGCTAGATGAACCGTGTGCTGCATAAAGTACCAACAACCCAGGCTTGCATTCCTACCGTAGCCATGTCCACCTGAACATAAACTATATTGGAACAAGCAGAGTTTGGTAAATGTCTTGTGCATCGTGACTGCCATGAAAAAAACATCTTAGCCAATTTGTTTTTTTTAATTATGGGCATTGAGGTGTCTGTTGAAACATTTAAAACACATTGTTCAAGTTAAAAACCCCCTATGTCTCGAATGATAATAATAATTCTTTAAAACGTAGGAAGCCTCAACATATCCCAAAAAAGGAATATTAAAAGAGAAATCTTCGTTGATTAAGCTAATATTAAGCTATTGTATGTTATAAGGTGGTCAGCATAATACAATGACCTTTGTTTCTTTTAAAAAGGTGTATCCTTAAAAATATATATATATATATATATATATATATATAACATGTTGAAGAACCTTTTCGGATTGAAAGCGGTACTCTCGACTAGATAGCTTAGACAATAAATGTTATTGGTAACCACAAAAATAAAATACATTTTCTTTGGTATATTTGAGTTGATGATCTTAAGTTTCTCTTGTTTAGTAATTAAAGGTGCAAGCTATTTATAATGCATTAGTCTAGATGTATGGCTTGTTAAGCTTACCATATTGTATGGTCTTGCAATGTTAAAATTAATTATAGGTAGTTGGCATGTAATAGTTTTTATTTCTATTAATATTTGGCTTTATATATATATATATATATATAACATCACTTTAAGGGTTATAACTTATTTTTAGTTATTTATATAAAGTTTTTTAAAATATATATATACCTTAGCTTAGCTAAAATAAATAACCTTGACTAATATAAAGAGTTTAATAAATGTTATATTTTCTTAGGATAACAATCAACAAGCTATATATCAAGGAAATAAAGATTTAAGGTTGTGGATAAAAGACAACCAAGCAACCTAAAGGATTGTGGGAAGACAATCTCGGTAGATGTTGTGGGAAGGAAAACATCTCGTCAGGGCTTACCGTACTTCTAGCAGGTTAGGCTAGAACGGGAGGTGAAGGAGAATTGATATGGGCTTTTCTCCTAGGTAAACCCTGCTAGTACAAAGAGTGGAAGTCCTTATGATCCAAAAGACCCAAAAAAGTGTTTACATATTGGAATGGGACATTATGTAATTAAGGATTCTGTGAAAATACTAGGCTAGTGGTAGACCCTAGATGTATTCCAGGGATAGTGGATATACGTTTAGATCCAGGATGCAGACGCTAACATCTCATGTCGAGATGTAGGGAAAAAGCGTTCAACTTCTAGGTGAAATGGGTCCTAGAAGAAAAACCCCTGACTATACTTAAATTCTCGGGTTGAGAGAGGAAGTATTTTAAAGGTAAACACGCTGATATTTGGCCAATCTCAATCTCACGAGTATTTTGACTATAGTGAAATGGGGCTCATGAAGATATGACATGCTTGTACTAGAACAAAAGTGAGATTAGGTTGAAAAAAATTCTCTTTCTGTGCTAGGACAACCAAGTAGGATGACTTGGGTTGTTTCAGTTTGGTTGTTTAATATCAAAGATTTCCATATGAGAAAAATTTTATTTATTTTATTCTATCAATTTTTGTTTCTAGTTTGAGCATGTTAAAAATATCTTCACGAGTGCCATTACGCTATAGTCAGAATACTCATGAGATCAATATTGGTTAAATCCCGTGTGGTTGCCATTTTGAACTTCACTTTCCTCTCGAGATCCTAAGTTTAGGCAATGGGTTTATTTTCCTCTAGGGTCCATAACACCTAGAGGTGTGACGCATACTTTCCCGTGTCTTAACATGATTGCCAAATTTTGTGTCTTATATCATGTAAGACTTAGCGCATACATGCTCAAGCTAGATGATCAACCATTCTCCCTGGAGCATCATCTAGGGTCTTACCAATACCCTGGTAACCACTCGGTATCATGTGTTGATTAACCAACACGATGTCTCATACCATCATGATGTCGGTAACACCTAGTAAAACACAATTCGCCACTCATCACTAGTAGGGATAACCTATAATGGATGCCCATACAACCCCTCGTTACCTTTCGTTCTAAACTTTTCCCATCCAAAGTACAGTTAGAGCCCTGATACATGATGATTACCTACCCGCATCATCATTAGAATTTATTTCCATTATGATTGCCTACCCGCATCATCATTAAAATTGTCTATTACAAGATTTTCCTTCCCACAATTCTTGTATCATTGTCAAGGTTGTTCTACCCACAACCTTAGGTTACGTGAAAATATTGTCTACTCCACAATCTTGGAAAATCTATAAAAGGTTGGCTAAGGTAAATATTTGTAAATAATCACCATTTCCTAATGGGTTTCGAGATTTTATTGTATATCAAAATTCAACTAGTTTCCCTATCTCTATCTAAGTGTTTATCACTAAGTTGTATAAAAATCAAAGAAATTTTATGTTCCTTGCAAATAAATCAAGAGTCCTCAATCTACAATATTACTACATTATAAGTCTCCTTCTTCTCCTTCTTATTCTTTCATTTAAGAAGTACTATTTCTCCTAAAATTCATTTGTAAAATTACGATCTCTCATTATAAAATCCATTATTTAATTTAATATATGAATAAGAGATTGCGTTATCTACAAATACCCAACTAAGTATAAAGGCAATACTTTCTTTAACATATATACCCCTTCGGAATTGCAATATAAAGAAATAACACCATTCAACACTGATCATACTAAACACTTATGACAATTTACATGCTAATTTAACTTTCAAAAGTTATGCAAAAGTATGAAGACATTCCACATCTATCTCCTTTCAGTTTTACACACAAAAATAAACAATATTTATTTCTCTATGAATTTCAGAACGGTTTCGGTTTTAAGTAAAGGAATCACTATTCTAAAAATAGTTTATCATTGCACACTACACTATATCTTCTTTAACTGAAGGAATAACTGTTCTAAAAATAGTTTATCATTGCACACTACACTATATATTCTTTAACTGACGTTTCAGGATTCTAGTGTATAAACCTTTAGATTTCATTTAAAAAATAATAATAATTTTATAAGAAATCCTACAAAGTTTGCTACAGTAGGTTTCAACTTGTACACCGTGCCAAATTCATTTTATATGTTCTTTATGTATCGTGATATTTAGGAAAATTCTATTAGAGATTCATGGGTTTATAGGATGAGTTCTTCCATACGTATGTTACTGGCTATATGACGAACGTTTTCAATAGAGAAAACTTTTTTTTCAGGAATCACACTTAATCACTGTGTAAGCCTGAATTTTATTGTTTATATTATAACCTTGGAAATCTTCATTTATGGGTAGTGAATTTTCCAACTGAAACAACCCAAGTCATCCTACTTGGTTGTCCTAGAACAGAAAGAGAAATTGTTTTCAACCTAATCTGACTTTTTTTCTAATACAAGCATGCCATATCTTCACGAGCACCATTTCGTTGTAGTTGAAATACTCGTGAGATCGAGATTGGCCAAATCTCGATGTGTTTACCTTTAAAATACTTCCTCTCTCAACCCAAGAATCCAAGTATAGGCAAGGGTTTTTCTTCTAGGGCCCATTTCACCTAGAAGTTGAATGCTTTTTTCCTACATCTCGACATGAGATGTTATCGTCTGCATGCTAGAGCTAAATGTATATCCACTATCCCTGGAATATGTCTAGGGTCTACCACTACCCTGGTAGTTTCTCGAAAGCCTTAATTGCATAATATCCCATTCCATTATGTAAACACTTCTTCGGGTCTTTTGGATCATAAGGACTTCCACTCTTTGTACTAGCAGGGTTTACCTAGGAGAAAAGTCCATATCAATTATTCTTCTCCTCCCATTCTAGCCTAACCTGCTAGAAGTACGATAAGCCCTGACGAGATATTTGCCTTCCCGCAACATCTATCGGGATTTTCTTCCCATAATCCTTTAGGTTGCTTGGTTGTCTCTTATCCACAACCTTAAATATTTGTTTCCTTGCTATATAGTTTGTTTATTGTTATCCTAAGAAAATATACCATTTGTTAAACTCTTTATATTAGTCAAGGTTATTTATTTTAGCTAAGCTAAGCTAAGGTATAGTTTTTTTTTTTAATTTATATAAATAACTAAAAATAAGTTATAACCCTTAAAGCGATGTTATATATATAAAGCCAAATATTAATAGAGAAATAAAAACTATTACATGCCAACTACCTATAATTAATTTTAACATTGCAAGACCATACAATATCATAAGCTTAACAAGCCATACATCTAGACTAAAGCATTATAAAACATCTTACACCTTTAATTACTAAACAAAAGAAACTTAAGACCATCAACTCAAATATACCAAAGAAAATGTATTTTATTTTTACGGTTACCAATAACATGTATTGTCTAAGCTATCTAGTCAAGAGTACCACTTTCAATCCGAAGAGGTTCTTCAACATGTTTTTTTTTATAATTTTTTTTAAGCATACACCTTTTTAAAAGAAACAAAGGTCATTGTATTATGCTGACCACCTTATAACATACAATAGCTTAATATTAGCTTAATCAACGAAGAATTCTCCTTTAATATTCCTTATTTGGGACATGTTGAGGCTTCCTACGTTTTAAAGGATTATTATTATCATTCGAAACATAGGGGTTTTTTAAATTGAACAACGTGTTTTAAATGTTTCAACAAACACCTCAATGCCCATAATTTAAAAAACAAACTGGCTAAGATGCTTTCTTCATGGCAGTCACGATGCACAAGAAATTTATCAGTTTCTTCTCATTTCAATCTATTTTATGTTCAGGTGGACATGACTGCGGCAAGAAGGCAAGCCTGGGATGTTGGTACTTTACGCAACACACGGTTCATCTATTTGTTGCACAACGGTTACTACTATCCACGTAATTAACATGTTCTACTTAGAGACACACTAAGATTTAACAGTAGTGAATCCTTCGTTAACCAAGATGTCATTATAACTTTGCATATATATATATGTGTGTGTGTGTGAATCCAACATTGATTCCTCATTCTCTCATCAACTATCTCTATGTGTGAATCCATTCTCATACGTGTGTGTGGTGGTTATGAGAAGGTTGGTGTGTATATGAAAATAACAAAAAAATAAAATTTTTACTCTCTATTTATATTTTTGAATATTTTATTTTTTTTTTGAAAAAAATTGAAAATCTTGTATTAAAACAAAGAGCAAGTACAAGAGGGAGCAAAAACATCCCTACCAAGAACCCAGAGACAAAAGACCTCAGCAAAGAGCGAGAGGGCAGCACAAACCAACACTAAGCACTAGAGAAAAACAAGGCGCGATATCGCGACAGACAAGCCGTCCGAGGTCACAACCGCACAACCGGTCGCGAAATCGCGACATGTCGCAAAAACGTGACATGTCGCGAAATCGCGACGGCCAAAGCCAGCAGCCCCTGACCGCAAAAGATGTCGCGATATCGCGACGGAACCATCACAAAGCAGTCAGTCCACAGAATTGTCGCGATATCGCGACGCATCTTCCAATTGCCACCTTTGCGCCAGAAGTGTCGCGATTTGGCGACATGTCGCGATTTCGCGACATGTCGCAAAATCGCGACGGCCAAAGCCAGCAGCCCCGACCACGAAAGATGTCGCGATATCGCGACGGAAACATCACAAAGCAGTCATTCCTCAGAATTGTCGCGATATCGCGACGCATTTTCCAGTTGCCACCTTTGCACCAAAAGTGTCGCGATTTCGCGACATGTCGCAAAATCGCGACGGCCAAGTCCAGCTGCTCCCGACCACAAAAGATGTCGCGATATCGCGACGGAAACATCACAAAGCAATCAGTCCTCAGAATTGTCGCGATATCGCGACGCAAATTCCAATTGCCACCAATGCGCCAGAAGTGTCGCGAGATCGCGACAAGAAGATCCTTCTGCATCCAAACCTCCCAAGTGTCGCGAAAACGCGACAGGTTGACCACTCGGCGACCAATCATCATAAAAGTCACGAAATCGTGACTGTTGTCTTCCGTGTTGCCCCTGCAGCCAAAGCGTCACGAAAACGTAGCAACTTCGAGCCAATGGTCCCAGCGACATAACATGGCGCGAAAAAGAGACATCTTCCACCCGTTAGTCGCGACCACACAACCGGTCGCGAAATCGCGACAACAACTAGCCAAAGAACGCGACATCTCGAAATGTCGCGATATCGCGACAGGAAGTCTCCAAAGGCCGTGGCGACGAAACCTGTCGCGATATCGCGACAGGTTGCCACCGAGGGTCGCGACAACACAGCAGGTCGCGAAAACGCGACGAAAAACTCCCTTGACACAGAATTTTCTCATTTGCTCAAAAATTTTGCAAGACCTTGTCTAATCACAGCATCTTCCACAGGCATGTTACTGTGCAGCTGAACTCCAACCTCCTTTTCCGCACCCAACTTGGCAAGGAAATCGGCCGTCGAATTTGAATCCCGATTCACATGGATAGGGATCACATCCTCTAATTCCCTCCAAAGGACCTTGATTTGAGAGACTAAGATCTGAATCTTCCACGCTTTCAAAGCAAAATTTCTCATACAATCAAGAGCGCCAACCAAAATTTGAGAATCAGTCTCAAGGATTATCTTTCTGTATCCCTGAGTGACAGCCCAGAAAGAAGCAACTTTGATGGCAAAAGCTTCGGCTTCATTATTGGTGGCTCTTCCCAGGCCCTGGAGTTCCCAATAAAGAACAGTTCCAGTATGATCACGGCACACAACACCGATTCCAGCATTGCCCGGATTGCCCTTTGCAGCTCCGTCCGTGTTAATTTTAATCCAGCCAACCGGGGGGGGTTTCCAACTAACCATGTTTTCTCTAACTTGAGCAACAACTCTCTCTTCCTGTGGACCCAGCTCAACCAGAATATCTTCTTCAGCATGTAAGGCAACCGTCTCAGTGACTTTGCTCCAGATAACCTGCCAAATTCCATCAAGGGAGGAGAAGGTCTCTCTGAAGATTCGAGCGTTTCTTTCCAGCCACACTTGCCACCAGATGAAGAAGAGACCAAGCTCCCACCCCAATCGAAGGGCTTTTGATTTAAATCTAGCTTTCTTCCATCTTTGCCAGATATTATTCCGAGTCAGAGCACCATTACCCTGGAGTTTAAAATGAGAGAACCATCGATTCCAGATCTGACCTGTGAAGGAACACTCGAACATCAAATGGTCAGCAGTCTCTTCATGCTTACGACACAAAATACACTGAGAAGGACCAATAATTCCTCTGCTTCTGAGGTTATCATAGGTGAGGATGCCATTATGCATAAACTGCCAGACAAAGAAGTTCACTTTCGGCCAGCACTTGGAATGCCAGATTTTCTTCCAGTCATGAACCGGAAATAAATGCGGGGGAGGCTCTGGGAGAAGCTGATCATAACCAGCCTTCACAGTGTAAATTCCAAGATTCCCATGGCCCCAAGCTAACTCGTCTTCTTCATCTCTGCCCGTGAGAAATCTTGTTGTCAAGATGTTGGTCAGAGTGGTTGCCAGCTCCGGAGGGATAGTGACAGGCCACTCCTCAAGTCGCTTAAATTTCTTGAATTTATACTCACCCAATTGACTAGTGATGAAATAGTTCTCAATAGTGACCCAGCCCTTGGATTCTATGGCAGTTTTAATTGGAAGCAGTTCAGGATACTCCGCAATGATGGGTGGAAACTGGTCCCATGAGTCAGTCCAGAAACGTGCTTTCTCCCCTCTTCCCACTTTCCAGAACAATTGATCTTTAATTACTTGAGAGCCCAACTTGAGAGCTTGCCAAACTAGGGAACCATTACCATCCAGAGGGAAACGACAAACTTCAAAGGGGTGGATGTTACCCAAATATTTGCTGGTCAAGATTCTACTGAATAAAGATGATGGCTGGGAGATCCATCTCCAATACAATTTACCTGCTAGGGCTTTGTTGTTGAGTTTAGAGCTTCTCAAACCCAACCCTCCTTTTTCTTTGGGCTGAGTAACTTTATCCCAGCCAACCAAGGCCCATTTCCTCCCACCTTTTGCTCCTTCCCATAAGAATCGCCTAGCCAGTTTGTCCAACTCTTTCCAAATAGAAAGAGGAGCAGCCAAGATTGAAAATTTATAGATAGGCATGGCCTGAATTACTGACTGTAAGAAAGTTAAACGGCCACCGTAGCTTAACCATTTGTGAGACCAATGGTTCATTCTATCTTTGATGCCATCCAGAAGATCTTTCCAAATATCATTTTTCAATTTCTTGAAGTGCAAAGGAACCCCCAGATAGACTATAGGAAGAGATGATCTAGAGAAGCCCAAAATCTCTATAATTTTGTCCTGCATCCGTTGGTCAAGGTTGAAAAAGACAACTTTAGATTTGTTGTCATTGATAACTTGATTGGAGGCCCTAAGGTAAACAGAAAGAGAGTCTCTGATTCCCCTAGCTTCCCTGAGACTAGCCACTCCAACCAAGCCAGTGTCATCCACAAATTGTAAATGAGTCAAGACTTCATCACCGACCTTAATACCTGTTATCAGGCCTTGAAGTCTTCTTCTCAAGAAGAGTCGACCTAATCCTTCAGCTAAGATAAGGAATAGATAGGGCGAGCAAGGGTCCCCTTGTCGGAGACCACGAGAGGCTCCAAAGGGAGGCGAGGGAATCCCCTTGATGAGAACCGAATAAGAAGGCGTGGAAACACAACTCATAACCCAGTCTATCCATTCCTGGGAAAAGCCAAAGGCAGCCAACATCCTTGACAGGAAACCCCACTCCACTCGATCGTAAGCCTTAGACATATCCAGTTTGATGAACATTCCTTTGTTACCAGAGTTTTGCATTGAATGAATAGCCTCTTGAGCAAGAACCACTCCATCCAAGATCTGTCTACCCTCTACAAATCCCCCCTGTTCTGAGGAAATGATGTTATGAAGGAGAGGTTTAAGACGTTCAGCTATAATTTTTGTGATAATTTTATAAATCACATTACATAAAGCAATAGGTCTGAAGTCAGAGATATGAACTCCTTCCTCCCCCTTTGGAATTAACGTGATAAAGGTATGATTTAGAGCCTTGAGCATTCTCTTATTAGATCTGGACTCCTCAATAACAGCCGAAACATCTTCCTCCAAGGTATCCCAAAAGGCCTGAAAAAACTCAATAGGAAAACCATCTGGACCGGGAGATTTGCCTGTGCTCATTCCAAAGACCACATTTTTCAATTCATCTCGGTCAATAGGTCTGAGGAGAGCCTGATTTTCTGCTGGAGTGATAATAGGGGGAATAACATCAAGAACTTCATTTTGAGCCCCCACATCTTGGTCCCTATTTTCTGCAAAAAGCTTGGAGAAGTAATCCACTGAGTGGGAGTGCATGCCTGGAAGAGTATCAAAGGAGTGACCATTCTCATCTTTTAAAACTGCCATATTATTCATCTGTCTTCTAGCACATGCTGAACGATGAAAAATTTTTGTATTTCTATCTCCTTCCAATAGCCAAGAATTTCTAGCCCGCTGCTTCCAGTAAATTTCCTCGTGGTTATCAATGTCCTCAACAGCTTTGCGCAAGGCATCATCTTCAGTTTTAAGCTGTTCAGAAATTAAACCTTCCCTGAATTGTTTCTGCACCTCCTCCCAGCGGGCCAACAAGGGGGCTCTTTGCAGCTGGAAATCCGATTTATTGGCGTGCCTCCACTGTTTCAATTTAAATTTGACAAAAAGAAGTTGTTTGTGAAATTTAAACATTGTTGTCCCAAAAGGTGGACGACCTTCTTCCCACCATTGCGGAATTACCTCATGAAGGTCCTCCTTCTGAAGCCAGAAATTCTCAAATCTAAACGGTTTGTGGAACTGCCCTGTCAGAGTCCCACCCTTCAGCATGATGGGAGAGTGATCGGAAACAGGACCGTCCAAAATCTGTAATTGCACATTCCACTTAACAAAAGCCTCCTCTGAGACCAGAAAGCGATCCAACTTTACCTTACAACAGTGTGGTTCCCTCCGTTTGTTAGTCCAAGTGAAAAAAGTTCCAGGACCTTGGACATCAACTAAGTGAAAAGCCTGAACCTGGGCAATCAGAAGCCGGTCCCCCGGGTCCAAAACAGGGGAACCACCTTCCTGATCCCGAGCAGATAATTTGGCATTAAAATCTCCAGCAATGATCCAGTCAAAAGCTTGTCTTGAGGACCTCATGTTGTGAACTGCTTTCCATTGAAGCCTCTGGCCATCATGGCTTTGAGCCCCATAAAAATTTGTAATTAAAACTTGCTCAGCTGTGACATTATTCCTAAAAAGAGATGTGAGAACACCCCTCCAAGCTATATGTTCTAAAGCAGACCATTCCAGGGGGTTCCAAAAAGTAACAATTCCTCCTGAGGCACCTTGAGCTGCCACATCCATATATCCAGCTCCCCTCCATATTTTACTAACTGTTCTACACATAAGATCTAAAGACATTTTTGTCTCCTGGAGGAGCAAAAAGTCTGTTTTACCCTTCCTTATGAGTCTTTGAACAGCAGATTGATGGGTTCTATTGTTTAAACCCCTAACATTCCAAGATTGAATAATCATTGGAAACCTTGAGAGCAGTAAGAGTCAATTGTTCTCATTGATCCATCAGTGACCAGCTTGTCTCCTTGCGATGCTATTAGGTCCTTATTAGACTTCCTGCTTGCACCTTGAGAATTGTTATTCTTGGACCGTTTTTCCACCTAGGTAATCCCCAGGGCTGGCCTTTCTCTATTCTTTTCGGCACTTCCCATGATGACATCCTTAATAACTGGCTGTGTTGAGGAGTGGATTACCAATGCCCCTGGGTTCTCTGGCTGTAAAATCTCAGAGGGTTCAAACACCTGCTCTCGGGCAGGAGTTGAAGAGGGAGAAGCATGAGAGTGGATGTTAAAATCCTCAGTGTTCCCATCCACTCCTTCCATGACTTGGTCTTCCTGATCCACCAGGGATTTAAAGATTTCATACCGGTTGGTTGGCTTGAGTGGAGCTTGGTCCTTGCCATTTCTCTTTTTGTTTCTTCTTCGTTTCTGCTGTTCAAAGCCATCTTTCTGGGCTTCAGAACCTTGGGGGGTGTTTTGTGATTCTTTGACCGGGGTGAACTTACCCTCTCTGGGTCGATTTGAGATTCCTAGCGGGGCCTCCGCTTTTGTGCTCAAGGTATTCGGACAGAACCTAGCCAAATGGCCATGCTTATGGCAGACCCTGCATCTAAAAGGTAGGGCTTCGTAGTCTAACTGCTGTATCCAGGATTGTCCTGCTAACTCCAGTTCCACCTCAGCTGGTAGTGGCTGGCTGATATCCATTTCAACACAGATTCTAGCAAAGACAGCAGTGTTTCCCTCTATGGTATCTTTGGAAACTCCCAGAAATCTACCTAGAGAGTTACCAATCATCTCAAGAATCTGCTCGCCCCAAAACTCCATCGGGAGAGCGTACAGCCGGATCCACACTGGAACAGCCGTGGGCTCAATGCGAGGATCGAAACCCACTCTCCATGGTTGGACAAATAACCCTGTCGGGCCATGGGTCCTCTTCTCTGATTCAAATGCTCTGTTTCTATCTACTAAAGAAGAGAAACTAATAATGAAATACCCGTTGCTTATAGGCCATAAGGAGTACTCACCGATAGGTTCCCAGTTCTGTCTAACCCAGGTGTGCAGAAAGTGCAGAGTGGGTCGGATTCCCATGAATTTGCAGATCAAGTCATGGTTAGCACGGTAGGTGATCGTATCCTCAACCATCTTTGGTTCTATGACTATCTTAGGTGCAGGAAGCGGTTGCGGGAGGCATCCATTAACTCTGTTTGCAGAAGAACCCTTGCCAGCATTCTTGAGAAGCGCTTGGTAAGCACCCCGCTGGGCTTCATCAGAAGAAGACGCAAAATTTTCTTTTAGAATCTCGGCATAAGAGCTCTTCTTCCCGTCTAGAGAACCTGGAGGAGACCCCATAGGGCCCTCCCGGGGTAACGGACGAGCCTTCAGAGGGGAACGATGTCAAACCAACAGAGACCCAGGAAGAAGCCGCGTGCCAGAATCCTAGAGCTTCGGCCTCCGACAGTTCAGAAGATTTCCCGCCAAATCGCCAGAGCTCGAAAATCCGATTTCATCGGTCACTCTTCATTTTTGAATATTTTATTACAAACACGATTTTCTACATAATTTTTGTCTAACTTTGAAGGGATATCATAGGGGTGTTGCTTCAATGGGTTTTGGCCTACCTCAGACTCATTTGTGTACTTTGGTTTTTCTCATTTTCCACACAACCAATATTTTTAGTGCTTGTGATATTTTTACATGTAAAATCCTTTGAAGCCACATGGGGCAAGCAAAAATTATTTTCATCTAGCCAAAATTTTCAAAAGTGCATATAGGTAAGTATCATCAGTGTTTTACTTTGCTCTTACATTATTTGACTGTATTTTTATATTTCTTCTACTATTAATTCCATATATTTTTTTTGTTTTTGACTGTATTTTTGTATTTCTTCTACTATTAATTCTAACAAAATTTTTATTTTTGCACCATAGTATAGACTTAATTTTTGATGGTTCAACTACTACATATTTCTCTTTTCTCTATAAGGACTTACAGTTGACTACCCCTTGTAGTGTTACCTATGGTCCTTATGGAGGGGTAATATGTATTTGTAAAAAAGAGCACTAGCAACCGATTGGCAAGTGGAGGACAGCTCCATCCTCCTAATATATGATAGCGGTGAAGTAACTTCATTAGTACTTAGGTAGGACAATAATGAGCCTTGTTGGCCAATGGTTTTGGTTCCCTTTTGGCTCATGGTTTGTCGTATTTTTGTCATATTTTTCTTGTTATTTCCCTTTCTAATTTTACAAAACTCTGAAATAAGGATATAGGCTTTATTAAGGGACATAATACACCTTTCCCCAAAAGTGCATGTCTCAACAATAAACAATATTGTGATTTTCAATTTAAGAGCCAATCATGGTCATTGATTAGGTTTTAGGTTTTTCAATATATAGTCAAAAACCTAATGTGTTTTTGCACTGAGGGTTAATATGACACATTGTTTTGAAGGACAATATTTACAATTTTATAGCCTTGATAAGGGTGTAATCTAGCCATGAGCCTCAAAATGGACAGTTGTTTGTTTTATCCATTAAATACCCATTTCACTTTCTTATTTCCTCATAAATCATCAAAGTTATAAAAACATTATTTGCAAAAAAAAACTTATTTTTCACTATTTTCTACCTCTACTTCCATGTTAACATGTAATCCCTCTCTACTTGATCTATCTCCTTTCTTCTTTCAAGTATGAAAAAAACCATTAAATTTTGGTTTGCCACCTTCCATAAAGGAGGTGGAGGCACTCCCCTAGGCTTCACAATTCAAAATCAAAGTTGTTGATTAAGGACTAGTTTCCAAGGCATCTCAAATCCCTTGTGTTATTCCTGTGTGGCACTTTCTTATCATTATGGTGATATTGTAAGCAAGCTATAATATGGCTAAGTTTTTTTCATGCTTGATATTGCAAAATTTTTTATGTTTTGGTCCTTGATGCCCTAGGGTATCAAGTATTTACTTTTCCACATTAAGATTAGACTTACAAATGCTTCATTAATGATCTTAGTGCAAGAACCTCATTTATTTTTATTAATTGTATTTTGCTTTAATTAAGATAATTTTAGCTCATTTATGGCATGTTTGTTTATCTTGTTATCATTTTACTGTTCAAGTTAGAGTCTTTTTAGTATATATTATATTAAGTAATTACATGAGAAGTGTCATTTTTCCCATGAACAATGTCACATGGGCCCATGGTCCAATATAATAAAATATAATAGAATCACAGTCATGGCCAATAAGTGAAGTTTACATATGTGAACACTTAATCACTTGGGTCATGCTGCTTTGTATGGTATTTTGTGCTTATTTATTTATTTTAAAGTAATTTTAGCATCTTGTTTGATATAATTAGTTCAGTTGATTTGATACTTTTTTCCTAGCTAAATAATTTTATCAACCACTTTAGCTTCATACACCATACCTTACTTCCACTTTGCATCATATTTCTAATCACTATTCTTTATTTGATTTGAAGTGAAGTAGTCACTAAGGGGAGATGGTCTATAATTTATCCTTCCTTTGTTCTTCCTTCTCCCCAAATCAAAATTAATGATGCATGTTGGCATGCTTAGATTTATCTTATGGTGAGCTACTTCTTTTATTTTTAGTACAGATCATAATTTGGATCTTTATACAGCCAAATTTTATTTTTGGATAAATCTCAAGTATTTAAGCTTAAATTGGAAGTTTCTTATCTCTTCTATAAAAGAGATAAATATCCATACTTATATGGGCTTGTGTAATTCATTGTATCATGATGCAAAGATATATGTGTAGTATAATGTTATACCTTTTATAAATTTAAATGATGGAATATTTTGTGAGTTAACTTTTCTAGGTTTATTGATCCAAAGGGTTGTATGGAACTATCATAAATTTCAACAAAAAATCTCATTTTAATAGCCTTAACAAGAAAGTAAATAGTGTTTAGGAGGATATTGAAGGGACTCTTGGTATTGATAATCTCCTTCCTAGCTCTGATAAATATCTATTCTTTGTTATATCTCACCTTTTCATGAAAGAGGACTCCTTATTTGTGGAAATGATACAGTGACTCCCATTTAGCATGGTGGGACACTTAGTAAGTACTATTAAACTAGAGAATATTAAATTTAAAATAGAGAGGTTTGAAAATAACGAAGAGGAGGTAATGTAAGAGAGGATGATTGTCATCACTAAAATATTGATAGTTATGCAATACTTAGTAGATCAAAAACCAAAATCAAGTTGATCAAACTCTTCAATATTATTATTGACCATATAAAGACCTCATAAACTATTTTGTCAATTAGTAGGCTCCACATGTTAAGATTTATTACATATGATCAAAATTATTTGAGTGGTTAGAACCACTCACATAGAAATATTTTTTTGGCAGATGTGATTTCCACCATTTAAGAAAATCACATGGTTAGTGGTGTTGCTCTATATTGGGTAACATAGTTTGTATTTAAGCTCTTGATCAATGGAAAAGACGTGCAACTTGTTTTATTAGTGGTATCTGAGTAAGGTTGTGTTTGTTTGTTTTTATATGCTCTTTCTAGAGATATACCTATGAGAGTTAGATGGGAGAGATGATTTCAATCTGAAAGTGGAGGTTCCATCAATGTATCATTGTACGATGATGATGGATCCAACCATTCTCATTTGATGGATGAGGAGTTACCAAAATTGGACTCCAAAAATATTACGACCATATCAAGAAGAAATTGTTGAGTTTCAAGATCAAAAGGATAAAATGTTGAGTTTTGAGATCAAAAGGAGATACTATTGAGTTTTGGGATTGAACCTGAGTATTCAACAGATGACGTGTTACTGTGACTCATGATTCATTTTTATGTGAGTTTCTTGGATAAGTACCACTTAACAAGCCCTTCAATATCATAGATCATTTCAAGTTTTATTATCATGTGCAAAATCATCTCCAAGAAAGTTTTTGTATTACATGATCATATGGTGTGGAGGAGTTAGCCCTACAAGTAACCTTACATAATTTGCAACTCCCTTGATAATCCCACCCTTTGCAATACCTTTTTCATCCCACTACCACACATAAACAAGCTCATGAGTAATATTCTTTAATAGAACATCTTGACAGAATGACATAGCATCATTATTGCCAAGCTGAGTCCCTTGAGAGTGTAACATAATAGAAGAGTGTATGATCCAAATAAAGGAAAACAAGTTTGTTATTCAAATATTTCATATTGGAATTTAAAATAAGGTAACACAAATATTAGATCAACTTGAAGAGTTTGATCAACTTGATTTTAGTTTTTGATAAGGAAGATGAAATGTGTGCCTTCAATATTGCATCAATAGTATTACTATATACTCCTTATCCATGGATTACAATGTACTCCTTAAACATCCTTCGATAAGGGAGATGAAATGTGTCTCTTTAATATTACATCAATGCTTAAAATATGTACATGAGGGATAGGTTCATTACATACCAGCGGATATCAAACCATTTAAGTACTGCAACTTCATTTCCAATCTATATGAATCCACACTTCCATCTACTTACCTATTCCTAACTCCATCAACCACACCATCCACATCACAATACAACACTTCTTCATCAAAATCTCACATTATTGAGGAGCTCCCATCACTACCCCACATTAAGCCTCCACTTTTACACCTCGACCTTCATCATAGTCAGCTACATGTACATGTGGTCAAACCCAATCCACATCAGTAGGACAACCGTCCACATCATCAACATCAACATCACCCATTATCACCACTAATTCATCATCATATCTCCAACCAAAACACCCACTATTGCTCCATCCACAATAGCGTCATCAATCATCCATAAAACCCCTCAACCAAATCCATCTTCATATCAACCAACTGATGTCTCATAAGTCGATTTGATAAACTGTGAGATGCCTTTTTATCATACATCTCTTCCCTCATTGTAGTCAGAAGTCATCCATGAGCTCCACATCTCCACATCCACTCCATCCACCTCATCCAAACCCACACAAGTTGTAGTCCACCTCACCAATCCTAGTATTGGTGAATACATGGTCTAATATGTCATAGTTACACCACTAAGCATCCAAACTGTTAGGAATTATGGTCATCCACATGACCCACCATTATTCATACGAGAGGTGTACACCATGGGTTCAACACCTAATTGAATTTATTTAATATATGGGGGGTCGATTCATCATCCGATCCACCTTTCCTAGATGAACCTAAGTAGCTAGTCCTTGCCAACATAGAGCACATGTCTAGTTTCCCATCATGATACTTTCATCGAGTCAATAGGAAAGGATATCGCCTAGGATGATAAGAATAGGGTATGCATGACATCATTGAAAATTCATATCAAGAAGCGCATGACCATTCAGGTTTGGGTTACCATTCACATTCTTTCGCTTCCTCTTTTGAACAAGCTCTTCAAAACCTCTATTTAGATTTAGAAGAGGAAACTAACACAATGATGTCTTTGAGGGATTATATAAAGAATTTGATGTCATGTCGATAGCTTCAAATAACTATGATGATGAATCGACCCCAATCACGTTATTCACTGAATAGGATAACTATTATCTCATAATGTCCCTCATCCATCAATCCATATTTAATTTGCTCCTCCCAAAGGAGTGACTTGAGCCAACTGGTGAACCGCCACCGCCACCTCATCCACTTCACCAAAACATCATGTAACATATGTACATAATAAAAAATACAAAATACAAAAACATCAAAAAAATATCTTTGCATTGCATTTGCATGGCCTTGTCATTTGAGTTTACACATATTTCTTGTTGTTATACAGGTTCTCAGGGTTCCTTCATCAATTCTATAAGGCTAGATAAACCACCCTTTACAATGCCACTCACCATTTCCCACTAAGATCATAAATCCTATTGACTTGTTCATCCCACTCCATAATCCATATAATTTGGTAGAACCAATTCCAATTGACATTAGCCTCATTTATATGGAACGTATTTCATCACCACCATCCTTTGTTGAATTTATCCTTTCTAAGGAAATGTTAAGATCTTCTACCAACTATATTCCTCCTCCACCATCGCCTTCACCCTTAGCTTCAACTTTTTCTAGGTATAAATGGAAGAGACTATTCCAGAGGATTTTTATAACATCATTAATGCTATTCATCTAATCCCAATACCCCATAAGCTTGAGGAAGGTTCACACATGGACATTGAAGATACTATAGATGTGAACCTTTGTACAGATGCAGATAATCCAAAAATTGTTAAACTTGGAAAATGTTTATCCATTGATGAACAAGAGTAATTAATAACTATCCTCAAGAAGAAGAAGGACATATTTGCATGGTCCTATAAACACATACCAGGTCTTGACCCTAACTTGGTTGTCCATAATTTAACCTTGCATCCTAATGCTAAATCAATCGAACAAAAACTAAGAAACATCCTACCATTGCCCTCATGGTCAAAGAAGAGCTTCCAAAGCTATTAGAAATGGATTTTATCCAACCCATTGACTATACTGAGTGGATTTCAAATATGGTACTCATTCGTAATCCTAACGGGACGATACATATTTGCACTGACTTTCGAGATCTTAATAAAGTGTGTCCTAAGGATGACTTTCCTCTACCAAACATCGATAATCTTGTTGATACTTGAGCTGGCCATGAAATGCTTTCTTTAATAGATGATGTTTTTAGAATACAATCAGATTCGAATTAATATTGATGACCAATACAAAGCAATATTCACAACACCTTTGGGGACTCTTTGTTACAAGGTAATTCCAGTTGGCCTTAAAAATTTAGGTGCCATGACATACATCTTCTATGATTACATGCACAAGATCATTGAAAACTATGTGGATGATCTATTGGTAAAATTCAAAATCCAACAAGAGCACATAGGTGTCTTCGAGAAATTTTTTGATTGACTTCTAGAACATAAGGTAAGGTTGAATCCCAAGAAGTGTGTCTTTGGTTTCACCTTAGGTAAACTCCTAGGATTCATTGTCTCCAAGAGAGGCATTGAAGTGGTTCCAAACAAGATCAATGTCATTATGGAGATGCCTTCCCAATAAACTTGAAAGAGTTGTGTAGTTTAAAATTAAAGATACAATCAATCCATCGTTTCATTGCACAACTCTCAAACAAATGCATGTCATTCAATCACCTGCTATAAAAGGAGATGATATTTTCATGGACAGAAGAATGTTAAAAAATATTTTGATGATATCAAACAATACTTAGTTTCTCCACCAGTCTAATCCCCCACCTCACCAAGGGGTCCTCTTCCATATTTATATTTTAGTATTAACACAAAAGGTGGGTCAAGGAACTAATAGGCTTTCCAGTCTAAAGGGAGTAGAAGAGTCTGAGCCACTAAAAATCATCCACTTGAGAGAGTTATATGCTTAATATATTTTATATATGTATATATACATGGCTAATACATAAAAACATCATTCATACACATTGTATTTCACACATTGCATTACACAATCACATTCATTATCACTCCCGCACATTCCATCCATCATATTAGGGATCATTTGTTAAGTTTAGACAATAATTGATCCAATAAGTCTTGTCACCTTAATAAAGGGTGCCCTCAAGTCCATGTCCATCTTATTATGCCATTTCATATATCAAGGTATCATTTACAATACAAATATCCATCATTCCTAGGTGTTTTCAGTCACTCGTCCACTTCTAGTGTTCCAAGCAACCTTCAATACATGTCAAGTTTCTCTAGGACCAAGACACATTTTTAGTAAATAAAATATTAAGTTATGGGAGTTAACTCTAATATTCTTGAACCAAATACATCTCACACATATTAAAAAATATTATGTCAAAGAGAGATTACACCATGATTGGGTTGAACCTCGAAGCGAAAAAGTCATCTTTGCCTATCCCATTATGCACATAGTCCAAAATAAAAGATAATGGTCATAACCATTAATAACACTTCCAAATAAAAGAATAAGTAGTAAGGATAGAATGAAATTCTCAGCATACCTTGGTTGAGAATCTGATTTTCCAAAGCTCTAACTCTTTTACAAATCACACACCACAGATCCTTAAGTAGTAAAGATAGAACAACATTTCCATCCAGATGGTTAGATAGTCTAATTACCCAAATCTTAGAGATCAGATCATTAGACTATGAAGCTAATATCCACTAGGGCGATAGATGCTTGATTGGCAATGGAGTACGCTCATGTGTGGTAACACGTCTCTTTTGAAGAGACCTCTGATTGCACATAAGGACATGCTAGCTTCCTGATCTCCTCCATGACATGTTTCAGATCAATTTACTCAAGATGAGTTAATGAACTCACTTGCACACACATTGGTTCTTGATTGCATTGAGTCATTACCATGCTCATGATTGGTAAAATGAATATTTCACTACACATACATTTGGTCTTGGAGAAATTAGATAGAACTTAGTGAGTTTGTTCGACATCACTAGGATGTTTGAGTCTCTGTCAAAACAACTCTAGAACAATCATCCATAAGCCAAACCAATATTTATGTCATTATCCTACCGTTACATGAGTCTTCCACTTCACATACCACCATTTTGGTGACATTGATTAGGTGACAATGATAAATATGGTCAAATAACAAATGCTCATTAGAGTTTCAGTTCATTTACAATCATAAACATTATCATTACATTATCATCCATCACATATACACATGCATTCACATAAACATCCACACAAATTCATAACACAAAAGCTATGTATATATAATCATATATACAATGAAAACTCGAAGGCTATATACAATGAATCACCAAGGCTCGTATACAAAAAGTTCCACACAACACTAACTAGCACTCGTAGGCAGACTCTTATGACCCTTATGGAACCCTAGACTGAGAGACACTATGCTTAGAGTTACTATGCCTAATAAAACCTGCTAGGGAGGAGGAGAGTCGCTCTGGTAGCCCAATGTGGTGTTGCATAAGCAGGTCCTCTAAATCCTGGATGTACCCCTCCTAGGATCTAAGGTATAGCACATCCTACCTTTTATGAGTGTCCCTTCATGCTAACTCTACCTGAAGCCTTGCTATCGCATCCTCACCTCCACCTGTTACCACCCATGCATCCAACTTTGCATGTAGTAAAGAAATATCTGCATCTTACTCCATATTCATATGTTGAAGTTGGTCTCGCTCAACCTCAATTCTAGCCCACTCCTCATCACTCCAACTAGAAGGCCTCTCCTTGACCTTCCCATGTCATACCTATCATAATCATAACCCCCAATCTCTAAAGGCTACTCTACTATGACCCTTGCATGCCTCCCTTGGCTACTAGATCAATGATATCTATGATGTTGAGGGGTCCCCTTGATATCTTCCATTGTCTCCTCATCATCCCCACCCCCTCCTCAACAACCTGACTTGCTATCCATGGAGGCTATGAAGTGAACAAAACCTCATACTCCGCTATGGTCTCAACATCATCCACATCTGAGAGATCTAACTCCTCATCACACTCATACTCCACTTGCCACTCCACACAAGGTAGGCTCAACTCATCATATTTATACCTATACAACACTGGAGCATCAGTTACGCCCTACTGTATCCTAAACTACCACAACACACATGAGAACTAGATCAACTCCACCTCACTCCCATTTTTCCCAACCACCCATATCACTTTCCTAACATATTGTAGTTAATATCTATCATTGGGCCACCTAGAATCTTGCCATGGTCTCTAGTTGACCTGATCTAGTGTCAACCCTACATATAGATCTCTAAACTCCTGGTCATTGTGACTAGGATGACTCAACTGGACCTCCTTAGTTGCCCACCATCTCAAAGCATAAGGATGATCTCTATCCCACTCCTCGTATGGTAGGCCCATAGGATGAGTTATACTGACATGCTCCCATACCCATATCTACAGTAGCACACTACAACCTAATCCCTTTCACCCCCACCTCCTCACTTTAGACAACTCCATATAAGTTTGAGCCAATAGAGTTGGTACCCATACATACACCTAAGGCTCATCGATCATATCATACACCAATCGAATCATGTTCTATTGGAACTGACAACCAATGTTGTTAGGAACCAGTATGTTGGCCAACAGGAGCATGACCAAGGTGATTAGGGCCTCCAACTGCTTCTTTAGATACATCTCTAAATACCTAATCCCTATACCCCTGATGCTCATATATCTCCACCCATCTCCAAAAATCTACCTCAACTCATACTCCTTATCGTCTCCAACTTGGACACGTAACCCCTACATTGGTACTTGGAATATGCAGTATACATCTTCAAGTGTCACTGTCACCTCCCCTATCAGGAGCTGGAAGGTCCCCCTATCTGGATCCCACCTTTCTACCAAGTCAAAAATATACCCCTCATCAGCCCTCACCACCTCAATATGTGCAACTCCAACCAATCCCACCCATTCCAACCAATATCAATGATCCTTCTATAGCACCTTTCTCACCCCTGGTATGATAGGTGAGAATCGATATCGAACCTCCAAAATCCTCAACTTCAATACAACACAATATGCAAATGCACATTACCATCACATTCATTGTAAAACAAATATTACAAAATCCAAACAAGATATCTAAGGGCACTTACCTTAGCCACCTACACCTCAACTCCTGCTACCACACCCACTCCCTCCATCACCATTGACACACTCCTTCACACTCACCCAACCTTCTTTAGACATTGCTTTTGGAACTCTCGAATGCAAGAATAAATTAATTTTTTCCTCTACAACCCTTTTATAATCAATTCTAGTGCACTCAAATGCCCTTGGGCATCTGCTTGGTGCACTCAAATACTCCCCTACATCTACCAAGTGGTAAACGCTCTCCCATTTTTGTGCCTAATGTGGACATTGGTCGACGTTTGACTCTAGAATGTTGTAAAAGGACTCAATGAGCCTCAAGTTTTAGCAAAACCCCATAAAATCAGCTCAAATTTCACCCATGCATCCATTATATCATTCAATTATATTTTGTGAAGATATGAATTGATTTGGATGCTTTATTTTTAATTACGACCAAAAGTCATAAAAACACCTAAATCGTGTACTAACACCTCAAAACAGTCCAAAACTTCACAAAACTTCCACATTCAATATTCTATTCCATCACATTTTGTGGTAATTTGGATTGATTTGGGTATTTACTTCTTGATTGCGACCAAAAAGTCACAAAATACCCTAAATTGCTTCAAAATATCCCAAATCAAATTCCAAATTTCATAAAATCATCAAATTCACTCATCAATCATTGCATCATTCACATTCATAGCATCATCCATATTCACATTCACCTACATCATTCAAAAGATGCTAAAAATATAACACCTAATGCAATATGTGATCAAATTGACAAGATATAACATATAACCAAATGCAAAGATAAAAGATAAAAGAAATGTGCCCATATTTATTCATATTTGCCAAATATTCTTTAAAAAAAGGTTACAAAAACATCCCTCTTAGGGATTGACCATTGTGATACATATTACAATCCACAATTCTTGTGGTAGATGTCCTCAATAGACTCTTAGGATCCTCAAAATTTGATTATAGGAGGGATTACTCGGAACCTCTGTTTCTTGATATTATGAACATAGATCTTAGTGATATTTAGCCTTGGAATTCCTATATGACCTACACACATGAAAATACAAATATAGTCAGTAGCATATGAGGCCTCCCAAAATGAGGCTTAAATCTTGAATAGTGTAAACCATAAGCAAATGTATGAAATGATAAAGAAATGCTTGAAAACAATGAAATAATGCTTGAAATACTGAATGTAAAGAATGTAAATGCTACTACACTAGGTTATAAATCCAATGAAAATATTGCTAATCTAATCTAATGGCTAAAAATAATAGAAAAGAGACATCGGATCGTAGTTTTCTCTCCAATTTGGCAGAGCTTCACTATCGCATTTGCATGTGAAATCTTCCAGAATTTGCTTGTAAAATTTGGGCCTTAAGTAGACTCCCAAAATCCTTTCTCTATCTTCCCCATGAATCCAATAACAATATTCAGTTACGTTCTGGCAGTTGATAAGATACGTCTAGAAGCTTCCATCTCCCAACCGTCCAAGAAGCCATTGCACTTAACGAATTTCACTCGACTCTGGTAGCCCAAGTTGGTTATAAACTTAGCTACTATTGATAGGTGCAGTTATAGGCAGGTAGCCCATAGTTGCTATCATCATCAATAGCTAACATGTAGTCACTTTGGTTGTTAGTGGTTGTAGATACAGTTCCTAATTTCATTAGCGGTTATGGCTAAATAGGGCTAGCCTACCCTAACTAAGTGGTTAGAACCACTGTTGGATCCTGGAAAGGTCCAAGATTAGTCATATGACCTACAAAGGTATCCATATGAATAACCTCCTAAATATGACATGTTTTAGGTGTCTACACATCCAATCAAAATCCCCTTTTCTATTGGAGTAAAAGTAGAAATCACTTATTATACTATTCACAATCAATACACCATTCACATGCACTACATAATTCACATTTCTTTACATCATTTCATATCATCCAAATGAATCTTATATCTAGTGGTCTACTCCATTTCCCTTGGCAGTTGTAGCGATTGGCTATCCATGTAATTCAGTAGGATGGGTAGATCACCATAAGGACGCTTGTTCATTCACATTCATTTACATCATTTATATCATCCAATCAAAATACCCTTTTTATGTTGGAGCAAAAGCAAAAATCACTCATTGCACTATTCACAATCAATACACCATTCACATGCACTACATCATTCATATCATCCAAGTAAACCTCGTATCTAGTGGTCTACTGTATTCCCCTAGTGGTTGCAGCAATTGGCTATCCATGTAATTTAGTAGGATGGGTAGATCACCATAAGGATGGTTGTCCATATCATCATCCAACATCCTCTTGTTTGAAAACAAAATATTTTTGGTCCCTCATTTTGTGAGTGAGATTATGCTCAGAATTTTTTGCTTAAAATTTATCATTAATACCCTTTTCCATGGGATACCAAACACAAATAACTATTACTACATCATTCTCTTTCACATGCAGGAATTGTGCATAGTCACTAGGACTTTCTCTTCTAGCAGTCACCCGATCTTAGGATGATTGGTTCCTGTTATTTCATATTTTGCATTTTCATCATTTTGTATTTCAATGACATCAATAGGCATGTTTTCAATAGCATAGAATCACCCCAAACTTGGGGTAACCTAATTTGATTTTATTTTCCCACACCATGATAAATCATATATTCACAATAATTCATATCATCTACACTTTCAAAAATCCTTTTTCTTTTGGGGCAAAAGTAGAATCATTCATCACAATCATTTACATAATTCGTATCATCTACACTTTCAAAAACCCTTTTTTCTATTAGGGCAAAAGTAGAATCATTCATCACATTCATTTACATCATTCATATCATTCCTATTTCAAAAATCCCTTTCTCTGTTGGGGCAAAAACATAATCAATCACTACACTATTCACAATCACACCATTCACAATCATTGCATCATTCCTTTACATCATTCATATCATCATCATTTCTATCAATTGGCTCATGATAAATTGGCTCGTGAGATTCATTCTTCACTCATTCGCTAATTGAGGGGGTAAGCTACAATAACAATTTTTGTCTTCAGGATCTTCTTGCGCACCAAGGAAAATAAGATGCTTCACCAAACCAGGTGTCTCTTGTTTTTGCATCGTATTGTATTTCACATGCAATACAAAAAGGGGTATCTGTAGACACAAAATCCTAGCCACTTGTCATCCATTCACATCCTCAAATCATAGCCCTTCATTATATATATATGTATATATGTATGTAATATTTATATTATATTTAATAAATATATATGTATATATATGAATAAATCTTAGCCACCCATCATGATTTAATCTCAACCATCCATTTAACATGATCCATGTCACATATCAAAGTCATAATCTTAGCCCTTTTTAATCTCAGCCACCTATTGGTATCGTCGAAACCCTAACATGTTAAGGGCAAGTTATAAAATATCATTCATTATTATGAATGAGGGTTGATCAATTTAGAAGTTGATTGGTGATTCCTGATGTTAGAAAGCATTAGAGACCTTCATCCATCATCATCCAAACCCTAGCATTTTGCTAACACCTTCCCTCCTTGTTGCCACTGCATCCTCCATTTTTATCACCAAAACACCTACAAAACCCTACCATGATTATGCAGAGTGTCTTCCATCACCTATAAATCCTCTTGGGTATTCCCCAAATACCCTAGAGTATCCCAAGAATATCACAGGGTGTTCACTACCTTCCCTAAATGCTCTTGGGTGTTTCCCCTTAGCCAGTTTACATTCTACAAACCCTTGAACACTTACAGGCGTTCGTGCATCACCAAATCATGAAATAAGAGACATAGATCAAGTAAATCTGGTACATTCTGATAAGGTAATAGGTATTATTGATTTTCAACCTATATTTTTTGTATTTGAATTATATTTTATCATCATTGCACCTAGGGTTTGTAGATCTATTATTCGAAGGGTCTCACAAAGTGGAGCCCTCGCATTTACTACTAAAAATTTTGTGTTGTGATCTATTTGCAAGTATAGAAGACTTCTTCATTAACAGTTGTTGTAGATCGAGTGATCCTTTAGGGATACGCAAGCCCACTCACAAATTTTTTGAAGTGAAGATGATACATAAGCACCAGCAATTCTTTTGAACGAGGGTTTTGAACCCTCTTACTATAATAATCATATGAAAGCAATACGTTGCATTGTAACCCCTGATTTTTGGTAAATTCATTGTATAAAGTGGATATCCAGGCTCCTTGAGTTCAATATAAATAAGATCTATCATTTTATGCATACTGTATAATTTTCTTTGATCTAGTTCTTTTATTGGTGTTGTTCATTTTCGCTTTACACTCTTTATAAACCTTCATCAAAGAGGCCATGACCATCCTAGATTTTAATTCTAGAGAGAATTTTGCTTCAAAAAAGTATCTAGTTGCATAATTGGGTGTAGTATCAATCAATATTTCATGCCACTTAGTTGGTGTTATATTTGAATAAAAAAAAATTTCTATACATGATAGAGTACATGGTCAAGTAGTTAAAACATTATGTTTAGACCCTGCACCCTATAGACTTGTGTAGATTAAAATTACCTCTTTAAGTGGTTTTCATGGTTTAGTATAAGTTGGTTTATAAATGCCAAATAAATATAATATTATAGATAAACCTGAGAGCAAAAATTCAACCTCAAACCTAGGATTAGCTAAAATAAACCCAAAAAATATAGGGAAATCAAATTTAGTTAAGATTGCCACCTTTAGTAAGAGATTTAAACTCAAAAAGGATAGAACCGCCAACTAAATTATCTATATAACAATTTTGGAAATGACATTTTTTTGTTTGATTAAAATTTTGTGGTATATGGATTGTTCCTATTTTATTTTATTTTTGATTTGATAAAAGAAGGGGTTTTTAAAGGGTCCCTCAACATTTTACAAGAGGGGTTTTGAAAGGCTCCCCCAAAATTTAGATCCAACAATAAAACAACTTAAAAGGAAACCAAAGTGAAGCACCAGATCCAGAAATCAAGAATCCAAACACTAGGCTAGATTCCATGAATCCATTACAAACAACAAGCCCACTTTAATGAGTTAAAATTTTCCCCAAAATAAAATAACCAAAATCCAAAAGGGGCCATCCTAGAACAAATTCCAAAGTATTTGGCCAAAGAAGAGCATCCAACTTTGAATTCAAAATTCAAAAATTAGAATCCCACCTAAAGTTGGAACCCAAAACTTGGCCATTCAGGCCATTGGGATCTAACACACCAACCTTGTACTCACAAAAAAACCAAAGGAAAAACTACCCCGAATAAAATCAACCAGTGAGCAACATGGGCCAATCAAAGTGCAAATCTTAAACAACCAGCCTGAAACCAGCACCATGAATGAAATTGAAAACTATTTTTGAAAAACCAATCCCATGCACTACAACCGACCACCATTCCTTAATTTTTTTATTCTAGCTCAGGATGGGAGTACCACATGGCCTCAAAACATAATGGCTTGGAAAAAAATTTGAATGTAGAGGAGATTCTAACCAAAGAGGATTGTGGTTTGACCTAGCTTTAGGGAGGGAGACCAGGGATGTGTCCCCAAAAAATGACAATCCTTGTTTCGAAAAAGACACCCTATCTATCGTGCATATCCCAAAAGTAAAACAAAACCCTAGAAGAGTTATTAGTAGGACTGAAAATAAACCCAACCATTTACCAAATAGACTTTCTTACAATGTCGATAATATTAGATTAAAACTTAGATTCCTGAATGAAAATAATATCTAGGGCAACCTCTTTTCTAAAGGATAAAATTAAATATCGTTTGGAGGAACCATTCAAACATCTAATATTTCAAGAGATGAATTTTATTTGTGGTATTTAGAGCAAAGCTTCTTTTCACCAAACATCATCTGGAGATATTGTCTATAGACATCAAGTTTCGGTTACCTGATACCAACTTCCTCACACTTTTCCACTTTCAGCAAAGTCTGAAACTCATTTGCAATTTCATAATCTACTTTTTTTGTAGAGCCTTGTTAGTGGGTTTGTCAACTTTTTTCTCTATTCCAATATCAATGTGGCTCTTTCGGTAACTTCTAGTTTTAGGACCAGGAGACCCTTTTTCCATAAATAGTTTGGGAACTGGTATTACTTTTGGTTGCACTATTTTTTGGACAATAGGTTCTTTTTGTTAAATACCTACAAATGAATTATGAAGGATAATATCTTTAGGACTTACCTTCACCAGAGAAAGGCTAGCCTTCCTCCTAGTTTATGGTTTTGGAGTCTTTAAGTTCTCTTCCTGACTAGAATTTGGGATATTCAACTTTCAACCACCTTCCACATCATCCCTTTTGTCATATTCAACCAGATTCAAGGGAATAGAGGGATCCCTCCTTTAGGTTCAAAGGATTCATAGCCTCCCTTTCATGAATAACTACTAAATTTTAACTCCTAGGTTTTTTAGGAACCCATATTTGTTTCTTCCCTTTTGAATTTACCTCTTCCATAGTATGTTGAATAGAAAAATGTTCTAAAATGTGACCATGCTTACCACATCTCTTGCACATCATCGACCTATTATTATATTAAACAAGTTGAACCCAAATACCCAGATCTAAGATAAGCTCAATAGAGATTGTAAGATTTTTCTCTAAATCAATCATGACACACATTCTTGCGAAAACCATACAAATTTTTTCTCTTATTGCTGCATGAATGGTGATGAGGTCACCAATATCTTTTGATATGCCTCTAAGGATGTCATGTTACCAAAAGTGTATAGGTATACTAGGTAACCTAACCCATAGAGGGATGATGTTGACCTTCTGAGTATAAGGGTTGAAATTTGTTCTCCATTTATGGAGGAATAAGACCCTCTTTCCAAAAAACCATGGCCCTCCATCTAGAATTTGTCTAGAGTCCTTTTCGTAGTTGTGTTTGATCAAGAAAAAGGACTTAGAAATTTCCATAATATCAAGAGAACCTAGTGGTCTCCACTTAACCAGATCTCACCTTCTAATAGAGTCCAAATCAAGTCTACTACCCTAAAATTTACCTACAAGGTTCCAAGAGCCTTCCTCTTTGGCTATCTGGAGAAAATCACTCAAAATATGAAGCTGATGTGAAACTAGGGAAAGATCAAATTGAAAATGCTTCCCATCAAGGTTTCTAGAATTTACTACCAATTTGGCATAGAAAATAGAATGATTCAGATGATTCCCAACTGTCTGACCCTCTCGTTCATGGAATAGAGTCAACCTCTCAAAATTTCCACTCACCCGACCCGAAGGGGCATGGGTCCCACCCTTAAATTTACCTGGATCCCAAACCTGGTATTACACGGGGACCAAAGGTCCTTTAAGTTCAAAACAGATCCCATATTTAGTATTCAACTTCTTCACAATAGGATCACCACCGTCAATCCGACCATCTACCACCTTGAGCATCCAACAATCCTGCTTCACCACACTCCCACGCTCACACATTTTCAAAACCTACCTTCGATCGATTATTCCTATTTTATTTATTAATACATAAAGCCTTAAATATAAAAATAATAGAAATATTAACATTCCTTTTCCTATCTATCTTAGATTTATAATTGCTATACTCATCATTTCTAATAATGCAATAGACGTATAAATTATTGCTATCTCTACTACACACATTGTGTACATTTACATCTGAATAAAGATCATCATCATTTAAAATAAGAACTTCCATTGAACCTGCTTGATGATGCCTTATCTCGACATCATAAATATAAATATTAGAAAAAGCATTATTTGTTTCAATATTGTAAGAATAGTTCATATTGTTATCACCATAATTTTTATCTCCCATGATATCATTATATGTATAGTAAGTTTTTTTATTTTTTTAACTTCTTTATGATATTTATGTATCCCAACCAATCATTGGTAAAACAAGACATGATCCTCTCTCTTTTTTGGATTTAAATACAATGGCAACTTGTCAACTATTTCTTGTGGGAGAGGTGTAATGATATCCATGTCAAGTTGGTCATCCTCTAATTCACATGTCTTGAGGGTATTGTAGATAAAATTTAGGACTCCCCTTGTATGTTGACTTTTAAGCCTTTACTACCACAAAATATCTCTGAATTACATAGGTCCCAAACATGAAATAGACACAATATTAAATATCAAATATAATATTGCAATGAGTAGAATTATGTGAGCAAATTAATATGTATATCAAGTCTTATAATAAATCAAATAACATTCATTTATATATAGAAATATGAATGTAAATAACCTGAATCATTCATGTACTATGCATGAAGAAAACTTACAATATTAATTGCTCAAAATGTATACAACCTTTATTACTCTACTTCTCTCTTGCTACACTTTGTTACTCTTCATTTCTCTTTTCTTGTTGTTACATTCCTATGGAGCATTATCTCCATAATATAGCCATAGTAATATGACTCTTTAGATACTTGACTATTGCTCTCCTATGACTCTTGACTTCTCATCTTACCACTTGTATACAAGATGAACACTTGACTCTACAACACTTGGACATATGTGCATGACTCTTGCACTCCTAATCTAGGATACTTGTGCACATCCTCACATTATATATTTGCACTCTTACATACATGTGCATTTTCTCTCTTGCATGACACTTGTGCAATTCTTGCACATTGACACTTACATAAATAGGGAAATATAAATCACATCCTAAACTATAGACTCAATCCTAATCTATTAAATATTTATAATTGTACCATAAAGGTACCATGGAGGTACATTAGCATGTACCAAATAATGTAATATATCTCAACACCCCCTATATTACATTATTTAGTTATTAAAGACTTTAGTCTTCAATCTTGGTCTTCATATTTATTTTCAATATTGGTCTTCAATCTTCAAATAACCCTACACTGTTCATGAGATTTGTCTTGATTCTACCTCTTTCAGATCTTTATCTGAATCTTCAGTGTATAATTCTTCTTTGGCTTTGGATCCAGTTTTTCTGTTAGTCTTTCTTGTATGATTTCCTCTAGTCTTCTTCTTTCCTCTTCTCTTCTTCATATTCGGCTATGATGTTCTTAATAATGTACTTTCTAATCATTGATTTAGTAAATCATCACAATAATACAACTTTTATTTTAATGATTCCTCATTTAAACTAACATAAGCTTCATTCAAATAATATGTGTCATCTTTTATTTCTTGTATTTTTTCTTGAAAAATATTAGAGATAAGCAATGACAAGTATATCATCAAGCATTGTTTTGATGAAAATATAATGGTGTTTTGTGAATTCCACCATGTTCTAATTTATTTTTATGAAGATAACTTATAAGTGTTGTAAATTTTTTCATCTTTTGCATCTTTGAGAAATAATGAAAATTTATCTTTTAAGCCATTTGTCATTTACTTATTTCCATCAAAATCATCTATTCAATTTGAGAATAAAACTTTACTTTGCTTATCATTTCTTCAATATCTTCATTGAATGCATTTCTAATAATTTCTTCCATTATATGAATCTATTCAATGATTTATTTCCTTTGA
Source organism: Wollemia nobilis (assembly GCA_028583015.1). Taxonomy (NCBI): domain Eukaryota; kingdom Viridiplantae; phylum Streptophyta; class Pinopsida; order Araucariales; family Araucariaceae; genus Wollemia; species Wollemia nobilis. Next base: position 13,820,768 of record JAQPPZ010001844.1, read on the forward strand.
AGTAGTAATCCTTATAATTCCCAATTTAAATTTTTGTAAATTTTAAGTTTTTCTAATTTTTGAAGTAGAAAGCCTTTTATCTCCAAAATTTTAAATAAAATTCCTTCAAAAAATTTAAATTTCTAAAACTCTTCCACTCTAAAAATTTCAAAATCTAAAAGAACCTTTCAACTCCAATCTTTTAATCTAAAAAATTATTAATTTATATCAATCCTTATAAATCCAACATTCAATTAAAATTCTCAAAAATTCTAAATAATGCTTAACCCTTATAACTCCATTCAAAAATCATTTAAATAATACTTTAGCATATTTCTCTCCAAATCTCAATTGAAATTTAGAACAAATATAAAGTAACATTGGAAAGTTACCTAATGATGCACTAAATATTGACGTTATTTCCAACATAATTAGTTTTGTAACCTTCCTTCTATTACTTCTCAAAGCGCTCTTTGCACATCTTGAATGCTTTCAAATGCTTTCTCTATTGCATGTTTCAAGTGTCTTTCTCTTCTCTAAGTATCTATCTTTCTTTTGCTTGTGTATTTCCTCTTCAAATACCTACCCTTATTGCCTTTTTTTCTCCTTTTTTTTTCTTGAAGATCTCTTCTTTGAGTATCTTTATTTATGCTCTGTTCTATCTCAAAGATCTCTTCTTTGAATATCTTTCTTTCTTTTATGTTCTACCTTGAATATATCTTCTTTGATTGCCTTTATTTCTTCTTTATTTTGCCTAAACGTCTTTCTTCACTTCTCTTTATTCTTATGTTGCCTTGAAGATCTTTTTCCTTCTTGTATGTTGCCTTGAAGTTCTCTTTTCTTCTACTTGTATGTCGCCTTGAAGCTCTCTTTTCTTCTCTTGTATGTCACCTTGAAGTATACTTTTCTTCTCTTGTATGTCACTTTGAAGTATTATTTTCTTCTATTGTATGTCACCTTGAAGTTTTCTTCTCTTCTCTATCGTGAGCCTCAAATGTCCTTTTATATTTTGTTACTTGATCCTTGTTTAAGACTTAACTACTCATAAAGTCCAAACAACTTCTGGTGTTCACTAGAAACCAAATAAACTTTTGTATTTTGCATAGGTTGAACATCAATTAAACTTCTCTTAGGGTTGAGCGATGACTAAAATCTACTAGGGATTAGCAATGATGGCTTTAGCAACATTGCATTACACTACAAGATAGAGGTCAAAGCAATAGAACATCTTATTGAATTAATATAAGTGATACATTCAAGTATAAATATATGGCCATTTAAATAGGAAGATAGATTCCTTGGCCAACACTCTACTTATATGTACAAGAGACACCTTACACATTGACACTTGTGTATTTGTTACATTGCATTAAGTAACTATAAAACTTCCCCCCAAAGTAATCTTATATAGCCAAATGATGTAATATATTCTAACACCCCCTTGTATTGCATTATTTGGTATGAAGTTCTCTTGAATCACATAGATGATATCTAAATATTTGAAACTTGATTTTCCCAAGTACCTTTGTAAAGATGTATGCTAGTTGATCTTCTGTAGGAACGTACTTGAGAATGATATGCTTGTTCTGAAAATGTTCCCTGATGAAATTACATTGAGCTTCAACATGTTTTATTCTTTCATTTATGATTGGATTATTGATCAGATTCAGCACACCTTGATTATCACAGAATATCATAGTAGGAGTTCATTTAATTCCCATGTCAGATAGTATGTATTGTAGCCATAGATCTTCACATATTATATCTCTTGTTGCTCGGTATTCTACTTTGATTGATGATTGTGCTATTGTATATTACTTCTTGTTTTGCCAAGATATGGGTCCTAATCTGAGATAGAAGACATAACCTAAGGTTGATTTCCTGTTATCAAGAGATCCAAAATAATCTAAATTTGAGTATCCCTACAAATAATATCTTTGATATCCTTTAGATAATTTAATCCATAGTCTGTAGTCTTCTTGATATATTGTAGTATTATTTTTGTAGCTTTCCAATGACTTTCCCTTGGTTCTTGCATAAATCGAGAAAGATAATTTACTGCAAATACTAGGTCTGGTCAGTTGTTTGTTAGATATAGGAGACTTTCGATCACTTGATGATACATTATTGTTGAAACCAATGGTGTTTTATCATTTTTGGATAGTTGAATTCCTTGTTCCATTGGTGTATCTTTGGGCTTACATTTTGTCATTCTGTATTTTTCAATGAGAGATTTTGCATACTTTGATTGAGTGATAAATATTTTATCTTCTCCTTGATAATCTCTAGACCAAGGTAGTAGTTTATTAGACCTAGATCTATCATTTCAAATACCTTTTCCAAATCCCTTTTGATGTCATTTATTAACTTTTTTAAACTTCTAGTAATCACTATGTCATCAACATATACTATGAGAATCAAGATATCATTTTCATTTTTCTTGGTATATAGACTAGGATCAAATGAACTTCTTTTGAAATCAATATGTAATAGGTGATCATTTATATTTATATTCCATCTCTAGGAGCTTTTTTCAACCCATAAAGAGATTTATTCAGTTTGCATACCTTGCTTTCTTGTCCTTGAATTAAAAACCTTCAGGTTGTGTCATATAGACTTCTTCTAAGTCATCATTAAGGAATGTAGTTTTCACGTCCATCTGATATAGTTTCCATCCTTGATGTGTTGCTAGCGTGAAAACTATTCAAATAGTGGTCATTCGATCTATTGGTGTGAATGTTTATTCATAATCATTTTCCTTTGTCTGAGTATATCCTTTGGCTACTAGTCGAGCTTTGTATTTGTCGATTGTTCCATCTGCTTTGTATTTGATTTTGTAAACCCACTTGCATCCTATATTTTTTTTTATCTGTAGGTAGATTTACTAGATTTCATATTTTATTATTTTTGAGTGATGTATATTCAAATTCCATAGATGCTTTCCAGTGTGAGTTTTCTAATGCCTGAGAAGTTGATGTTAGTTCTACTGAATTACTTAACATTTCCCTATTTATTTTGTTCATGCTACGAGTTTGTGGTATTATAGAAGTGAGATCCAAAATTATTTCCAAATTTGATTCTCTAAGAGTATCTCTGAGCCATATTGGTTCTTTTCTATGCAATACTGGTGATGCTTTTGTATCTCATTCTTGAGATTCTGATTCTGACTCTATACTAATTGTATATTCTTTAGATAGATCTATGAGGACTCGTATGTCACCCCTAGATTTATCTGTGTTGATCTTGGCTTTCTCATCAAAGATCACATCTCTACTAATGTAAACTTTCTTTGTAGAAGGATATATAATTATGTATCTTGTAGATTCATTGTCATAGCCAACAAATATCCATGTCATAGTCTTGTCATCTAGTTTAGTTCTATTTTGTTTTGGAACATGCATATAATATTTGCTTCAAAATATCTTTAGTTTTTCTATATTGGGCTATTGTCCTGACCACGCTTCTTCTAGTGTAATATGTTTGAGTACTCTTGCTGGTAGTTTATTTTGTATATAGACTGTTGTTTGTACTGCTTCAACCCAATATTTGTGATCAAGTTGTGCTTCTTTTAACATACATCTTACCATTTCCATTATAGATCTATTTCTTCTTTCTACAATTCCATTTTATTGAGGCGAGTATGTTGTAGTAAGTTATCTCTTAATTTCATTTTCTTCAAGAAATGAGTCAAATTCCTTGGAAATAAACTATCCTCCTCTATCTAGATAAAGTGATTTTATGGTCTTATTTGATTATTTTTCCACTTGAAGTTTGAACTGTTTAAAATGATTGAATGCTTTTGATTTGTACGTCATGAAGGATACCCACATTTTTCTAGTATGACCATCAACAAACAACTAAAAGTATTTATATCCCTCAACACTGTAAACTTTCATTTTTTTAAGTGAAAACCCCCTTTGTGGGGTTGCCTTGGTTTGAGAGACCATGACCAGGGGGTTCTACACTGTCAAAGTCGCTTGGGAGTCGCGCCTGGCCCTGCCCGCACCAACATTATCAATTGGATTTTTGGTACCCAATTCAACTTTTTGGTAGGGTGGAGATTCGAACCTGGGACCTCCCTTGGAGGATTTTCCTCTCCTCTCCAACTCACCTACAACACCTGGATACATTGTCAACTTTCATTGGTCCACATAAATTTGTATATATTATTTCCAAAGGATGTTGAGCTTTATGCTAACGAAGTTCGAAAGGAATTCTATGTTGTTGTCCTGCTAGGCATTCTGGTCATATAGTAGCTTTTGGAGATAATTTGGGTAGTCCTTCTACCATTTGATATCTAGATAATTCCTTCATTGATGTCTCACTGGTGTGTCCTAGTCATTTATGCCAAAATTCTGAAGCATTAACTAAAAGTGCTGAATAAATAGCAGTGTCTAAGAAAAATAGACCATTTTTGTATAATTTTGATGCTATCATTCTTCCTTGTGTAAATATGTGACATTGTTTTCTACCAGTGAGAACCTTGAATTTAACAGTTAAATATTGATCCATGAGTTGAGAAACAAAAATAAGATTAGTAGTTAATCCTGGAATATACAATACATTTTTATCACACCTCTTCCATACTTAATATTTACTGGAATATTTCCTATTCTTTTTACTACATATATTTTGCTATCTGCTACAACAACTAGGTTTTCATTTATCTTCTTCAGATATTTGAACCAATATATATTTCCTGTCATATGCTTACTTGCACCTAAGTCTATATACCAATAATCCATGTTTGTTGTATCAATTTTTTTGATTTTATAGAATACCTTATAAATCCCTAGGATGTTTTGGACAATATATAAAGTGATTTTGTAAATTTCAGTTTAATTTTGGTTGATTTTATAAAGTTTTGTAAATACCAAAATCAATTTCTATTATCTTTATTGCTTCTATTGAACTAAGCACTTTTTCCAAATTTAAAGAGGTTTTAATGTTGGATCTTTTGTCTCGATTTGAGAAGATTTGAGATAAGCAAATATTATAAATTTACAACCTTTAAAATTTTTTAAACAAACCTCTTATAATGGCCCTTTGAAATTTGATTTTCATTTTTCTAATTTCCAATAAATCTATTTGATGTAGTAGACCTTATGACTCCCTAATTTGGAAAATTAGAAAAGATAATAATATTTGCAAAGTATTAAATAGTTCAAACTAAGTAGAATGCCTTATATCTCCTAGGTTAGCTTACAAATATTATTTTATTTTTTGGTAAGTTATCTCCTATGTCTTTTGCTTTCACAAATTTAAAATTTATCCTTGATTTTATAGCCTTATATCTTCTATATTTGAAAGCAATATTAATGATATAATTCGCTTACCTTAGCTCCTTATCTTCACACTTGAATAACACTAGTTTTGACTGAGTATAACAATCCTCTTATGTACCCTTTCTATGATGCTTGAGTTAACAAATCTGGATGGGCCAAGTGTGGTATGGCTGAGTGAGAAACAACCGAGTTTGTTCTTCAATGTTGGAGAGTATGATGTTGGTAATATATCCTTCTTCTATGGATATTTAAATGCTCCTTGTTCCCTTTCTTCCACACTATACTAGAACTGGTTTGACTGTGATATTTCTTCCTTTCTTTTGACTGCAATTTGCTCTCCTCTTCACCCTATTCTTGATTCAAAATTAGACTGCATTTATCGGAGGTCAAGTGTGGCCAAGTATCTTCGTGAGGTGTATTGGAGCTTCGATCGTGGATGATAGTGCTTCCTTTTGTGGATGTTACTCTCAACATAGCATCTGTCCTTCTCTTTTTTCTTCTTGAATTCAATGTGCTCCCTGTTATGCTGCCTATTTGCCTTGGTAGAAGTGGAAGCTTGATGCTCTTTCTTTGTGGGTGAGTTCTCTTCTATCTACGTAAATAAGCTTCTTCTTTTTCTCTTTGCATATGTCCTTGATAAGGTTGATTTGGTTTACGTAAATCATTTTGATGAGCTTCCTTTGTCTTACAGGTTCATCCGTGGAGAGTATGCCCTTTCGATGGTTGAAGAGTGCTAATCTTATGGCCTTTCTTTTGTTGTCTTTTCATGTGACCTTTGTGCCTTTAATGGCACCTTCTATATGCTCCCTTTCTGCAGATAATGTAGTGCAATACCTTATGAATAATACAATTTCTTTTGCACCCTTTTTGCACTCCCTTTTTCATATTTTGTAGTCTGATTTTGTAGCAAATTTTTGAATGAACAAATGAGGGTTTTGAGGATGTCCTTTTAGGTAGACTCCTTACCCTCTTTGCTTGGATATTTTATGGTGAATCAAAGCTTTGTAAACATTGTAAAATAGAAGCTTTATTTCAGTTGCACTAACCCCTAAGTGCTTTGGATTTGAGACTCACCAAGTCTCAATCTTTAAAGCTTCTTTTTGGTTAGCTTTTCTTTGCTTGTACTAACCAAATCTGATGGCTTCTATTGGCCACTAAGAGTTGCAGGTTTTTGTGCTTTAAGAGTGTCTTTAGACACTTGATGCAAACTAAATTTTGTACCTTTTTTCAATGCACAAAACTAATTTCTTTTTAGAGTAATAATAGTGCAAATGAACCTAACAAAATCTATTTTTTAATGCACTAACAAATTAAACCTTATCACTTCAATCTACTCTCAAGAAAATGCACTTAATCAACTTATGCAACTAAACAAGAATAATTTAAAATTAACCTTCAAATATTTTGCAAATTCAATATAAATAATTGTAGGATTCAATCTTCTTTTCGCTTTCCAAAGTAGATAATAGGTAGTTGATAGATAAGTAATATTTGGAATCTAAGGTGGTTGGATGGAAAGAAAGGTAAGTAGATAATAGGTAATTGATAGATAATTAATATTTGGAATCTAAGGTGGTTGGATGTAAAGAAAGTTATCTATGCCGATGCATTTACAGAACATGAAAGGAAAAACATATATTCTTAGAAAAGCTTCAAGAGTGGAACATGGCACTTCAACAAATTTCGTTTCTTTCTGGGTACATAATCCATAAAGATAACGAGTACGCCTCAAATACTGTGTTCTTTTTCTTATACACACTGTTGTTTCTGATATTTTTAAGATAAAGTTTCCTTCCACTTTAATTTATGGTTTTATGTTATAATTGTTGGAGGGATGCCTGTTTCATTTTGTTTATTACTTTTTCTGGTAAATGTTTAGTGATGAAGGGAAGCTGTTGAGGAGGATCGTGAATTGTGCACTGGAAGCAAAGAAAACGGTGCCACTAGAGGCCGCCACATATCCTGTTGGGCTTGATGAAGCGGTGAATGACTTTAACAGCAAAGTTAAATCTTTACAAACTGATGAGAATGTACAAATCGTGGGGATTGTTGGCATGGCTGGCTATGGGAAGACCACATTGGCAACAAAAATATACAACAGAAAATGCTCTTACATTCATAGACCCAGCTTCCTTCCTCAAGTACGAGATGCTGCATCCAAAGATGCTTTGCATAACTTACAGAGGAAACTCCTTCGGGACCTTCGTATACAACATCCAGCATTTGACAGTATAATGGAGGGCAAGGGGATTCTGGCGACAACTTTGAGATCTATGACTGTGCTTATAGTTTTAGACGACGTGGATGATGTTGAACAAATGCATGCCCTCTTGCCACCAAAACAGAATCTTGGATGGGGTAGTTTTATTCTTGTCACAACTCGTGAACAGGGAGTGCTTACATCTTGGGGCACCTCTTGTATTTATGAAATGAGACTCTTGAAACCCTTCCATGCAAAACAGCTTTTTTGCAAGCATGCTTTTTTACAGCCTTATTCAAATTTTGAATTTGAAGTTCTGGTTGAAGATCTTAAAGATTTAATTGAAAAATTTTTGATTGCTTGCAATGGACTGCCTTTGTCTTTGAAAGTTCTAGGAGCACAGCTTAATGGCAAGTCTAAAGAGTACTGGGAATCTCAACTACATAAGATTTCCAAGATATTGCCAACAAAAATTAAAGAGAGGCTTCAAGTAAGTTATGATGCATTGGACGCAGAACAGAAGGAAATATTCTTGGATATAGCATGTTTTTTCATTGGAGAACAACCAGACATGGCTATAACAGTATTGGGGTGGAGCGGGATGGAGTGGTCTACATAGTTGGGAAACTCTTGTGAACAAATGCCTTGTTGAGGTAGACCAAGTAAATCAAATAAAAATGCATGATCATCTTCGCGATTTGGGGAGAGAAATCGCAAGAGAGCACTCACCTTCCCGTGTCTTTACCCGAGTCTGCCTATACAACATTCATGAGTGGAGTTTTTACCAGAAACACTGGGGCAGTTGACTAATCTTCAAACTTTGGAGATTATTCATTGCCCACTTAGAAAATTGGCTTTTAGGTCGGGGTCCTCTTCTTTCTTCTGCAAGCTGAAGATACGTCTACATAGCACACATTTGTCGAAGATATCAATCTCTGAAGACTGTTGTCCCAGTCTTGAAAGTCTTGAACTCCACAACAATAAGGATTTAACAGAGATCAACACCCTACCGAGGACAGTGAAGGCCATATCATTGACCGAACTTTAGCGGCATTCGTGGTCTTACAGAACTTCAACATCTGACCATATCTTTGTGCCCAGAGCTAGATGAACTCCCAAGTTTGGCAGGTTTAACATCCCTCGAGGAAATTTCAATACAAGGTTGCCCAAAAGTTGAGAAAATACAAGGCTTCCAACATCTGAGATTGCTGGAGGCATTGAGCGCCCTTACCTGTTGGAAGGAGTCGGGTATAGAAAGTTTGGAGCAAGCGGAGAGATTAAGGCAATTGGTACTCGTGGCAGACAGTAGCCACAGCAGATTGGCTATTGAACCTTGCATTCGGACATTAAAGGTAAGAGCAGTTCTATTTTTTTCTTCATATCCATGTATACGACGTCTGGAGACTGGGAAAAACATCTGCAGAAAAGATTCGAAGATGTCCGGATATCAATCTCTAACCTTTTCACAATAAATTTATTAGAAGTCTTAAATTATTATTATCATCTTCACATAAATATACGTGTGGTATTGACTGAAATGGCCAGGGGAATTGCTAGTATGTGGAAGGACAGTGTGGTGTGCAGTATTTGGCCTTTCCTAATCTTGTTGTTATTCACTCAACGTACGAGATGTCTCATGTCCAAGTGCAGTGCCCCGGGTCCCATCAGTCCAACGCATTTATCGTGTGTTTTGTCATAAATGCTTTCACCGGAGCTCCCACAGAGAGTGTTACATAGTGAAGGTAAAGAAGGGGATGTGGGTGGTTTTTGTCATAAATGCTTTCGTCGAAGCTCCCATGTGGGTGAATACGGAAAGAGAGTGTTACATAGTGGAGGTAAAGAAGGGGATGTGGGTGGTTTTTGTCATAAATGCTTTCATCGAAGCTCCCATGTGGGTGAATACGGAAAGAGAGTGTTACATAGTGGAGGTAAAGAAGGGGATGTGGGTGGTGATAGGTAAGTTTACTCAAGATGATTGCTCCCGTATGTCAAACAAGTTCAGTATTTGTCCGTGGGTCTAGTGGATTGGTAAGTTGGGGCGCTTATCGAGAGGAGACCTACGTTCTAATCCTACGGGCATGTCCATGCATAGCCAATAGCCTTTTTGACTCCTCTGCCATGGGCGTGTCCATGCATAGCCAGTAGCCTATCTGACTTCTCTGCGTGTTGCACCTGTCTGAAGACGGTGATCTGTTTTCTGCTTGTCTGGTAGTCCCTCTACCTTTATGCCACGTGTTTGAATCAGACTGACGAAGACGGTGCGAACCCTGTGCGTTCAATCTGAAAACGACGATCTGTTTCCTGCTTGTTTAGTGGTCCCTCTACCTTCATGCCACGTGTCTGAATCAGACTGACAAAGACAGTGCGAACCCTGTGCGTCCGACGGTCCCCATCTCATGTCGGATTACCATTAATGAGAGAGTGGTTGTGTTGAAAAATTTGTGATTGTAACCAATTCATCTGTAACCAGTATTAAAATAAATCAATATTTTGTAGAAAGGGGACAATATATTGTCGAGAAGGGAATGTTAGTGACGGGCCAAGAATGGAGTGTGAAGGAGGCTTTCAGCCGATTCCTGACACTATTTGAAATCTATCTGTGTTGTATATCCCTTGTAATTATGGAATATTGCTTATTATTTCAATTTCTTCTCTGTTTGGGTAAGTTTGATTTTTCCTTTGTCACACATTAAATATTATTTTAATAAATGTAGCCGAATGTTTTATATGACAGTGATGATGGATATTAGGTGTGAGATTTCAATTTGAAACAGAATAGCGTATATATTTTTGTTAAGGGATAACACAAGTACTTTTTCTATAGCTACCTTCATACCACGTGTTTGAATCAGACTGACGAAGATGATGCGAACCCTGTGCGTCCGGTCTAAAGATGACAATCTGTTTCCTGCTTGTCCGGCGGTCCCTCTACCTTCATGCCACGTGTGTGAATCAGACTGACGAAGACAATGCGAACCCTGTGCGTTCGGCGGTCCCCATATCATGCGGGATTACCATTAACAAGAGGGTGGTTGTGTTGGAAAATTTGTGATTGTAACCAATTCATCTATAACCAGTATTAAAATAAATCAATATTTTGTAGAAAGGGGACAATATAACATCGAGAAGGGAATGTTGTTGAGCAAGGTGCAACGACAGTATTGTCATTAAGGTCAACACAGGCAGATAAATTAGGGGTTGGTGCTCCTTTCTGTTGGTGCAGATAAATCAGGGGTTGGTGCTCCTTCCAGCGGGTACTGGTAAATTGATTGTAAAGTTGGGGCTTTGCAAAGGTTGGATTTGGATGGGAGTCCAAGCAGTCATTTTGAGGATGTAGCCAAATCGGTGAACCTAGGTACATCTTGTGTTGTGTGATGTTCTCTTGTTATATTTGCTTTATTTTTCAATTTTTCATTGTTTCGGCTTTAAGAGTTGAAGATTTAAGTTTTAAAAGAGCTACACTGATTCACCCCCCCTCTCAGTGTCATTGTGAGACTAACAATTGGTATCAGAGCGAGGTTCCTGAACAAGTTTAATCGGCTAGGGTGATCTTGGAAGTGACACAATGAAAGGTGGTGAAGGCTTCTCATCAAACAAAGCACCATTGTTTGACATAACTAATTACGCATTTTGGAGACTCTGGATGCAGACATATCTTTGTGCTTTGGGATACGACATTTGAGATTCAGTAGATAGTGGATACACAATACCCACCACTTCTCCAACCGATGCTGCCGGTAAAAAACTATTTGAGAATGACTCAAAAGCAAAGAATGCTATCATGTGCGGATTAGTGGACAGTGAACTGATAAAGATTATGAGTTGTAAAACGGCAAAAGAAATATGGGACAAACTGAGGAGCATTCATGAAGGAGACGTTAAGATCAAGGAGGCCAAGTTACAAACACATCGAGCTCAATTTGAAGTATTAAAGATGAATGACGATGAGAACATAGAGGCATATATGCTAAGAGTTAATGAAGTCATTAATGCGATTAGAGGACTCGACGAGGAAATCAAAGATTCTGTCATCGTGAAAAATGTATTAAGATCTCTTCCCCAAAGATTTGATTCTAAAGTTTCAGCTATAGAAGAAGCTAAAGATCTAAATTCTTTTAGTATGGATGAGATGCATGGTTCTTTGACTACATATGAGATGAGAATAGGAAAATCTAAACCCACAAACAAAGAAGTTGTTTTTAAAGCCCATAAAAATATGAAAGCAAAACAAGAATCCGAGGAAGAAGAGACATCAGATGAAATGAAAGCAAACTTTGTTCGAAAACTAAAAAGGGGAAAAGGAAAATGCAAAAGTAAATTTGGAAGAGGAACTAATTGCAGCTCTGGATGAATTGAAGATAGAAAGAAAAAAGAATAAGAAAATTTCAAGAAAACTTGAGGATGCAAATGAAATCATAACCAGTTTGAAAGTACAGATAGAAGAATCCAAGAAAATATCCGAAGATCTCGAAGTGCAAATAACCATGAAAATAGATTATTGCAAGCAAGCTAGAAGAAAAGACTGTTGGTTTAAGGATGCAGATAGAAGAGATGAATCGTAAAATTAGTTGTTATCACAAACGTGAAGAAAGTTTTATGAAGCTGGATAAGATCATAAATAACCAAAAGACTATAGGCATCAAATTTGGTTTGGGCTTTGACGAAGGAGAATCATCAAATGGATCAAAGGCCATAAATGAAGAATCCATAAAGAATGAAGATAAGAAACAGGTTGATCAAGAAAAATTGACTCATGCAAAAGAAAGCAATAATGCAAGGCACGAAAGGAGAATTGACAATGATGGATTCACCAATGTCACACATCAAAGAAAATATTTATGGCTCTTACAACAACATGGCAAAGACCATCACCCAGGTTCAATCATCTCTTTTTTGGTTACTGTTTTAAATGCAATGGTTATGGACATAAGATTTCAGATTGCAAGTATAATGTAAGACCAATGAATTTTACCAGTAGAAATGTTTTTTCACCTTTGATGGATTATGCGGTAGAATGTTATAACTGTCATAATTTTGGGCACATTGCAAGAAATTGTCAAAGTACATTTGCATCAAATCAATTTCAGGGAAGAAAATTTCAACCAAATGGAATGAGACAAAATAGAAAAATTTTCGAAAAACATGCACAAGCTACTGAAAAAGAAAAGTCAAAACAAGAGCCCAAAACTGTAATCAAACCAGAGTGGAAAGAAAATGAGCGATCTAAGGAATAAAAGGAATCACTGATCATACAAACAACATTTAAAGCACAGAATAAATTTGCACCATAGATACTTGATAGTGGATGCTCCAGTCATATGACATGTGACAAACAGAAATTTGAGAAATTACAACAATATAAAGGTGGTTCAGTAAAATTTGGAAATAATGATGGAGCTAAGATAGTTGGCAAAGGTTCGAGTTAAGATCAATGACGGAAAAATCAAGTCAAAAGAAGTCTTGTTTGTGGTTGGTCCGAAGCATAACTTGTTGAGCGTAAGTTGGATTTGTGATAGAGGTCATGAAGTGAATTTTAAGAAGCGGGGTTGTGAAGTCAGAAAAGCAAACAGTGGAAAGTTGATAGCAACTGGATCGAGGAAATCTGGCAACCTGTACACTCTCTCAGAGACTTCAGAAGGAGCTTGTTTGATTGGATAGGAAGAAGAAAATTGGTTGTGGCACAAGAGGCTCGATCATATTAGTTTTGACAATCTAGTAAAAATCAGCTCAAAAAAGGCAATGAGAGATATTCCCACCATTGGAAAACCATCAAATAGCATTTGTGCTTCATGCCAAAAGGGGAAGCAAACTAGAGTCTCATTTAAAACAAAAGAGTACTACACAAACAAACCTTTGGAACTAATACATACTGATTTATGTGGACCCATGAGAACACAAAGCATAAATGGTGACAAATATTTTGTTGTGTATAGATGACTATTTCAGGATGACATGGATACTATTTTTTAAGCATAAATCAGAAGCTTTTGAGATGTTCAAGGTTTTCAAAAACCAAGTTGAGAATCAAACAAGAAAAATGATTAAATGTTTAAGATCAAATAGAGGAGGAGAGTTCATTTCAGAGGATTTTACAGAGTATTATGAAAAATATGGTATTAGGAGATAGCTTTCAGCAGCCAGGACACCTCAGCAGAATGGTGTGGTGGAAAGACAGAACAGGACAGTGCAGGAAATGGCACGAACTATGTTGAATGAGAGCAAAGTAGCAGACATATTTTGGAAAGAGGTAGTCCATACTGCGGTATACATCCAAAATAGGTGCTTGTTGAGGATGCATGAAAGCAAAACTCCTTATGAGTTGTGGTTCGGTAAAAAGGCAACAATAAGATACTTTAAAGTTTTTGGTAGCAAGTGTTACATCAAAAGAACTGAAGAAAACCTTGGTAAGTTTGAAGATAGAGCGAATGAAGGTATTTTTCTTGGCTATTCGTCAAAAAGCAAAGCTTACAAATGCTACAACAAGAGGCTAAGAAAAATTGTGGATAGTGTCGATGTTAAAGTTGATGAAGGTAGGGAACGAGTAATTAGCTATGAAGAGAACTATCCAATTTATGAAGAGGTTATTGAAGGAGATGAGGAAAATGAAACGAAAAAGAAACAAAAAATTGACTCAGATGATTCAAACAGTGATTCGAAGTGGAAGAAAATAAGAAATTCAAAACAGTGAGTTGGCAGAAAGATCATCCTAGAGAGAAAATAATTGGAGACCCCATAGTTGGTGTTCAGACAAGAAGAAAAGTAGTAAGTAACTACTCTCTATTATCCAGCATTGAGCCCAAAAATGTTGTTGATGCAAGCAAAGATGAAAATTGGATGAAGGCAATAAATGAAGAATTAGATCAGATCGATAAAAACAAAACTTGGGAGTTAGTACCAAGACCTGCAAATAAAAATATAATATGTACTAAATGGGTCTTTCGAAACAAATTGAATGAAGACAGATAGGTAGTCAGGAATAAAGCAAAATTGGTATGTAAAGGCTATGCACAAGTTGAAGGTATTGAATTTGAGGAAACCTTTGCACCTGTGGCTAGACTAGAGGCAATTAGAATGTTTCGGATTTAGCAGTTTACAAGAATTTCAAAGTTTATCAAATGGATGTGAAATCAGCATTTTTGAATGAGAAACTTGAAGAAGAGGTTTATATTGAGCAACCAGATGGTTTCCAACTTGGTGATGATCCCAACTTGGTTTGCAAGTTGAAGAAATCATTATATGGCTTAAAACAAGTACCCCGAGCATGGTATGCAAGGCTAGACAACTATCTTACTCAACAAGGGTTCAAGAAAGGTATGGTGGATAGTAATTGTAAGTCAAAACAGAAAATGACCATCTTATTGTTCTTATTGTATACGTAGATAATATCATATTTGGCAGCAGCAAAGATGAGTCATGTAAAGATTTAGCAAATAAGATGCAAAAAGAATTTGAAATGTCAATGATTGGTGAACTTTCGTATTTCCTCGGGTTGCAAGTTAATCAAAATGAGAAGGGCATATTTATTTCTCAAATTAAATATGTGAAAGAGATGCTAAAAAAGTTCACAATGGAGGATTGTAAGCCAGTTAGCACTACCATGACGACAGGTTGCAAGTTGAGCAAGGATGACAAATCTCCACATGTTGATCAAACCATGTATAGATCTATTATTGGGAGCTTACTGTACTTGACAGCTACCAAACCAGATATTTTGCAGGCAGTATGCATGGTAGCACGATTTCAGGCTAGTCCCAAGGAGACTCATGTGACAGTAGTGAAGAGTATTTTTCGGTATCTCAAGGGTACTATGGAGTATGGGTTATGGTATCCGAAAGGTAAGGACTTCACCCTTATTGCGTATTCAGATGCAAATTGGACAGGATGTGTAGATGACAGAAAGAGTACCAGTGGAGGTGCATTCTATCTTGGAGACAGGTTGGTCGTGTGGCACAGTAAGAAATAAGAGTTAGTCTCCTTATCCACAGCAGGGGCAAAATATATTACAACGACAAAGTGTTGTACGCAGGTATTATGGATGAAACAAACCCTGAAAGATTTTGGTATTAACTTCAGTGAGCCAATTTCAGTTAAGTGTGATAACACCAGTGCCATTAACATCTCAAATTATCCGGTTATGCATTCTCGCACAAAACATATTGCTATCCGATATCACTTTTTGAAGGAGAAAGTTACGGAAGGTGAGGTTAAGTTGGATTTTGTTCCAACAACAGAGCAAGTAGCGGATATCTTCATAAAATCGTTGCCCAAGGAAGTCTTTGAGTACCTTCATAATAAATTGGGAGTGGTCACGCTTCCCAAGAATTGACTAGCTATTGGGACCACATTCTCAGGGGGAGCATTTGTGTATTTGTTTATCTTTTTGCTCATATTTGTGATTTTTGCTAAGTGTAATAATTTTTGCCTGAGAATGTTGTGCATGGACTCAGGGGGAGTTTGTAGCAACCCTTTGGTATTGTTGTCAAAGGGGGAGAAGAGTTACAGGAAATTGCACGTGTTGCCAAAAATTCCAAAGGGGGAGATTGTTGAGCAAGGTGCAGCGACAGTATTGTCATTGTTGTCAACACAGGCAGATAAATTAGGGGTTGGTGCTCCTTTCTATTGGTGCAGATAAATCAGGGGTTGGTGCTCCTTCTAGTGGGTGCTGGTAAATTGATTGTAAAGTTGGTGTTTTGCAAAGGCTGGATTTGGATGGGAGTCCAAACAGTCATTTTGAGGATGTAGCCAAATCGGTGAACCTCGGTACATCTTGTGTTGTGTGATGTTCTTTTGTTATACTTGCTTTATTTTTCAAGTTTTCATTGTTTCGGCTTTAAGAGTTGAAGATTTAAGTTTTAAAAGAGCTACACTGATTCACCCTCCCTCTCAGTGTCATTGTAAGACTAACAAATGTTAGTGACGGGCCAAGAATGGAGTGTGAAGGAGGCTTTCAGCCGATTCCTAACACTACTCGAAATCTAATTGTGTTGTATATCCCTTGTAATTATGGAATATTGCTTATTATTTCAATTTCTTCTATGTTTGGGTAAGTTTGATTTTTCCTTTGTCACACATTAAATATTATTTTAATAAATATAGCCGAATGTTTTATATGATAGTGACGATGGATATTTAGGTGTGAGATTTCAATTTGAAACAGAATAGCATATATTTTTGTTAAGGGACAACACAAGTATTTTTTCTATAGTTACCTTCATGCCACGTGTTTGAATGAGACTGACGAAGACAGTGCAAACCCTGTGCATCCAGTCTGAATATGGAGATCTATTCCATGCTCTTTCGACGGTCCCTCTATCTTCATGCCACGTGTCTGAATCAGACTGACGAATATGGTGCGAACCATGTGCGTCTGACGGTCCCCATCTCATGCGGGATTACCATTAACGAGAGGGTGGTTATGTTGGAAAATTTGTGATTATAACCAATTCATCTGTAACCAGTATTAAAATAAAGTAGAAAGGGGACAATATAATGTCGAGAAGGGGATGTTAGTGACGGGCCAAGAATGGAGTGTGAAGGAGGATTTCAGTCGATTCCTGAAACTACTCGAAATCTAACTGTGTTTTATATCCCTTGTAATTATGGAATATTGCTTATTATTTCAATTTCTTCTCTGTTTGGGTAAGTTTGATTTTTCCTTTGTCACACAATAAATGTAGCCGAATGTTTTAAATGACAGTGATGATGAATATTTAGGTGTGAGATTTCAATTTGAAACAGAATAGCATATATTTTTGTTAAAGGACAACACAAGTACTTTTTCTATAGCTACCTTCATGCCACCTTCATGTCATGTGTTTGAATCAAACTGGAATCCTATGCGTCCGGTCTGAAGACGCGATTTGTTTCCTGCTTGTCCAACGGTCCCTCTACCTTCATGCCACGTGTCTGAATCATATTGACAAAGACGATGCGAACCTTGTGCATCTGACGATCCCTATCTCATGTCGAGGGTGATTGTGTTGGAAAATTTGTGATTGTAACCAATTCATCTGTAACCAGTATTAAAATAAACCAATATTTTGTAGAAGGGGGACAATATAATGTCGAGAATGGAATGTTAGTGACGGACCAAGAATGGAGTGTGAAGGAGGATTTCAGCCAATTCCTGACACTACTCTAAATGTAATTGTGTTGTATATCCTTGTAATTATGGAATATTGCTTATTATTTCAATTTCTTCTCTGTTTGGATAAGTTTGATTTTTCCTTTGTCACACATTAAATATTATTTTAATAAATATAGCCGAATGTTTTATATGACAGTGATGATGGATATTTAGGTGTGAGATTTCAATTTGAAACAGAATAGCATATATTTTTGTTAAGGTACAACACAAGTACTTTTTTTGTATATAGTATATTTTTTTAGTGTATTTTTTATTTGCATTTAGAGGGTCATGGTTGGATTTTTTTAGTGTATATAAGCCATGCTTACTGACAATTTCAATGTATATTTTATTTTATATTTTTAACCCCTTTAATTTTTATTTAAAATTTTTTAATTTAATTTATATATAATATTGAAATGCATGTTTTAAATATTTTATTTAAATTTAAAATATATTATTTATAGTTTTGTTTATTTTAATTTAATATGTAAAAAATAATAATATTTGTTTGTTCTTTAGGTTATATGGAATTGGGATGAATCTCATTTATTTTACATTTTCTTTTGATATATAGAGGAATGGATAACTACCTTTCCTTTTGATGGTAATGGTGCTACCACTATAACCCCATCTCAAATTGGTAAACACAACCCAGAGTGAAAGAGACCCTCGGTGGCTCAAGGTTGGTACCATCGTCATCAAGTTGGCACACACTCAACGAATTCAGGTTAGACTACTACCTTTACCCAGATTAGGCATGCCCCCAAGGTTTGAACTTAGGTCTCTTTTTGATAAGTGCCCAACATCTTACCAATCATGACCATATAGTGTTATTACAATAACTTAATAATTATGCATGCCCCCAAGGTTTGAACCTAAGTCTCCTCTTCATAAGTGTTCAACGTCTTACCAATCATGACCATATAGTGTTATTACAACTTAATAATTATGCATTATCATTTGGTACAATCTAAACCTTGGTCTCTCTTTGAAAGTCAAGAAATCTTATCGAATGAGCTAATACTATTGGATAAAATATATAATATTATTTAATCTTAAATAAGTTTTTTTTATCAAATATATGATATTGGAATAGATTGTATTTATATTACATAGTTATCACATAATGGTATTATAACACCTTGTTAATTATACATCTAACACCTTATCAATTATACATGTATAGCTTGAAATGGATCTGATCATATATTACTATTATCTTAGTTTGGTAATTATGCATATATAGATTGTTAAGATTCGAACCTCAATTTCTTGCTTAAAATTTGAGGATATTAATCTTTTGAGATAATTTCATTTGATATTTTTAAAGTTGAGGAATTTAGTCCATTAAGTTAATGTTATTTAATATTATTTAATAAATACTTTATTCTTTAAAATAATTATAAATTAATTGTTATCCTTAATAATTTAACTACTTGCAAGAATATAGATTGAAATTTTGCATGGTCTTGTATTTGATGATATTAAGTAATTTTGATTATAGAAAACTCAATATGAATCTTTTAATTATGGTGATAATAAACTCAATAAAAAATAATTTATATTTATATCTATGTTTAATTATCACATTTTGGTCTTGTATTTGATGGTATTAAGTTATTTTTTATTATAGCAAAATCAATATGAATCTTTTAATTATGGTGATAATAAACTCAATAAAAAATAATTTATATTTATATCTATGTTTAATTATCACATTTTGGTCTTGTATTTGATGATATTAAATAATTTTGATTATAGCAAACTCAATATGAATCTTTTAATTATGGTGATAATAAACTCAATAAAAAATAATTTATATTTATATCTATGTTTAATTATCACATTTTGATAAACATATTGTGGATTTTGTTATGGTGATCTTATTATCATTATACTAATGATTATAGGTATTTTTTTAATAAGTTATATGTGCCTTCAATTAGGGGCCACTCTCATCAAAATAAGACAATTGTTGTTGTCAGGTCAATTAAACCATACCATATCCAGCTTGTCCTTTTATAAAATATATTCTTTATTTTCTTTTGTATCAAATATGTTCTTCATATTCTTCAAACTATTATGTTTTTGTAATCAACTCCTTGACATTATTTTCATTAAAATATAAAATCTAACTTGAAGAGTTACCTTCTAGAATTTGAATTTCACCAAGATGAAAATCAATACCACAATTAGCTAAATCATCTGCTATTTGATTTGCTTCTCTATAAATATGCGTACATTTCCAAGAGATTGCCTCTATTGATAGTTGACGAATATAAATAATAGTGTCATTGTTTTCAATCAACACGTCCTTTTTTATGGATAATATTAACGATAATTTATCAAACCCCCTTAATTGAAATATATTTAATCCTTTTTTAATTACAAATTTGGTCCCTATAAGAAATACCCTAGCCAATGCAATTGTTAACTGAAGTTCCATATGATTTTAAGTGAAGAGAATTTTACCTTCATTATTCTAAAATACACCAACTCAACCAAAATTTCTTGGATTTCTTTTAAAAGCTCCATCAAAATCGTTTTTGATAAACCCAACTTTTAAATATTTTTATTTTACCATAGATCAAAGTAAATCCTTTGTGTTAACTCCATCGTTGCAAATGACCCTTCTATGTATATTCAAATCCTATAACCAAGATGCTAGTACCTTTTTTCTATAGTTGAGACTACTCGTGATAATCACATCTTTAAACATTGTATAAGAGATGCAATAATATGGTTCCAAACTTGAACATGATTTTGAGATTTATTTTTTAAAAAATTATTATTTATTTTAACCTATAAACTCCAAAATATAACCATAAAATCAATTACCCATAACATGTAGAATGCTTAAGCTTTGAGATAATTAATCTATCATTTCATCAAATCTTTCAATGTCAATGGAGCTACCCACTATATTCTCATAATTTTGAAAAAGCAACCCCAAATTATGTAAGCAAAGGGACAATGTATAAGTAAATCACCAAATATTTCTAGATCCTTCTTACACAAGGTACATTTGAAGGGTCCATGATATCCTCTTCTTTGTAGACTCTCCTATAAGAATTTTGCTTTGTACTGCTAACCAAAGGAAAGTTGAGGCCTTAGGGAGTGCCTTTAGTGTCCAAACACTATTCTAGAGAAAACTATTGAGAATATGAAATTTTGATTGCTCTAAATCCTTATATCCTAACTTGACCAGGTATCCACCATATTTTGATAGATTTCAAACAAACTCATTCTTTTGTATAAAATAGATAAATAGAACTCTTAAAGCCTCTTTTAAAACTCATATACTATTTATTTGAACCAGGTGACTAATAGAAATTCATAATCTAGAGTTGTTGCTCGCATTAATATAATTTTTGACCTTTGGACCTTTACAAGTTGTACATGCCTAAGCCAATGGTTTTCATTTAGAATTTTAAATAAAAGGATAAGGATTCAACTAAGTATTAGACCAAAAATTTGTATAATCCCCCTTATTGACTAACCATCAATTGCAAACTATATAATATGAAGTTCCATGTTGGTGATTCTTTAGGTAGGGTTCATTTTTTGAACAATTTCATTGTATCAAGAGAAACTATATTTTTTTCAATGAGTTTACAAAGGTTTTATGAGGGGTCTTGGTTCCCTCATACTGAGTGGGTTTTGAACCTTGGACCTCCCAAAGAGATGCCAAAGCCCTTACCAGTGCAATAAGCTTACAACTTTAGAACCTATATATTTTTTAATTAACATTTTCACCCAAATATTTCATTGATATTTTAAGAATCTCTATCCAGGTTTTTCCCCTAATGCCAAACTCATTGGTCTATAATTTTGCAAGTATGCCACTACAAAATTCTTTCCTTTGCAACCCTATCCCACATACAAAGAGAAAAAAAACTCCTCACATCCTTTAGAAAGAAAATTTCTTTGAATTTGATCAAATTTTGATGTTGTGTGTTGTCAATCTTGAAAGTGGCATTATATATAAAGGAATGGATTACAATATAGTCTTTATAAGTTGTAGCCTTCTAGAAATGATTAATAACTTACCTTTCCAAGCTATCAAATAAATTTTCTATAGACATCTAATTTTACATGCCCAGATTAATCCCATAGCTAGACAAAGCAATCCAAATCACCTTAGCCTAATCCTAGGGCATTTATCCCTTGTTTGTAAATTCGTTGTTCTATCAACATTTGTGTTGGAAACGCATTTATATAAAAAGTAGTGCAAATACTAAAACTTGTCAAACCAATTTTTCCCACCCATAATCCAATTTTTTGAATGATCAAGTTGCATTTGCACCTATTTGCATTTACACCTAGGCACAAATGAGGTCGATGCAAATGCTCTTCATGAGAAAAATATTAGAAACATGCACCAATATACCTCCACTCCCTTCCCTAAGCACACATTCTTCTTCCTTGTCCATGCTTGATCCCCTTTTGAATATTGAATCGCTACAAAAAAATCCTTTTAAGAATCTCACATGGAAAATCTATAAATAAACCCTAAGGGGAGGTTAAAAGCATGAATAAGCATTCTTCTTACTTGCATGCTACTAAATTTTTCTTGAGCTCTCTTAGCTTTCATATTGTCATTTTAGTTAGTCTCATTAGCTTTTTTAGTTATTTCTCTCGTAGAGGTATTTGATGAGCATAGTAGAGTGAACAAAGAAGGTCATCAAGCCATCATTTGCAAAAAATGTGCAAGGAGGTCATTGGGCAATTGCTTCTAGGAGGCTCATCACTAGGCTTGGGTGATGCTATATTCTTCTTCCATGCTCTTTTGACTTATTTGCCTTTGTATTTTAATTTTATCTCATAATTTATTGCTTTCATATATTAATTAAGTTGTTTTTCTAATTTTTATAGTTCATTACTGCTAATAATTTATCCTAGGTTTTATTATTTTTATTTCATCAAGTAGAGCATTTATTTTATGATATTACTACTTGTCTTTGTGTAATATTTTGACTATTCCAAAAGGCTAATCGACTCTACTTCCTACCAAACCTATCCCTTGTTCTTAGGCATCTATGATCTAAATCCTTCCTTGCATCAATTTACCTATGCAACCTCTATTTGCATTTGTTCCACTCTAGTTGTAAGAGGTAATGAATTTGTAAAAAATAGCAACCCCTAACCTTTAGATCTGAAATCTAGTTTTCTTTTGTATCCACAGATAAATTTCTCCTCCTACCAAGCATCCCATACCTATATCTCTCTTAGATAGACCTTGATCGGCCTTACCTTTCCCTATTTGTTTATCTATTACATTTGTGTCATCCTAGTTGCAAGAGTTAGTGCATTTGCTTTAGATGACAACTTTGACCTTTTGACCTGAAACCAAGTTTTCCCAAGCATTTTCAAGAGAGGTATCCTCCCTACCAAGCAACTCTAACCTCTATATGACCTAAACCTTTTACCTTCAACCTGTGATCTTCTTGAACGTTTACCTTTCACATTTGTGTCACCCCAATTATAGGAGGTAGCACATTTATTTTCTAAAGTTTTCTAGTAGTTTTCCTCCTAAAATAAGATAAAATTTTGTATTTATAATCTTAGGTATATCTCTAATAGATATATCTCAACTACATTTAACATACTTGTATTTAGTCTATTTATTTCTCTGTCGTTTATATTTGTGTCGATCTGCTTCGTTATAGGCGGTGCAAACATCGTTAAGGCATGATTAAGGCATTTCATTTTGTTTTTACAAAATTCCTCAAATGGCCAAGGGGTTTGACTTCAAAAAATTTAAGTACTTATCCTAGTTAGTTAGACCCCTTTTCTCTCATCTCTATTGCTATTTTATCTATTGGTGCGGGTTTACTATTTACACTATGTAGTCAAATAGGGGTAATACATTTGTTTAGAGGAAACATTTGGGTGACTTCCTTTTATAATTTATCTTGATTAGATTCGTTATAACTATTACCTAATTTTGTATGTTGTACTCCTTGATTTATTTATTTTTTATATTAAATCAAGAATAAAGGAAAGAATAGTAGGCTTAAGATATTTAGTTCCTGTTGGTCATCAAATCTGCACAGGAAAGGATTTTGGGAAAGTGTACACGCCCTAGACCTGGACCAACATTGAAAGGTCGCAGGGAAGAGATGCCCTTCGTGCCAATCTCTTAAGAAAGGTCGGCTCCTATACTAAACTACTTCAGTGTTTTAAGACAAGAGTGCAGGAAATAAATAAAATAGCCAGGGTGCAGGAAAGAAATAAAAAAGAGTAAGGGTGCAGGAAAGAAATAAACAGGGTAAGGGAAAAGATGTTGATAATTTAAAGTGGGGAAGAACCAGAAGCACGATCGCTGGCCAATAGCTTGAAACAACAACAAAAAACACCAAGAATAAAACAAAAATAACACGATATTAGCCTTCCTATGTATCCTCTAGACAAGTTCCAGGATTTTCCTCCCCTTTTGTCGAAATTCAGAGTTCAAAGTTACGGCGATTAGGACAAAGTGAATATAACAAAAACATGATCCACAGGCGGCATACAAGAAAACTAATACAACGCTTTCCTCTCCTATGTATCCTTCGAGAAAATTTTAGGGTTCCATCCCCAATCGCACACCTAAATCCAAAATGTAGAATTACAGTATGCAAATGAAGAAAGAGATAAAAGAAATAAATACAGAAGGCAACATACAAGAGAGAAATTAGGCTCAAAGCTCTTTAACATTAATCGTAGGGATTCAAGTTACAGTAGCTTTCTTAGTAGAAAGTTCCCTCCCTATTACATTACAATGCCTGGGTTTTTATAGAGGACCCAACCCTCTGAGCCATCAATGCACAAAATGGAGGAGTACATCCTTGAAACCTGAGAAGTCAGCTCTTCATGGCTCTTGTGAATGAGCTATCAAATATTTTACCAAAACTAGCAACTGCAACCAGGTCAGCCAAGGAAACATGCATTAATGAGCTGCCTGAACATCCTTGGCCTCTGGGTTCAATACTCGAGTGGCTGCCATGCTTGCCAGGCTCTCCTTTAGGAACTGATACCTCATTTCCAATTGCCAAAAATGAGCAACGAGTTTATCGGGCACGTAAAAATGCATTTATGAGGCACTTGATTGCCTCAAAAAATACCCGACTTGGAGTGTGTGCCCTTGAAGTGCTTCGCTATATTTTCGTTCACAACTCCGCTTCGCAATGGATTTGAGCCGAAGTAGATCTTCCTTCTTGGTTTGCACTACACATGGCGGAGCTTCGCAAGATAGCTTCGGGGGTGCTGAGTGCCGAAGTAGGTATTCCTCCTGAAGGTGGGGCTCTTCATTTCTCATTGCTTTGCTAGAGAGACATGTCAAAACTGCTTCACTGCGATCTTCCTTCAAAACTACGACTCGAGGAAATTTCGGTCGAAGCGCATTCTCGCCTTCGAAAAATGTTTCGTTCTTTACGGTCACTACCGCTTCGGGTGAAAGTGCTTTGCACGAAAGCTAGCCGAAGCAGATGCTTCACGAAAACTTTCGACAAAGTAGAAATGGTTCACTGGCGGGGAGGCCCAAAGTGGGTGCTTCAACGGTTTTTTGGCGAAGTATTTTTCAATGTTTGCGCTCTTTCAACTTTTGCTTCGCAAGATTTTCACCCAAAGTGGCTACTTGAAATGCTTCGAGTCCAAAGTAGTTTTCTCGCCTTACCAAAATTGGACTGCGATCTAGACTTTCCTTCTTCGGGGAAGCTGTTCTTTTGGACTGCTCGAATGCTTCTTCGCAAAAATTTTGCCCGAAGTAGCTGTTTGAAATGCTTTGGGTACGAAGCTCTTTTCATTTTCCATTTCTTTCTTTTGGCGAAGCTGTCTTCTTTCCCATGAAGCTCTTTTCCTTAACCTGCTCTGTGGTGAAGCTCTTTCATATTCATTCTATGTACAAGGGGGATGGCGATGAAAGCCAAAATTTTTGCAACTTACAAATATTTTCAAAAACAACAAAAATAAATACTTTACAAAAGGAAACACTTTACAAAAAAAATTATTTTTCTACCCCTGAATGTAATGTGACAAAATTATCAACATTCTTGGTGGCTCGTGGGGCAACGAGCTCGTCTCGGTGGAAGAACCCTCAGCCTTGATCCGTTGGGCTAGAGTTACCTCCAGGCTCTTCTCATTTTTCTTCTTCTGTGGGTAGTTCCAGAGCTTGTTCTCCTTCTTCTTCATCTTCTTCTTCCTCTTCCTCTAGCATGGCTTCTTGTTGCGGCGGTGGGAGAAGGTGATCGCGAATGTGTTCCAGGGTTTGACGAACATGAGCCCAGGCACCTTTCGAGAAAGGCTCTCGGTCTTGTAGTGCTTTAACCAGAACGTGGAACCGATCAATTTGCCCTATGTCGACATGTTTAGCTCTTGTGCTTAGATCGTTGAGGCAAACCACGATCTTACAATGTCTTAGAATGAAATTTGTGACTTGGCCTTCTGTAATTGGCTCCTCCCAGCCTTCTATCTCTGAGACATCGCCTTCAAAATGTAGCCAAGTTGGCTTGAGCTCTTCCTTAATCAAAAGGTTCCCATCCTCATCCGTGAAACTTGGGAAACCTAAGGAAGAGAGATCTTGAAAATAGCCCAGTGATATGTGTTGCTCGTGCTCAAATACATCCAGGAGGTACTTCACCTTATATGCTTTTCTCACCTTCGCGGACCATGGCTTGAGCCATGGACAAATCTCTGGCTGTCCGGCTCATCGTGGCGACCTATAGGTCTTGATATTTGACACTTTGGACCTCAAAATCCAGCTTGAGTCACCTTTTGATTTTCTGGATGACCTCATCTACTATTGGCCCTTCCTGAGCAACGACATACTGGGCTTCGATAATGTAAGTCAAAATTGATAGGGCACTGGAGGCCCGAGATCTGAAGTTCTTGAGCAAGTGTGAGCGGATTTCTTTTATTTGGCCCCTATCAAATAGCTCCAAGATTTCTTTTTCATACAACTGTTGCTGCATCTATAATATCTTGCTTTCAAACTCTTTAGCCCTTAGCTCAGCTTTGGCCTGTATCTAGCCCTGGGTTTTAGTTGCACTCTGCAACTGTCTTACTTGTTGTTTCAAGGAGACTATTTCCTTTTTCATCTGCTCACACTGCTTCTCTGCGTCCTCTAGGTTGGAGCGAGTCCTGGCTAGCTCTTCTTCCAACTTGATGTTGGCGCTCTCTGCTTCAAATCTGCGTTGATTGGTGATGTTTGCATGCACGCATAAAGTTTCAATTCTTACATGCATGGATGCAGATTCATTATCTACGTTTAAGTGCTCTAGGTCCTTAGTCTTCTCTTGATAATCGTAATATGCTGGAGTCATCTCGTCCAGAGGTTTCTTGACCTTGGGGACCTTATGCAACTTTCCATCCTTCAAGTCAAAAACAACACATTTTTCTACCTCAGCCAGAGAGTGCCCTCTCTTTTTCCTCGCCTCCCTCAGCATCTTCTCTGTGTTCTACCCGGCTTGGAGTAACTTCTCAGCTATAGGGCATTCTTTAATCATGGACAACTCTAATTCAAATGAGGCTGGATCTCTAGCCAAAGGGGTGAACAAATATAAAGAATGAACGAGGGATGCCTCACTAGTAGGTTCGGCGATGGGTGTGACAGGAGCTTCGATGAAAGGAATGATGTTGTGTGTAACAGGAGAACAAGGAATGGGATTTGACGTTGGGGTACTATCTTCACCCTAACTAAGAACCAAGGGAATGGTGGCATAGGCAGGCAAAGTAGTATCAACATACTTGTCCCAACCAGATGACTCGAATGGAGTGGGGCTAACGGGATCACGAGATAAACTTGAGGTGGTAAGGGGCAACACGCGAGGAGGTGATTGACTTTATGAGGGAGGGAGAGACTTATGGGGAGACTTACGAGGACTTTTGGTCGAGACTGTGATGGATGTGCTTTACAAAACTAGGGCAAAGGGTGGAGAGTGCGTACCTACGTGCCCACTTGGCAAAGCATCAGTAGTGACTTCCTATGTGATCGACTCCTGTTCCTTTTGAACTTCGATACTTATGACCTCTACTACTTTGTCTTTGAGGACCCCTTCTTATTGGAGGTGTTCCTCCACATTGATGACATCCATGTCCAAGGTTGCTTCGGCTCTTGGTGACATCGTCCCTTCGATATTTGCTTCGGTTGGGCCGATCGTAGGTTGTCCGACAAAGACACTTGGGAGCTTCGTGCGGGGTCGCTTCGGGTGGGTCGGAGGCACTTGAGCTTGCTCCTGCCTCTTTCTTTTCTTCTTCTCTGGTTGTTGTGCAGACCCCTCAGCACTTGTGTCGTGGCTTTCCATCGGCTCCTGAGGCGGTTCTTGTGGTGTAGCTTCGGCCTCTTCCTCTTCTTCCTGCTCTGAAGTCTCATCATTTCTCCTTGGGATTTCGCCCGAACCTGAGGCACTTTGGGAAACAAAGTCAGCGAAGTAGGTGGGCTTCCAAGTCCTAGTATTGGCTTCGTAAACAACCACGAAGTCCTTATCCATCTCCAAGAGTCCATATGATTTCATCTTTTGTCGATGAACTCTCATTTTCCACCACTCCTTCAATTTTTCTTCGCTCCAACCCTCCAATTCTTCCCTCAATTCGTCCTTCATTTTCTTTCAAAATGTAGAGTCTGGGCCCGGGAAGGGGTGTTGAATTGGGTCGTACTCAATCTCCATAGGGTAGAATTCATGCCAGGGTGGCAAGGTCTTCATTCTCTCTAAATGTCATTCCAAATATCTCCCATTAGGATTGTTCCTCTGATCCACTATTTTTGGATGAGGGCAGACATGAAAGTTCTTGAACCGAAGGTGATCCCTCATTACTCCCAAGGGATCGTAGAGCCACCTTTGAAGAATATGGAGTAGACCAAAGCTGGCAAGCTTCTCCTCTAGGAATACAAGTTGTTGGTCATCAAATCTGCCCGAGAAAGGATTTGGGTAAGTGTATGCGCCCTAGACCTGGACCAACATTGAAAGGCCGAAGGGAAGAGATGCCCCTCGTGCCAATCTTCGGAGAAAGGCTAGCTCCTATACTAAACTACTTTGGTATTTTAAGATAAGGGTGCAGGAAAGAGATAAACAGAGTAAGGGTGAAGGAATTTTAGTAGTTTAATGGTGGGAAAGAACCAGAAGCACGATTGCTAGCCAATAGCTTGAAACAACAGCAAGAAACACCAAGAATATAACAAAATGAACACAATATTAACTTTCCTATGTATCCTCTAGACGAGTTCCAGGATTCCCCTTCCCCTTTCATCGAAATTCAGAGTTCAGAGTAACGGCGATTAGGAAAAGTGAATATAACAGAAACACTATCCACAGGCAGCATAAAAGAAAGCCTCTACAACGTTTTCCTCCCCTATGTATCCTTCGAGAAAATTTCAGGGTTCAGTCCCCAATCGCATACCTAAATCCAGGATTCAGAATTACAGTATGCAAATGAAGAAATATGAAAGAAATAAATGCAGAAGGCAGCATATAAGAGAGAAATAGAGTCCAAAGCTCTTTAGTATTAATCGCAGGAATGCAAGTTACAACAAATTTCTAGCAAAAAGTTCCCCCCCCTTTTACATTACAATGCCTAGGTTTTTATAGAGGACCCGACCCTCTGAGCCATAATTACACAAAATGGAGGAGTACATCCTCGAAAGCTGAGAAGTCGGCCCCTCGTGGCTCTCGTGACTGAGCTTTCAAATCCTTTACCAAAACTAGTAACTACGACCGGGTCAACCGGGGAAATACGCATTAATGAGCCGCCTGAGCGTCCTCGGCTTCTGGGTGCGATGCTCGAGTGGCCGCCATGCTCGTCGGGTTCTCCTTCTAGAACTGATACTTCATTTCCAATTGCCAAAAATGAGCAACGGTCTTACTAGGCACGTAAAAATGCATTTATGAGGCACTTGATCACCTCAGGAAAATACCCGACTTGGAGCACGTGCCCTTGAAGCGCTTCGCTAGGTCTTCGCTCACAACTCTGATTCGCAATGGATCTGAGCCAAAGCAATAACTCCTCCTTGATTTGTACTTCAAAAATGGAGCTTTGCAAAATTGCTTTGGGGGTGGGGAGTGCCGAAGCGGATTTCCTCCTCAAAATGGGGCTCTTCATTCCTCGCCGCTTCGCTGACAAAATTGCTTCGTTGATGCCTTGGAGAAATGTTTCGTCGTGATCCTCTTTCAAAATTGTGGTTCGGGAAGGTTTCGGCCGAAGCACTTGCCTTCAAAATGTTTCGTTCTCCACGACCTCCA
The DNA here is from genome assembly GCA_028583015.1 of Wollemia nobilis. NCBI lineage: Eukaryota > Viridiplantae > Streptophyta > Pinopsida > Araucariales > Araucariaceae > Wollemia > Wollemia nobilis. The sequence goes on from JAQPPZ010001844.1 coordinate 13,850,576, forward strand.
CTACTTCGGGTGGAAGTACTTCACATGAAAGCTAGCCGAAGCAGATGCTTCGCAATGATTTTTGGCGAAGTAAAATGGTTCGCTGGTGGAGGTGCCCGAAGTGGGTGCTTCGGCGATTTTCTGGCGAAGTATTCTTCAATGCTTCTTCGAGTTCCGCTTCGCTAGTTTTCTGGCCGAAGTGGCTGCTGGAAGTGCTTTGGCCCCGAAGTTGTTTTCTTGCCTTAGCAAATTTGGACTGTGATTTTAGACTTTCCTTCTTCGATGAAGCTATCTTTTGAACTACCGCTTGAATGCCGCTTCGTAAACTTTTGCCCGAAGTAGCTGCTAAAAATGCTTTGGGTGCGAAGCTCTTTTTATGCCTTCTTTGAATTCCTTCTTCGACAATGCCGCTTCGCAAGATTTTTGCCCGAAGTAATGTTTGAGGGACTTTTTGCCCAAAGTAACTGTTTGAGGGACTTCGGGCCCAAAGTAGTTTTCATCCTTAGGGATTTCTTTCGGTGAAGCTATCTTCCTTAGTTTGTTCGGTAGTGAAGCTCTTTCATCTTCATCTATGAACAAGGGGGAATGGCAGGGAAAGCCAAAATTGCTGCTACACTTGAAAATGTTGTTTCAAATTCATGAAATTGAAAGAAATACTTTACAAAAAATTTGATTTTACCACCCTTCTAAGCAATGTGACAAAATTGTCAACATTCTTGGCGGCTCACGGGGCAACGAGCTCATCTCGGTGGAAGAACCCTCAGCCTTGATCCGTTGGGCCAGAGTTACCTCCAGACCCTTCTCCCTTTTCTTCTTCTGTGGGTCGTTCCACGGTTTCTTCTTCTTCTTCTTGTTCCTCCTCCTCTTCTTCTTCCTCGTCTAGTGAGGGTTCCTGTGTCGGCGATGGCTGCAGGCGATCGCGGATGCGTTCCATGGTTCTACGAACATGAGCCCAGGCACCCTTTTGAAATGGCTCTTGATCTTGCAGGGCCTTGATCAAAACATGGAACCGATCAATCTGCCCGATATTAGCATGTTTGGCTCTAGCGCTCAGGTCATTGAGGCAGGCCATGATCTTGCAATATCTCAGAATGAAATCTATGATTTGCCCTTCTGTAATTGGTTCTGCCCACCCTTCTATCTCTGAGACATCTCCTTCAAACTGAAGCCACACCGGCTTGAGTTCTTCCTTGGATAGAAGGTTCCCATCATCATCTGTGAAACTTGGAAATCCTAAGGAAGAAAGGTCTTGGAAGTAACCCATTGATGTGCGGTGCTCATGCTCAAATATGTCTAAGAGGTCTTTCACCTTCTGTGCCTTCCTCACCTTGGAGAAGAAGGCACGAACTGTGGCCTGTGCCATAGACCAATCTCTAGCCGTTCGGCTCATCGCAGTGATCTGCAGGTCCTGATACTTGACACTTTGGACCTCAAAAGCTAGTTTGAGTCACCTTTTAATTTTTTGGATGACTTCATCCACTTTTGGTCCTTCCTGGGTGACGGCATACTGAGCTTCGATGGCGTAGATTAAAACTGACAGGGCACTGGAGGCCCGAGACCTGAAATTCCTGAGCAAGTGTGAGCGAATTTCTTTGATTCTGCCTCTGTCAAATAGCTCCAGGCTCTCCTTCTCATACAACTGCTACTGCATCTGCAAGATTTTGCTTTCAAGCTCCTTGGCCTTTAGCTCATTTTTGGCCTGTCTCTGTGCTTGGTGCTCAACTAAACACTGCAGTTGTAGTATTTGTTGTTTCAGGGTGTGTGCTTCCTTTTTCATTAGCTTACACTGCTCCTCTGAATCCTCTAGCTTGGAGCGGATTCTAGCTAGCTCCTCTTCCAACTTGATGTTGGCACTCTCCGCTTCAAACCTGCGCTGATTAGCGATGTTTGCATGTGCTCAAAAAGTCTCGATCCCGACATGCATGGATGCAGACTCATTGTCTATGTTTAGGTGCTCCAGGTCCTTGGTCTTCTCCTGATAATCATAATCTGTCGGAGTCATTTCATCCAGAGGCTTCTGGACCTTAGGGACCTTCTTCACCTTGTGTAATTTTCTAGCCTTCAAATCGAAGACAGCGCATTTTTCAACTTGAGCCAGAGAGCGCCCTCTCTTCTTCCTCGCCTCCTTCAACATTTTTTCTGTGTTTTTCTGGGCTTGGAGTAGCTTTTTAGCTAGAGGGCATTCCTTAATTAAGGACATCTCAGATTCAAATGAGGCTGGATCTCCAGTCGAAGGGGTAAACAAATACAAAGAATGAATGGGGGATGCCTCACCAGAAGGTTCGGCGACGGGTGTAACGGGAGCTTCGGCAAGTGGGACAACGCCGTGTATGATGGGAGAATGGGCTACGAGGTTCGACGTTGGAGTACTATCTTCGCCTTGACTAAGGACTGAAGGAATGGTGGCATGGGTGGGTGAAGTAGTTTCAACAGGCTTGTCCCGGTCGGATGACTCGGGTGGAGTGGGGCTAGGCAGAGTTGGAATGGCAACGGGCAATACCTGAGTGGGTGATTGACCTTGTAGGGGAGGGAGAGATTGATGGGGACCTTCAGTCGGGACCACAGTGGACGTGTGAGAGACCAAGGCAAAGGGTGGAGAGTGCATACCTACGTGCCCTCCTGGAAGAGCGGCCGTGGTGACTTCTTGTGTGATAGGCTCCTGCTCCTTTTGGGCTTCGGCACTCCCGACTTCCACGACTTCTACCTCGGTGTTCCCTTCTGGTTGGAGGAGTTCCTCCACATCAATGGTGTCTATACTTGGGACTATCTCGGCACTTGGTGGCACCGCACCCTTGACGTTTGCTTCGGCCAGGCCCGATGTAGGTTGTTCAGTAGGAGCATTTGGAAGCCTTGTGCGGGGTCGCTTTGGGTGGCTCGGAGGCACTTGAATTTGTTCTTGCCTCTTTCTTTTCTTCCTCTCCAATGGTTGCTCCGACTCTTCGACACTTGTGTCATGGATTTTCGATGGTGCCTGTGGTAGTGCCTCTGGCGTAGCTTTGGCTTCTTCCTCTTTTCGAGGCATCGTCATCTCTTCCTGGGCTTTCGCCCAAATCGGGGGTAGCTGGAGGAACAAAGTCGACGAAGGAGAGGGGCTTCTAGGTCCCAGCATTGGCTTGGTACACAACTGCAAAGTCCTTATCTGATGCCAAGAGTCCATAGGATTTTGTCTTTTGGTGATGGACTCTCATTATCCACCACTCCTTTAATTGCTCCTCACCCCAATTCTTCAACTCCTCCTTCAAATCATCTTTTGCTATTCTCCAAAAGGTGGAGTCTGGGGTTGGGAAAGGATACTGAATAGGATCAAATTCAACCTCCATAGGGTAGAATTCATGCCAGGGAGGCAATGTCCTCACCCTCTCTAAATGCCATTCCAAGTCCCTCCCATTAGGATTGTTCCTCTGATCCACTATTTCTGGATGAGGGCAGATATGAAAGTTTTTGAACCTGAGGTGGTCCCTCATTACCCCCAAGGGATCATAGAGCCATTGTTGAGGAATTTGGAGCAAACCAAAGTTGGCAAGCTTCTCCTCCAGGAAAACATTTTGCTTCAGGGCGAACACCTCAATTACCCCCATTTTGAAGGGGAAGTCGCAGGTGTGCGCCCATTTCCTACCGTGGCCATAGACGACATTTGTAGAGTCGCTCTATCGAGCGACCTCTAACGTGAACTGGTACTCGGAGGGGTAGACTGGTAGCAGGAAGGGTTTCCCTATGAAGCCGAACAGGTGAATCACGAGCCCCTATGTCAGTTGAAACACATCTCCCTTCTTCTCCTGCACCACTCTGTCTCTTAAACTGAGGGGTACCCAAGGACATGACCCTGTCAACAAATGCATAGCGGGTCCCAAGAATTGTTGATTAAAAGAATAATAAGACTCTGTCCTCAATAGGAGGGGAGTCCATTGGTACACAGGCAGAGGATTTCCATCCTTTCCACTCTCAGAGATGGCAATGTGAGGGAATTGCTTATGCACATGAAAGAAAAACAACCAAACAAGGAAAGAACAGGGTGCAAAGTATTGGCCCGTCCTCAAATTCTTCATGCTGGTGAGTCGCATATGCAAGGTTTGGGCCACCCATTCTACCCAATAGAAGAAAATTGGGTTGGTGTTTGGCTTCAAAGCATCGGGGGCATAGAATTCCCCTCTCAAAATACACTCGGCCAAGGACACCTGCCAAGGGTGCACCGAAGCGTCAGTTGACAGACCCGCCACCCATGCAATGATTGAAAAGATGTCCGTGTTCTTGAAATCCATCAAGGGAAGGGGCATCTGGGGATGCTTGCCCGAAGGGAGTCCATTCTTGAGGTTCTCTCTTAGAAACTTTAGAATATAAGTGGAGGTAGTGAACCTCTCCATTTGTTCACTTAGAACGACATTGCGAACGGAATAGCCCTTGGGCGGACCCTGATTTGGTGCGAAGGCTGCTTGCACATCTTCTTTTAGGATAAAAAACAATTTATGACCCGCGGCGTCCAACACTTTCCTGGAGGCGGGCTGGTAATTTTGTGCGATGGCACAGATTAACTCGGGACAATGGTGAGTGGGCGGGGTCAGATACCAGTAGATCTGGGAATAGTATGCAGCGACTCTCTTGTTCTCCGGGGTGAGCCTGCTTGTCATGAACTCGATGGTGTATCTGAGTTCGGCCACGCTCTTCGCAGGCTCTGTGTCTCTAATTTTTTCCCACCCATCGATTGGTGGTTCTTCAAGTTGTTCCTCTTCAGAGTCTTCCCCTTCTTCTACCGGCTGCTTTTCTGGGCGAGGGTTGAAATTGACCTTCTTAGGTCTCTGCTTTTGCTCCCCCTTGCCCTTCTGTGTTTTTTTTGGGACTACTACCTCGGGCTCCTTACCCTTCTCCTTAGAGTTTTTCTTTCCCATTGTGAATATGGGCGGCCACAGAGTTTATGGTGCAGAAAAATTAATGCGAAGGATTTCGATGCAAAGGGCAGAGGAATGCAGGCTATCAATGGCGGGAGCTCTCAGTCTTGCATGGACCAGTTGGCAAACAATCTTCTTTACCGTCGAGGCTTGAGTTTTATAGCCTTAAAAGGCAACTACCTAAATTTATGGCACCTACCATAATTAAATCTACGCTTGGACGGGGAAGGTTGCCGTGCCCTTTTGATTGGCTTCGCAGCTGCGTGGTACGTGGGCCCACGTGGTTCGATGATTTCCCCTGCTTTGGAAATACAACCTACTGCCACCTCGTACTTAGGCGTGAGATTTTCTCTTAACCAAATCCTCTTGGGATGCACTCCACCACCTTTGCATTAAATTCATCCGCTTTGAACTCCCCTAGGTTGTCGTTGGCGTGTCCCCCAAGACATGTTTTAAATGCTCCCGATTCGGCGAAGTTGAAATCATCATTGAAAATGCTTCGCAACGAACCTTTGGTGCGGGCTATTTTTTAATGCTTCGGGCCCGAAGTAGTTCTTCCTCACCATTCTGTTGCTTTATTTCGTGAAGGCTGCACACCGAAGCTTGTCTTCTTTGGAAACTGCTTCGCAAGGCTTCCTTTTAAATCTGCTTCGCAAAACTCCTGCCCGAAGTAGCTGCTTGAAATGCTTCGGGTGTGAAGCTCTTTGCATCGGCTACTTTTCCCTTTTGATAACGCCTTCGGTCTTTCGAAGACCTTTTGGAAGCCGAAGTGCTTCGCTTATGCTTCCTTTTGCGAAGCATTTTTCATGCCTTGGTTTCAAATTTTGTTTGGCCTTTTGAGGGTAAAGTGCTTCGCTGCGAACCTCTTTGCATCGGTTACTTCGCATCAAAAGTTCCCAAAGTAGATTTTGGTTATGCTTGGCGAAGCTAGAGTTTATCATTGTAACACTTGGCCTTTTGCAATCTCGGAACAGGGTGTATATACAAATGAAAAATTATATACAAAAGCACATACATTTTTTTTTTGTTTCATTTCACCCTAGCGATGAAAAGTCTTCAGATGAAGACCATTGACGGAAATTGGTAATACCTGGCCATCTGCATCTTTGAGGATGAAATAGTTGGCCGAGTTCACCTTCACGATTTCGAATCACCCCTCCCAGAAAGCATCCATCTTGTCGTGATTCCCAGGCTTGGCCTTCCAGGAGTCCCACTTCCATACCAGATCTCTCACTTTGAATGTGCGATCGGATGATTTTTTCTTGAACCAATCTCGGGTGACCTAAGCATGCTTAGCGAAGCTCTGGTAGGATTTTTCACGATCTTCCTCTAGCTGTAATAGCTGAGCCAGTCTATTTTCCATAGGATTGACTCCTTCTTCTTCTAACAGCTGCAACGCAGGGATCTCTATATGGGTAGGTAGAATGGCCTCCTTGCCATACACCAGGGCGTAAGGCGATGTTTTGATTGATTTCTTGATAGAAATTTGATCGGCCCACAATGCCCGATCTAGGAGAAGGTGCCAAGTTCTTTTGTTTGTCTCTATGAGCTTCCTTAACACCCTCAACAGAGTCTTGTTGGTGGATTCCACCAATCCATTGCCCTGTGGATAGTAATTGGAGGATACTTTATGATATATCCCATATCTGTAGAGGAATTCATTGATTTTGGCACCTGTGAAGCCAGGACCATTGTTCGTGATGATTGCTTCTGGAATGTCGAACCGGGTGATCAATCCCTCTAGGAAAGTGATGACGGTCTCTTGATCTGCATTCTTCGTGGGAACTACTTCGGCCCATCTGGTGAAGTAGTCGGTTGCGGTTAAGATGAACTTATGCCCAGTGGAGGAGTTCGACGATATGACTCCTATGAAATCTAGCCCCCATTGTTGAAAAGGTGATTCTACTTGTATCGGTCGGAGAGGCATTGAAGCATTTCTGCTTTGGTCGATGAACTTCTGACACTGCTCACATCGGCGACAGACCGTGAAGGCATCGACGAAGAGTGTAGGCCAATAATAACCAGCTTTGATTATCTTCAATGTCATTGTCCTTCCTATGAAGTGTCCTCCAGATAAACCTGAATGGAATTCTCCCAGGACTCTCTTCTTATCATCTTCCTTTATGCACCTGAGAAGGACGCCATCGATGTTTCTGAAAAATAGGCCTTCGGGGCGCAAAATATACCTGGAGGACCGCATCCTAAAATGCCTTCGCTGTGAAGCATTTAGATGTGAAGGACATCTGTCGGTATTGAAGTATTCGACTATTTCACTGACCCAGTATTTCTCGTCCTCTTCTTGGTTTGCGAAGCATCCTTCTACTGGTGAGTCATCCCACTGAGATTCTGTAGCTTCGGCCGCTACGCTCTTAGCCAATTCTTGACATAACGCGCGACCGTGAACCAATTTTGTAGGTTTGATCTCAATGTCGAACTCTTGAATCTTGCTGACCCAACCGGCCCTTTTACTACCCAATTCTCCTTGGATGATGAAATTGCGCACATCGGGGTGAATGACAAAGATTGTAACCCGACTTTGGGAGATGAACTGTTTGAATTTCCTAAGAGATTTCATTACTGCATGCACCTGTATTTCTATGAAATTATATTTTTCTTCATGGGGGTTTATCACTTGACTTAGAAACACGATGGGGTGCTCTTCGCCATCTTCCCCCTTTTGTGTTAGGACCGCAACATAGCTCTCAGGTTCTCCTATAGCATATAGGATGAAGTCTCGATTGTAGTCAGGGTTGGTCAGGACCGGTGCTTGAGCAATTCGGGCTTTTATTTCTTTGAATGCTTCTTTTCTCTCCTTCGTCCAGATGAATTCTGCACCTTTCTTCAAAATTTCGGACATCGGCTTGATGACCTGGGAAAAATCTGGGACAAACTTCCTTACGAAGTTGATCTGGCCGAAGAAGGATTGGAGTCCTTTCTTGTCTACTGGGAGTGGGAGCTTCATTAGAGCCTCAGCTCTATCAGGATCTACAACGAGACCCTTCTCTGATATCGCATGTCCCAACAACTTCCCTTCGTTGACTGCAAATATGGATTTCTTCGGATTGATTGAAATGCCAAATTCTTGACACTTTTTGAAAATCTGTTGTAGATGAAAAGAATGATCCTCCCTTCTTCGGGAGAAGATGGTCATGTCATCCAAATAGATAACGATGACCTTATTCAAGAGTTTGCCAAAAGCTAGATCCATGGCCCTCTGGAAAGTGGCCCCCGCATTCGAAAGGCCAAATGGCATTCGCTGGTAAGCAAATGTTCCCCACTTGGTGGTGAATGCAGTTTTATGTTGGTCTTCGTCCCTAACCCATATTTGATTATATCTAGAGAAACCATCGAGTAGGGAGAAGCATTGAGCTCCAGCCACTGAATGCAAGATCTGATCGATCTACGGGAGAGGGTAGTGATCTTTAAGAGAAGCCTGGTTCAGGTTGCGAAAGTCCACGCATAACCTTATATCTCCATTCTTCTTTCTCACTGGGACTAGATTCGCTACCCAAGAGGAATGCTTTATGGGATAAATTATCTTTGCCTCGAGCATCTTCAAGAGCTCGGCTTTCATCAGGACCTCGATCTTCGGATTTACTGGCCTTTGCTTCTGTCGAAAAGGTTTGATCCCCTCCTGCAACTCAATTGTATGCTGGATCAGTTTTCGATCATATCCCTTTAGATCTTGATAAGACCAAGCCACTGTGTCGGGATACTTTCTGCATAGAGATCGGATCTGCTCTAGCTCTTTCGAAGTGCAATCTGTTCCAACTTTTACTGTCTTTCCAGGCTCAAGCTCCAAATCCTGATACTGCTTTGCATTAACTTTGATCCTATGAGAAACTGCTCGATCATTTTGATCAAAGAGGCTTTCAAGAGTAATTAATCCCTTGGGAACATGGTTATTTTTCAATTGAACTAGCCCTTCATATTCCTCATCATCAGGGCTTCTTTTCTCAACTGTGGCTGCTTCTTGAATCATGAAATTCACAATCTGCTCATCATTATCAAAAACTTGCCAATGCAGATCTCTGTCTGGGATAGAGGGCCTGTAAATCATCCTCACAGCTTTGGGCTTATGCACCATGTCTTCTTCTGGAGAATACTTGGCCACGATGGATGCTAGAACATCGGCATGTCGGTTCTTTTCTCTTGGAATAGATCGTAGATTGAGAGATTCGAACTGGTCGAACAAGTCCCATACCCTATTTTGGTATGACTTGAGATAGTGCTTCTTTGAAGTGCACTTATTTGTGACTTGATTGCATACCAATTTTGAATCTCCAAATATTTGGAGATGCTTTATGCCCAAATTTTTTGCTTTCTTGAGTCCTAGGCATAATGCTTCATATTTTGTTGCATTGTTGGTGCAACTCCACACCAATCGGTAACAATATTCCTTCTATTCTCTAGAAGGTGATACTAAAAGAATCCCCTCCCGACGCCATTTTTGCATCGGGTGCCATCGAAGAATAATTTCCATAATTCGCCTTGGATGGAGACCTTATCTTTCGACTTGATGTGTTTCTCAGGCTTGGCGATGGCATAACATCCCATCTCGGTTTCTATCATGGCGTTAAATTCTGCCAATGAAAACTCATCTTCACAACTTAACTGTGCGAGGGACCCCTCGACCAGGTCCACCTGCTCTATCTTCTCCACTATCGCATGCACGGGATCGTTGCTTTCTCCTTCGGACATCTTCTCTACGAGGAAGGTGGAAGGTTTCTCATTGTAGATTTTTACCTTCTTTCCTTTGAATGGAATCTCCAAGTGCGAGTAATCCATAGATAGATATCCTCCTAGCTTCGCTGTGAACTCTCTCGACAAGCACATACTGAAATATGGCTCAAGGTCGATGACCACCACCTCTTGTATAACTGTGATTTGAGGCATCTTGTGTAGCCGAATAGGAATATCTTTAATCACTCCTACAGTCTTCATAGGAGTACCATCCAACTGGAGTACGCCATGACTACTTCACGTATATTCCATCCCTATCTCTTCGCACACTGCCTTAGGCATGACTGTTGTCACGGCCCCAGAGTCAATCATACAATTATGAACAATATACCCTTCCATCTGTAGGGACAGGTAGAACGGAGGTGGCCGATTCTTCCCTGTAATGGATGTGGAGAGGGTCTGCACTAGGGCAAGTGGTGCTGCTTTTCTTGCTTTGGTCATCTTCAATGATTCTTGCAATAGGTCTACTTGTCCAGGTAGTTGCAGTGCATCATACAGACTGATCTTGGCCGGAATCTTCTTTAGCTCATCTACAATGTTGTACGCCAGGGAATTGAGCACCTCAGGTTCCTTTCTTGGCTCGTATTTGGTGCGATACTATTCCATGGCTTTGACCCTTTGTCGCTTGGTCAACGAGGGAAGTTTGAGCTTCTCTCTAGCTTGTTCTTTGGTTTCCACCTGAGGTGGATTTGTAGGGGCCTGTTGGGCCTTCTCTTTGACTAGTGCAGGCTGAGGAGCCTCGCTCGGGGCTGGAGGAGGTTGTTGTCCCTTCTCATGATGGGCATGCACCTTTAAGGGATCCATTTGAGTAGCATCCACCTCTATCGACCTCTTTCCTCCTCTGGTAAGGACTGCAACTGGCTCTTCTTCACCAATTACCAGGTTCTGATTCAATTGCCTGATGACGTTGACTTGACCGCCATGACTACTGCTTGCCAGCGTTTGTACATAGTTTTGGTGCAACATGCAAGTATTTTCTTCATGAGGATCATTACACGTGGAGCACCAATGTATATAATCGAAAGTGCTCGGGGCTTCGTCTATTGCAGCATTTCTTGTCGAAGCTCTTCCTTGCTGGGCCGCTTGATCTTTAGTAAGCGCAGGTGTAGGATAAGACCTTCTCGATAGAAACTCTTGTTGCGCTTGCTTCTTCTTCATAATGGTCATGTCATTAGACAGGTTATGTACTATGGAATTCAAGGACTGAACTTCTTGCAGTATTTTAGCTTGCATGTCATCGACTTTAGGGAATAGGTGGCAATGGAGCCATTGTCGGTATCAGAGGTAGGGCGAGGTGTTGAAGTGGTGTTGGAAGTATAGGGAATGCCAAAGTGACCATGGGCTATGGAGTCAAAAAAGTGGGAAAATGAATTTGTGGAGCGGTGATTTGGGATACAATGGGATTCGGGTTCCAAGATGAGATCGGGAGTGCAGGGGTTGCAGAGATCTGCGAAGCGGCTATGCTTGCATACTGGGACTGATAAAAATTGGGAAGTATGGGCATCGACATCCTTTGGGGAAGCTTACCCATAGCTATTAGATCCATCTCCACTTTTTGGGCTAACTCATATAATTCTGGGAAGGTATTGATGTTCGAATACCTTACCATCATGCTGATATCGGGGTTGAAAGCCCGAAGGAAATAGTATGTTGTAGCTTCATCGGTTGGTCGAAGTCCAACTAGTATTCTTTTCCAGGTTCGAGCGAACCTAACATTGAAGTCTATGATCTCTTCTTGTGGATGTCTCTGGATCATTGTGAACTGATGCAGGAGAGAGGTAGGATTGGTGGACTCATTGAAGCTTCGCATCAACTATTCGGCTAACTGGTCCCATCCCGTAATGGTATCGGGTGGTAAAGATCTATACCAGTAGAGAAGTTTTCCTCTAAGAGACAGAACCAGAAGCTTTACCATAATGCGCTCTTCTGTGATGTCATGGATCGCCGCTAGAGAAACTATGTCCTAGATGTGCTCCAGAGAAGTCTTCCCAGTTCCATCGAACGTTGGGATCTTCTTTATAGCAGTAGGCGACACTTGCCCTTGTCTCGCTAGATTTAGCGGTCCTGAGGAATTCCATGCTAGGAATAATCTGGGTGGCGGTTGCTGCTGCATTTTTTGTTGTTGTTGTTGTTGTTGTGCCATATTTACTCTTGGATTTTGAGAAACAAGAATTCTCGAAGCTCCTCCTTGATTGCTAACAGGATGACCAATAGGAATGGAGGCACTAGGATGCTTCGATGAGTTGGGAGGATTAGGAGGAAAGCTAGCCGTTGTGCTATCAGAAGTTAGGCCTTGTTCATCAACAGTGGCCTCTTGCGAGGATGTTCCACGTAATAGAGACTCGGGGGTGACTAACCTAGATCGTTCCCCAAAGGCATCAATATCAAGCTCAAAGAACTTAGTTTCCTCTCCTCTATTCCTAACTCTCCATCTTGTTTGCATGAAGACACAGACTTTGGTACCGATATTTACGACTTAAATATTCTCGGGTAAAATAGAGTCGCCAGATGCTAAGAGTCTTTCGGTAATGAGAGCATCGGTTCTCACTACTACTCACAAGGTGAGACTGACCGGGTCCCACCGGGCGTGCCAAAAATTGTTGGTCATCAAATCTGCCCAAGAAAGGATTTGGGTAAGTGTATGCGCCCTAGACCTGGACCAACATTGAAAGGCCGAAGGGAAGAGATGCCCCTCGTGCCAATATTTGGAGAAAGGTCGACTCCTATACTAAACTACTTTGGTATTTTAAGATAAGGGTGCAGGAAAGAGATAAACAGAGTAAGGGTGAAGGAATTTTAGTAGTTTAATGGTGGGAAAGAACCAGAAGCATGATTGCTAACCAATAGCTTGAAACAATAGCAAGAAACACCAAGAATATAAAAAAATGAACACAATATTGACTTTCCTATGTATCCTCTAGACGAGTTCCAGGATTCCCCTTCCCCTTTCGCCAAAATTCAGAGTTCAGAGTAACGACGATTAGGAAAAGTGAATATAACAGAAACACTATCCACAGGCAGCATAAAAGAAAGCCTCTACAATGTTTTCCTCCCCTATGTATCCTTCGGGAAAATTTTAGGGTTCAGTCCCCAATCGCATACCTAAATCCAGGATTCAGAATTACAATATACAAATGAAGAAAGATGAAAGAAATAAATGCAGAAGGCAACATATAAGAGAGAAATAGAGTTCAAAGCTCTTTAGTATTAATCACAGGAATGCAAGTTACAACATCTTTCTAGCAGAAATTTCCCCCCTTTTTACATTACAATGCTTGGGTTTTTATAGAGGACCCGACCCTCTGAGCCATAATTACACAAAATGGAGGAGTACATCCTCGAAAGCTAAGAAGTCGGCCCCTCGCGGCTCTCGTGACTGAGATTTCATATATTTTACCAGAACTAGCAGTTGCAACCAATTCAACCAGGGAAATAAGCATTAATGAGCCGCCTGAGCGTCCTCGGCTTCTGGGTGCGGTGCTCGAGTGGCCGCCATGCTCGTTGGGTTCTCCTTTTGGAACTGATACTTCATTTCCAATTGCCAAAAATGAGCAACGGTCTTACCGGGCACGTAAAAATGCATTTATGAGGCACTTGATCACCTCGGGAAAATACCCGACTTGGAGTGCGTGCCCTTGAAGCGCTTCGCTAGGTCTTCGCTCGCAACTCCGCTTCGCAATGGATTTGAGCCGAAGCAATAACTCCTCCTTGATTTGTACTTCACAAAATGGAGCTTCGCAAAACTGCTTCGGGGGTGGTGAGTGCCGAAGCAGATTTCCTCCTCAAAATGGGGCTCTTCATTCCTTGTTGCTTCACTGACAAAATTGCTTCATTGATGCCTTGGAGAAATGTTTCGCCGTGATCCTCTTTCAAAACTGTGGTTTGGGAAGGTTTCGGTCGAAGCACTTGCCTTCAAAATGTTTCGTTCTCCACGACCTCCGCTACTTCGGGTGGAAGTACTTCGCATGAAAGCTAGCCGAAGCAGATGCTTCGCAATGATTTTTGGTGAAGTAAAATGGTTCACTGGTGGAGGTGCCCGAAGTGGGTGCTTCGACGATTTTCTAGCAAAGTATTCTTCAATGCTTCTTCGAGTTCCGCTTCGCTAGTTTTCTGGCCGAAGTGGCTGCTGGAAGTGCTTCGGTCCCAAAGTTGTTTTCTTGCCTTAGAAAATTTGGACCGTGATTTTAGACTTTCCTTCTTCGATGAAGCTGTCTTTTGAACTACCGCTTGAATGCCACTTCACAAAAAATTTTACCCGAAGTAGCTGCTGAAAATGCTTCGGGTGCGAAGCTCTTTTTACGCCTTCTTTGAATTCCTTCTTCGGCAACGCCGCTTCACAAGATTTTTGCCCAAAGTAATTGTTTGAGGGACTTTGGGCCCAAAGTAGTTTTCATCCTTAGGGATTTCTTTCAACGAAGTTATCTTCCTTAGTTTGTTCGGCAGCGAAGCTCTTTCATCTTCATCTATGAACAAGGGGGAATGGCAGGGAAAGCCAAAATTGCTGCTACACTTGAAAATGTTGTTTCTAAAAGCAAGGGAACAAATTCATGAAATTGAAAGAAATACTTTACAAAAAATTTGATTTTACCACCCTTCTAAGTAATGTGACAAAATTGTCAATAGTTGCTTTAGGAAAAACACTTCAATTACCCTCATTTTGAAGGGGAAATCGTAAGTGTGCGCCCATTTTTGACCATGGTCATAGATGGCATTTGTTGCATCGCTCTGTCGAGCGACCTCTAATGCGAACTGGTACTCGGAGGGGTAGATAGGTAGTAGGAAGGGCTTCCCTGTGAAGCCGAACAGGCAAATCACAAGTCCTTGCGTTAATTGAAAGACATCTCTCTTCTTCTCCATTACCACTCTATCTCTCAAACTGAGGGGCACCCGAGGGCAAGAACCCTTCAACAAATGCATGGTAGGTCCCAAGAATTGTTGATTAAATGAATAATATGACTCTGTATTCGCTAGGAGGGGAGTCCACTGGTACACCGGTAGAGGAGATCCGTTCTTAATACTCGAAGAAATAGCAATGTGAGGAAAAATCTTATGTACATGGTAGAAAAACAACCAAACTAGGAAAGAGCAAGGTGCGAAGTACTGGCCCATCCCAGAATTCTTCATACTAGTTAGTCGCGTGTGCAATGTTTGAGCCACCCATTTCACCTAGTCAATGAAGATCGGGTTTATGTTCGGCCTTGAAGCATCAGGGGCATAAAATTCCCCTATTGAAATACATTTGACCAAAGACACCTGCCAGGGGTGCACCAAAGCATCAGTTGACAGACCTGCTACCCATGCAATGATGGAAAAGATGTCCATGCTCTTGAAATCTGTCAGGGGGAGGGGCATTTGGGGCAGCTTTCCTAAAGGGATCCCATTCTTGAGGTTCTTTCTTAGAAATTTCAAAATATAGGTGGAGATAGTGAACCTCTCCATTTGTTTGCTCAGGATGACATTGTGAACGGAATAGCCCTTGGGCGGCCCTTGCTGTGGCATGAAGGCTGCTTGCACATCTTATTTTAAAATTGAAAACAACTTATGGCCCACGATGTCCAACACTTTTCTGGAGGAGGGCTGGTAGTTCTGCGTGATGGCACAGATTAGTTTGAGACAATGGTGCGCAGGTGGGGTCAGATACCAGTAAATCTATGAATAATACACAGTTGCACTTTTGTTCTCCGGGGAGAGTCTGTTTGTCATAAACTCAATAGTGTATCGAAGCTCGGCCACGCTCTTGAAAGCTCAGTGTCCTAAATTTTCTCCCACCCATCAATTGATGGTTCTTCAAGTAGTTCCTCTTCGAAATCCTCTCCTTCTTCCACTGATAGCTTTTTTGGGCAGGGGTTGAGATTGACCTTCTTAAGTCTGTGCTTTTGCTCTTCTTTGCCCTTTTGTATTTTCTCTGGGCCTACTACTTCAGGCTCCTTTCCCTTCTCCTTAGAGTTCCTTTTTAGCATTATGGATATTCACGACAGTAGAGTTCACGGTGTAGAAGACTTCGATGCGAAGGACTGACGCGAAGGGCAAAAAAAATGCAGGCTATCAACGGGAGCTCTTAATCTTGCATGAACCAGTAGGCGAATAACCTTCTTTACTGTTGAGGCTTGAGTTTTATAGCCTTAGAAGGCAACTACCTCTATTTATGGCACCTACCATAATTAAATTTACAACTCGGATGAGGAAGGTTGTCGTGCCTTTTGATTGGCTTTGTGGCGACATTGTACGCGGGTCCATGCGCTTCGATGATTATGCCCGGCATCAAAAATCTAACATTCTGCCACCTCGTACCTAGGTGTGGGCTTTTCTCATAATCGAATCTTCTCAGGATGTGCTCTGCCACCTTGGCATTAAAATTATTTGCCTTGAACATTCCCCTAGGTTTTCGTCGGTGTGCTCTTCAAGGCACGTTTTAAATGCTCCTGCCTCGTGCGCTATTGATTTGGTAAAGTTGAAACCAACGTTGAAAATACTTCGTGGTGAACCTCTGCTGTGAACTGATTTTCCATGCTTCGGGCCTGAAATAGTTTTACTTCGCTGCGTCACTGCTTGCTTTGCGGAAGGTTAGCCCCTGAAGCTCGTTCTCTTTGAAAAATGCTTCGCTCAATTCCCCTCAAAAACTGCTTTGCATAGACCTCCTTTTGCGAAGAATTTCTCAAGCCTTCATTTCTTTTGATAACTCCTTACAAACCAAAGTGCTTTGCTCACAAAATCCCCAAAGGAGATTCTTGCAAGTTCAGCGAAGCTAGGGCTTGCCACCATGGTAGTGTGATACCGAACCTTCTGGCAGTCTCAAAACAGGATATGTACAATGATAAAAAAAATCTTACATACAAAAGTAAAACTTGAATCAACACTCCTAAGCAACACTTAGTGCCCTCGGCACTTTATTTACCAACCAAACTATTTATAGTATTTACACAAAAGTTTATGGCATGATTGGCATGCATCCACCACAGATTTAGATTTGGGTGCTTATTCGATGAATCTACAATATCTGGACTAGATGTGATTGTACTTGAGTCGATCCTTGAAGTTCAGATGACCTCCCGAAGTTCTCCATGTTGCGAATAGGGTGCAACATGGCAGGTTATCATGCACGCTAGTACCCATATAGTTGACGAATAATGTGGTAAAGAGGTTTGCCACATGAAGGGCTTCTTCGAGTATCGATTGCAGTGATGGATGAATCCAATACCACCATTTTAGGGAGTCCACTGGCTGTAGACTCTTGAGTATGGGCTCCTGCAGCTCCTTGACGTGACAATAGGGCTTTTTTGACGATAAGTCTTCTTCTAGGATCTCCTCAGGCTCAACCTCTTGGTGAGGCATGCTTAATGGGTTCTAGCTGAATACTTGCATGCTATGCCCTGGGATACAAAAAGGGTGCAAAAATATGCCCTCTTTGTTCTCGAGTTCTGCCACTTGAGCCTGTTCCTCTCCTTGGCCCATCTCCTGATAGAGACTGCAAGAAACCAAATTATTTATTATTGGAACAGTGCTTGCATAGCCCCATCGTTGGTCTTGGATGAAATTCGCCTCTTGGGCTCCACACGACTACATTTCAGGTCTCTGCCCAGTATGAGGGATCTGCCATGGTGAATACTACATGGGATAGACAGGAGCAGCAACTATCGAAGAAAGTAATGAAGTTTCTCCCCATGGTATTTTTCTTGACAAGAGCAGAAGGTGCTCCACTTGTACTGCTACTTCAAAGATTTGATGGAATCTATGTTCACCTGATTGTAGTAAGAGGAGGCTTATGTCCGGGTGGAAAGCCCAAACATAGAAGAGGTGGGCTTGAGCGGGTGTCGGTTGGATCTCCCCTGGGATTCTCTTCCAACTTCTACAAAATTAGACATTAAAGTCTGTGATGCTCTCCTAAGGTGTTCTCGTGATGGTGGAGAGGTGCATCAAAAGCTGGAAGGGATCCTGAGAGTCGTCAAATGTTTTAATGAGCACTCCCACTAAGTGATACCATGGGCAGATGCTCTTACGCCCAAGCAGTCTGTACCACTGCAGCACCCTTCCTTCCAGAGACAGGACCAGAAGTCTGATCATGACATCTTCGTAGGTTATTCCATGGAGGGTCGCTAGAGCAGCAAAATCTTCAAGGTGCTCTTGGACCATTCCCTTAGTGCCATTGTATTTTGTCAAGGTTTTCAAGGTGCTTTTGGGAATCTCGTGCCAACTTTGGAGATTCAGAGCGCCAGGATCATCCCATCTGGGATAGCATACCCTTGCCATTATAGCAACGGTTTGTAAATATCATGGTTGTCGCTACTAAGTCAAAGTCGCCAGGCGAACATTCCTTTCTTCGCTTGTGAGGTCAAGGTTGCTCACCAGACCTTGATTCCTTCGGGGTGTCTTCTTTTAGCTTTAAAAGGCATCTTCGATCAAGAAATTTGGATTTTCAGCTCAATAGAGTCACCAGGTGATTTTGCCAGATGAAGGCAAACCAGAGATTCACCAAACTCAGGCTTCTTTAAAACATGGGGACTGTTTGTCCCATTGGGCGTGCTAGAAACTATTGGTCATCAAATCTGCCCAAGAAAAGATTTTGGGAAAGTGTACGTGCCCTAGACCTAGACCAACATTGAAAGGCTATGACGAAGAGATGCCCCTCGTGCCAATCTCCAGAGAAAGGTCAGCTCCTATACTAAAATACTTTGATGTTTTAAGACAAGAGTGTAGGAAAGAAATAAAATAGCCAGGGTGCAGGAAAGAAATAAAAAATAGTAAGGGTGCAGGAAAGAAATAAACAGGGTAAGGGAAGAGATGTTGATAATTTAAAGTGGGGAAGAACTAGAAGCACGATCGCTGGCCAATAGCTTGAAACAACAGCAAGAAACACCAAGAATAAAACAAAAAGAACACGATATTAACCTTCCTATGTATCCTCTAGACGAGTTCTAGGATTATCCTCCCCTTTTGTTGAAATTCAGAGTTCAGAGTTACGACGATTAGGACAAAGTGAATATAACAGAAACACGATCCACAGGCAGCATACAAGAAAACTAATACAACATTTTACTCTCTTATGTATCCTTCAGGAAAATTTTAGGGTTTTGTCCCCAATCGCACACCTAAATCCAGAATGCATAATTACAGTATACAAATGAAGAAAGAGATAAAATAAATAAACACAAAAGGCAACATACAAGAAAGAAATTAGGCTCAAAGCTCTTTAGCATTAATCGCAGGGATTCAAGTTGCAGCAGCTTTCTTAGCAGAAATTTCCCTCCCTATTACATTACAATGTCTGGGTTTTTATAGAGGACCTGAACCTCTGAGCCATCAATGCACAAAATGGAGGAGTACATCCTCGAAACCTGAGAAGTCGGCTCTTTGTGGCTCTCGTGACTGAGCTCTCAAATATTTTACCAAAACTAGCAGCTACGATCGGGTTTGCCAGGGAAACATGCATTAATGAGCCACCTGAACGTCCTTGGCCTTTGGGTGTAGTGCTCGAGTGGTCGCCATGCTTGTCGGGATCTCCTTTAGGAACTGATATCTCATTTCCAATTGCCAAAAATGAGCAACGAGTTTACCGGGCACGTAAAAATGTATTTATGAGGCACTTGATTGCCTCAAAAAAATACTTGTCTTGGAGTGTGTTCCCTTGAAGCACTTCACTAGATTTTCATTCGCAACTCCACTTCGCAATGGATTTGAGCCTAAGTAGATATTCCTTCTTGGTTTGTACTTTGCATGGCGGAGCTTCACAAGACAGCTTTGGGGGTGCTGAGTGCCGAAGCAGGTATTCCTCCTCAAGGTGGGGCTCTTCATTTCTCGTTGCTTTGTTGGAGAGACGTGTCAAAACTGCTTCGCTGTGATCTTCCTTCACAACTGCAACTCGGGGGAATTTCAGCCGAAGCGCATTCTCACCTTCGAAAAATGTTTCGTTCTTTACGGTGGCTACCGCTTCGGGTGAAAGTGCTTCGCATGAAAGCTAGCCGAAGTAGATGCTTCGCGACAACTTTCGGTGAAGTAGAAATGGTTCGCTGGCGACGAGGCCCGAAGTGGGTGCTTCAATGGTTTTTTGGCGAAGTATTTTTCAATTTTTTGCTCTCTTTCAACTTCTGCTTCGCAAGATTTTTACCTGAAGTGGCTACTTGAAATGCTTCGGGTCCGAAGTAGTTTTCTCGCCTTAGAAAACTTGGACCGCGATCTAGACTTTCCTTCTTCGGCAAAGCTGTTCTTTTGGACTGCTCGAATGTCGCTTCGCAAAACTTTCGCCCGAAGTAGCTGTTTGAAATGCTTCGGGTGCGAAGCTCTTTTCATTTTCCATTTCTTTCTTTTGGCGAAGCTGTCTTCTTTCCCGTGGAGCTCTTTTCCTTAACCTGCTGGGTGGCGAAGATCTTTCATCTTCATTCTATGTACAAGGGGGATGGCGATGAAAGCCAAAATTGCTGCAAATTACAAATATTTTCAAAAACAACAAAAAGAAATACTTTACAAAAGGAAACACTTTACAAAAAAAATTATTTTTCTACCCCTGTATGTAATGTGACAAAATTGTCAACAGTTCCATTTTTGTTTTTTATTCAGGTAAGGAATTCAAATATCATATAGTTACATCTAGACTAGTATTGTATGCTTGCATAATCTCTTTTTTTTCTCTTGAAATGAAAAGACGCTTTATGTTCCTTGCAATTATTGAAATCAAACGAGCACTAGTTTAGGACATTGTGTGATTGAATATTTGTATTCTTGCATTTTTTTTTTCTTGTTTTAGACCATTTTTTAAGAGATATTAGGGCTATATTATGCAACCTTAGATGATTTATAAAATTTACTCATAAAACATTCACTTAAACATAAAACTTGTATATAAACATAAACATAAACATATTGAGGTAGACCAATCCATGTGATTCTAGGTCCCCTTTGGAATGGGATCCAGGGTCTCAACCCGCATGGCTTGTCTATATTTTTGGTTAACCTGATGTGAAAATTGAAATCTTACCTTAATAAAAAATAAAACTAAACTTAAATTAGACCATATTACATTAACTAAGATGAATAATTTATGACTTTCTACTAGTGTGAAAGTATCAATACTGAGTCATGTATCTAGGTGTAGTTGATCCTTGCAACATTCCTTGTTCATGTACCTCAAGGTTTACCCCTATGTATGATTGCATATATCAGGGCAACTGAGCCTCTTACATGTATTTATGGGTATCACGAAAGGGCATGTATATTGGATAGGTTTAGGTATATTGGAAGACTCTCCTAAGGTATATCAACCAATTTTATATTTGTAGAATTTTTTATCTATCTTAATAAATATCTAACTAATTAATCAACTCCTCTTATCTTAACCTTCATCTATGGTTGAATAATGATATAGTACCTATAGTAGAGGATTACCATAATTTGATTACCCTTCTTTTCCACATGCTCAAGAAGAAAAATCCATGGGTACACCCTAAATATAGAGAGGAGGAACATGTTGTAGAGAAGGTGATATTTGATTCCCTTGATCATATTAGAGAACATGTAAGATGAAACAAAAATATATTTCTAGATGTCCCTAAAGAATAACTTGAAAATAAAAATAGGAAGGAACCCTCTAATCTTAATCCAAGGAATAAATAATGTTGAACATTCAAATGGTCAATCCATTATTACACAACTAAATAAAAATCAAGCAAAAAATTTAGGTCTTGATATGTCTGTATCTCACCCTATCGATTCTACAACTCCCCCTACAATTTGTATAGGTATACCTAATTCTATCCCTTCATCTAATATTCCTCTACACGTTCCACATCTTTCAAATCCTATTTCCACCAAACCCTTCTTGTCAACCAATATAGGGACTAATTTTAGCATCTAATAAAATAGTACCATCCTTGGGGTCACTTCCTCAAGTATATCAAGCTTACCCCTATGTAAACTCTCAACCCCAATTGGTATTGCCATAGGTACCTTTGAATCAACCCTCTCTTGAATTTCAAAGTATCAATGCTAAATTAGAACACATTAATAAATGAGACTCCAAATTTAAAGAATTAGAGTGCCAAATAGCCTCTCTCCAAGGTGCATCAACTAGACAAAAATATTCTTTTCATGAATTTTTATAGTCAACCATTAGATCCCGTAGTAACTAGCCATCCATTCCCACAAAATTTTGAGACACCAAAATTTTAAATGCATGACAACAAACAAGACCATTTTAACCATATTAGATTATTCCAAATTGCCTATAGTGACATAACTCATAATGAAATTCTTCTCCTTAGGCTCTTTTCCAAAAGCCTTAGTAATTTAGCTTAGAATAGCATTTTCAAATACCTTGTGATTCTATCAAAAGCTTTAGGGAACTTATGGAAGCATTTGTAAAACAATTTTTAGTAGACATTGAAGAAAATATCACAATAGATGATCTTCATTAATTAAAACAACCCAAAGATAAAATTTTCACCAATGTTAGGTACCCGAGATAGGAATTTAATATTATAATATTATACTTAATATTATAATAAATGTAATTATCCCACATGTATGGATAAGTGGTAGTGGTAGGTAGTTGAGCATTATATAATGTAGACAAGAGGCTCATATGGAGGGAGAATATTATTGTTGGACATTTAAGGTAATTTGAGGCATTTTATGTTGTCATTGATGTCACATGGGTCACATTTGGTTTTGCTGGCCAAAATATTTCATAAATAATCATTTATGATATTTTGGAAAGCATGGCTATTTACAAGGTTTTTATGAAAACCAAGGCAGGTAAAATAAAAGGTTTTATTTAAAACCATGGTGGGCTTATGTGGAAAGGGATTTTCTTAAAAGCCAAGGTGGAATTTTGTTTCATCGAAAAAGGACCTTCGGTGATGAAGATATTAAAGTTTAAAGTTTAAGTTTAAATTAATGGAGGGCCGACCTATGTGCAATTAATGGAGGTTGGCATATATATATATATATATATATATATATATATATATATATAAGGTTGATATATATATATATATATATATATATATATATATATATATATATATATATATATATATATATATATATATATATATATGTTAAGGTTTCAATTTATTTCGAAAAGTGGGCATATTATATATCGTCGAAAAGCTTATTTCAAGGGCTATTTGACTAACTTATTTAGAAGGAGAAATAAAGTGTGTGTAAAGAGATATTTCTGATTTTGTAAAGGGGTTCCAAAAGTGAAGTTTGCCTTGTTCTTTTTCAAGAGGATTAATTCTTTCATGAGGTGACAAGGTATGCAATATTATGATTTATTTTATTTTATGGTATAAGTGGTTTTGGGAGTGAAAAGGTTATGCAATGTTTTGATTTATTTTATTTTTTGGTACAAGTGGTTTTAGGAGAGATAAGGAAGTTGTACAATTAAAGGCCTTGGTGATGATTATTGAAAAGTGGAGTAATGTTGATTATTTTGTGATCTACTAACCCTTGTGAATATTGGCAAAAGAATTTTGTGATTGTGGCAGATTTACAAAGAGGTTTTTTCATCTTCATAAAAGGTATGGACACATTCTCCTATTGATTGTTTATGGTGGTTGATTTATGAAATATCATTGGAGGGAAAAGGATTGTTTGTGGTTTCCTTTTCGAAAGTGGTTGGTTGAATGCTTCAAGGTTTTTAGAATTGAGAGTTGTGTTTAAACCTTGTGTTATAATCGTAGTGGTAGAAGCCCATTGGTTGTGAAAGAAATTGAGTTAGAAAAGAACATGAGTATCATTGTTATGTGAGATTTGTGGTTGAGCATTGTTGGAAATATTTGAGTTGGTTGATACATACTTGGACTAGGGTTGTGTGAGAAAGAGTTATCCCTTATGATGATTGGTTGAGTTGAGTTGATTGAGCCTAGTCAAGTGATGTGTGAAGTGATTGTTCAAGTTCTATAAAATAAACTATTCCATCATTCTATGTTGAGTTGAGATTAAGGTTAGAACATATTGAGTATCTAACAATTCTCTTTATGGTTCTATAATATTTGAGTTGAGTTGAGATTTATTTGGGTTGAGAGTGAGTTTAGAACATATTGAGTCTCTAACAATTCTCTTTATGCTTCTATGAGTTGAGTTGAGATTGATTTGGGTTGAGAGTGAGATTAGAACATATTGAGTCTCTAACAATTTGTTATGAACCTGCAACTTGAAATATGAATTGAATGCAGAAAAGAATCGTTGTTTGAATAGAATCACATTTTGTATTGAAAGGCAAAAACCCACAATATAATAAATTAATGTTCTTTGATTATCTTTGGAGCATCCTCCTTGTCCTATTTACATCTATCTAAAAGGTGTGAATGGTGAAGGGATGTGTCCCTTTATAATATAATATAATATATAATATGATTAAGAGTTACGTTAGGAGGGTCCTAACATGCCACCCTCCTTTGAAAAAGCTTTGTCCTCAAAGCTGGAATTGCAAAAATTGTTGTTGAATCTGGTGGAGCGTCTCCCATGTAGCATCCTTTGGAGGTAGACCTTTCCATTGAATCAATACCTTGGTGATGGTGCGGTTATGGAGGCGGCACATACGTCGGTCTAGGATAGCTTATGGTTCAACCATGAGAGCTCCATTATCTAAAAATTTTGGAAGTTGAGTTTGCGTAACGATGTTAGTGCCTATTACGACTTTAAGACAAGAAACATGAAATATCGAATGGATTTTGGAAGATTTTGGTAATTCAATTTTATATGCAACACGTCCAATACGCTGTAGAATTTTATAAGAGCCATAAAATTTTGGTGCTAATTTTTGTGACCCTTTTTTTTTCAATGAAGTTTGATGATATGGTTGGAGGTGGAGAAATACAATATCCCCTTCTTTAAAAACCCTTTCAGTTCGATGTTGGTTCGCTTGTTGCTTCATGTGGTATTGAGTGATATGTAGATTGTCCTTCAGAGCGTGAATGATATTATCTCAAATGACCAGCTCCATCTCTACAGCTGGCACTTTTGTACTTCTTGGAAGATAAGAGGTTAGAGATGGGGGTGATCGGCCATATAATGCTTTGAAAGGGGTCATTTTTATGGTTGTGTGATATGTGGTATTATACCACCATTTAGCTAGTGGAAGCCATTTAACCCAGTGAAGGGGTTTGGTGGAAACAAAGCATCAGAGATAGGTTTCTAAGCACTTATTGACAATTTTAGTTTGACCATCCGTTTGTGGGTGGTAAGCGGAGCTCATCCAAAGTTGCGTACCTTGGAATTTAAATAATTCCTTCCAAAAATTACTAGTGAAAGTGGGATCATGATCACTAACGATAGTAGAAGGTATGCCATGTAATTTAAAAATATTGTCAAGGAATATTTGAGCAATAGTACTAGTGGTATAGGGGTGAGCTACTAGAAAAAAATGGGTGTATTTAGATAAACAATCTACCACCACTAGGATCATAGTTTTTCCTATGGATTTTGGAAGACCTTCAATGAAATCCATTGAAATATCCTCCCATGTCCTGTTTGGTATGGGTAGAGGTTGAAGAAGGCCCGGTGTTGCCATTTCACCTTTATTTATTTGGCATGTTTCACATTCATTGACAAACTTCTTGATATCATTTTTCATCCCTTGCCAATAAAATGATTTAGTCACTCTTTTGTAAGTTTTTAGGAATCCAAAGTGACCTGCAGTAGGTGTAGCATGTAGCTCATGTAGAAGATTTAGACGATAAACCAATGTAGGTGAGAGGACCAAACGTTCTTTGTAACGGAGCATGTTAACTTGCCAAGAGTAGTGGGGTTTACTCATGGGATTTTATTGTTGTTGAATTATGGTGTTTATAGTAGGTTATGCATACCATTCATCCTTAACTTGTTCGATCCATGTAGCGAGGGCAGGAAAAAACATGTAATTGTCAAGTTTCTTCAAACTTTCTGGAAATTGCATCCGCAACCATGTTATCTTTCCCCTTTTTGTAGATAATTTCATAATCATAGCCTAATAGTTTTATTATCCACTTTTGTTGTTCTGGAGTGGTTAACCATTTTTCAAGAAGGTATTTTAGGCTGTGGTGGTCGGTACGGATAATGAATTGATTTCCAATAAGGTATGGTCTCCAATGTTGGATAGCATGGACCATAGCTAACATTTCTTTTCATAAGTGGAATGTGCTAAATTATTTTTGAAAAATGATTTACTAGTAAATGCTAAGGGATTCTCATTTTGCATGAGCACCGCTTCCATTCCCAATTCGAAAGCGTCACTTTCAATAATGAATGGTTGGGAATTATCTGGCATAGCTAGGACAGGGGTGGTACACATGGCGTTTTTCAAAGTCATGAAAGCTTCATTCGCTTTTGGACACCATATGAAGGCATTCTTTTTAAGTAGGGTTGTTAAGGGTGCTGCTATTTTCCCATAATATTTAACAAATTTGCGATAATAGCCCGTTAATCCTAAGAACCCATGCAACCCTTTTAGAGTTTTTAGAATTTGCCAATTTTCCACATCTTCAATTTTTTGGGGGTCTACTTTAACTCCTTCCTTGGAGACAATATGTCCAAGATATTCAATTTCCTGCTTCCCAAAGGAACACTCTGATATCTTTGCGTATAATTGATTTTCTTCCAATATTTTGAGTGCTTGCACTATATGTATTAAGTGTTCTTCCCATGTCTTGTTGTAAATCAAAATATCGTCAAAGAAAACTAAAATAAATTTTTGAAGGAAGGGAGAAAATACCTTATTCATAAGACTTTGAAATGTGGATGGGGCGTTGGTGAGGCCAAAAGGCATCACCAAGAATTCATAATGTCCCTCGTGGGTGCGAAAAGCAGTTTTGGGCATATCGCTTTCCTTAACTCGAATTTGGTGGTAACCTGATCGTAAATCGAGTTTAGAAAAATATGCGGCTCCATTTAGTTCATCGACTAGTTCATCAATGACTAGAATAGGAAATTTGTCTTTAATCGTTATTTTGTTGAGAGGGCAAAAATCCATGCATAGGTGCTATGATCCATCTTTTTTTCTTACTAGTATGACTGGAGAAGAGTAGGGACTTCTACTAGGTCGAATGACCCCTGCCCTTACTAGGTCTTGTACTAATTTTTCTATTTTAGTATTATGTAAGTATGGATATCGATAAGGTCTAATCTTTGGAGTATGGTGTCTCAGAAGTAATTGAATAGCATGATCATGGCTTCATTGTGGAGGTAATCCCTTTGGTTCTTTGAATATTTTATCATGTTTCTCTAAGAGTTCTATTAATTTGGTGCCTGTGGTTGCTCTTCAATGGTGTTTTGCAAGAAAAATAGTTGGGAAACCATGCCTTTTCCTCCTTTTTGAAGAATATTTTCCATTCTATGGGAACTTACGATTTGTGTGGGACATGTTTTTAAACCTTGAATTGTGTATGTTTGGTTGTTTTGTATAAATTGCATCCATAACTCTTCAAAGTCCCATTGAATTTTATCGAGCGTTCATAGCCATTGTACTACCAAAAAAATATCACATCCTCCTAATGGTAGTACATACATATCTGCTTTCATGTTATATTCCCCCATCGCGAGTTTGATATTCCTTCATTTGCCTTTACATGCAATTTTCCTCCATTTTCAATCATGACTTTGAAGTTATTGCAGGGATATATAAAGCAATTAGCTTGTTTGGCCAAACTAGGGTCTATAAAATTATGAGTGCTACCAGATTCTAAGAGCACAATAGGGTTCTATTTCTTAAAATACCCTTTTACCTTCATTGTTTGTCGCTAATGCATTAAAGGATATTTCTATTTTATCTTCTTCGTTTTCTTCTGCAACCTCAATTATTACTTCCACTTCTATGTCATCCTCCTCTTTGGGAGTGCAATCAATTGTGTCCAAAATATATAATTTTGGTGAGATGCATTTGTGGTTGGGGGTAAACTTTTCATCGCAATGGAAACATAGGCCCTTTTCTCGTCTTTATTTTAGCTCTTCTTGGCTAATTTGTTTAATTGGCATGACCTTATTCAGTTTTTGGTTGGTGTAGGTATTTGGTGTTTTTCCTAAAAAAACTCTTCCTATTTGCCTTTGGTTATTGTTCTTCTCTTCTATCATTTGTGCTAATGCCACTGCATTCATCATATCGATAGGATTTTGTATTTGTACCTCCATTCTAATATATTCTTTTAGGCCACTAATGAAACAACTTTGGAAGAATAATGCATCTAGTCTTGTTGTAAGGTTCATAAATTTCTCAAATTGTGCTTGGTATTCCCTTACGATGGAGGTTTGTCGTAGTTTAGTGAGGGCTCCTGTGAAGTCTTCAAATTTAGTGGGGCCAAATCGTAACATTAAGTTTTTTGTGAATTCGGTCCATGTGGGCGGACCTTTTGTTTTCTCATACCATTGATACCACTAGGTAGCAATTTGTTCCAAGTGAAATGATGCGATATGGACTTTTTGAATCTCTAAAATTTGATATAAGGTAAAATATTGGTCTGCCCTATATATCCAATTTGTGGGGTCGCCTCCATAAAATTTTGGAAAATCTATTTTTGTGGTACTGGGAAGGATTGATGTATGTGGTCCCCCTATTAATGTTTGTTGTGGTGGGGTAGTTTTTTGTTGTCCATTTTGCATGAGCAGCAAATTTTTTTGTACTAAGTCCATGGAATGGGTTGTAGCATCCAATTTAGTGGATATATATGTATTTGAGTTGGTGATGTTTATGGTTAGGTCTGCTATTTTGGTAGTGATTTTATCTTCTACATTGTCCTTCCAAAACGTCATTCCTTGCATCATGTCTCTAATTTCCTTGGAAAACTACGAGAGTTCTTTCGTAATTTCTTTTGAAACCTCCTTCGCAATCTCCTTCGTTGTGTCTTGAGATCGTCTTCATTAGGCCATTTAGGGTGTGGTTGATTTATAAGTGATTTTAATATGCAAAAATTAGTTTTGTCGAAAAAAAATTTCTTCGTCGCATTTAATTTTGTGTACTTGCTGCTCTTTGTTCACACCAAATGATATTTTCCTTGCATGTACACGTTGTTGGGATTTTCTAACTCTGGTAATGCATGATGTTGTACAAAAAAATTTGTATGCTACCTTTGCTGGTGACTGTGGCCTACTGTGTAACAGTTCCATCAGTAATGGTTAGAATGTGTGCTAAAAAGAAAACGTTGCCGAGTAATGGCCTGTTAGTAACTAGAGCAGGGTGGGGAAAAAATTTTAGGTATTTTTAGATATGATCTAGTTGTTATGAACTTGCAACTTGAAATATGAATTGAATGCAGAAAATAATCGTTGTTTGAATAGAATCGCAGTTTGTATTGAAAGGCAGAAACCCACAATATAATAAATTAATGTTCTCTGATGATATTTGGAGCATCCTCCTTGTCCTATTTACATCTATCTAAAAGGTGTGAATGGTGAAGGGATGTGTCCCTTTATAATATAATATAATATATAATATGATTAAGAGTTACGTTAGGAGGGTCCTAACACAATTCTCTTTATGCTTCTATGAAGTTAATTTGAGTTGAGATTGCAATTCATTGTTGAGTTCATCATTGAGCTTTGCCTTGATAGATTTGTGGATGAGATTTGAGTGCTACTTGAGCATGATTGGTTGAGACTTTCAGAAGGCATTTGGGATAGTTTTATGGGCAGATTTGTGGGTAGATTTGTGGATAGATTTGGGACAGTTTTGGACAAGTTCTTAGTGAGCTTGTTAGAGCAGATTTGAGCAAGTTCTTGGTGAGCTTGCTAGATCAGATTTGGACAAGTTCTTAGTGATATTGTTCGAGAATATTTGAGAAAGTTCTTGGTGGGATTGCTAGATCATATTTGTACAAGTTCTTAGTGAGCTTGTTGGAGCAGATTTGGGAAAGTTCTTGGTGAGATTGTTGTAGCAGTTTTGGGCAAGTTCTTGGTGAGCTTGCTAGAGTAGTTTTGGACAAGTTCTGTGTGAGCTTGTTAATCAGGTTTTGTATGAGCCTATTGAGCAGGTTCTTAGTGATCCTATTTACAGAGCTTTGGAGGTGACAGATTACAGAGAACAAAGTCTTAGTGGATAGAGATCCAGAGACCAGACACGATTGAAGATAGATCCGAGTGAGGAGTCTTCAAGTGGAGAGAGGTCCACCAGTCAGTGCAACAGAGAGACAGAGTCTTCTAGAATATCACAGCTAGAGCAGAAGGGGAAAAAGTTCTCATGTGGAAGAGATCCACGAACTTGAGTTTAGGGGATCAGGATCTCCTTTGGATAAAGATCCATAAACATTGTAATTGGGAGTGATTCCCAAAGAGATTGATTGAGAAATTTTTAGTAAAATATTTTCTCCGTGGAGTAGCCCACATTGGGTGAACCACGTAAATTGTGATGTCTCTATTGTGTATGGTTTTTGTGCATTGCTTTTATTACAACTATTGATACTACTATCTTTACACGACATAATATTGAATTGGAATAAAAAGTAAAAAGTGGTCTTATACTATTCATCCCCCCCCTCTTAATATAAGCTTATGTTCTTCAATTATATTTTTGGGAACTCATATTAAGATATATTAAAGAATGACTTCCTTCCAATAAGGAGCATTGTACGATGTTTTCCTTCCTCAAGGGTTTGAATTATAAATTAAAAACACTACACTAGTTTATATATTTGTCTTATTTTAATTTATGGATTATTCATTGTGGCTATTATTTAATATTTGTACAAATTGTAATGTTTTTTTGTGGATGAGCAATGAGGTTCATAACAACCAACTTCTTGGCTAAGTGATGAACTCTTATTGGAAGAATCCAATACATTACTCCACCAAATAAGCTTTTGGATCTTTTCATATGCAATCTTCATGGCCAATTGGCCTACCCTTTAGAAACTACAAATATTTCCTTCTTTGAAGAAGCAATAGACATGTTCAAATATGTAGAATTTTCCCTCATACAAAGGGGACGACTTAAATACAAGAAAGAAGACAATAAACCATCTTCCTCTAGAATAAAAGAATAGTATAAAAATAAACATATAGTGGGTGATGGTGTCACAATTTTTTGTTAAACAAACAATGTAAATACAACTACTACTCCTCAAAAGCTTGTCTTAACAAAGAAAGACAAACCTAGACATAATTTCACTAACAAAGTTCAAATCCAAAAAACCATTTTAAAATTACTCTTGTATGCAAATATGATAGAACTTCCACCAATTAGACCTCTAGACACCATTAAAAAACTATCTAATTGGTATCGACTTGATGAACATTGCAATTTTTATTTTGTTGATGGCCACAAAACTAATAGGTGAAAAACTTTACACAACATCATCCAAAACCTTATAGATGATAGGAAAATTGTATTTAATAATAAACAACCTCACCTAATAAATACTTACAAATATTCCAAAATCTATTTCCATCTCATAATCAAAAGACCCCAAATTATGTCCAAGGTTATAATATGGTGGATACAATTTATTTGACTATCTCTTGTGTGGTAACCTAACAACAAGCTAAGAATCAATATTTAGAACAACCCTATCAACCACCA
Source organism: Wollemia nobilis (assembly GCA_028583015.1). Taxonomy (NCBI): domain Eukaryota; kingdom Viridiplantae; phylum Streptophyta; class Pinopsida; order Araucariales; family Araucariaceae; genus Wollemia; species Wollemia nobilis. Next base: position 13,881,659 of record JAQPPZ010001844.1, read on the forward strand.
ATGGTTCTTACCTAGAAGATAATGATATATTCCTCCAATAGACTACCTCTGGTTATTATACCTCCTACAGACAATCAAAATACTTTCAACATTTAACAATAATTAAAAAGTATATCTACCAAGATCTCCCTTTTGGAATTACTAAGAACTTACCTTTCCATAGGGACATATTGATTAAATTGTTAAGTGAACAAGAACATATCCAAGACTTACCTCTTAAGGATATGATCAATATAGTAGGATTCATTGGAATTAATAGAATTGTCCTAGCATTTTATAAAATCAATATACCTTGATCTTCAATGTTAATGGATCTACCCCTCTATATAACAACCCATATTGAAGAAAAGACCATTAAAAGAGTTTTTTTTTTATAATGGACTATCACTTGATATTTGCAATGTAAAATTTATTAAACATTTAAGGTTGACCAAGGAAGATTTAGACAAATTGCATCACTGTGATGGATACCTTTGATAGCCATTTGGATGAGGTCGGTAACCTTGGTTACCTAGTTGAAAAGGAGGCTTTTGGTAACTCTGGTAAGGGAAATTTTAAAATTTCTATTGTCACTTAAGGGATATAAGCTCATTAGACATAGACCTTATTATGCTCTTCATTTCTTCCATCTTTGAATATTGTGGATTAATGGAATGTTGATTTATATATGGAAAGGGTATCTACACCAAAATTATATTCATGATGGAGGGCAATTGGAGAGTGGTAGGCTACACACCAGGTGGTTGTTGGTATGTTGGTTGAATATTTATATAGAGAGGCATAGGGGACCTAGGAGCTAGCCTCCCTATTTCAATTAGGTCTTTTTTGACCTGAATGACTATATCATAAGCTATTGGCAAGGTGTTCCTCCCTCTAAATTTTACCATCATAGTTATGTTTGAATTAAAATCTTTAAGTAATAAATGAAGGACATACCTAGGTATGGTTTGATTTCATTAAGGATTACATACTAGGTATTGTGTATCTAGGTACTAAAATCATCCATGGCTTCCATAGGAGCTCTTATGATGTTTGCTAACTACTCAAGGAGGGATACTCCATCTGTCTTCTCTCCAAATCTATACGTAAAAATATTGGCAAGTTGAATGCAATCAATGATTGAATGTGAAGCAAGTGATACATACCACTCACATGCTTTCCCCTTAAAGGATGTAACCAATAATATTCGCACCACATTTTGTTCTTCAATATTATATAGTGCACATTTATTGACTATATGCTAGAGGTCATTTATTGGAGTAGTTGCATCTTATCTAACTTCTTAGCAATAGTTGATCCTTTTTCCCTTCAAGCTTAAGTTTTCTTATACCAATAATATCATTGAATAAGAAATCCTTATCCTAGGGCTACATGTAGTATTAGTTCTCTAGTTTTGAATTATTTCCATCTTTATATATTCTTAGCTCATATTCAACCAAGTCAATGGTGTTTATCAAACTAAAGATGATAAGCTTAAGTCATACAAGGACATTATTTATAAACTAATAACTGCTTTTGACAAAGTCACCATTGAAGTAATCCCTAGATCTAGAAACCACCATGTTGATGCTATGGCCTTGTTTGTATTCCTTATCCCCTTACATTCAATTACAAATAAGATATGATTATCACTTAGTAAGTTAGGGAAACTTCAACCCTAGAATCTAGTTAGTTTCCTTTAAAATTCTTCTCCATATAATTATTTTTATCCCATAACTCCTTGGTACAAGGATATCTTTGTTTACCTTAAGGATGGCACTCTGCCTAATGGTTTAAATTGCAATGATGTGAGAACATAGAGCAACTAGCTTATAGGAATGTCATCATTGATAATATCTTATATTGTTGTACCCTTAATGGAATTTTTCTTAGGATTTTAGATTTAGCCAAATATTAAGCATTCATCAAAGATACCCATGATGGATCATGCAATGGTTACTTTAGTGGTGTTGCCATCACCAAGAACTTCCTATGAATGGGTTATTATTGGACCTCCATGTAAAAGGACTCTTGAAACTATATCATGAGGTGAGATAAGTATCAAAATAATGATAACCTTATCCACACCCCATCTTAGACTCTCTAATCCTTAACCTCTCCATGACCTTTCTCCATTTGGGGTTTGTACATTATTAAGAAGATAAACCTTGTGCCATTCAATGAACATAAATTTATCATCACAACTACCAAATACTTCACCAAGTGGTTTGAAGCCATGTATTTAGCCTCAACCATGGGATTCTAAGCCTCCAATTTTATCTTAAAATAGATCCTTAGTTGTTATGGCATCCCTTCTATGCTAATCTATAACAATGAAATACATTTTAAAAATAAGGATGTCTAAAATTTTTTGCTAAATTTAGCATAAATGGTCTACATCTTATTATACTCAAGGAAATGGTAAATATTAAGCTTCTAATAAAATTCTTATTAATATACTCAAGAATATTTTCAACAAAACTAGTAGAGATTGTCATCTCCAGTTGTATACAGTCCTATGGGCCTATCACATTAGTGTTAGAACTTCCACTGATATGATGCTCTACACTTTGGTGTACAAAATTTAGTGTTCCCCTTTGAGGTAGATGTTTCTTCCTTATTATTTTATTGCAATATGCCTCTGTTAGAGATGAATATCATCTTGCTCATCCTAGCCAGCTAAAACTACTTGACAAAAAATGGATCCATGTCTTAAAAATCTAAGGGTCTACCAACAAAGGCTTCAACATGCCTATAGCAAGAAAGTAAAATATTGATACTTTGAAGTTCATAATCTTGTCCTCAAAGAGAAATACCAATGCCAAAATAGATCTTTCTTGCGCGTAATGGGTATGGGGCTTGTGGGGTGGAACTGAAGTGAACTACGAATGACGTGGCCACAATGGATGCAAGGGTGAGTGGTCCCATTGAGGAGGCGTGATTGATCGTGTAGCCTAGGTAAAATTAATCAATTATGTTAAGAGTATATTACATCATTTGAGTTATATAAATGTACCACCTTTGGTACATAACTAGAATAGGAGTTTACTTTAGAGTGAAGTAAGTTAGTTACTTCAAGTATTGTAATAAATGCACAAGTGTCAATGTGCATGTAGTCCACATGTACATAAGTCCTAGGTAGAGTAAGGGCCAAGGAATCTATCTTCCTATATAAAGACCTCATAGTGAGTTTTTTGAGAGAGGAAGTGAATATAGAGAGTGTGTATTATAGTTTAGTAGTATGGTACAATGTAGTCCTTTCATATTTGTTCATGGAGTGTTCATGTCCTCCATTATATAACATTGTACTATTTTTATCACTTTCATTAATGGTATATTTTTGAGTTATTTGCAAATGTTCATATTATTATTTTCCTACATATTATTGTGCCATCAGTTTACAGTTATCTCAAATTAGTTTTTTCTTATCTTATGGTCATACTACCTCCCATCAAAAGCTAATAGTGGTATAAGAGCATATGGTAGATCAGATAGAAAATAGGGTGAGCCAAAGACTGAGAGAAATCCAAAAATCTCCTTCACATAATTTTTGAGATTACATTTTGCTAGTCTTTCTACAGGGTTATAGGAAAACGTGTGAATACTAAGACTCAACATGGATTCCACTAGATTGACAAATTAACTAGTGAAGATTAGTCATCTCTAGATTTAAGAGTGTCATACATTTTAGCTTCTAACATCTTGTTGTAGGAAAAGGAGATTCAAGAGAGTCGAGAAGCTTCCTACATAGAGCTAGGAAGAACATCTTTGTTAGAATCATTCCAGCACTTGCAGCAACAAGTAGAATACTGAATATTTTAGAGATTGCAGAAGAAGAAAATGCCATAGTAGCCTTATAGCTAATTCAAGAGAATCTAGAGAAGAGTCTAGAAGAATATTGGAGGTTGGTGATATCCATTAACAATTGTAGATAATAGATTAAATAAATTAACCTAAAGAAGTTGAAGAGACCCTTAGAAGGTCTAGTTACAAAACTTAGAGTTCTAGAAGATTGGAGGTTGGTGATCTCCATTAAAGCCTGCAGATTACAGAAGTAAAGGACCAAAAAGGTCATATTCAAGAATTTCAATAATAGCAGATTTTAGAGATCCGAGAGGAAGATCTCATTACCAACACTTCCATATTAGAAGGTTGAAGTAAAGATCTCATTTGGAAGACTAGAGAAGCTATGATACTGAAGACCTTGGTGAGGTCTCAAGAAGAAACAAGGAGAAGGCTTGGAGAGCCTTAGTTTAGAATTCAAATAAGGCCATTAAAGGAGTTCTTAGGAGAACTCATTGGAGAAATATACCAGCAAGGAGAAGTTATTGATAGAGCAAAATTTGGGATAATTGTCACCATTCAAAAACAAGCCCAAAAGGAGAATAATTTGGTAAGGAGTACCAAATATTGGAGGATATTACTGAAGACCTCAAGACATTCAGATTCTTGAGAAGAAGGCCTAGACTAAAGTCAGAATTCGATGAGGAGGTTGAAGGAGATAGGAATCTAAGTTTACTTCAAACTTGAAAGATTTGAAGATTTCCATTGAAGGCTAGAAGGCTCATCCGGAGATAGGGGTTTTTTGAATCTTCAGCAAAATACTGAAGGGTTCTTGAAGAAAAAAATTAGTTACGATTTAGGAAAATTCCCTACCAAATTTTTGAGTTTCAAGGAAAATATTTTAGTGCAAAAATTGACTGTGACAAAGCAACAATCAGGACAACATTGACAGTTGTAGAACTTTAGATCTATAGAGAGCATTCTGCAAGATCATCAAGTCAGGGGCAGCAATTTGGTGAATCAAATCACCAAGAACATCCACCATCTCCAAGAGTTATTAAAGGTAAGCAACTTGGATGCAAAAGGTTCATTAGTTGAACTTTAAAATTATAGTTTTTTTAGAGATTCATTAAGCACCATATTAAAGTGAAAGTTTTAAGGAGTGGATTCACTTTAAAGTCTTCAAATGGAGTGTAGAAGTCAATTCAATACCTGCACATTAAAATAGGAGTTAAATATATTTTGACAGAAAGAAAAATATCATATTCATATAGTTACAACAAAGAAGACTACATTAATTTACAAAGATTATATTTCTCTACAAGGAGCAATTACTAAGTGCATATTTCAAGTTCATTTGAAGGAGTAATAAGGTGAGATTAATATTGCACTAAACTAGTTGTTCTTTAGATGCACTAAATACTTTTAGATTTTAGTGAAAATTAGTGCATACTTCGAGTTACCTTGAGAGTTCATTATTACTGCACTATATTTTAGTTAAAGTGAACAATAGTGCAAATTTAAACCTCTTGAATAGCACATTAGTTGCATACTTGGATTCATTCTTTTACTAAGTCATCCAAGTGCAAAAATTAGAGGTTAGTGTTGTCTAGTAAGAAATGCAACATAATTTTCTCTCAAGAAGTTACCTTATTAGAGAAGTTAGAGAGCTTGAAAAGGATACTTCAAGTCCAAAACTTGGTGCAAGTTAAGGTACACTATCTTAACTATTATAATTGTATTTACAGTGAAAAAGAAGCACTCTTCTTGTCCTTTAAACAACATTATAAGGACAAATTTAGTGCCACTAAAAGATATTACAAATGGTTAGCATTATGCAGTCATCAAGCGACCACAACATCAATGTCAATAGGGTCAGATATCAAGGCAGGGAGATTGAGCCATCACAACGACTCATACATTGATTTCCAAAGGTGTAGAGAAACATCAAATTAGTGCCTACGTAATAAGAGCCTGCAACACATAAAGGGAGGCATAGCACTCATTGTAATGCAGACAGCTCTAAGGAAAACTAAGCATAGAATACGTAAAATTAAGAGGCAGATAAGGGATACATTACCCAACTAATCACTTGGACAAAATTCCAGCTAAAGCTATCGAAAGCTATCATTAATTAGAGATGAATCGCCAGTTAGGAAAAGAGTGATTGAAGCAGCCATCGATTGAAGTCATATCATTTGCCAAAAGGGCGGTGTTGGACCTAATCACTAGGGAGACAAGGATTCTACAAGACCTAAGTCTAAAAATGTGTTCCCATACTAAGGAGCTATAAGGATGTCTACTCCAAAGAACACATTAAATAATGTAATAAGAAAAGGAGCAAGGAAAATACCAATATGGCTTAAAAGCATGATTGATGATTCAGAAAACTCAATGGATAATTACGCTGAGAGGCGTTCCTACAATGGCAGACAGGGGGGTGGGAAGCAAAGAGGTCATACATGTCACACCATAAACAATTTTTTTTTTATTAAAAATGTCGACATTAACAAAAACATTTAAAATATTTAAACTAAAACAACCGACTAACCAACCATTGCAAACATTTAAAATATTTAAACTAAAACAACCGACTAACCAACCGTTGCAACTGTTTAATAAAATATTGTATAAATACATGAACATCCATTGCAATATACCAAAAACAATCCAAGGCGCCTCGAGATTGATAACTCTCGACGTTTTTAGATATATATCCTTTATATCTAAGCTAGTAAATAAGATGCAAATGAAAGAGAATAATCAATAGAATTTAAAAGAATTACTAAAAACTCATAAACTAATAATTTTGTGAAAATAGATTCTTCAAGCACATCTTCTAATAAGATAGTAAAGAGAGTTGATAATAAAGATCATATTCAAAAGGTAGAAAAGAATATTGATCAAGAAGATCTCATACAGATCTATGAAAAAGGTAAAGTTAGAATAGCTTCAATTGTACACACATGGTTCAATTATTTCATCAAAGAAATAGATAGACTTGATATTTCTAAAACTTATAACAAAGATATTGGGATATCTTTACTATGCACCTACTATGGCAAATGTGGTCATGAGAAGGTTAACTATTGGAGTTTCCATCCATGTAAATATTGTGGGGGAAAATATCATCCTTCGTAATATTGTTACAATAAAGACAAATACTATAAAAGATTTGAGGAGAAATTAATATTTAGATTAGACCGTTTCTTCCAAACTATTTTTTCAGAAGCATCCACTAACAATGAGCTCAAGCTTGAATTTTGTGAAGATCAAGAAAATAGGTCATACAAGAAACCACTGAATAGAAAGGAAGCAATTATGATCCAGTTATGACTTGCAAAATTATGAGATCACTAGTCCATCAAGGATACTTAGAAGACTACATGGTCAAAGATTCTTCCAAACACTCAAAAACAACAAAAGGCAATGGAATAAAAATGACAAGAAGAAACAACTCAAAAACCAAAGCAAAAGAAGAAGAAGAAGAAAAATAAGAAGAACCAGAACAAGTTGAAGATCATTCTAAAGACAAAGATTCATATTGAGGACTAAAGTCTTCAATACCTAAATAATGTAACATAGGGGGGTGTTTGAGTATATTACATCATTTGGGTTATGTAAATGTACCACCTTTAGTACATAACTAGAATAAGAGTTTACTTTAGAGTGAATTAAGTTAGTTACTTCAAGTATTGTAATAAATGCACAAGTATCAAAGTGCAAGTTGTAAATGTGCATGTAGTCCACATGTACATAAGTCATAGGTAGAGTCGGGCCCAAGGAATCCCTCTTCTTATATAAAGGCCTAATAGTGAGTGTTTTGAGAGAGGAAGTGAATATAGAGTGTGTTATAGTTTAGTAGTATGGTATAATGTAGTCCTTTCATATTTGTTCATGGAGTGTTCATGTCATCCATTATATAGCATTGTATTATTTTCATCATTTTTATTAATGGCATATTTTTGAATTATTTGTAGATATTTATCTTATTATTTTCTTGCATATTATTGTGTCATTAGTTTACAATTATCTCATATTAGTTATTTTACATCTTGTGGTCATACTACCTCCCATCAAAAGCTAACAAATTATTTAATAGATAAATCAATTTAATTAATACCTTAGGTAAATGCACCTTTATTTAATATTAATTAATTTTAATTAATATTAAATATACTAATTAATTATGACTAATTAATTAGTGTTTAATTATGCTTGATTTTGGTGTCTACAAAAAGAATCCCAACAAATAATATATATGGACAAGAGTAAGGTGTTTTTATAAAAACATTGTAGAGAATTGACAGAGAAGAATAGCAACAAAGCATGGGTGTCGTGTTTTAACTCTCCCTTCAATGTACTTGGGAATGCCAATGTTCATGGAGGAATGCAAGGATCAGATGTGGAATGTGCTAATTGATGGGTCCAAAGTAAATTAACTAGATGGAAGGAAAATTTGGTAAGTTAGGTAGGCAAGTTACAACTACTTAAGAGTACTCTCCAGGCAATCCATGTATATTTATTATCAATGTTTAAGATCCCACTAAAAGTAACTAATATAGGAGAAAATATTCAGAGAAAATTCATATGGTTAAGACCAAATGAAGCTAATGAGGAATTGGTGTCACATCGTACATAAGAGGGATTTTCATTTCCCTAACAAATCTTACATTTATGAATCTCATGAGGAGTTGGTGTCACATCATACTAGAATGTGAATACTCCCTCAAAATATTTATGATATAATAAAGATGGGGTGGTGTGGGTGTTGTCTAATAACATGGCAGGTTGGGTAGAACAATGGGAGAAGTCATTTAAGATCCCAAGAATGAACCAAATTTGGAATATGATTCTCCTCCGTTATGTGTGGGGAGTTTGGTTGGAGAGAAATAGAATGAATTTTAAAGGGAAGAAGAGATCTACAAGGAACAGAGAACATGTCATAGTGGCCATAGTCAATGCAGAACTAAGTGGCATCCACCCAAATAAAAATGGCTAAAACTAAATTTTGATAGGGCTTCTAAAGGTAACTTGGTGAAGGTTGGAGGAGAAGCAATGCTAAGGGATAGCCAAGGAATGTTGGTTGGAGTGATGAGTGAGTACTTGAGCATTTGTAACTAGTCATCAAGTTGAAGCTAGAGCGGTCTTGGTAGAGTAAAGATGGTATTTTAGTTGGGAGATAAGAAACTAATAATTGAGGGATATTCACTTAATATTGTTAATCACCTAAATAAAAGGGTAGTGGCAAGCTAGAGAGTAGCAAACATAGTAATAGATACACTAAGATCCTTAAATTCACTAAAAGAATTTGAGGTGGAGCATGTGTATAGAGAAGGAAATGGGATGGCTGAGTGGTTAGCCAATTGGGGAGCTTTTAGAGAGGAAGATAAAATATGGTTATTGCCATATGGAATCCATCCATTTATAAATATTATTTGGTAGAATATTCCTCAAAATATTTTTTGTTTCAGATTGTAAAAAATGGGGCAATTCGGTCTTTTAGTTTGCTCCTTAAGAGTGTGCCTTCTTTTTTTTCTCACTTGTAGAGGCTTTGTTCTACACCAAAGATATTTGTGTTTACAGACATTGTAAGGGTCTTTCTAGTTTTTAATGGAAGATCTGTCTTTTTTGTTTTGTGAAGGTCTACTTGACCTTTGGTATTTTGAAATGTATGGAGTGCATTGTCAGTTGTACCTAACACTCCTTAGTATTTAAATCTACTTTGTTGGCATTGGCACAAATGTTGTGGCAACCTTATTCAATGTCTTGTTTTGAGGAAAGTTCTAGGATAGACTAGTCCTCTTGTTACTCCATTTCGATATGCAATCAAGGACTTTATCTATCTTCTTGTTAATCCATTTCGATCTGCCATCAAGGACTTTAAGAGCACATCGTCGACATTTGGTGGAGTTTGGTTATGCCCTCTCGTGGCATTTGGTGGAGTTTGGTTATGCCCTCTCGTGGAATTTGGTGGAGTGGAGTTTGATCATGCCCTCTTGTGGCATTTGGTGGAGATTGACTTCAGAATCAAGCACCCCTTGTGCTCCTACACTTTCGATAAGAGACTACGAGAGGTTGTACATTTTAGAGAGACTACATGAGATTTGACACTTTGGATTGAGACAGCTTTCAATTGCTGAGAAGACTAACACCTCTCTTATATGGATTAAGACAGTTTTCAATTGCTTTAAGGTTAAAACAAACCCTACCACCTCTCTTCTTTGTTACATATGTGCTTTTCTTCGCGTAATGTGCACTATACATACTTTACCTATCTTCTTTGTTTTATATATATATATATATACTCTTCTTCTCAATAAGAATAAGCTTTAAGAAGGTAGCCTTTGTTAATAAGGCTAGTAATTCCGCAATCAATCGTTAGGTTATTATTTCAACAAAGGAGAAACCTACACGACTATGTTAGAAGACCAATCCAAGTCCCCACTCGGCTCAAAAAATTCAAATCGTGAAAGCCCTATACATTTGGTCAAATGCGTTTTGTTGTCATCTCCCCGCAAAACAACTTTTGGGTTGGAATTTCACAGAAAAGAAAAAATAACTGATAGCTGTATAAGCCCAAAAAATGGGACTCAAGTTCCCAACACAAACGCGGTGCCTTCCATAGTATGTAGGAGAGGAAGAGAAGTTTTTCACAAAGTTCATGCAAATTACAAGCAAGAATGTTAGGGTTTGGCGCAGTTTAATTTGCTTAAACTTCAAATTAAACTTCAAATCAAATGGGAGAGAAGCTATCTTGATTGACCCAATTTAATGTGCTTAAACTTCGAATCAAATTGGAGAGAAAAAGCTATATTGATTGTAAGTAAAGTATTATAGATGGCTCACAAAATTACACGCTACAACTATATAGGAGAGGAAGAGAAGTTTTCAGAAGTTCATGCAAATTACAAGCAAGAATATCAGGGTCTGGCGCAGTTTAATTTGCTTGAACTTCAAATCAAATTGGAGAGAAAAGCTATCTTGATTGACCCAGTTTAATGTGCTTAAACTTCGAATCAAATTGGAGAGAAAAAGCTATCTTGATTGTAAGTAAAGTATTATAGATGGCTCACAAAATTACACACTACAGTAGTACAAAAAACTTCTATAATATATATCGCACAATCCCTATCTTCACTGTGATGGAAATCTACACAAGTCACCCACCACACGCAACATCTTAAAACCATTCCACACATAGACACCAAAACATGAAAAACTTGGCACAACTTTAATTCAGATGAAGAACATGCCTCCAAATAAAGCAACATTCGAATCGAAACACAAAATAATTCTGAATCCTAGGTAACCAGACCACTTACTGCAGCTTTAATTCCAGATATAAAAACAATAGCCCATTTGTTTTGTACAGTTTAAATCACATAGGCACCCGTTCAATCTCAATGTTAAAATAAATCAAAGTCTCACAGACAGACAATTCCCAACAGTAAGCATCGTCTATCGCAGATTTGTATACACAACTTATACTACAATTTTATATTCAGTTGCCTCCATGAAAAGATTTCCTTCCCAACATCATGTAAAAAATATGCAATTAAAGAACAAAATAAACCACTGAGATTCCATATAAAAAGACCTACGTAAATCAATGTCTAGGTTCTATTACAGATTGTAACTGCTAAAGAATTCTCATTTGCCTAGCCAGTCAGGACACAAATTATATATTCAACCAACCTGGCTAGAAATAAACAAGAGAACATAGAACATAGGAAAACAAAGAGCAAAAAAGTTTCATTCAAACCAACTATTCAAGACTATAGCAGCCATTACGCTATCAGACCAGGCTATACGATCTAAAATCCGCCGCGAAGTCGAAGAACCAGGTGAAGAGTGGACTCCTTCTGAATATTGTAGTCAGCAAGGGTACGCCCATCTTCAAGCTGCTTACCAGCAAAAATCAGTCTCTGCTGGTCAGGAGGGATCCCTTCCTTATCCTGGATCTTTGCCTTCACATTATCAATGGTGTCTGAGCTCTCCACCTCTAAAGTTATAGTCTTCCCTGTCAAAGTCTTCACAAAAATTTGCATACCGCCTCTTAGACGGAGCACAAGGTGAAGGGTCGACTCCTTCTGGATGTTATAATCGGCCAAGGTTCGCCCATCTTCCAACTGTTTACCGGCGAAAATGAGCCTCTGCTGATCAGGAGGAATACCCTCCTTGTCTTGGATCTTGGCCTTCACGTTGTCAATGGTGTCAGAGCTCTCGACCTCCAGGGTAATGGTCTTCCCGGTAAGGGTCTTCACGAAAATTTGCATACCTCCCCTCAAACGGAGCACAAGGTGAAGGGTGGATTCTTTCTGAATATTGTAATCGGCCAATGTTCGGCCATCCTCGAGTTGTTTTCCGGCAAAGATGAGCCTCTGCTGATCTGGAGGAATACCCTCCTTGTCCTGAATCTTCGCCTTAACATTGTCAATGGTGTCCGAGCTTTCAACTTCGAGGGTGATTGTTTTTCCAGTTAGGGTTTTAACGAAGATTTGCATGCCTCCCCTGAGACGAAGGACCAAGTGAAGGGTGGATTCCTTTTGGATGTTATAATCCGCGAGAGTCCGCCTATCCTCCAGTTGTTTTCCGGCGAAGATAAGTCTCTGCTGGTCCGGGGGAATTCCTTCTTTGTCTTGAATCTTAGCTTTTACATTGTCGATGGTGTCGGAGCTTTCAACCTCCAAAGTGATGGTCTTGCCAGTGAGAGTTTTAACAAAGATCTGCATCTTGAAGTTGTAAGGTAATCCTTAAAAATAACCTGCAAAATAACGCGAAAACATGCAACTCAAACACCTCGACCCTTCAAAGACTTTCAAAAACAACATTATAATAAATATTATGAATACGCAGATAGTTTTTCCAGTCGGAGACGTCTACCAGAAGCTTCTTCAAGGAACCAGGCACCACAAAAATGCAACTTCCTACTTTAATAATACTTAATGACCATACCCTAGAAACAGTACAAGTATACTTATAAAGTTAAAAAAGAAAGACATCCAATAAAAATCAATAGAAATATGCCCATTTCTCAATAAAACCTGATAAATAATGCAATATTCTTTTACAGAACACCCAGACTCGAAATTTTTTATTTGCTTTAGACAAAGGCGGGGGGAAAAGGCCAAGTTTCTGAGACCCTGGTGTCCCCTATGGTTTCAGAGAGGAAAACATCCTCGTTCAAAAGCACAAACCTCAAGAAGGCAGTCATATTGATTTAGTAACATAAAAAACCAATAAACTCTCCCTCCTTTCATAACACAGACAAATGCACAAACCCTACCCCGAATTAATGACCGCAGACAAATGCACAAACCCTCATTAACTATTCACTCAAAAATCAGCCCATTCCTCTCCTTTAACCAGTTGCACGGATCCTAAGATGTGTATAAAATTTAATATAAAAAAAAAAATGCGAAATCTCAAAATTCCGTAGCATACCTCTCAGAAAAGCCTTGCAAAAACACAGATACATCCAAAGAAGTAAAGCAAACGCCCAGAGAAAAATTTGGAACGTACTTGTGAAGGAAGAGGAGATCAGGAGTATTTATAGATGGCACATGAACCCGTTACCCTCTTCAACACGGCAGCCGACGGTCGGTGTTGTAAGAAAAATCCAAGGTGTTCAAGGCCTAATTAGTTGGTTTATCACAAAGATTGTCGTAGTTTACACGACACTACCTTTTTCTCTCACCTCTAAAGGTCAGAAGAATGTTTTTTAAGGATAAAAATCATCTTTGAGTTCAAGGGGCTGAAGGTTTTCTAAAGGATAAAATCATTCTTGAGTTATAGGGGTTCTAGATATGTAGGTTGGCTTTTGAATAGATAGTTTGGATTTATAAAATTCAAATATGTTTCTTTACTTCGATTTTTTTAATTTTTAAAAGCAATTAGGATTTGAAGAGGGCAAAGAAAAAAAAATTATTCTTATATGCAATCCTTAAGAAATTAAAAAAAGAAGTTTATCGTCGTGTGTCATATACTCAAAAATGGAAACGTCAAGGCAATTTCAAGTACGGTCTTCGTCACACAGCAAGGCAATTTCAAGTACGGTCTTCGTCACACGGAAATACCTCAACGACTCAAGCGACCATTAATACAAGAGTCAGAAGTGTAACTAATACATCAATGCCACAACTATTATATTTAATTAATGAGATGGCAATAGCATGCATAACCAAACTTTTTCATTGGATGATTTATTTATTTATTTTTATTTATTTTTAATTTTTTTTAAGCAAAAAAATCTCTTGTGGAGCCGTTTGGTCTGAAATACCACGAACAAGGGTTCTACACCGTCAAAATCATCCGGGGGTCGCACCCGACCTTGCCCGCACCAACATTATCAATTGGATTTGAGATGCCCAATTCAGCTTTTTGGTAGGGTGGAGATTTGAATTTGGGACCTCCCTTGGAGGATTGCCCCTCCTCTCCAACTCACCTACAACACCTCGGTTTTAATTTTCTTTTTATATTATAGAAATTGGTAATATTTTTTTATTTTTAATGATTAGATACAAGGGTCAAACATTATTTTTAAGGTTTTTGTCTTTGAACATACGTTAAATCATTGAAGTTGCCTTTATAACCCCGACTTCTCCTTGGTAAACATGACCCAGGTCGAGGGAGACCCTCGATGTGGCTCAAGGTTGATACCATTGTCATCAAATTGATGCGGACTCAAAAGACTCAAGTCAGATTGCTACCTTTACCTAAATTGGGCATGCCCCCAAAGTTTGAACCTAGGTCTTTTATTGGTAAATGCCCAAAATCTTACCAATCCATCTAACCCTTGGGGTCTTTTCTCATTGGATGATAACAAAGATGATTTTTGGTATTTTTTATAGCAAAATTTTTAATAAAAAAAATTATAGTTGAACTTTTCACAATCAGATCATAGCAACCTTGATGTAGTCACATTAATTATTATTTTTAATTGGTTATTATAGTCGACCTTTGAACAATAGGATAAGTTTTGTTATTATATTAGACTATAAAGAAGAGAGATGTGATATAGTTGGAATCATCATTCATTTGTTTAACTTTTATCATTTCTAGTGCATATAAGAGACTTCACCCTCTCTAAGTGGTTATGAAACTTTGTCTTCTCTAAGTGGTTTGGATTGTTTTTAGGACTTAGAAACTAGATATATGGTACTTCATTAGATTTATTCTTTTATAATCTAATTCTAGTATGAATATTTTGGTGTCTCTTGCTTTTATTGTTGTTGTTTTTTTTATTTGTTGTTGAATTTGCTATTTTTTGGGGAGAAGTTTTGTTACAAATGGTACCAAAGCAACAATTATGGCTCTTTATGGCAATAAAATACAATAATAGAGTTGTCAATGAATCTATTCAAAAGTCTTTTCTATCAAAATTATGTTTTCCACTTAAGTATTTTTTGACCATTTTTTTGCTACCAATATTTAGGTATAATTATCTTTTCTAATATTATGATTTAGGCAAAATTATCTACATTCCCTAAAACTTAAAAAATTTGGGTATGTTGGGACCCTTATGGGAGATCTATCTCATTTTGATCGTTTCATTGAGATGATCAAAATGAGAGATCTCTAGTAACCCTCTTTTAGGATTTTGAGAGATCTCTAGTAACCCTCTTTTAGGCAGTTTTGGGGTATACTTAGGTCTTATCTTTAGATTAATGGTGTAGGTTTGATCCTGAAGCTTCCAATGGTTGGAAGTAGATCAGTTGATACGTATAAAGAATATATTTGACTAATGATAATTGCATGAGATGAAAAAGGCATCATCCAAGGAATTAAGGCAAGCACCACAATGTCCTAAATGGAATTAATAGCTTCAACCCTCATGCTTAATCAACCATTGCCATTATGATTTCCTCTTTCATCCCTCTCGTAAAACACCTCATCTCATTCAATCCTCTCCCTATAAACATGGAACAAGAGGTTCGCTTGTACATTTAGATAATAGAAAGAAATTTGCATAGAAGGATTGATCAACTCAAGTCTTTCTAATACACCTATAACTAGAAGCTTGATATGATCATCGAGTCTATCACACAAATTATAAAAGCAGTTGAAGGATTTTTTTGCTCAATGCTTTAGAGGGCAATAAGACTTTGACCTTCCAAAAGTAGAACAAGCATGAAGGAAAATTCCAATAGGTTTCCTTCAAGTAAATTCAATAATGGCATAAGGGAGTTAAGACCTTTAGTTTGAATAAACACTTGTCAAGCACTTGCGATAATAAGGTCTAGGGCACTTCTAGAGGATGACTTTTAGGCAAGATCTAGGGTAATTTTAATAGACAACTTTCAAGGAAGATCCAAAGCACTTCCAATGAATGAATTTCAAGAAGGATCTAGTGTGCTCTTAGTTTTGCTTAGTTGCATTGTAACGGCTCCAATATAGCCACATCGACTATCTTTATTTTTATTTAGCTCGAGCCCTAGATTTAGATAGTTGACCATTGAGCATTAGGGTTAGGGTAATTATTGATGTAGTTTATAAATAGGAAGATTTGGTAGTTGAGATCATCTGTCTTATTCGATTCTTAGTCTTGTCTACTGCACATATGACACTTCACCCTCTCTAAGTGGTTAAGGGATTTGCATTGATTTGAATCTAGATTTGGTGTTTGCATATTGAATTTATTGTAAATTAGATTATCATTTGGTATTATTAATTTTGCATTATTAGATTACTATTGTTGAATAAATTTGTTTCTTAACAAATGGTATCAAAGCTTTGATCTCGGTTCCTAGTGGGGTGCAAATTTGTAGTAGAAGGGCATGTAAACTATTCCATAACCTTTGTTGAACATTATTACTACCTATGTATTGGTATTTTTTTATATATTTTTAAATCCATCTTCTGGTGTAATTATCTTCTAGAATATTATGATTTTTTTGTTGGTACTTTCTTTTCTTGCACTTGAAAAACAAAAAGTATCAAGTGTCGTAGGACCCTTGTAAGAGACCTATACCATTGTGATCGTCTCCTCGAGATAGTCAAGAAAAGGGGTATCTCCAACAATACTTTTTTGGAAGACGAGTATTTTAGGACCCTTGTGAGAGACCTACCCTATTGAGATCATCTCTTTGAGCTAATCAAAGTAAAAGGTATTTTTTACAACTCTTTTGCCAATATCATTCCAAGTATTTTTGGGGGTTTTTATCAAGTGCCACTACTGGTTGGTTGTAATTCAATGATCGATTGCAATGCACTATTCATTTTGAGGATGTGTGTATAAGCAGAAAGAAGCGTCAACCCATAAATATTGGTAAGCATCACAACATTCCCCCAAAGATCAATAGTTTTGACTAATATATTCTTTCTTCCTTAGACACAATGGCTTCACTTCCTCTTGATACCCCAAATTATTCCTCTCCTCCTCCCAATAACCCTCCCCTAGTCACTCCCAATAGCCTTCCCCTAGTCACTCCTCCTAATAACCCTTCCTTAATCACTCCTCCTATTACCCCTCCAATTGGTATTACACTTCCTGGTACTAGTGACCCTGATCTATGTACATATCTATTGCATCAAGAAAAAACATTTTTTTCCATTGCCAAGTTCTTAGATAGACAAGCCAAATGATTTCTTACATTACCAACTGTAAGCAGCAAGCCACACAGGATGAGATCCTAGATCTCGTTCCAAAGGGGACTTAAAATTTCATGCGAGTTAGCCTACCTTACATATATATAGGTACAAAAGTATGTTTCAATTGGATGTTTTGTGTGTAAGCTCAACAAATCACCTAAGGTTGCACTTCTAGCCTTAAATGTTACCTAAGCAAGATCGTTACAAGCTAAAGTAGAGGGTAAGAGAATGCAAAAGTACAAAGATACAAACAAACAAAGTCCTAAGCTAAATATTCTTTTGATTTTAATGATAACGAGAAAATAAAAATATTTTTTACTCTTCAAGGGCAAACAAAGAGATAATGCAAGCAAATAATCTAGTCTATGTGCAATCTAGATGCTTTATGATTCCTTGCCTAGAACATCTTAGTAAAATGAAATAACCTTAGATCAATTTTTTTTTCCTTTTATGATTTAACTTGTTAAAAACAAAAAATAAATTATAATACCAAAAGTGGAAACAATTAGAATTAGAATGGAGAGAATAAGAAAACATAACCCGATGGATACCCCTGCCTCCTTGGGTCTTACCCGAAAGTGGCATCCCTTTTGGGATGTTTTCCACAAATTAAAAAAAAACATAACCCATATTAGAGATTATTTTCGACACTAACTTTTTGTAGTAGTGTTGGTACTAGAACTATCATGGACTTCTAGTGTTATTGTAGAGGTACCTATAAAAGTTTAAAAAAGCAATAGAGATCAAGTTTAGAGGGTTTATCTTATCTTAGAGAGGTGGATAGCTATCTAGATAGACTGATCAAACCCCCTATTTCTTTTGACAATAAAAATTTGATCCTAAAATGGAAGCAATTTTGCAATCTACACAATAGTGTTGATATTCAACAATAGCACTAGTAATGGTGTTATTGCAAAAAGGTGGTACTATCATTCTAAGACAATCAAAAGGTCAAAATCACTACGATTTCTAGGGATTGTTAGCGCTATTGTTTCTACAACTTGAAAATTAGTGTTTAGGACACTAAAAGGCTATTAAAATCTTATCTATAGATTGTTTTACTAAAAGAGGATTGCAGGGAGATATATCTAAGGCAAAATCAAGTACAAAATTATGAATCAAAAGACTAAAATATCTTAAGAATCAGAGTATGACAAGGATATGAACAATAATTAAGAAACAAAGTTAGGTAAGTTGTAGGTTTCTTATATTGGAAGTAAAACTAAGTTGGGTTGCCTAATCAGTTATCTAAAGAAGGAAAAGAGCCCTAAAACCACAAACTCAGGAGAGAAACCTACACAAAGTAAATAGACAAGACGAGATAGACTAAAAGAGGAAAAACCTCTATTAATTGACCTACAACAAAATGAATCACGATTTACTAAAGAATGATGATGAAAATAACATTAAAAGTGACATAAAATATTGTGAAGAGGTTTTAGTATGCTAAATATAGACAATCCACTAAGTTATAAGCATATAAGACACAATAAATAGTGAGTAATTGTTGGCTTTTAAGCCAAACTATCTCAGGTCCCAATATCATATTTCAGGTCTTAATATCAATAATCAAGAATAGAATTAAATATATGAGCATCAAGTATATACTAACCAATAATAAATTATGATAACAATAACTATAATATCAAATATGAATGTAAATATCCAAAATTATCCATGTACAAGCATGAATAATATTTACAATAATATTGAAGATAAATTGTTTAACAAAGGGGGAGCTTTGGAAGAGAAAACTAGGGCATCAGTTCAGTAGCCGAAGAGATTTCTGGTTGTTATGGAATTGAAGACAAGATTGTTGCCCTAGGAGGGCCCAATGGGGATACCTCCAGATTCTCTTTTAGAGAGACATAGTTCTTTTGTAGATTTGTTAAAGGATAAATCTCCAATAGAGACTAAAGAAGCACAAAAAATTGCATTAAAATTTATCTTTATGACTTCTAGAAATAGATCAACATCTCAACGAGTTAAGGGATGTTTGCCACAATCAAAATCAAGGCCAAATATTATCATTGAGCAAAGGATGGTAGAAGAAACAAATTTATATACAACCAATTATGATTTGATCTATAAATTCATGGGTATTCGTCCTACCCTAAAAATTTTGCATTCCTGGGTCCGACAAAACTGAAAGCTTCTTGGTGAGTATTCTTTGTGATTTATTAGCAATGGATATTTTATTGTTAGTTTTTCTTCACTTGCTGATAGAAATAGGGATTTCAAATCAAAAAAGAGGAATCATGGTCCAATAGGATTATTTGTTCAACCTTGGAGAGTGGGATTTGATCCTTGAATTGAAACCACTACTATCCCAGTTCGGATCCATTTGTATGTGCTTCCAAAGGAGTTTTGGACTGAGCAAGTATTGGAAACTATCAATAATTCTCTTGGAATATATTTGGGGGTTTCCAAAGACACAATAGAAGGAAACACAAATGATTATGCTAGATTAGGCACAAAAATAGATCTTAGCCAACCTTTGTTGGTAGAGGTTGAACTCGAACTTGTAGGACTATCTTGGATTCAACAACTAGATTATGAGGCATTGCCCTTCAGGTGTAGAGTTTACCACAAATATGATAATTTGGCCCGATCCTATCCAAACAATATGAACATAAAAATGGAAGCTCCTTTGGGAATGTCAAATCTTCCTAAGGAGGTATTGAGGTGTGATTTTGTCAGGTTACAAAAACCACTCGACAACTAGGATTCAAAGTCCTCTCTTGCAAAGAAACTAAACTTCTCCAAGGTTCTCACTTAATGTTTTTATGTGTCATACATATGTGCATAAATAAGTGCTTGAATAATCTCAATTAGTTTGCAAGTACTATTAACAAGGGGCTTGGGAATCGAGTAATTAATTTAAAATTCATCATGCAATAAGTATCTTTTAATATTTTTCTCTCTTTAAGCAATAATAAACAAATTTGCCTTTGTGTGAGTTTAACTTTGATAACTTATGCAAATTTATTCTATGGTCATAGGCAACGTTTTAATTAAAATGCTTTAATGCTCTTAACCTTATATTAAACTTGCATGAATGTTTTAAAGCATTTTAATTCAAAACTTGCATTTATTTCATGAATGAAGCTTAAAATTAGATCTAATAAATGATGAATAAAATTAAAATCCTAATTTTAAAATGTGAAACACTTTATAATCTCTATTTTTGGGCCTTTAGAATATTCTAAGTTTTATAATATTTGCTTCTTTTCATAGAATATGAATAATTAACGTGTATGAATTCTAATTATAAAGTTTTGTACTTTATAATATGAAAATTAGAAGTCATATAATATTTAAACCAAATATTTATTTATTCAAATATTTATTAAATTAAATATTTGAAATAAATAAATATAAATAATTAATGTATATGAATTCTAATTATAAAGTTTTGTACTTTATAATATGAAAATTAGAATTCACATAATCTTCCTTAATGTGATGTTTATTTATTTTCAAATATTCATTAAACTAAATATTTGAAGTTAATAAATTTAATCCTTTCAATAGTATACTTTGGACTTTATGATTTGAGATTAAAATTTTAATAAATCAAACTTCCAAAAACATACATAAATCTAAAATTATGGATTTAAAATTTTATGATATTAAAATCAATAATCTATATAATCCTTCTCTGCCTCTAAAATTTATGTCAAATATTTATTAACTTAAATATTTGACCTAAATAAATTTTACAACCCTTTCTATAAATTTGAATCTTTGAAATTCAACTTAGGGTTTTAATAAAACAAATTCAATGAACTTTATAAACATTATGAAATTTAAAATCAAAAGTTGATTGATTCCCTCGTCTATCAAATGTATTCACCCAAAATATTTATAAAATTAAATATTTGAGTGATAAATTCAAATTTTAATCCAGTTGTAAAATTCAAATCTTTTATAAAATAAACTAGGTTTTATCTTAAATATTAATGCCTCAAATAAATTAAAAAGGTCTTAGGTAAAGAAATGAATTTAAATAAAACGTTCGGACAAACTTGCTACAATATGAAAACACAGAGACCTTCAAACCAGATTTATTGTCTACCAAAATTTACACAATAAAACAATAAATCGGTGCAATCTTCGATGGAATTTAATTTAAAAGAAACTATATTAAATCATTTCTTCAAAATTCAAATACAAAATTACACATATTTGAACCCAAAATAATTTAATATAATAAATTGATCTTACAATAAAAAGCTCCTGATATCTTTGTATATCTCAAATCTTTTGTAGCATTTGCTCTATTTTCCTCCTTTGCTCCTTCAGATTTTTCTTCCTCCTTCTCTGCAAAAATGTCTGACCCTCTCTTTGGTTTCTAATTCTCCATTTATAACTTGAGAAATTTGTTCCTCTTGATTAGTTTGCTCTGTTCCGTCAGTTTTAAAAAGAATTCTTGAAACCCTAATATCAATAAAGCCTTTTCAAAGGATTTAATATTTCTCTTCATTGACATTCAAAAATTAAAATTAAGACATGTCTATGAAACCCTAATGTCACCAACGCCTTTTTCAATATACTTTAATAATCCTACCAACAGCCAAATATTAATTAGAATATAAAACATTTAGAAAATAACCTTCTTAAATATAATTAAATTATAAAGTTATAAAACTTTATAATTTAATTAATTTAAAACATATTTATATTATAACCATTCTAACTATATTAAATTATAAAGTTATAAAACTTTATAATTTAATTAATTTAAAACAATGAACAATTTTAAATATATTAAATTATAAAGTTATAAAACTTTATAATTTAATTAATTTAAAACATGACATAACTAAACATAACATACGAAAAAACATATACATAACACCACACACTAACAAAATAATATAAAAAGAATTAAACCTACAAAACATATTATATTATGACACAACATAATATAAACCACATAAAACATGATGAATTTAATCAACACAACACAACACAAGGACATTAGGAAACCCTTAGGTAATGAGACAAAAATTTGATGACAAAACATTTATAAAATAGTATGTAAAATGCTTATGCATGCTCATCATCAGATGGATGAATAACCTTGATTCCCCATCAGGATAACACTCAAACAATTTCTCAAATTTCAAGTGGGTCCCCAATTTTTTTGGGGTCATTGTGAAGGAGTCACAAAAAATCGCGACTCTGTTGGTAAATGTACCTGGACATTTCGGACTTAAAAACCAAACTCTAAAAACAACCAAAACCCAAATATTAGAATTATAAGCATCAGTAAGTATCCAGAGAATGAGAATAGACCAATTTGACATGAACCACCAGAATCATTCAGCATCAGCTCAATGTGTGCAAAGTGATTCATTCCTTATCTTCTGAAACCATTCAACATTCCATTGTCAGTTTCACATTTTAGACTATGAACAATTTCTCTTTGAAGGAAAACCTCCACCCGATTCTCTTCAGGCATTGTTCTACTACCAATTGAGCGTTTATAGCTCCGGTAGAGATAATCTAAAACTCCTAGATATTAAGTGGATGTGTTTCGTTTATTCTATATATTTCTTCAATATCAGCCGAGTGTCTATAGCTCTGGTGAAGATTATCTAGTTCTTAGTAATAGATTGACTTTAATTCCAACTGTATTCATCATTTCTTTTTTTTATTTCTCATCTTTATATATATATATATATATATATATGATAGAATGGTACTTTACAACAAATCCACCTGCCACTTGGGCTAGAGATCAGGTAAGGCTGAAAGAGTATATAAAATATTTCACCCTAATTTGCAAAATCGACAACTTCATGCATCCATAATTTCAAACGATATTCTTTAATGTGTTTGTGATACTCGTGGAGCTTTTGCAACACAATTCCAATGTTTCATATTTCCTTATCTTAGTTCTCATTCATGAAGACATAAACTAACATCTCATTTTTCTTTTTCTCCAGGTTTCACAAGTTTTCAAAACAAGTAATTTCATCTTATACAGTTTAGGATCGACACCAAACAGAACCAACAAGTGACCAACGTCTCAATCATAACTACCTTACTTTTGCAAAACCCACTAAAATTTTATTAAAGATAAACATCATCACAAAACTTCCAAAATTTGGCAAGGCCAATTTATTGCTATACTAAACAAAAACACAATTAAAATATGATAAAAACTCAACAAACAAAACACAAAAATAAACATCAATAACATCACCAACTAACAAAATCAGCAAAATAACTAACTAAAAAACTCATAAAACAACGAGCTATACAAAACACAAGTTTGCAAAACCAAAATTGAAAAGTTGATAAAATGAGTGAACCCACTTTCTAAAATTGACAACATTGACAATAGAACAAATAACAAAATATTACAAAACCGCAATTCATGTACAAACACAAAAACAAGAAAAAAAAATCCAAAAGACTATTTACAAAAATATACATTATGTACAAGACACTGCAAAATTTCTACCATCATTTCCTTGGATCCCAAACACGATAGGCACACCTTAAAAGATATATATCATGATTTGCATTCCAAGCTTTACATAGATCCAACCAAAACAAGATTAAGTCAAACAATGCAACCTTCATTTTACCTTTCACACCCCACTAATTTGATTCAAGTTGATAAGCAATTCCATGTTTAATATTTGATTCATTAAACTTAAAATTGAAAATATGATTTTCAATTATCTTTTGTTTATTCAATGCAATGTGAATTTCAAATCTTAATTCATCACTCTGACTTAACTTTTCATTTTCATAAGCATATAGAATTTCTTTCAAATAAGAAGCTATTTCTGAAAGTTTTAAAGCAAGATCATCATCTATATTTTTATGCCAATCATATTCATGCAAGAATTTGCAAGAATCTAGAATATTTATAAAATAAGAATTGTTATAGTTTTGTATCCTAGATTGAATTATCAACTGTTGATGAACTTGGTTCAATGATTCAAGCATATCTTCTTTTTCATTTAGCAATGCAATTTTATTGGTAGTGGGAATAAGAATCAATTCTATTGCTTCATCAACCTCTAATGACATCTTATTATAAATAATAGCATAATCCAATAAATGATTATGCAAAAATTTACCTGATTCTTGAATGTTTAGACATAATGGATAAGATTCTACCTTTTGTATACTTTCATTTACCACTACTTGATGAGCCATTGTAATATTTTATTTTTCTTCATGATCTCTATCATTACCACCATCATTTCGTATTCTTTCATCAATGACCTATTTTTCAAAAGCATCAAAATTAGGCATCCAATCAAGAATATGTCCCTCTTTTTCAAACCATAAATCTTGTTGATCAAACAAAGCAATAGTTTCTTTAATATGAATAGGAAATTCTAATTCTTTGTTAGCCATACATGAAGTTTCTTCATTTGAATATTCAATACAATCATAAAAAATTTCACTCAAATCTTCAATATTTGAGAATGAAAGAAAATAATTTACTTCTTCCTCATCTAAAATAGATGAATCATAAGAAACCTTTACCATTTCTTCCTTTTCTATTGCAGAAGAATGTTCTACAAACTCATGTTCAAAATGGTCAAATCTTGGAACCTTCTCTACTTCTAAAATTGACATATCATCTTCCGATTGGATACAAAGTGCCAAATCTTCATGCAAGATAGAGGTTTCAACATCCTGCATATCAAGTGAAATAGAAAATTCATTAATAGGATAATTAGAAATAAATAATTCCTCATATATTGACCAACCATTATAATAATCATCTTCCTGAAACATTTGATGAGATTGCATCCCTTCTTTCATTTCTTCTTGATCATTATTTTGAGAATACTAAAAATTTTGATCATCATTTTCAATGATCTCATCCAAATTTATGAAAGGTCTTGATTTATCATGTGTTTCAAAACTAGTCCACTCTAGGACTTCTCCATTGTCTAAAAGAATATCACTTTTAGCATCTTTGATATTTGTCTCATGAGAATGATTTATATAATTATCCAGATATGCATCTTGATGCATTTGTCCTTGTGCTTGATCACTGTTTCTTTTAAGCCATAGAATTAACCTTTGCAACTTGTCTTGCATTTTAGGTGAAGCAAGTACTTCATTAGAAAGAGAGGCAAAATCATCCCATTTATTCCACCAATAATAATCATCCTCTAAAATTAGAGAGTGATGTTCAACCACTTCTTCGCACTCTGTAAATTCAACAATCGAATGCTTTTCAAGTTCACCTTCATCACGTTCAAAAAAATTATCTTCAACGAAAAACTCATCTTCCTCAAGTAATAAACTTGTATGATCAGTCATAATGAAATTACCTCTAGAATATTTCAATTTTGGAGCTTTAATTGTTTCATTCAACTCTATGGAATATTTTATTCTATCATATGTTTCAAAGCTAGTTAGATCTAAAACTCCTCCAATATCTGAAGACTCATGCATTTCTGATAAACTTGATTTCTACAATCCTTATTGATGGATATTTTCTTTAAAACTTGAACTTCCTCTTGAACAATATTAAAAGTAGTTGAAAAACTAGGACATTCAATTTCATTCGATGGTGTCAAAAAATGTGTATCATGACTCATAGGTGGTAATTGATTTGAAACCTTAGGGTTAAGTAATGATAATCTACCCACATCAATTCCTCTTGAAATCAACCATTGTTCTACAACTACTACCCCACCATAGATGCTAGATAAGGATAAATCTTTAGGAAGTTTTTCTAACAACTTAACAGTAAAAGGATCTAAAGCTTCCAAGTAAATTTGAACAACTTCTTCTTTTGAAATGATAAAGTGTATCTCTATTTCAGTATACAACTTATGAAACCTATCATTAAATTGACTCATGGATTCATTAGGCTTTTTACAGATAGAATAAAATTGATTTGATAACAAATCCATGTCAACCAATGTTCCAAAATGTTCAAGAAACTTTGTTTCTAGTTGATTCCAAGAAGTGATAGAACCTGCAGGTAAATTGATAAGCCAATCTTTAGCAAATTCATCCAATGTGTATGGAAACATTCTACAGAGAACATCTTCCTGTATAACTTGAAAATGAAACATAATGTTTTTATATGCCTGAATATGTTCTTTAGTTGTAATCGTCTCATCATGCTTAAAATAGGGTAAATCATTTTCTACCATTGAACCAATTTTTAATATGCAAGGCTATGTATGAAAATTCACAATAATTGAATCATAACATAATTTTCGAATTTATGACAAATTAACATTAATGCAACATAAATCGAAAATTTTCAAAATTTCTTAAATAACTAATTGCACATGCTGAAATTTAAAATATTACCTTTTAGGCCCTCTTTCTAGCGCCAATTTATTGAGGTGTGATTTGAGAAAATAGACTCATTAGATTTTTAATCATAAGAACTTACAATGCTTTTATAGCACTCCAATCAGTTTGAAATCTCTACTATTATGGAGATCTTACTTGCTCCTACTATGTTTAGAAACACTCTAAACAATTCCCTATATGTTGTCACAATAAAACTGATTTCCTCTCAAATAGTAAAGTTTGTGCAACTATATTTAAATGAATGCTAAATATTTAGAACCTATATACTTTAGGGAAGATACTCTAAAGTATGCTCTAGAGTCCAACATTCTCCCCCTTAAAGTTGAGAGGACTGACTAGACAGTCTCTTAGCTTTATATACTGAGCTTTCGCAACTCCTTTGGTGGAGATGTCCGTTATGCTGTCCAAAGTGCTGCAATATCGTAGCTCAATCACCTATTTCTCCACCATGTCTCGAATGAAGTGATACTTCATGTCAAAGTGCTTTGACATGCTATGGTGGATAGGATTATGTGCCAATTGTATGGCACTCATATTGTCACAATACAATAAAGTATGACCACATTGTTTTTCTCCTATTTCTTCAAGTATTTTTCTCAACCATAAATCTTGGGTACTAGCATTTGTGATTTCTATGTATTCAGCTTCAATAGATGATAATGTTACAACAGTCTGTTTTTGGAACTCCAAGTAATTAGTCCTGACCCAAGACTAAAACAATTCCCCGAAGTAGATTTTCTATCATTTATATTGCTACCCCAATCACTATCACTAAAACCAACTAATTTTACAGAATTACATTTGTGGTAATGTATCCCAAAATCCAATGTACCCTTTACATATCTCAAAATTCTTTTAGTTTCTTGTAGATGAAGTTCAGATGGATCAACCATATACCTTGAAACAAGAGAAACTGCATATTGAATATTTGGCCTTGTGTTGGTGAGGAACATTAGACTCCCAAGCATGCTCCTATAAGTGGTCATGTCAACTTTTGGTGCTCCATATTCTTTGCTCAATTGGATCTCCTGACCTATTGGAGTTGCAACAGACTTGCATTGCTCCATAGCAAATTTCTTTATCATATCTTGAGCATATTTGTGTTGACATATGAAGATCCCTTTACCTGTTTGATGTACCTCCATGCCTAGGAAATAATGCATCAAGCCTAGATCTTTCATTTCAAATTATTTCATGGAGTTTTTGAAATCCTTATTCATCTTAGCACTACTACCCATGAATATTAGATCATCCACAAATAAGCATACAATGAGAATATATTTACCTTGTTTCATGTAGTAGATAGTAGGCTCACTTTTACTCCTAGTGAGCCCATACTTTTAAAAGCAGCCATCAATGCGTGAGTACCATGCTCTTGGTGCTTGCTTTAGGCCATACAATGCTTTCTTCAATTTATAGACAAGGTTCTCCTTACCTTGTTCTTCAAAGCGTTGAGAAAGGCACTTTTAACATCCATGTGTTGAATTTTCCACCCTTTGTGGGCAGCCAAAGAAAGGACTAGTCTGATGGTCTCTTGTCTAGAAACAGGAGCAAAGGTCTCTTCACAATCAATCCCATGCTTTTGAGTAAACCCTTTTGCTACTAGCCTTGCCTTGTATATTTCAATGCTCCCATCAACATTGAACTTGGTCTTGTAGACCCATTTACATCCAACACATTTCTTGCCTTTAGGAAGCTCCACTAGCTCCCAAGTATCATTCTTTTATATAGATGTCATTTCCTCTTTCATGGCTTGTTGCCATACATAATGAATACATGTTTTTTCATAACTAGATGGCTCTAGCTCTACACTAGTCATTAAAGCATAGTGTACAACATCTCCCTTAGGCTCTTGGGAGTCATCATCACCATACATGTGCAAATTTTCAAGTCTTTTCAAAACTTCATTCATCTCACTAGCTTGACTTCTAGTGTATCTTTTTTGAAAAAATTTATCCAACATTTGGTAGGAGGGATGGTACTGAAGTGTTCTCTTACCTCTTGATGGTGAATCTATTTCCATTGGAATTGGAGAAGAACTTGCTAATCTTTGTGGAGAAAAACTTGGAGTAGCACTTGTTGCACTTGTTGGAGTTCTTCTTTGGAGGAGGATTTCTAGTGCTGATTTGATTAATGGATTGCACTTGAGAGGAGCTTGCATCTTGAGATCCATCATCAAAAAAAAAAAATTAATGACCCCATAATCCCCCTTCATCAAAAATCACATCTCTAGAAATTACAACTTTATGTGTTTTTGGATTATAGAGCCTATATGCCTTTGAAGACTCACAATACCCAATGAAAATACATGCTTGAATTTTGGGGTCAAGTTTCTTTCTTTTCTCATCAGGAATGTGTGCATATGCAAGACAACCAAAAACTTTGAAGTGTTTTACATTTGGATTTTTTTCATACCATCCCTCATAAGGAGTCATCCCATCTAAACTAGAAGTAGGACTCCTATTCAAAATGTAAAAACTTGTTCTAACAACATCAACCCAATACATGTTATAGAGTTTCTTTGTTTGAAGTATTGATCTAGCTATTTCTATGATAGTGCGGTTCTTTCTTTTAGCCACACCATTTTGTTGTGGGGTGTAGGCAGTAGTTAATTGCATTTTGATCCCACAATCTCTACAATATTTGAGAAATGCATTTGAACAAAACTCCCCTCCTCTATCAGTCCTTAATATTTTTACAACATACTTTGATTCTCTACATTTTTTTTGAAATCCTTGAAACATTCAAAAGCTTCATCTTTAGTTTTCAAAAAATAAATCCAACACATTCTAGAGAAATCATCAATAAAAGTGAGAAAGTAAAAATTGTTACCCAAGATTTTGGTATTCCTTGGACCACAAATGTCTAAATGTACCAATTGTAGTGGATGGCTTGCTCTCCATGCTTGTCCTCTTGGAAACTTTATTCTTGAGTTTTTTCCCAAAACACATCCTTCACACGCTTCCTTGTTCTCTTCAACTTTTGGCAATCCACATACCATAGATTGTGAAGTCAACAACTTCAAGCTTGCAAATTAATATGACCATATCTCAAGTGCCAAAGCACACTTGGATTTTCTACGGCCACATTAGCAAGTTGGGCACCTCCTTGTTACCCAAACTTAAGAGAAAACAATCTATTATTTGTCATATGTACTTGTGTAACAACTTGATTACAATTATTTTTGTCAAAAGTTACATATTTTCCATTTTTAAAAACAAGTTTATAGTTCTTTTCCATGATTTGTCCAACACTAAGCAAATTATGTTGGATTTTAGGAGTGTAATAGATATTGTTCACCTTCTTTGTGCCTTCTTTTTTTGGAACCTCCATGGCTCCCATACCTTCAACTTGTAGTGCCTTTTCATCTCCCAATTTGATCTTTGATTTATATGTGTAATCCATGGTAGTAAATAACTCTTCTTTGCCACTCATGATTTGAGAAACCAATATCCAAAATCCAAGTTTCATTAAGATTTTGATATGATTTTCCATATGTGAGGAACAAATTTGAAGAAGTTCCTTCCTCTTCTCCATAATTTCCATAATTATTACTTCTTCCTTCTGGAGAAGTCTTGGACCAACAATATTTAGCAAAGTGACCAAGCTTACCACAATTGTAACAAGCTTTGTTTGATTTGTCACCTCCTCTTCCTCTTCCTTTTCCTTGGTAGCCACCTCTTGATCTACCTCTTCCTCTTGCTTTTCCTCTTCCTTGTCCTCTTCCTTGTGCATTGACATGAGTCTCACCTTCCTTGGATGAGAATGCTTTGTCATCACCTCCAAAGCTTGATGATGTAGAAACCTGTAGTCTCTCTTCATGGGACATCAAAGAACCAATTAGAGCATCAAAAGTTAGAGTAGACAAATCTTTAGATTCTTCAATAATAATAGCAATATGATTCCATTTATGAAGAAGTGTTCTCAACACTTTCTTCACAACCACTTTAGTTTTTATGTCTTCACCAAGTGTCTCCATTTTGTTTATAATTGCTTTCACTCTCACACAATAATCTCCCACTCTTTCATCATCTTGCATCTTGAGATTCTCAAAATCTCTCTTCAAGGTTTGAAGCCTCACTTGCTTCACTTGATTTCTACCTTGATAGCTATTTCTCAAGGCTATCCATGCTTCTAGGGATGTTGAACAAGAAGCAATCCTTGGAAAGATGCTTTTCTCTTAAGTTTCTTGGAGATGGTAGAGAGTAAATGAGTTTTTCTTTTGGGCATCCTTTTTATTGGTTTTATCAACTGCACTCAAGGTGGTCCAATCTGCAGGTTCATTGTAACCTTCTTCTACAATATCCCATAACCCCTTGCCTATGAGTAAGGTCTTCATCTTGATAGATCAATACTCATAATCTAACCCATTAAATTCAGGAATGAGAAGATTGTTATTGGCAACCATTGATGCTAATAAACAAAACTTTGGAATAATGTAGATAGATTCTAATACAATATTTTTACAATAAATAGCAGCAGCAGATCTTCTTTTACTCAATTGACTCAACCTGTTAAGTCAATCTCTCAGAATTAACCTCTGATTACAAAAATGCATGTTTCTTTTTTATTTACCAAAATCTCAAGCACCAAATTTATCATAAATCGGACAATACTGATTGAAACAAATTGAAATTTCTACTGTAGACTTATGATATATGTATATGAAAACCCACTAAATTTCAGAAGTAAATTCACACCAATGAGAAATATGTGATCAATTTACTTTCATCATTTCTAGATTTTAGAGTGTTTTTTGAGACAACCTCAATGTTTTTCACATAAATCAATCCATACAACTCCAAAAAAAATGAAAAGTAAACTCTGTATTCCTGAGATAATAATATGAAAACCCTCTAAATTTTAGAAGAAAATTCATAAAGGTGAAAAAGATGTGATCCTTTACTTTTTCTCTTTTTATCATAATTCTAGATCTAGGTTTTTTGAAGAAAAAATAAATATTCACACAAATCGATCAATACAGATCCAAATGACCTGAAATTTTGTCTGATGATGATTTTATCCAAATAATATTTCTCCCAAAATTTTAGAAGCAAATACCTTGTCTTCCACCTTTTACAACCATTTTATTGCAAAACTCAAAATGCTAATAAAATCATAAAATGAGCTTCAAATTACATGAAATTTTGACTACATCCTCTTGATGCAAATATCTAAAAACCCTAAAAATTTCATCGAAAAATATCTCAATATGTGTGAGATATGAATGATTTACTCAAGCTCTTCCTTGCAACTCTGCTGAGTGTTGGCAAATCTGGCTCTGATACCAAAATGAGAAAATAGACTCATTAGATTTTGAATCATAAGAACTTACAATGCTTTTATAGCACTCCAATCAGTTTGAAATCTCTACTATTATGGAGATCTTACTTGCTCCTACTATGTTTAGAAACAGTCTAAACAATTCCCTATATGCTCTCATAACAAAATTGATTTTTCTCAAATAGTAAAGTTTATGCAACTATATTTAAATGATTGCTAAATATTTAGAACATATATACTTTAGGGAAGATACTCTAAAGTATGCTCTAGAGTCCGACATGATTTTGTCAGGTTATAAAAACCACTCGACAACTAGGACTCAAAGTCCTCTCTTGCAAAGAAACTAAACTTCTCCAAGGTTCTCACTTAATGTTTTTATGTGTCATACATGTGCGTAAATAAGTACTTGAAAAATCTCAATTAGTTTGCAAGTACTGTTAACAAGGGGCCTGGGAATCAGGTAATTAATTTAAAATTCATCATGCAATAAGTATCTTTTAATCAAATTCTCTCTTTAAGCAATAATAGATAAATTTGCCTTTTGTGAGTTTAACTTTGATAACTTATGCAAATTTATTCTATAGTCATAGGCAACATTTTAATTAAAATGCTTCAATGCTCTTAACCTTATATTAAACTTGCATGAATGTTTTAAAGCATTTTAATTCAAAACTTACATTTATTTCATGAATGAAGCTTAAAATCAGATCTAATAAATGATGAATAAAATTAAAACCCTAATTGATATACAATAATAATTATCATATATAGGTTTTTTCTAGAGGGAAGAAAGTAGAGAGGGGAGGGCTCTGGTCCCTCCCCTGCTCCCCCTCCCACGGCTCCTGGTTCCTGCCCAGTCCCTGGCTCAACCCAGGTCATCCCTCTCGAGGAGTGGTTGTTTGCAGATGATCTCCTAGGGGGAGATCCTTCTCCACTATCTGTGCCCCTCTCGGCCGGCTAGGGTTTTCTTGGTTGTTTTTTCGGACTGGTGCTTCCCAGGGATCCTTTTTTGGTTGGGGATCCCTTCCCTTTTTCCCTCAGGCTTCCCCCTGGGGTTTTTTGCAGGTTATTCGCGTGGATCTGATCCCCTGCGTTTCTCGGTGCGATGGAGATGACGGTTTAGGGTTTGGACAACTTCCCCCTTTTTCTTGTGAATCCTCGGCAGGCTCTGTGCTTGGACGGGATTCTTGGTCCCTGCTGCTGGGATCCTCTTCTGTTTTCCTGGGGCGGGTTCCTTGTGGTGCAACTCTTTGGTCACTTCCTGATGGGCTGGATCCTTTCTGTGCTGGCTATCGGCTTCCTGCAGGATGGCTCTCGCTGAACGAAATGTTTTCCCGGTGGGCGGGATGGTTTCTCCACAGGGCGGGATCCGCCAAATCCGCCGATTTTCCCACGAGGCGGGATCCTTTCTTTTCTGCTGGTTTCTCGGATGGCGGGATTTCCCTATTGCTTCCCGCTAGGTGGGACTGTTTGTGGTGGTTTTGACTGCTTCCCGCGAGGCGGGATTTTATTGTAACGGTTTTTCTTTGCTTCCTCTTGGGCAAGATCTTCTCGATGGTGGTTTTTGGCTACTCCCCAGTGGCGGGATCTCCAAAACTACTTTCTTTCTTATTTGTCTGTTTCCCACTGAGAGGGATTGTTTCATGCTTATCGTTATCGGCTGGGCGGGATTTGCATTTTGGTGTTCAGTTTTAAGGGATTGATGCCCTAGGCCCATTGCTTATGTAATCAGGTTTTTTTAGGGGTTACGATTTTTGTAATAGGCTTATACATAAAGCCAGGAGGCATGATGCAAGGCTGATTTTGTACATAAGGTTTTGGGATCCTCTATAAAAACCCTTTTTTAATCTACTATAATAATTACCAAAAAAATTAAAACCCTAATTATAAAATGTGAAACACTTTATAATCCATATGTTTGGGCCTTTAGAATATTTTAAGCTTTATAATCCTCGCTTCTTTTCATAGAATATGAATAATTAACGTGTATGAATTCTAATTATAAAGTTTTGTACTTTATAATATAAAAATTAGAATTCATATAACCTTTTAAACCAAATATTTATTTAATCAAATCTTATTAATTCAAATATTTGAAATAAATAAATATAAATAATTAATATGTATGAATTCTAATTATAAAGTTTTGTACTTTATAATATGAAAATTAGAATTCACGTAATCTTCTTTAATGTGATGTTTATTTATTTTCAAATATTCATTAAACTAAATATTTGAAGTTAATAAATTTAATCCTTTCAATAGTATACTTTGGACTTTATGATTTGAGATTAAAATTTTAATAAATCAAACTTCCAAAAACATACATAAATTTCAAATTATGGATTTTAAAATTTTATGATATTAAAATTAATAATCTATATAATCCTTCTCTGCCTCTAAAATTTATTTGTCAAATATTTATTAACTTAAATATTTGACCTAAATAAATTTTACAACCCTTTCTATAAATTTGAATCTTTGAAATTCAACTTAGGGTTTTAATAAAACAAATTCAATGAACTTTATAAACTTTATGAAATTTAAAATCAAAAGTTCATTGATTCCCTCATTTGTGAAATTTATTCACCTGAAATATTTATAGAATTAAATATTTGAGTGATAAATTCAAACTTTAACCTAGTTGTAAAATTCAAATCTTTTATAAAATAAACTAGTTTTATCTTAAATCTTAATGCCTCAAATAAATTAAAAATGTCTTAGGTAAAGAAATGAATTTAAATAAAACGTTTGGACAAACTTGCTACAATATGAAAACACAAAGACCTTCAAACCAGATTTATTGTCTACTAGAATTTACATAATAAAACAATAAATCGATGCAATCTTCAATGGAATTTAATTTAAAAGTAACTATATTAAATCATTTCTTCAAAATTCAAATACAGAATTACACATATTTGAACCCAGAATATTTTTTTTTTTTATTTGTGGAAAACATCCCAAAAGGGATGCCACTTTTGGGTAAGACCCAAGGAGGCAGGGGTATCCATTCCGTCAAAAATCCCGGGACTCGGACCTGGCCTACCACCTTTGACATACTCAAGGAGCAAACAAACACACAAAACCAATTTAAAAATAAGTAAATAACAACAAAAATAATAAAATAAAATAAAAAACATGCTCCTTGAGTGTGTCAAAAACAAAAGCACAACCAAACACGCACAATAAGATAAAAGAAACCACAACACGAACCACATAGAAAAACACAAGAACCACATAACAAAACACAAACAAGACAAAAACAACATAACACTACAAAGACATAACCCAAAAAAAAACATGAAAAATAAACACAACCAAAACCTAAAAAATTAAAAAAATAAAATAAAAATAAAAATAAAAAACAACCAACAACAGACAATAAACAAAAACAAAAAACATAGAAAACACTCACACATAAAAACACGAATTAACACAAACAAAGAGAAACCCAAGAACAAGAATGAAAAAAACACAAGAACAATAACAAAAAACATAAAAAAAAAACAAAACAAACAAAACAAAAAACAACAAAAACACAAGAACAACAAAAAACAACACAAAGAACACAAAAACAAAAAAAAAAACAAAAGAACCCACCCACCTTAAAAAACTAAACAAAAAAAAAAAAAATTGAACATAACAATGACCTATCTAGACCAGAAGACTATTAAGGCAAGAATCAACAGAGGAAACAAAATAAAGAATAGAATGAGCTAGGGAACTAAAAAAAACTGAATGAACCAAAGAGAAGCAAAAAAAAAAAAAACAAGAAGAAACTAGGTACCTTCATAACTGGAGCCATCCAAAGAAATGATAGAAAGAAGAGCTTCCCTAATTTGAGAAGCCCACCATCTAGGAGGGTGGCCATAACAAGTAAGATCACCTTTGTCCAAAGCCCAATTAGCTAAAGCATCAACACTCTTGTTTTGATCTCTGACCACATGATTGTAATCAACTTTCAAAAATCCCATTTGGATTAATTGAATCTTCTCAATAATTCTTTTTATTCTCCAATCCACCTTATGATTCTTAGGAGTCTTCAAGAGATTAATCATAAGTTGAGAGTCAGACTCAACTAACACCTTTTCCCATCCAACCTTAGTAGCCTCCTGAAGGCCTCTGAGGATACCATACCCCTCAACAAGGTTATTGGAAAGAATACCCAAATTCTCAACAAAAGTAAAAACCAGGGAGCCATCTGAAAGTCTACCAATTCCTCCCACACTTGCTTTTCCAGGGTTCCCTCTAGAGGCTCCATCAGTATTGACTTTTCCAAAATCCTTAGGAGGAGGTTGCCAATTTCTTGTCCTATCCATCTTACTAATACTCACATTCCCTTTAAGTTGGTTGCCCTTAGAATATTTAATCTTCAATCTTTGCATCACTTGATCCCATCTTTGGTGGGAGTTTTGGGGGTGATTAAGGAGTTGATGGACTGATTCAACTAAGTTGGCTATGGTCTTTTGCCAAATATAGTGAATATCCTTCCTATCTTGATTAAAAATTTGGTTGTTCCTTTCATTCCAAATATTCCAAAGAAGAATGGTAGAACCCATCCAAACTAACTCGCCTAATAAAATGATCAACACCCTCTTGATTAGGCCAATCCCTCCAAAGCTGTTCAAAAGTAAAAAAATTGGACCATTGTAAGCCAAGTAAAGTGGCCATTCTCCTCCATAGCTTAGAGGCTAAAGTACACTCAATAAAAATATGGTTGAGAGTTTCTACATTCTCTTCACACATTTCACATCTAAAAGGGCCATGAAAACCACGCTTCATAAGTTGCTCACCAAGTAAGCACCCTACGATGCAATAAAAGCCAATTAAAGAACCTCACCTTAGGCAAGAGCTTTTGAGCCCACAATCGAGAAAATATGTCAGAAGAATGGTTGGGATTATTATGGCATAAGGTCAAATAACCTTGAGCAACTGAATACTCACCCTTAGTAGTGTTGTTCCATCCAAAACAATATTTTTCATGGGACCAAGAGAGGGATCTCATATGAAGGATGCCTTGGATATCTTGTCTTTGCATTTCTGGGATTTGAATAGGCCAGTCCTCAATAGGGATCCAATATCTACCAACCTTTGAATTACCAGTATGGTACCGACAGTAATTAGCCACCTTTATCCAATTAGCTCGGTGAAGCTCCTCCATCCAAGGCCTCCAATCGAGAAACTGAGTTATCAAAGGCTTGTGACCATCCCAAGAATCTGTCCAAAAATTTGCCTGTTGACCATTATGAATGATCCAAAATAATTTTTTCTTTATCAAATCCTCACCAGTCTTAAGAACTCCTAAAATGGGAGAACCTTTGGTAGGAAGTTGATAGCGAACAAGGTCTTCAGGACTTTTGTTCTCAGCATATTTAGCACGGAGATTATTGGCCCAAAGAGCATTGGGGTTATGCAACATCCTCCAATATAATTTAGTAGCTAAAGCTTTGTTGTTATTAATAGAAGACCGGAATCCTAACCCCCCTTCACTCTTAGGAAGACATAAAGTATCCCATTTCACCAAGGCCCATTTTCTTTTCTCCTTAGTACCACTCCAAAGGAAACGATGACTGATTTGATCCAATTCTCGAAGAATAGCCTTTGGGATATTCAAAACGGAAGAAACATAAATAGGAATAGCTTGAAGGACTGATTTTACCAAGGTGATTCTACCCCTAGAAGAAAGCCACATGTTGGTCCACTTTCCAATTTTCTTCTTGACTTTGTCCAACAACCAATTCCAATCTTTATTTTTTTGCCTTTGAATATTTATGGGAATACCTAAATAAGTGATTGGAAGAGAGGTCTTCTTATATATTAATTTATCCAAGACCATGGATTCCTGTCTAGCAAAGCAGTGAAAGAAAATAACTTTAGATTTGTCTTCATTGATCAATTGCCCGATAGCCTTAGAAAAATAGCTAATGATTTGCTTAATATTAGAAGCTTCCTTAACCGTAGCTTTACCTAAAAGAGTAGAGTCATCCACAAATTGAAGATGAGAGATAGGTCTAGCTCCATGAGCAATGGTAACTCCCTCAAGGGTTTTGTTTTCCCTCTTTTTGGTTATAGTCCTACCCAAGCATTCAACAAGAATGATGAATAAATAAGGGGATAGCGGGTCACCTTGCCTAATACCTCTAGAAGCCGGGAATGACCGAGAAGGCCTGCCATTGATAAGAACTAAGTAGGAAACTGAAGAGATACATCCCATAATCCAATCCATCCAATCCTTAGAGAAACCAAATTGCCTCAAAACTTTGATAAGGAAGTGCCAATCCACTTTGTCATAAGCTTTGGATAAGTCTAACCGAATGAACATGGAAGGAGATTTTTGCATATCCATGGAATGGATGGCTTCCTGAGCAAGAACTATCTCATCTACTATTTGACGTCCTTCCACATAACCCCCTTGCTCGGGGAAATAATCTTATGCAAAAGAGGCTTCAACCTTTTCGCCATGATTTTAGTAATGATTTTGAGAAGAACATTACATAAAGCAATAGGTCTAAAAGCTGAGATATGATCAACCTCTTGAGCTTTTGGAACAAGAGTAATATAAGTTTTATTGATAACCTTCAAAATTTCTTTGGCTTTCCCGGCTTCTTCCACCACCTCTAATAAATCAACATGAAGGATATCCCAGAACTCTTGGTAGAACTCAATGGGAAAACCATCGGGACCTGGGGTTTTCCCTTTTTGCATTTTAAAAACTACTTGTTGAAGCTCATTGATAGTAACGAGAGCAGTCAAAATAGAGTTCTCCTCAGAAGTGATAAGAGAAGGGATTGCTTGAAGAACATTTTGTTGTGAAGTTGAGTCAAGAGGAGTAGCAACAAAAATATTGGAAAAGTAATCAACAACAATAGAGTTCATGCCATCCCAAGTATAAACAACATCTCCAGAATCTGATTTTAAGGAAGAAATAAAGTTGTGAGATCTTCGAGCTAGAAGAGATTTGTGGAAGAAATTTGTGTTTTGATCTCCTTCTTTGAGCCATTGAATTCTAGATTTTTGCTTCCATAAGATTTCTTCTCTTTTTTCCCATTCCTCTAACTGAGTTGTGAGTTTAATTTCATCTGCACTTCTCTTCTCTGTGAGGCCATCTAAACGGATTTTCTTATTCAAATTTTCAAGATGAGCAATAACTTCATGTTTTTTTTATGAACATCCCCAAACTCTTTCCAGGTTCCAAGTATTGATTTTGGATTTAATGTATTGCAATCTTTTGGCAAAATAGAACATCTTAGTCCCATGCCTAGGTTTACCTTCCTTCCACCATTGTTGCACACGAGGTCTGAAGGAAATGTCTCTAAGCCACATTAATTGAAAAAAAAAAGGAGAGAAACTCACATTGGTTTTCCACATTTCCACCATGACTGGCCAATGATCCGAACCAACATTATTAAGAGTCTTCACTTTAGGAATGTGACCATGGATTAAGAAATTTTCAGAGAGCAAAAACCTATCCAATCTCTCCATTATACAAGCTAAGCCTTGCCTTCTGTTAGACCAAGTCATAAGGCCATTATCTCGGTTGGATATCCACAAGATGGAGGTTTGCAATATATTCGCTCATGAGGTCGAGTGCTTTTGTCCAAATTTCTATTTCCCCCCCTTTTCTCATCCAGAGAGAGGATGGTATTGAAATCTCCTCCGATCAAGATCCAAGCTTCAGGAAAATGAGAGATAATATGAGTAATATCCTTCCATTGTCTTCTTTTTTCCTCCAAAGAAGTCGGAGCATAAACAATAATGCAGAGCATAATTTGGTTGGAATGTCTACTTTGAATAGCTATAGCCAACAAACCCCAACTGCCAACCATATGGTGAATAACTACCTCTTTTGGGTCCCAAAGACAAGCAATGCCACCAGAAGTCCCTTGGGAACCGAGGGAAACCACTTTTCTAGTTGGCCAAATTTTACTGGCAATTGAGTCCATATCCTCCATTGACATCTTTGTTTCTTGAAGGAAAACAAGATGTGGATGATTTATCTGAATCATTCTTCTAATTTCATTTTGTTTTGAAAGACTCCCTTTGAGTCCTCTAATATTCCAAGTGATGATCTTCATTAATACCAGGGCTAAAAAATTTGGGAAGGGCATTAATCTTACCTTCCTCTACAAGCTTTTCACCTTCTTTTACCATATGATATTGATTGGTCTTGCGACCTACTTTTTGATTAGAATCCATCTTCAATTTTTTTCCCCTGTTTCTTGACTTATTCCAATTGAATCTGAGATGGCTTCTAACCTTGAAGAATGCTCGTACACAGCCAAAATTTTACTAGATGGTTCAACGGAGTCTATATTGGGACTTGCATTATTTGAAGTTTTGACATTTGAAAGATTGTTTTTCTTGTGTAAATTTTCTCCTTTTTTTTGTTGAAAACCTTTGATTTGTTGGTTTGTCTCTCGAGTTCTTCCCTTCATATTTAAATTGTGTTTCTAAGATTTCAGTTTCCATTATTTCCTCTTCCTCACTTGGGACATCATTTGTGGAAAGGATTTCAAACATATTAGCAGATGACTTTGATTGATCCTTCATAACTTGGTTTTTCCGAGTGTTCTTCTTCTTAGGTATTTGGAAACCTCTTGAGTTTATATCTTCTTTCTTTTGATCAGGAATTTTATTTGGGCAAGCACTGGCCAAATTACCATATTCATGGCAAATTCTACAACGAAAGAACCCAAAATAATTTAATATAATAAATTGATCTTACAATAAAAAAAAAGCTCTTGATATCTTTGTATATCTCAAATCTTTTGTAGCATTTGCTATATTTTCCTCCTTTGCTCCTTCAGATTTTTCTTCCTCCTTCTCTGCAAAAATTTTCGACCCCCTCTTTGGTTTCTAATTCTCCATTTATAACTTGAGAAATTCGTTCCTCTTGATTATTTTGCTATGTTCTGTCAGTTTTGAAAATAATTCTTAAAACCCTAATATCAATAAAGCATTTTCAAAGGATTTAATATTTCTCCCCATTGGCATTCAAAAATTAAAATTAACACATGTCTATAAAACCCTAATGTCACCAATGCCTTTTTCAACATATTTTAATATCCTGCCAACAAACAAATATTAATTAGAATATAAAACATTTAGAAAATAACCTTATTAAATATAATTAAATTATAAAGTTATAAAATTTTATAATTTAATTAATTTAAAGCATATTTATAATATAACTATTCTAACTATATTAAATTATAAAGTTCTAAAAATTTATAATTTAATTAATTTAAAACATGACATAACT
The DNA here is from genome assembly GCA_028583015.1 of Wollemia nobilis. Taxonomy (NCBI): domain Eukaryota; kingdom Viridiplantae; phylum Streptophyta; class Pinopsida; order Araucariales; family Araucariaceae; genus Wollemia; species Wollemia nobilis. The sequence goes on from JAQPPZ010001844.1 coordinate 13,922,883, forward strand.
AAACATAACATACGAACAAACATATACATAACATCACACACTAACAAAATAATCTAAAAAGAATTAAACCTACAAAACATAGTATATTATGACACAACATAATATAAACCACATAAAACATGATGAATTTAATCAACACAACACAAGGACATTAGGAAACCCTTAGGTAATGAGACAAAAAAATTATGACAAAACATTTATAAAATAGTATGTAAAATGCTTATGCATGCTCATCATCAAATGGATGAATAACCTTGATTCCCCATCAGGATAATACTCAGACAATTTCTCAAATTTCAAGTGGGTCCCCAATTTTTTTGGGGGTCATTGTGAAGGAGTCACAACAGGAGGGTAAGTCAACAATCAACAAAGAAACAACCAACATTTCTCAGGGTAAAGAAGCATAGGGAGATGGTTTTGAATATCCTAAAATAATGAGAAGGCAAAATAAAAAATATGGTAAAGAGCAAACCCAACTCAAGCCCTCCAATAGGTATAAGATCTTCAAGATATTAGTGGACCAAGAAGAAGAACAATTCATGGAAGGAGTGGATGGGAATAATGAAAATAATAACAGCTATGTTCAAGCCCCTTTTTCACCTCTTCCCATCTTAGAGCATGTAATTGAGTGTAGTGAGTTACCGCAATCAAAGACTACAGGGGCATTGATAGTGCATAACCAAGAGCAACCGATAATTAAGGATGTCATCATGGGTATATAAAAAAGAACAGAGAAAGGCCAACTCTAGGGATAACTCATGTCGAAAAGAGATAAAAAAATATCATCTCTCAAAGAGTGGGTAGAAAATCAAATAAGGAATTGATATCATTTAAAGGAGACAAACTGATCACTAGAGGATCGGTGAAGCCAATAGATTTTTATTGCTCTCAAGGTAATCAATAATTATACAATCATGGAATGTTAGAGGTTTAAATAGTAGAACCCATCAATTTGTTGTTCAAAGACTCTTAGAAAAATATAAAACAAATTTTTTGCTTATCCAGGAGATAAAAATATCATTGGATCTTATGTATAAAAAAGTAAATGGACTTTGGAGGGATGCTCGTCATATGGATGGATTTGGCTGCCCAAGGGGCCTTAAGGGGGATAATTACTTTTTGGAACTCTCTTGAATGGACAACAATAGAACATATTGCTTGGAGGGGTGTCCTCACATCGCATTTTAAGAACAATGTAATAGCTGAGCAGGTTTTAATCACAAATTTTTATGGACCTCAAAATCTAGATGGTCAGATGCATCAATGGAAAGTGGTGCATAACATGAGAGTCTCAAGGGAGGAGTTAGATTGTATTGTTTTTGGGGATTTTAATGCTAAATTATCCTCTAGATATCAAGAAGGGGGAACCCCAATTTTGGACCTAGGGGATCGACTTATGATTGCCCAAGTCCATGCATTACACTTGGTGGATATTAAATGCCTTAGAACCAATTATACTTGGACTAATAAGAGGAGGGAGCCATATAGCAGGAAGGTGAAGTTGGATCATTTTTTGGTTTCAGAGGAGGCATTTGTGAAATGGAATATAAAATTTGAGATTTTGGAGGGTCATATCACTTTCTCATTTTGTTGGAAGGAGGGATCAAGACAGTGTAGCATCACAAACCATTCAAATTTGAAAACTTTTGGTTACAAAAAGAGGAACTTCGAAAGAAAATTCCATAGTGGTGGGAAGAGGGTCACCTAGTATATGGGACAACAATGTTTAGATTCCACAAGCAACTTCATTATGTCAAGGATCAACTGAAACAATGGAGGCGAGCTAACAAGATAGACTTCCAGGTCCAAAGAGCTTCTTTGGTGGCCAGATGGGATGAGGTTCCAAAAAACTTCAAGGAAGGAACAATTACAGAGCAGCTCAAAGAAGGGGATGATGCATTGCGTAAAGCAGTTGAGGACATTGAAAACCAAGAGAAGATCTATTGGAAACAAAGAGCAAGAACCACTTGGTTATTAGAAGGTGATAAAAATACCAAATTTTTCCATCGAGCGACTTGTGCTAGGAGACAACCGAACAACATGGAATCTCTTCAAGATGAGAACATACAATCCTTTGATATAATTCCAGGTATGCATTTCCATTCAATGGATTATTTTTCTAAACTATTTAAAGAAAGTATGGTGCAATATGAAGAAGCTCAAAAAGAAGTTATTGTTGTCATACTCTCTCTTATCTCTGAAGAAAAAAAATCAGGCCCTACTTAAACCCATTGATAGAGAGAAACTAAAGAAAGTAGTCTTTGGAATGAGCACCGAAAAAACACTAGGTCCATATGGTTTTCCAATTAATTTTTTTCAGGCCTTCTGGGAAAACTTGGAATAGGATGTAATGGTTGTTATAGAGGAGTCCAAATGTAGTAAAAGAATGCTAAAGGTATTAAATCATACTTTCATTGTCTTCATTCCAAAAGAGGAGGAGGGGTGCATATTTTAGATTACAAACCTATTGCCTTATGCAATGTCATATATAAAATAATCACAAAGGTAATGGTTGAGCGGCTAAAACCTCTTCTACATAGCATTATCTCCTCGAAGCAAGGGGGTTTTATAGAGGGTAGACAGATCTTGGATGGTGTGGTTCTAGCTCATGAGGCAATCCATTCAATGCAAAAAAATTGTAATAGGGGAAGCTCATAAAATTGGATATGTCAAAGGCTTATGATAGGCTGGAGTGGAGATTCTTATCAAAGATGATGGTAGCCTTTGGTTTCTCTCAGGATTGGATAGAATGGATCACGAGCTGTGTTTCTACTCTGACATACTTAGTGTTAATCAAGGGCCTTCCTTCACAACCGTTTGGAGCTACTCGAGGCCTTCGTCAAGGAGATCCTTGTTCCCCCTATCCTTTTCTCATATTGGATTAAGGTTTGGGTAGACTCATCTTGAGGAGAAGACAAGGTTTTCTAACAGGTATCAAGGTGGATGAGGAAGTTTTGATTCACCTACAGTTTGTGGATGACATAGGATTGGTGGGAGTGGCCAACTTCAAGGAAGCAAGAATTATTAGAGATACACTTAATGTCTACCTTAGGGCCACAAACCAAATCATCAATGATAAAAAATCCAAAGTGATCTTTTTCAATCTTGATCAAAGGCTCCAGGACAAAATTTTAGAGACCTTGGGATTCACGAGGACTTCTCTCCCAGTGGTACTATTGGGGGTCCCCTTGCATTTTTAAAATATAAAAATAGATATATGGAGGAATATTTTGGATTGTATCAAGGAAATAATTATTCATTGGTCTCACAAATGGTTAAGCTATGGGGGTAGATTAATTTTTTGGCAGTTAGTCAATCAGACCATGCCAATTTATAAATTTTCTATCCTTGTTTCCCCACATACCATATGGAAAGAGTTGGACAAGATGGCTAGAAACTTTTTATGGGGAGGAGTAAAAGGAGAGAGGAAATAAGCCTTAGTAGGTTGGGAGAAAGTAAGCCAACCCAAGGTAAAAGGAGGTTTGGGACTGAGGAGATCAAAGTTAAATAATAAAGCTTTGGATGGAAAGCTTTACTAGAGGTGGATTTCCCAACCAACTTCTTTATTTAGTATATTTTTAACTAGTAAATATTTGGGATAGGTAAACCCAAATGAGGTGGGTCATTTCCCTTTGGATGGTAATGGTTCCTTAGTGTGGAAGGCTCTAAAGTTAGGATCTCAGGTAGTAAAAGATGGATTATTTTGGAAAGTGGGGAGAGGGGAGAAGGCACAATTTTGGAAAAATTCATGGGATCAATTCCCACCTATCATTGTTGAATTTTCAGAACTACAACCAATAAAAATAGCCATGGAAACTAGGGATTGGGTCCAAATTGAAATATATTTCAACACTAGTCAGTTGGAGGATTATAAGTTTAAGCAGTTTAATAAGTTGGATGAGTGGCCAATTTCAATCCCTCTGAAATTGACACCCATCATGACTAAAATCTTGGTAGAAAGATTTCTCACATGTAGATATGAGGAGGATGAATTAGCTTGGGTCTATGGGAGCCTTGGTGTCTACATAGTGAAGGATGGATATGATAAGATACTTCTAGAACCTCCTCCTCATGCATATCGTGTTGAGAATTGGAGAAAGATTTGGTAGTCCAAGGGTTGGCCGAAAGTAAACTTTTTTGCTTGGAAATTCATGCATAATGGAATTCATACTTTTGATAATCTCGAGCGTAGGGGAATCATTGGTCCATCTCAATGTGTTTTATGCTACAAGAGGAAACATCTAACCACTTGATTTTTGAGTGCCCATTCACGCGTCGGATCTAGGAGAGATGGTTTTATCTCATAAAATTCGAGTTAATGGTGGTTTGAATGAGATTAATATTTGAGAAATATGGAATAGGGGTAGATTTATATCTAAAGCTTTTTGTATCAGTTGGGAGCTTGGATTAAAGTTCATTTGGTGGCAAGTTTTGCTGGAGAGAAATGGTAAATTTTTTTAGAAACCTTTTCATCTTTAGATGGAGTTTGGTAGGTCATTTGGAGCAAAGTCACAAAAATTGTGGCAGTGTATGCTAAAGAGGAAACTCGAACTGTTAAAGGAAAAATGGAGAGGGAAATTGAAGTGCAAGAGGGGCAAGACAGAGCTAGTTCGAAACCACCCCGAGAAGTTTGGATTAAAATTAACATTGATGGAACTGCAAAAGGTAAAATCTAGGTAGAACTATAATTGAAGTGGTTTGCAATAATCATGTTGGGATAGTGCTCTATTGGGAACTACAAGGCCTGGGAAGGGCCATGAACAATGAAGTGGAAGCCTTACCTATCAAATATGCTTCTATTTGGGCAATAAAAGAAGGTTACAGGGGGATAATCCTAGAATCATATTCTCAAATAATGGTAGGAGCTATGGATTGCATGAGGAACTTTGCTTTGAAGACATGGAGGTTGAGGATTCTTGTCACTCAAATTAAGGAATTGTGGAGGGAATTAGATTATGTGATTCTAGTTTATGTGAGTAGAAATCTAAATAAAGTGGTAGACTTCCTCACTAAGATGGGTACTGAGAAGAAGGTAGGGGTTCAATGGCACAGTGACATGGCTATTGAGGATGAGATGATTAGCTAGGTTGGTGAGCAAATCCAGTGTTTATCTAGTTTGGACAACCATTGTAGAAATATGGTTTAGGATATTTGGCTCCAATGCAAATCTTATTTTACAGTTGTAAACAAGTGAACAACCATTGTAGAAATATGGTTTAGGAGATTTGGCTCCAATGCAAATCTTCTTTTATTGTTGTAAACATGTGTTCTCTTTAGCTAAGGTTGGGAGAAGTCTTATCCCAACTTGTAAATGATCTTTGTTTTAATATAAGTTTTTTCAAATTATTTTTCAAAAAAAAGAATTACAATAATATTGCTCAAAATTTGTATAAAAGATTTATTAACAATGCTTGTTATGGTGATCATTACATACAATTTTCCCTTTTTCTTATTCATTCGATCATGCACTGTATAAAGCTTTATATCTATAATATAGACATAGAAGATGACTCTTCATGTACTTGACTATTGCTCTCCATATGACATCTCCCATGACCTTTGGATTATCATCTTATCACTTGTATACAAGACTCTTCACTCTCTTATTACATGCATACTTGACTCTATGACACACACTTCTACATGAATCTTACTCTCCTACATGAAAACCTAATACAAGACACTTGTGCACATCCTCACATTACATATTTGGATAATTGCATACATGATGTAGACACCAAAATCTAGGTATTTGCATCCCACCCCACAATCCTTCATAGTAAAATTATATGCCTAAGTCTAAACTTAGGTGTATAAATCTTGCACATTAACCTATTTTCCAAATTTTATTAAATCTAGAAAATCCCCCTAGGATACCTTGTCTCCCCATGTGACATGTGTCCTAGCCACCACTACCTCTCACCTTGCCACATCTCACACACTTCACTTCACTTGCACCTACTCACTTGCCACATCTCACACACTTCACTTCACTTGCACCTACTCACTTGCCACATCTTACACTCCACTCCACACATCACTCCACTTGCATCTAACCACATGCCACATCTCCCTAGTTAAGTGAGATACTCTAGGTGATTCACTACAACTGCCCAGGATAAGTGGTTGTCCAGTCCCTACCACTTGGTAGCCTTGTCATCTATCCTTCCCTCCAAAACCCCCAAGGGGCCTATAAAGGCACCTTCATTCCATAAACCAAAGGAGGCTGGGAAAATACGTTGTCACACTATCAAAATCACTACAAGAGATCATCAGCGCTTGTGGAGGTCAATTCATCGAAGCTTCGAATCAAATCCTAGCACTTCTGCAACTCGGACGCAATTGCCCACCGACGTTTACATAGAGGCAATCGCTCTCTCATGGTTGCTCAACCGCCCTCTCACAGTTGAGCAACCCCACCTGTGCACCCGCGGTTACTCAGGAAAGCATTTCCACCATTAATAGACATATCGGGTCAGGTAAAATCAACAAGGTTTCATGTTGTTATTGCTTTCTTTTTTTTGCATCTTATGTTCTACTTCTTACAAGTATTCACATTAGGTTTTTAGTAGTTTTATTTCATATCACAAGGGGCTTCACACTGTGGAAGCCCTTCATATGCTATTAACCCCCTTTTGGCAGGACATGTGTGCAATAGATAGGTCTTTGAAGAGTTGTTGCAACCAATATGGTCCAGATGGATACTCAAGCCCATCCAACCTTTGTATTGTATCAAATAAGATGTAGTACCCACCATCATTATGATCTTGCAAAAGAGGTTTTTCATTCCCCTTTTTATTCCATTGTATTTTGAAAGACAAGTCAAGTGCTTATTGTATTCATATTCCCCTACACAACTTGGGAAAAACATTGTAAAAGGGAAGCAAAAGAAGTTTAATACAAAGATCTCATTTATTTGCAAGTTGCTTATCTCATTTGTTTTATCATTGGGTGTAATTTCTTTGTATACAAAAATGGTGATCACGATGGGACCCTCAAAAGGTTCCATATATGATCTACCTTGTTTTTTGTACTGATCTTTTTTTCTATCTATTGTTGTAGGTTTTTGGAGTTTGGCTACGTGGAAATTGAAGATCAAACTCGGGAGCTTCGAAGCCTATTTCGAGATGATCTTGCACTTGAGGAGCCATAGATGGGTGGTTACAGAACTAATCAACCGCGCATTGACTGTTACAAACCTCATCAACCACAAACGAGCGATTGCAAACCTGATCAACCACGCAGTGGCATTTTCAGATCTAAACAACCACATGTCAGTGTTTGAAGAGCAAGAAGGGAGCAATGAAAGGATCATAGGTCCGTAGTCTTTAGAACCCCTTCCTTTCTTGTACTTTAGCTTTATTCCAGGCAGCGTCGGGGTTTCAAGTTTTCCCTACCAGGTTTTTTGAAAATAGTTGAAAATGCACGTATGCAGTTGGATTGTCCCAATCGTGCACTTGCATTGGGTTAAACGTCCAATGGTATTTGACCCAACCTAAACACAAAAGGGTGTTTAGCTCTATACTTCAGAACCCTTACAGGGTATTTTTGAAATTAACTTTTCAGTCCCTGATCTAAAAAATGTGTTGCCTTTGTATGTTTTCTGTTGCATGAAAGCAAAATTGCATTTTAGATTTGCATAACACCATAGTAAACCAAAAACTTCACACACTTGCATGATCCATTTAAACATTCGTAAGGTTGGATTTCATCACCAACCCCCAATCGAGACCCCATTTTTTTTTGCCAAGGCCAGTCCAAGAACCATTGTAACCAAGGAATAGAGCAGGTATCTCTCTTCGGAGAGGTATATCGCTGACCGAGGTGAATTAGGTGAGGACTAGTAGGACCTGGGCTCCCTCATCGGGTTTGGATTTCATCACCAAGCCCTGGTGGGATTCACAGCTTGGATTTCATCACCAAGCTATAGTGTGTGTGAGCATCTGGGTGAAAACCTTAGAACTGCATAGGGAATAAAAAAAAATCATAATTTTTTTGAAACTAAAATAAAAATCAAATCAAACCAAAAGATGAAACCTATGAAAACTTAGGGAAACATTTGTTTGTTTGTTTTGTGTGTTGTTTGCTTTGCATCTTCATCACATAATCACACACATACTTACACATTTTCCAAATCATCACACCCTTAGCTTATGGTAATAGCCCATGGTCAAGCCAGAAAGCTAGCCCAAATTCAAAATCAGTTACCTTCATCCATGGAGTTTCCTGCTCAATCTTCCCAAGCCCCCGCCACTTCAGTGGCAGGGTAAGCCAACATGGCCCGCATTTTGCATTTAGACTTGTATGTTGGCTTGTCTAGTGGTGCCCCCACTTCAAACATAGATATGATGCAAAGAGTTACTCATGCCACCATTCCAAAAACTCCTAGGAGTGAGCCACCCACGCCATATGATGGTCGTGTCACATATGTGGACATGGATGTCGTTAGAACTTATCTGAATATAGCCAGTTTGATATTTCCATCATTGCCTCCACTCACCATCTCACCTCGCACCATTCTTGCGTCACAATAGGAAATCACCTTTTCACACTCGCAGAATGCCAATTAAATCATCACAAATCCACTTTTCAAACCAACTACTGCAACCATGGCTAACATTTATCCATCATCATCTCATCAACACCCCTCCATCCCACGACACCAAAATATCATCTATACTAATCCCCTCTACGAAGCATAAGTCAATGTTGTTTCGTAGATCCCCACATCCATTCCATCCACCACACACGTAGATCCCATGCATCATGCCATCCCCCAATCAGTGGTAATACCTTTTTCCACCTACCCTCCACCTACGTCCACTAACATAGTTTCCACCCAACCAGCTCAACCATCTACCACCCGTATGGCCATACCATCTTCATCGGCACTTGCTATACACAAATATTTTTGCATTTGCAGCAATTGCTTATGGATAGTGCCAATTAAAACATTAATCCTAATCCACAACAACAATCACAGGGGGTAGATCCTAATCAGTCATCCACATTGCATCCACACACCTTTACCCAAGATTCATCTTGGGTGTCACAACCCCCAACCATAACCATACCCACTAATCCACTTCATCACATGCATGCTAACTCTTCAGGTTAGCATACCATTATACCCCCATCTCCTTAGCATCAACAAATTCATCAGCAGCAACCATTCCATAATCCATTTCACACCAACATCCATCATCATCAAATCCCAACTAACAATGCCCATCATTTTTAGTAGCAGCAAATAAATCAGTCATAGTTTTTTTTTAAACCAATAAAGCTCATTATCTAGATCCACTTGTAGTTGAGCATTTGCAAGGCAAAGAAAAAATTAGAACTCACTTATGTTCGACAAAGGCAACTAAGTATAACATACTATTTAGAGAAATAAAAATAAAAAAATCAAAATTTAAGATAAGACTAATTTGAAATCTAGGATAAAACTTTGGAAATGCTCCAATTCAAACATATTAGACAAAATGTTATACGTATAAACAATACACTAGTTTTAATACTTTCATCCTAGAAGTTAAATTAAAATTTAGGATAAAACTTTCAAAATTGTTCAAAAGCCTTCATCCATGGTACTCCAAAATGCTCATGCGCAAACATATTAGACAAATATTCTATGAGCAAATAATCCATTATAACTTCAAAAGCCTCAATTTATCTAACATTCAATGCAGACTACTATCAATCTTACAATCTCAACCAAATTCCCAAGAGTAAAATAAAAGCAACTATTTTTGCAATCAACCATTTATTTTATTTAACCCATTTTATATGTTGTCTAACTAATTAAATGTTAAATATTTTTCATTTTGAATGTCTTAATAATAATGCTTGGAACAAGTACAATTTTTTCTAGAAAAATGTCTCATATTCTAAGAGTCATATCTTTGTGAAGGTTTATCCGATTCAAATGATTATTGGACCAATTTGTGCAAAATTTTAAGAGCTTTAAAATTAGTGGTTATGTGAAGAAATTTGGGTAATATTGAGGGAGATACAACCCTATGAAGCCATCCATTTAGAACAAAGGCAGTAATAAATTTAAAGTAACGGGAAACAAAATTGTAGATACTTGTCAACCATGGTTAAAATTATGGGAGGAACAATTAAGGGATAGGGCATCAATGAGGTAGGACATTTTGTTTGGTTTGGGGATAGAATTTTTCAACTAAATTTCATTTATCCCTTCATTTTCTTCAAAATTTTGCATGCAAATTATTGTAGGTTTATTTTCAAATAATATAATCGCTATAGGATATACTAGTAAATTTTAGTAGATATTGAGTTATAGTTTCCTTTCCATTGATCAATTTATAGCTAAAAAAATTATAATCATCTCTAGTAGTAGAGGTTAGGGAGGACCTTACAGAGCAGCGATACTCATTTCTCAAATATAAGGCAGTCATTGGTAAATTTATTGGATCTTGGTCGAGGGCTTTGACTCTAAGAAAATGGATTAATAGGAGATGGAAGTCTCCAAGAGTGAGTATGTTTTTTCTTCCCAAAGGTTTCTTCCTAGCCATTTTTTATTCCAAAGAGGAAAGAGATACAGTCCTTAAAGGGGGTCCTTGTTTTATGGGAAGAGCAAGAATATTCCTTACTTGTTGGTTTGAAGCCTTTGCACCTAAAAACGTAAATCTATCCCTAGTACTAGTTTGCATCAAGATGTATGGGTTGCCCATTCAATTTAGGGAAATGAATACCCTCAACACAATAGGCAACACTTGGAGAGAATTCCTTGAAATTTCAAAAACTACAAAAGATGAAATCTTGGCTATTTATTCTTGGATACTGGTCATGATTGATATCAGTATACCTTTACCAAAATCAATCATTCTTAAGTATGGGGGTAAGTTGTGGTCCCAAACCATGGATTATGAAAATATATCTTTTATATGTAGAAGATGTCATGAGGTAGGGCATATTAATAGATCATGCCCAAAGAAGAGTCCAACAAGTCTCGAAAGGGATACTGTAGTGGTAAGTTCTTAGGTTTTCATCCAAGAGTCGTAAGTTCAAACCTCGATTTAAGGGGACTAAGACCCCTCATAAAAACTCGTGCTTTACCCTATCATTTTTAAGCTGCAAGCTTATTGCAGTGGTAAAGTCCTTGGGTTCTCACTTAGGAGACCCAAGTTCAAACTCCACTCAGTATGAGGAGACCGAAGCCCATCATAAAAACATGTGTTTTACCCTAACATTTTTTTGTTTGATAAGGATAGTGTAGTGGTTAGGGATTTGGCCTCTCTTTGGGGAGGTCCAAGGTTAAAAGCATGATGTACCTAGAAGGGGATAGGCTCGATGGTAGTTGTTGAGTGTTTGTGGATTGGCTACCCCAGTTTGATACCCTAGAGGGTTAGGGTCCCGTTGAATTTGTTATACCTAGCAGGTCAGAGTTATAATGGCAGTGTCTGAGCCCAATCAGGTATCTGACAAAAGTTGTTACTGATTTTCCTATGTATAAAAAAAATGAGTCCAACAAAAACACATAGAAAACCGCAAGAGAAACATACAAATGGATACAAATGAGGATGGTTTTCAATTTCCAAAAAATAATTCCAAACATATGAGAGTAAATATATAGTGGAGACTACTAAGGATATTGGATGAAACACCAATTCTTCTGAGGCTTTAACCTATGAATAAAAATCATATTGGAGATTAGAGGACATGGTACAATAGAATCAGAATGTTAACAAGGCACCATCTACTTAGTCTAAACTCAATTTAGGGATAAACATTCTTGTTAAACCTAAGGAATGTACCTCATCTAATTTTGAAGTGTCTTGAAGATATTAGAGGACATGGTACAATAGGATCAGAATATTAACAAGGAACCATCTACTTAGTCTGAACTCGATTTAGGGATGAACATTCCTGCTAAACCTAAGGAATGTGCCTCATCAAATTTTGAAGACTCTCTTGAAGTACCATGCACCATTCATGAGAAGGAAAGTGGTAGAGAAAACATAGTATTAGATGTTAATACCTCTACCATTAACAAGGAAATACCAAAAAATGAGTAGGATAAGTCAAAAGCTTCCTTAGCAGAGCTAGGAGAGGATAAATCTAATGAAAAGGAAAGTTGTGAAAGAATATTGAGGAATAGAATAATAAGACCTACCCTTGATACTAGCAAGGCAAAAAGAGGAAAACCTTCAAATTATCAAGCGAGAGCCAAGGAAGCAAGAGCAAACATAGAGAAAGGAACACAATCTAAGTTGGTTGAACTTCTCTTTACCAAACAACAAAATGATATTGGTAATTCATAGGAGGGGCCAATAGCCCCTAATGAGACATGATTACCATCTCATGGAATATAAGGGGTGCTAATGCCCCCTCAAAGCAGAGGTGTATCAGGGACCTCTGTTTAAGTAATAAGCCTGATATTCTTTGTATCCAAGAAACTAAAATGACAAAGGAAGAAGTTTCCAAAACTATGAAAGCAATATGGGCAAGATGTGAATGGGATGTTGTGGATTCAAAAGGAGTGACAAGGGGAATTCTAACATGTTGGAATCTAGTTAGAACCTCCTATGAAACCATTCATAAAACTAGGCATTGGATAGCCTCATTAGTCACATGCTACTTTGCAGATATTCATTTCATCCTTATCAATGTCTATGGACCTACAACTCAGTCAAGCAGATTAGAAGTATGGAGTGGGATTGAAGCCTTTATGAGAAGTAAAGACCAAGAAACCCGATTCATGATCATAGGAGATTTTAATGCCATAACCAAGCTGGATGAAAATTTTAGGGGAATTAGGAAAATAACCCAAAGTATGAGAGATTTCTCAGCTTTCATTCAAAACAATAATCTATGGGAGGTTGAGTTTGAAGAGGACAACTATACATGGACCAACAATAGGATAGGCCAGAACCTGATAGCAGAAAAATTGGATAGATGCATACTCTCAGATCATTGGCTAGATGAAGGGACTTGTGCTAAAATTAATACCTTGACAAGGATTGGTTCAGATCATTGGCCAATAAGAGTTAAAATGGTGGTAAGTGAATTAAAAAAATATCATATTTTAAATATGAGCAGATGTGGGAAGACCATCCTCAATTTGTTGATATGATAGCACAAACATGGAATTATTCAAGAAATGATGGGTTGTATACACTTCCAAAACAAATTAAATCAATGACATCTAGATTAAAAGAATGGAACAAGAACACTTTTAAAAACATTTTTGAGAAGAAAGAACTAAAAGAGAAACTTTCAAAATTCCAAAAAGATGAGCACAATAATCCAAGCTCGGAGGAAAGGGAGTTGCTTAGTGAATATCATAATATTTTGAGTAAGGAAGAGAAATTTTAGAGATTAAAATCAAGACAGACTTGGTTAAAAGGAGATAAAAACACAAGTTTTTCATAGGATGGCAATAGTACAGAGATCAACATCTAGAATTAGTAGAATTAAATTAGTAGAAGGGGTTTGGATTGAAGACCAGAGCGAAATCAGAAAGGAGGCAAGGATTTTTTACCATAATATTCTAGGATCAGAGGAGATTGAAGTTCTTAATGATAAGCTACTACAAGAAGTACCTTCAATTATAACAGATGAAGACAATAGCAAACTGATGGAGCCTATTACTCTAGAAGAAGTTCATTCAACTCTTTTCTCTTTTGATAAGGATAAATCCCTAGGTCTAGATGGACTCTCTACAACATTCTATCAGCATAACTAGGAAATAGTGAAGGATTCTTTATTGGTGGTAGTGGAATAGTCTAGGGTAAAATAATACATACCTTATAAAATAAATGCAACATATCTTACCCTAATTCCAAAAAAGAAGGATGCAAAATTGTTTGATTCATTCAGGCCCATAAGCCTATGTAATATGGCATATAAGATAATCTCCAAAGTGATGGAAAATTGGTTAAGACCACTATTAGACAAAATTATTTCAGAAGAGCAAGGAGGATTTGTGAAAGGGAGACAGATTCTAGATGGGATCATAGTAGCTCATGAAGTAATGCATTCAACAACTTCTAGAAAAGAGAGAGCAATGATCTTAAAACTTGATATGAATAAAGCCTATGATAGGGTTAAATGGGATTTTCTTTTTGTAGTATTAGAAAAGTTTGGATTTGGGAAGAAATGGGTCAGATGGATTAAAGCTTGTGTCTCTACAGTATCATATTCAGTGTTGGTCAATGGGCTAGTAACATAATCATTTAAAGCCAAGAGGGGTCTTAGATAGGGAGATCCTCTATCACCATATATATTCATTATTATGGCAGAGGTATTGGGAAGGAACTTAAAGAAGGCATACAAATATGGGCTAATAAGCAGACTTAAGGCTAGTAATAACATCGACAACATCACCCATCAATAATTTGTAGATGATACAACCCTTTTTGGGAGGGCAGGGAAAAATGAGGCCAGAGCTTTGAATAACTTATTAAAGGAATATGAAAGAGCGTCTAGGTAGAAAGTTAATAGGACAAAATCCAAAATTTACTTCCTAAACACTCCAGCTAGAATCAGAGCAAGGATATGCAGGTTACTTCAAATGGAGGAGGCAAATTTACCAACAACATATCTAGGGATGCCCTTATTTGAGGGGAGAATGAGGATAGAATTGTGGAATCTAGTTATAAGTAAAGTTCAAAATAAACTACCAGCATGGAAAGGTAGATGGTTATCATTAGCAGGAAGAGTGCAGCTAATTAAATCAGTCTTACAAGCCATTCCAACATATTATATGTCCTTGTATATTATGCCAAAATCGGTAGAAAAAGTTTAATCTATATTATGTGGTCATTTTTGTGGTCAGGATTACATGATAAAAGGAAATTTCCTTTGGTGAAATGGAGCAAGGTGTGTGATGATAAAACTAGGGGAGGTCTCAGTTTAAGAGTTCTTATAGATGCAAACTTAGCTCTAAGGGGAAAAGTAATTTGGAGATTGTACAAAGAGAGTCAAAGACAATGGGCAAGAATTATTCTAAGTATGTTGAGCCCAATGACCCAAGCTTAATCTTTACTACATTCTCACTACCAGATGGTTCTACACTATGGAACGATTTAAAAAAATCAATTGATCTAGTGATTAAAGGTCTAAGATGGGTGGTGGGAACTAGAGAAAAAATTCTATTTGGATGGATACTTGGTGTGATAAAAGACCACTCAATCTAGATCCAATTTTGAAACCATGGATGAGATTACTTCAAGATAAATATGGTGATAGGGTTTCAAACATTATGTACAAGGATCAAGAAGGAAGATACAAATGGAAAGAAGATTTTTTTACAAGTATACCAGACATTGTTGCTAGGAGGCAATTGAGCAGAAAGATAACAACAATGATTATTTTAAGGGGAGCCGAGGATAAGCTGATTTGGGAGTTGAATAGCTTAGGAGAATACACAACAAGAAGTAGATATAATGTAAAGCACCAACAAAATAGGAATACCACAAGAATATGGAGAGATATTTGGGATAGCCCGAGCATTCCAAAAGTCAAAATGTTTGTATGGCTAGTAGGTCACAGGAAAATTTTATCCTAGGATAACCTAATGAAAAGGGGTTTTCATGGCCCCTCACAATGTGTTCTATGTAAAAAGGAGGAGAGTATAGACCATCTCTTGGGACACTGCTCAATAGTCTAGGAACTATGGCAATGGATTCTTAATATGTTTGGTAAATGCATGGTGATGAATGGTAGAATTGAAGAATGGTTAAAGCAATGGCAGAGCACTTTTAAAAGTGAGGTATTACAGACAATCTGGGATACATCAAAAGATACAATACTTTGGATTATATGGATGGAAAGGAATAGAAGAATATTTAAAGGAAAGGAAAGCAGTTTAGAGGTAATGAAAAGGAAGATTTGTTTAGCCATAGAGGAGTCTAAACTAGCCCTATCAACTCACCCAATCCCTAATCTTGAAGCAGAGAGCCTTGATAGATGGAGTCAAGTCATCATTGAATTATGATGGTGTATAGGAGAAACAAAAGGAAGGCAAAAAATATAAAGTGGAAACCATCAGAAGTAGAGTTGGTCAAATTGAATTTTGATGGAGCTTCTAAAGGAAATCTAGGACCAACAGGAGGAGGAATAATAAGAAATAATAGGGGTGAGATTTTGTCACATTACGCTTTCAATAGTGGATTTAAGACAAATAATGAAGTTGAAGCTTGGGTAGCTTTGGAAGGATTAAAAATATGTAGACAAATGAAATGGAATAGAGTATGGATGGAAGGTGATTCACTAATAGTAATAAATGCAATTTTGAGGAAAGCAAAGGCTCCATGGAACATACAAGAGATCATTGTGGAAATACAAGACCTTGCTACAGAGTTTGAAGAAATTAGGTTTACACATACATTAAGGGAAGGGAACAAATGTGCAGATAGGCTAGCCAATAGAGGGGTTTTAATAGAGGATCATGAAGTTAAATTCTCTTTTCCATGGTTAGAGGAAGTAGTAAGTTTAGTTGAAGCTAACAAGAAAAATCTGAAAGGAGCAAATTCAAAATAATGTTCTAGAGGATTACAAAATATTTTAAGGGATCCATTTATAGATCAATGCATTGGAGGAAACTAACAATCCAGATTTGGTAAAGCGGACTATGATTTCATGAAGCGAGTAGAAGTTTTGTATGTTGAAGCAAAAGAAGATGATATCAGATGGACTTCATGGCTGAATGGATTATTTGAGTTGTTGTTGGTTGGATTATGGGACAGAGTATGGATTGGAACTTTCAACTTTTTGAGACTGCTAAACTATTTATTAAAATAATACCATTATGATTTGTTAAAATATCATTATAATATGAATGAGATTCATTTCATAACTCATTAAAATGATAAAATATTTTTTTAATTGGTTATTTGGGATTAAAATGAATTCCACTTGTATTATATAATGACCCATAGTTTAGTTATTATGCATATATTCCTTGATAAGATTTAAACATGAACTTTCAACTTTTTGAGACCCAAACTATTTATTATAGTTCTTGTGGTTGCACTTATGCTTCAGGAAGGAAACTAACAGTCCAGAGCTGGTAAAGCGGACTATGATAACACAAAGTTTTGGAAATATTACTCTACTAAGATGCAGTGCATAGATAGTAGAGGTGGAGTTTTGGTATTGTGAAGGTTGCTGCAGGAAAATGTCAAGAAGAAGGATGTTGAATTCTGGAATATTTGTATTTACAAAGAAAATTGAAGAAGATCCAAAAAATGAAAATCAAGAATTCAAACTTTTTATGAAAAAAGATGTAGGTATCTAGCTATAGCAACTCAATTGAGATGAGAATTGAATCTGTTTGTAAACTCTCAAGCTCTAAAGGAGAGAGTTGTGATTTGTCAAGGGTGGGGGACCCAAGTACAAACCCTTTTTTCTCAAGCAAAAAAAAAAATTCTTAATACTAATAATAATAATCAATCAATGCCCACTCACTTGCATGATATTTCTCAGTTTTAATGTCTTAATAATAATGATGATAAATTAGTGCCCACTTGCATGATATTAAAAAAGTGAAGAAGACATGTTCAAGGATGATATTGTATAATATAATCTTGTATAGGCCTCCTGCAATCATTGCACAAATGTATTTAATTGATTGTATTATTTTATTATGTAAGCCCCATGGGTCACAGTTAACGTTTTTATGGTTAAACACAACATATAACTTGTAATTAACCTTAAACCCTCTTCTTATGTTGGTTTAGGTTAAACTCAATTACATAATTGAGGTTTTGGTATTGGTATAAAAACCCCACCACTCCATCTCTTGTATTAGAGTGTCATGCTACTTCTCTATAGATAATATAGTGAATGTTTATGGTATCTACAAGTGTGCACTATATCTTTTTGCCATGACCTTGAAGTTGAAAAGAAAAAGGGCAACAGGAAATTTGAATTTGAAGTCACATACACCTATAGTTTGGCATTATTCTTTTGCAATAGGTTAGATGTCTTTCTTCAAGAAGAGGAAGCAAACCCTTATACAAAAAAATTGTGCACCAAGATGGTCAACAAGGTGCTATTCAAGGCAGGTTCAAACCTTGGGGATGCCAATTTGCAAAGGTAGTAGTCTGCTCTAAATCCTCTAAGTGTGGGCCATACCGACAACAACGATACATATCCCGAGTGACCGGTGGTCTCCCCCTCACGTCGGGTCAATAACAACGAGTTGGAATAGGCTTGTTGGGAGCAACCCCTGTGGTTTGAACCCTATGCTTGTCAATTACTAAAAATAGTGTGGTTGTAACCAACTCCCATATGTATAAAAATAAAGACGCTATTCAAGACTCTTATCCTTTCCTAACATATGTTCAAGTCTGGGGCACTTCACTTTTTTGCAATAAAAAGTTTAAAAAAAATTGTGCATCTTCTTAGTATTATGAACGATGTCCTTCTCTAAGGAAAGGGCATGTATCTTCATCACATTGGAGACAATGCTAATGTAGTTACTATGATGCCTTCTAAGCTCCTTTATCCGTTGGTATGGGTCTGAGTCACAACAATTTCAAACTGCACTCTCCAATTATTTTTTCATCTACTACTTAACAAGAAAGCATAGCATTTTGGCTAGTAAGCATCAACTAAGTGATGGGCGAGGAGTATGTTTTTCGAATTGCATCCACTCCTCTTTTGGCTAGTTTTTTTGTTGTAGTCAAGTTGGATGGCTCTATCTATGGAAACATCGACAACTTCAATCATAATGTCAAATTCATTTCCGATTACATTAAGCATGTAAAGGATTTTGTTGAGGGTAGGTTGTGTGTTCAAATCAAGCAACGCAAAATCTTTTGGAGTGGTTTGAGTATGGAGATTACTATCTTCTTTGAAAACACGTCTCTTTTGCATCGCATAAGGCTCTTCGAGACGTTGGCCAGCATGAAGTTTTTAGCCTAAAAGAGACAAGTTGAAGTCCGATGGAACACCTTGGCACTCTTGTATGGATGATCTATGGCTGACATGGCGACCGACATGGCACCTTTGCATACCACCTAAACCACCTTTTTACATACTAATACACTCCCAATCAATTAGAAAATAGCAAATGGCAAAAATTCAGCAAATCATTAGCGACAAGGTGGCACAGATTGAAGGGTAGTCACCATCGACTAATTAGAAAATAACAAATGGTAGAATTCCAGCAACACAATGGTGACCATGAAGCACCAATTGGGTGGTAGTCACCAACAAATGAGCAGATGCCAACTTGCAGCTTCGGATAGGTCATTGCTTCTCTAAGGTTTGTGAGGTAGGGCTACAAATCTTCCTAAAGCCATAACTTTCTAATATAGAAGAATATTGAGCCTTTTTTTCTCAAATCTCATGTTAATCTCATGTTTTTCTTGAGCTCTTTACATTTGGTGACACAAGTTTGTCGTTAGTGTTAGGGGCAGAATTGTGCAAATTAATCTTCAAAGGCTATTGCCCTTTTTTGTAAGGGCAAATTTACCATATGTTATACAATCAAAATCTTTGGTCTACATTTATAAGAAATACAATTAGATTTGCAAGTTTTCTCTTTTGGGGCATATAAAAAAAGGTTTTGCATCTTTTGGATGCATACAAGAAAATGATTTAAAATGTGCTTTAGTCAATCCCTCTTCCTCCTTTGGGCTATTGATTTAGCTTATTCATGAAGATCTAATCTTTCTTCATTTCTTCATTTTTCTATTCTTTGTCTAAGTACTCTTGGAAGTTTACAATGGCTCTTTTCATAAAGAGTCCATGTAAAGCCTCTTTTGGTGACAAAAAAGAGGTGGCCTAAGGGCAAATAGAAGTTTCCAAACAAGATGGTGTATGTTGTAACAAGAAAAGCTACACTTGCAAGTCTCATCTTGTGCGACTTGTAACAAGAAAAGCTACACTTACAAGTAGCTTATTAGAGGAACTACTTTTGGCTTCTCTTCCTCGTATCAAGTCTTAGTTAAGGTGTTACTTGGATATATATATATATATATGCAAGTATCTAATATTGGCAATGACTATAAGAGGTTCTTGTGCAAAGGCGTTTTCACATCAATAGATTTCCAAATGATGAGGGGGGTCCAAATGAGTCTTCCTTGAGTGCAAACGCCCACTAGAGCATCCATAATAGGACATATATTATTGTTACTAATGTTTTTCCTTCAACCTATTGAAAGTGTAATCTGAGTTACAACCAAGGTCGATGTTGTATAATATAATCTTGTAAAGGCCTACAAGCAATCATTGTATAAATGTATTTAATTTAACTATATCATTTTAGTCTAAAAGTCGTATGGATCACATCTAACCATGTTATGGTTAAACCCACCTCATAAATTGTAATTAACCTTGAGCTCTCTTGCTATATATATGTCCTATGGGTCGCAACTAACCATGTTATGGTTAAGGCCACCTTATAACTTGTAATTAACCTTAAGCTCTCTTTTTATATCAATTTAGGTTAAACTCTTGTCTAATTTTTATTTTTTAAAATTTGAAAATATAATATTAAAACAAATATTATTTACAAGTTGGAACATGTCTCCTCTTAGTCTTAGCCAACAAGAGCATATGTTTCCTCCTTTTAACTTTCCAACCAGCTTCCGTAACTCAAAGCTCAAGATCCTAACCACTTTTGATTACAAAACTAAAAAGAGATCTACTAAAAGGAGATTTGCATTGCCCTAAACCATATGTCTACAATGGCTGTCCAAATTAGCCAAACATTGGATTTGTTCAACAACCTACCTAATCCTCTCATCCTCAATATCCATATCATTGTGTCATTGAACCCCTACCTCCTCCGTACCATCTTAACCAAGAAGTCTATCACTTTATTTTGAGCTCTATCCACATAAATTGGAATCACATCATCCAATTTCCTCTACAACTCCTTAATTTAGGTGACAAGAATTCTCAACCTCCATGTCTCCAAAGCAAAGTTCCTTGGATTAAACTCTTGTCTAATTGGGATTTTAGTATTGATATAAATATCTATCATCATTCTTTTTTTTTCCATTGATTATATGCAACTGAAACAGGTCCCACCTGTATTATATTATTACCACATAGTGGTATTACAACAAAGCTTGAATATTATCCATGTTTTGCTTGGCAATATTTGAACCTTGGTCTCTTTTTTAAATAGTAGGAATCTAACCCGTTGAGCTAATGCTACTTGATATACCTCCCACCATTATTTTCTAGATATAATATAATAAATATTTATGGTGCCTAGAAGTGTATATAATATTTTTTTTTACATTTTCTATATAAATAAAAAATTTGAGTCATGGATTACCTCTATTCATTTTTGGAAATACTTGTGAAATCCAACAACACATACCGCCTTAACAGATTTCAAAGGATGCTTCTTATAAATCCATATTTGACAAATTTACAATATATTATAAAATACTTGAAAATCAATTTGATCCCTTTATGGCCATAATCATTTAGATTATCTCCCTCTATCAAATCATTATTTAAACACCATCTTTGCAAGTTCCTGCAAATGTTACTAAAAGGAATATAAAATTAATAATCAACATTCAAATCCTCAATTTTTTAAAACGCATGTTTTAAGGCATCTTTCTTTGAAAACAACCCTCCCGTCTTTTCTATAGAATGTCGCTTAGAATGATAAACAAGTTGAATACGACCTTACATATTGAAAAAAATTGGTTACATGAAAAAAATAATAATAATAATAAATAAATAAAGCAAAGTTACATTAACCATTTTCTTAAATCAATAGAAACATTCCACAAAAAGAAATGGTTAAGAAAAGCAAATGATTACTTATTTACTTAAGGAATTTGACGGTTGTGATTGTACCTAATACAATAGAGGAGCTAGAAGTGGAAGATTCTCCAGTGAAATTTAAAACAGATCACAACCCAATTGTTATGAAACTTTGAATGCATAAAGACAAACCAAGGGAAAAACACTTGCAAGGCAATCAAAATAAATATCCTCACAAGGGAAACATTCTCTTAACAGATGAAAATCGGCAGAATTTTAGAGCAGTATTAAATAACAAGTTACAAGAAAGGGAATAACTACCTCACAGTAGCATACATTACAGTAAGAGTGAATGGTTAATGAACGTTATCCAAAAAGCTCTAAAGAAATGCAAGAGAGCTAAACCTAAAAAGAAAGAAAGGAGTATCTTCCCAACCAACCAATGGTTCGATGAAGATTACTAAGGAACCAACGGGTAAAACAAGAGCAAACAGAAAGGCATATGAGAAACTGGTAAAGACAAAAAAAGAAGAATACACTAAAACAAAGAGAAAATAATTGATTTACTTAGGGAAGCATGAACCAAAGAAATTTTGGAAAGAACTAAGCGTGAAAAGGCGGAAGAATACATGGATGAAACAAAATAAAAAATGGATGAAACAAAATCAAAAATGGATGAAACGTTGGGATATCAACATAAATGAGTGCCCAAATGTCAACAAAGACAAAAAATTATGTGAATGAAAAGTTTAGAAGTGGAATGTGGAAAAATGCAAGCAGAAAAAACAATATTATATTGCAAAGTTTAACCCAACGTATGACCACAAGGAAAAAGCGTATATAGGTGCTAAAATCAAGTGGAAGGAAAAAATCCTCATTGCTCAAATAAGGACTAGCTCTCATAGGCTTAGATGTGAAACAGGGAGATGGACAACACCCAAAGAACAATAGGAAGAAAGGATATGTACTCTATGCAGCATAAGGGCAGTAGAGACAGAGGAACACTTCATTTATAAATGCTCGAGTTTTTCAAATATCCGTGGCAAATACAAAGAAACACTTGGAAACGGGTCTATAGCAAAGTTATTTGAAGATAGTAAAATAAAAAAATTGGGGAATTGCTAACCCAAATCAGTAGGAGAAGGAACAACCTTCTCAAAGTATTAAAGATCATATGATATGATTTGAGTAGTTGTACTTCCATATTTGAGGTCCTACAGACCATATTTGGGACTCGCAAACGTAATTAAAATCTTTCATTTCATTTCAATGGAACCCAATCTTTGAACCTTTTTACCACCTATTATTTAAAACAAACAATCTTTATTCCATCACAAAACAATTATAAACCAAATAAAACTTGTATTACTTGTACAAGTTTATCCCAACGAGGGAAAAAAAAATTGTTTTACATTTTTTTTAATTTAGTCTTCCTCCCTATATTATTAACTAATATAGACAAAAATCTACCAGCTACAACTTAAATTCACTTACATACTTGTAAAATTGAAATTATTTAACTTAGAAGCGTAGGCTAAGGTCGAATGGCAACTCTGTGACATTAGAAAATGGTCCACCCATTTGTTATAGGTAACATTGACAGACGAAGAAAAAATATTAAAAAATATATATATATAATAGACGGTATCTATCACCCCTCAAAATAAAAATAAATCAACTATCTAAAAAGCCTATCAAATAAAAGGCATCTAACACAATCCAATAATGATGAAACAAATTTTGTAACATTAAAATAGTGACTGTACAATCTTAACTCGATCCTATAATGTTTTTTTGCTCCCTAATATACATGAAGGTCTAGAAGCTTAATTGCCGTGGGTTGTAGTTTAAAATTTTGAAATTGTCTAGACTCCTGTCCCTCTAATGTTTTACGAAGGTCTACAAGCTTAATTGCTGCGGGTACATAATTAAAACAATTGAAATTACATAATGCAGAAGCGTGAGCGGTGCCGAGCTGGCAATTATGTGATGGACGTTTAATTGCCAGTGATATGAGATTGAATGTATTCTTCTCCTTAGCATGAGGGATATCGCCAAAAGTTAAATCTTCCAAAAGTTTCTCCTCTTTCATGCATAAATTGCAGTATGGCTATGATTCCCCAAGAAGTGAATATATATATATATATAAACATTCTTGAATATTTATTCTTCTTGACCTAACGGTTATGGTCAAATGTTAAATCCTTTGAAGATTTTTTCTCCTCTCCATCTATAAATTGAAGTCAGGCTATGATTCCTGAGGTCAGACCGATTCCTTAGAACCATATATGAAAAATCAAAATTAATTTCACCATATAAGTACCCCTTTTTTAATATGTAGGCAATTCAAAGATCAAATGAGTCGTTAAAAATCAACTTACACCACCCACCAACCACATGCAGCACAATCTAATCTAGGAGCTGTCCAACTAGCTTAAACCTAGTTCTTGCCACAAGTAGCACTAAAAGTAAGTGTAAGACTTACCACTCCACCCATCCAAACAGACCAACTCATTAATATTACAAACACACCAAATAATTGGAATTCTAACCAAAGATAAATTTTAAAAGGTAAATTATAAAACATTAATCACTCTAGTAACTCAACCTTTTCAAAACCCTATTCACATTTTTACACGAAATTTACAATGGTGCATATGATATCAATGAATATCATATCAAAGATAAGCAAAGAAAGACCAAAAAAATGACAGAGGGCTGCAAGTACCTCTCAATCATCTTCATCAAAATATTTTTCCTCTGCATCCAGGTTGATTTCCCTTAACCAGTGATCATCCAGTGTTACATTATTGTCTATTTTATCATAATCTACATGCTCTATATCTTCCCCAGAGAGGAATTTTTCCTGCATTATCCGAGTAAAATGATCCATCTTCTCTTCTAGCTCCTCCTTTGACAAGTTTTGCTTTGGGCGTTTTGTGTCCAATGGCAATTCTTGAGATTCTGGTCGTTTCTCCTGATCAGTAACAACATTTCCATTATCGTTAGCATTTGAGTCTACAGCAGTCATCTCCTGCACATAATCACATCACAGCACATTCTTAGTGAAAAATCATGAAGTGAAATTCTACGGAGCAAAGTAAACAGCTAATGGAACACCTCCGTTTCTTTCAAATTTCAACTTAAACTTTCCAAAAATCAATAAAACTAGGGACACTCCATCACCTGTTTAGTTTGTTCAAAATTCTAATAGCAAATACAATTGCTGTTTTAAAACTATTTCATGAAAATAGAAAGGATTCTATTATAAAGCAAACAGTACAAAACCAACTGGCTTAAAATAAAATATATTTTCCAAAAAAAAACTAGAAAAAGGTACCTCATCACTCTCCTCCTCTTCCTCCTCCTCCTCCTCTTGCTGCTGCTGATCCTCTTCTTCCTCCTCTTCTTGAATGCCCAGTCGTTCTTGCTCCTCTTTAATCTTTACAACTATAGTTGCTTCATCAGATTGTCGCATCAATGTCTCTGACCAGCACTCCCCCGGTCGAGCAAACCCCCTGATAGTTGGATCCTGATATTTTCCAACATACTCATGATGTAAAAGGGGAGCTCTGTCTCTCATGGCATCTTCAGAGAAATATTGTCCATCATCAATAAGCCTGTTCATGTATGCAAGCCTACGGTTCTTAGTTGCAACAGCTTGTAATCTCTTTTCTTCCTTTGTTGGAATTAGAACACTCTTAATATGTTTCAAGTGCCAACTGATTTCATAATCATCCTTAAGAACCTCAAACTCCTCAAGCTCTTCCACCTTCAGCTTAGAACCATAGCGTTCTGCAGATCAGAAACAAAGTTCCTGTTGTGAAACTTCAATAATTACAGCAATAGTGGTAGCAATCCAATAACGTGAAATTAACAATAACCAATGGATATCAATAAATCAGATCCAATTGCCAGCAAATCCAATATGCAAATATCAAATCCAGATTCAAATCAATGCAAATCCCTTAGCCACTTAGAGAGGGCAAAGTCTCTTAGCCACTTAGAGAGGGCGAAGTCTCAAACGTGATTAAGAATCGAATATGAAAGATCATCTCAACCACCACCTAACTCTTCCTATTTATAGATCAAATCAATCATTACCCTAACCCTAATGCTCAAGGGCCGACTACCTAAACATAGGATCTGAGCTAAATAAAAATAAAGACAGCCAATGTGGCTATACCAGAGCCGTTACATGGCTCCTCCCAAGAAAGCTTTGTCCTCAAAGCTGGAAAAAACTAAAGAATGCTCTCAGGCTTCCGTATAGCATTTTCTTCTAGAAGGTCCTCCCACTTGATGGGGAACTCTTGAATTTGTTGACACCAAAGATGACGAACTTTAGACCACAACATTGCTTTGGACTAGAGTGATTTGACCTTCTTCGTTGAGTAATGGAAGCTCCACCTAGGACTGCACCTTCTGGCCAATTTCCTGTTTGAGACAAGATACATTAAAGACATGATGGATGAGGGAGGAAGCTCCACTTGATATCCCAATTCAACGAACCACCTTGTAGGGACCATAAAATCGTTTGTTCTTGATGGGATAGATATGTATGCAGATCAGGGTCAATAGTACTGGCAAGTGTAATACCGGTTGGAGGGGTAGCGTGAGGAGTGACCAGGTTATTAGGAGTGATTGGAGGAGGGTTACTGGGAGGAGTGACAAGGGGAGGGTTATTGGGAAGAGGAGAGGTAGAACTCGAGGTGTTAAGAGGAGGCGAAGCCATGGCTTCTAAGGAAGAAAGAAGAAGTTTGTCAAAACTATTGATATTTGGGGGAATGTTGTGATGTTTACCATGATTTATGGGTTGCACTTCTTTCTGATCATACACACATCTTCCAAATGAACAGTGCACTGCAATAGACCATTGACTTGCAACCAACCAGTAATAGCAGCAAGTTCATTCATACACTAGTGGCACTTGATAAAAAACCCCAAAAAATACTTAGAATGCTACTGGAAAAAGTGTTGTCAAAAATACCTCTTACTTTGATCAGCTTAAAGAAATGGTCGCAATGGGATAGGTCCCCCGCAAGGCTCCCAAGACACTCTTTCGAAAAAGTGTTGTTGGAGATACCCCTTGTTTTGACTGTCTCAAAGAGAGAAACGCAATGGTATATGTCTCTCACAAGGGTCCGACGATGCCCAATACTTCTGTTTTTTTTTTCGGCGTTCGAAAAAGAAAGTAAGAGCACCAATCTCACAATATTCTAGAAGATAATTGCACCAAAAGATAGAGCCAAAAAAATTTAAGAAAAAATTACCAGGACATAGACACTAGAGATGCTAGGCAGAGGTTTTGGAATGGTTCGCACGCCCTTCTACTACAAATTCGCACCCCACAAGGAACAGAAATTGAAGCTCACATACTACTTGTTATGAAACAACTTCAATAATTATAGCAATAGCAATAGCAATAGCAATCCAATAATATTAAATTAACAATACCAATGATATCAATAAATCAGATCCAATTGCCAACATATCCAAATATGCAAATATCAAATCCAGATTCAAATCAATGCAAATCCCTTAGCCACTTAGAGGTTGAATATGTGCAACAAACACAATTAAGAGTCAATTATGAAAGATCATCTCAACTACCACCTAATTCTTCCTATTTATAGACTAAATCAATCATTACCCTAACTCTAATGCTCAAGGGCCGACTATCTAAACCTAAGGCCTGAGCTAAATAAAAATAAAGACAGCCGATGTAGCTATATTGCATCCGTTACAGTTCAAAATGAGTGATAAAGAGAATATTTACAACTAACAAATCCAACCCACCAACAGTCATCTAAGACAACCACAGACCTTATGTAATCTGCGTAAGACTACAGATAGAATCTTTAGCATATTTAGCCCAATGATAACTATGAGGTACGGCTTCTGCTCTAACTTATACATTCAAGACCCGAATCTTTAGCATATTGAGCCCAATGATAACTATGAGGTACAGCTTCAGCTCTAACTTATACATTCAAGACCCGAATCTTTTGCATATTTAGCCCAATGATAACTATAAGGTACGGCTTCAGCTCTAACTTATACATTCAAGACCCGAATCTTTAGCATATTGAGCCCAATGATAACTATGAGGTACAGCTTCAGCTCTAACTTATACATTCAAGACCCGAATCTTTTGCATATTTAGCCCAATGATAACTATAAGGTACGGCTTCAGCTCTAACTTATACATTCAAGACCCGAATCTTTAGCATATTGAGCCCAATGATAACTATGAGGTACAGCTTCAGCTCTAACTTATACATTCAAGACCCGAATCTTTTGCATATTTAGCCCAATGATAACTATAAGGTACGGCTTCAGCTCTAACTTATACATTCAAGACCCGCAAAGACAAGTAAACCATTCTACATAAAAGACAAGTAAACCACTGAACTGTTTTTAGTTATAATGAACTTCAGGCTTCAATTGCCAACCCACAGTTATTAGGACACCTTAGTTCAAAGTCCGGCTACAGGTAAATTCTCCACCCAAGGGATACACACAAATTGCCACATTCGCCCAGAAATTATACCTAATTGCAGATCAAAGCACCCAACCCTACCTACCAATAGTCTTATTAAACTATGCATACCCAGGAAGAGGATTTGCCCCACCATTGAGTAATCGGTACTCAAAATAGCTGTTTGCCGTGAAGCCAAGCAGTAGGGACACTAAAGCCGGTTCCCATGGAGGAGGCTACAAGATCTAAAAATCTTGGGCATGGGGTTTCATGGGATAGAAAATCATACTGCTACAGGAAAGATTAGAATTTTTCCTAGAACTGCAGAGCACCGTCAAAGTAGGCCGAAAACTTTCTGCGGGCACATACCTTCTTAGGACCAGGTGGCAACTCAAGTTTGTTCCAGATCTCTCTATCTCCTGCGCAAGTGCAATTCCAGATTTATCTTAATCTTAATATGAGTGGAATTTTTATCAAATTGCATTCGTTCAACCGGTTAGATTCCTTGACTTTCATGGAGGAACAAGGTTTCGCATCCTTGACTTTCAAGGAGCAGAACAACTGACACATACATAATTGCCAAGCTTGTTGTGACACCAACATGTGATCATGATGTAATCCCGGGGGCCTGTTTTAATCCTATATAACCCATTCAAAGACAACCAATAGGGGTGGGAACATTTCAATGCTATATAACCCATTCAAATACAACCACCATGTGATCATGATGTAATCGGGTGGACCTGTTTCAATCCCATATACCAACCTATTAAAAAACATATGAGTTAGTTGAAGTTTTAAGAAAAAACATGGGACCAAATTTTTGCTAGAACATTCCTAAAAATTCTCTGGCATGTAACTGTAACCCTGTACATATGGTATTTCATAAGGTTTCAGCAGTGTACATGGACTCTATATTTGGAGAATTGGGACTGTTACAAACTGATCAATTTGTATCCCTCAAATGTTCCAAATTCTGGCACGAAAATAAAGTTATTGACACTATGCTTCGAGAAGAACTATCCATCTCATAAACTGAATCCCATTTTCCACAAAGGCCACATCCATGAGTTGTGCTTCAGTTTCCTAAAAATGAAGGATGCCTGGACATGGGTATAAGGAACACGGAAATGTGTCTGAAGTGAGCATACACCCACAAAAGAACCTCAAGCGGGGAAGTCCCCCAACCAAACCCCTGCTCATAGAAACCCTAATTTTCCAGGGTTTTCTTCCAAAAGAAGATAATTTCCAAAAATCAAGCCATGTTGCGTTGCTTTCCAACATGGACAAACTTTCAGAACGAGATCACTTTAATACAACGGTGTATAGTAAAAATAAAACAAAATAAAATCACAAAAAGAAACGAGGAAATAAAAATACCTAAGAAAAGGGCGGGATCTCTCGAAAGTAAATCAATTAACAGAGACTTAATCTCGGTGGGGGGAACGGGCTCCTCCCTCGATCGCATGGCGTGGGGCAAATAAAGATCTGTGAAGGCGGATAGCCTCTCTGAGATCCTCTCCACCACGCTTTCCTCCAGCCGGTCCCTCCT
Organism: Wollemia nobilis; assembly: GCA_028583015.1. Taxonomy (NCBI): domain Eukaryota; kingdom Viridiplantae; phylum Streptophyta; class Pinopsida; order Araucariales; family Araucariaceae; genus Wollemia; species Wollemia nobilis. The sequence continues at coordinate 13,952,624 of JAQPPZ010001844.1, forward strand.
TATTTCTCTGCCCATTTTGGTTCCTTATTCGCAATGGCAAGCCAAAAATCAGATCAAACCCAACTTCTTTTTCCTAAGAAAACTGATCAAATCCTGGGATGACCTTTTTCAAAAAAATCTATTGAATACCAGACAATACTACAATCCTTTGGCTATGTTGGCGCTGTGCGAGAGTTATATCTTCAGCCTCCGTAAGCATAACTTCGGGATCTTCTGTAAGAGATATTATTATGAAATATTAGGAAGTCCGAGAGCTATCGTAACTTTTAGACATTGAAGACCACATAACTCACGTCGGTGGCGTTTGTCAATTAAAAACGAGTCCCTTCTACGATCCACAGCACTCCAAGAGTATCGGGGTCCCTCCGAGCCTCAGGTCTAATATATAGGATTTTATCTTGGTGGTGTCTTTTTTATTATATAAAACAATATATTTTTTTTAACAAGTTTTTAGAAAAAAAATATCGGAAACAAAATTATAATTTTATAAATAACAAGTACCATTGTATTTGAATTAAATAATCGGTTAGATTTTTAACCATTTAAAGAGAAGAACCATTTATAAATAATATTTAAGTTTTGTTTTAATACTATTATATGGTGATGATGTAATATGAGAAGTGTTGTTATGAGAAGTGTTGTTTCAATTTCATATAACTAATTGATTAAAAAAACTAAAAACTAACGTTGCATTGACTCCCGAGGGATACTCTAGTGGTAAGTCCTTGGATTTTCATCCAAGAGATCCAAGTTCAAACTTTGATAAAAGAGGATCACGACCCCTCATAAAAACCTACCCAAACTCAATTTTTGGACCCGTGAGGAACACCATAGTGGTAAGTCTTTAGGTTTCTTGGATAGTAGTAAGTCTTTGGGTTTTCATCCAAGAAACTCAAGTTCAAACCTCTGTGAGAGGGGACTGAAACCCCTCATAAAAACCTACGTAAACCAAAATTTTGGACTCATGAGGAACACCATAGTGGTAAGTCTTTGGGTTTTCATCCAAGAAACTGACCAGGGACACCATACTTGTAAGTCCTTAGGTTTCTTGGATAGTAGTAAGTCTTTGGGTTTTCATCCAAGAAACCCAAGTTCAAACCTTGGTGAGAGGGAAGTGAGACCCCTCATAAAAACCTGCGTAAACCCAAATTTTGGACTCATGAGGGACACCATAGTGGTAAGTCTTTGTGTTTTCATCCAAGAAACCGACCCGTGAGGGACACCATAGTGGTAAGTATTTAGGTTTCTTGGATAGTAGTAAGTCTTTGGGTTTTCATCCAAGAAACCCAAGTTCAAACCTCGGTGAGAGGGGAGTGAGACCCTTTATAGAAACCTCAAATTTTGGACTCATGAGGGACACCATAGTGGTAAGTCTTTAGGTTTCTTGGATAGTAGTAAGTCTTTGGGTTTTCTTCCAAGAAACTCAAGTTCAAACCTCGATGAGAGGGGACTGAAACCCCTCATAAAAACCTATGTAAACCCAAATTTTGGACTCATGAGGAACACTATAGTGGTAAGTCTTTAGGTTTTCATCCAAGAAACTGATCAGGGACACCATAGTGGTAAGTCTTTAGGTTTCTTGGATAGTAGTAAGTCTTTGGGTTTTCATCCAAGAAACCCAAGTTCAAACCTTGGTGAGAGGGGAGTGAGACCCCTCATAAAAACCTATAGTAGTAAGTCTTTGGGTTTTCATCCAAGAAACCCAAGTTCAAACCTCGGTGAGAGGGGAGTGAGACCCCTCATAAAAACCTACGTAAACCCAAATTTTGGATTCATGAGGGACACCATAGTGGTAAGTCTTTGGGTTTTCATCCAAGAAACCGACCCGTGAGGGACACCATAGTGGTAAGTCTTTAGGTTTCTTGGATAGTAGTAAGTCTTTGGGTTTTCATCCAAGAAACCCAAGTTCAAACCTCGGTGAGAGGGGACTGAGACCCTTTATAGAAACCCGTGTAACCTCAAATTTTTATAGTTGCAAGTTTTTATTGTAATAGTAAGGGCTTTAGCCTTTATTTGAAAAGTTCAAAGTTCAAACCCCACCCAGTATCTTTGAGAAGTTCAAAGTTCAAACCCCACCCAGTATCTTTGAGAAGTTCAAAGTTCAAACCCTACTCAGTATAAGGAAACCGAAACTCCAAAACCCCTAAAAATCTGTATAAACTCGTATATTCATTGAAAAATCTTTGAGAAGTTCAAGAGTCGAACCCCACTCAATATAAGAAAACGAAACCCCAATACCCCTAGTAAAAATCTATATAAAATCATATACTCATTAAAAAAACAACTAACATTACATTTTTTTAATTTTAAAAATAAAGTTCCAAAATATTTTATTAAAATTCCATATTAAATCTTAATTTTTTATTTACACAAAATCTTAATTTTTTATTTACACATCTACAATCACAAAGTTTTAGAAGTAAGAATTTATTAAATATTTGTCTTCATAAAATTATAAATTTATATAAATTTTATTTAAAGTATTTTTTATTTATTTATTTTATTTTTTTGGATTTGATTATTATGAGAAACCCTTATGATCATGTACAGTGCTGAGTCTTCTCCCAATCATGACCCCTTCTAAAGTTGGGAGCCCTACTTATCAATAGGAAATTTAACACAAAGCCACCACACACACCCACCCCCTCACATACTCGCCCACACCGTAGTTTGAATCTTGGACCTCTCGAAGAAGAACCAAAACCCAAACCATTGCGTTGCACCTCAAATACTTTCTTTTTATTATTATTAAAAAAAAAATTGAATTTTAATCTTTTCAAATTTAAATTTAGTTTAATTTTTTATTTTACATATAAACGCTTATTAGTCCATTAATTTTAACATAGGTCATATATATGTTCTTCATACCCTTTTTATCAAGCGAAAAAACTATGTTCTTTATTTTTTCAGTTAAATTATATTATTTGTTTTTTCACAATCATACTTTAAAGTTTAATTTAACATTTTATTATTTTAAATATTTTGAAATTATGAAAAATTAGGATTGTATATTTGACATTTATTACATGCAACGATTAAAAATAGTTGAATTTTATTTAATAGTTATTTGTATCATAAAGGATTGTAATTAAAATTGTTATTTAGAGAAAGGTCCAAAGTTCAAACTGATACTGATATATGTGGGGTTATTTGTTAAATTTCTTATTATTATTTTTTAAATACATAGACGAGTTGGTTACATCCACACTATTTTTAATATTTGACATGTGAAGGTTCAAACATAGGAGAGTTGGTTACACCCTCACTATTTTTAGTATTTGACAAGTGCAAAGTTCAAATCACAGGGTTGCTCCCAACAAGCCTATACCACCTTGTTGTTGTTGATCAACGTGAAGGGAACCATTAGTCGCTCGAGATTCGTACTGTTATCATCAGTCTAATACACACTCAAAAGATTCAGACCAAACTATTGCATTTACAATAGGCATGCTTCCAAAGTTTGAACCTAGGTCTCTTCTTGGTAAGTGCCTACCACTGGCCAAATAAACAATTACCAATCCACCTAGCCCTTGGGGGCGTGTTAAATTCCTTATTGATAAGCTTAGTTCTCCCCTTATGAGAGGTCATGGTGGGATGGGGATGCCCAGAGTGTTGGTCATAGGGGTTTCTCACACTAACCAAATCCAAAAAAAATAAAAAAATTACCAAAATATAGTCTACTAATAATATAGATATCGTGCTTGGGGAGAGTGCAACAGTTCGGGCTTTGGCTCTTCTTCAAAAAGTTCAAGGTTCAAATCGTGGCATAGGCAAGTGTGTAAGGGAGTGGGTGTGTGTATGGCTATGTGTTTGGCCCTTATTAATAAGCTCAGCTCTTACCTTTATCAGAGGTCATGGTTGGGATGGGGATGGGTTGGGCCCTTATTAATAAGCTCAACTCTCACTCTTATCAGAGGTCGGGTTGGAATGGAGATGCAATCAAAAATATATATAAATATCACTATTTCTTAAATATATCTCTTATATTTTACAGATAAATATCATTATTTCTTTAATATATCTCTTATATGTTTAAGATATTCAATCGTCGCCCTATTTTTTAAAATTATATAAGTGTTATCTTATTTTTAGTAAAGTCCACTTAAATTAAATAGTTTCGTTAATCTTTAAACAAATATCAAGTCCATCTTTCTCAAAATACCTACATATGCCATGGACTATAATCCATTACCTTGGAACTAATATCTTCTTTTTTGCTCAACTGTGTTGATCTTTCTTAATAACATTATCAATCTATCAAATATGTAAGTGGTACCAACTTTTTGTTCTCTTGTTCTTAGTATAGTTCATTTAGATTATTTCTGTTAATCTTTAAACAAAGATTAAGTCCATCTTTCTCAAAATACCTACATAGGCCATGGATCTATAATCCATTACCTTGAAACTAATATCTTCTTCCTTGCTCAATTGTGTTGATCTTTCTTAACAACATTATCAATCTATCAAAGATGTAAGTGGTGCCAACTTTTGTTCTCATGCTTACATAACTTTACTAGTAAGGTCCCAAACTAGACCAATGTTCTAGTAGAGATAGTGTTCTTTATTAGTCCCTCGTAACTTGTAAGACCCTTGTCAATTATAGTCTTCAACATAGGTCAAATACATGTTCTTTATTTTTAAGTTAGCTTGCATTATTTCTTCTTTCAAAGTCAAACTCTAAAGTTTAGTTCAATATTTTATTATTTTAAATATTTGAAAATTATAAAAAGTTAGTGTTTTATATTTGACAAATATTTTTTGAGATTGATTAAAAATAATCCCCTTTTAGCTATGCCCCTTCGTAAGGTCAAGAGTTAAACTTATTAATAAAGGATTAACACACAACCACACACATGCAACAGTTTGAACTTTATATTGCGTTGTTCCAAGCCTCACACCTTTGTGCTATCCTCCGTTGGGACTTATTTAATAGTTATTTATATCACAAAGAATTGCAATTAAAATTAAGTATCATTTGCAGAATAGTATATTAACAATATAAATATCATTATTCCTTTAATGTATCTCTTATATGTTTACAAATATTCATTCATCACCATGTGTTCTAAAATTATATGAGTATTATCTTATTCTTGGTATAGTCCACTAGATTAAATGGTTTCATTAATATTTAAATAAAGGTAATTCCATCGTTCTTAAAATTACATATGTTACATCCAGGTATTGCAGGTGAGTTGGAGAGGAGAGGGCAATATTCCAAGGGAGGCCTCAGGTTCAAATATTCACCCTACCAAAGAATTAAATTGGGTATTCAAAGTCCAATTGAAAATGTTGGTGCGGGTAGGGTCGGGTGCGACTCCCGGGTGACTTTGACGGTGTAAAACCCCCTGTTCGTGGTCTCTCAGACCAAGGCGGCTCCGCAAGGAATTTTTCGCTTTAAAAAAAAAAATTACATATGTTATGGACTCATAGTCCATTACCTTGGAATCAATATCTTCTCCATTCGTGGTCTCTCAGACCAAGGCGGCTCCACAAGGGAATTTTCGTTTAAAAAAAAAAAAAATACATATGTTATGGACTCATAGTCCATTACCTTGGAATCAATATCTTCTCCCTTGTTCCACTGTATTGATCTTTCTTAATAACATCATCAATTTATCAAGGATGGAAGTGGTTGCAACTTTGATTATCCTCTTACGTAACTTTGCACATGCTTAGTAAGGTTTCCAGACTAGACCATTATTCTTTTAGAGATAGTGTTCTTTATTAGTCCCTCATCAATTATAGTGTTCAACATAGGTCAAATACATGTTCTTTATTTTTCAATTAAATTAAATTATTTATTTTTTCAAAGTCAAACTCTAGAGTTTATTATTTTAAATATTTTGAAATTATAAAAACTTAGTGTTGTATATTTGACATTCAATAAATGTAACAATCATTTTTTTTTTTTTTTGAGATTGATAAAAAATAGTTATATTTTATTTAATAGTTATTTCTATCATAAATAATTGCAATTAAAATTAAGTGTCATTTGGAGAATATAATCTACTAACAATATAGATATTGTGTCAGTGGGTCTAGGTGGATTGGTAAGTTGGGGCGCTTATCGAGAGGAGACTTAGGTTCCAATCCCATGGGTGTGCCTATGCATATCCAGTAGCCCGATCCAACTCCTTTGCGTGTTGCACTTGACTGATGATTTGTTTCTTGCTTGTCCGACGGTCCCTCTTCATGCCACGTGTTGAACCAGACTGACGAAGACGAGGGTTCGGTTCAAACCTTGTGCGTCCGACGATCCCCATCTCACGTCGAGTTACCATTAACGAGACGGTGGGTGTGTTGGAAGCCTTTGCTGATAGTTTAAACCCTGCCAACTGCTTTGAAAGTTACTAAAAATTGTGATTGTAACCAATTCATCTATGTAACAAAAATAACAATATAGATATTGTTATTCCTTTAATATATCTTTTATATGTTTACAAATATTTAATTATCACTGTGTTTTCTAAAATTACATGAGTGATATCTTGTTCTTGGTATAGTCCATTTAGATTAAATGGTTTCGTTAATCTTTAAACAAATATCAAGTCTATCGTTCTCAAAATACCTACATATGCCATGGACCCATAGTCCATTACATTGGAACCAACATCTTCTTCCTTGCTCAACTACGTTGATCTTTCTTAATAAAATTATCAATTTATCAAGGATGGAAGTGGTGTCAACTTCGGTTCTCATGCTTCATAACTTTGCATGTGCTTAGTAAGGTTTCCAAACTAGACCATTATTCTAGTAGAGATAGAGAGTTTCATTCAAACTATCTAAATTTTCTTTTCATGTAAGTGAACATGTATTCACAAGTCACCAATCTAAGTTGGGATAGCTAACTAAACACTATTCAAGTCCTTGGACTAATTTAAGTAACCCTTTTCTACATGCACTTCATTTATCACATGGTTTTATGAAGGTTAGGGAGTGCATCTTATCTACCCTTAAGTTATAGAAGATAAACCTTATCCATGCTACCAAGTATCATCTCCCGAAGAAAATCCAAAACCCAAACTGTTGCGTTGTCTCAACCCTGTACCGTTGTGCTATTCCCCTTGGGACTTATTTAATAGTTATTTACATAACAAATAATTGCAATTAAAATTAAGTATCATTTGGAGAATACTAACAATATAAATATCATTATTTCTTTAATGTATCTCTTATATGTTTACATATATTCAATCATCACCATGTTTTCTGAAATTACATGAGTGTTATCTTATTCTTGGTATAGTCCACTTAGATTAAATGGTTTCATTAATATTTAAATAAAGGTCAAATCCATCATTCTAAAAATAACTACATATATCATGGACTCATAGTCCATTAGCTTGGAACCAATATTTTCTTCCTTGTTCAATTGCGTTGATCTTTCTTAATAAAACTATCAATTTAATAAAGATGGAAGTGGTTGCAACTTCGATTATCTTGCTTACATAACTTTGCACATGCTTAGTAAGTTTTCCAAACTAGACCATTATTCTAGTAGAGATAGTGTTCTTTATTACTCTCTCATCAATTATAGTGTTCAACATAGGTCAAATACATGTTCTTTATTTTTTCAGTTAAATTACATTATTTTTTCTTTCAAAGTCAAACTCTAAAGTTTATTATTTTAAATATTTTGAAATTATAAAAACTTAGTGTTGTATATTTGACATTCAATAAATGTAACAATCAAGATTTGATTAAAAATAATTATATTTTGTTTAATAGTTATTTATATCATAAATAATTGCAATGAAAATTAAGTGTCATTTGGAGAATATAGTCTACTAACAATATAGATATCGTTATTCCTTTAATATATCTCTTTTATGTTTACAAATATTCAATTATCACCATGTTTTCTAAAATTACATGAGTGTTATCTTGTTCTTGGTATAGTCCATTTAGATTAAATGGTTTTGTTAATCTTTAAACAAATATCAAGTCTATCATTCTCAAAATACCTACATATGCCATGGACCCATAATCCTTTACCTTGGAACCAATATCTTCTTCCTTGCTCAACTATGTTGATCTTTCTTAATAACATTATCAGTCTATCAAGGATGGACGTGGTACCAACTTTGGTTCTCATGCTATATAACTTTGCACATGCTTAGTAAGGTTTCCAAACTAGACCATTATTCTAGTAGAGATAGAGAGTTTCATTCAAACTATCTAATTTTTTTTCATGTAAGTGAACATGTATTCACAAGTCACCAATCTAAGTTGGGATAGCTAACTAAGAACTATTCAAGTCCTTGGACTAATTTAAGTAACCATTTTCTACATGCACTTCATTTATCTCATGGTCTTATGAAGGTTAGGGAGTGCATCTTATCTACCCTTAAGTTATAGGAGATCAAACTTATCCATGCTACCAAGAATCATCTAATAAACTCAAGTTTACAAAAGGTCTACGTCATGTACTACTAGCATGGATAACATACAAAAAAATTCATAGAAGTACCACTCATTTTATCACCCATAAGGAGATAACTCTATCACCTTCTTATGAGCTTACACCATACTCAATTCATAATGCATTGGTTGTTTACCAATAGGTAAGTCCCTTGCTTATCATAAATATGAACTCAAGGTTCATTATATTAACTTTGTAAACCATTATTTGTAGAACAAAATATTGGATTACACATGCTCCTCAAAGGAATGTTCTCTATCTCGAGAAAGGAAAGGAATGCAGTATATTTCTTTTTGGTAAAGCGGAAGAGAAATACTAAATTCCTCTCTGTTTTACCTTTCTTTTTTTTTCCTCGATGGTTGGTCGGTTCGTCAGCTATATGTCGAAGGAATTTGGATCATTCTTGATCGAGCTTAGGACGAAAATGGCTTGACTAACTTTTGCAGCTATGTCCATTAGACTTTTTGAGGATTATTGATCGAGCCATAGAGTGAAATTGGGTTGACTAGGTTTTCCAGCTATGTCGACTAGACTTTTGGCTACTTTCCAATGAGGCTATAGGGTGAAAAGAAGGTGAGTAGGTTTTCCATATATATGGTGAAGCGAAAACTCTTTTTCTTTCTCGAGCTCTATCGGGCAGTAGTAGTAGGGAAACGAACCCTTTCTCTTGTTAATACGTATATAATATAGAATGGGAAGGGGGGCTCGATGATCGATACAACTTCTACCGCAACCTGAGATTGATTGATTGATCGATAGCTACATCCCATAACTAGGGGCGATGCCCTTCTATTATCTACCTATTAAATACTTGCACTTCTTCACCCGGGATCACCATTTACGACTTCACGACTTCCATTATATAATATATTGCCATGAAATAGAAATAGTATGGCGAAAATTACTAGACAAATTTTGAGCATTAGATATGAGAAGTTTTATACTAACAAGTAGGCATACACCCATGAACTTAATATTTATCCTCTTGGAGGTCAACACTTAACATGTTCATTTACAATTTAGTAAATAAATGTTTACTTATAAATACCATGAAAAATAACTTCAATCATTAGAAAGTATGAGAATTCTTTCATATTAGTGAATGAAAATGAGGGTTTAGGATGTCAACTAACTCTAGGTCTAATCACCCCAATGATGGGGAAGGAATAAGTACCAGTGTGGCAACTCCTAGGTGGAGGGAGGAATTGCGTAGAAGGAGATTGAAGGCCTTAGTATTTCATAATTAGAAATTGTTTGAATTATTGTGTATGTGGGAAGGCGGAGATAGGATAGATAGATAACAATGGAGATTAGCAGGATGGGTTGGCAAAACTACAAAAATTTATAATTACCACTATAAATGAAGACCTCTCAAATGTGGTTTTGAGAGGATATGTTGTATACAAGGAAATGAACCGATGGTTTTGTCTTATTGTAGTTATGAGGAGTCCTCGGATATGTTGTTCAGTGATTAGGTGTAGCAATTTTTTTTGTGCAATTTTTGTATATTCTCTAATTGGATATTTAGACTTCATGGGATTATAGGTAAGTATATCTAGAGGCACTTCTAGGATGCGGCCCATGTATGGAAGGCCTTATGACTATATAATCTGGTTTATGTTTAATAAAATTTAGTCTTTTCTCGTAAAAAAAACTCTAGGTCTAACCAAATGCATTAACTTAATTTATTTCATTTTAAGAGTGCACAATAGCCTCTTATAGTTCTATAAGTTGTTCATGACATATTTTATGATCCATGCATTAGGGACCAAGATGGTTGAAGTGGTGGACAACTTGTAGGACCAACTAGTGGCACCTTGCAAGTTATAAAAAGAGTGATGTTGCAAAAGCTTTGAGTGTATTGTTTGGTTGAAATGCACCTCAACAAACCCATACAAAATATTGTAAATGTAGAGATGACATACTAAATAGAAATGTAAACGTAAATTAGAAATGATATTACATGTGTTGAAGACAACTATCATTGTATTGAGTAGGGAACTTTGTTTTATAAAGGTGTAGAAGACAAGAAGAAGTCATAGGTTATTGGGTTCCTAGTTAAGAAAAGAAAAATTCCTAAGCTATAGCTATACATAATGTACAATGTTATAAAGAAGTTGGAAGGTGAAACGTTTCAACTTCCATGATATCTCTAAAAAAATAAAAGCTATCTCTCTTGGATAAAGTTGGTGGGTTGTTACAAGATAGGCATGATCTATATACCATCAATGATGTTGAGAATTTGGACCGTATGATCAAAGAGAAGGTCCGGTTGTCTCAACTCTAACAATGACATGATTTCAATCTCTCTTGATCTTGATTTAATAACTACAATTAGTAATGCTTGCAAGGGTTCTTCTATTATAAATGTCAATCATACCATCACCACATAGTGGTATTACAACAAATCTTAGATATTATCCATGTATCACTTGATAAGATTTGAACATTGGTCTCCTCTTTAAATATTGTAAAAGTCTTAAAAATCCTACATCTATACTAATTGCAACATGATAATCAAATTGAAAGCAAAGAAGATGTATAACCAAATTTGCAATAAAGAATACCTCCTTTGTATTAATAAATGGTGAAAATCGATTACATATCCATCCCTCTTAGGGATACCAAATTTGATACAATGTTTACAATTGTTTTGCCTATATGGGATTGATGTACTCTAAATGCTCTTTAAGTCTCCACCAACTTTGTGTGAGGGATTACTAGGATGCCTCCTTCTCTATTGTTAAGAGGGATGATCTTGAATAGCTTTGAGTCATTTGAAGGATCTGCCACCTGCGTATAAAGAAATAATAAAGCACATCAAAAGCATATGAAACCTCTCATGATGAGGTTATTATCCAAGAAGATTAAAAAAATGAAGCATATACTTAAATAAAGCATAAACATGTAAAATGATGCTTACGAGATTGACGAATAAGCACAAAGCATGGTTTGCAACATATAAAGAAACTCAAAAATACATGCAATCTAGTGAATTAAGCATAATGGAATTTAATCTATGAAATCTTATGAAATAAAGCATGAATAGCATAAATGAAGGTAAAGCTACCTATGAAACTGCTAATTAACCATGGAAATACCTGAAATAAGACTAATCTATGCTAGATTAACCTAAATGTATATTAAGAAAAGTAAATCTACGACTAAAATGGAATTTTAAGCTCATCAAACCCTAGTCGCTGCTGCTTAGCACAACTAGCTCTGTTAGCCATGGGTGACAGTCACAGCTAAGCCTGTGGGCTGTTGTTGACAATAGCAGCCATGGGATAGGTTTCCTTTCTCTCAAAACTAGGGTTGTAGATGCTCAATTCTCTGTGTAATTGATGGTCAAGGGTCGCATTCATGTTTGAATGTAGATTTATGGTTGAGTTTGTGTGAATTTGCAGTGGATTGGTGTGAATTGGCAAGCTTGCTCCTCAAGCTATTCAAAAATCCATTGGCATAGCAACAAATATCATTCTCCAATTTGGTAGCACTTCACTACTCCTCAAGGGTTGTGAAATCAGTCATCAAATTGATAGAGCTTCACTACAATGAATTCGGGATCCTAATTACCTCTTTGGGGGGTCTATAAATAGACTCCTCAAATCCCAATATTGGATTCTCAAGGAAGCCAAGATCAAGAAGTTTTTGGCTTGAGCAATTAGGAGGAATCCTCTGGAATCTTCCTCGACCAAAACTGCTTGAGATCAGTTGCAATTTGGTCATTACAACCAATTTTTCTTGGCTCTAGTAGCCTAATTTTGTTATAGGGCTAGTCGTTGTTGCTCAATGTGGCTAGAGCCCTAGCCATGGTTGAGATCTTAGCTACTGATATCATCAGTGGCTAAGGTTGAATAGACTTAGATTACCTAAAATGAGTGATTAGAATCACTACTTAGCCTTGGGAGGGTCCAAGGTCATTCATATGGTCTGCAAAGGTGCCCATATGAGTAGTCTCCTAAACATGATGTGTTTTAGGTGTCTACAGATACCCCTTTTGGGATGCGTTATGGGAAAACACAATGCTGAGAAAAAATAGATCACCTAAAGCCATGTTGTAGGTTGATTTATGATCATTGATCTGATCAATGCTAGATGCCCCAATCCTGCAAAGGATGCACATCTTAGAATCATTGCTTCCAACGGGATGGAAGGCTTAACTTGAGTAAAACTTTGGATGGTCTCTGCATGAAATCGGAATTGAATGATCAAAAAATAGATTACCAAAATTTTAATTTGCTATGTTTGATTTTTTCCTAGCAAAAGGGTAAGTTTGTGATAGTTGTTAGCAATTATTCGTAAGACGAACACAATTTACATGATCGAGTGATCCTTTGTTGATTTTGATTATGAATGTGATATTATGACTACCCCTCAAGCAATGAGTCGATGAGAAAAGGACAAGTGATTAAAGTGAAAAGTCATTTGACCAAGATAAATAATTTAGATGATTCAAGACTTTTGCATGTTGTTATATAGTAAGTCCTATTACAGCTATGATTTCAATTGTTAATAGTAATTGTATATATCTGTCTCGTAGAGCAGTTTGGTTGCAATGACCTTCTTAGGGAATCAAGATGATAGCAATTTCAATGAAACTTGTGTTGAATCACTATGTTTGATGATCTGCTAAAAATGTCATAGAAGAAATGAGATAAATGCTTCATTCCCGTGGGGAAGTCTGGTTTCAATGGCCTTCTTCAAATGTTAAGTGAAGACATTTCAATTTAACAATGACTAATTTATCTCAAAAGACCTTATGGTAATCTACTCATCTTGTTGGATTGCATGGAGCGCAAGTCACTGCAATCGCCAAGTGTATAGAATAAATAACTAAATATGAGGCACATTTGAATTTTGATTTATTCAAGCTTTTTGTTAATTTTACAATTTTTAAGAATTTTGGATTGATAGATATTTATTATTATCCATTTTGAAGCTCCTCACGGTGAGAATTTGGGAGCACTTATTGCTACCTGCTAGTTGTGGTTGACAATCACAATTAGTTTTTGCAATTTTTCTAGACGTGGACAACAACAGTGGTCGGGGTTGCCCTAATATGCGTCCACAACTGGCATTAGCGGTTGAGGTTCAAGTAAAAAATATAAAAGTAAAATTGGGGTTTTTACTATTCATTATTTCCAGCTAGCAAAAAGTGAGAGTGAGATCTCTAAGGGGAGAGAAAGAGTATTTGACATGGGACGCTGCTAAATTGATTATCCACTACCATGGAAAATCAACTTGAGGCCTCAACTAGTGGTGGAGCCGAAGCTCCTAAGGTAGAATATCCATCTCTCCTTTGTGATTTGAATGTTTAAAAGGAACCTCATTAATTAATGGCATTAAATGAACCTTATTAAATTGTTGGTAACGAACCTCACCTTAGGTTATATTTAGCTTTAGGATAGCTTAGGGGGTGGGTTTAAATTTTTTAGGGTTATTTTGAGGTGGAAAATGACCTTGAAAGGGGTCATTCCTGTATCCACGGTTGGCTGCTACGGCTCCCAATTTACTAATTGGGGGCCACGATTATCAGTCGCGGTTAGGTTCAAACACCAACGGTTAAAAAATTGACCATTTATGCTAGCCGCAGTTGACAACCATGGTTACAATGATAGATGTTATTGTTAAAAGTAGTTAAGAAACTTTAGTCCATTTTTTTATTGTGCATCTTGTTATCTTCACTTTAGACTTTGACAATGCAAGCATGGAAGCCTGACTTGCTGGGCGAGATACTACCTGAGCTGAGTTGTGCTGACCTAGAATAGTTTGGGGTCGTGGGCCTAGGATACATTTTGAGACTGCCCACCATCAGGGCAGACCAAACTTACATGATTATGTTAACCCATCATTGGGATGTGAGGACTAACACTTTCTATCTTCCTACTAGGGAGATGACGATGATATTGGAGGATGTCTACCATATTTACAAGGTCCCTATAGATGGGTAGGCTATCATCTCTTCAGCTACCACAGTGACTATTATCATGTTTTAAAGAATTTTTGGTGATATGCGTGATGAGGCGCTAGGGGATATTGAGCACGACGGAGTGCCAATGGAGCACTAGTACTAGGCAGATATCTTCTCATAGTGTTAGGCCATCTTGATGCACATTATCTGTAATGTGCTTCTCTTAAACACTTAGAGAGTGAGGTTCCCCTGGAACCTCTTGGCTACGATGCAGGATTTACTTGGAAGCACCATAGATGAGCCACTCATCTATGCTTGGGGGAGTGACCTCCTAGTTCAACTATATGATGAGTTGTACCGCATCATAAATAGGAGGAGAGTAAGCATGGGATGTAGCATGCTACTACAGATATGGGCTTGGGATCACATCAAAATAGACCGCCTATGAGGACTGCCTCTACTCAGTGATATAAGGCTTGCTGGTCATAGGAGTCAAATACCTACATGAGCAGATCTCATGCGAGGTATTTGCAGTATTACACAGATAGACTAATAGGGCTGCAAGCCAACCGGATCATATGGGATCCCTACTTATACTATCCATCATGGAAGGAGGTCGCGAGATACCTAATATGGGCTAGACACGATTGTTGGGTGAGTGGGCATAAGTGAAGAGAGACTCCTACGAGTTCTCATTTTTATTTAATAAATCAATAACCAATCCAACCTATATTCAAACAAACACGCAGATGCACAAATAAACCAATTGGAATTTTAGATTAATGCTCAGGCCACTTAAGGTGGGCACTCCCTCATCGTAAAGGCTCGATGCGAATAGCGCAGATGAAAATTAATGAAAAAATAGATATATAAAAATGAAAATACTTGGAAGTATTAATAATCAAATCCTGTGGTAATATAGTCGTCGGCTATATTAATGGAATGTAACATGACTCCCCTCCTCGGAAAGCTTTGTCCTCAAAGCTGGAAATGACTGGAAGATACTTTCAGATTCCCAGGTTGCATCTTCTTCAGGTAAATCCTGCCACTTGATGAGAAATTCTTGGATGTGACGAAATCTGAGTCTGCGTGTTCTAGTTTGTAGTACGTCTTCTGGTTGTAGATAGATACGCCCTTCTTCATCCAACACTGGTAATTCCGACTGAGAGTGTATTTTCTGGCCAATCACCTGTTTGAGACAGGAGACATGAAACACTGGATGTATGCGAGAAGATTGGGGTAACTCCAGTTGATATGCTACCTCGCCAATGCGATGCACAATTTTATAAGGACCATAGAATCGTGGTGACAACTTCTGACTGGATTTGAGCTTCAATGATAGTTGTTTGTAGGGTTGAAGACGTAGGAATACCATATCACCAATATTGAATGTCCTTTCTGAATGTTGCTTGTCCTGTTGTTGCTTCATATGATTCTGAGCTTGGACCAAATTATCTTTCAAGATAGTGAGCATTGCTTGTCGCTTCTGTAACCAATCATCGACTTGGGCCACTTTGGAAGATCCTGGTACATAATCGACTATTGTGGGTGGCTTTGTTCCATATAATGCTTCAAAAGGAGACATCTTTGTGGAAGAATGGTAAGAAGTATTGTACCACCATTCCGCCAATGACAACCATTGACTCCATTGATATTGTTTATCCTGGACAAAACATCTTAAGTAGGTACCCAAACATTTGTTAACTACCTCCGTTTGACCATCTGTTTGTGGATGGTATGTAGAAGACATATTTAATTTGGTACCACTAAGTCAAAACAATTCTCTCCAAAAATTGCTAGTAAATATGGGATCACGATCACTTACAATATTTTTGGGCATTCCATGTAATTTAAAAATTGAATCCATAAATACCTTGGCCACTTTGCTTGCTGAAAATGGATGTTGTAAAGCCTGAAAATGAGCATATTTGGAAAGGCGATCAACTACCACGAAAATGACGGTTTTACCTTCCGACTTAGGAAGACCTTCAATAAAATCCATGGAAATATGTTCCCACTGGCGATCCGGAATAGGTAATGGTTGAAGCAATCCTGGTGATTTGACTGTTTCTCCCTTATTGCGTTGACACACTTCACATTCAGCTACCCATTGCTTAACCTCTGCTTTTAATCCTTTCCAACAAAAGGATTGTTTAACCCGCATGTAAGTTTTCAAAAACCCTGAATGTCCTGCTGAAGGAGAAGCATGTGACTCCTCTAGAATCTGTACTTTTATTGGTGAATTGTGAGGGATGTAAATGCAATTTTTCTTACGTAATATTTGGTCATCATATGTGAAAAGAGGGTATTTAGAGGAGCCCATAGATAATTCTTGAATTATCTGAGTTGTTTCACTGTTGGACAACCATTCTGCCTGCAACTGAGACACCCATTGTGAACATGGTCCTGAAATGGCATTAATAACTACTTCATCTTCGTATTTTCTAGATAATGCATCCGCTGCCACATTTTATTTTCCTTTCTTATATTCAATCACAAAATCATATCCCAATAATTTAGTCAACCACTTATTTTGTTCGGGATACGAGAACCTCTATTCTAGAAAATGTTTGAGACTATTGTGATCGGTTTTAATAATAAAACGACTATTGATTAAGTAATGCCTCCATTTTTCCACTACATGTAAAATAGCCAACATTTCTTTTTCATAGGTGGATCTACCCAAATTTTTTCCTGAAAGTTGTTTACTTTCAAATGCCAAGGGATGACCCTCTTGCATGAGTATTGCACCAATACCTGTTCCTGATGCATCGCATTCAATGACAAATGGTTTTTGAAAGTCTGGAGTGGCCAAAACTGGAGTAGTACACATTGCTTCCTTGAGAGCCTCGAAGGCTTTAGTAGCTACTATTGACCATTGAAAAGCATCCTTCTTGGTGAGAGTCATGAGAGGACCCGCAATTTTACCATAGTCATGCACAAATTTGTGGTAATAACCCGTGAGACCCAAAAAACCACGAAGTTTCTTGATGGTTTTAGGCAAGGGCCAATCTTGTATTGCCTTAATATTATTGGGATCTACCTTAACACCTTCGTGAGATACTATATGACCGAGGTACTCAACTTCTTGAACACCAAAGGAGCATTTAGATCTTTTGACAAACAACTGTTCTTTGCGTAGGATATGGAGAACTCTGTCTACATGTACTAAATGATCTTTCCATGATTTACTATAGATGAGTATGTCATCAAAGAAGACTAGAACAAATTTTCGTAGGAATGGACGAAACACCTGGTTCATGAGACTTTGGAATGTAGATGGTGCATTAGTGAGACCAAAGGGCATGACCAAGAATTCATAATGACCTTCATGAGTTCGAAAAGTTGTTTTGGGGATATCTTCTTCCCTAACTCGGATTTGGTGAAATCCTGAACGTAAGTCTAATTTGGTAAAGAATTTGGCACCATGTAATTCATCTAGTAAATCATCAATGACAGGGATAGGAAATTTATCTTTGATCATGATTTTGTTGAGAGGACGAAAATCAGGACACATACGCCAAGAATTGTCTTTTCGACGAGCTAAGACTACTGGTGAGGAGTAAGGGCTCGTACTATGATGGATGATGCCATGGTCTAATAGCTCTTGGACAATATTTTCAATTTCTATTTTTTGGGGTTGGGGATATCGATACGGATGACCATTGGGTGGAAGACTACCAGGCACTAGATGTATGGCATGGTCATGAGATCTTTTGGGAGGTAATCCTTTTGGTTCTTGAAAAACCTCCTCATAGTTAGCCACAATGATTTGGAGATCATCTTCTTTGATTTCAGAAATATCTTGGTCTAATTTCTCTATGCAATTGATTCGGGCTATGAATCCCCCACCATATTTTCTTAATATCTTTTCCATGCTATGTGAACTTACAACTTTGGATGGAGGTGTGGGTAGTCATTGAAGATGAATAGTCCTCCCATTGGCTTGCCATTCGACAAAGTGATGTTTGTGGTTAAAACCCACTGTGGTTTCTAATTGTTCCATCCATGCAATGCCTAAAATAACTTTTGAATTTCCTAGTTCCATAACAAAAAGAGGACCTTGCCAAGTATACGTACCCATTTGTAATGAAACTGAAGATGTCTTACCTAGACAGTGAGAAATTTCCCTGCTTGCAGTTCTGACTTGAAACCGATCTTGATTAGAAGAGAAGATGTGCAACCCCAATGTCCTTGCAAGTTTTGCATCAATGAAGTTGTGAGTACTTCCGAAATCAATTAATACTATCACCCTTTGTTTTCGAATGAAACCTGCCACCTTGATTGTATGGTGGGATGACAACCCCATGAGAGCATGTACTGAAATAGTCATGGTATCCTCCTCAGCGACAACTTCATCTTGTGCATTTTGGTCCTCAACTGGGAGATCCTCAGGTGCATCGTACTCCTCTATTTCTTCTTCCTGGTCGGCATATTCAATTTGAAAATTTTATCGTGGTGTACATGCTTGATCTTTTTGATGTTGAGTGTGACATTTGTAGTAGAAGTATCGTGATGGTTGATCATTTCTGTGGAAAGAGTTGTTGCGGAATGGAGGTCGACCATATGAATCACGTCATGTGGATGAGCCTATGTGCGCCTTTGTTTCCACCAAGTCAGCAATCCGTATACACTCATCCAACTTGGATGGATTTTGTAGGTCTACCTCAACTTTAATATGTGCTTTTAATCCATTTCGAAAAGTCGCTACTACCACGTCCTGTGGTAGGTCTTGTGCATAGGAAAGCATACTAGTGAATTCAGAAATATAGGCCCCTACTGATCCTGTTTGCCTAAGTGACAACAATCGTACTATGTATGAACCTGTGGGACCTTTGTCGAATCTGTGAAGAAAGGTTGTTTTGAAAGTATCCCAATATAATGCATATTGGGGCTCCTCACGTTTATACCATGTAAACCATTGATAAGCTTCAGTGCCAAATTTGGTTGCTGCAAAAGGGACTTTGTCCTTTTCCAAAAATTTATAAAATTCTAAGATGCCATCCATTTTTGCAATCCACCCACGTGGATCCTGGCCTTCAAAGGTAGGCATATCAATGCGTGGATGATTGAATCCCATTGGACCTCTTGGTTGGGAGTGAAAATTATTTCTATCTTGTTCCTCGTTACTTCTCTATCTCTGGTTGTTATTTTGATAGGGTCTGTTAAACCCTCTTTGTTTCTCCATATTTTCTTCATTACCCCTATCCTCAATATTTTGGTGACCATTGTGAGTCAGGGATTGACTATTTTGACCTCTATGGTGTGTGTAGTCATCATTGTAGACATTCGTACTCCAGTGATTGGAGCTAGAAGGATTTGGTTGGGGCGGTTTCTGAGATGCGTTGAAACTTGCAGTCATCATCTGAAGATTTACTATTAAATATTTTAACAACTGATCATTGAGCACTGGATGATTACTGTCTACTTGGGTGACGTTTTCTTGTGCTGAATCTGGAGAAGAATTGGATGCCATTGGGCTGACCACTGGATGACTCAGATTAAAACTACCAATTCCGGATGGAGAAGGAGAATTTTTTGTACCTGGGCTTCGACGAGCTCTTCTGGCATTATTGTTGGGAGTTTTTGAGCTTGTTAATCGTCCATCAGATCCTTTGATCCAACTTCTGCTCATGCACTTTTCAAAGTCCCCTGCTTAGGAGCCTTTAAGCTTCAAATTTTTGAAAAAATTTGTTAAATTGTCCAAAAATGTGGTTTATATTCCGTCGAATTGTCACTCCAACTGTGACGCGGATTTGAAGTTTGGCTCACCTCCTTTGACAACTTTTGACAATTTCCTTAACAAATTATATGACACGCTAATTTGGGACCACCGTGGACTATGTAGAACCACACGATCAATACTAGACACAACGCAACTATGAAGGACTAGCTAGACTGCGAAGACAACAACTGGACTACGGACTATGAAGACGACCGTTGGACTGTAGAGAAGACCCAACTCAACCATTCTAACACTAACCTAGCAATGAAATGACATGACACGATGTGACGTGACCATTGAAGCAAACGACACGACATGATGCAACCACCAATGCAACATGAAGCGAACGACACGACACGATGCAACACAAAATGACCCACATGATGACCTATCAATTGAGGAATAGGACACGAGATGCCACTGATGCAACATGAAAGACTAAACAATAAGCTAGGTGAGACAAAACAAAGGATACAACACAACATGCGAGGTAGACCCAACAGAAGACGATATGAAAGACTCGACCAATGCTCATATGACACGCAAAACTAAACAACAAGCTAGACTATGAACAAGGCAACTTACGTATGGAAGGACAGATGGTTGTGTGACTGAAGTCACACTGTATTATTAGGCCCCATCGCCTTATAAACACCATGATGACTGTTGTATGCTCAATGTGGGATATATATCCCAGCGACAAAAATAAAAAAAAAATAAGATAATGTTACGAACCTTAATTTGGCGCTTAAATTTTTATATTTTGCTTGCTCCCGATTGGTCGACGAATGACGTGATTAACAGGACAACTATGCGTGTTGTTTTCGTGTTTGCTTGGCTCATTTCGTTGGCTCGTGAATCACCGTAAGGAGGGTAATCAAAACTTCAGTGGAACCGAATAGTTTTTCGTTAAAAATCACTTATTGTCGTTGTCTGGTTTGAGGGCCTATGACTGGGATGCGACACTTCGAATGGAATGGAAAAATTCCTTTCAACCTTGTGTGTGGTTGCTGATGGCTACTGTGCGTTGATATCTCCCTACATTTGTGGTGTGTACTTTTTTGCTACTGTGGGTTACGTTGGACGATGAAATTATGTTACCATGAATCGATATCCTGCCTCGTGATACCACTTGAAGAGAGACTCCTACGAGTTCTCCTTTTTAATTTAATAAATCAATAACCAATCCGACCTATATTCAAACAAACATGCAGATGCATAGATAAACCAATTGGAATTTTAGATTAATGTTTAGGCCACTTAAGGTGGGCACTCCCTTGCCATAAAGGCTCGATGCGAATAGCGCAGATGAAAATTAATGAAAAATAGATATATAAAAATGAAAATACTTGGAAGTATTAATAATCAAATCATGTGGTAATATAGTCGTCGGCTATATTAATGGAATGTAACAATAAGCCCGGGGTACGAGAGTTCTTCCACTTTCCCAGGTTACCAGATAGTTTAGGCTCTATTAGTACATACCAGAGGAGCCAGTCCTCTATCATCGCCTTAAGGCAGAGACACAGCTTGCATGGCCACAGGTCATGGCTTTGACTAAGGAGGATGATGCCCTAGAGGATACAGGGGTAACGGATGTCGGGATGACTCTAGACTATGATGCATGGTGGACTACCAGACTATGGTAGGGTGGTGGTCCTCTAGGCAGATCTAGGGATGGTGATGCTGTTGAGGTAGCATTTGATGACCCACATGGGTGATGAGTGTGCCAGAGGATAGAGGGTGAGTGGGGTCAGGTAGCCGCACTAGAGGAGGAGCCATAGGAGGAGGAGGAGGGTGAGGAGGAGCTAGATGATGAGGTGTCACAGCTATGGGCCTAGGTGCATAGTCTACAGACATAGCTATAGATAGCTCAATGATAGATTCTAGAGAGGGACACCTCTCTAGCTATAGTATGGGCTCAGTTGAGTGTAGGACAGACATAGTGGTGAGGGTATGGAGGAGAGGACCACCCTCCAGGCATAGGTTGACTCGGCCACCATGGAGATAGAGAAGATCATCTGGACAGTGGGATCTTCTACAAGTGTAGCTAGATCTCAGGACTGCTGAGAGAGACACTCTCAGGGTTATGATAGGGGTTCCTATTGCTTCTTAGGCTACACCATCTACTCTAGCCACTCAAGGATAGGAAACTTTAGGTATACCTACTACAGGAGATGTAGCAGCATTACAAGCATAGGTAGCTAGGTTGTAGGGTCTAGTCACCATTACGATGTTGGACACCAATCTGATGGTGCATATATTCACAGTCTAGAGGGATAGGTGGCCATGCTAGGGGGTACTCTACCTATGTGGTCTACTATAGGAGGATCTCACAGGAGTCGACGGAGTGAGTCTGAGGTAGTCATTAGTGCAGCCTAGTCACAGGTCAGGGGCTCGATCAGAGAGATCGATGGGTACTAGCTCCAGGCAGCCTCATAGAGAGGGAGCAGAGGGAGGAGGTGACTCAGGGGGTGCAGGCCATTCATGATATGATGGGATATCATTGTATCATTTTTGAGTGTAAGGTCTGAGGACCTACACTATTGTAGCCTACTGGATATTTTGATACCTCTATGTACTTATGACACTTTACACACACACACACACACACACACACACACACACACACACACACACACAAATATATATATGATATTCTAGTTTTATTATGGCTCATTATGTGTATCATTTTATTGTTTTATGTTTATGTGATGCACATGGATGCAATGCTTATATGATGTTTTGCTTATGCTATATGGATGCGATGTACTAATGACATGCACTAGCTAGATGATAGATGTATGATTAGATGCTATGATCTACATGTATAGATGCACTATGATGATGGATGCATATATGGATGCAATGCTTATTGTTAAATGCATGTTTAATTTATTTCAATTGTTTATGCATTTAATCTATGTGATATGATATGATAGATGATATGTAATGCATTAATTACATGAGGATGATCTAATGCAAATGAACTTGTATGCTTTAATCACTTAAAACATAAGGAATGAATCTAATATGTGTTTAACAAACTAATGGATGACACCACAGAATGTATAAAAATCATGAATGTAAATGGTAACTCTTATCATAAGAATTAATCATTTAAGCATCCATATGTGAGATGAGATGATGTGAGATGTATGGGTTTTCTCTATAAGCTTCTGTAAATTAAAAGATATGCACAAAATAGTTAGTGGTCATCTAAATATCATTGTTGATATCCATCTAGTATCTATCCTATTTCATGAACATCCCTTAATAAACAAAACCTCATAAGGAAAATTGTGATTGATTGATGAGATGATTTGTTGCTATAAGGGATTTTTGAGGTTTTCCATGAGACTCAAACACCCTAGTTGATTAATCAAAAGTTGTATAATGACTATACAAGACTCTTGAAAGATAAAAGATTTTGTTATGAAGACCAAGATATTCATTATCCCTGTGTGTGCAAATGAATATATTAGATGAGACATAAGACTACCTCATTTCCAGGTGGGATTCATTCAGCCCATTGTTGTAATGAGGATCACCAAATGTTCACCATGATCCTAAGTTTGGATGCAGTTGGACTAGACTACTAGGTAATACAGGCCACCTAAAGCTAGCTCATTTGTAAATTGCTTAGAACTACCCCAATGCCAGGCGGGATTCATTCAGCCCATTGTTGTATTGGGGATCACTCAATGGCTTTGAGTACTGACCATTCCAGGGATTCAAGCTCTTCACCCCCTTATTTTCTTCACATTTATTGGGATACTTGCTCATGCTTAGTGATGAAAATCACTATTTATTTTGCATATTTTTTTAGCAAGGGATTTTGCTTTGATTTTGGGATTTTGCTTATTTTGTATGAAAGCAAGGGATTTCTTTGGGTAGGGGGAGCTTGTCCTTTTTTCAATGATCAACACTCTAG
This sequence comes from Wollemia nobilis, assembly GCA_028583015.1. Lineage (NCBI taxonomy): Eukaryota > Viridiplantae > Streptophyta > Pinopsida > Araucariales > Araucariaceae > Wollemia > Wollemia nobilis. The sequence continues at coordinate 13,976,622 of JAQPPZ010001844.1, forward strand.
ACCATGTGCATCACAAGATGAGCAAGTAAAAACCTTTCGCTTAAGGTGACTAGGACCACTTTGTAGTGTTCATCTTTCCTTGTCTAAACTAGGATTGTTAATGTTTAATTAGTGATGGGATTTTGAAATATGCTAGGTGCTATCAAAACTAGACCTCATCTCCAAAAGCAAATATAGCTTTCTACAAAATCTGAGAAGATCACTAGGTATGGCTGAATGACCGAAAAACCCTAGTATATTCCTTATAGCAATAGGAAGGGTTGTGTTGAAAAACATAATTACTCACAAGGGTGATGGATGATGATGATGAATAGATGCATGATTAACATACAAACGTGGTGTCATTTGTAAGATTGTAAACACAACCTATCCTAATGCAAGTGCAATGGATGAACATACCTAATGCAATGCAATTAAATGAATGCATGTGCAAAATGAAAATGCATAATGTAAATGTTTTTTGTATTTTTGATGTTTTGCAATGTTTTTGGATTTTATTGCTTTTTGATTTGTTTGGATTTTTGTGTTTTAAATTGTTTTTGAATTTTGAATTTTATGTATGAAATACCTTTAGATGAAGAATGTTGAGAGGTTCAGGCTCTTCAACACCTTCTAGCGATGTTAGGTGATAAGTACCAGGTCCTATCTTCTCTGAGATGATAAATGGACCTAACCAATTGGCCATAAATTTGTCTCATAGATGCGGTGATAGGTTTGAGTTCTGTTGGTTCTCTTTTAGCACAAGATCCCCAAATTTAAAGTCTCTCAAGTGGACTTTATTATTGTAAGCTCATTTTAGGTGATCTTGGTAAACTCGGAGATGCTCAAGAGCATTCACACGATGTTCATCAAGAAGCATCAATTGATCTAGGTGAGCTTGTCATGCAATGTCATCATCGATGAACTCTTTCAATGCGATGCGCAATGTTGGAATTTCCAATTCCAAGGGCATGATGGCCTCAATACCATATACTAGTGAAAATGGGGTTGCCCTAGTGGGCATCCATATACTAGTTCTATAAGCCCATAAAGCAAGAGGTAACTGAATATGCCAATCTTTATGGTTTTCTTGAACAATTTTCTTTAAGATTGCTACCACTATTTTGTTAGAGGCCTCTGCTTGCCCATTTGCTTGTAGATAATATGGAGTTGCAAAACTATGTTGAATATTATACTTGGATATTAAAGCCCTTACAATTTTGTTCTTGAATGAAGTTCCATTATCCAATATTATCTTGGATGGGATCCCAAAATGACATATTATATTATGGAGTATGAACTCCACAATACATGCTCCTATCATTGTAGTTAAAGGGATTGCCTCCACCCATTTGGTAAAGTACTTAGTGGTCATTATGATAAATGTATGTCAGCCCAAATATGGGGGAGAGATCTTACCAATTAGATCAAAACCCCACTGAGCAAATGGCCAAGCCGCTTGGATGGGTTGTAAGGCCTACGATGGTAGGTGCATAAGATTAGCATGATGCTAACATTTGATGCACTTCCTAACATACATTGTGCAATCCTTCTCCATAGTGGGCCAATAATAACCCATTCAAAGGATGCACTTGACAATGGCCATGCCACTAAAATAGCCACCGCATGTACCATCATGAGCTTGTGAAATCACCCAAGATGATTCTTGGAGCTCAAGGTAATGAAGGAGAATTCCATCATAGCTATGATGATACAAGATATCTCCTAGCAAGACATATCTAGTCACTTTTTATTTAAATGCTCTTTTTATGGCATGCGATAATCCCTATGGGATTACTCCAAGTTTAAGGAAATCATGTAATTATGATAACCAATATTGATAAGCAACAACTTCAACTGACTGAATGACATGTTCCCACTACAATTCGACTTGTACAAAACTGATTGGAAAACAACCTTATGGAGAATAGTGGTACCATTCTCTGTAGGACCCTACGAAAGCAAATATCCCCAAGGTACCTTCTTCAGAAAGTCTCTAGCTCTATAGAACCATTCATGGTTTGGTTCTATCTAAATCATGTGGACTGATTCTTGATTATTTTGTGCCTCACATCATATCATGGATTGTGATAGCATTTTCACTTGGATGGTAGTGAAGTCAGAAGATAGATTCTAAGGGATTAAAGATCCCAAATATGCCATGGTGTCTACAAATCTATTGGATATTCGAGGGATTACCTTGATGTCATACCATTCTAGTTGGGCTAGGTAAGTGTCCACAAGTTCTTTATATGCTTTCAATATGGGACATCTACACTGATAGATCCCCTTAACTTGATTAACAATGAGCAAGGAGTCACCAAAGATATTTAGCCTTCTGATCTTCATGGTGAGCATTGTTTGGAGACCCAATATTAGGGCCTCATATTCAACATTGTTATTGGTGCAAGGGAAATTGAGTTTAAATGAAAAGGGCATTGGAGCACCTTATGGCATGAAAAACACAATCCCTATACCACCCCTTGCTCGCATTTGGAACCATCAAAGAACAAAGACATATCAACTTGATTATCTGGTTCTTCGAGTTTAAGTGACTTCGATAATGCAAAGACTGCATCATCAAGAAGCTCTATGATGAGAGGCCTATGATCCTGAAGAGGAGCCTCTACTAGTTGATCTGCTATGACTTGACCTTTGATAGAATTTTGACTGATGAATTCTAGGTCAAATTCTATCAATAGCATGATCCACTTTGTAGTACGTGTATTATGATATGTCTTGCTCATCATATACTACAAAGGATTTTGTTTTGATATTACATATGTCGTATGGCTCAACATGTAGTGGTGCAACTTCTTCATCGCAAAGACCACTGCTAAGCACAACTTTTCTACATATGCATATCATAGCTCATAACTGACTAGGGTTTGACTGATATAATATATCACTTGCTCTTTGTTTTGCATATTCTTCTGGGCTAGCATGGTTCCTAGTGCAAAGTTTATGGTAGATATATACAGCAAGAATGGCACATCTGGTCTAGGTGGAGCTAATACTAGTGGTGATGCTAGATATTATTTGATCTCAATGAAGGCTTTTTGATAGTCTTCATCCTAGTTAAATGGGACCCCCTTGTGTAGCAATCGATTCATGGGTCGATATTTATTCGATAACTATATGATGAAGCACTTTATGGATGCTACCTTGCCTTGTAGGCTTCTTAATTCCTTGATGTTTGTGGGGGGACACATTTCTAGTATAGCCTTGACCTTCATTAGGTCAACTTTGATCCCTCATTTAGAAATGATGAATCCCAAGAGTTTACCTGAAGTTATGCCAAAGATGCATTTCTTGGGGTTCAACCTGACATTGTGCTCTATCAGGTGATCGAAGACTTTCCTTAGAACCTCGATGTGCTCTTCACGCAACAATGACTTGGCCAGTAAGTCATCGATATAATCTTCTAATATTTTATGCATGTAGTCATGAAAAATATATGTCATAGCCCGTTGATATGTGGCACCAACATTTTTGAGGCCAAATGGCATAACTTTGTAGCAAAATGTTCCCCATGGAGTGGTGAAAGTAGTTTTGTGTTGATCTTCTAGTTTAATCCAAATCTGGTTGTAACCAAAAAAACCATCCATGAGAGAAAGCATTTCGTGACCTGCAGTTGCATCTACAAGAGCATCGATATTAGGCAATGAAAATGAATCCTTGGGTGTTGCCTTATTGAGGTCTCTAAAATCCGTACAGATGTGGATTCTTCCATCAGGTTTTCCTATGGGTACCATGTTTGATACCCATTCTGGATAGTCGATGGGAATTATGAACTCTACATCCAACAATTTTTGTAGTTCATATTTAACCATCAAAGTGATGGTTGGATGCATCTTCCTAAGTTTTTGCTTGACCGATTTCTTGGTAGGGTCCAACGAAAGGTTATGAGTAACCAATTTTAGATCCAGACCTAGCATGTCCTTATAGGTCCAAGCAAAGAGATCAGGTCTCTCTTTCAATAGAGGAATGAGGTTGGTGCACTCCTCAGGAGATAAGCTCTCTCCAAATTTAACCTTCCTTGGATTGGTGGGATCATCACTGATATCCACTTCGAAGGTTTCCTCTATTGACATATGTGACCCCTCCTCAAGATGGTGAGGCGTAGGGATCAAATGGATGTCATCTACTGGGTTTAAAGGTTCCACTAAATCAAGATTATCCTCAGCATGATAAACATCATATGCACAACCTGGTGCAAAATGAAATGGTTGTAGCATTTCTTCATTGGGGAAGAAATATTTAAGCTCTAAGGGTGAATTGGCGTGATCAAAATCAATGGCCTCAAGATTGAGGTACAAAGGTTTTGAAGGGTCAGATGGATTATGAAGTGGAGTGGTCAAATCGATGGAGACCATGTTGATGGAATGGAAGAAATCTCCAGGACCACGTGGATGCAACTCACTATCTCTAGATTGCTCCCCTGCTCTAGATGTGGCTCAAGGTAGAATGGGGATTACTGGGTCTACTCTAGGAATAGACATAACAATTGGATCCTCAAGGGGAAGCAATTGCCTTAAGTTGGAAGGACCAAGAAAAGCCATATGATATATCTCTTCCAGATTCACTAGCCTTCTTTGGATGGGAGGACCTAGGAATACCGCATGATAAATTGGTTCCATATCCATAGGTTCCCTAAGATGATGGAGATGTCGAGGCCCTAGATAAGCCATATCTATTTCATCCTCATATTCCTCATCATCTGAGAAATATTCTCCATCATCTTCTTCAGAATTGTATTCTAGTCCACCTCTCTCAGAGATGGATTCTAACTCACCTTCCTCAAAAGTGGCTTCTAATTTAGTTTTTTCTATTGTACCAAAACTCTGGGGTTCAATGCCAATGTCATCGACATATTCATGGTTTCTACCAACCCAATCAATTCTAGAATATCATCTAAACTAGCCTCCAATAAAATATTATCATGATAGACCAAGGGTGGTTCTATGGCAACCATGGTCACAGGCCAGTTACCCCTTCGAGAATGTGAAGGGTTAGGATGGTAGGGGTTCCAATCAACATCCATCCCCATGCTTAGGTTCAGGTGATCTAGAGATATAGCTAATAACTCATCCTAACCTCCTATGTCATAACCCAATCCGAACCTATCATATGTAACTGATAATGTAATTGATATGAAGTTCGATACCCTTGTTCAAATAAACCCAATCCATAACCATGCCAATGGTAATGATCAAAATAATGAAGGGCATACTCTAGGTTTGAAAGATAATGAATATTCACAATGAATGGTTCATCATCATCTTCTTCTATGGGTGAATGATCTGCAAGTTGATCTAAACCTCCATAGATGAAGTTAGTCTGATTAGGTGGCACCCCTAGTGGTACCACCATCCCAACAGGAAAGCGATGGGCTTGAGGCCTACCCATATCCTATGTAGATTCTATGATTGGTATAAAAGTTACATTCTACACTAGGTATTCAGCTAACCTAGGGTTGACTAGGTGAATCATCACCTACGATGCAGATGATATAATTGAAGACACAGGTGAGGTAGGTTGAGGTACCTCCTCGACTATATTTTATGAGTTTCCCTCCTCCATGGGATTTGGGATCTCGATAGTTGCTATGTTGGGGATTTCCTTAGACTCTTTTTCACCCAACACTACCTTTAGCTTCTGATCATTCCTAAGCTTTGTCGATGTCGTAGGCTTCTCAAAAGTAGTCATTGTATTTGAGGTTGGTCATGGTGCCGATGTAGAAGGATCGATACACACTGCCTTTGACTTACCCATTGAATGTTTGATAGGAGACATAGGTCTAATATCTAGATGGGTATATGGGAGGATGAAGTCTCTCAATAAGTCAACTTGATTGACATATTTGAATGGCTCTTCATCTGAAGGGACCACATGCACTTGTCCCTCATGCACATATTTGATACATTGGTGCAAGATCGAGGGGATGCAATGCATGTCCCTTATCCATGATCGACCTAGGAGAATATTATATTGCATAGCACCCTCTAGCACATGACACATCACAGGGATGGTTTTTAGCCCAACCTAAATAGGAAGGACTATAGTGCCTACTATCAAGCACAATGCATCATTGAAAGCTCATAGTGTAAAATTTGAAGGTACGATATGTGACTTAGGCAATTTTAGATGTCCTAAGGCCTTTGTGGTGATTATGTTGATCGATGATCCTATATCAATCAACACCCACTTGAAAGGAGTGTGGTTTACACATGCAATGATATGAAGTGTAAGTCCACTATAGCAGTGGAAACTATCTTAATTTCATGATCATAAAATTGGATCACAGGTTCCTGGCACTACTGCACATGCCCCACAAAATTAGTGAAAGCTTTAGGATCTTGGGGTTGAACTTCAATGGCCCTTAAGATGTCCATTAGCATCTCCCTATGCCTAGGAGACTATTGTATTATCTCATATATTGATAATTTTTTGAGGTTATTTGTAGACTCTGGATGAGTCTATTCCTAATTATCACCACCGATCTTGTTGGTGGGCCTAGAAAGGGGTTCTACGTTAGCCTTTGCTAAGGCACAACTTGAATTCGAATAGGTGCAGGAGGATCTAGTTGGTTGTACCTCCTATTTTTGGTGACCACATTCACCATACCAATAAATCCTTGCATAGGTGGTTCAATCCACACTTGGTTGACTTATCCAACATTGTTCCTCGATGGCTCATGATTCGGTAAGGGATTTTTGAATATTCCCATATTTTGATTATTCAAAGCCAAGGGATTATCAATAATCAACTCATTCCTATCAATCATATTTTGTACCACATGTTTGAAACCATGGCACACTTTGATATCATACCCTTTTTTATGGTATGGGTAGTAATGATCTTCCCTATATCCTTTCGATTTAGGGTGATTAGGATCGAGCAATTGAACTTTAAGTAATGTTAAGGCCTTAGCCTCACACAATTGATTGAATATTGATGCCAAAGTCTCAGACAATGGCGTAAATTGGTGAGGTGGGTGATATTCTTTATCTTTGCCCTACTTTTTGTTGCATTGATTGTATTGCATAGGGGAGGTTGTGCCTGATAGTTTTATGATTGTTAGCTCTTATCCCCCTTTTGAAGGTTTAACATGACTTGATTCACATGTGCAGGCTTGGCCTAGTGATTTTGATTCTTCATGTTCTTGTTGTTCCACTCCTTTATTCAGAGTTTCAAGTCACCTTCTTGTAACTTGATATCCTCTATGACCTTGGCTTGCGCCAAAGCCTCTTCGAATGTTTGGTATTGCTATAGTTGTAACAATAGTAAAATGTGTTTCGCATAGCTCTTAGTAAACATCCACATCAACTCTATAGTTGGGATGGAGAAGGGAAGTTTAGCCATCAATTTCCTCCATCTATTGCCAAATTCTATGACTAGCTCATCATCGAATTGCTTTAAAGTAGCCAGGTCATAGATTGGTCTTCTTCTTGATGCCAAAAGAGAAGCATTCAAGAAATGCATTCACCAACTATTCGAAGTTGGTGATGCTATACCTCTTCAATTGATTATACCATTCCAAGGCTAGGCCTGAAAGGGTTATCACAAAAGTTCTTAGCAATAAGGCATCATTATTCTAAATCTGGAAACACAGATTCATAAAGCTAGTCACATGTTCTTGTGCATCATCGTCACCCTTGAATTTGTCTAGCTTAGGCATCTCGAAATGTTTGGGATATGCTAGGCTAGGGACCGAGGGACACAGAGGCTGATTGTGAATTTTTTTAGGGTAGGCTTTTGATAAGTCATCCCTTATTTCTCAATAGCTTTAACCTTTTCAGCAAGGGCTCTGTATGCTTGAGAGGATAATATTTCCTCTTCTCTAAGAGATCTCTATGGAGCTAGTGGAGGTAGATTCCTTTTAGACCGAGGTGGATGATTGTGCTCATCATCCACATCTATAGAGGAGGGCTCAGGATATTGTTGATCTTGCTCATCCCTCTATGATTCTTCATACTGACTACACCCAGGTTGTTCTAGAACTTGGCACTATTGTTCCCTTGGAGTATGCTAGGGTGTATGTCAAGTATGATTTTCAATTTGTCTAGGGCATAATTTTAGCTATGATACAACACGTCTATGATGTTGCTCCCTATACTCACTATGAGGAGGTAGATTAGCTTGAGCTAGTCTATCCTCTCTCTCTTCATGCTCCTTCTAATCGAGGATGCATTGTTCTCATAGGTACTACTCATATAAACATTATCAAAGCAACATTTGATATTGAGTGTCCTCATGCTCGAGGTGCTCATGCTCTACATGCACATCTTCCAACTGATCTTGGAATATGCATTATCTTTGTTCTGAAGCAAGCCTATGTGATCGATCTACAAGATCGGCTATGTAAGGCCTTTGAATTTGTAATTCTGTATGAGGAGCCTTATGAGTATGGGCTCCAACAGACTTATTTGCTACACTCTTGCCCTTGTCTGTGAAGATGGCATTTGTGTTGTGTTGTTGTTTGTGCTCTGTGCTCGCATGCGTAGATGGGGCATGTGCGCTATGGGAGCACTTTGAACATTCTCCTTATTCATGGGTATGCCTCTCTATGTCCTCACTATGTGTGCTCTCAGAGTGAGAGTGAGCAGTAGAGGTCCTACACCCTAATCTTCCTAGCACTTGATCTAGTCCATTGAGTTGACTAGTTTTCCAAGGTTCATTAGGAGGTGTGCCATTGACTCCAATAGTATTGAGATCTATTGTGAACCTTCTAGGTTCATTGTGATTTGGAGTCCTTGAGGGTCTGCATTCTGATGTAGCCCTATCCTCTTACCCCTGATTGGGTGGATCTTCTCTATGCCTATCATGTGATGATGGGGGTCTTGAACCACCCTCAGTTCTATCATGAGAGGAGTGTGTATTACATCCTCTAATTAGGGTATTCTGATGAGAACCCCCATGCGTCGAGTTATCACCTCTAATGCTAGTCGAACGTCATTTGAGAGCATTATATGTAGGAGGTTCAAGCTCATTATTCTGTGTGTGGTTTGGAGCTTTGATTTCTACCTCGATTGTGTGTCGAGGGTGGCCTCTCCATGTGTTAACCATGATTTGTGAACTTATCTCGTATGTAAGTTTTAAAGAATACAAAGTATACAAAGTGTTTATCTCATTTAAAAATTCTTTGTGTATCCTAAAATTATTTAGTGCATTTTGATTTGTTGAGTATATAATCTAAATCTCATCGTGTTTTGCAATTTATTGATGATATTCTTAGATAGTTAAAAGGTTTTCACCTATATACTCACAATGACATAACTCAATAATGACATCCAGGTAGTCTATCCCCGAGATATGGAGATGAAATCCATAATCGAGCAAGGAGCATAGGTACTACCGATTCTCACCTAGCACACCATGGTCAGTGATACACCCCTCCAAAGAGGAATGCATGCTATTTTCCATGGATAGGATAGTTCTTGAATCGGCCTTGGCCATGGATGGGTCTCGATAGTACAATGTCAGATGAGCCAATCGAGTGGTAATGACTTCCACTATTGGTCTCGATCAATGGGTTGGATGTGAGAGCCCAACGTCATTGATGTTCACTTTGAATCATGGTGTGTGTGGGTTCTTTTTAATTTTGCATAAATGAAATATGCATCAAAAAGCATTCATGATTCTTTTCCTACATGCCTAGAAAATAATGTTTTACTTTCAAAAATATGCAAGGCTAGATGCTCTTTACTTTCAGAGAATGCACATGCAAAATTAAAATGATATTGGCCTTTGGATAGGCCCCAAACAAGAAAACCTAACACATAGTTTAACTAGTAGTCATTGTTCTATGTAGGGCAATAGTCTTGGCCGCTAGATAGAAAAGTAGCTAGAAATCCTAGCCGCTGGAGACAATAGTAGCTAATAGTGCTACTGTTGCTAGCAACAAATATATTTTTCTATTATTTCCCTTATAATTTTTCTATGTGACCTAATTAAAGCCTAGAATGCAGAGAAAAACACAAAAAATGAAAAAGAAGAGGCAACCTACCTAGAAATCCTCATCCAGTAGAAATAGGTTGCTTACTACTTTGCTCAATTTTTTTCTAGTCATTGTTGCTCAGTGCAGCTACGATGCTAGTCACTATTGTCAACAGTGGTTGAGACTGTGCACCACTATTTTCAAACATGATTGGTACCTGCACACAAAAAATAGTAGATCAGCAAAAGCAAAAAATGTGGGGTTTCCACCATGATCACCACTGTAAAAGGCTTAAAAAGCATATATCTATACTAATTGCAACATGATAATCAAAATTGAAACAAAGAACATATATAACCAAATTTACAATAAAGAATACCTCCTTTGTATTAATCAATGGTGAAAATTGGTTACATATCCATCCCTCTTAGGGATACCAAATTTGATACATGTATACAATTGTTTTGATCCCCTAAATGGGGGTGATGTACTCTAAATGCTCTTTAGGTCTCCACCAACTTTGCGTGAGGGCTTACTAGGATGCCTCCTTCTCTATTGTCAAGAGGAATGATCTTGAATAGCTTTGAGTCCTTTGAAGAATCTATCACCTGCATGCAAGGAAACAACAAAGCACATCAAAAGCATATGAAACCTCTCATGATGAGGCTATTGTCCAAGAAGATGCAAGAAATGAAGCAAATACTTAAAGAAAGCATGAAATGTATAAATATGCTTACAATATTGACAAATAAGCATAAAGCATGGCTTGAAACATGTAAAGAAACCTAGAAATGCATATAATCTAGAAAATTAAGCATAAAAGAACTTAATCTATGAAAGCTTATGAAAGAAAGCATGAATAGCATAAATGAAGGTAAAGCTACCTATGAAACTACTAATTAACCATGGAAATGCCTGAAATAAGACTAATCTATGCTAGATTAACCTATGGCTAAAATAGAGGATTAAGCTCATCAAACCCTAGCCACTGATGCTCAGAGTAGCTAGCTCTATTAGCCATGGTTGATAGCCGCAGCTAAGCCTGTGGGCCATTGTTGACAATAGTGACCATGGGAAAAGTATCCTTTCTCTTGAAACTAGGGTTGTAGATGCTCAATTCTCCATGTAATTGATGGTCAAGGGTCGCCTTCATGTCTGAACATAGATTTGTGGTTGAATTTGTGTGAATTCATAGTGGATTGGTGTGAATTGGCAAGCTTGCTCCTCAAGCTATTTGAAACTCCATTGGCATAGCAACAAATGTCATTCTCCAATTTGGCAGCACTTCACTACTCCTCAAGGGTTGTGAAATTAGTCATCAAATTGGTAGAGCTTCGCTACAATGAATTTGGGATCTTAATTACCTCTTTGAGGGGTCTATAAATAGACTCCTCAAATCCCAATCTTGGCTTCTCAAGGAAGCCAAGATCAAGAAGTTGTTGGCCTGAGCAGTTGGGAGGAATCCTCTGGAAGCTTCCTCACCCAAAACCGCTCCAAATCCATTGCAAATTGGTTATTGCAACTGATTTTGCTCGGCTCTGGTAGCCCGAGTTTGTTATAGGGCTAGCCATTGTTGCTCAGCATGGCTAGGACCCTAGCCATTGTTGTCAACCAGCATTGAGATCTTAGCTACTGATGTCATCAATGGCTAAGGCTGAATAGGCTTAGATTACCTAAAATGAGTGATTAGAATCACTTCTTAGCCTTGGGAGGGTCCAAGGTCATTCATATGGTCTGCAAAGGTGCCCATATGAGTAGTCTCCTAAACATGACGTGTTTTAGGTGTCTACAAATTTTGAGAAATACAATAGGTTGAGCTAATACCACTTGATACCCATCCATTATTCTTAATTTGACTATTTGTGTTCTATTATTTCTTCCACATGCTCCTTTATTTTCTCTTAGATATGATTGTGGTTATTGTATGATTTAGAATGTTTCTAGAAAATATTCTAAAATACAACATGGTATCAAAGACAACTTGAAGCAACGACACTTAATCATGGAGAGGAAATCCTTACAACAACATCATTTGATCATGTAAGAAGAATTTCTCTTTTTAACAATTTAAGAAAAAAGGGAAGAACAAGAAGAAGAAATTTCTCTTCTATTTTCAAAGAGAAATTTCAAAAAATTCAAAATTTAAATTTGAATTTTGAAAGAAAAAATAATGCCAAAAATGCACTTTAAAATTCATAAAAAATAAAAGGGATGACAAAATCTGCATGACACATTTTTTTAAAATTTCACCCACATATCAAATTTATTTAAAAACCTCACTGACCAAAACTCTATTATAATGCATGTGCCTTAGTTCGTGTCAGTGTAATAGGAAAGGTGTTCTATAAAATAGAGCATGTTCATTGTTATTTTCAAGTAGCATTGGAAGAGACGTTATATAGTGCAAGCACTTAGGCATGAGAGTGTGTGAGTTCAAATTGCATAGGCATCAATTTTGTTTTGTATTTAAAAGGAGTTTTAGCTTCAATTGAGATTTTAAAAAAATTGCATTCTCTTTCCTTTTCAAGTGAATAATTTACGTAGTGGCTAGCCCAAGCCATTAGTGTCTTCTCCCCTTCAAGAGGTTGTAGGCTTAATTCCACTTGATGATGTTTTCTTTTTAATTTTAGGCACATCTCACTTAGAAGTGTTATTATCCATGAACAACCCTGTATTTTTATCTCAACCAAGCTTGTGGGTAAAGTGGTTAGCATGAAGACATCGACATCTTTCTGTTCTAATGTTTTTTTTATTTAGTTACATGGTGGAATTGGTAGCCACCATGATAATCCGTGTAGCGATCCCGAGGAAGCGACGCACTGTCGAACTACTCTTATTTGTGAATATTATTTAACTTATTCATATTTAATCATGCATTAAATGAAAGATACAACCGAGATACAAAGAAAATTAATAGATAATATTTTTTATTGCTTTTTCTCAAGTTTGGTTACATATAGATCCCTCTAAGGGATTTCCTTCTTTTGATAAATATTTTACAAAGTAGGGTGTCATATATATGGTGTCCCCTCACAAGGGGTGATGCACTCTCGCAGGCTTCCCGATGGTGCACACGAAACTATATGAGGGCTTACAGATGCCTCCTTCTCCAAGTCTGGTTCCTAGAGGGATCCTTTTGCTTTCATACATTGATAACATGTCAAATGTACCTATAGTCTTGCAAGCATGAAAACAACAACAGACGCTCAGCTATCCAAGATTACCTCCTTGGATGAGGTTGTTAGCAATAACCCTAATGATAAATAGAAATATGCTCCATGAAAATAGAAACTAATGCTATAAATGCTAGTAAATGCGATAAACCAAATCTATGCTAATGGTGTAAAAGCAAGTAACAAACTAAATGAAAGAAACTAATACAAAGAACCCTAGATTAGGTCGACGGGCTACTGTCCAAGACAATGGCCGCTAAGATGAAAATATGTTTCTATTGTTCCAAGGCTATGAATCTAAGCTTGTTACCAATGTTGAAATGATTGTTGTTTCTTGTCCGATGTGTTGAATATCCTATAGATGAAAAACCCTAAATTGGTTAGCACTTCATTGCTCCTCAAAGGTGCTCCAATTTGCTCTCCAATTCGACAGGGCTTCGCTACAAGAAAAGCTCTCCAAGTCTCTAAAAGCTCTCCTCTAAGTCTCTCAATAATTCATCATTCTCATCCCTTGGTGCCTTTAGTTTTGCACCTTATAATGTGTTTTAAGCCCTAGGTCAATGTTAAAACCCTAGGATTGATTTTTTGCATGCACACTAGATGTTAGCATGAGAATTTTTGCCTTTTTCTGCCCTTGAGAGCTAGTTAACTGGTGTCTAAATCAAGACATGAGTCTTTCATTTAGACTAGTCATGAGGAATCATGCAAAGTTATCCCCACTCGAATTTATTGCATGCAAACTGCCACTTCCACCCAAGATTAGGCTATATTGGTGGCAAAATGCATTTTAGGGTTTAGTCGTTGTCATCTGTAGTGACTAAGGTTTGGCCGCTCTGGGCTATAGTGGCTAAGGTTTGGCCACTTTGAGCTGCAATGGCCAGGATCCAACCACTCTGGTCCATAGCGGCCAAGCTTGGATGGGCTAAGAATACCCCAAATGAGTGGTGAAAACCACTTTTGATACTTGGAAGGTCCCAAGGTTTAGTCACATGATCTATGAATGTGCCCATGTGAGTAGTCTCCCTAAAAATGACATGTTTTAGGTGTCTATAGATGCCCCTTTTGTGATGTGTTGTGTGGAAAACACAACACGGAGCAAAAATGTAGACTGCTATGTTTGTAGGGTGTATGATGATCATTGATTTGATCAACATTGGATGGCCCAATCATGCAAGATGGTGTGCATCCTTGAATCATTTCTTCAACCTGATTGAAGGCTTAATTTAGCATAGGGCTTGCACATGTTCACTTGCACTTATTCCTCAAATGTAATCGAGTAGCTTATGTCGCTACAACAAAACCGACCAGAGGAGAGCTACAAACTAAAAATGTCATATTTGCTTATGAACCCAACAAACGGGGAAAGTTTTGTAAGATTTTTATGCAATGATTCATAGGACGAACACAATTTTGATATGATCGAGTGATTTTTGGTTGACTTTGATTATTATTATTTTAAAATTTTAACTACCCCCTCACACAATGAATTGGTTTGGGAAGGGAAATGAATGAAGCGACAAGTCACTTGACCACTTTGACTATTTTTGGTCCCTTCCTAGTGTTTGTTATTTCAATGGGAAAACCCCCATCCAAGTGTGATTCCAATTGTTTATGATGATCATTCATCCCTATCCCGAGGAGTGGTCTGACCACAAATAGCCTTCTTAGGGAGTTATGATGAGAGATTTTATTTATACTTGTATTGCATCACTTGGTTCAGTGTTTTGTATCATAAGAGAATTAGGATGATTCCATCATACCCGTGGAGCAGTCCGACCATCTTGGTCTTCTTCGGGATTGAGGAGGCACATCATAATTCAAAATGAATAATTTACCCCAAGTAGCCTTATGGTAACTTACTCATCTCACCGAATTGCATGGAGTGCAAATCATTGCAACCGCTGAGTTGATAGAGTAGGTAACTGAATACAAATCTTACTCGAGATTTGTTTTTTATGTGATTTTTTTGTTATTTTGAGCATTGTGATGATCAGGGACCATCAAAATGTGTTTATTTTATTTTTTTGCTATTCATCCTAGAAGGAATCTTTTTTATTTTGCTTGTGCTGCTAGCCGTTGTCAGATCCAGCGGCCCCCAAATACCTATTTTTGGTCGCTCTCGACTACAACGGCCAAGAAGTGCAGGCCATTGATGATAAAAGTGGCCAAGGCATAAATTGGGAAATATAAAAGGTAGCCTAGGGTTTTGACTTTTCATTCTTCCAGCTAGCGATTTGCTTTTCAGAGCTCTGGAGAGAAAGTGATGTTTGCGACTTGGAGTGCTGTTGCATTGGAGATTATGGCTACGTAGGGCGAGACATCCATGAGTGGAGGAGCCAGAGCTTCTTGGGTATGCTTTGAAACCTTAACCCTATTTGTTTCATTTTTGGGTAAAAATGAACCGCACTAAGTAATCGGTAAATGAACTCCATTAAACTTGTTGGCAACGAACCAAACCCATAGTTAGGTTTAGTTTAGGATTTTTTTTGGTGGGCTTGCCCCTATTTTGCAATTTTCAAAATTTTTTGGTGTTTTTGGCCTAGGGCAAATGTTGCTTTCATGTTGCTCGTTGGACACTTTCACACAGAGCAGACATTTCTTCCTACGACTTGGTCGTTGTCGATTGCAGCGACCAATTCAAAACCTAACGATCAAAAATCTGATCATTGTGGTTTGGTCGTTGTCAGCTTCAGTGGTCGATTTCTGGCCATTGTGAGTGAAAGTGGCCAAGAACCTTAGGCAAAATATTTTAATTTTTCTTGATTTTTTTGAATTTTTGGGATGATTAATTGATTTTTTTATTTTTTGAGTTACTTTTCTACACTTTGTTGCATGATTAGGTGCATTTATTCCTCTTTCATTTAGACTTAGGATAGTCTATCTTTGTTTGCACAATTTTTTATGTTTTATTGTGATTTATGCCTTAGATGCACTGTAGTTATGCTTTGATTTTTATCTTTAGATTCTTTCTGCTCAGGCTCGGGACCCAAAGCTCTTGAAGGACCTCCTACCACTCATGAATGACATGGACTGGGAATGGTTTAAGGCCCATGGATTGTAGTATGTGACCAGGCTACCCTCGATTATGTCGGATCAGGCCTACCTCACGGCCCAGGCTCACCGCTGGGATTCCCGAACTAACACTTTCCACATTCCTACTGGTGATATGACCATCACACTAGAGAATGTATACAGGATTTTCCGAATTCCCTTTTATGGAGTGGCCATTATTTCTTCGACCACTAATGATCATGATGCAGTCTTTGTTCGAGTGTTCGGGAGGTATGCTGCAGATGCCTTCAAGGACACCAAGTTTGGAGGTGTATCTATTTTACGTTGGTACAGGGAGCATGTCATCTCTGAGAGGCATGCAATGTTGTTGATGGTTATCAGTAACATCCTTTTCCCAGATTGCTCAGGCTTGAGGTTCCCGTGGAACCTCCTTGTGATGGTTCAAGATTTGGTGGACAATGAGGAGCCTATCATCTATGCATGGGGGAGGTCCTTGCTAGCACAGTGCTATGATGAGTTGTATCACATCCACCAGTGGGGTCGCATCAACATTGCTTGTAGCTTGCTCCTATAGATATGGGGATGGGAGCATATCCGTATAGATCATCCTAGAGGGCTCCCAATTGAGATTACTACTATTGATGCTAGGATGCAGTGTTATGCTGCCATATGGGCTCGAGAGCACGAGAAGCGCAAGAGCTATCCTCATGTGGGGGAGCTCCCCCATTACATTACCACTTTCACCTCCCTACAGGCCAGAGATATCATATGGTATCCATACCATGAGTGTTCGGTTTGGGATGATCCAGATAGATTTACAGTTAGGACATGGCGTGAGCAGTGGCTCATTGGCTGCAAAGTTGGCATTAGAGAGTATTTATTCCATCTCAAGTTCTTCATCAATATGTATTACAGTAGGATGTCCCATTTGTCCCATTTTTGTACAAGCACCTTACAACAGAGGAAGATCTTCCTCCTCCATTGATCACGAAGCTCACTGATGAGGAGGATGCCCCAGTAGTTGATGTAGGAGTCACTAGGAGAGTTATGAATGCATTTGCACAGTGGTGGGGGGATCGATTGTGGCATGGTGATGGTAGTCTGGGCCATGAG
The DNA here is from genome assembly GCA_028583015.1 of Wollemia nobilis. Lineage (NCBI taxonomy): Eukaryota > Viridiplantae > Streptophyta > Pinopsida > Araucariales > Araucariaceae > Wollemia > Wollemia nobilis. The sequence continues at coordinate 13,993,839 of JAQPPZ010001844.1, forward strand.
GATGATGGTAGGGATGGAGGCACAAATCCAGTAGGGCATAGAGTCCGAGCTAGGACTAAGGGATGGGGCCAGCCAGTAGAGCAGGTGGTAGTGGAGGAGTAGGAGGCTCCTGAGGAGGATGAGGAGGACTTGGATCTCGAGGAGAGAGATTCTCCTTTGAGAGCACAACTGCATGATGTAGAGGCCAAGCTCCAGTCGGCCAAGATCTAGGTACAACAACGTGATGCTATCATAGCCCAGTGAGATGCTACTATAGTACAATGAGATGCTACTATAGAGCAACTCATGACTCAGATACAGGCATTGCAGGCTACTATCGAGGGCGGTGCTACCAAGATGCAGGTTGTTGTTGATCCTCCTACACCTCAGGGTCCCATAGGGATAGATCCAGGGGTTAGATATTGCTGGTCATGTAGGCCACATCGCTTCTCTCGAGATGTAGATCAGGAGGCTAGGAGCCACTCCTAGGGAGAGGACAGGTGCAGGTGGATCATAGGCTAGTGGGTGCTCCACCTCAAGGTAGTATTCCATCCGGCCTAGTCAGAGGACCCAGACTCGCATAGAGAGGCCAGCAGGCTCACATCACTCCACTCGAGATCCAGCCACAGGGGGCGGTGCTGCAGGGGGCATAGGCCTAGTATTTGATTGATGATGCACTAGGCTTTTATTTTTGAGGTCAACTAACCTATATGAATGTAGCCTTCGAGCAATTTTTGTACATCTTGGTACTTGGTACACACATTTTGAGACTCTTTTAAGACATACATTTATATGAGATCTTTTCATTATACCTCATTATGTGTGTCATTTATTGCTTATGTTTTTTGTTTTACTTATGTGATGTGATGATGGCATTATGATGAGTTGATGTATGTGTTAGATGATAGATGATATTTATGATGATGCGGATATTTATATGGATGCTTATGTAGATGCTTATATGATCTGATTATTGTGACATGAGGTGATGTATTATGAGTTGATTTGATGGTGGATTTATGCTTGTATGCATAGGTGGCTTGTGATGTGATCTTAGATGTAGATGGATGATCTATGAAATTATGTGTTTATGGATGCAATGTTTTCATTAAATGCATGTTTAATTTTGATTTAATTGTATGCATCTAACTTATGTTATGATATGGTAAATATGAATGTGTCATGCATGTCTATATGATGTTTAATCTAATGTGAATGAACCTCGTATGCTTTAATCACTTAAAACATAAGGAATGCATATGATATGATTTTAACAATCTAAATGGGTGATACCATAGAAAGTATAACAATCATGAATGTAAATAATCATTCTTATCATAATAACTAATTATTTAGGCATTCATATGTGAAATGTAATGGTGTGGAATGTATGTAATTTCTTGATAAACTTATGTAATTTAAAAGATACAAAGTAGTCAGTGGTCGTCTAAACATCATTTCTGACATCCATCCGGTATCTATCCTACTTTGTTAATACCCCTTAATTTACAAAACTTCATAAAGAAAATTGATGATGTGATTGATGATATGATTTGTTGCTATGTAGGAATTTTTGAGGTTTTTCTTGAGACTCAAACACTCTAGTTACCCTATCAACAACTGCGTACTGACCATTCAAGACTTTTGAATAGCAAGGCTTTCATCATGGACCTAGATATTCATTATCCCTATGTGTGCAAATGAATATATTTAGATAGAACTCAAGCATTTCCTTCGATGTCAGGCGGGATTCTTTCAGCCCATTGCTAAGATCGAGGATCCTCAATTGTTCATCTTATCCTGTGTTGGACTTAGTAGGACTATACCACTAGGTAGCATTGGGTTACCTAAAGCTAGCTCATTCGCATGCAAACATTGGTCTACACAAATGCAAGATGCTATTGTGATAGACATATCATCATGCATAAGGGTATCACCATTGCCAGGCATGGTTGTACACCAAACCTGTAATGGGGATCCCCTTCCAATTTTGTACAATGTTGAGAATTCCAGGGATTCAAGCTCCATTCCCTTCTTTTCTTCATTTCATTTGGGATACTTGCTCATGCTTAGTGATGAAAATCACTATTTATTTTTGATTGATTTTTCTTTTTGAGCAAGGGATTCATGTAGTGATGATAATCACTATTTGCTTTGTTTTTGTGCTTTTTGGTACTTTGAACTATGACTTTGGAATGAGATTTTGAATTTGTGCTTTGTTTTGGGATTTTTGTTTGTTTTAATGAAAGCAAGGGATTTATGTAGTGATGATAATCACTTGTCTCTGGGTAGGGTGGAACTTGTCCTTTTGTCAATTCTCAGCACCTTTGAACCAATCGCACAAGGGGATAAGCAAGGAAGATCCTTTTCGCTTAAGGCAACCTAGACTACTTTTGTAACTTTCATCTTTCCCTTGTACCAACTAGGATTTTAGTGTTTCAATTAGTGATGGGATCCTGAATATCTAAGGCATTCATGACTAGATCTTACTCTCTACTAATCAATATGGCTTCCCACAAAAGCTGATAAGACCACTAGATATGGTTGAATGACCAAAAAATCTTAGCCTATTCCTTATAACAACATGATATGGTTGTGTTGAAAAACACAATTACACACATGGATGAATGGATGAAGGTGGACTTGTGTATTTGTGGTTGTGATACAAACTGTGGTATCATTTGCAAGAGTGTGATCATAACATATGCAAATGCAATGGATATGCATGTTTGATGTTATGCAACTATATGGATGCAGATGTGAGATGCAACTATTTTTGTATTTTTTATTTTTGCATTGTTTTTGTATTTTTGATTATATTTTGACCAAAGGGCTTATTGTGCCTTTGGGGCTTTTAGAGTTTGACCAAGCGGCGTGAAGATACCCTTGGAGCATTTTTGATTTAGGTGACCAAGTGGCATGAGGATACCCTTGGAGCATTTTTGATTGAATTTGACCAAGCGGCTTGTTTACCCTTGGAGCATTTTTTATTGAATTTGACCAAGCGGCTTGTTTACCCTTGGAGCATTTTTTATTGAATTTTGACCAAGCGGCTTGAGGATACCCTTGGAGCATTTTTTATTGAATTTTGACCAATTTTGAATTTTTATGTCTTTTGAATTTGTTTATAATTTTATGACATATTTGAATGTTTTTGTATTTTATGTATATTTGAATGTTTTTTGTATTTTATGTATATTTGAATGTTTTTGTATTTTATGTATATTTGAATGTTTTTTGTATTTTATGTATATTTGAATGTTTTTGTATTTTATGTATATTTGAATGTTTTTGTATTTTATGTATATTTGAATGTTTTTGTATTTTAAGTATAAAATACCTTCAAATGAATGATATTGAGAGGCTCGGGCTCTTCAACACCATCCAATGATGTGAGGCGATATGCCCCAGGCCCAACCTTCTCTGAAATCATGTAGGGGCCTATCCAGTTTACCGTAAATTTGTCTCGTAGGTGCGGCGATAGATTTGAGTTATGTTGGTTTTCTTTGAGCACAAGATCCCCAACTTTGAATTCTCTCAAGTGGACTTTACTATTGTAAGCTCACGCAAGGCAATCCTGATAAACATGGAGATGCTCCAAGGCATTGACTCGATGTTCATCAAGAAGCGTTAATTGATCAAGGTGACCTTGTCGTGCGGTGTCATCATCTATGAAATCCTTCAACGCTATGCGTAGGGTTGGAATTTCCAACTCTAGGGGCATGATGGCTTTAGTGCCATATACAAGTGAAAATGATGTTGCCCTAGTGGACGTCCGCATACTCATCCTGTATGCCCACAATGCCAGAGGCAATTGCAAGTGCCAGTCCTTATGATTATCTTTCACTATCTTCCTCAAGATGGAGACTATTATTTTTTTTGAGGCTTCTGCTTGCCCATTTGCTTGTGGATAATAGGGTGTTGAAAAACTATGCTGAATATGGTATTTTTTCATTAAAGCATACACATTTTTGTTCTTGAAATATGGCCCATTATCCGATATTATTTTTGAAGGGACCCCAAAATGACTTATGATATTATGGAGTATAAACTTCGTAATCCTTGGTCCAATTATTGAATTCAAGGGGATCACTTTGACCCACTTGGTAAAGTATTCAGTGGCCATTATGATGAATGTGTGTCGACCTGAGGATGGGGGTGAGATCTTCCCCACTAAGTCTAGTCCCCACTATGAGAAGGGCCATGCTTCCTGGATGGGTTGCAAGGCTTGTGATGGCAAGTGAGTGAGGTTTGCATGATGTTGGCATTTAACACATTTCTTGACATACTTGCAATAGTATTTTTCCATAGTGGGCCAATAGTAACCCATTCTCAAGATGCACTTAACGATGGCCATGCCACTGAAGTGACCACCACACGTGTCATCGTGGGCTTGCAAAATTGCCCAAGATGCTTCCTGGGGCTCAAGACAACGAAGGAGCATTCCATCGTAGCCTCGTCTATAAAGGATATCTCCTAGCAAGATGTACCTCATTGCCTTCTATTTAAATGCTCATATTTTGGCATGTGACAGGCCTTGTGGTACCATTCCAAGTTTTAGGAAATCCCACAATTGGGAAAGCCAATCTTGATAAGCCACAACTTCTATGGATAAAATGACATGTTCCTCCTATGAACTAGAATATGTGAACACATATTGAGAAATAAACCTGTGGTGAATGGTTGTACCACACTCTGTAGGGCCTTGAGAGATCAAATATTCCCAAGATGCTATTTGCAAGAAAACTCTAGCTCTGAAGGACCAATCCTAATTTGGTTCGATCTGGATCATGTTGATTGACTCTTGATTGTCAATAGCCTCATGTTGTATTGTTGAGTGCACGAGCACTTTAACGTGAATGGTTGTGAAATCAGTAGATGGATTCTGAGGGATTAAGGATCCCAAAGATGCCATGGTATCTACAAATTTTTTTGACATATGAGGGATTGCCTCGATGTCATACCATTCTAGTCGAGCTAGGTAAGTGTCAACAAGCTCCTTGTAAGCTTTCAAGAGTGGGCACCTGCATTGGAAAAATCCTTTGACTTGATTAACTATGAGAAAAGAGTCACCAAAGATATTCAACCTTTTAATGCCCATTGCAATGGTTTTTTGGAGTCCCAAGATTAGGGCCTCATACTCTGTGTTATTTTTTGTGCAAGGGAAGTCTAGCTTGAATGACAAGGGAAATGGAGCACCCTACGATGTGATAAAGACTATCCCTATGCCACCCCCTTGCTCGCACTTTGAACCATCGAAGAACAATGCCATGTCTCTTTCTTTCTTAGGTTCTTCGAGTTCAAATGGATCTGATAATGCGAAGATCGCATCATCAGGCAATTCTATGGTGAGAGGCTTGCTATCCTAAAGAGGTGCCTCTGCTAATTGATCTTCTATGACTTATCCCTTGATGGAATTTTGTCTTATGAACTCTAGATCAAATTCTATCAATAGCATGATCCACTTTGCAATATGTGTGTTGTGATAGGTCTTGTTCATCATATACTACAAAGGGTTTTGTTTGGATATGATGTAGGTCGTATGGCTCAACATGTAGTGTCTCAACTTTCTGGTTGCAAAGACCACTGCTAAACACAACTTTTCTACATACGCATATCCTAGCTCATAACTCACCAAGGTGCGATTGATGTAATATACGACTTGCTCTTTGTCTTTTGCATTCTTTTGGGCCAACATGGTGCCCAAAGTGAAATCAGTAGCCGATATGTATAGTAAAAATGGTACGTCTAGCCTTGGTGGAGCCAATATCGATGGTGTTTCCAGGTAAGTTTTGATCTCTGCAAAGGCTTGTTGGCACTCTTCATCCCAATGAAATGGGACATACTTGCATAGCAACCGATTCATGGGTCGACACTTGTCTAATAACTGAGCAATGAACCATTTGATGGATGCTACCTTGCCTTGTAGGCTTCTTAACTCCCTAATGTTGGTAGGGGCGGCCATTTCCATTATAGCCTTTACCTTTGCAAGATCGACTTCAATGCCTCTCTTAGAAATGATGAACCCTAAGAGCTTTCTAGAAGTTATGCCAAACACGCACTTCTTAGGATTCAATCTAACATTGTGCTCAATGAGGCGATCGAAGACCTTTGTAAGGATTTTAGCATGCCCTTGCCACAATAAAGACTTGGCCAGTAAATCATCAATGTAATCCTCCAAGATCTTATGCATATAGTCATGGAAGATGTATGTCATGGCCCGCTGATATGTGGCACCAACATTCTTTAGGCCAAATGGCATCACCTTGTAACAGAATATCCCCCATGGAGTAATGAAAGTAGTCTTGTGTTGGTCTTTAGGTTTGATCCATATTTTATTGTATCCAAAAAAACCATCCATTAGGGAGAGCATCTCATGACCTACGGTGGCATCAACAAGAGCATCTATGTTCGGCAATGGGAATGAATCCTTTGGAGTTGCCCTATTCAAGTCTCTAAAATCCATGCAAATACGGACTCTTCCATCAGGTTTTCCCATGGGCACCATGTTCGAGACCCATTCGGGATAGTCGATGGGAACTATGAAAATCGCATCCAATAGTTTTTGTAACTCGTTCTTCACCATCAAAGCGATGGTTGGATGCATTTTCCTCAACTTTTGCTTGATTGGCTTCTTCATGGGATCCAATGAAAGGTTATGAACCACTAACTTTGGATCAATTCCTGGCATGTCTTTGTAAGTCCAAGAAAAAATATTTGGCCTCTCCTTAAGGAGAGGGATTATGATGGCTTGTTCCTCTGGAGATAGACTTTCTCCAAACTTAACTTTCTTTGGTTGAGTAGGATCATCACTGATGTCCACCTCGAAAGTTGCTTCTATAGCCATATGTGACCCATCCTCCAACTGGTGAGGCATGGGTATCAAATGAATGTCATCGATGGGATTTACAGGTCCTACTGACTCAGGATCCAAACCAGCATGGAATACGTCATATGCACAACTCGATGCAAAATGAAATGGTTGTAACACCTCATCATTAGGGAAAAGGTCCTCAGGCTCTATGGGTGAATCAACATGATCCCAATCAATAGCCTCTGTATCAAGACACAATGGTTTAGTAGGATATGTTGGGTTATGAAGTGGAGTGGTCAAATCAATGGAGATTGTATTTATGGATGGAATGAAACCTCTAGGACCACATGGGTGAAATCTTGTCTCATAGGTTTCTCCTCCATACTCGTGATGAGGCTCTAGAGGGAAAGGAATCTCTAGATCTAGACCATGAGAAGGTCGGATAATAGGATCATTGGGTTCTAAGAGCTCCTTGAACGTAGGCAGAGGGGATTGACCGCACGGTGAATGGCAACTAAGTCGATAGGTCTTCCCAAAAACCGTAAGCTGGGGTCTATGGCACGAAGTGCCGCTTCTCTTTCTACCAACATGTTGACTTGCTGCAAGTGGTGAGGCCCAAGATAAGCCATCTCAGTATCATCTTCAAAGTCATCATCACTTATCCAAAAACCATTAGCATTGGTATGTGGTCCCAGCACAAGGGGCACGTGTCTTGGCCTCAAGTAGGCCATATCTATTTCATCCTCATATTCTTCGTCACTTATGAAGATGCCATTTGCATTAGTGTCTTGCCCCAAGCTATGGGGCCACTACCTTGGTCCTAGGTAGGCTCTTTCTATTGAGTCCTCTGACTCATAGCCACTTTCATCCGATATGTACCCACTCTCGTTGTGGTCAGACCAGGCAAGGCTTTGTAAATAGTGAGGCCCATGATAGGCTAAGTTGGCTTGTACTTCATCATCACTTACCTCATATCCATTTTCTTCTTGCTCTTCATCCCAAAAGTTGCAACCTATTGGGATGGCATCAATTGTGAAGCTTGGATGATAAGTCTCGAGTGGTGGTATGTTTACCATGGCCACTTGTATGTTACTTGGATGTCTTGTACTTGGTGGGTGATAAGGAATAAAATTGATGTCTTCTCCTAACCCCAAGCTTAATCTATCCAAGGATACTGCTAGAGAGTCATCTCGACCTCTGATGTGATAGCCTAACCCAAACCTGTTAGAGGGAAGCTGGTATTACGGCTCGAATGGCCACCTATGCCCCTACTCATATATACCAAGACCATAGCCATGCCAATGGCAACGTTCAAAGTAGCTTAGAGCAAACTCGGGATTAGAGAGGTAACAAACATTAACAGTGAATAGTTCATCATTATCCTCTTCTATGTCTGTAGACTTATGGGTGCAGTCCAGACCAACATAGACAAAGTTGGTATGGTTGGGAGGGATTCCAAGTGGAACCACTGTTCCCACTGGTGGTCTTAGGTCTTTCGACCATCCCATGTCCTATGAAGACTCTATGATGGGCGTGAATGTTATGTTCTACACAAGATACTCTCCTATCCCTATGCTTTCCAAGTGTATTATCGTATGTGATGTGGATGATCCTATAGACGACACTAGTGAAGCGGGTTCTAGTATCTCCTTAGCTTGATCTTGGAGATCTTCTTCTTCCATGGGACTTGGAATTTTCTCAACGGCTATGGTTAGTGCTTCCTTGGGATTTCCTTCCTCAACTAAGGGCACCTTTAGCTTCTGATTGTATTTTTGTTTAGATGTTGATGGTCTCTTAGAAGCATCGGTCATTTTGGGTGCAAGATGAGGTGTTGATATTGATGGGTCTTTTTGTACCCCTTTGTCTCTGTCATCTAGTTGCGTAGTTGGAGATGAAGGTCCTACATATAGGTGGGTAGAAGGAATCACAAATTCTCCTAGAAAATCCACCTGATGGACATATTTGAATGGCTCTTCATCAACCAACACCACATAGACTTTGTCATCATGCACATACTTGACACATTGGTGTAAAATCGAAGGAACACACTTCATATATCTTATCCAAGGGCACCCTAGGAGGATGTTGTATTGCATGGCCCCTTCCAAGACATGACACATCACAGGGATGGTCTTATGCCCCACCTTAATAGGTAGGACTATCGTTCCCATAGTATTGCATAAAGCATCATTGAAAGCTCTTAATGTGTAGGCTCCCAAAATGATATTTGACTTGGGGATCTTAAGGTGTTCTATTGCTATCATTGTGATGATGTTGATTGATGAACTTGTATCGATCAAGACCCACTTAAAAGGTAAATCATTGACTAATGCAACAATGTGCAATGGAGGGTCTGGTAAGGTAGTAGGCACTGTCTTAATCTCATGATCATAGAATCAAATTACAGGTTCCTAGCATTGTTGTACTTGTCCCACAAAATGCGTGAATGCATTGGGATCTTGTGGTTGGAGCTCAATCGATCTCAAAATCTCCATCAAAGTCTCCCTGTGCTTTGGGGACTATTGTATGAGCTCATAGATAGATAGCTTGGTCGGAGTCATTTGTAAGTTTTTCTCTAGTCTACTTTGAACAATTACCACAGGTCGAGTTGGTGGACCTGGAAGGTTGTTCTACCCCTACCTCTGCCTAGGTGCAACTGGGACATTGATTGGAGCCGTAGGAGGTTGTGGTTGACCATATCATCTAGTCCTGGTAGCTATATTGACAATTTCAACCATCCTAATGCACCCATGGGTAGGCATATCAATTCGGACCTGATTGACTTGGGCACCTTGCCCTCTAGGGGCCTCATGGTTTGGCAACGGGTTTTTGTATATGCCCATATCTCTGTTATCGGGAGCCAATGGGTTGTCAACTTTAAGTTCTCCCACCTCAATCATGTTTTGCACTTGGTGCTTGAAACCAATGCAAACTTCAATGTTATGCCCCGGTATCCTGTGATAAGGGTAAAATTGATCTTCCCTATATCCTTTTGTCTTAGGATGGTTGGGATCTACGAGAGGTATATCAGGAAATCTGATCTTCCCAACCTCGCTCAATTGGTTGAAAATTGATTGCATTGACTCTGATAGAGGTGTAAAATAGCGAGGTGGCTTGCGTTCTCTGTTTCGTCCTTGATTGTTCTTTTGATCGTAATTGGTTGGTGGGGGCTGTGCTTGATAATTATGGGGTTTCTATGTAGCCCCATCCTTAGGTGCAACCAATACTACTTGATTAACTGGAGTAGGGTTGACCTGTTTCTGCTTGTACTTGTCATTCTTGCCATTTTTGTTCCACTCCTTGTTTCGGAGCTTAATGGTTCCCTCATCTACTTTTATGTCCTCAATGAGTTTGGACTGTGCCAAGGCTTCCTCAAATGATGGATATTGTTGAATTTGTAGCAAGAGGGAAATGTGTTTAGAACAACTCTTGGTGAACATGCGGATGATTTCTTTCATGGGGACAGAGAATGATAACTTTACCATGACTTTTCTCCATCTATCCCCATATTCCATTATTGGCTCATCGTCATAATGTTTTAAGTTGGCCAAGTCTGAAAGGTTCACCTTCCTTTTAGCACCAAAGGAGAAACGCTTCAAGAATGCGTTTACTAGTTGTTCAAAACTGGATATGTTGTGCTTGGGCAATTGGTTGAACCATTGAGTGGCAACGCCCAAAAATGTCATGATGAAAGTTCTTAGCATAAGAGCATCATTGTCTTCAAGATGAAAACATGCATTGATGAAATTGGTAACATGCTCTTGTGCATCCTCTTCACCCTTGAAATTTTCTAACCTAGGCATCTCAAAATGCTTAGGATAGGCAGGGCTAGGGACTGATGGGCATAATGGTTGGTTGTGTATTTTACTCAATGTTGGTTGGTTCCCCACCATCTCTTGTTTCTCAAAGGACTTCATATTTTTAGTGAGTGCCTAGAATGCCTTTGAGGCGAGGAGTTCCTCTTCTTGTAGGCCCCTCATAGTGGTAATGGGGGTAACCCTATGTGCACTTGACTTGTTCTATTATCTTCCCTCCTACGAGGGGATTCAAGATGTGTTTGATCTTGATTTATCATATTTACCCTTTCTCCACCAATTTGATGTTGTTCATGATTTGAGGGGTGGTTTCATTGTGGGATTTCTTCTTGTCTAATGCACCCTTCTCTTGGTGAGTCAGCGCATTTATCTCTTTGATGATCATTGCCATTGGTTTGTAAATTGATACGAGCTAGTTGCTCAGCTTGTTCTCTTAGATGCTGCTCATGTTGGTGCAAAAGCCTTTCTCTTTGTTTGTCATGCTCGAGAGCTTCCACTAGCTCTCACTCTTTGCATAATGCATTTTCTAACCATCGCATGTAGTCAGATTGCACTGTTAAAGAAGACTCATGTTTGTCTGATTCTGTTCTTGTGGTTTTGATTCGCAGATTCCTCGAAGAGGTCTCCATTGTTTCTTTGCTCTTGCTAGCTACTATAATATGTTCTGTGTGTTGATAAGTGTCTCTATGGTTAGACTCTACATGAGACTTGCGGAGTCACTCTGAAGCATCCCTAGATTGAGAGGTGCGCTTAGAAGTAATAGTTTGTGAACTTCCAGATGCAAAATTTTTTGTGGCTACGGTTCTGGGAGGTGGCCTCGGATGAAACCGATCCAACTCATCTAACTGTCTTGTTTTCCATGGTTGATCCCTTGGGGTGCCATTTACTCCAATGAGGTCATGATCTATTGGAATCCTTCCTCTTGTGTGAAGGGTATCTTCTATTTGATGTCTATGACTGGATGTGGCTCTAGTTTCTTGCCCTTCAATGGGTAGACCTATTCTCAATGTCTCATGTGAAGTTTGAGATGTTGTGACTCTTGTGTGTATTTTTGGTGATGAGGGCTTTGTGGCCCCACCTACCCTCCATGAGGATGGATATGGGGAAACCTCATCATCCCTATGTGAAGAATGGGGTCTAGAACCCTTCTTATGTCCATGTGGGGAGGAAGCCCTTGAAGCCTCCTCATGTCTTTGAGAAGTTTTTGTGTGTTTAGAGGAAGACCTTGAGGCTTCCTCATGTCTCCTTGATGATGATGGTCATGAAGCCTCTTTGTGTTGTTGTGATTTAGTTCCATGATTTGACTCTCTATTTGGGGTTTCTCGAGGAGAACCCCCAAGGGTTGAATTATCACCCCTTAGACTCGTGGAACTATGTCTCATGGTCTTATGAGCATGCGGTTCAATGTTACTATGACTTCGCCTATGGGTGCGTGTTGCTTCAGATTCTCCCTCGGTATTGGATCGAGGATGTTTACTTCTGGTTTTGACCATTGTGCTTGTGAATTAGTCTTTTGGATTGCAATTTAGAGATAGCCAAACAATATCAAGCAAGTGTTTATCTTGATTACCAATTTATGTGTGCCCTAAACTGTTTGCTGTGTTTTCAATGCATTGTTGTTCTTGTTTCTTGCTCTTGTTTTGGATTTAGAATAAGGAGACTCATCCATAGTGGGAATCAAGAACACCCATGCCAAACATGATTTTCTCAAAAAGAGACTAGGGTACACTGCTGAAGTCCCAGTGGGGGGTTCGCCTAGCTCTTCCACTCTGAACCAATTGTTCCAATAGTGGGAGATAGTTTGAACATGAGTAACTTAGTACCACTATAAAGAAGTTCCCAATTCCATTCTAAGAAGATCTAGGGGGCAAGCCGGTGGAAGGAGATGAATGCCAACATCACCGGACTGAATTGAAGGTTGGTGATGAAATCCAACTCCCCAATGTTTAAAACATGTGTGTGTGTGTGGGGTTCATTTTAAGTTTGCATAAAGTAAAATGCATCATACAATAGAAATGTATCTTTCCTATATGCCTAATACAAATGACATTTCGATTTTCAGAAATATGCATAAACTAATATGAGTTTCATGGATGCACTCTATTTCATGCAAATATGGCCTCTAGCAGGGCCTCAAGCAAGCAAACCAACACATAATTTCTAGCACGCTAGATTCTAGGGTGGACTTTACAAGCATAAGCCACTGTTCCTAGCAACGCCTAGTGGAAATCTAAAAGAAAAACCCTAAAATGCGCAAGATGCAAGTTCTTTCTTTTCCATTCCTTAGTTTCCAAATTGAAATGTGTCTTAATTTCATTATTTTAGGAAAACAAAAGCAGACAGAGAACCATAAATCATCAAAAAAGTTGTACCAACCTCAAATCCAGCTCAGAGAACCACTATTTTATCCTCTGCTGCACTCCAGTTCTGGCCGCTGTCGACCAGAGTGGCTGATTTTTGGCCGTTGTTAGCAGGAGCGGCTGACTTCTGGACGCTGTAGACTAGAGCGGCCAATTTTTGGCCATTGTAGAATAGAGCAGCTAAACCTACACACAAAAACATGGATCAATAAAGTGACAGAAAATAAAAACTTGGTGGGGGTCCCACCGTGATCGCCATCTGTAGCGACCCCGGGGAAGCGGCGCACCATCCAACTACTCCTATTTGCGAATATTATTTAACTTATTCATATTTAATCATGCATTAAATGAAAGATACAACCGAGATACAAATAAAATGAATAGATAATGCTTTTTATTGCTTTTTCTCAAGTTTGGTTACATATAGATCCCTCTGAGGGATTTCCTTCTTTTGATACAGATTTTACAAAGTAGGGCAGCGGATGTATGATGTCCCCTCGCAAGGGGTGATGCACTCTCACAGGCTTCTCGATGATGCACACAAAACTATATGAGGGCTTACAGATACCTCCTTCTCTAGGTTTGGTTCCTAGAGGGATCCTTTTGCTTTCGTATGTTGATAACCTATCAAATGTACCTGTAGTCCTGCAAACATGGAAACAACAACAAATGCTCAATTGTCCAAGATTGCCTCCTCGGATGAGGTTGTTAGCAATAACCCTAATGATAAATAGAAATATGCTCCATGATAATAGAAACTAATGCTATGAATGCTAGTAAATGCGATAAACCAAATCTATGCTAATGGCGTAAAAGCATGTAACAAGCTAAATGAAAGAAACTAATGCAAAGAACCCTAGATTAGGTCGACGGGCCACTATCCGAGACAGTGGCCGCTAAGATGAAAACCTGTTTCTATTATTCCAAGGCTATGAATCTAATCTTGTTACCGATGTTGAAGTGATTGTCATTTCTTGTCCGATGTGTTGAATATCCTGTAGATGAAAAACCCTAAATCGGTTAGCACTTCGTTGCTCCTCAAAGGTGCTCCAATTTGCTCTCCAATTTGGTAGGGCTTCGCTACAAGAAAATCTCTCCAAGTCTCAAAAATATCTCCTCGATGTCTCTACATAAAGTCTCTCATTCGATAAAAGGTCCCCTAGTGCTTTTAGGTTTACTCCTTATAATGTGTTGAGGTCTTAGGTTTAGGTCTAAAACCCTAAGACTGAATCCTGCATACAAACTATTTGTTAGCATGAGAATTTGAGTCTTTGTCTACCCTTGAGGGCCAGTTAACTGGTGTCTAAATCAAGACATGAGTCTTTCATGTAGACTGGCCATGAGGAATCATGCAAAGTTATCCCCGCTCGGCTTTATTGCATGCAAACTACCACTTCCACCCGAGATTAGGCTATATTGGTGGCAAAATGCATTTTAGGGTTTAGCCACTATCGTCTGTAGTGACTAAGGTTTGGCCACTCTGGTCTACAATGGCTAAGGTTTGGCCGCTCTGAGCTGCAATGGCCAAGATCCAACCGCTTTGGTCCATAGCGGCCAGGCTTGGATGGGCTAAGAATACCCCAAATGAGTGGTAAAAACCATTTTTGATACTTGGAAGGTCCCAAGGTTTAGTCACATGATCTATGAATGTGCCCATGTGAGTAGTCTCCCTAAACATGACATGTTTTAGGTGTCTACAATCTTAGCGTATTGTTCACCTCTATGGTTTCCACTATATTTTGTGTTGTCTGCCTCATAAGCTGATACATAGTACTCTACACAGTCCTCCCCTATAATTGCCATGCCACATTCATTTTAAACCTTTTACATTGTTGAAAGCACCAGGAAAGGTACAAGAATTTAGTTTGACAAGACTCAATATTTGAACCTTGGGCATCCATCTCCCTTATGAGGTTTTTCCACACCAATTGGTCTACACCTTGGACCTTCTAATGATCTTTAGTTAAAATCTCATCAATCATTTTTCTTTTCAAACTTCCAGGTACATCATGTCAGTATTCCATTAAAAATTGATGGAGATTCTAGTATCAATTATTTGTTGGGCATAATGGCTAGTGTAAAGGCATTGGTTCTCTTATTTTCATAAGTTCACAAGTTTAAACCTCATCGACTACAAAATTTAATCTATATAATTACTTAATTATATGTTAAGGAAATCCAATCCCCAATTATATGAGCATAGAGGTCAACATGAAAATGTTGGTATCTTATTACTTTCAAGAGGTTGTGGTTACAATTCTTACCAATGACAATATTCTTTTGTCTTATATGCTTTAAACATATTGCTTGATAACAAAATAATAAAAAAAATTCTTATATTTATAGTTGGGCATAATGCCTAGCACAAGTCTATGTTGGTATCTTTATCATGGTTAGAGGTTCAAGGTTTAAATCCAAGTTGGCTATTTTTGAAGGGTGTTTTCCCTTCTCTACACTTCCTTTTCTACTTGGTGGAGTATTTAATGCTCATACAAACATGTTGGTAGATTAACTAATTGATCTAACTTAAGGTACCCTTCCCTAGTGGATCAAGGTTTAATTCTCATTCCATTCACATTTGTTGACAACCATAATGACATGATAGTTAACGTTAACTTGCAAGCCAACGTGGATCTAGTTGGCATGTCCACCTTGTCCATCAAATTAGACCTTGATATATGAAATCCATTCATTCACCCTAGTTACACGATGGTAACAATCCCCTATTAGCATGTGACACATGGATACTTCTCATTTACCAACATTTTCTAAGGTTTGAAGGAGTTAATTTTTCATTACTTTTAGTGATATATACCCAATATTATAGAAAATATAAATTTTGCATATAAAAGTATCTTGGGTCCGTTTTTTAGATTGCATGGTTTTTTGAGCTTTATGCATTGGTGACATCAATTTGAAAATCTATCTTTTTTGCTAGAGAACTAGGGATTGTATTTAGGTCACCCACCCTTGACAATCATAACTCTCTTCTTTAGAGCTTTGAAATTTTAAAAATAGGTTCACTTCTCATATCAATTGAGATACTATAGCTAGAAACCTACACCATTTTACCTAAAATGTTTGAATTCTTGATTTTTTATTTTTAAGATTTTTTCAATTATCTGTGTGAATACAAATATTCCAAAATTTAGAATCCTTCTTGACATTTTCCTACAATAGCCTTCACAATACCAAAAATTCACATATACTATCTATGAATTGCATCTTAGTAGAGTAATATTCCAAAATATTGCACTATTATAGTCTGCTTTACCATATCTGGATTGCTAGTTTCCTTCTTGTAGACACCAAAACAGCACCAATCCGATTATGTGACAACAAGCGCTGATCGCATTGACACACACAGCCCCTAGGGCAGCCCCCAGAGGTTAAACAGTGGTCCTAACCACTCCCAAAAGTAGTTTTGGAGGTCAGAGGTCAATTTGGCACCTTTTTGGCACCTTGCTCTCTGCTCGTCCCACCCGGGGATGAATACAAACTGGCATTCGTCCCACCCAGGGACGAATAGCAGCATTCGCCCCAGGGTGAGGCGAATAGCAAGTTTGACTGGCAAAAAGTCAAACCTCGACAAGTCCGCCAGTTAACTGAGGCTTCAGGCCATGCAATTGTGAGGAATAGCTTTTAATCAAGAAGAGAGACTTTAGTCATGCATGTCTTTATTTTAGAGACCTCATGCAAGGAGATTCTAAATCAGGGAATTAGCTTTTCTCTCAAAATAGGACAAACAACTCAAGTGGCGCCCTCGCATGCGCAATTCAAACAGAGAGACCCTAGGTCTATAAATTGGTGAGTTTTCTCACCCAAAATATATACAGAGAAGGAGCATTTGAGCAATGAAGTGCTGCCAATTTACATACCTACTTGCGATTTGTGCCTTTCACATCCTTAATCTCTCATTCGAAAGGGAGGTTATTGGGTGATTATTGGAAGCACGAATCCGGACCCAAAACCCAATTTTTGGCCACAATATTCCACAAAATTTGTCGACAACACCCCATAAGAAGTTTTGGACCCATCCCAAGTGGATTGGTGCCGAAACAGTGTCCCAAACGGTGGGCGTTTTGCCCCCGGGCGCCCCCAAGCTGTCACAGTCCTATTCGCCCCACCCCGGGATGATTAGAAATATGTGATATATTTCTCTAATTTTTCTTTTGCATTTTATTCTAGATCTGTTAAATAGGCTGTAGTTTAAATTTCATTTCATTCTGAGCAATTTTGACCAGGTTTTTGTCATTTCTCGCCTTTACTAACTTGCAGATGGCACCAGAAAAATCTGGGTGATAGAGGCCAAATTGGAGAAATATGACCATCTGGGTCTTCCCAAAACACCCCCAATTAGCTAACCCCAACTTTTTAGGTCATTTGGAGCTTTCTAGATAGGACATTGAAGAGGGTGCTTTCTGACAAGTTATTGCAGGTCTATTCGTCCCACCCTGGAGCGAATACAAATATGTGAGGAATTTCTAGACTATTCTTTTTGCAGTGGCTTCCTGGTAACATATTTATGCTTCTATCAAAATTTTAGGTCGATCCGAGGTCATTTGATTATCGTTTTAATATTTTCATGCATATACTGACAGTAGGCCTTGGGAAATACATGCTTTATTCTATCTGCAGGTGCTACTAATATTTTCTGTTTCTTTGAACGTAGGTTTTTGACATCAGAAGAGTAGGAAGGAGTGAAAAATCATATACACAAGCGGCGGTGATGTTTTGGTCCGCCCATCTTACATGTGGGCACGCGGAAGAAGGATTGCTATCATGGATGTGATCAAGAAACATATTTAACGCTCCTATCCCCTAAAAAGGAAGGAGACGTATTGTAACACGACTTTGAAAGCACATCAATAAAGAGGACCCTATTCCATATTGCTTTTATCTTGTGTCGATTCGCTCATGTTCTTTCCTTTTTATGCATTCTTTCAATACATAGGCTTTTGGCGTTAAGTTTGGTTTTAGACGCATCGTATTCAACATATTCCTTTTTGTTTCCGTATCCTCGTGCTTTCAGTGGCGATCACGGTGGGACCTCTGTCCCTTGATTTTTAAGATTAACCTTCTGATTAAATTTGCTTGTTTTTTGCTTACAGGTACCAAGTTTTCCAACGTTGGACTGTTTTAGAGCAGAAATTCAGAGACATCCGATTTGGGCAGAGAAGAGGTAGAGGTCTTAAACACCTTCTATCAAAATTTTGTTGTTTGTTCTCTGGTTATTTTCTTGCATAGGAGAGTTTGAATGCTTGTTTGCTTCATTTATGCAACTTAAAAAGAACCCCACACACCACGTGGTAAGTTAAAACAACAAGGAGTTGGTCGTAAAACCCCAACCCTTGAGCAAGACCAACGGTGGATTTCATCACCACCTTGGCTTGAGATATTGCATACATTACCCCGATCGTGATTGTTGCTAGACGTAAATCCTGATGAAAGCTGACCAAGTGTAGCTGGGGTGATTCCCAACGCATGAGGATAAGTCTTCTATGGTAGGTGTCATAAACAGAGTGATTCCCCTTTCGTACCGCCTATGTTCCACGTACCATCTGCTCTCACGTACCAATAGTTTCCCTCACGTAAGGGCGGGTATATAGAGAGGTTGGTATATCGGTCTAGAAATGGTATATCGAAGGGGCGACCATTTTTTGGGAGTCATAAGAGCCATCATTTTGCATTTAAACGTTCTTTCCACAAACTTTCAAAACGAACATCAAAAACACACTGAACCAGGTTTAGGGCACACTTTTAATCGTTAAACGAGATAATCATTGTTTGTGTGTGTGATATTTCCTGTTTAGTGTAGCATAAGAAATCCTAAAAAAGATAAAAATCTACTCATCTTTAGGAGCACATCACCATGGTGTACACTCGTAGCCGAGCCCAATCACGGGCAAGCGCTACAGAAAGTGCACCAAGGGGGACAAGTCACCTCCGATATAGTCCTGAGGACTTGGTCATCCCGCCTTGGTGGCCTGACACACAAGATAGTCCACATCATGCCATAACAGAATAGGACTATAGAGGCACCTCTTTGAGGGGCACCCCCACTCAGCATAGGTCCTTTCAAGAAGAGAACCTACACGTAGCACTCAACATAGACAGGAGACCTCCCTTAGATGCTCATTATGAGTGGCCTAGTGATGAAGTGTTAGAACAACAGAGGGTCCAGAAGGAGGGGCCACATGATTTCGTCATCCCTCCTCTACCCCAGATTACTGTTAGAAACACTAGACCAAATCTAGAGTATCAGGCTTTCCAGACAGGGCAAGACAATTCTGCCCGCACTTTGCATGCATATGAAAGAGAGGATGAGGAAGATTACCATGTTCCTCAAGAGTAGTACATAGCATGGGAGTGATGTACCTCCATGCCTGCCATGTATCAGGATCACCCATTGAGGCTACAGCCTCGGGTTAATGCAGCTAACCTCGATAGAGGAAAGCAACCCATAGGGGTCTCGGATCACCACGACCGAGATAGACATGTAGGAGAGGCATCTAGGCTTCCTAAACAAGAGACGATGGAACAAATTGACTTGGCATTTGCCAGACATGCCACCCGCCAAGCGCAAATCATGCAGCTTAGGCAAGATCAACAATAGTTAGAGCATCTGTACCGCCTTAGCAAAGAGCGCATTCAACATCAGACAACCGAATTGCTTCATAACAATGTGCCTACGAAGGTTCCAATCCCTCGCATGCATAAAGTAGAAGTGTATGAGAGGCATAACCCCTTGGTACGAGACAGGTCCACGCGACCTTATCAAGTATTGCCTCCGAGACCTCCTAGACCTGAGCGGGAGGCCACTCCCCGAAACAATGATGGGCACCCTCCGCGGGCACCCACCCATGTGTATAGGTCTCGGCCAGGCACTCCTCAAGAAGCCTATGAGGAGTATGAACAAGAAGAAGAGCGGGCTGAAATGCTCTACCAAGGCAGAGGGGTGCTATCCAGCTACCTCTCAATAGGCCTCAAGTTCCCCGTAACCCACAATGGGAGCAAACTAAGGAGGAAGAAATTAAATCCTCTGATGCATATAAAGCGCTGCTAGAGCGCTTAGAGTCTATGGAGATCAAGACTTCTGGGCCCCAAAATCCCACTTTACGCCAACTCCATAGTCATCCTGTGCATCCGTCAGTGCCGGCACCTCCATACCCGAAACACTTTAAACTACCCCAGTTGGCACTCTTTAGAGGGGAGGAGGATGCCCAAGAGCATGTGACTAGATTCCTGAGCCAGTGCTTTGGTATTCAGGACAATGATGCTTTGTTATTAAGAACATTTATAACCACATTCGTAGGCCCTACCTCGGATTGGTTCACCCAATTACCGAAACATAGCATCAGTAACTTGGATCAGCTAGTGGACGCGTTCCTCGAATGCTTCACCTTCAACACTAAGAAAAAGGCATCATTAAGTGACCTAGCTAGCCTCAGGAAGTATGAGGAAGAGACCATGGTGGCATACGGGAACCGATGGAGGACGTTGCTTTCAAAGCTGCCTTACCTCCCTCCCATGTCAGATCTGACCCAAATGTTCTCAAAAAGCTGTTTGAGATCGATCTCCATGCTATTGCAGCTACAGCAATATGCCAGTTTAGAGGAAGCTCTGGCGCAAGCCAGAATCATTGAGGAGATTAAGATACAGGATGGCGAGATCACCAAACCTAAGAAGAAAGAATGGACCAAGAACACTAAAATAGGGACCACGCCACCGAAACCCATTGCGGTTAATCAGGTTGCTATCAACGTCCCTAAGCCTGCACAAGCAACACAACCTCAAAAGGCTAACTATCAGGTGGTGCCTCCTAACAACTATGAGAGAGAAAACCAAAGGCAGGAACAAAATCAGTAGCATCGCCCTAGGCGACAATTTACTCCTTACACAGAGTCCAGGGACTCTCTGTTTGACCGCTTGTCAGCGGCGAACTTGATCAACCTTCCAGAGATTCAAACTATAGACCCCAATGCACCGAAGCCTAAGGGGTACCGAGAGGACTTGTACTGTAGGTTCCACAGGCGTAAGGGACATGATCTTAATGCATGTTGGAAGTTCAAAGGTTTGGTACAAGACCTAATCGACAACAAGACATTGGCAGTGGACAACCCCGTAGCGCCAAACAACCAACATATGGGAGTCTTCAAAGACCCCTTGCCTACCCATGAGGCACAGGCAAAACCTCTTCAAGTCAATGAGGTGCAACAGAATTGCCCCATGCAGGGATATGTGGGGATGATAAGCATAGTGACTAGGAACAAGAGGTACCTAGGAGCTGCACCCACGATAGCCACAAGAGAGGTTCCATCGACGTCACAAACTCAACAGCACCCTACGCAACTTCCCCCGCCTAGACCAGTGGCCACGATTCGGACTAGACTTACCCAAAGTCTAAGGACCACGTCGGCTAGGCTCTCCATATACGAGCTCATTCAACAATCAGCGCCCCATCGGGAGGCTCTAATGGAGATTTTAAAGGCCATCGAGCTGCAGCCCCACGAAGCGAACTCTTTCAACAACTTTGTGGGACATGTAAAACAATGTATAGAACCAGTCATCACCTTTAGAGAAGATGAATTGAAAATAGTGACTGGTGATGTGGCGGATCCACCCCTGCACGTTATTGCATGGGTCAACGGGATTCCGTATAAGAGGGTGTTGGTGGACACTGGCTCATCCAGTAATATCATCACTACAACAGCACTAAAACATTTGAAGTTGCCAGCATCTCACATCGTGGCCTCCACTTATACACTGCGAGCATTCAATGATGCAATCTGCTCGACAGTTGGCACAATTGTCCTACCTATCCAAGTGGGACAAAAGACTATTCATACATTGTGCCACATCTTGGAAGGTGAGATGGCTTATAATATCTTGTTGGGCCGGCCTTGGATTAGGGACATGAAGTGTGTCCCTTCAATAGCTCATCAGTGCCTAAAGTATACATTTGAAGGACAGGTGCATGTAGTCCCGGTAGACTTGGAGCCCTTCAAATACTGCAATACAGTGCAATTCATGCCGCAATCGACCCTTCCATCAACACATTTGGATTTTTAGTTGAATCCATCTCAACAGGGTCCGATTCCATAGGCATCTCCATTGATTAATCCATCGAGTCCTCAGTCGGGTCCATCTTCCTCCGCTAGTCCTTCAACAACGATGCCACCTACGGTGGCCACATCCAAGGACAAGGGAAAGAAACCCATAGAAGAGGAACCACCTCTAGTCTCAACCATCTCGATAGAAGAGATGCCTAGCAGAATGGAAGTCGAGATGCCTAGTTCGCCCCACATGGAGTGGACTCAGGAAGGACTCCCATTCGCTCCCCCTCAACCGCCAACGGTCACCGTTGAAATGGCCAACATGGGCCTGGGGGAGTATCTAGTGAGGAACATTGTAGCAACGCCCACACTTGAGTCCATGCAGGACATGGGGAGGCCTCGACTCCCCATCGGCTCAGTGGTTCCTTTAGGCTACCCACCCAATCAGACAAACTTTGTTTATGGGGGCCTGGATAATGGCGTTGAAACTTGTATGCAAGAAGATGAAGATGAAGAGCCCTTTGTGGAGGACGTCAACTATCTGTCCAACCCTGATTTTGCTTTAAGATATCTTGGCCAATGCAATTGGCATGGATATGGGTTGGGTAGGTATGAGCAAGGAGTGCGTGTTCTTTGCCAACCGAGATATCAAATGTCGTATGACAAGTCAGGAGTAGGGTTCAACCACCCCTTGCCCCTAGACATCTTGGTGGAGAACATGCAAGGCCTAGGGATAGGCAACAAGGATGGGTTGGCATCAGATCCATATGCCAATCCTAACACAACCTATACATTGGGAGATTATCTCCCATTGCTAACAACCAACCTTGTTGACCATAACAACCCTTTCCCTTCGATCGAACAGGGAGAAAATTCGAGGACTCACCCACAAGAGGGATATGGACAAGACCAAGAAGGGTCTTCGAGAGGATGAGTCGGAGTACGAGGTAGCACCTTGGGATCCTTTCGAGTCTGATAGCAATCATTCACAAGTATATCCCATGGATGATGATCAGGAGAGCTTCCGACAATGTTCCCTTTGGATGCTCCATTTGAGCATATGCCACCTCAAGAGAATCAGGTCCCCCCATAGAGAGCGGAACAACCTCGATGGGACCACATTAATTTGCTCGAACAAGATGAGCCTCATATGTCGCAAACCACTGTTGGAGCCAACGAAGGCCTTTGGATCTCTGACAGTGATTACGAAGATGAAACCGAGATGGCCTATCTCAACCACATGCGATAGATGCAACAACAATATCCCTTGGACATAGATGACATGTTTGAACACCTACACATAGGGCCAAGGCATAGGTGGCACTTAAACCAAGCGTAGTTATAGCAATTACTGCACCCGCCACTCCAGGTACACAGAGAGCATCTTCCGCCTGGAGACCCTATCAAACCATCAGTGCCTAGGGTGGACCCTGTCTTCGTCTCCACACATAGGGCCGATCCATTTGTGCCAGTACCCATAGAGCCAGATCCGGAGCACAAAGATCATCTAGGATGTCCGAGTTACAACACCCATGGTAATGGAGACCATAATCATTTCATCAACATGATCTCCATTGATCTAACCGCCCCCATCCATGATCCAGCCGACCCGACATGGTCATTGTATCTAGACCTAGATGCTATCGACTGGGATCATGCTGACACACCGCCATCCCCATCAGAGTACTGGCCTTGCGGTGGGATGTTCCATTTCACCCCAGGATAGACTCAGGATGTCTTCCATGCTGAAGAGGAACCTGATGTTCCAAACGATGATCTAAATTCAGCAAACGATATCCACTTGATCCCAACTCCACACCAGTTGGAGGATGGGTCCCACATGTCGGTCGAGGAGACGACTGACGTAGACATCGGCTCAGATCCAGTGAATTTGCAAATCATCAAGCTAGGGGTAAGTCTATCCCCCGAAGAGCAAGCCGACTACATTGCCCTTCTCAAAGAGAAGAAGGAGGTTTTTGCATGGTCATACAAAGACATGCCGGGACTAGACCCGTAGCTAGTCACGCATAATCTAACGCTTGATCCGACAGTCAAGCCAATAAAGCAAAAACTACGTAAGATGCACCCAACAGTGGCCTTAATGGTCAAAGACGAGCTACAAAAGTTGTTGGATGCACAGTTTGTCATCTGCATGGATTACCCACCATGGTTGTCTAACATGGTTCCCATCAAGAAGCCCGACGGGAGGATTCGCATATGCACCAATTTTTGAGATCTAAACAAAGCGAGTCCTAAGGATGATTTTCCCTTGTCGAGCATCGACGCATTGGTAGACGCTACAGCGGGCCACGAAATGCTTTCCCTCATGGATGGTTTCTCGGGATACAATCAAATTCGTATCAATCCCGAGGACCAACTAAAAATGGCGTTCACAATGCCTTGGGGGACATTTTGCTATAAGGTCATGCCTTTTGGCCTTAAAAATGTTGGCGCCACCTACCAACGTGCCATGACGTACATCTTCCATGATTACATGCACAAAACTTTGGAGGATTACATGGATGATTTGTTGGCCAAATCTCTTTTGCGCCTAGATCATCTCGATGACTTAAGCAAGATCCTCGATCGCCTCATGGAGCATAAGGTCAGACTAAACCCCAAGAAGTGCGTATTTGGCATCACATCCGGAAAGCTCTTGGGTTACATAGTCTCTAAATGAGGAATCGAGGTAGACCCACACAAAGTCAAGGCAATCCTTGAAATGCTTCCCCCAACTACCATCAAGCAGCTCAGGAGTCCGTAGGGAAAGGTCACGTCGATCAAGCGCTTCATAGCACGAACTATCTGACAAGTGCCGACCCATGAATAAATTATTGCATAAGGGGGTAACATTTCACTGGGATGACGAGTGCCAGTCAGCCTTTGATGACATTAAACAATACTTGGCTTCGTCGCCAGTATTGGCACCACCTAGACCAGGAGTGTCATTCTACTTATACATCTCGACTCTCGAGGTGGCACTGGGCGCCATGCTGTCCCAGAAAAATGAACTACACAAAGAACAGGCTACTTACTATCTTAGCCGCACCTGGTCGGTTATGAACTTAACTATGCATACGTTGAGAAGCTCGCTGGCAGTGGTGTTTGCTACCAAAAAGCTATGCCACTACATGCTCAGCAATACGATGTATGTTGTGTCTAAGGAGAATCCATTGCGATACATGATGAGTCGTACTTATCATAGTAGCCGCACGATGAAATGGATCATGTTGTTGATGGAGTTTGACATAGAATTCATTGGACAGAAATCCATAAAAGGTCAAGTCATCGCCGATCAACTGGCAGAGGCTCCTCTTGAAGACGATCAGCCTTTGACCATAGAACTACCTGATGATGGGGTTTTTCATGTTTCAGAATCGCCAGATTCTGATGAGCCTGAGTCACAGGCTGACATGACCTTATTCTTTGATGGTTCTAAATGTGAGCAAGGAGGTGGTGCAGGAATTGTATTCTTCACTCCACAAGGGGCTCCAATGCCTCTATCATTTAAATTAGACTTCCCGTGCACCAACAACAATGCAGAATACGAAGCCTTGCTCATAGGTCTTCAGACAACAATCACCATGAACATTAAACGTTTAAACATCTTTGGTGATTCATTGTTAATTGTCAATCAAGTAAAGGGGATATTCCAATGTAAATGTCTAGTTCTACAGGCCTACAAAGCCCTTGTGGACAAATTCCTGGCACAACTTGAATGGTATGACATCGAGGCACTCCCTCGATCATCGAATCATTTTGCGGATACTATGGCCTCCTTGGGGTCACTAATCCCGCAAGACCCTTCTGGTGAAATGACAACCATTCAGGTTAAAACATTATCGCAATCCTGCGATGGAGCGTGCAAGCTCTGACCTAACGCCAGGAATCCACTGATCCCAGATTGAACCATCTCAGGATAGGTTCTCTCGAATCCATGATTGTCTGACTCGAGCCAACTAGGGGTCCTTGTTCTCCCCGACCCCTCTTAATAGCAACACAACGCTATTTTTACAAGTTCTTTCCCGCTCAGCTTTTGCTAGGGATGAACTTCAAGAGGGATTGGCCGTTCATACCATCGAGGTTTCTGATCAGCAGGATTGGTACACACCCATAAGGGATTACCTCAAGCTAGGTAACCTCCCACTTGGATTGACACAAGCCACGAAAAGATCATTTAAATAGAAAGCGGCAAAACATGTCTTGTTAGGAGATATTTTGTATCGTCGAAGCTATGAAGGAATCCTCCTCCATTGCTTGGACCTAGCAAGAGTCCGCTTGGGCGATCACCCAAGCACACGATGGTACATGTGGTGGCCACTTCGGCGGTATGGCCATCGCAAAGCGCATTCTTCGCATGGGCTATTATTGGCCATATTTAGAGCGAGATTGTTGCGCATATGTAAAGAAGTGCGTGAAGTGTCAACACCATGCTAATTTGACACACGTGCCTTCTCAGGCCTTGCAACCGATCCAATCGGCTTGGCCTTTTTCGTAGTGGGGCTTTGATCTAATCGAAAAGATCTCCCCTGCGTCGTTCGGTCATCACACGTTCATCATAACGGCCACAGAGTACTTTACCAAGTGGGTGGAAGCAATTCCGCTAACCTCTACGATTGGATCCCACATTGCGGAGTTTATTTTGCATAACATCATATGTCATTTTGGTATTCCATCCAAGATCCTATCGGATAATGGGACGTCATTCAAGAACAAATATGTGCGTGCTTTGACCACAAAGTACAAAATTCAGCACAGTTTTTCAACACCCTATTATCCGCAGGCAAATGGGCAAGCAGAGGCGTCAAACAAAATGCTAGTCGCCATCCTCAAAAAGACAGTCGCAGACAGTCATAAGGATTGGCACATTCAGATCCCGCTTGCCCTATGGGCTTATCGCACTAGCATTCGGACGCCCACTGGGGCAACTCCATTTTCGCTGGTGTATGGCTCCGAGGCAGTCATGCCTCTTGAGTTGGAAATCCCTTCCCTGCGCATTTCAATGCAAGAGTTCATCGATGATGACACTACGCGGTAGGCCCGGTTAGACCAACTGACGTTGCTCGATGAACGATGCGTCAATGCTCTCGAGCATTTGCGTATCTATCAAGAGCGACTTAAGAAAGCATACAACATGAAGGTCCACCTAAGGGAATTTTAGGTTGGTGACTTGGTCTTGAAAGAGAACCAACAGAATTCTAATTTGTCGTCCCATCTAAGGGACAAGTTCACGGCAAACTGGTTAGGTCCTTATGTGATTGACAGTAGAATAGGACCTGGAACATACCGGCTCGCCTCTCTTGAAGGAATCAAGGAAACAGAACCCTTGAACATCAGTCATTTGAGGCCATTCCACATCTAGAGAGCCATAGTCCAACCAAAAGCTCCAAGGATTCTCATAATCGCTTGGTCAACCCCAAAATGCCCCAAAGGTATCTATAAACCCTTTGGTCAACCCAAAAGCTCCAAGGATTCTCATAATCGCTTGGTCAACCCAAAATGCCCCAAAGGTATCTATAAACCCTTTGGTCAACCCAAAAGCTCCAAGGATTCTCACAATCGCTTGGTCAACCCCAAAAATGCTCCAAAGGTATCCATAAACCCTTTGGTCAAACACCAAAAGCTCCAAGGGTTACCATAACCGCTTGGTCAAAATAAATATTCAAAAACAAACAAAAACAATAAAATCATCAAAAATAACAAAAAAAATTGCATTTCAATTCCATGCATACTCATAAAAATCAAAATACAAAAATATAGGTTGCATTAGGCATCGCATCCATACATTGCATATTTGTTGGTCATACAAGTCAAAAGCACCATAGACTTGGCAATTCCATCATTTTCCACATCAAATCCATTTCATAAACGCATACATCCATAATAACACCATCACCATTTTTTAGCATTAGTCAGTTGTCTCCTAATGTATATAGGGTTTTCGTCATTCAGTTGTCTTTAAATTTCTAGCCAAAAACTGTACAAAGTTAAACGGATTTTACAAGGGAAAGTTTTACTTGGATCACGCCTTGTTACGTAACATCCCTACACAAGTTAAAACACATAAAATAATTCCTAAGTTGTGTGAATGCAAGAGAAACCTACAAAGCAGTCTAGGGTACCATAGGTGAAAGATTAGCCTGTTCATCCCCCTGTGCGAATGGTTCAAGAATGCTGAGAATTGACAAAAGGATGAGCTCTTCCCCATCCATTCCCCCTAATAAATAGTGGTTTTCACCACTACCAAAATCCCAATCACCATTGGTCCCCAAAGTTGTAAGGATTCGTACTACACGTCCCTGCCAAGGATGGGTAGTCATCCCCAAGGCCTAAAAGGATCAACGCCATTCAAAAACAAAATTCCCACAAGCCATCATCACAACCATCTCCAATCACCTTTGGTCTCAAAGTTGTAAGGATTCATACTACACGTCCCTGAACAGGATGGGTAGTCATCCCCAAGGCCTAAAATATCAATGCCCTTACTTCATAATCTCCATCATCCCCTTTGGTTCCCAAAGTCATAAGGATTCATACTACACGTCCCTGAACAGGATGGGTAGTCATCCCCAAGGCCAAAAGGATCAAGGCCATTCATAAGCCACAAACTTACAAGCTCAACCTTACAAAGCTCAAAATACAAAATCAAATAACAGTGGTTATCACCACTATTCAAAATCCTTGCTCAAAAAGAAAAACAAAGAGAAAAATAAATAGTGATTTTCATCACTATGTAGACGAGCAAGTATCCTAAACCATTGAGCAAACACACAACCTGAACTTGAATCCCTAGAATTCTCAACATTTGAAAACCATCTAGGTGATCCTCATTACGGGTTTGGTGGACAGCCTACCTGGCAATGGCGGTATCCTAACCGCATGATGATATGTCACATTAGCTTTGCATGTGCGCAGACCAATGTTTGCATGTGGATGAGCTAGCTTATGGTACCTTAGATTGTCCCATGGATTAATCTTACTAAATACAACAATGGAGTTAGTGGAGCTAATTGGGTGATCCTCAATACAGGTTTGGTTGATAGCCTATCTGGCACTGGTAGTATCCTGACAAATACCACATAAACGAACTCAATTGCACACACAGGGATGTGAAATAACTTGGTTAAATTCAAGTCGGATTTATACCTTGTTCAAAAGTCTTGCGAGATAAATGTACAGTCTTGGCTAGTTAGTTAAAATATCTGAATCTCAGAAAAGCTTAACTACATTTTAAAACAACTGGTACATTTCATTTCGTACATCACCATCAAAAAATATGCAAAATACAAAAACAAAGTTTTCACATGCAAAGTCATTCCACAAAGTCATCCCATTAGTACAACAAGCCAGTCAAATCTTGCACAGTCTATGGTGCATCGACAAGTTATCAACAACTCATGTCATTCATTCCATTGGCATACATCATACAAATTAGAAACATCGCATTCATAATCGCATTTGCATACATCAATGTAAAAACATGTACATCAAAACAAACCATGAAAAGTGCATAAACACAAAAAAAGAGTCATCTGTATATATATCATCAAAAATACCCGTAGGCTACAATGAACCGGTCCTCTGACCCCGCAACAAAAAGCCAAAAACTCAAAAACCCCCAAGCCTAGGGCGTCGGCCACCATGATCACGCAGGATCGGTGCAACGGGAACTACCCCCCGTGGTGTGGGTCCTATGGGACCTCTCAGGGCGACTGTTGCTCACCCCTGCATCATGCCCACTAGTGCCTCCCTCATCTAGCCGCCTGTGATGAGACGATGTTGACTGCTCAGTATCGCTGTCTCTCATCCATGTTATTTTTAAGATTTTTTCAATTGTCTGTGTGAATACAAATATTCCAAAATTTAGAATCCTTCTTGACATTTTCCTACAATAGCCTTCACAATACCAGAAATTCACCTCTACTATCTATGAATTGCATCTTAGTAGAGTAATATTCCAAAACATTGCACTATTATAGTCTGCTTCACCATATCTGGATTGCTAGTTTCCTTCCTAAAGAACAAGTGCAACCACAAAATTATAATAAATAGTTTACATGAAAACACATTAATATTATAAAATAAAGCACATATTACCATGGAAAACATTGAAGTAACTCTTAATCATTATTTGATTCAAGCAGTCAATATTTTCTTGTCAGCTTCAACTAAAATTACTACTTCCTCTAACCATGGAAAAGAGAATTTAACTTCACATTCCTCAATTAAAACCCCTCTATTGGCTAGTCTATCTACAAATTTGATTCCTTCCCTTAATGTATGTGTAGATCTAATTTCGTCAAACTCTTTAGCAAAATTTTGGATTTCCACAATTATCTCTTATATGTTTCATGGAGCCTTTGCTTTTCTCAAAATTGTATTTATTACTATGAGTTAAGCGCCTTCCATCCATACTCTATTCCATTTCCTTTGTTTGCATATTTTTAATCCTTCTAAAGCTACCCAAGCTTCAACTTCATTACTTGTCTTAAATCCACTATTGAAAACGTAATGAGACAAAATGTCTCATCTATTATTTCTAATTATTCCTCCTCCTCCTATTAGTTCTATATTTTCTTTAGATGCTCCATAAAAATTCAATTTGACCAACTTCACATCTAGTGGTTTCCATTATATATTTTTTATCTTCTTTTTATTTCTCTTATACCTATCATAATTCCATTTTATAACTTGACTCCATATATCAAGGCTCTTTGGTTCCATATTAGGGATTGGGTGAGTTGATAAGGTTGGATTAGACTCCTCTATGACTAAACAAATCTTCCTTTTCATTACTTCCAAATTATTTTTCTTTCCTTTAAATATTCTTCTATTCATTTCTAGCCATGCGGTCCAAAGTATTGTTTTTTTATATATCCTAGATTGTCTATAAATCCTCACTTTTAAAAGTGCTCTTCTATTTCTTTAATCAATATTTAATTCTGCCATTCATCACCATGTATTTACCAAACATACTAAGAATCCATTGCCATAGTTTATATACTATTGAGCAATGTTGCAAGAGATTGTCTATACTCTCCTCCTTTTTACAAAGAGCACATTGTGAGGGGCCATAAAAAGCTCTTTTCATAACGTTATCCCAAGATAAAATTCTTCTCTGACCTACTAGCCAAACAAATATTTTAACTTTAGGAATTCTTGGGCTATCCCAAATATCTCTCCATATTCTTGTGATATTCCTATTTTGTTGGTGCTTTACATAATATCCACTTCTTCTTGCGTATTCTCCTGAGCCATTCAACCCCCAAATCATTTTTTTCTTGGTTCCCATTGAAATAATTATTGTTGTTATCTTTCTACTCAATTGCTTCCTAGCATCAATGTGTTGTATACTTGTAAAAAAATCTTCTTTTCATTTCTATATTCCTTCTTGATCCTTGTACAAAATGTTTTAAATTCTATCACCATATTTGTCCTAAAGTAATCTCATCCAAGGTTTCAAAATTGGATCTAGATTGAGTGGTTTTTTATCACACCAAGTATCCATCCAAATAAAAAAATTCTCTAGTTCCCACTACCCATATTAAACCTTTAATCACTAGATCAATTGATTTTTTTAAACTGTTCCAAAGTGTAGAACCATTTGGTAGAGAGAATACAGTAAAAATTAACCTTGGGTCTTTGGGCTCAACATACCTACTTAGAAGAATTGTTGCCCAATTTATTTGACTCTCTTTGTAAAATATTTAGATTACTTTTCCCCTACGAGCTAAGTTTGCATCCATAAGAACTCTTAAATTGAGACCTCCACTAGTTTTATCATCAAACACCTTCGTCCATTTCATCAAAGGAAATTTCCTTTTATCATGTAATCCTAACCACAAAAATGATCGCATAATAAAGATTAAACTTTTTCTATCAATTTTGGCATAGTATACAATGGCATATAATAAGCTGGAATGTCATGTAAAACTAATTTTATTAGTTGCATTCTTCCTACTAATTCTCTTAATAGTAGTTTATTTTGAACTTTATTTATAATTGGATTCCATAATTCTATCCTCATTCTCCCCTCAAATAAGGGCATCCCTATATAAGTTGGTAAATTTACCTCCTCCATTTGAAGTAACCTACATATCCCTGCTTTGATTTTAGTTGGAGTGTTTAGAAAGTAAATTTTATATTTTTTCCTATTAATTTTTTGCCCTGATTCTCTTTCATATTCCTTTAATAAGTTATTCAAAGCTTTGGTCTCGTTTATCCTTGCCCTCCCAAAAAGGGTTGTATCATGAAAAAACTATTAATGGGTGATGTTGTTGATGTTATTATCGGCCTTAAGTCCACTTATAAGCTCATATTTGTTAGCCTTCAAGTTCCTACCCAATTCATCTACCATAATAATGAACATATATGGTGATAGAGGATCTCCCTGTCTAAGACCTCTCTTGGCTTTAAAATATTCTATTACTAACCCATTGACCAACACTAAATATGAAATTGTAGAGATGCAAACTTTAATCCATCTAACCCATTTCTTCCCAAAACCAAACGTTTCTAATACTACAAAAATAAGGTCATATTTAACCCTATCATAGGCTTTACTCATATCAAGTTTTAATATCATTACTTTCTCTTTTCTTGAAGCTACTAAATGTATAAATTCATGGGCTACTATGAGCCCGTCTAGAACCTATCTCCCTTTCACAAATCCACATTTCTCTTCTCAAATAAATTGTTTAATAGTGGTCTTAACTCATTAACCATAACTTTGTAGATAATATTATGTCATATTACATAGGCTAATGGGTCTAAATAAATCAAACAATTTTGCATCATTATTTTTCGGAATCAGGGTAAGATATGTTGTATTTATTTTATAAGGTATGTATTATTTTACCCTAGAATGTTCCACTACCACCAATAAATAATCCTTCACTATATCCCAATTATGTTGATAGAATTATGCAAAGAGCCCATATGAACATGGGGATTTATCCTTATTAAAATAGAAAAGAGCTAAATGAACTTCTTCAAAAGTAATAGGCTTCATCAACTTCCTATTGTCTTCATATGTTATAACTGAAGGTGCTTCTTATAGAAATTTATCATCAAGAACTTTAGAATCATAAAATCCTTATGATAAAAATATCTCACCTCCTTTCTAATTTCACTCTAATATTCAATCCAAACCATTTCTACTAATTTAATTCTACTAATTTTGGATGCTAATCTCTGTACTATAGCCATTCTATGAAAAACTTTGTATTTTCATCTCCTTCTTTTAACCTAGTCTATCTTCATTTTAATCTCCAAAATTTCTCTTCCTTACTCAAAATATTGTGATATTCACTAAGCAACTCCCTTTCCTTTGATCTTAGATTATTATGATCACCTTTTTGGAATTTTGAAAGTTTATCTTTTAGTTCTTCTTTCTTCTCAAAAATATATCCAAAAGTATTATTGTTCCATCATTATAATCTAGATGTCATTGATTTAATTTATTTTAGAAGTGTATATAGCCCATCATTTCCTAAAGAAATCTACATTTTTGTTATAATATCAAAAAATTGAGGATGGTCTTCCCACATCTTATCATATTTAAAATATGCTATTTTTGAATTCGCTTACCACCATTTTAACTCTTATTCACCAGTGATCTGAACCAGTCCTTGTCAAGGTATTAATTTTAGCATAAGTTCCTTCATCCAAGCAATGATCTGAGAGCATACATCTATCTATTTTTTTTTCTATTAGGTTTTGACCTCTCTTGTTGTTGGTCCATGTAGAATTGTCTTCTTCAAACTCAACCTCCCATAGATTATTTTTTGAATAAAGGCTGAGAAATATCTCACACTTTGGGTTCATTTCCTATTTCCTCCAAACTTTTCATCCAACTTGGTTATGGCATTAAAATATCCTATAATCATGAATCGGGTTTCATGGTCTTTACTTCTCATAAAGGCTTCAATCCTACTCCAAAATTCTAATCTACTTTATTGAATTGTAGGTCCATAGACATTGATAAGGATTAAATAAATGTCTTGTAAGTATGCAAGTGTGAGTTGAGTATATGTACACAAGTGTCTTGTATGTAAGAGATCAAATATGTAATGTAAATATGTACACAAGTGTCTTAGGTTAGAGTGTGTAAAGTGAAGGTCAAGAGTTATGTCTAGGTGTACATACAATATAGAGTCATGTGTTCATCAAGTATGCAAGTGTCAAGTAGATAAGCTAAGAGTCATGAGACTTGGCATATGAAAAGGAATAGTCAAGTATCCAAAGAGTCATTCTACTATGGCTATATAGTACCCCATATAGATGAATCATGAATCATGTATCAAGAATAAAGTATAGCATCAAGCATACATTTTGAGCAATTAATATTGTACATTGTGCTACATGCTTTGTACATATATGATTCGGGCTATTTACATTCTTATTGTTGTTTATTAGTGAATGTTATTTAATATATTATAAGCATTACATATTAATTTACTCATATTATTCTACTTACATCATTATCTTGACTTTACTGTATCATGGCTATATTATATTTAATCTTGTGGTATTTATCCTATGAGTTTTATATTAGAACTAAGGCTTAAAAAACCATCAGTGGTATCAAAGCTACTATGAGTAGTTTCTTGCAAAAGTTGATCGAATATATTTAGCTACATGTAAAAATTGATTTTGTCTAGTTCAATAAAATTGATTTAAAGTTTGTCTACATTAAAGGTAATTAGAATCAGACTCTATTGTAAGGTCATAGTAAGTAGAGAGGCTAGAGTCTTTCCATAGTTGAAGAATAACCATTGAAGACCAGGTATCATCTATAGGGTCTTTCGACGGTTGGAGAATAACCAGTGAAGACTATGTAGAAAAATACTATAAGCAATGTTGAAAGACAATTGATTAGATATGCAAAGCATTACTGAAATATCAAGAACTGATTGATTATTCCATGGGATCAACTTTGTATAAATAGCAAAGTTGATCAATGTGAGTCATTGGATTACAACAACTC
Source organism: Wollemia nobilis (assembly GCA_028583015.1). NCBI lineage: Eukaryota > Viridiplantae > Streptophyta > Pinopsida > Araucariales > Araucariaceae > Wollemia > Wollemia nobilis. The sequence goes on from JAQPPZ010001844.1 coordinate 14,028,851, forward strand.
AACAAATCTGAACTAGTCTAAACTGAGAGTTCACCTGACTCATGGAAGAGTGGTAACTCAAGTAAGACTATCCTAGTAGAACTTAAGAGAACAAATATTTATTCTAACACCCCCCTTAAGTGATACTAGGGGTGAATGTAACAACAGGAGATGAGTCCCGACAACAAGGCCTGATGAGGTACTCATGTACAATGAATTCTTATAGAAGAGATGGTAAAAAAAAACACATGGAAAAAAACCATCTTTCAAGAAAAGAAGAAGAGGCATGTCTTCGGATGGCGAAGATTGTCCTCTATTGAACACCAAAAAAAATGAGTCCCGACAATATGGCCTTATTAGGTACTCATGTACAATGTACTTTCATATAGGAGAGATGGTGAAAAAACCACATGGGAAAAAACCATCTTCCAAGAAGAAAAAGAACAATAAGAAGAAGAGAGAGGTGAAAACCTCTGTGCACCCTTCTAATGCAACTGCCTAACCCCAAGTTTCTCTCGCAACTGAATGTAACACGGAGAAGGAAAGGATTTGGTGAAGATGTCTGCAATTTGATTTTCTGTGGGAATGTACTCCAAGTTTAGATCCCCTTGCTGAATATGTTGTCGAATGAAGTGCATGTGAATCTCAATGTGCTTGGTGCATTGATGCTCAACTGGATTGCGGGCAATATGAATTGTGCTCTGATTGTCACACCAAAGGGTAATGGGTTGGTCATGAAAAAAACCAAATTCCCTTAGTATCTGATGAAGCCAAAGAGCTTCCTGACTGGCAAAAATTGTTGCCCTGTATTCTGCCTATGTAGATGATAATGCTATTGCTTATTTTTTTTTGCATGACCAAGCAATAGGTGAAGAACCAAGACAAAAAACATAGCCAGAAGTGGAACATCTATCTTCAACTGAACCTGCCCAATCAGAATCTGTGTAACCAATGATATCCATGGATCCTCCCTCATATAAGAGCCCAAAGTGAGTAGTTCCTTGCAAGTAGCGGAGGATTCTTTTTGTTGCTTGCCAATGGCTGAAATGAGGTTGATGTGAGAATCTAGATATTAAGCCAACAACATATGAAATATCTGGGCGAGTATGAGTGAGGTATAATAGACTTCCTACAAGCTGTCTGTAGAGAGTAGCATCACATAGAGGGGATTTGCAGGAAGTACTTAGAGTGACTCCAGACTGAAAAGGTGTGGAAGAAGGCTTACAATCAGTCATCTTAAACCGTTGAAGAAGGTCTAGAGTATATTTCTATTGACACAATGAAATTCTTACATCTTTTTGAGTTATCTGAAACCCAAGGAAGTAATGAGCTAAACCCAGATCAACCATCTCAAATTTCTTAGAAAGGGAGTCTTTGATAGTCTGGATGTGAGAAATGGCACTACCAGTGAGTAGTAGATCATCAACATAGAGAACAAGTATGGTGATGTTTTCTTCATCCCTCCAAATGTAGACTGTTGCATCAGACTCACAATGAGAAAACCCTGAGGAAAGAAGGAAGGAGTCCATTTTTTCATACCAAGCTCTAGGAGCTTGTTTGAGACCATAGAGAGATTTCCTTAGTCTACAAACAAGGGAGGAGTCTTGAATAAATCCAGCAGGTTGTTCCATGAATATTTCCTCTTTTAAGTCACCATGTAAGAAAGCACTTTTAACATCCATTTGAAAAACTGGCCATTTTTGGGAAGCAGCAAGTGCAAGTACCAACCTAACAGAATCCATTTTTGCAACTGGTGCAAAGGTTTCAGAATAATCAATGCCTTCAATTTGTGAAAAACCTTTAGCTACCAAGCGAGCTTTGTGTTTGTCAATTTCTCCATCAGGTCCATACTTAGTTCTGTAAATCCATTTACAATGAACCAATTTCCTTCCTTTAGGTAGAGGGACTAGATCCCAAGTTTTGTTTTTGATTAAGGAAGAAAATTCATTCTCCATGGCATCATCCCATTCTTTTATACCAGTTTCTTCTTTGAAGGATTGAGGATCTATGGAAATGGACTGACAAACAAGACCAGAACCCATGGAGTTGCTTAATCTGGATGATGGAAGATTTTGGATGTAAGGAGTGGCCTCTTGAACTATGGTGCGGGCCCATTTTGGCATTGTGGAAGGAGTAATGGGTGTGGCAGGACTTTGAGTTGGAGTTTGAAGTATAGGATCCTCATTTTGGTCATCTATCTCAAGGATGGGATCTTCATTATATTGAGGCTCAAATATTGGAGATGGCTCAAGAGAATTAATGTTGGAAGAAGATGATTGAGGATCTTTATGAGGGAATGTTTCATCAAATTGAACATTTCTATGAAAAAATACCTCATGAGTTGTGGGATCAAGGAGCCTGTAGGCTTTCATTTCCTCACAATAACCAACAAATATGAGTTGCTTGCTCTTTTTGTCTAGAGCCTTCCTCTTTTTCTTTGGGATGTGTGCCCAAGCAGTACACCCAAAAACTTTGAAAAAAGAGACATCAAGTTTTGAGCCAGTCCATGCTTCCTCTGGAGTCAAATGGCCAAGAGCTTTATGAGGTGTGCGGTTTTGAATATAATTTGCATAGTTAATTGCCTCAGCCCAAAAAACTGCTAGAAGATCTCTTGAGTGGAGCATACAGTTTGCCATTTCTTTTAAAGTTTCGTTTTTCCTTTCTGCAATGCCATTTTGCTGAGGATTATGGGAGACTGAATGTTGATGAATTATGCCATGAGTTGAGAGAAATATGGAGAACTCATTACTGAAGTATTCCCCCCATTATCTGTACGAATTTGCTTGATTTTGCAAGTGGCTTGATTTTCAACTAAGGCCTTGAAGATTTTGAAGTGGGATAGAACATCACTTTTATATTTTAGAAAGTATACCCAAGTTCTTCTTGAGAAATCATCAATGAAGGTTAAGGTATATTTTTCTCCTTTGAAAGAAGGCTCTGGGAAGACCATCAAGTCACTATGGATTAACTCTAGAGGGGATGAGGCTCTTTGAGAACCACTTGGGTGAAAAGGATCTTGATGTTGCTTTCCAAGAGCACATCCAGGACATACTCCATCAATAGAAGAGACTTTTGGCAACCCTGTTACCATTCCATGAGTATTCAACTCCTTTAGATAGCTATAACTGAGATGTCCAAACCTTTCATGCCAAATTTTGCTTTCAAGATCTCCATGTGCAACAAAATAGGAGGCCCCATCTAAATTTTTGAATCCCTTGAAGTGAAATAGGTGAGTGTTATGATCAATATCTCCTTTTGCTATGAGAGAGTGTGGTTCTTGAAAGTCTCTTATCTCAACTCCTATTGGTGAAAATAGAATTGTTTTACCTTTTTCAGAAGTACAAATATGATAGATGGAGAGGAGATTTGTAGCTATATTTGGGACATAGAGAACATTATTGATATAACCACCATCAATGGATATGTCACCTTTTCCTTTGACTGGGATAAAGGATGAGTCACCAACTTCTATGCTACAAGTTGAGCTTGAGGAGATTGAAGTGAATGACTCATGTGAAGAAGTCATATGATGAGTTGCCCCTGAATCTAGAACCCAGTATTTTGATGAAGTTTTTATAGCTTTGCCTTGAACATTTAAGGCTTTTCCTATCTATTTCTTGATGTCTATTTTGTGATCCTTCATTGTTGCCTCTAGTTGTTGTAGTCTTTTCCAACATTTGTTCACAGAATGACCATCCTTTTTGCAGTGTGTACAAGTTATAGGGCTTCTTTCTTTCTTTTTGAATTTTTCTTTAGTGGAGGTGGATGCTACTAGTGCTTTTGAGGAAGAGGGAGAGATCTCATATTTTGCAAGTGTCGTTTCCTCTCTAGTTAGCCTATCACAAAACTCCTCTAAAGAGGGCATTTTAAAACTTGTACCAAGTGCATCTTTTGTAGACAAAAAGGTGGTTGCAAAAATTTGAAATACTCCATTTAACTTAGAAAGAATAAGATAGATGCATTCTTCTTCTATTTTATTCTTGCCACTGCCTTTTAATTGAGTGAGGACTTCTTTAAATTTGGTGAGAAAGTCAACAATATTGTTGAAGTCTTCAGGAGATAATGTTGTTAACTCTGCCTCTAGCTGCATTGACCTTATTTGATCCACTTTACCAAACAAGTTCTTTAGTTTCTCCCAACTCTCAAATGGAGTTTTACATTCTGAAATGTGAAACCATAAGCTTTCATTTACATTTGTGCTTATAATACCCATTGTTTCATACATCTTCCCTTTATGAACAAATATTTCATATTCCTTTTCAAATTCAGGTTGCTTCTCTTCTAGCAAGTGTGTGAGCCCTTTTTGAGAAATGAGATTTAATATCTTTGGTTTCCATGTGTGATAGTTATGAGGGGTGAGTGGGTCAATTGTATTCATTTTTCCAAAGAAATAATTGCAGTGAACCAATATTCCCCCCTTTAAGTGCAAGAAACTTTAGAAGACAATGATGCACTCCCCTTTAATGAGAACAATGTGGTGCAATGAATCAGGACCAAAAAAAAATCCCTATTGATAGAAGGCAGCAGAAGCCAGACCGTTATACCAAACTCTTCAATTTACCCACCCTTACGTGAGGGAAACTATAAGTAATTGAGGAGAGTGATACGTGGAACATAGGCGATTTGAAACAAGAATAACCTGCCAGACCTTTATACCGAATCTTCTCAATTACCCACCCTTACGTGAGGGAAACTATAAGTAATTGAGGAGAGCGATACGTGGAACATAGGTGATTATTAAAAGAATTGGGCCAACTTTTGATTTGCTCCTTGAAAATTGCACTTAATATTTGCTTGTTGTATTTTATCAAGTGTTTTTAGAGAGAAAAAAAATAGATGTGCATCTAGAACATGTAGGAGATTCTTGAAAGAGTGAGATGCAAGCAACAACATTAAGTGGCCAAGAGAGTGCCACAGAATGACTCCACCACAAAAAGACTATCCTCCAATATTTGTCCACACAAGGAATGCAGCAACAGCAAAAACAAAAGTAACTCCCCTGAGCAATGCCAAAGACCAAAAAAGGTGCAAGAAGCAGCACCAATATCCCCCCCAAAAAAAAAAAATTGTATTGATTTGAGTTTACAATTTGACTCTTCACTTTGATAGCCTGAACAGGCTGAAGAGAAAGTGAGAGGAGTCTAAAAATATGTATGAAGGTTACAAAGTTTTTCTCCAGAAAAAAATTCTGTAGAGGAAGAGATTTTAGAGTAAAAAAAATATGACTCTTTTACAATATATTATTTCCAAAGGAAAATTAAAAAAACCATAAGAACTTAATGCCTTTAGAGTATAAGGTCATACAAGAAATCTAGTGGTTTTATCTTAAACTTCCTATGGTAGAAGCTTGTGATGTGTGAGCTCTCTTGAGTGTAGGTCGAAGGCGACAGTGGCAGCGATAGATCTACAAAAAAAATAGTTGATCCTCTAATGGATTTTTCTCAGTCTTGAGTTGTGGCCCCCCTTAGATATATGCATTGTGCATTTAGCATAGTCAGACCCGTGTTTTCAAATACGTCTTGAACTCTAGCGTTTCCTTCTAGAAACAATTTACAATGGTTGTATTTTATGCATGACTTCAGTTTCACGGTGGCCAACGATTTCTACAACATTCCTTTCGAGAACCAATTCAATAGGATTGCATTTGGGTTATGATCTCCTTAGTCACACCTTAGAGCCTATGATCTAATGAAATGGCATCAAAAAATGTATTATCTTGAGTGCAATTTGTGATGTCCAGTGCCTCCCTTTGCTGTGACGTCCAGCGCTTCTCTGACTCTCTTTTTTAAAATAGTGGCTTCTTAGCAAGTTAGGCAAGGAGACGATGCCAAAGCAAACATGGGAGGATACTATATAGATGCAGCCAATGATTTCTAAAGTTATGTATAGCCATTGAACCAGATTGCAAGGAGATCGACTATTGATTTACCTTTGAAATTCTTGGTGTTAATTGAAAGAAACATTGATATAAAAAACATGTGGTGCTTTGATGAAATGCACATTTAGTTTTGAGAGAGTAGTAAGATAAACCCTTCCAAATTGCATGAATCAGTGTTAAGCCAAAATGACACACAACTGAGAATGAGGGGGTTTCCACCTTGCACGAATTGGATAGTAGACACCAACGAAGAATGTGATGCACGACGTTGCAATTGCTTTGATGTGACTGGTAGAGTTTATCTTTGAGAATGGGTACCAAGTCGCAAGGTTGGCCCCAAGAGATGATTTACATATTGCATAGAGATACGTGATGCACAATGGGTGCCAAGAAGTGCAGGTGGAATGTAGGGGCACAATTGTTGTCACCTATAGGGCACCAACGAGAGCAATTTTTTCTTGTATAGAAGATACCACTCAATGAGTGGAAAAAAGGTTGAAGCGGTACGTTACTTCAATGTGAGCTTCACTGCATATTCACAACTTGAGCATGGGCAATAATATTTTAGATTTACTCCATGAGTGTGCTAGTGAGATTCAAATCTGCATAGCGCCTCTTCAAATTTTTACCCATGCTATCAAAGTTTGAAAAATAGATATGACAAAAAAATTCTTCCTTTCAAATGTTAGTTTTGATTATATCCAAAAAAAAATTATTGTGATCTATGAAAAACGAGGAGCTTAAAAATGATTGCTTATTTTGAAAAAAAATAGCAATAGCAATAAAAAATTCAGAGCCTAATGGATAAGAAGTATGACTACTCTTATAAGAAATTCGAGTTAGTCAAGAAATCTATCCAAGAGGAATGAACCAGATCTATGAAAAACTTGAATGCATGCAAAATCTAGCCTCGCTCTGGTACCATGTAGAAAAACACTATAAGCAGTGTTGAAAGACAATCGATTAGATATGCAAAGCATTACTGAAAGATCAAGAACTGATTGATTATTCCATGGGATCAACTTTGTATAAATAGCAAAGTTGATCAATGTGAGTCGTTGGATTACAACAACTCAACAAATTTGAACTAGTCTAAACTGAGACTTCACTTACCTCATGGAAGAGTGGTAACTCAAGTTTAGACTATCCTAGTAGAACTTAAGAGAACAAAGATTTATTCTAACAGACTAGGACTTAGTTATAAAGTCTTTTCACGGTTGAAGAACAACACATAAAGACCAAGACTCATATATTGGAAGGTAAATTAACTTTAAGATAATTGATCATTTCAAGGACATAGCCAATCGTTAATATTAGAGGTTTGAGTTCTTAGGTGTAACCTAAGACATTGTTGAGATAGAGTTGCAGTAGAGATTGATCATCATAAGTGTGAGAAGCTTCCTACAACAAATAGAGAAGAATTTTATCTTCTAAGTGCACTAGAAAGAATAATAGGATAAGGATATATTAAGAAATATATATCAAACTGAAAGTAAGTTTTCATAAAGCATAGATTAATTAAAGTTGTAAGATATTGAAGTTTTATATCATAGATAAATTGACCTTGACATCAAATAATCAGGTTTCATAAACCTTGTCATTGAATTTTCAAGTCACAAAGAAATTGACTTTAACAAAAGGATTCAGGTCTTGAATACAGATCTTGACATAAGATATAGAGGATTGAAATCTTGAAGATAGACCTTGACAAAGAAAATTATTTAAAAGATTTCAGGTCACTCATCCCTTAACATTGACAACAAGAAGATTAAAGAAAGAAGCAACAATAAAGATAGAAGATTCAAGAGGCTCCTTATATCTTCCATAGAATAGAAGGTTCAAGTTTCAAAAAGAGACAACCATATAAAGATTAAATATACAGGTTTGAAAAATAAAAAAATATTTGACTCTAGATTCTAAAGTGCAGTCATAGAAAATAACAAGAAACATTGAGAAGTAACCTAAAGGTAGAGGTCTAAAATATTCAATATAATTACATTTGACTAGATAAGGCAACAATATTATGTTCAAAGTAGAGTTTGGCATTTGGTTCAAGAAGGGGCTAGGAAGAAAGTAACTAGATGTATCAAAGAGGAATGATAGAGTGCAAAAAAAAAAGGCCAAGGTTAAGCATACAAAGCAACACATAAAGGGCCAAGATCTAAGCATTCAAAATAATACATAAAGGGTTGAGGTTTATGCATACATAGGAGCATAATCTTATCTACAACACATCAAAATAAGCAAGTTAGTGATTAATGATAAAGCCACCCTCACTATGATTATGTATCAGATTTGACACAGAACGAGCACAAGGAAGAAAGTGTAACAACAATATAAGACCTAGGGTGCAATCTAAATCAACCCGTAAGCAACACCATAGCACAATGTAGAATATATTGTCAAGCACAATGTTTAACTAAGATTGTAGAGCATATTGTTGAGCAATGTACATAGAAGAATGACATCGAACGAAGCACATTGAGGTCAATCCAGAGTTGATGAGCATTGTTGATTCAATGCAACATTTGAGATGTCCAACACTCAAAAGGAATTCCAAGCACTCAAGAAAAAATCAATTGGAATACTAAGAGGCTAGAATTATAGAGAAGGAATATTGAGAAAGGTAACATCAACAAGTTTTGGAAGAGCAAAGCAGAGAAGGGAATGTTGGATAAGTAGCACCAAAGATTTCAACATCAATGAGTAATGGAATATTAGAAAGGAGAAAGGTAGCGCTAAAGGTTTCCAAAGGGTAAACTTATGGTGTAACATATGCTAGACACTTAGAAGCAAAATTCTTGAAAGGCATCTGAAATGGAATGTTAGGAACTTTAAAGATCAACTTTGCTCACTTCAAAGAAGAACACCCTAAAAAATGAAACATCTTTGTGGCATGTAGTGCTCACATAAATTGGTTAAAGCAAATCACATGGTCTGAAGTAGCATCTCCAAGCGTTCTCAACAAAGAAAGGTGGAAAAACACACATTAAGATTTCAAAGGTATTATTAAAAATTAGGTTTTAAATATTAGGATTGATAAGGTAAAGTTAAAGAGTTTTATTAAGAGTGATAAGTATTAATATTTTTTTTCAATGAGTTTACACATGTTTTTATGAGGGGTACCGGTTTCCTCATCTTGAGTGGGGTTTGAACCTTGGACCTCTCAAAGAGAGGCCAAAGTCCTTACCACTACAGTAAGCTTACAACTTAATAAGTATTAATCTTTTTATTAGTGGAGTGATAAGTAGTAATGTTTTTTATTAGTGGAGCAATAAGTAGTAATGTTTTTTATTAGTGGAGTGATAAGTAGGATTATAATTTGAATTCTTATAAGGTTGGAGTTATAAGGTATTTTTTTAAGTTTTTTATTTTATTTTTGAATTTGAAGTTTATTAATTTGATATTTTTTTTAAATTATTGAATTATTAATTATTCACAAATTTAATCATTTGGGAGATAAAAGGGTTTTTACTTCAAACTTAAAAAAATATAAATTTGAAAAATTATTCTTAGTTTATAGAACAAGGGAGACATAAGGATTACTACTTCATATCATTTAATTTATAAACTTTGAATTATTTAAACCTACGAGTTTTTTTTGAGTAAAAGGTAAAAATTTTATTCAAAAAAATTGATCAGCTTATACAAATTTATTTTGATATCCTGCCTTTCTTAGAAAAGCTCAAAATACAGTTTTTCTATTTTCTTTTATCTGTCCAGGATATTTGAATCCCCTGTTCTTTAAACATTACCTTCTTAATTGTATATGTCCTCTTCCAACAAAGATTATTGAAACCCTCTTTGTTCTTTTTCTATTCCTGATAGATTTCATGTTGCATTTTATTCTATAGTTATGCCCAAATGTCTTTTTCTACCTTTGTCATCGGAGATTCTTCTTGTACTTTGGTATGCATTGTTTCTAATAACTTCCTTAACATAATCTCCCGAGTTCTCTTTTTTGAGCCGAATTCCTCTTTAAAAATTTGGTTGTTCTTTTCCAACCATAGTTGCCAGCAAATGAAGCCAATTCCTAAATTCCAAGTTGTGCTTAGTGTTTTGTATTTGAAGGTGTTATGTGACAAATAGTACCAGAAATTACTACCGTTAGGAGCATACCATTTTGTTTGGCTAAATATGAAGTACCACTAATTCTAGATTGTGTGAAAATAGAAGCAATAAAAAAGGAGGTAGTTTATAGTTTCTACCTCTTGGAAGCATATTACACATCTACTGGGCCCAATGAACCCCTTTCTCCTCATATTATCCTGAGTCATAATGCTTTTGTGAGCAACCTACCATATAAAACAATTAACCTTCGACCAACCTTTTGGTTGCCATATTTCTTTTAGACCTAGGAGTTATAAGGTAGTCTACATCGAAGATTTTATTTTAATGAGTACTACTATGTCTGAAAACAAGCTTTTTCTTTATGAATCTCAACTTCTGAAAGGACCAAATTATGCTTCATGGAAAAATAAAATGAAATCAATTTTAATAGTGGAAAAACTTTGGGATATAATTAGTGGAGCAAAAACAAAACCTACTGAAGATGTTAGAGAAATTCAAATATATAAAGAAGGTGAATCCAAAGCACTTATGATAATAACATTTGCAATAACTAATGAAATACAACCTTATATAAGTGCAACATAAACTTCTACAAAAGCTTGGAATACTCTAGGTAAAATATTTGAAGGGAAAAACAAAGCTACTATTTTCAATCTTCAATTTGAGCTATACTTCTAAAATTTAGTAGTGGTGAAAGTATTGAACTATTTATTTGAAAGGTAACATATATAAAAGCAAAACTGTTAACTTTAGGAGAAAAAGTGGAAGACAAACATGTTGTTCAAGTGACATTGAGAGCACTTGTAGAAAGTTATAAGCATCTAGTCACATCTTTGCAAGTTTTAAGCAAAGATACTATATTTGATGAGTTAGTCAACATTCTACAAGAATATGAAGTAGAAAATTCAGCCAAAGATGAAATGACTAACAATGCCTTAGTATCAAAAGATAATTCACAAGGTAATATTGCTTCAACTCCAAGATACAAATCCAAATGGAATAATAGATATTGTCAAATATGTAAGAAAAATGGTCATAGCACAAATTTCTATAGATACAATCCAAGGAATTAGTCTCAAGGAAATCAAATGAATCAAAATGGTCAAACAAATAAGTCAGTACAACAAAGATAATATCAATCTCAATACAATCCACAATAATAACAACAAATTCGATGTCAGTATCCTCCTCAATATATGTATAATCAATCTTAGTTACAATATAGAGAGGGAAATAAAAAAGGATATCTAGCTCAAGAAATTCATGAAATTCAAGAGTTAGAAGAAGCTACTTAAAAATGAATTCAAAGCCCTTTCAGCAAAATTGATAAACAATAAAGATGCATTCCTTTCAAATATTTTGGAAGATACTAGCTTTACAATTGATTCAGATACAAGAAGACAACATGATAAGAACAAGTCAAAAAGAACAAATAGAAGAAATAGAAGAAGATCAAAAAAATACATAAGAAAGCAAAAAGAGAGCAAAGCAAGTACAGGTCCTAGGATCACTTGAAGACAAAGACCATTATTGAGGACTAAAGTCTTCAATAATCAAATAATGTAATACAAGGGGGTATTGGAGTACATTACATTATTTGATACATACTAATGTACCCCCATAGTACCCTCATGGTACATATGTAACTATTAGATTAGGGTTGAGTCATAGTTTAGAGTGTGAGTATTATTTCCCCTTTTTATATAAGTGTGTATGTGCAGAAAATGTACAAGTGTCATGTGCGTAAGTGTGCAAGTGTGAGTTGAGTATATGTGCACAAGTGTCTTGTATGTAAGAGAAAAAATATGTAATAAAAATATGTGCACAAGTATCTTAGGTTAAAGTGTGCAAAGTGAAGGTCAAGAGTCATATCTAGGTGTGCATGCAATATAGAGTCATGTGTTCATCAAGTATGCAAGTGTCAAGTAGATAATACAAGAGTCATGAGACTTGACATATGCAAAGGAATAGTCAAGTATCCAAAGAGTCATTCTACTATAGCTATATAGTACTCCATAGAGATGAATCATGTATCATGTATCAAGAATCAAGTATAGCATCAAGCATAAATTTTGAGCAATTAATATTGTAAGTTATGCTACATGATTTGTACATGTATGATTCGGGCCATTTATATTCATATTGTTGTTTATTAATGAATTTTATTTGATATATTATAATCCTTGATGTACATATTGATTTGCTCATATTATGGCTATATTATATTTGATCTTGTGGTATTTATCCTATGAGTTTTATATAAGCATTAAGGCTTAAAAAGCCATCACATATGATCACTCTTTTTAAAGCTATTCAAGTTTTGCAAGCATTGGTTCACGAATCAATTGAATTAGATAACCCTTTGCGAAGATATGGCTCCTCAAATATGAGATATTAAAAAAATACCCTAATCCTTTATGAATATTTCATTAGTAGTTCAATTCGAGGAACAATTATAGTATTATAAATGAATTTTTGCTATAATATAAAAGGTTTTGGATGGTCAATGCAAGGTGTAACTTGTTCCTATAGGTTCCTTTCAAGTTATGGAGGATTATTATTCAAAAAAATTCCTTTGTTACTTGATGGTTTATTTTTCTATTCTTTTGGCATTGGAGGATAGATTATGGTCACCATATTGTATGTCGAATATCTTCTTATGAAAATCTCAACATCTTTGATCCATAAGATGGAGTCATATTTTCATGTTTAAGGAAGGATTGATCTAGTCCATGTACCTTTGGTAAGAGAAGTTATCAAAATTTATGACGAGGATTCATTGGCCCAATTGAGCATTCATTATGAGGTGAGATGTTACCATCTCTAAAGTCCCCTCTCCTTAGTACCTTAGCTCATATTATGGGGTGTGAGTGTATTGGAATAGTAATAATTTGACCTTATTGACCAAGGTCAATGGTGTTGAGACACCTATGAACACTCTTGATATAAGCCTATGGGCATGTGTAATGCAATCCTACAAGCATTCTCTATGTAAGCTTATAGACATTTTTTTATATAAGCCTTAAAGCATCTTATATGTAAACATGGAAGAAATAGCAAGGTATTCACCCCTGGTAATATTGATTAAACCACTTGTATGGTTAATCTCAATTAGTTAATTTAATATATTATGATTTAACCTTTCGACAATGTTATGTCAACTTAAGGTTAGCAATAAATTGGGGATTAGGTATCACTATAAATACCCCCTAATGGATGATCAATTGAATTAGTTTTTGATGTGTGATCATGGAAGGTACCTCCAGGAACCCACCCCTTATCCTTATTTTGACTATTTATATTCTATTATTTATTCTATATGCTTCTTTATTCTATGCTCTTCTACTCTTTTACATATGATTGTGGTGAATGTATGCTTTGGAATGTTTCTAAAAAATATTCTAACATGTAAAAAAATATGCTTTAGTCTTTGGCAAACCCAAGGGTCTTTCATCTAAGAATACTTATGATCATGTCATCCAACTTGTTATAGAAATTTATCCATCCAACATTTTTCCATACCACTATCCCCAACCCCATAAGTCTGAAATAGAGAAGTTGATTCAAGATATGTTGGAGCAAGGTATTCTTCATCTTAGTACTAGTCCTTGTTAGTCTTTGGTGGTCATGAAGTAGTGAAAGGATAATTCTTAGTGAATGTGTCCCAATTTCTACCTACTCAATAGGATAATGATCAAATATATGTTTCTTATTTTTTATTATTGATGATATTTTGGATGAATTGCATGGTGCAAAGTTTTTTACCAAGCTTGAGTTCCATATTGGGTTTCATCAAATTTGGGTTACAGAGGAGGATATTCCCAAAATTCGTTTTCATACACATGAGGGTTATTATGGATTCTTAGTCATGCCCTTTGATCTTGTTGATGTCCCTTTCACTTTCTAAAGCTTATTGAATTTTATCTTTTCTCCACTTCTTCATAAATCTGTATTGGTCTTTTTTGATGATATCCTAGATTATAGTAAGTATTGGATAGTGTATTTGCTTCATGTTAAATAGGTACTCCAACTTCTATAGAATATATAATTATATGTTAAGTAGTCTAAATATTTCTTTAGGATGTTTGAAGTAGAGGACTTAGATCATATTATGTCTCATGAAGGTGTCAAAGTGGACCCTAACAAGATCAAGACCATGTTGGATTAGTTGTTGCCTAAGTATCTCAATATTCCTTGGGGATTTTTATATTTTATAGGGTATTATAGAAAATTTATCATAAAATATGGGAAGAATGCAACTTCCCTAATGACTCTCACCAAGACATATGTCTTTGTTTGGTCTAATGGGGCTACCTTGACCTTCAACACCTCAAATAAGACCATGCATACCACCATTATTTTAGCTACTCCTAGTTCCAACATGTTGTTTATCATTGAGTGTGATGCTTCTAGAATAGGTATTGGGACGCTTTTGATGCAAGAAGGGCATCTTTTTTTTTAAAAGAAAACAACTCTTATACAAAAATATGAGTTATTCCACTTATGAGAAAGAGATGTTAGCCATCTTGCATGTGGTAGAGAAATGGAAGCCTTAATAGTTGGTCCAGTGCTTTATTATCAAAACATACCATATTAGTCTCAAGCACTTCTTAGATGAACATCTCTCTTATCTAGAATAAAATAAATGGTTGACCACACTATTGGGGTATGACTTTGCAATTGAACGCACAAAAGAAAAGGAGAATGTGGTGGGAGATAGACTATGTCATTGTTAATGCTATCTCTAGTCTCTTTCCTTAGTGGTTTTCCTAGTTTCACAAGGAACAATAATAAGATCCTAAGAATGCTTGTTTGATTTATTATGAGGTTGGTAATACATTGACTCCTTTATTGTCACGGGTTGATAGACTTCTCAAAAAGAAGGACCATATCCATCTTATTCAATATTCCAAGGTCAAGAACCACATCCTTTAGGAATTACATGTTTTGTTGATGAGAGGGCATTCTAGGTTTCTAAAAAAAATTCAAAGGGTTAAGAAGTCCTTTGCTTGAAAGGTATAAAAATAAATATCAAGAAACTCATGGATGAATGTGAGGTATGCTAGAGGAATAATGGGAAAATAGTTAAATCTCTAGGATCTCTATAACACCTTCCTATCCTAGATTACTAATAGGAGCACATATTCATGTACTTCATTGAGGGTCTTCTCAACTTAGAGGGTAAAACACTGATCTTTGTGGCAGTGGATTACCTTTTAAAGTATGTCATTTTGTACCTTACAACACCCATTCACTGCCAACAAGGATGATTTGATCTATAGATGGAAGCAAAGCTACAATCCCAAGTCCATAACTTATGGTCTTGCCAAATGCAAGAGTTTCTCATTGAGTAGTAGGACATTCCAGATAAAGATGTGATATGGGAACCAATGAGCATTCTCTAATCATTTTTAAATTTTAGGACAAAACTTTATGGGAGCCATGTAACAACTTTGATATAACCATGTCAACCATCTTTAATATTATTAGCTTGGCCCCTAGATTAGGTTAGGCAACCCTTGAGCATTATGGTTAGGGTCTGTTAATTGTTTAGACTATAAATAAATGAGTTACGTTGTAGTTGGTTTATCATTCATAGTTGCAATATTCTTGTCTCTGATGCACATAAGAAACTTTGCCCTTTGACTTGGAATTTGGATTTGGTTATTTTAGATGTAATTTATTATGCAAAATTTAAATTTTATTACTAATATATACTTTTCTATTATTGCATTTTTAGATTTATTGTTGCTATTACTATTTGTGGATGTTATTTTATTACAACCCCTTTTGGATTCAAACTTCTATTCAGAATTTTAAAGTCTTTATCCTTAAGCCCACTCAAGATGTATAGAGATAACAACTTATGACTAATCACAAACCCAAGTCAAATAACCATAAACCTCAATTCACTCCTAAGTTTTACAAGCTTTACACCAATATTTACCTTAATATTTAATCCTCAAAATTTAAATTTGACTTTATAACTTTTATATAATTCATTAAAATTCCAATTGCATAATAAATTAATTTATAGGTTCACGGTGTGGACCAATTGGTTCCCCCAAACTCCATAAGGAGGGCGGAGGTCCAAGATTTAAATCTTGGGCCTCGCTCGATTGAACACTTATTCTTTTCCTGATGCTTTCAACGACGTAAAAGATTTAAAATGATCGTGACATGGTGGTTATAGGGACGAACTACGTAGAAATTTGTGTGGCAGCTTCCACCATGTAAAATAAAAAATAACATGGCATGGGCGAGTGTGTGAGGGGGTGGGTACGTGGTGGTTGTGTGTTAAATTCCCTATTAATAAGCATAGTGTTAAATTCCCTATTAATAAGCATAGCTAACAACTTTACGAAAGATCATGGTTAAAAAAAGACTACTCAACCTTATACATTAATCATAAAAAAAAAATTTATAATAACAAAATAAAAAATAATAATAATAAATTAATTTATACATAACATCAATTACACAAACAAGACCCACGAAATTAACAACTTTGTCTAAGGTCTTCGTATACCTTCAAATGTCAAATTTTGGGTTTTGGACGTCAAACAAAAATTGTCCTGTTGTTTTCAAAGTTTTTTAAGGAACCTTTAGAATCCAAGTCAAGAGGATTGTCAACATAGGAATCAAATCGGGTAATTTATAGTATATATTCCGCAGATATTAATTAATTTATTTTTTTTAATTTTAAAGAAGATATGTTTTTTTAAGTTTTAGTTTCTTTATAAATTTAAATTTCTTTAAAATATATATATTTTAAAGCGAAAAACCCCTTGTGGGGCCGCTTTGGTTTGAGAGACTACAAACAGGGGTTCTACACCGTCAAAGTCACCCGGGAGTCGCACTCGACCCTGCCCGGGAGTCGCACTCGACCCTGCCCGCACCAACATTATCAATTGGATTTTGGATACCCAATTCAGTTTTTTGATAGGATGGAGATTTGAACCTCGAACCTCCCTTGGAGGATTGCCCTCTCCTCTCCAACTCACCTACAACACCTAGGTATAATATATTTTAATTTCTTAAATAAAAATTTAAAAATATAAAATACATAAAATTAAATTTAAATTTTTTAATAAAAAATTTAAAATATATTATAATAATATATTTTAATTTTCTAAATAAAAATCTAAAAACATATTACACAAATTTTAATAACGTACACTTTTAAAGCCCACCACGGCTAAAAGCAAATTGACCGTTCCATGTCTTTCCCTTCAAAAAATTTGAATGCCCTGAATTTTGAAAAAGCTGGCTCCAAACTTGGGGTTACGGTACGGCCAACCATGGTTTCAACGGCTACAACGTTCGCGACTCGGGTTCAGTTGATTCGGGTTAAAGGAGAGACCCCAGCCCTTCTTTTTAAAGGGCGCAGGGTGAGGCGACGAAAATGCAATTCTGTTAGCACTTTCGGTCAAATGGCGCAGAGGCGAGTTGATTTGAAGGCTCTGTTTCCTGAGAAAAAGCCCATCAATTCTTCTTCGGCTAAATTTAGCAGAGCCGAGAATGGCAAAGGCGTAAAGAAGCAAGATGCAGCCATTCATTCCACAGAGCCTGCGCCGCTTAGCTTATATGACCAGGTCTATGACGGTATGTGCTTACGAATTTGTATGTTTTTGTCTTTGTTATTTCTTTAGCCGCGTGGCATTTTGGTTGAGGGGAGTTTGTTCCTTGCAGATGAGGAGGTCGATGACGTGGAGCAGGTGCTGAGGGAGTTTGACATGGATATGAGGTACGGCCCGTGCCTGGGGCTGACTAGGATGGAGCGCTGGCAGCGGGCTGCTGGGCTGGGGCTCAATCCCTGCCAGCATGTCAAGGACATCTTGGAGAGGGCTGGTGGCATGCCCAATTGCCTATGGGAAGGCCATGTGTAGGTGGATTCTCTGGGGTTTGCTTCCTCAAGGCCTATATAGTCCTTATTTTGACTCGAAATTAGGGTGTAGAATGCATTCCCTAGTATGGTTCAAAATGTTTTGAACCCACGAATTTAGACTGTACAGTTAGTCTTACGTGAATGGTATCGATATCCCTGCGGTTCAATCCCTGGAAGTGCCGGAAACGAGTTTTGACCGGGGGTTTTCTGTCGGGTAAAATTACTCTTCTTCCATGTATTTTGGCTTCCTATAGAATTTGAAGCTCCTGGATGGATCTCGCTATGTTTGGCCTCGATCAAAAATCTCTGGGATTTCTGCTGTTACAGCATGCCCTTATGTACTTAAATTTATTTTTGATTTGATGTTATAAAAATGGGTATTAAGATAAGTTTTACCGTCTCAGAATTCATGAGGAATGGCAACGTTATTGAATTTGTTTGCTTTGATTGGATTGTGACTTTATAAAACCGTTTTTAAAGACATTTTGCAAGGGTTAAATTATTTAGTCCTCGACTTGCTGTTATCCTCGGGAGGACATTTAGGATTGAACACTCCAGCGATAGGCTCATAACTTTAACCTCACGTCTTTTTATCGGCATTAAAATATAACATTGTCTTTAAGTGCAAGCACATTCTTCTTTATATTGTCTTGGAGACACTAAATTGCAAGTACTTGGGTCTTTTTTATATATATTTATTTATTCATTTCTATCACTATTTTAATTTTCATATATCTCTTCAAGTTTCTCATATTGCTCAAAGTAAGACTTATCATTTATAGGTTTTCTTGTTGTGTAGGATATGTAGAGCAAAGAATTACCTCAAAGGCACATTCTTCTTAATATTACCCTAGAAACCTTAAAGTTCTTAATATTACTCTTTCAAAACATTTTATTTCTTATTCTACTTTAAAAACCCTAAATTGGTAGGGACTTTCTCCATCCTCATTTCTTTATTACACATCTCTTGAAACCCTTAAGTGCAAGGGATAACCTCTATACCACTTTCACTTTTATTAACACGAGAGGATCCTATACTACTTGAGGAAAATGGAGATGATTTACCTGTAGTCTTTCTGTTAGGATTTTCCTTCACATTTACCTTTGCACCTTTAATTCCTTTGGATTCTATACTATTTTGCGAAAGAACGAAGATGATTTACATGTAAAGATCTTTTGTCGTATTTGTGTTAGGATTTTCCTCCACATTTACCTTTGCACCTCTAATTCCTTCTGAACTTGAACTTACTTATTGTACTTTCTCATCCCTCAAGTTATGTAGTTTTCATTGAGGTTACTTTTATCAAAATATTAAAATATTATATTTGTTGTGTTGGGTTAATTAAACTACTTTTAGCATGTTTTATTATAATATTTTTTTAATTTCTTCACCTTCTTTAAGTGTTATGTTTCCACCAATCAACTTCCTTGAAATCATTTTGATTAACAGAAAATCTTAATAGGTAGTTGCTTTTTAAAAATTTGAATTTCACCAAGATTTTCTAAAGTATCAACAATAAATTACCTCCTAACTAATTTCTTTCTCTGGCCATGTTCACATTTCGAATAAATTACCTCCAACATGATGAATATCAACAATAATATCAGTTTTTATCCAATTTGTACATTTGTCTCTGTTGATAGAAATCATGATAATTTGTGAATTCCCTCAATTGAAATATTTTTCCATTTTGTATTTGTTTCAATTTTAAATCATCTAGGAGAATTTTATCTTCATTTTTTCAAAAAACACTATTTTCTTCGATTTCTTTTAGAAGCAATATGAAAATTAATTTTGATAAACTCAATTTTTGAATATTTCCATTTTACATTGGAATGTGTTTTTTTTTTCTTTTGGAAAAAAATGGTTGTACTCAAGTCCCCTACTCTTGATAAATCCAAATTGACTCCTTTAGAGCTTGAGATTTTACAAAAAAAAAAATCATATCAATTGAGTCACTAGATACAAATCTTTTTTCATTATAAGTCTCGAATTCTTGATTTTCATCTTCTAGATCTTCTTCAATTTTATTTTTAAATACAAATATTAAAAATTCATCGTCCTTCTTGGCATTTTCTTATACCAAAACTTTACCTCTACTACATCTTAGTAGAGTAATATTTTTAAAACTTTGTGTTATCTATTTCGATTTACCAACTTTGGACTGTTAGTTTCCTTCCTGGGGAATAAGTCCAATCACAATAACTGTAATAAATAGTTTAGCAAACTAAAAAAAGTTGAAAGTTCATGTTTAAATCTTATCAAGAGATATATGCATAACAACTAAATTATGGGTCATTATATAATACAAGTGGAATTCATTTTAATCCCAAATAACCAATTAAAAATATATATTTTATCATTTTATTGAGTTATGAAATAAATCTCATTTATATTATAATTAATGATATTTTAACAAGTCATAATTGTATTATTTTAATAAATAGTTTAGTAGCCTCAAAAAGTTAAAAGTTCCAATCCATACTCTATCGCATAATCCAACCAACAACTCAAATAATCCAAAAAGTTGAAAATTTCAATCCATACTTTGTTTGTAATCCAACCAATAACTCAAATAATCCATTCAGCCATGAGGTCCATTTGACATCATCTTCTTTTATTCAGCATGCAAAACTTCTACTTGTTTCATGAAATCATAGTTTGCCTTACCAAAGCTAGACTATTAGTTTCCTCCAATGTATTGATCTATAAATGGATCCCCTAAAATATTTTGTAGTCTTTTGAAATATTATTTTAAATTTGCTTCTTTGAGATTTTTCTTGTCCAGTTCAACTAAACTTACTACTTCCTTGTAATGACTCATATTGGCAGGACATTCCCTTGTTTGATTGATATACTAGTGTATTGATAATTGATGCATGATCCTATTTTGTTCTATCAACATGAGTTGATAGTTGTATTTTATACTTAAGTTGGATTATGTTATTTTTAGAATATGGTATTGTTGATGAATTTTGTGGTTGCAATACCACGTACTCTCATGGGTGGATTAGTATGGAACAACCATCGAAGTCGAAAGGAGTGTAAAATGGAATGGATTTTTAGTCTGAAAACCGACATGGGTAAAACAATCATGTAGAAGCATTTGCATGTGTGATAAAATGCATTATAGGGCGAGAAGATTGTTATAAAAGTGAAAGAGCCTTTACCCCTGTGCTTAGGGATCCTTCGTAGGTGGTTGATAACCTTGTAGTTATCATGATGCCTCCTACTTAAGAAATAGTATTGTTTGTGCATATTCTTGCTTATTGTTGATCGCATCTTAGTCTAGCCAAAGATAACTTTTAGCAAGAGCCTTGTGTTGCTTAGGCTCTTAATTTATCATTAAGATGCACTAATACTTGTACTTGATTTGGTTAATTATTTAACAAGTAAGGTATTAATAATAATATTGGTAGAGTACGAAGACCAAGGTTCCAATCCCTCAAGCCCCGTAGTACTGGTGGGCGTGTCACATCAGCGTAGCCGGCTACGTAAAAGGTTTACCCGATGCAATTGGAGATTATAGTGTCGACAAGGAGCGAGATTCGAACCCATGAAGAGGTGTATAAAATTGTAACGAGTTACCGATTCCTCTAGTATAATAAAAAATAATGTTGGTATTATTAATACTTGAAATATTAAATGTTAAATAATTAACATTAGCATTAGTCAAAGAAAAATTAGTAATAATACTAACTGATTTAATACTATGAAGTGAGTAAATAAGTTAATTACTAATACCTTGCTTAAAAAGTATTAGTAAATTAATATTAACTTTATTAAGTTAATACTTTATAAAAGGGGGCACATTTAATAAATAAATAATATCATAAATTAAATTAACCCTAGAGTTGAGTTGCACCCAATCCTAGTGAGTTTATGGGTAGACAAATCAACTAGGTAATTTTGGTGAATGATAAACCCTAGTGGTGAGGCTTGGGTGATTCTTAGTAGTGAGGCTTGGGTAATCTTAACAGTGGATTGGTATGGGACAACCATCAAATCATTCACAAGGTAGTATAGTAGTGGTACCTTGCAGGTAGGCAAGTGTGACCATTATTATTATTAGGTGAGTGATAATGGTTAGTTGGAACTAACTAATCACTAAGGCATTAAATCATAGTAATCCTATATAGATGATTCATGATAATATGTAGGGTTAAGAAATAGGTATCACCTTTAAGTGATATGGGCTTTAAAGGGTAATCTCTACGTCATGGTCAAGTTGTCCCATATAGGGTAGTGTAGGGAAACGGAGGGACCACTTATGGTTTCTTTTCTAATTGTTAAGTTAGAAGAAGTGAACCCAAAGAATTATGGGAAGTTGGCCACTCCTTTTCACTTGAGTGTTGACTGCAATAACAATGAACTCGAGATGGTTATGCCTTAATACTGATGAAATTATTGGGTCTTCTTAGTGATTTAATTAATTCTTGTAGAAAATATATATTTTTAGTTCTTTCCTTTAAGTCAAGAATGAGAGGGTCGTTACATTCCTCTAACCATGGGAAATATAATTTAACTTCTTTATTCTCTATTAAGACCCATTTATTGATTAGCTTATCCACACATTTGTTCCATTCCCTTAATGTATGTGTAAACCCGATTTCTTCAAATTTTGTAGCAAGGTATTGTATTTCCACAATGATCTCTTGTATGTTCCATGGAGCCTTTGCTTTCCTCAAAATTGCATTTATTGTTAGCATATAGCATAGTCATAGCATATGTTATATTACATTATCAAATTAGGTAAAATAAGCACATTTATGCGCTCTCCAATTCGGGTAGTTATGCAACGATTTATTGGTGGTTCATTAACTACTTGAACCACCTTTCATTGTATTTATTCCAACTTCAATACAATGCTTACTACTGCTTGAATTTCAATATGGCATCAAAACCAGTGTTCAAGGTGGTGATTGGCGGGCTCGATCGACGCGACGCGAGGAGATAGGCATATAGGCTCTCGATCGACGCGATGTGAGGAGATGCGGGGACCAACGCATACCAAGACAACATCAACCTTGATTGCAGGCTAACATAGACCGATACAGCAGCAACTTTGATCGAAGCTGACGCAAACCAATACAGTAGCAACTCTGATCGAAGGCTGACGTAGACCAAGAAGGCTTACGTAGACCGAGACAACACAAACCCTAATTGAAGGCTGATGCAGACCGAGAAGGCTGATGTGGATTGAGACATGTGTGACTAGAGAAACGTGGTAGACCAAGATCGAGGGAGGACCAAAGATTGGCAGATTGAGACAAGGTGACACGTGGTAGACTGAGACAAGGTGACACGTGGCATTTGTTGGTTGACTGAACGTCTGACCTGGTAGTTGCTGACTTGGTAGGGTTCGATTGGTTTTTGCAGGGAAGATGACATGGCATTCGGTGGTTGGGTGTCACGCAGGCCAAAAATGTGGGCTTGATTTCTCGAAGGCAATAGATAAACCATGCGAGGCTAACCACATTTAAATTGTTTCCTGCTTGTTTCCTAACGCATGTGCGATAAAAGTAGTATTTTTTTGTGTTTCTCGCAGTGCACATGAAACAAGACTCGATGGCTTATTCTTCCTTCTCATAGGGCGTTGTAGCTCGACTAGCATCTGTGTTCGCGCTAAGATCTTCTTGTTATGTGGAGGTTATGGGTTCCAATCGCAGCGAAGGCCGATTTTTTCTTACGTTGTGTAAAACGTAGGGGTTCAAAGACATGTCGTACCGTATTCTCTCCCAGCGACTTGTGTAGCCACGATGGTTCGGCTATTGTTCGCGGTGGGTGAGGTCAAGGGTTCCAACCCCACCGATGTTGGTAAATACAATTTTTTTTGTAACAACAAAAAAAACAAACACCCAAGTTGCTAAAAGTTGCTAGAAGTTGCTAAAAGTTGCTTGCAACAATTTGTTTTTGTAAGACAAAAGTTATTTTGAGCCCTGGAAGGCCCTCTAGATCTTTTTTTTTTGCTTGCAAGCACACATAAGGGCTATTTTTTGAGGTATTCTTCACATCATTTTTTTCCTTCCTTTCAAGTTTTTTTTGGAGGGATAAGTAGTTTTTTTTTAGGAATTGGAAAGGATCAATTTTTTTTCCCATTGTTTATTTTGCAACAAAAAGGGGGGATCTCTCATATGCATTTATTTCTTGCAAAATTCTAAGACAAAGGGGGGAATAAAATTGTGGAAAGTGAATATATCCTTTTCATCTCAAAACTGGCATTGTAATAGGTGCATTTTTGGTGGAAACCGACACCTCAAGTAGTTAAAATTTGTGGGCATATGTGGTTGTTGTTTTGCATTTAAATTTCCTGTTTTCTTGCATTAACAATCACACAAATAAAGCAAAAGAAAAGACCCCAAATTTATACACCTATTTGTGCAATTTATTGCACAACAACGTTTGGTATATACGATACCTCTGGTCCACACTTACAGGTGATGTTGTCGTGCTTGGACTACTGTATCTAATGCCTAATATAGCTGCAACAACGATGTCTGAGCTTGTTCTCTATCAATCATCGAGGAGAAATAAGGTAAACCAGTTCTGATATTCACTTCATTTCATACCCACATCGTGATTGTTGTTAGGCATAAATCCTGATGAAGGACTTTTCGAAGTGTTTAGGGGAAGTTACACCCCACGCATGAGGAATAGACCTTCTATGGTAGGTGTCATAAACAACACGATGCCCTTTCAGTATCGCCTAAGTTCCATGTATCGTGTTGCTCGTATATACTTATAGTCTCCCTCACGTAAGGGCGGGTATATATAGAGTAGTTTCGGTATAAAGGTCTGGTAGGTATAAAGAAAGGGAGACCAATTGGTGATATAAGGAACCTTCACAATGGCCATTGTTCACAAATATCTCTCAGATTCACAGTTGCTGAAAGGTTCTAACTTCGTTCCATGGAAGACAAAGATGCGTGTCATTCTTTACGTGGAAGATTTATGGGATGTAGTGACTGGCACTACAAAACGCCCTCAAACAGTAGGAACAGATCAAGAAGATTTTGATAAGAAGGACAAAAGAGGTCTCATGTTTATCCTGCTTGCTACTATAGATGAGGTCCAACCTCATATCTGTGATGCCAAAACCAGTAAGGAAGCTTGGGATGCTTTGATTACTATTTATGAAGGTAAGAATCAGTCCACTATTCTACACCTTCAAACTCAACTACATACCCTCAGTATGAACTCTGGGGAGACAGTTGACCTATTCCTCTGCAGAGTGGCAGAATTGAAAGCCAAATTAAATGCTATGGGAAAACCAGTGGATGATACTCTCTTGACCTCTGTCATCTTGAGAGCATTGCCAGAGTCCTACAAGATGTTGATAACCTCTCTTAATGTATCTGGTAGACAAGTATCTTTTGTGGAGTTGGTGAATTTGCTTCAAGCTGAGGAGGCAAATCAGATTCAGAAGGATGAAGTGCCAGATAATGCCCTCTACACCAAACAAGGGGGTAAGAAACAAGGTCAATTTCAAAAAGGAGGATCTTCCTCCAAAGGAAAAGGGAAACAACATCAGTAGAAAGATAAACAATATTGCAAGATTTGTGATATGAATAACCATGACACCAACAGGTGTTGGTTTAAGAACAAGCAACAAAGTGACCAAGATCATAAGAAGAAGGGCAAAGGAAAATACAAACCCTAGAAGAAGAATAAGCAACCCAAGGGGCATGTTGCTTATGCTGAATCAAACTCTGACTCAGATTCTATAGGATCAGACTCGGACTCTGAATATGAGAGAGCACACAAGGTGCTCATGACTCATACTTCATCTCCACAGATAGATGTTGTATGGTATATTGATTCAGGGGCTAGTAAGCACATGACTGGCGATAAATCATGGTTTGAGACCTTTGAGGAGAAAGAAGGTAAGCCAGTAACAATTGTTGACAATCAAGTCTACCAAGTGAAGGGTGAGGGTGATGTTTCTGTTACTCTTCCAGATGGTAAATGTCAGATTGAGAAGGTACTCTATGTACCTGGATTGGCTAATAATTTGTTGTTCATTCCTCAGATGTTGGATCGAAATATGGATGTTGTGTTCCATGTTGAAAAAGGTAAAAAGAGATGTTTTATAACCAAAAAAGGTAAACATGTAGCAATCGGATCATACAAGCATGGCTTGTTCATTTTAGATGCCATTTCAACACCTCATGTTGCATTGGCAGCAACTACAAAGGAGGCTACTTCTCTATGGCATAAGAGATATGGGCATCTCAGTTCAGGATATTTGCTTGAGTTGAGCAAATATGAGATGGTGAGAGGACTTCCCAACCTCTCATCCATATTGCCAGTTTGCTCGGATTGCTTGGTAGGGAAGCAACATCGGGTACCATTTGAAGCTAGCTCTTCCAGAGCTAAGAAACCTTTGGAGTTGGTACACACCGATCTGTGTGGTCCTATGCCAACCAACTATGGTGGAAAGAAGTATTTTCAATTGTTTGTTGATGATTACTCATGAAAGATGTGGGTTTTCTTCCTTCAATTGAAATCAAAGGCATTTTTGTACTTTCAACAATTCAAGAAGCTTGTTGAGAAGGAGTCAGGATGTTTCATCAAAACCCTCCACTCAGATCGAGGGGGAATATACTTCCAAGGAATTTTCATCATTTCTGAAAGAACATGGGATTAAGAGACAACTGACTACAACCTATACACCACAGCAAAATGGAGTTGTAGAGAGGAGAAATCATTCCATTGTGGAAATGGTTCGATGTATGCTAAAGGGAGCACATCTTGAGGATCAGTATTGGGCAGAAGCAGTAAACACAACATCATACCTCCTGAATAGAGCACCCACAAGGGCTCTACAGGGTAAAACTCCACAAGAAGCATGGAGTGGTAAGAAACCCTCCATTTCTCATCTAAGGGTTTTTGGATGTAAGGCATTCATGCACATACCAAAACAGAAAAGGAAGAAGTTAGATGAGAAGACCCTGCAATGTATCTTTCTTGGTTATGATGAGCATTCAAAGGGATATCGATTGATAGATCCTATAACCAAGAAGACACATATAAGTAGAGATGTGGTATTTGATGAAGCTTTCACATCAAATAACACCTCTACAATTGTATACCTTGAGGAAGATGAGCCTAAGAAAGAGACTTCACCTCCTCAGAACAAGATTCCAAAATGGTATACCAATACATTGAGAGATTCCAAGTTGGCATCACTTCCAGATCTAACTCTAGATCGACCTTGTACTCATAGTATGACTCAACAGAAGAGAGCAGAGGCATCAACTTCAAAAGTTGATGAGCTTTACCAATAGTTTGATGAACTATCTATGGATGCAATGGAAGATAGGGAAATGGATATGGAGGATGAGAGGGTTTATTTGACAACATTGGATGAAAATGAACCCACAACAGTTTAGGATGCACTTAGTAAGCCTCAGTGGAAGGCTGCTATGGAAGCAGAACATACATCTCTCATGAAAAATCATACATGGAAGCTAGTAAATCTGCCTTCAGGAAAGAAGCCCATTGGCTGCAAATGGGTATTCAAAGTAAAGTATAAGGCAGATGGTACTATTGATAAGCATAAAGCCCATCTTGTTGCAAAGGGCTATGCTCAGAAAGAAGGCATAGATTATGAAGAGACTTTTGCCCCTACTGCAAAAATGACTACCATTCGTGTCTTGTGTGCCATGGCAGCTCAGTTTGGGTGGAAGTTACATCAGATGGATGTAAAAAGTGCTTTCTTGAATGGTGACTTACAAGAAGAAGTGTACATGATCCAACCAGAAGGATTTGTTGTTGAAGGGCAAGAACAGAAAGTTTGTAAGTTGATCAAATCTTTGTATGGGTTGAAACAAGCTCCTCGAGCTTGGTACATCAAAATCGACAGTCACCTAATGCAACATGGTTTCCAAAGAAGTCCGTCAGATGCAAATATCTATATAAAGAACAATGGTTCTGACATAGTGATTTTGGTGCTCTATGTAGATGATCTGATCATAACAGGTAGTTCAGAGAGTATGATTGATGTCGTGAAAAATGATTTGAAAACATCTTTTGAAATGACAGATCTAGGACTTCTTCACTATTGTCTTGGCTTAGAAGTGACTCAAAAGAAACATCATATCAGAGTTACACAAAAGAAATATGCCAAGACATTGATTGATAAATATCACATGACTGACTGTAAGTCTAAAGCTACTCCAATGGAGGCTGGACTTAAGCTATCTCGATATGATCAATCTCCATAGGTAGATGGCACTCTCTATCATCAATTGATTGGGAGTCTCATATATCTAACCAATACCAGGCCAGATCTCAGTTTTGTTGTGGGTTATCTTTCACGATTCATGCAGGACCCAAAGGTGAGTCATTGGAAAGCAACAAAAAGAGTTCTTCATTATGTCCATGGTACAACAAATTTTGGCTTGGAATACAAAATGAATAACAAGTTCTATCTACAAGGATACACGGACTCTGACTATGTTGGATCCATTGATGATCGAAAGTCAACTTCTGGATACATTTTTCATCTTGGATCTGGTCCTGTCTCTTGGCATAGCAAGAAGCAGTAGGTGGTTGCTATCTCTTCTACAGAGGCAGAATATCGCGCAGCTAGTGGAGCAATCTACGAGATAATATGGTTAAGTCGCATTCTTACAAACATGGGCCTTCCAAAGAACCTTCCACTTCATTTGTTTTGCGACAATCAAGGTGTTTTGAATCTTGTCAAGAATCCAATATTTCATGATCGCACCAAACACATCGACACTCAGTGTCATTTCATTCATGATGAAGTTCCAAAGCACAACATACAACTCCAATACATTCCCACTGATGAGCAAGTTGCAGATATTTTCACCAAGGCACTTGCACGTGTCAAATTTGAATTGTTTCGCAATACCCTTGGTATTTGCCAATAATGTAATAAGGGGGGATGTTAGCATATAGCATAGTCATAGCATATGTTATATTACATTATTGTATTAGGAAAAATAAGCGCATTTATGCGCTCTCCAATTCGGGTAGTTATGCAACGATTTCTTGGTGGTTCGTCAACTACTTGAACCACCTTTCATTGTATTTATTCCAACTTCAATACAATGCTTACTACTACTTGCATTTCAATATTTATTAGTATTAGTGAATCACATTCCATCCATACTCTACTCCATTTCAATTATTTGCATATTTTTAATCCTTCAAAATTTTCCCAAGTTCAAATTTAATGTGTCTTAAGTTCACTATTGAAAGCGTAATCTGACAAAATCTCACCCTTATTACTTTTCATTATTCCTCCTTTTGTTGGTCTTGAATTTCCTCTAAATTCTCCATTAAAATTAAATTTGATCAAATTTGTTTATGGTGGTTTCCACTTTATATTATTTGCCTTCCTTTTGTTTCTCCTGTACCCACCATCATAATTCCAATTGATGACTTGACTCCATCTATCAAGGCTCTCTACCTCAATATTAGATATTGGGTAAGTTGATAGGTCTGGTTTAGACTCCTTTATGGCTAAACAAATCTTTCTTTTCATTACCTCTAAATTGCTTTCCTTTCCTTTAAATATTATTTTGTTCCTTTCTAGCCATACAATCCAAAGTATTGTATCTTTCAGTGTATCTCATATTGCTTGGAGTGCCTCACTTTTAAAAGTCTTTGCCATTGCTTTAACCATTCTTCAATTCTTCCATTCATCACCATGCATTTACCAAACATATTAAGAATCTATTGCCATAATTTCTAGACTATTGAGCAGTGTCCCAAGAGATGGTTTATACTCTCCTCCTTTTTACATAGAACACATTGTGAGGGACTATGAAAACCCCTTTCATTAGGTTATCCCAAGATAAAAAATTTCTGCGACCTACTAGCCATACAAATATTTTGACTTTTTGAATGCTAGGGCTATCCCAAATATCACTTCATATTCTTATGGTATTCATGTTTTGTTGGTGTTGTACATTGTATCTGCTTCTTGTTGTGTATTCTCCTGAGCTTGTTGTATATCATTATTGTTATCTTTTGGCTCAACTGCCTCCTAGCAATAATGTTTGGTGTACTTGTAGAAAAAAATTCTTTTAATTTGCATCTTCCTTCTTTATTCTTGTACATAATGTTTGAAACCCTATCACCATATTTATCTTGAAGTAATCTCATCCATGGTTTCAAAATTAGACCTAGATTGATTGGTATTTTATCACACTAAGTATCCATCCAAATATAATTTCTTTCTCTAGTTTCCACCCATATTAGACCTTTAATCACTAGATCAATTGAAATTTTTAAACCATTCCATAGTGCATAACCATCTAGTAGTGAGAATGCAATAAATATTAAGCTTAGGCCATTGGCCTCAACCTACTTAGAAGAATTCTTGCCCATTGTCTTTGACTCACTTTGTATAATATCCAAATAATTGTTTCCCTAATAGCTAAGTTCGCATTCGTTAGAACTCTTTAACCGAGACCTTCTCTAGTTTTATCATCACACACCTTGCTCCATTTCACGAAAGGAAATTTCCTTTTATCATGTAATATTGACCACAAAAATGACCTTATAATATAAATTATTTTTTTTTCTACCAATTTTGACATAATATACAAGGACATATAATATGTCGGAATGGCCTTTAAGGCTGATTTAATTAGCTGCACTCCTCATGTTAATGATAACCATATACCTTTCTATGTTGGTAGTTTATTTTAAACTTCAAGTATAATTTGATTCCACAATTCTATCCTCATTCTCCCCTTAAATAAGGGCATCCCTAGATATGTTGTTAGCAAATTTACCTCTTCCATTTGAAGTAACCTGCATATAAATTCTTTGATTTTAGTTGGAGTGTTTAGGAAGTAAATTTTAGATTTTTTCCTATTAACTTTCTGCCATGACGCTCTATCATATTCCTTTAATAAGATATTCAAAGCTTTGACCTTGTTTTCCCTTACCCTCCCAAAAAGGGTTGTATCATCTACAAACTATTAATAGGTGATGTTGTTGATGTAATTACTAGCCTTAAGTCTGCTTATCAGCCCATATTTGTATACCTTCTTTAGGTTTCTTCCCCATACCTTTGCCATAATAATAAACATATATGGTGACAGATGATCTCCCTATTTAAGACAGCTCTTGGATTTAAATGATTTTGTTACCAACCCATTGACCAACACTGAATATGATATTATAGAGACACAAGATTTAATCCATCTAACCTATTTCTTCCTAAATCTAAACTTTTCAAATACTGTAAAAAGAAAAACCCATTTAACCCTATCATAGGCTTTATTCATATCAAGTTTTAATATCATTGCTCTCTTTCCTAGAAGTTGTTGAATGCATTACTTCATGAGATACTATGATCTTGTCTAGAATATATCTCCATTTCACAAATCCTCCTTGCTCTTCTAAAATAATTTTGTCTAATAGTGGTCTTAACCAATTTTCCATCACTTTGGAGATTATCTTATATGCCATATTACATAGGCTTATGGGCGTAAGTAAATCAAACAATTTTGCATCCTTTTTTGGAATCAAGGTAAGATATGTTACATTTATTTGATAAGGTATGTACTATTTTACCCGAGACTGTTCCACTACAACCAATAAATAATCCTTCACTTTTTTCCAATTATGTTAATAGAATATTGCAAAGAGTCCATCTAGACCTGGGTATTTATCCTTATCAAAAAAGAAAAGAGCTTAATGAACTTCTTTCAAAGTAATAGGCTCCATTAGTTTGCTAGTTTTCATCTATTAGAATTGAAGGTATTTATTGTAGTAACTTATCATTATGAACTTCAATATCCTCTAATTCGAGAATATTTTGGTAAAAGAGCCTTGCCTCCTTTCTGATTTCACTTTGGTCTTTAATCTAAACCCCTTCTACTAATTCTAGATATTGATCTCTGTACTATTAGGATCCTATAAAAAAACTTTATTTTTTTATCTTCATCTTTTAACCGACTTTATCTTGATTTTAATCTCCAAAGTTTCTTCCTTACTCTAAATATATTAAATAATTCCTAAGCAACTTCCTTTCCTCCAAGCTTGGAGGATTGTGCTTATATTTTTAGAATTTTGAAAGCTTATCTTTTCATTCTTTCTTCTCAAAATTTTTTTCAAAAGTGTTCTTGTTCCATTCTTTAAATTTAGAGGTCATTAATTTAATTTGTTTTGGAAGTGTATACGACCCATTGTTTCTTGAAGAATTCAATGTTTGGGCTATCATATCAACAGTTTGAGCATGATCTTTCCATATTTGCTCATATTTAAAATTTGATCTTTTTTAAATTCACTTACCACACTATCCAACTACCTATCTTACTACCTCCACACTAGCTAGTTGCGCCTTAAGTGCCTCAATGTTAGGACGCCATCCTAACAATATTATGTAATTCTAACATTATTATGTAATGAAATTATTCCAATGTAGGGACCCCATTCTAATGCTATTTTGTAATGGTATGTGGAACTTGAGGTGTCTAGACCAGTGGGGCATTTTCATGTAACTGTTATAAAGAATATAATTATTTATTTGGTAGATATCCTAGCTCGGGTGAAACTTTGCATGTAAGCCAACCCTTGAGCATTAGGATAGGGTTACATGAAATTCATCTTTAAAATACAAGGGGACATAAATGAATGTATATTTTGGCATATTGAATCAAAGTATTGAAGGAGTTTGCTCCCTTGAAGAGGCTAACGATTATGTATTGTGCTGAGTAATATAGATTTTTGCATTTTCATTTTGTATTGCAATATTTTGTTCTTCATGAATTATTTTTTTCTTGCAATATTTGTGCAAATGTGCTTATTTTAATTAGAAGGTTCCTAAAAAGTGGTATCAAAGAACTTTTCAAGGTTGTGTTTTGCTATGACTACAAAAATTCTTGCCCTACCATTTTGACTGTTAGGTATAAATTTTTCGTGTTTTCATTTTTTTTGTTTGCTATCTTATTAAAACAAATGATCTCTTTATTTTGTTTTGGTTTAATAAGTTAGAAGCCTTGTGTTAGGGCTTTTAAAATATAATGGAGGAGTTGTTATTGGCTAACTTAGATTATCCATAAAGTGTCTAGTGAAGTGAGGGGTTATTAGGCTCCAATACCTAGACTTCAGACAACACCCGTATATAGACTTGAGCTCCCATGTATCTTTAGGTATATTGGGAGACCCCCTTAGGATTAGGAGAAACCTTTAGCCCTAGGAAGATTTTTTATTATGTATAAATCCATAGTGCATCAAGCACAACACTCAAGAAGATCACCCTCTTGTATTGTTAGAGAGGCAGGTAGTGCGCTCAAGCATATGCATGGAATCCTCCTTAACTAGTGGCCTAAAATACTAGTTTGAGCATTATCGTTCGTTGTTGTATTATAAAAAAGGGCTATGGACAATGCATACACCTTGGCCTAGAGTACCTTATTTTTGTTGAATGTTTAACTTGAATGTCAAAAATCCTACCACAAAAATTGAGCATACTGAAGAGACTACATTATCATAGAATAGACTAAACTAAAATAAAGAAATTCTATAGAAAGTAATAGTCAAGACATGGTTTGTTAGTAACAGTCGGGTATCAAGTAAACCAAGGCCATAGTCAGTAATAGTTAAGATAGAGTTTGCTAGTGTAGTTGTAAGTTATAATTAGGAATCATAACAATCAAGGAATTATTAGTAATAGAGTCTACCAAGACAGTCGTAAAAAAATAGTGACTTACAAACTTCAAACATAATAGTTGTTAATAACAATCATTACAATGTCTCCTAAGGGGGCTATTGGACAAAAGTCAAATTTTTGAGTGAATAGAGATTCTAGAAGAAAAACAAAAGATACTTAAAGACAACACTTCCTTAAAAATTTTGGTGTGTTGAAAAACATTGTTGTGGGATATACCTCATTACGCTTGTCTCATTGAGCTGATCATTTTGGTATATAGCCTCCATAAAAATTTTCTAGGGTGTCAAAAAACATCATCGTGAGACCTAGCCCATTGTATTTGTCTTTTTGAGCTAATCATTTTAATATATAGTACCCAAACACTTTTTTTGGCCCATTACTAAAAAGAGTAACTCTTGGAACAACACTTTTATTTTTATTAAGTCAATTGGGGTGGTCCAAATTACATATATGGCTAGAGGGACTAGAGAAGCAATGAAGGAGTTGGAACAAAGCCAATATATGAAATAATTAAATCAAACACTTAGTGGCCTATAGAGCCAAATGTACTACATTGGACAAGATGTTAAACAAAATTATAAAAAATGAACAAGTTAAAGTCAAAGTAGTGATTGAAGAAATATTATTGGAGCCTGAAGAGCATTTTAAGGAAGGCCCAAAAGTATTCTAGCATATTGACACTGAAGGACCGTATGGTAGTTTAGGCAATAAAGAGAAAGAAACTCATCGTGATATTTTTGACACGGACACACCATTTAAGATACCCAAATTAGACTTTTCCAAGTTTAATGGAAATAACACTGATTGTTGGTTGTGTCAGGTAGATCAATTCTTCAAACTTTATAATGTTCCCTGCTATTTTTAGGTCACCATTGCATCATTTAACTTTGATTTTAAGACGCTACAGCGGTATCAATGTTTAGAAAACATGACTCCTAACCCTTCTTGGGAAGACTTTGAGTCTTAATTAATCACTCGTTTTGGCCCTAGTGAGTATCAGGACTTTATAGGAGCCTTAACCAAATTGAAACAAACCTCTACTATTCGAGAATATAAAATTCAAATTGAGAAATTAACTAATAGGAAAAAGGGGTTGAGTGCAATATTTTTTCAGAGTTGTTTTAGTGGTGGGTTGAAGATGATAATAAGGCAAGCGTAAAAATATCCAAATCATAGTTTATGATGCAAGCCATAGGATTGATGAGATTAGTAAAAGAATGTTTTTGCCTAAAGGAGGTTGTCCAAATTCCCACAGGCCAAACTCATATTTCCCTCCAAGTTTACACTGAATACTATCAATACATCTTCACCTATCAAGAGATTGACTAGAGAGGAAATGGATGCCCATAGAGCACAAGGCTTATGTTATAATTATGATGATAAATATGCGTTGGGGCATAAATATGTGGACTACTGAGTAGTGCATGAATTGTTTTACGGAGAGGTAGAACCGTCGGAGGAAGGGCATCAAGATGAGAGGGAAGCACAATAAGAACCGTAACCTAAGATTTATGTCTATAAACTTGTAGGAATATCAACCCTTTAGACTATGAAGGTAGTGGGTTTCTTCAAGGGCCAAAGAATTACAATTCTAATTTATTTAGGTAGTACACATAATTTTATTGATCCCCAAATAGCTAAGCAAGTGAATTGTTACATACATACTTGCAACTCTTTCGAGGTCATGGTGGCAAATGGAGGAACATTACCTTGTAAGGAAAAATACCAAAATATTAAGTTGAAGATAAGGGAATAGGAACTCAAAATTGTTATGTTTGTCCTTCCACTTGGTAGATGTGATGTTGTGCTAGGAGCATAGTGGCTCTGTATCTTGGAAAAAATAGCCTAAAACTTTATCAAATTATTGATAAAATTTAGTCAACAAAGAACTGAGTATGTCTTATGGGGCTTGAAGCTTGGGGATTCTCAACTTGTTTCATCTCATAGGATGTATAAATTATTGAAAAAGTCAATCCATGGAGATATGGACCAACTATTTGTTGTACAAGCCTTAGATAGGGGAGACACATACCATTAGGAGGAGTTACAACTTTTATTGTAGAAACATGCCATAATTTTTTAGGAACCCAAAGGACTACCCCCTTGTCGTACTAATGATCATGCTATTCAACTTATTCTAGGTAGTCTTCCTCTAAATTTCTACCCTTATAGGTATCCATATGGCCACAAATTATAAATGGATAAAATGGTGTAGGAACTTCTTTCTACAAGGATTATTCATCCCAATGTTAGTCCCTATTCTTCCCCAATGTTTTTAGTATGAAAAAATATGGGTCTTGTCATTTGTGTATAGATTTTAGAGAACTCAATAAAATTATTTTTAATGAAAAATTTTCCATTCTAGTAACTTATGAGTTTTTAGATGAATATTATGGTGCTCAATATTTTCTAAAAATGGATTTGCAATTAGGATACAATCATATCAGAATTAAGGATGATGACATTCCTAAAACTGCTTTTAAGACTCACAAAGGGCAATATGAATTCTTAGTTATGCCATTTGGTCTGAGCAATACACCCTTCATTTTTTAGAGTTTGATGAATTCATTTTTTAGCCCTTCACAAATTTATTCTATATTTATTTGATGATATTCTAATTTATAGTCGCTCTTGCGAGGAGCACCTCAAACATTGTAGCTTTTGTTTGAGAATCAACTTTATGCCAAGAGGTCTAAGTGTTATTTTGCATTACAAGATGAGTATTTGGGTCACATTATCACCAAATATGGAGTTAAAGTTGATCCTAAAATAAATTAGGTTGTTCAAGAATGGCCAAAGCCTCACACCTTCAAGGGACTTCGAAGATTTTTGGAACTCATGGGATAGCAACTCCTTTAATAACCACATTGAAAAATATTTTTTTTATTTGGTCAAAACCAATGGAGAATGCTTTCAAGGAATTAAAGCAATTGATGACAACCACCCTAATGTTAGCAATGCCCAATTTTTCTAAACTTTTTATAATTGAAAGTGATGCTTCAAGAAACGGAATCAGGGCCATTTTGATGCAAGAAAGAAGACCGTTGACCTTCACTATTATAGCAATTTCAAGTCAAAACTTGGGCAAATCTACTTATGCAAAGGATATGCTAGCCATTTTGATGCAAGAAAGAAGACCATTGACCTTCACTAGTATAGCAATTTCAATTCAAAACTTGGGCAAATCTACTTATGCAAAGGATATGCTAGCTATTTTACATGTTGTTAATCATTTGAGGCCATATCTCATTGGGCATCATTTTTCAATCAAAATCTACCATAAAAGTCTCAAGTACTTCTTTGAATAATGGGTAGCCACACTTGAACAACAAAAGCGGATCTCTAAATTGATGGACTATGATTATGAAATCACATATAAAAAATAAAAGAAGAATATTGTGGCCAATGCACTATCTTGACAATTTGAAGATCAAAGTATGTTAAATGTTATTTCTTCACTAATCCCTCAATGGGTTGCTAATATTAGAGAAGAAATGACCAAGGATTATGGCTTGTAAACTTTGATAAAAAAACCTTAAGCAGAGCTTGAATCATGCCCTAGATACACTTCGGATGGTCAAGAGTCAAGACATCATGACCAACTTGTTATTCCCCAAACCTCACAAATGCAAGAATTCATCTTGCAGGAAATGCATACCTCACCAACAACAGGATATTTTGGGTTTTTAAAAAGTTATGAAGGACTAAGCATACTTTATTTTGGAGGTATTTGGTTTGTGTACAAGTACCTGCAACAATAGAAAGCAAAATATAAAATTTTGTTTATAAAAACTCTCTATGCAAAAGAAATGAAAGCATAAGCTAAAATTTTGCAAGGTGGTGATAGACCAAGTTTTACAAAAGCTAAAAGCAAAGAAAAGGTGATCAATTAGACCTGTAGGGACACCGTTTTCATTGGACAGTTTGACCTAAGAAGGCATGGTGGCAAGGGATATAACAATCTCTTATGAGGGTAAATCAATACCCCAAACTTACCTACAACTATGGAGTTGATGTTGGTTGTGTAGATACTGGTATCTGAACCACTTTTTGGAGCACTTTGTTTGGTCATAGGGTACCTTGTGATTGAAATGGTCACACCTTACCTTGTGAATCTAGATCATAGATCAAAATGGCTTTTGTCTTGAATCTAAGTTGTGTTTCAGGGTTTTTGTAAGGTCCTATGCTAGTTTTGTGTCACCTATAGCACATAAAATGGTAAAATGTCAATTAGAACACTAAAAGACTAGCTAAAAACATACAAAAGGGTGTGGGTTCATGTTCCATTGGGCATGCAATAATGAACTGATGGAAAACCATGTTGTTTACAATTGATAATTTCAAAAGAGGCTACAAATATATCCTTTTTAGAAAAGTACCTTAGAAGGCTACAAAACTGGTTTTGAAGGTGAAAACCCTCTTCCAATGAATGGTTCAACAACACCAAGTGTCTTCCAAGAGGTCCTCAAAAGGAGTGGGCTTATTGCTCATGGGCCACTATTAGTCAAACTAGTCCTCTAAACCTGCATGAACCTACAAAAACTTGTTAGAACATTTGGGGGCTTGTCTCAATCAGACCCCTCGTGCTTACAGATAAAAGACACTAAATAAATGAAGTTAATTCATTATAAAATAAATTGAAACAATTACAAAACCGGTTTGGGTAATAATACTTACCTATTTGGAGGGATTTTTGTTCTTCTAATGTCTGAAACTGACCCTTGAAAAGGTGTGACTGATTGGGTTGCAGGTTACCTTACGATCAGGACTGTGATATCTCGATAGAATTTTGGGTTGTCAAAGTGATATCATGTTGTTGTTGGAGCTTCTATCCTCATCATGTTACCTTTAGAACCTACAATAAAGAATAGTTTGGGACACAAAGGGTGCAAAAATACTATTTATATGGTGATTGATGGTAAAGTGAGTGTTTGACGGTAGTGTAACCTAGATGGATTTTGGCAGAGTCTAGGTATGCAAATGATGAATCCTTTTAAAATGGAGGAAATGAACCTCTATTTATAGAACTTGGAGAGGATAAGGGGGCTAAGGTGCCCCCTATGAGGTGTCTCTTGTGATGTGCCCCCTGAGGTGGCATGTCTCATAAGTGCATTTGGGTGAGAGAATCCCTCACTCATGTACATGTTATAAATGAGCATGGGGATGTGGAGTGGAGTAAGGGTTAAGTCCTAACTATAGTAGGATTAACCATGGATTTAGTGTTGACTTGAGTGAGGTGGAAGATGACTCACCATGCTTCCCATGCTTTGAAAGACAAAAGTCTTCAAATGTCATTTAAGGCTCTAAATGCACATGAGGAGATGTGTTGAGCAAGGGTTAAAGTTAAACCTGATTAGGTTGACCATGAGTTTAGTTGATGTCGAGTGGGTAAGGTGGAGGTTAGGCTAGTCAAAGAGTAGACTAGGTGAGGTGGTCATGAGTTAATTTGACTAGGGTCAGGTTAACCATGGGGTGGAATTTGACCAAGGTTAGAGATTAACCAAGGTTAGGCTAGAATGATGGTCACATGGGGACCAAGGGTTAAGCGTATGAAAGGGCTTAAGTGGCCAAAGAGGGCTTATGAATAGTACATGAACAATGGGTTTAATGAATGAATAGTGTTTTGAGGCTAATATATGCAAATTTTGTGGAAATTACAAGTTGATCAACCGTAATGATGGGATGAAAGGCAATGTGTGATTTTTAGGTGTCTATAGAGAGAATACAACAAATCAATTGAAACTCCATAAAACAATCTAAGCTCATTAAAAAAAGTGTATATATATGCAACTTTTAAGGAGATTGGATTGTTTTATAGAGTTTCGATTGGTTTGTTGTATTCTCTATGTATATATACACTCATGATTGATATCTCAATATCTACCATATATAAGGGATTGAATCAAATATGAAACCAACCTCAATATTTACTTTATATTAAATATGCCAACCTCAATATGTGTGTGTTGGTTGGGGAAGAGAAAGAGGATTGAATCAAACATGAATATGCTTGGTAATCTATGTTTTCTACCCGAAGTCATACCTTAGTTTGTATCTTAAAAATATATGTTTTACCTATTTTAACTGATACCATTTGATTGTTATATTACAAAAATATCATTATAAATATATATGTTTTTTAACGAGTCTTATTTCTATTTAATCAATACCATAATTTTGGTAATATACTTGTATAATTTTGCAAGATTCAATCTTGTGTCTCCTTCTTTAAAGATGAAGTATTTTACTAGTTTTAACTCATCTCACATAATTTTATGATATAAATATTTAATATAAAATAAATATATATTATTCTTCTTGTATTAAATTAGTAGACAAAATATCTAAAAATGTATTCCCATCAAGCTAGCTCATCTTATTGTGAAGAATTATTTCCATAATGAACATTCAAGTTCAAATCTTTGTGGACTTTAACGACTTACACTATAACAGAAAGTTTTTAACCTGTGCAAAGCTAAAATAACTCATGGGATAACATTTAAGAATACAAATATATATCTTTTGAAAATAATTGAAATGAAATAGGTAATATTCTAAAATATAAGATGATAGCATGAGACTTTAAAATTGCTCTAACTCTAGATGAAAAAAAAGAAAGAAACCAAGACTTTTTAGAAGGAATGGCAAATTTTGGAGACTTTGTAACATAGGTGGGTATCCTCAACATTGAGCTTCAAAGATAAAATTTCACTTGGACAAATAGGAGAATTAACAAATATGTCATTCAAGTTAAGTTATATTGAGTGGTAGTTACCAATGAATGGTATCAAGAGGGGGTCAACATTTAGTTGAAAGCCCTACATTGAATTGGTTCTAGCCATAACCCTCCATTAATAGAAATGAATTGGGGGACCAAAATCATCAGGAATAAACCCTTAAATTTGAAAATATGTGATTCAAATACACAGGCCTATATAATAAAATTAAGGAATGGTGGAAATATATAGTGGAAGGATCCAGCATGTATAAACTAGTAAGAAAGTTAAAGGAGGTCAAGAGAAACTTGAAGGTCTAGAGCAAACAAACCTTTGGTAATATCTTTAGAAGGAAAAAACAATTACAACAGATATTGATGGAGGTGGAAGACATAATGGCTTAGAAGGGTCGACAATAATATTGATAGAACAGGAAAGTCACAATTTATCAAAATTTCAACACTCTGAAAAATAAAGAAGTATATTGAGACAAAGAGCTAGAACCATCTAGCTAGAGAGAGGGTACAATAATACTAAGTTCTTTCATATCTTGACAATAAAAAATAAAGATCAAATTTTAGCGAAGGAGATGGTTGTAAATAATGGGAGGGTACTGCAAAAAGAAAAGGACATAGAAATGGAAGTTATTCCATTATTTAAAAATCTCTTTTCAAAGGAGGAAGAGGATAATAATCAAGAGGAAACTAAAATCTTAGGGAACATCTCTCTAATCATTACCTCAACCTTTAAAAAGAAATTAAATTTATCCTTTATAGAAAAAGAGATTGAAGAAGCAATTTTTTTACGGAAGGAGATAAATATTTGGGGCCAGATGGCTTTCAATCCATCTTCCAATAATTTTGGGATATCATAAATGATGATGCAACAACAATAGTGAAAGATTCCCAACACAAACACATAATATTAAAGGAACTTAATACCATCGATCTTATTCTAATCCCCCAAAAATATCATACTATAAGAATGGTAGAATTTACACCGATAATTTTATGCAACACAAATTACAAGATAATTACCAAAACAATTGCTCTTATATTAATGAGGATGCTCTCTAAACTCATTTTGGACCATCAAGACAACCTTGAAGAAGATAGACAAAACCTTGATAGAATCATCATGGCTCACAAAGCAACCCATTTAGTTTTTGCTAGCAAAAAGGAGGTATTGTTCAATAAATTGGATATGGCCAAGATGTATGATTGTGTCTCCTAGAGCTTCTTGAACATAATTTTGGAAATATTTGGATTTCGCAAAAAATGAAGAGATTGAGTTTATGATTGTATTTCGATAGCAGCCTTTTTAATCATCCTCAATGAAGAACAACTTTAGAAAAATTAGATAGGAGGACCCTTTTTCTCTGTATCTCTTCATAATCCTAGTGGAAGGTTTGAGCAGGATAAACTTTAAGGCTAAAAAGACCAACAAGATCAAGGGACTAAAAATCACTTATAATATCTCAAGTCATACCCATGCATAGTTTTTTGGTGACACCATTCTTATAGGAGTAGGCACCATAAAGGAAACATGAAATTTTAAAAGAGTAATCCAAACCTATGAGAAGACCTCAAGGTAAAATATTTCCTTTGAAAAACGAAAATTTCTTTATGAATGTTAGAGAAGAGAAACAAATCATAATTGGAAGGATATTAAGGTGTAAAATGGGTAAACTTCCAAACAAATACTTGGGAACACTCTTGTTCCTAAGGATATTATGGGATCAACACAAGAATAATATCATTAATAGCCTCAGTAAGAAATTGGAAGGATGGAAGGATAAAACATTATCTCAGGATAAGAAATCTCAATTATTGAAAGTAACCATGCAAGCCATTCTAGTTTATATGATGCTACCTTTCTCTACCTTAGGAAAAACTATACCAAATATAGAAAGGATCGTGAAAAGGTTCTTATGGGAAGGGGTAGAAGATAAAGATAAGATTCATCTTGTTAATTGGGATAAATTTTATAGACTATAAACTATAATATTCTAGGTCTTTAAAGGCTAAAGAAATTAAATGAAGTACTAGAAAGACAAATCAATTAGCAAATTATAAGGGAACAAAACAAATTATGAACAAATATCTTACAACACAAATACTTGGATAGTTAATATAGGTACCATATCCTCAACTCTAAAGGGCTTTGTAGAGGTTCAATCATTTGGAACCATATTGTGAAAAGTAGAGACTTGGTCTAGAGAAGGATGGAAAGTAGGAAGAGGATGCGAAGTGAACTTCTAGGAGGAGGGTTGTATTATGGATAAACCCTTAGAAAGGATGGAGTGGACCACTCTTGAATATAGAATTCCAGTGATCTATGAAACAAGATTTCATGACTACCATCATGTAAGGGAATAGGGGACTCGTTGGAAGGCAATAGGTCTTCCCAATTACACTAAAAAGGAAAGGGAACTAATTTCATATATTAATAACCTCTTGGTAAACTTTTGATTCTCCTTGTAAAGAATGAAGATCAATTTACATGTATCCATGATGTAAAAGGTGAGTATTCAGTCAGAGTAGACTACAATTTGATCATCTCTTATCAGAATGATGATGGAGTGCCTTGGGGGGAGATATGGAATAACAATGGTATGCCAAAGTCTAATATCTTCCTCTAATCAATGTTGCATAACAAGATCCTAACTATTGATAACACAATGAAGAGAGGATGTGAGCTACTTAATAGGTACATTATGTGTAAAAGGAAGGAATAAACAATATATCAACTCTTCCTACATTGCCCATGTTGTGATGAGGATATGAGAAAGGGTTCTCCATAAAAATAAGCTAACTTGGATATTCCTACGAAGTGTTAAAGATTAGTATAGATGATGGGAGAACCCCTTTTGAAGCCTATCTATGCAACTTCCATGGGATTTTTAGCTAGCTATCATTTTTTAGTCCATCTGGTTAGAAAGGAAATAAGAGGATTT
Source organism: Wollemia nobilis (assembly GCA_028583015.1). Taxonomy (NCBI): domain Eukaryota; kingdom Viridiplantae; phylum Streptophyta; class Pinopsida; order Araucariales; family Araucariaceae; genus Wollemia; species Wollemia nobilis. The sequence continues at coordinate 14,072,001 of JAQPPZ010001844.1, forward strand.
TTAGAGGAAAGGAGAATGACGAGGAAAGTACCTTCATGAAAATTAGAAACTAGATAAGAGAATCAGTGATGATTCTAAAAGGGGACCTTTCAGTGGATTCACAACTGGAAAAGGAGGTACCTGGAAAATGGGAATGACATTGGATTTAGTTGAGGGTGGGACATAATTGAAGAACATGTGCTTATATTGAGAGGGGGGTGAACAGTATAAGGTACAAATTTTTGCTTTTTAATCCAAATGATAACATCAACAATATTAAAGCAATAAACATCACACAAAGAATCACACACATGAGAGACATGATTTAACGTGGTTCACCCAATGTGGACTACTCCACGGAGAAAATATTCCTTATAAATATTTTCAAATAAATTCTCTTGGGAATCCTTTCCCTACAATGTTTATGGACCTTTTTCCAAAGGAGACACCAATCCCCTAATCAAGTTCGTGGATCTCTATCCACATGAGAACTCCTTTCTCCTATGCTCTAGATGATGATCTTCTAGAAGAACTGTTAGCCCTACTACTGTGGCTAATGGATCTCTATCCATTGAAGACACATGTCCTCACTACCGTGGTTAATAGATCTCTATCCACTAGAGACTGTCATCCTCTATACTTTGTCACCTCCAAAACTCTTTCTCAAATCTACACTAAACACAGTCCTTCGGTCTAGCACAAATCTATCCTCAATCTCTATCTTTGATCTGGCACAAACCTGTCCTCAAATATGTACCAAATTCTATCCTCAAATATGTCCTCAATATCTATCCTCAAATCTATCTTGTAAGCTTCCACAAAAGCCCACACAAATCTGTCCACAAGTCTTCTCTAAGACTTACCTCAAATCTACTCAACAAGTCCACACTAGAACTTATCCAATCTCATAGAAACATAAAAATAATTGTTAGAGACTCAATATGCTTTACATTCATTACAATGCTCAATCACTTTCAATCACTCAATTCAAATATAGAACAATTTGTTTCATGGAAATTGAACAATCACTTCAATACATCCACTTGACTAGGCTCAACAAACTCTACTCAACCAATCACTCAATGAAATAATCCTTACTTACAAACCCTAGTCCAAGCATATGAGCACTCACTCAAATGTTTCCAATAATGCTTATCAATTAATCTCACACAACAATAATACTCATGTTGTTTTCAAACCCTAGTTCAAGTTCTTCACTCAACCATTCACTTCAACAACAATGTTTATAAAACACGATTTTATCAACAACTCTTTATTCCAAAAAACCTTTAAGCATTAATTCAACACACATTCAACAATGCTCACCTAAGAATCCTTTTCACTCCAACTTTGCATACACAACATTCAACAATCACTCACTAGGAAGAATATGCCCATACCTTTTATTTGATGTAGAAGTGACCTTAGCAAACCTGTCTTAATCACAATTTCCTTCTTTGCAATTTCAATGGTTAGATGACAAAATCTCACTCTTAACACTTTCTCAAATATTTCTTAGACACAAAAATAAACAAAGCTCAAATACACCTTATTGCTCCTACTTGTAATTAACATTCATGAAATAGTGCACAAAAATAATTACTTGGATACACCTTATTATCTCCAACTTAAAATAATATCCAACACCACACAACCTCAACCAATATTTCTAAAACACCTTTATTTCCTTTTCAAACCCTAAAGCAGATAATACCAATTTTTTTTTTTGCATCAACCTTATAACTCCCCTAAAACCTTACATACCAAATAAAATATGCAAAAATTAATTTTTAATATCTCAAATAACTTCTCCAAAAATTTCGACGCTCAAACTTAATGCATACCTTATTATCCCCCAAAAAGGGTTTCGGCATGATTCGAACCGCCGTATCCTCAAGCGCCAAGCGCCTTAGCGCTTTGGAGCCCACCGCGTGGGCTAGAGGCGCCCACATGAAGGAAGGTGAACTTCCTTTCCTTTCAACCTTACTTTATCACGTTTTTCAACACAAAATAAAACGATCCTTCGCAGGGATTCGAACCTGCGCCTGTCGCTGCCCTCACGTCTTGCTACCGCTGCGATTGCTAATTGCGGTACCATTGATTGGTTACCAAGGTTCCCTCCTTGGTTTTGTTGCACACTACGATTTGCATGAATTCGCATAGCATAAGATTTTAATTCGAAAGCATTGGAGGTTTTGGTAAGGTGGGTAATCCCTCTTTTATACACATGATAAATGTTCTTCCCACATCGACGCTAAAAATTCGAATTAAGATTAAAAACCCTCCTTAGGGTTAGTTAAAAATTAATATAAATTAACTTATAACTAATATTAAAATTAATTAATAATTAATTTAAATAACTTAAGTAAATTAAATTATAAATTAATTTATAATAAAAATTATATTAATTAATTTATAATTAATTTAAAACTTCCCTTTATAATATTATAAAAAATATTATAATATTATTCACTTGGGCTTCTTCTTTTTCACTTTGGACCACATCTGACTTCCTGAAACCGGGTCTTGATCAACTAAAACTGAAGAACCTGAAACTGATGCTGCCCATTGAAACTGTCACTAACTAGTGCTGAAAGCTTGACATCAATGTCCACTCACTCTTGACATCAATGACAACTTATCTACTCAAAATGTCCAACAACAATATGCATGCTTAACACAACACCAAATGGAACTCACCCTAGTAGGGTGAGCTAAATTGAATTTTGACAAAGTAGTGAAGAAAAATCCAGGGTTGGTGAGGGGAGGGGATGTAATCTATGACTTTGATGGTAACTTCTTGAGAGCATTTGTAGCTCCTTATGGCACAACAAATAACCATGTGGTAAAAGCCCATGCTCTCCTAGATTGTATGTTGTTATTAGCCCAAAGTGGATTCAAGAAAGCTATAATAAGAGACTTCCTAAATATCATCAATACCATTAAGAATAACAATATTAGAGGATGACAAATCAATAATTTCCTTTTAGAAGCCAAAAGGCTCTTAAAAGGATTAGATGAAGTCATTTTCCAACACACCTACAAAGAGGGGAATAATGCGACATATTGGACGGCAAACATAGGTGTTCCCATTTCTTGCAAGAAAATTTGGACTCTCGATCAAGTCCTACCAATAGATTTTCTCCATATTTTTAATAGAGAAAATAATATTTTGAAAGGAGAAGAGTTGTGAGGAGATCAAGATTTATATTTTGGTTGGACTTTGTTTATGAGGGAGAATATAATTCAGTTGCATTGGCAAAGTGCTTGGATATGATTGTTTACTCTTTCAAGTATAAGTCCTTTTTAAACAACATGTAGGTCTTGCTAGACTATATTTTGCTTTATAGTTATATATTGTAAAAAAATTAGTATTCTTATGCACTTGTCTATTTGTTGCTTGTTTATAGAATAGATTAGAAAGTTTTGTGGGATCCCAATAGATGTTAGTTGGGAAGGGATTTAGGCATGTACTCATATAGGGTATTTTTAACATGAGGTCAAGACTTTGACAATGAAAGGAAAAAAGAAAAGCAAGGTTGATATCTTATTTTGAAAAAGACCTCTTTTGTAAAAAGAAAAGGATAACCCTTTCAAAATACCACCTTACCATTAATACAAAGAAAAATAATATATTATTCTATTTTATAGACCAAATAACATAAGTTTAATTGATTAAATTCCTCAACTTAAAAAGAAAAGACCTAGATTTGAATCTTATTGTGCATAACTTTCAAGCTAATGTAATATCGCTACATGGTCACCATATAATACAAGGAACAAAGTTCACTTCAAATGTTTGTAAACTTAAAGACTAAGAATAAAATATAAGAAAAAGTTTTTTTTACTTCAATGAAACAAAAACAACCTATGGGAGGATAAATATATTATCTCACTTTTTATATCAGTTATTCGTATAAAAAAATAAGTAAAATATTAAAATTATTATGTTGGAGGAACAATGCAACAATTTGAGCTTTGGTTCTTTTTTAAGAGGTTCAATGTTCATACACCACAGTCCCATGGGACAATGCAACGTTTTGGGCTTTGGCTCTTCTTTGGGAGGTCTAAAGTTCAAACCACAACATGGATGAGTGTGTGAGGGGGTGGGTGTGAAGTGGCTATGTGTTAAATTCCTTATTAATAAGTATAGCTCTCGGCTAGCTTTACGAGGGGTCATGGTTGGTTGGAAGGAGACTGCTCAGTCCTGTGCCTTGGTCATAAGGATTTCTCACACTAACAAAAAATAAAAAAATGTTCATACACCACAAACCGTGGTGTATGTGTGTTAATCCTCTATTAATAAGCTTAGCTTTCGGCCTTATGAGGTCACAACTGGGATGGAAATGCTAGTCATAGTTTCTCACACTATCCAAATCCAAATAATCAAAACTAATATTATTTCCTTAAAAAATATTTATTTATTTATAAATTTTAGTAGTTTCTCTATTTTTATTTCTTCAAACCATTTAATATATTAACCTAATAATTTGAATTAATTATAAGCTTTAAAGGTAAAATGTTTGTTTGTTTCTACAAGGGCTGGATGGATTGGTAAGTTTAGGTGCTTACTGAGAGGAGACCCAAGTTCAAGCCTTGGAGGTAAGCTTGTTTAAGGTAAAGGTAATAGTTTGTGATGATTTCGTTGAGTGCGTGCCAACCTAATGACATGCTAATCATAGTTTCTCACACTATCCAAATCCAAATAATTAAAATTATTATTATTTCCTGAAAAATTATTTATTTATTTACAAATTTTAGTAGCTTCTCTATTCTTATTTCTTCAAACCATTTAATATATTAACCTAATAATTTGAATTAATTATAAGCTTTAAAGGCAAAATGTTTGTTTGTTTCTACAAGGGCTGGGTGGATTGGTAAGTTTAAGTGCTCACTGAGAGGAGACCCAAGTTCAAGCCTTAGAGATAAGCTTGTTTAGGGTAAAGGTAGTAGTTTGTGATGATTTCGTTGAGTGCGTGTCAACCTAATGACGACACATTTTTTATTTTTAGTTTTTAATTCGTTGAAACACTTAAAAAAGGGTCTACGATAAAGTTATTTGAAGCCAAAGTTATTTGAAACCAGTAAAATAAAAAAAAGTTGGAAAATTGCTAACAAACTCAACAAGAGAAGGAACAACCTTCTCAAAGATATTAATGATCATATGATTTAAATAACTGTATTTCCATATTTAAAGGTTAGTAAATCATATTTACTTCTAACTAATATAATTAAAATCTTTCATTTTATTTCATTATCTCCTACTTTTCAAGTTCACTAATTTCAAGTTGACTATAAATATCTTTGTTCTCTATATTAATATTTTATATATTTTGAATGATATTCTTTAACTCTTATGGCCATATAACATGACACCTTAGGAGTATATATAAGTCGAGAACAATTTTGAAAGGTCCAGGAAAATATAATTAAAAAATAACAACTTGAAACTTGAAATCAAATAATAATGAACAATTTTGAAATTGCCAAATTTTCCATGATTCTCCATTTCCATTTTCAGTCTGTAAGCCGCTTATGGGCATCGTTGAGTTCACAAAAAAACACATTGTAGCGTTTTTTCCATGATTCTCCATTTCCATTTTCAGTCTGTAAGCCGCTTATGGGCATCGTTGAGTTCACAAAAAAACACATTGTAGCGTTTTTTCCATGATTCTCCATTTCCATTTTCAGTCTGTAAGCCGCTTATGGGCATCGTTGAGTTCACAAAAAAACACATTGTAGCGTTGTTACTCTGCTATTGCAGACATAAGTTTGTAGCATATGCAAATGGAGTCAGATATTAGCATTAACAAGCAGCCTAGACCTAGGGCTGTCTTCATGGCCTTTGGCACAAAGGGCGATGTTCTGCCTATTGCTGTAAGTCTTGTTTTTTATGCTTTCCTCAATCTTTTTCGAAGGACTTTTGCTTTCTTCCAAATTTTAATTTCCAAGAGAAAGTGAGATTCCAAATGGTTTCATTGAGCTATACGTAATTTAACTTCGTGCGACGTCATAAATGTTTGCATTTGTTTTGAACATTAGCTCTTAAATTTTAATGTGGTACTTACTGGGGTTTGATCCCGAGTCATTCATTAGGTGCTCTACCTTGCCACTGAACCGCAACTAGAGGGACATGATACTGTAATATGACCTGCTATGAAGATTTAAGATATTTTCTCTGTAACGTAATTCAATTTTGCACATTCTAAGAAATCTTGTGGTGAAACTTTACGGTTAATTTTTTTTTGGTGAAATTGTTTATGGGATCGACATGGTTCCACCTAAACTATATCATAACTGGTTATCATGATATTTCAGTAATTTATATATTGGTACACGAAAACATTTTTGGTAATTATATATATATTATTAGGCAAGATTTGAACCTTGGTTTTTACCTTGAATTTAACAGCTAAGTTATAGACTAAGTAATTTCATCTTTGCCATATAATACAGACAATCTAAAATGCTTGGTGACAATTTATACCCCAAATTCATTGTTCCTGACTATAGACTTGAGGCCAATAGAGTAATATTTTGATATAAAGTAGAATATTAGGAAAACATGATGGTTCCAGTTTGCAATCGAATGCCATACTAGAAGATATATAGCCTCATTTTTTTTCAGTGATCTGAGGCTGGCTTATTGCTCCAATTAAATCTTGTCGATGATATTGCTATCAAATAGATGCCAGTTTTGCCTCTTTATTCTTAGGTTCTACTTCTTGCACCTTTACAACTTTTTTTTTTAAATAAATATTGAAAAGGAAGATTAATATAAGCCCCAGGATGGGAACATTTAAAAAAAGAAAAAGAAAAAACCAAAACTGTCTAGATCACATTTAAAAAATAAGGTTAAGAAAGCTGACAGTAGCCAAACTAGAGACCTGCTAACACTATAAAATATGCTAATAAGGAACTCATTAAAAGTTCAATCTTGGACAAAAAAGACAACAACTTTGTTAAAGCAGTATCAAAGCACAAAAGTAAAGCTATTATCCACAGATAGACGAGCCCTTTCCTTTTTAATCTGGGACTGTCCGTCAGAATCAAGTTCAGCATATCCGTCACCTCTTCTGAACTCAGTCTTTTCAATGTTGATTTGAACCCTAAAAATTTGATGCTTGTCTTTGTCCATCTTGGTCTGTATCTTCTCTTCCTTGTCCTCATTCACTTCAACTTGAGGGAGCTGCTTTGCCATTTGGGATTGCTTCTTCTCATTTTCTTATGGAGCCTGGTCATCCTGCATCTCTTCCTCGAAATTTTCATACCCCAAGGGATGGTTGGGATTTGTTAAAACTACTGAAACCAGCTACCTTTCTCCACAAGATGTGGTGTACTCTTGATTATCTTTATAGTTGTTTTTCTTAACAGTTCTCTTCCTTGTAGTTGTCTTTTTTAAGAACTGTCCTTCATTTGTTATCAGGATTGCTACCTTCCTTCTCTTCTATGCTTGCTTTCTTTTCTAGTTCCTTCAGTGTCTTCTTTGTTGAATCCGTTGAAGTTTTGGCGCTAAAGATTGCCAAAGATGCCCATGCTCACTGCAATGCATAAGTTCGAATGAAAAATTCTGGTAATTCCCCTTGTGAGCCCAAATGTACTCTAACAGCTTCAATTTGCTTGAAGCATGGGAGGTCTGTTGGTCCATTCCCCTATGAGTATGTGCATAGATAGGCAGGCAAACTTCAGGGTTGCTTTAGATGTCACTATGAAGGTGCACAAGTATCCTCAATCTGTTCCAGCACATCCATTAAAGAATTCCAGAGGCAAAGCAGGAAGTCTGACACAGATAGGTCTCACTATTAGTACAAAGTTCAAACTTTACTTTTTACAGCCTCATGAACAGACCTACATGACCCATTATCAAAAGGCTGGACTCAAACACTCATCCTGTCCTTGAGGTTGCAGAACAACACTAGAACGTATCTCATAAGAAAGCATAATGATTGCTACTCCCATGATGATATTCCAGTTTCTCCTAATTGCCTTCTAATAATTTCAGGTTAGGTTTCATCTCCATTAATCAACAGATGGCAGCCTTTGCATTTAAAGTGCGAATATGCTTGAGCACCGATTCAGTCTTCATGATAGTTGCAGGGAGTTCCTTCTTCTTAAATTTTTATGCCTTTTGTTAATGCCACGTAATTTTTGTACCCAAATTTTTCGTAAGGTTTTCTAGGACTTCTACAGTTTAGATGTGGCAAAAACCCATCCTATCCCTGTCCCCAGAGCCCATAACTTTAATGATAATATCCTTTTTATAAACCATACAAGACCTACTGGAAAGCCACCAGTATCAATTGACATTGAGGCATGAATGCTTCATTTGAAGCAAGAAATGTGTCTCTTGCATTTTGAAATTGATTATGGGATTGAAACGGGTCCGACCCAGATTACATCATAACAGCATTATCACAGTATTTCAATACCACATAGTGGTATTACAACAAACCGTATTATTTCATTGCCCATGGGTCTTGAACATTGGTAGGCTCTTTGTGAGCCAAACATTCTCACCAGTTGGACTTCAACCCCATGGGCAAATATGGAGTTAGACAAGGTCCAGATGGGCCCTGCTGTATTTTTTCTACATAAATGAACTTGGTGTACAGATCCTACCCCTTTCCGGATTTGATCCTTAGACTTCCTTCTTGGAGTGCCCGAGCCTTCACCTTCAATATAATGGGCAGCAGGATAATGTGTTTATTACATGGAGTTTTATACCATAATAGTATTCATGGGTGGAAGAGAATGCTGCTAGCCTAACGTGTCATAGAAAATAGACAAAGAAACATGTGAGTGTCTAATCAATATAGGTGAGTAGGAAGGAGAAGTGAGACTTTATTCTCCCCTTGTTAAGCCAGACAGAGATAGTTGATGATGTTAAAAGCTTTCAGAGACCAAATTATATGGACAAAGCAGTTCAAAATGGACAGTAAACTGGTGATTCTTCTTGAGGTAACTCCACACCAAGTTGAGTAAGTACTTTTCATCTTTCTAAGTCTTCATTTTCAATTTGAATTTTTTTTTCTGAAAATTGCTCATTTTGGAGGACAGAGAAAGAGTATGCTCTTCCTTGGGGGTACATAGAAGGAAACACATTCTTACACTAGATTATAGAAAGAGTGCGAACGCTTCACTGCATTGCTACTTCTTTCTACATGACCTCCAAATTAACGAGAATATCTAAGTTTCTTCTTGGATATTTGTGAAGAGGATGGAATAATGATAAAAACAATATTTTTTTCTTTGCTAGAGAAAAAGGGGTTGCACTTGGGTCCCCCACCCTTGACAAATCACAAATATCTCCTTTAGAGCTTGAGAGTTTACAAACAGATTCAATTCTCATCTCAATTGAGTTGCTATAGCTAGATACCTACATCTTTTTCATAAAAAGTCTGAATTCTTGATTTTCATTTTCTAGATCTTCTTTAATTTTCTTTGTAAATACAAATTTTCCAAAATTCAGCATCCTTCTTCTTGATATTTTCCTGCAGCAGCCTTCACAATACCAAAACTTCACCGGCGGTGTCTATGCACTGCATCTTAGTAGAGTAATATTTCCAAAACTTTGCACTATCATAGTCCGCTTTACCAAATCTGGACTGTTAGTTTCCTTCCTGAAGCATAAGTGCAACCACAAGAACTGTAATAAATAGTTTATAGGAAAACACATTAGTGTTATAACATAAGCAAATATTACCAATGGAAAACATTGAAGTCAATCTTAATCATTATTTGATTCAGACAATCAACATTTTCTTGTCAGCTTCATCTAAACTTGCTACTTCCTCTAACCATGGAAAATAAAATGGTGTTTTTGCTTCCGACATTCCTGTTTTACAATGTAGAAGGTTGTGCAAGAAGGGTATTTTCTGTTGGGTTGATATCTGGGATGGGCGCACTAGTCAGTGGATGTCATGGCAACAACTGTTGGTCAAATTCAAACTCAAGCCCTCTGATAAGTTTGCTATTCAGCAGATACAGGGTCTTCTACCTGTTGAGCAGCAGCACAAACTTTCTAATGGATTGCCTGGTCCCATTTGGAGAGACTGGAGATGGCACTATGGTAAGCCTATTTGGTGCTTCAACTCTTCTAGACTGTATCTGCTCATGGTGCCGCCTGTGCCATTTGGAGATGTGCTTAATGCCAGATGGGGTATGTAGACAGGGGTGAGTACATTCCCGATACAGGTGATGACAGTTAGTATCAGGGTTAGGCAAGGTAACAAATGGTCTAATTGATAGGCTAACTCTGGCTATCAAGGGTCTAGACATTGGATAAACAGGTGCAGACGTCTGGGACTATGTTAGACGTCTGGTCTAGACGTCTGGGAGCTAGACGTCAGGTTATGGCTGGACGTCGGGTGAAGGGGCTGACGGCTAGCCGTCTGGTAGTGACCAGACGTCCGGCTAGACGTCAGGCCTCAGCGAACGCTCAACAACCATAACCGCTTTTGCTCTAGCACCTGTTCGTCAATACGCAACAACAAACCTGCAACAATAATTCACCAGTCGAAAACCTGCAACATAGCCATTAATGTTTCAAACCTGCAACAACTCCATTAATGGCAGCAACCTGTAACTCAACTCAACACTCAATGCATACACGGAATATGGATCAGAATAACAAGATTTGTATTATGCTTCAATCACGATTACAACATACAATGGTGATCTCAGACATAGTCTATGCTCTCTCTGTCTGTCTCTGATTCTTTACAAATGTTTGAAAAGGGGGTATTTATAGGGCTGGAAGTTGGTTATCCCAACCAACTTCCCCCAACTTCCCCAACCACTTCTACAACCGAATCTGCTAACCAATTGCTAATTAGACGTCTAACTCTGCTAACTAGTTGTCAGGCCACTAGCCCAGACGTTTGGCTATCAGACTAGACGTCTGGCAGTCAGACCAGACGTTTGACGGCCAGTCCAGACGTTTGACTGCCAGCCCAGACGTCTGACAAAACTGGACGTCTGGTGACTGGCAACACTGGACGTCTGACTTACAGACTGGACGTCTGATGCCAACACTTAGACAAAATTGCTCAATTACATTCAAAATTGTTGGAGGATGTGCCAGTCAGTCCTAGGGCTTAGAACTGCTGTCTACATCTATCCTCCCCTTCGAAGAAGTCGATGTCCTCAGCGACCTTCTCCGCTCCGTTGCTGAAGTTCCAGCCTCAATTTGTTGTACTTCTGTTGGTATAGCAGCCTGCTGTGATTGTTCATAGTCCTGAAGCCTTTGACGATATTGGTCCCGTTCCTCCTTGAGTCTTTTGGCATAGTTATAATATTTTGCTCATTCAAATTCAAAGGTATTTGCTTGCTCTTCAGTCTTCTTCAGGTTCGTCAGTAGTTCTGCTTCTCGGCTGTGGAACATATCCTTCAACAATTCCCTGAAAGAGAAGTTGTTGGTGCACCTGTTTGCTGTTTTGCCCTCCGCAGTTCTTCCTCCGAAGCTGCATTTATGTTCAGCAGTTCTTCTTTTTCTTGAGCCCAAGTGCGCTCCTGCTGGCTTCTATCGATCGCAAATGCGGTCGCTCGCTAACCAACAGTCCTTTTTGGTTCTTGAGTTGGTCTATCTCTTCTACTGCTGCTTGCAATTTCAGATTCTTGTCTACCAACTCAGCTTGTAAACTTGCATTGACCTCCTTCATCCCTTCGTGAACTTTTTCCATGCGTTCCATGCCCTCGCCTAAGAGTATCCTTTTCCAACAGAGCCTGTGTAACTTCTTGCTCTATGATGTCCTTAGTTGTACTAATGTGTTTGATTCCCTCACCCAGTCACTGCAACAAGTGTGCGAGGAAATTCAACTGTGTATACATTGGCAATAGTTCTGACACCACTTCCACCTGTGTGCCGTGCTCCGTAACCCGTGGTGGATTCTTGCCTTGGCCGCAAACATAAATCTATTCAGTCTCACAATAAAGACTTGGTGTTCTGTCTGGTAATTCGGCTATATCTTCCATTGTTTGCACTCGGCCTATAGGTAGTGACCAGGGTTGCCTTGCGTAAATTTTGGAAATATCTCTTCTCCAAGGTCCCTGAACTGCCCACTAAACTAATCGGTCAAGTTCTTCTTCCACCATGCCTTGCCATTTCTTCCATTGGCCCATACAGGCGCTGCTGAACTGTAAACTCAGACTCTGCATCACTTGTGCCAATTTCTCGAAACAAGCATGTCTGCATTCTCATCCATTTCATCTGAGGGATCCATAAAATTCGGTAACTTAAGGAGAATCTCCTGGGACCAAGCATCGATTTGTTCGGTCTCCTGTGCCTTTGCTTTGCCTTTATCTTGCTGGCGAACAGATGGGCTTCCTGTAGCCTGTCCCACGGTTCCACTATCCTCTTCGTCCTATTCTTCGTTTTTCTCTAGGTCTACCCATTCCGGTGACTGTTCTTTTCCATCCTTAGTGCTACCTATACCCGGAATCTCTGTTGGTGTTTCCTTTGTGGGCTGTTTTGTTCCTTTCTCCCACTGTTCATGAATCGCTGGCTGAAGTTCCACTCCGGAACTACTACTTATTCTTGCAGCTTTCCTGGCTGCTGCTATCTTTTCCACTGTAGCGAACATCTCCTCAATGGAAAATGTGCTCAACGTATCTGCCAATGTTGTCGGTCTTGCCACTGGTTTCTCAAATACATCAGGTGAACCCATACGCACTATGTGCTCTTCTGCAACAATCCTCTCCTCTGTTCCTACTGGATTAGCTGAACTTGTTCCAGCTGTCGGATCCTGCCTTGTAGCTGCTGTGCAAAACTCAGGTTCTTCTGTTGGCTGCAGTTCCCGAGTACGAGCTACTTCCAGATTCTTTATAATTGCATTCACAAAATGTCCGCCTCTGTCACTTGTCAGCTGTAGAGGTATCCCAAACCTTGTAATTACTTGTTCGTACAAAAAGCGAGCCGTGCTTCTTGCCGAGTTGTCTGGTAAAGCCCTTGCTTCGACCCATTTTGTGAGGTACTCCGCTGCAACTATGATGTATCGATATCTCCTCCTTCGACTTGTCTTTAGAGGACCTACAAAGTCCAGCCCCCATCTTTTGAACAGTTCTTGAGGCTGCGACGGATGTAGTGGCATGAAGTCTCTTTTCAACGGTTTCCCTGTTCTTTGGCACGTATCACATGTTGTCACAAACTGTTTAGCATCGTGAAAGAGGGTGGGCCACCACAGACCTGCCAACAACACTTTCCTTGCTGTCGCATCTGGTCCCATGTGTCCTCCCTGCCAGTCCCTCGTGTGTCTCCCTCAGGGTCTGTTGTGCTTCATCTTCCATTATACATCGTCGAAGTATCTGATCCTCCCCCATCCTATATAGCAGTCCTGCAATCAAGGTGAAGGGTGCTGACTTTGTAATTACCTTCCGTTGTTCCGTTGTCGTCAACTCCTCTGGCAACTTCCCTGTCGACAGATATTCCCCGATATGCTTATATCACCCAGGTATAGCATTAATCATGAACAGTTGTGCATCGAGAAATTCATCCGGTATTCCTCCCTCTGCAGAGTTCGCCTGAGCGAATCCTTGACAACTGATCCGCTATTACGTGTTTCTTCCCTGGCCTTACTACCACTCTAAACACAAATTCCTGCATAGTGACGAGCCATCGACTTACTCGTCCATAGATCGTTGGTTTATTGATCAAGTATAACAGAGCCTGGTGAGCCACTAGCCTAGACGTCTGGCTATCAGACTAGACGTCTGACGACCGGTCCAGACGTCTGACTGCCAGCCTAGACTGACAAAACTGGACGTCTGGTGACTGGCAACACTGGACGTTCGACTTACTGGATTGGACGTCTGATGCCAACACTTAGACAAAATTGCTCAATTACATTCAAAATTGTTGGAGGATGTGCCAGTCAGTCCTCGGGCTTAGAACTGCTGTCTACAGGGTACTAAATATTTGGCCAAGAAATGGAGGAAAAGATTGACTAGGGTTTGGGGCTTGCGGGTTTCTATGCAGCTGAAGGTTTTTGCTTGGCTAGTTCTTATGCAGGGTCTTCAGAGCAAAGCGAGGTTGGCCAAATGGTTGCTTTCGTCGGATAGTTGTTCGACGTGTGGGAGGAGTGAAACTATCAAGCACATCTTCTGGGACTGTCCTCGAGCCAGAAAAGTTTGGAAAGAGATTGGGGCTGCTTACTCCTCTGTCATTTCGGGTCCTTTATGGTGGCAGCTAGTCTTGTTTGGGGATTCCCCCAAGTGTCCTCGTTATCTCTGTATCTTTTGGCATATTGTCAGAGTTAGTGTCCTTTTTTCCATCTGGAAGGACAGATGCTATATTGTGTTCCAAACTGATCATATAGGGGTAGACCATACTATTAGTAGTGCTTGTAGGATGATTGCTGATCAGATTCATGTTTTTAGGAGTAGCATTTTAAAATATTGCCTTAGAATGGACAGATCGTTGAGGTCTGATTGCTTGCTGCTGATTCGCAAGTTGTTGTCATGCCTTTGACTATCTCTTGTATTCCTTGATTCTTTGATAATATGAAGTATTTTTTCAATAAAAAAAAAAAAAACCATGGAAAATAAAATTTAACTTCACGATCCTTTATTAAAACCCCTCTATTGGCTAACCTATTTGCACATTTGTTTCCTTCCCTTAATGTATGTGTAAACCCAATTTCTTCAAACTCTATGGTAAGGTCTTGTATTTCTACAATGATCTCCTAAATGTTCCATGGAGCCTTTGCTTTCCTCAAAACTGCGTTTATTACTATTAGTGAATCGCCTTCCATCCATACCCATTCCATTTCATTTGTTTGCATATTTTTAACCCTTTCAAAGTTGCCCAAGCTTTAGCTTCATTATTTGTCTTAAATCCACTATTAAAAGTGTAATGTGACAAAATATCATCCCTATTATTTATAATTATTCCTACTTCTCTTGTTGGTCTTGGAATTCTTGTAGATGCTCCATCAAAATTCGATTTGACCAACTCTACTTCTGGTGGTTTCCACTTTATATTCTTTGCCTTCATTTTGTTTCTCCTGTACCCAACACCTTAATTCCATTTGATGACTTGACTCCATCAATCAAGGCTCTCTGCTTCAAGATTAGGGATTGGGTGAGTTGATAGGGTTATGGCTAAACAAATCTTCCTTTTCATTACTTCTGAACTGCTTTCCTTTCCTTTAAATAGTCTTCCATTCCTTTCTAGCCATACAGTCCAAAGTATTGTATCTTTCAATATATCCCAGATTGTCTGTAACACCTCACTTTTAAAAGTGCTCTGCCACTACTTTAACCATTCTTCAATTCTACCATTCATCACCATGCATTTACCAAACATATTAAGAATCCATTGCCATAGTTCCCAGACTATTGAATAGTGTCCCAAGAGATGGTCTATACTCTCCTCCTCCTTGTTATATAGAACACATTGTGAGGGGCCATGAAAACCTCTTTTCATTAGGTTATCCTATGATAAAATTTTCCTATGACCTACTAGCCATACAAACATTTTGACTTTTGGAATGCTCGGGCTATCCCAAATATCTCTCCATATTATTACGGTATTCCTATTTTGTTGGTGCTTTACATTATATCCGCTTCTTGCTGTGTATTCTCCTTAGCTATTCAACTCCCAAATCAGCTTATCCTTGGCTCCCCTCGGAATAATCACTGTTGTTATCTTTCTGCTCAACTGCCTCCTAGCAACAATGTTCAGTACACTTGTAAAAAAATCTTCTCTCCATTTGTATCTTCTTTTTTATCCTTGTACATAATGTATGAAACCCTATCACCATATTTGTCTTAAAGTAATCTCATTCACAGTTTCAAAATTGGATCTAAGATTGAGTGGTTTTTTATCACACTGAGTATCCATTCAAATATAATTTTTTTCTCCAGTTCCCACCACCCATCTTAGACCTTTAATCACTAGATCAATTGATTTTTTTAAACTATTCCATAGTGCAGAACCATTTGGTAGTGAGAATGCAATAAAGATTAAGTTGGGTCATTGGGCTTAATGTACTTAGAAGAATTCTTGCCCATTGTCTTTGACTCTCTTTGTACAATCTTCAAATTACTTTTCCCCATAAAGCTAAGTTTGCATCCATCAGTTCCCACCACCCATCTTAGCCCTTTAATCACTAGATCAATTGATTTTTTTAAACTATTCCATAGGGCAGAACCATTTGGTAGTGAGAATGCAATAAAGATTAAGTTGGGTCATTGGGCTTAATGTACTTAGAAGAATTCTTGCCCATTGTCTTTGACTCTCTTTGTACAATCTTCAAATTACTTTTCCCCATAAAGCTAAGTTTGCATCCATCAGTTCCCACCACCCATCTTAGCCCTTTAATCACTAGATCAATTGATTTTTTTAAACTATTCCATAGGGCAGAACCATTTGGTAGTGAGAATGCAATAAAGATTAAGTTGGGTCATTGGGCTTAATGTACTTAGAAGAATTCTTGCCCATTGTCTTTGACTCTCTTTGTACAATCTTCAAATTACTTTTCCCCATAAAGCTAAGTTTGCATCCATCAGTTCCCACCACCCATCTTAGCCCTTTAATCACTAGATCAATTGATTTTTTTAAACTATTCCATAGGGCAGAACCATTTGGTAGTGAGAATGCAATAAAGATTAAGTTGGGTCATTGGGCTTAATGTACTTAGAAGAATTCTTGCCCATTGTCTTTGACTCTCTTTGTACAATCTTCAAATTACTTTTCCCCTTAAAGCTAAGTTTGCATCCGTCAGAACTCTTAAACCGAGACCTCCCTTAGTTTTATCATCACACACCTTGCTTCATTTCATCAAAGGAAATTTCCTTATATCATGTAATCCTGACCACAAAAATGACCACAATATAGATTAAACTATTTTCTACCTATTTTTGCATTATTTACAAGGACATATAATATGTTTTTTCAGTGAGTTTACACGAGTTTTTATGGGGGGTCCCGGTCCCCTCATATTGAGTGGGGTTTGAACCTGAGGACATATAATATGTTGGAATGACCTGTAAGATTGATTTAATTAGTTGCACTCTTCCTGCTAACAATTACCATCTACCTTTCCATGCTTTTACTTATTTCTAAACTTCACTTTTAACTAGAATCCACAATTTTATCCTCATTTTCCCCTTAAATAAGGGCATCCCTAGATATATTGTTGGCAAATTTGCCTCCTCCATTTGAAGTTACCTGCATATCATTGCATTGATTCTAGCTGGAGTGTTTAGGAAGTATATTTTGGATTTTGCCCTATTAACTTTCTGCCTTGACGCTCTTTCATATTCCTTTAATAAGTTTTTCAAAGCTTTGGCCTCGTTTTTCCCTAACCTTCCAAAAAGACTGTATCATCTACAAACTGTTCATGGGTGATGTTGTCGATGTTATTACTAGCCTTAATTCCCCTTATTAGCCATTTTTGTATGCCTTCTTCAAGTTCCTTCCCAATAGCTCTGCCATAATAATGAACATATATGGTGATAGAGGATCTCCTTGTCTAAGACCCCTCTTGGCTTTAAATGATTTTGTTACTAGCCCATTGATAACACTGAATATGATCCTGTAGAGACACAAGCTTTAATACATCTGACTCATTTCTTCCCAAATCCAAACTTTCCTAATATTGTAGAAAGAAAATCCTATTTAACCCTTTCATAGGATTTATTCATATAAAGTTTTAACATCATTGCTCTTTTTTCTAGAAGGTGCTAAATGCATTACTTCATGAGCTACTATGATCTCGTCCAAAATCTGTCTCCCTTTCACAAATCCTCCTTGCTCTTATGAAATAATTTTCTCTAATAGTGGTCTTAATCGATTTGCGAGGCCGTTGCGTTGATGCATTCAGGAGATGTTTAGCCTGCACTGGGATTTGGTCAGATTTCAGATGCCAGTTTCTGGGAGTCTACCTGAGTTAGGATGATGGACTTACTATTTTTAGTAAGTCAGCGATTAGGGTTTTTGGCCGAGCGGAAGGTGTAATAATATTCTTCGCCTTATTGGGTATCCAGATATCCCTTCGGTTGAGTGATTTTGGTCTTCCAGAGCTAGGAGTACAAAGACTTACTATTTTTAGTAAGTTAGTCACGGGGTTGAATGGCAGGAAACGGATGTTACAAATGAGTAGTTCGGCGAAATGGGTATCCGTTTCCATTTTCATATCTAGGATCTGACATTCAGAGACTGATTATTTTAATGCCCGAAGGTTATTAATGTATTAAATTAAATTATAATGACTTTATAATGTTGGGCATTAATTTAATCTTAAAAGGGGTCATGTAACCACTTGAATTAAAGGGGATTTTATAAAGTTCATATTTCTAATGTCATAAAAGTGGTATGGTCTCCTTGGAAAGTAATAAGTGAAATATATTACAATTTATGGTAAAAAGAATGCCTTCAAAGTGCAACGTAGCATTTGGAAAGACAAATTATCCCACATTCAAGAAGTGAATGGATCAACCAGCTTTGGGAAAGGATAAAAGTGGCATTGAAAGAGTTGATTGGACATCTTTGACTATTATTCTTGAAGCTTATTGTGTGAGACTTGCAGGTTGCAAGATTTCAGTCATTCCAGGCTTGTATTGTGACGAAAACCACATACAAGGACACCATATCTTGAGGTTGAAAGATACCTTTAGATTGGTTAATGAGCATCCATACTCAGTGGATGCAATTGAGCTGATAAAGGTGATATTTTCAGATATTGTTGAGCAGATTGGAGAGGGTTTGAAGTTAACAACAATTCCATTTCATTTGCACTTCACTCCTTCAGCTGGCCGTACCATCTAGGGCCAAAATAGAGCGATTTGGATGCACACTCAGCAATGGTTTGTCGAAGTTTGAGATCTACTTGCAACTACAGACCTAGCCGCCACCTTTTCTGCAGGTTTTGGAGACTTTCATTGGATTTTTGTAGTGTTTATTAGCAGTTGTACCTGCTCCTGGCATGGTTGTACATTTCTTGGGGGACGAGTTGCTTGCCTAGGTCCAAACGCAAAGTCTTTGGAGGATTTCTTACATGCTTTGTTATTGTCTCCAAAAAGGGTATTCAAAAACATAAGTTGTATGCTGGAGAAGTTTGTAAATTGGATTTTATGATTAAAAAAATGAAGATTTCTATGTGCTGATGAACATTTCCAAGAAGACCTTCACAATTCCGGGTATACTCCTTTTAATGCAATTTCCTTTATTGGGTTTGTTTATCTATATTGGAAGAAGCTAGTGTTCAAATTTGGTAGCATTTGGATTGATAGTTTTCAAGTTGTGATCAATTCTTGAGAGCTGCCCTGTTATTTCTGAGTATGCATGACAAATGTTTGTCAAAATGTCTTGTTGAAAATTCATGAGTTAATATGATATTTGAAAATTGGAGTTAGTACATTGAATGTTTATATGATCTCCAAACATACAAAACACTGAATAACCCAAATCAGCAAACAAGACACTCAAGTTTTCAGTTTGGAACCCAAGATCAAAACCTGGCTCTTTTGGTGGCAATTTTTTTTTGTCTTCGAAAGGGGTAGGACACTACATCTGTCTCGATTTTAATCTCCAAATTTTCTTTTCCTTACTCAAAATATTATGATATTCACTAAGCAACTCTCTTTCCTCCGACCTTGGATTATTTTTTATTTTTTAATTTACATGGGGGAATCGGTAGCCGCCACGAATCCGGGCAGGCTGTCCTTCGACCTTGGATTATTATGCTCACCTTTTAGCAATTTTGAAAGTTTCTCTTTTAGATTCTTCTCAATAATGTTTTCAAAAGTGTTCTTGTTCCATTCTTTTAATCTAGATGTCATTGATTTAATTTGTTTTGGAAGTGTATACAGCCCATGGGTTCTTGAAGAATTCCACGTTTGCACTATCATATTAACAAATTGAGGATGGTCTTCCCACATCTGCTCATATTTAAAATATGATATTTTTTTGAATTCACTTATCACCATTTTAACTCTTATTGGCCAGTGATCTGAACCAATCCTTGTCAAGGTATTAATTTTAGCACAAGTGCCTTCATCTAGTCAATGATCTGAGAGTATGCATCTGTCTAATTTTTCTGTTATTAGGTTTTGTCCTATCCTGTTGGTCCATGTATAGTTGTCCTCTTCGAACTCAACCTCCCATAGATTATTGTTTTGAATAAAAGTTGAGAAATATCTCATACTTTGGGTTATTTTCCTTATTCCCTCAAAATTTTCATCCAGCTTGGTTATGGCATTAAATCCTCCAATGATCATGAATTGGTTTCTTGGTCTTTACTTCTCATAAGGGCTTCAATCCCATTCCATACTTCTGATGTGCCTGACTGATTTGTAGGTCCATAGACATTGATAAGGATGAAACAAATATCTGCAAAGTAGCATGTGATTGTTGAGGCTATCCAATGCTTAGTTTTATGAATGGTTTCACAGGAGTTTCTAACTGGATTCCAACATGTTAGAATTCCCCTTGCCGCTCCTTTTGAATCCACAACATCCCATTTACATCTTGTCCATACTGCTTTCATAGTTTTGGAAACTTCTTCCTTTGTCATTTTAGTTTCTTGTATACAAAGAATATCAGGCTTATTACTTAAACAAAGGTCCTGACTCCTTGATACACCTTTGCTTTGAGGGGGCATTAACAACCCATATATTCCATGAGATGGTAATCATGTCTCATTAGGGGCCGTTGGTCCCTCCTGCGAATTACCAATATCATTTTGCTATTTGGTAAAGAAAAGTTCAACCAACTTAGATTGTGTTCCTTTCTCTATGTTTGTTCTTGTTTTCCTGGCTCTTGCTTGATAATTTGAAGGTTTTCCTCTTTTTGCCTTGCCAGTATCGGGAGTAGGTCTTATTATTCTATTCCTCAATATTTTTTCACAACTTTCCTTTTCATTAGATTTATCCTCTCTTGGTTCTACTAAGGAAGCTTTTGACTTATTCTGCTCATTTTTTGGTATTTCCTTGTTAATGGTAGAGGTATTAACATCTAACACTGCGTTTTCTCTACCACTTTCCTTCTCTTGAATGGTGCATGGTACTTCAAGAGAGTCTTCAAAATCTGATGAGGCACATTCCTTAGGTTCAACAAGAATGTTCATCCTTAAATCAGGATCCTACTGAGTAGATGGTCCCTTGTTAATATTCTGATCTTGATGGACCATGTTCTCTAAGCTTTGATTTGCTTTTTCTCATAGGTGAAAGCCTCAAAAGAATTGGTATTTCTTTTGGTATCCTTATTGGTCTCCTCTGTTTATTTACTTTCATTTGTCTAAACCTATTTTTTGGAATTTGAAAACCATCCTCATCCATATCTATTTGTAATTTTCTCTTGCGATTTTCTACATATGTTTTTGTTGGACTCTTCTTAGGGCATGATCTCTCAATATGCCCCACCTCATGACATCTTCTACATCTGAAAGATATGTTTTCATAATCCAATGTTTGGGTCCACAACTTACCCCCATACTTAAGAATGATTGATTTTGGTAAAGGTTTACTGATATCAATCATGACCAATATCCGGGCATAAATAGCCAAGACTACGTCTTTTGTAGTTTCTAAAATCTCAAGGAATTCTCCCAGAGTGTTGCCTATTGCCTTGAAGGTATCCATTTCCCAGAATTCAATGGGCAGCCCTTACGTTTTCAGGTGCAAAGCCTTCATAACAGCGGGTAAGGAAGAGTCTTGCTCTTCCAATAAACCAAGGACCCCCTTTCAGGATTCTATCTCTTTCCTCCTTCGAACAAAAAATGGCTAGGAAGAAACATGTGGGAAGAAAGGATAGACTCACTCATGGAGACTTGCATCTATCAATTCATTGTCTCAGAGCCAAAGCCCTTCACCAAGACCCATTAAATTTACCAATGACTGCCTTATCTTTGAGCAACGAGGATCACTTCTTTGCAAAGTCCTCCCTAACCTCTACTACTAGGGATGATTCTAAGGATTTAGCGGAAAATTGGTCCATGGACCCCCTTTCAGGATTGTATCTCTTTCCTTCTTTGAACAAAAAATGGCTAGAAAGAAACATTTGGGAAGAAAGGATAGACTCACTCCTGGAGACTTCCATCTATCAATCCATTTTCTCAGAGCCAAAGACCTTGGCCAAGACCCATTAAATTTACCATGACTGCCTTATCTTTGAGCAACGAGGATCGCTTCTTTGCAAAGTCCTCCCTAACCTCTATTACTAGGGATGATTCTAAGGATTTAGCTGAAAATTGGTCCATGGACCCCCCTTTAGGATTTTATCTTTTTCCTCCTTCGAACAGAAAATGGCTAGAAAGAAACATTTGGGAAGAAAGGATAGACTCACTCCTAGAGACTTCCATCTATCAATCCATTTTCTCAAAGCCAAAGCCCTTGGCCAAGACCCATTAAATTTACCAATGACCACCTTATCTTTGAGCAATGAGGATCACTTCTTTGCAAAGTCCTCCCTAACCTCTACTACTACGGATGATTCTAAGGATTTAGCTGAACATTGGTCCATGGGAAGGAAACTATAACTCGAGATCTACTGAAATTTGCTAGTATATCATACAACGATTATATTATTTGAAAATAAACCTACAATAATCTGCATGCAAAATTTTTTAGATAATGAAGGGATAAATAAAACTTAGCTGAAAAATTCTACGCCTATATAGAATGTCCTACCTTGTTGATGCCCTGGTCCTCCATTGCTCCTCCCATCATCCGGACACTGGCTAACAAATATTTGCAATTTCGTTTCCCACAACTTGAAAAATCGTCACTGTCCCATTGTTCCATGAGGCTGACTTCATAGTTTCGTATCTCCCTCAATACTGCTCGGATTCCTTCATATGACCATTCATTTTAAAGCTCTTCAAATTCCGCACAAATTGGTCCCAGAATCATCTGAATCGGACAACTCTTCACAAAGATATGGCTCTTGAAAGACGAGACATTTTTCTGGAAACATTTGCCCTAACACTGCCCTTGTTTTGGACAGCTGTCTTCACATGGTCGTATCTCCCTCAATACTGCTTGGATTCTTTCATATGACCACTCATTTCAAAGCTCTTCAAATTCCACACAAATTGGTCCAAGAATCATCGGAATTGAACAACCCTTTGTAAAGATATGGCTCCTGAAAGATGAGATGTTTTTCTAGAAAAAATTGCCCTAATGCTGCCCTTGTTCTAGACAGCTGGATTCACATGGTCATATCTCCCTCAATAATGCTTGGATTCTTTCGTATGACCACTCATTTCAAGGCTCTTCAAATTCCACACAAAATGCAGCAAGAATTGTTCAAATTAAACAATTGTATGCAAAGATATGGCTTCTGAAAAATAAGTCATTTTTCGAGAAAAAATTGTCCTAGCTCTGCCAATTCATATTTGATTTTATGCATATTATATAATATAAATGATATGATTATATATAATTATTAATAATTATCCATATCTTCAATAAGTTGATTTGATCTCTCTTTCACCTTGTAATTCATGACTCATCCATGCTCTTTTGTCTTGACCCTTCTTCAAAACTTTAAATGTGGGTGTATGTGTGCACTATTCATCTCAAACATATTCCTTCTCTTCCCTCTTATTTCCTTGTGTAGTCAACCTTTATTCTTCTTCTCTACTTGGCTCGGGGTTCATCATTTTTGAAAATGAAGTACAAGCAGAGGCTTTCTTGCCATCTGAGTCTATATCTGTTCTAGATTTTGCATGGTATATTTTAGAGACCAGCTATTGTTGGGGCTTTGAGAGAGTTGTGAAAGGGGAGGATTTCATATTATTACAGTTGTATACTTCATTACTACGGAGGAGAGTTGGAAATAACTATTGTGCTTGTTGTTATAATTTGTGATCTCCACAAGAGATATGTAGGGACAGCCATGCAGGCCTGAAAGCCTTTCTGCTTATACCTAAGTTTTTGGCATGGTTATTATTTCTTCAAGAGAAGTTGGAGGAAGAAGTGTGCAAGTCTGGGAATCTTTCCACTTTCTGCATTGATTCTGAGCAATATTTATCACATTATTGTGAATTGTGAAGTCTGGGGGTGTTCTTGAGAACTATTGGTATTGTGTTTTCGAAAATATTGTGGAATAAGCATGCTGTGCATAAAGTGGGAGTATTTTGCCTGTGCATAATTCCTTGTTCTTTTGTGAGTTCTAATAAGTGACTAAATTAGTGAGTTGTTGGCTGACCTGGTCACTTACTTTTTCAAGATTTTGTTAAAAAAACATGGACCAGCTAGGATTGGAACATAGGACCTGCTGGCAACGTTCTAGGTGCTCCACCACTAAGCCACTGACCCTTTATGGGACAAGTAACATGTGGATTGACAGAAGCTTCAACACTCCCTCAAGCCACACTTAATGGGTTAACCTATCTCTGATACCATGTTAAGGAAGCATGGCTAGCTAGGACTTGAACCTAGAACCTCCTTGCAATGCTCCAAATGCTATATCATTGAGTTACTTGCTTTCTATGGGATGAGTAATGAGTGTGGATTGACACAAGCTCTAATTGCTTTGCCATTGAAAATAGAGACTAGAAATTTCAAGTGGATAAAACCTTGGTATTGACGTGGATTGAGATTCGGGGGAGATGTTGTGCTAGTTGGGATTATTACAAATTGAGAGGGTCATCTTCTTGCTTACAGTCAGAATTTGTTAATCAGTTCTGCTAGTGCCAATGTGCTCAAGTATGGGATACATTTCTCTGCTCTTTGGCAGGTCAAAAAAAATCTTGTTTTGTAAATGCATGAGAATATGCCCACCCATTTTATTTGGGTGGACAAGTAGTTGTTATCATCATTTGGATCTACTATCACACCCTTCATTGGTGGGCTGAGACTTATTGGTGCACACATCTGTATGGAAGTATTGTATTATGTGGCAATCTACAGAAGCAGCTATCATGATAACAAAGGCTGCTTGTGCTGATTTGACATTCCACATGGCTCAAGGGTTGCTTAGAGTGTTATGGTGGGGAGTTTATTTGGGTTTATCTATTTTAGAATAGATGATCCAGGCATGTGACCTTTTTGGGGCATGGCTTTATGACTGAAAAAACCAAAAATCTATTTTTTTAATCCTAACCACCATGTTAGGGGCATAACTTTGTGCTCGAGACTCTGTTTTGATTCATTCAAGAAGCGTTTGAAAGCTAAGAGGAAGAACAACAATTTTAGCAAGCAACTCTATTGTAGACAAAGTTGCCAACAATTTTGTTGAACAAAAAAAAAAGAAGGAATGCTCGGAAGGCCCTCCAAAATGCAAGAGAAAATAATTAGTAAAAAATATCAATTTTCTATTTTTAGATTTTCGTAGCTGTTGGCAATTTTGCCACATTAAAACTTTTGATAAATTTTGGCCTAAGTTTGGAGCAGTAAAGAGCATGCTGAGGTGTTCGGGTTTTTGCGGGCCATAAACAGGGGCGATAAAATGGACAAAATGAGCCCTGGATATATTATTATTGCAGATCTTCTCGCAAGCTTTCCAACGATATATTATAATAGGCGATCGGGTCAGCGGATCAAAAGTTATGGCCCCGAGAAGTTGAACCAGGAAACCCAGTTTTGGTGCGAAGTTCGCACTTCGCCCAGTTTTGGTGCGAAGTGCGTACTTCGCCCAGTTTTGGTGCGAAGTTCGCACTTCGCCCAGTTTTGGTGCGAAGTCCGACTTCGCCCCTCTTTCTGGGCGCACCTTGTAGCTGGCAGGCTGGCAGAAAAATGACTAAGTGTCCGTGCGAAGTCCGAACGACGGTGAGAATCAGCAAGTTCCGGTGCGCAACCCGACTTCGCAGCGAAGTCGGACTGCGCCCTTTGACCGGTGCGTAGTAGGGAAATAGTGCTACCCGACTGCGCTGTTTTTCACCTGTGCTACCCGATTGTGCTCTAATCCCGGGGGAAGTTGGATAGACTGCCTTTCAAGGCAGACACGTGTCAAGAAGCATCAGCCGACAAGTGTCCAGCTTTGGGATCTGAGCCAAGACATGCCGAGCAAAAGGACAAGCATGGGCCGCACTACTTATACCAGCTGCCTCATTTAATGCTGATGTGAGTTTCCACCTGCCTCGGCTACTCGCATTCTGTCAATATAAAGTTCTTTCCAACGCGCTGCCACGTGGTCTGTTCAACCTTCGGGAGACCATGCCGAGAGTACGATCCAGCCGACAAGTCAGACATCAGCGGTTCGCGGCTGCTTTTGTCAACTAATGTTTGACTGGGACTTTGTGCCCATTAATGTAACCGAGGGGAACTTTGGGCTATAAATACCCACCACATTTTCATTGTAAGTGGTGGATGGGAAATGTCTGTTAGGGAACTAATGTAACCGTGCTTCTGCTTATAAATATAATTTGTATGCCTGGTTCTGTTCTGCTGCTTCTGTTTTTTATGCTGCCTTTCTTTATATTCATGCCTTAGGCTAACCTGTCACGGCTCGTTGATTCATTTCAGCATTTGGTGAGCAGGTGCCTCTAGCATTGCTTGTTTAAAGCACCCTCTGTACTTCATTAATTAAAAGGATACATAGAATAGATGTAGTAGCAGTTTCATCAGTTGTGTGTTAAGTTGCTGGTCCGTATCTGGTGATTGGTGCGCTGCCGTACTGTTAGTTCCTTGTAGGGAATGTCTGTTAGGGAGCCATTGAAGCTGTGCGGTTAAATTCTCTACACGACACATATACCTGGCTCTGATATCTCTATGATTGCTTTCTACCCATGTTAGTGTCCGTAGGTGGTGATTGACGTGTTGCCGTCTTGTTAGTTCCTTGTAGGGAATGTCTGTTAGGGAGCCGTTGTAGCCGTGCGTACATTGCTTAGGTATCGGAAGTATACGTTAGATTTTGCGGTTCTTAGTCGTGCTTTATATTTATAATGTCGTAAGTATTGGTGATTGCTTGTTGCCGTACTGTTAGTTCCCCCCCACCAACTCCAAGTATATTTGTAAATTCCTTTCTGTTCATTTATCTCTTTCCTGCACTCTTAGCTTAAATCAGAAAACCCCCCAAAAGGAGCCGGCCTTCTCCGGAGATTGGCCCGGAAGGCATCTCTTCCTTCCGGCCTTTCAATGTTGGTTTGCGGGTCCAGGGCGCAATAACGACAAAATCCTTTCCTCGTGGCGGATTCGTGACCAACAGTTTTTGGCACGCCCGGTGGGACTCTTTGTCTCGCATTTGGAAGATCTCAAGCTCGTCCTCACTCGGGCTGACAGTTTCTTTCCGAATACTCGGTGGGACAAGGAGGTTTCTCACCCCCAAACAGAATCGAAGCACTGGTGCTCGCTTCATTGCTGTTCAAAATCAGAGCACCTGGCGACTCTGCACGAACAAATCCTCTGAGTCCAAGAGACCGGTCCTAACGCCTTCGTGCAAGTAGAAGGTGGCGAGCGAGGAACCCGGGAAACTAGCCTGACTTTACGAAATTAATACCAACGCTCCAGGTGAGCGCGTCAGGCTGGCTGATTACCAAGCTCGCATAGACGAATCCGTGAGGTGAGACGATCAGTCTCCATATTTTAAGGAAGCCCGAGTTGGTGAATCTTTGGCTTGCCTTCATCTGGAAAAATCACCTGGCGACTCCGACTGAGCTGAAGATCCAGATTTCTTGATCGCAGGTGCCCTTTTTTTAAGCTAATAGAAGACACCCCGGAGGAATCAAGGTTTGGTGAGCAGCCTTGACCTCACAAGCGGAGAAATGAATGTTCACCTACAGTCTCCACTGTGGTGGTATTGGCTCCAACCATCACCGCCACCGGTACTCGAAGAGGGCTCCCGTCCGACAAATCTCCTTGTCACATTGTTCATCAATTGTACGGGTACCAGCATAAATGACAATCTGCCACGTTGCACCATGTTCGCAACCTGGAAAACTTTGGGAGGCCAGCCGGACTTCAAAGATCATCTGAAGTACAACCAGATCTGGTCCGGGCACTGCAGGTTCACCGGATAGGCAACCAAAGCTAGATTTGTGGTGGCGGCATGCCAATAATGCCGCAAATTTTTGTGTAAATAAGCCAGCTAGTATTCCAAGTTTTAGTTGTTTCCTTTTTTCAGTTTGTGCAGTGTTTTCTTTTCAGAAGCAGGGTGCCGTGGGTGCCAAGGGTTTCAGAAAGAGGTTGCTGCTGGCAGTGAGTATCAAGAGTACAGCGAGGGTGACTCCGTTGCCCAATGGATAAAGGCCTGGGTCCTCACATCGAGGCGAGCTCAATGCCCCGCAAGCCGCCAGGAATGTTGGCAATTTTGCCACATTAAAACTTTTGATAAATTTTGGCCTAAGTTTGGAGCAGTAAAGAGCATGCTGAGGTGTTCGGGTTTTCGCGGGCCATAAACAGGGGCGATAAAATGGACAAAATGAGCCCTGGATATATTATTATTGCAGATCTTCTCGCAAGCTTTCCAACGATATATTATAATAGGCGATCGGGTCGGCGGATCAAAAGTTATGGCCCCGGGAAGCTGAACCAGGAAACCCAGTTTTTTGTGCGAAGTGCGCACTTCGCCCAGTTTTGGTGCGAAGTGCGCACTTCGCCCAGTTTTGGTGCGAAGTGCGCACTTCGCCCAGTTTTGGTGCGAAGTCCGACTTCGCCCCTCTTTCTGGGCGCACCTTGTAACTGGCAGGCTGGCAGAAAAATGACTAAGTGTCCGTGCGAAGTCCGAACGGCGGTGAGAATCAGCAAGTGCCGGTGCGCAACCCGACTTCGCAGCGAAGTCGGACTGCGCCCTTTGACCGGTGCGTAGTAGGGAAATAGTGCTACCCGACTGCGCTGTTTTTCACCTGTGCTACCCGATTGTGCTCTAATCCCGGGGGAAGTTGGATAGACTGCCTTTCAAGGCAGACACGTGTCAAGCAAGATCATCCGACAAGTGTCCAGCTTTGGGATCTGAGCCAAGACATGCTGAGCAAAAGGACAAGCATGGGCCGCACTACTTATACCAGCTGCCTCATTTAATGCTGATGTGAGTTTCCACCTGCCTCAGCTACCCGCATTTCTGTCAATATAAAGTTCTTCCCAACGCGCTGCCACGTGGCTGTTCAACCTTCAGGGAGACCATGCCGAGAGTACGATCCGACCGACAGAAGTCAGCATCAGCAGTTCCGCGGCTGCTTTTGTCAGCTAATGTTTGACTGGGACTTTGTGCCCATTAATGTAACCGAGGGGAACTTTAGGCTATAAATACCCACCACATTTTCATTGTAAGTGGTGGATGGGGAATGTCTGTTAGGGAACCAATGTAACCGTGCTTCTGCTTATAAATATAATTTGTATGCCTGGTTCTGTTCTGCTGCTTCTGTTTTTTATGCTGCCTTTCTTTATATTCATGCCTTAGGCTAACTTGTCACGGCTCGTTGATTCATTTCAGCATTTGGTGAGCAAGTGCCTCTAGCATTGCTTGTTTAAAGCACCCTCTGTACTTCATTAATTAAAAGGATACATAGAATAGATGTAGTAGCAGTTTCATCAGTTGTGTGTTAAGTTGCTGGTCCGTATCTGGTGATTGGTGCGCTGCCGTACTGTTAGTTCCTTGTAGGGAATGTCTGTTAGGGAGCCATTGAAGCTGTGCGGTTAAATTCTCTACACGACACATATACCTGGCTCTGATATCTCTATGATTGCTTTCTACCCATGTTAGTGTCCGTAGGTGGTGATTGACGTGTTGCCGTACTGTTAGTTCCTTGTAGGGAATGTCTGTTAGGGAGCCGTTGTAGCCGTGCGTACACTGCTTAGGTATCGGAAGTATACGTTAGATTTTGCAGTTCTCAGTCGTGCTTTATATTTATAATGCAGTAAGTATTGGTGATTGCTGGTTGCCGTACTGTTAGTTCCCCCCCACCAACCTCCAAGTATATTTGTAAATTCCTTTCTGTTCATTTATCTCTTTCCTGCACTCTTAGCTTAAATCAAAAAACCCCCCAAAAGGAGCCGGCCTTCTCCGGAGATCGGCCCGGAAGGCATCTCTTCCTTCCGGCCTTTCAATGTTGGTTCGCGGGTCCAGGGCGCAATAACGACAAAATCCTTTCCTCGTGGCGGATTCGTGACCAACAAGTAGCCAAAATGCATCTCTAGCTATGTTGATACATCACTAGAAGATAAAACACAAAAAGATATGTCATATGTATGTAATTTTCATTTAAATATGTAATTTGTAACTCATGGAAGGTGAATCACCACATTTCCATTGATAAGAACTGCTTCGATTGTTTTGTATTATGAATGATGGATATTTAAATACAATGCACTGCCATATATGGCATAACCGTTATCCATATGAGGACAACAACCAACTTGGACTCATGGTCCTTGTGAAGATAACAACACTTGACCTATGAACCTTGTGAGTGGCGGTTTCCATGTAAGGACATTAGTTGACCTTAACTAATATGAACAACTAGATCATGTGAGTGGTAGTTGTATCCACTCTAATTCATACACCACTAAACTATGATGATAATAATTCTTAACATTCCTCCCCTTATTACATCATAGTTTAGAATTTCTTGGAGAGGAAATTTTGTGATGCCTCAAACTCACATTGTTCTTGAGTAGGGCAAAAATTTGAGTTCTGACTCTCTTGGCTTTGGCATTTGCTTTGGTGGCTCTAGCGTTTGGCTTTGGCTCCTATGTTTGGAGTAGAGGGAAATTCCCCCCTTATTCATCATGATCCAAATATGGATATGGATCAAGAATACTTGAGCAATAGTGGGATTGGCCTCACTTTGCTTATCCAAGGATAGGTATGATTTCTTCTATCTATGGTTGGACACATACTATTGTGCCCATCACTTATGATTGGGACACACAACCAATCATAGATTATCAATCAGATTGGTCCTTATTGATTTTCATCTTCCTGTGAAATGGTGACAAATGTTTTCACCTTAAGTGAGGCATATGCCTTCACTTTTCCACATAGTTGTGATATGTGATGTATTCACCCTTTGATTTGCGGCGCGATGTGCTGCTAATGAATGTAGTTGAATGTTGAGTGCCTTATACGGGGACTCCTGGTCCTTTTTGCTAGTCTCCATTTCTAGATCTTGTAGATTGAAATCTACAAATGAAGAGGAATCACATTCAGAATGTACCTCTTTGACTTCAAGTTGCTCCAATCGATTTTGCTCATTTGTTTGGTTCTCTGGTTGGTTCTCTAGTGACTTGAGACAATTAACTGGTGCTGATTGGATAATGATATTGATATTGTTTTGATCATCACTTTCAAGAGTTGGCCAAACCTTGTCTCTATTGTCTGTAGTTGAGTATTCACTATGCCATTGAGGGCATGGATAATGAACTCTTTTGTTCGCCTTTTCCTTTGAAGAATCATGATCATGTTGAAGACTTGTCCAATCATCATTGGATTGACTTCCAATCATCATTGGATTGACTTAGTTGAGCAGTAAATACATGCTCCTCTTCTCTAGAGTGATCTTTTTCTTCACCTCTAGAATTGTTGTCTTCTGCAACATTGTTATGTTGTTGATGCATTGCTTTCCTATTGATGTCTTCTTCTACTATGAATTTGCTTAAGAAAAAGACCCATTTGTGAAGGGATTATGCCAACATTCCTGCATTGTGTGGCCATTTTTGCCACAAGTTCACACGTCCTTTGCGTGCGAGGATTGTTCCTTTGTTGTTGGAAGCGAGGTCTTGTGCCTATTTCGAATGGTTGCTTCCCATTTTGATTTGAAATAAGAACTTGCTCTTCATCTTGAGCTGGTTGAGAGATCTCTATGTTTTGGAGTAAATTTACCAACTTCTCAAATTTTTGTGTCTATACTATGACATTCAATGTTGTCACAAACACATTGTACTGTGTAGGGAGAGATCTCAAAATAATGGGGACTAATATGTAATTTGACACTTTTTCTGCCAAGGCTTGTAGTGATGCTCGTAGCTCAACAACTCGCCTAAAAAATGGTTCAAGTTTTTCTCCATTCTTCATCTTCGAGCAATGGAGTTGGCTCTGAAGGAACAAGATCTGGTTCTTGTTCTTTGCTTCAAATACTGTTTGAAGCTTCTCCCATGCCTCTTTGGCTGTAGTTGAATCTAGAATTTATGGTTGGACTTCATCCCAACATCAAACATGATGATCAACTTGGCCATTTTATCTGCTTTGTCGATTTTTGTTTGCTCTTCTTTACCTTCTTTAGGACGGGTGGTGGACCCGTTCACGACATCCCAAACCTCTTCAAACTCTAATTGAATTCTGAGTTTGGTCTTCCAAGTAGAATAGTTGTCTCCTTGCAATAGTTGGGAGTCGGACAATAGGATCTTTGGTGCACCACTAGCCATAGTAAACCCTCATTAAAGTGGAAATTTTTAAATTCCATTGGATTGCCCTTGAAAATTGCTTTTTGACGAGTATATATAAGCCTATATTCGTAATTTATTAAATGCCTCGAATTGTGAGAGAATTAGTCTCACTGGGCAAAAATATAGGTGGAGTTTTCTTTCTCCAACCTCAATTTTTCTAGAAATATTCTTCGGAATATTCCTGTGTTTTAAAATATTATGTGCGCCTTCAATAGAACAAGAAAGTAAAAAATTATAGGTGTTAGTTAGCCTTACCATTATTGATGTGGGATTGTTGATGTTGATTCAAAATTGGTCCACGTGTCAATAGCTTATTGTTTGAGTATACTGCTCAAAAACTCATGGTCTTTGATCTGTTTTGGTGGACTCTCCCATGAACCGCGTTTTTGGTGGACGTCCCGTTTGCTTTTAATTTTCAAGAACTGTTGTTGAGACTGAGGAGTTCCCTAACGTCATCAAGAGAGCCACACCTTGTGGCTTCGTGGTTTTCTTTTTGCACTTTTGGATGTTTTCTACGAGAAATATTCGAACTACTTGTGTTGTTTTGTTTGACTCCATGATTTTGCTGAGTTGATGAATGCAGGTAGTACCCCGGTTTTGAGTTCAATCAATAATGAATGTACATAGTCGAGTTCACGAGTGCAAGCAATTCCCCGGGTCTAAGTTCAACCAACAATGAATGTATGTAGTCTCTTGCTACATTGTGAGCTTAGGAAGGTTACTCAACAAAATGAATACGCGCTGTTTGATTGAACTTAAATGTTTCCTTCTAGAGAGACGTCGATGATGCAATGTAGAAGACTTTTCGTCAACTCCAAATGTCGTTCGTGGATGTAATGATACTGATGGTTGTGTGAGAGAGTTGTGTCGTCAAGAATGTCTTCAGAGATGATTTGTATGTGATAGACCTCTTTTGATGGGCTTCTAACTTGATTCGGAATATGAATGCGGAGCGGATCCATGACAATGACATAAAATAGGTAGTTCTCGGATTTTGATGTTTCTTTTTTCGTATTGAAGTGCTTGTTGACTCAGAAGACTCTTGGAGAACTTTGCTAAAGCAATGTCATTCACCTTGTGCATGCAGTTTTACTCGTTGCTCTGATTTTGATAGTTGCTTTGGTTGTCTCGTTAGCCTTCTTTTTATGTTGTTGGGACCAGATTTTAATTGAACTAATGGACCTGGCTTGTGGTCACTAAGTGCTTGAGATGGTCTTGTGTTTTCTCTAGATGCAGATGAAATTTTATATGCTTAATTTTAGATGCTTGTAGAGAGCCTGGACCACAGGTATTCCTTTTGACTTGTGAGGAGATGCTTATACAATCTCCAACTTGGTAACGAAGTGCCTTTGTAGCCTCCTCGAATTGAAGCAAGGTAAGAATTGATTGGAAGGAGAGTTGACTCTACCTTCAACCTGGCTTTGATACCACTGATAAGAATTGCTTAAATGGTTTTGCATCATGAATGATGGATATTTAAATACAATGAATTGCCATATATGGCATAACCATTATCCATATGAGGACAACAATTGACTCGGACTCATGGTCCTTGTGAGGATAATAACACTTAAGTTACTTGACCTATGGACCTTGTGAGTGGTAGTTTCCATGTAAGGACATTAGTTGAGCTTAACTAACATGAACACCTAGATCATAAGAGTGGTAGTTGTATCCACTCTTATTCATACACCACTATACTATGATGATAATAATTCCTAATATCCATATGGGTGACCTTCCATATTCAATATGGTGGATTTCCAACCCACCATTTATTGTATAAAGAGAGATGCACCCCTGAGTATAAATAGCATGAGTAATGGATGCAATGTTATAGCCTCGTATCTCTTCTCAAAGACTGCTTGCATTGTACTCTATTTTTTGAGTAATAAAATCATTATGCAATTTTGCTAATATATTTTTGTGTTCTAGTTTGTTATACTTTGTTATTTCTAAATTGCACTCTTTCTTAATCTTAACTTAAAACTATGAGTTTTGGATTAGTGGTATCAAAGCAGTTTGTCTATTGTGTGTATGTCCATAAACACGAGATTAGGGTACCTAAAGTTTGAGTATCAGACGCAAGATCCCTCTGATTACCTCCCTTGTCATTCCAAACGATCTCAGGTGGGAACTAGTATGAACAACATCAAGACAATCAATCCTTTTAAGAAGATGTTGAATGAAGCCCTCATGAAAAAAAGGAATGAAATAATGGATTAGTTTACTCAAATTCTTCAATGACTCCCTGTTCCAATTTTGCAACCTCCTCTACACAACCTCTCGTTGCCCTAGCACCATTCGGTGCTCCCACACCTTTTAAGGTGCTAGTGAAATTTGGTATTCTTACTTTTGAAGGGAAAATTAATGCTGATGCCCTAAAAAAGTGGCTGGATTGGTATCTCCACATTGCTCTTTAAATAAATTCATTGACAGTGAGAAAATCACTTTTGCACTCTTGAAAGCTTCTTTACTTGTATGAAATTGGTGGGAAGCATATTGTAAGAGGGTTATAGAGGAGAATAAAGGTGAAGTAGTTTTCACATGGGATTATAACATGGAGGCAAGGAAGAATACTAGAGCATATGAAGACCAATACATGAGATGACAACAATTTTGTCGAGGTAAAGACTAGTGTGTTCTAGATTATATTGATGCTTTTCATTCCACGATAGCAAAACTAGGTCTTCAAGATATTGAAAGGCATCGAATCCTCAAGCGCCAGAGTGGGCTACAATGGTACTTTTGAGAGACATGGACCTCTTCAAATTCAAGACATTGGGAGAGGCATATAAACTTGCTGTTAAATTGGAGCAGAAGCACCAAAACAAAAATTGAAAATGAGGAGCAAATAAGAAAAACCACAACACTAAGTACTAGCTAAAAAAATCCAAGAGTGACTCTCCAAAGAATCAAGACAAAGGGGGTCAACCCCAATATCAGAATTGGAAGCAGCAAAAAGACTCCCAAGAAAAGAATCCCCCAAAGGCCTAGACTGGCATTGTTTGCTTAGTCGTAATCCTCTACATCCACTGCACCACTGCCATCACATCTACAAGCTGAGGATAGAGGGAAGATGTGGAATTCAAACCAAATGTGACCACTGTCACCACCCAGGTCGCACTAGAGGAGTCACAAGAGGAGGAACGCCTGTTTCACTCACAAATGTGGGTCAAGGGTAAGCCATTACATTTCATTGTTGATAGTGGTCGTCAAAATAATCTGATTTCTGCTTAGATGGTGAAGGATTTGAATCTACCGGTCACACCACACTCACAACCATATAATGTTGGATGGTTACACCAAGGGAGATATTTGTACCACTCAACAATGTCTCTTTTCTTATGCCATCAAGCCCTTCAAAGATGAAGTTTTGTGATGTTGTGCCCTTGGATGTTTGTGATGGGATTATGGGCCAACCATTTATGTGGAAGAGGCATGGTGTTTATGAGTCTAGACCTCGAAGTGTCATCATCACTTTTGAAGGTTACTGCTTTAGGATACCAAAGGTGTCTCCTCCTACCTCTATTTCCTTAATCAATGCTAAACAATGTAGGAAGATGATAGCCAAAACAAGGAAACTCATTCTGTTGACCACTGCTACATCTATTGCAGGCTTTGCACAGTAGAAGCAGATGGACTAGATTGTAGTAGAATATGATGACTTGCTCAAGTCACCAACTGGGGTTCGACTTCATTGTGAGGTAAATTTTCCATTGATTTAGTTCCAAGTTCTCCTTTTGCCTTTGTTGTAGATCAGTCCTTGAAAATGATGAAATTTGGATGCAAATGCAAGAATTGATTCAAAAGGGGCACATTAAACGAAGTGCTTCACCAGTTGCAATCCAATTGTCTTGGATCCAAAGAAAGACGAAACGTGGAGACTTTGTATCAACTACAAAGCTTTAATTAAAATCACTGTGAAGAACTGCAATCCACTCCCTCATATAGATGACTTGCTGGATCAATTTTGTGGTGCAAAGTTCTTCACCAATATTGATCTCAAATTCAACTATCATCATATACCCCATAGAACCCACTAACGTATGGAAAACTGCATTCAAATCCAAGGACGGTTTATTTGAGTGGTTGGTTATGCCTTTTGGCGTGACGAATGCACCTGCCACATTCATAAGAATGATGGATGACATCTTGCGTCCCTACACCTGCTCATTTATGGTTGTCTACTTTGATGGCATTCTCATCTATACTAAGACATGGGAGGAACTTCTACAACAAGTTTGTTTGACACATACTTCAGACTCTTGGAAGACACAAGCTATATGCTAATTTGGAGAAGCGTTCATTTGGCATGACGAAGATTCAATTCCTTGGGTGTATTGTTGACAAAGAGGGAGTCCATGCTGATCCTGAGAAGATTTAGGTAATTAGAGATTGGCGTACCAAAAGGCTTTAATAGAGCTTCGCAATGTTTAGGGTCTTGCCAATTTCTATCAAATATTTGTATTGGGGTTCTCAAACATTACTTGGCCATAACACCAAGTGACCAAAGGAGTTGCCAAATCCAAGTTCCATTAGGGAGATACACAATAGAGGGCATTTGAGAGGTTAAGGACCAATTGTGTTCAACTCCTACACTTTCCCTACCCGATCTACATCAACTTTTTGAGGTAATAACTGATGCATATGCATTGGGAGTTGTCTTGACACAAAATGAGCATCAAATTGTCTATCACCATGAAACATTCAATGAAGCAGTTTGAAAATACCCCTCATACGACAAAGAGCTCAATGCCATCGTCCAAGCATGTAAATAGTGGAAGCACTACATCTTGGGTAAGGAAACCATCATCCATACAGATCATAGATCTTTAGAGTTCATTCAAATGTAGAGTAAGCTAAGGAATGAAAGACATCAAAAGTGGGCCACATATTTGCAGTAGTTTCATTTGATCATCAAGCATAAGAAAGGGAGTGCTAATTCAATAGTAGATTGTTTGAGCAAACCTCCAATCATAGCACTTATCACCATTCTTGATTCTTGTGGGCATGATACTTCCAATTGGTCCACTTTGTATTAAGTAGATTTTGATTTTGCAGATGCATACCAAACTTTTTGTGTGGGTAAGCATGTTTTTGATTTTTATTTGCAAAATAACCTCCTCTATTGCATGAGACATATTTGTGTACTAGCTAGTGAGCACTCAAAGATGATTTGGGAAGTGCACTTCAACAAAGTGGCAAGTCACTTTGGGGTGGAAAAAATGTTGTTAGTTCTTCAAAAGTATTTCTATTGGCCCAAAATGAGGAATGATATCTAGAGGTACATCAAGTCATGTTCTCCTTGTGCTGTTGCCAAACCAACTAACATGGAGCAAGGATTGTATACACCATTCCCAGTGCCATCCAAGCCTCGGGAATTTGTCTTTATGGATTTCCTCTTAGGTTTGCCCACATCTAAGCATGGTAGTTGATTGTGTTTTTGTAGTAGTTGATTGTTTTTGAAATATGGCTGTTATGATTCCTTGCAAGAAATCCATGTTCGTTGAGATTACTAAGCACTATTTTAGTCATGTGTGGCTCAACTTTGTCTTGCCAAAGTCCTTCGTATCTGATAGGGATAGCAGATTTTTGAGTATTTTTTGGTCCACCCTATGGAGCTTGATGGACAACAAGTTGACCGTGTCCATAACCTTCCATCCTCAGAGTGACTAGACATAAGTTATGAATCGATTGTACATCTTTGAATGTACAATTCCAAGCATCTTTGCACATGGGATGAGAGCCTCCCCTACATTTAGCATGGGTACAATTGAGCTTTGCATTACTCTATCGAGCACAACCCATTTTATGTCTATTCCGGGTTCCAACACTTGGCACCCATTGATGTAGCTCTCCCTAGCCAACCCATGGAGTACTTCCCTTATGGATAGAAAGAATGTTAGGACCCCATCCTAACATTAATATGTAATGACCCCTTTTCTAATGTTAGGACCTCATCCTAAAGTTATTTTGTAATTTTGTGTAACGTGCATGTGGCACTTGAGGTGCCTAGAAAAATGGGGCCATTTAATGTAACCGTTATCAAGAATGTAATTGTTTCTTTAGTAGAAGATTCTAGCTTGGGTCCCCACTTGCATGTGTAATTGACCTTTGAGCATTAGGGTTAGGGTTGAGAAGAGTCTTTAAAAAGGCAATGGACATAGATGGATGTATCGTTTTTTGCATATTGTATCAAAGTTCTTATTCTAAGGAGGTTGCCCCCTCGAAGAGGCTTGCAATTTTGTATTGTCATTCTGTTGTGATCAATATAATTGCTGCATTTTTAAATTGTATTGCAATATTTTTTTTTTATTTCCATTAATTCTCTAATTATTGCAATATTTGTGTGGAAGTTCTTATTTTAATTGGAAGGTTCCTAACAAGTGGTATTGAAGCTCTTTCCTGTTGCCACATTTGCAAGGGGTGTAAAATTTGAAAAATTTCTGAAAATTCTGCTATCTTCCAGACTCGGCCCTAAATTGCAGCAGCTAAGCAGCGATTTGAAGCAGATCTTCCGGTTTAGGGCGCTGTAGAGCAAGTCTGGAAGCGTTTTAAAAATTGATGTTTGTTTGTTTGTTTTTTGTCTAAGTGTAAAATCCTCCCCAGAGTGCTGCAGTGTGGAGCTCTTTGGGGTAATTTTGCCGGCCTGGAGTTCTATGCAGCATTTCCAGGCAGTCGGGAGAAAGAAGGAGAAAAGCAGCCCCAAAATTTCCTAAGTGTAAAATTGCCCCAGAGCGCTGCAGTTTGGAGCGCTCCAGGGCAGATTCTCCTTTCCCGAGTGCTATGGAGCACTTTTCGGCCGAGTTGTGAAAATGAGCAAGAAGTCCCTTTTTTTGGCTGTGTGGAATTCTGCCCTATATCGCCGCAGTCTGGAGCGCTTTCGGGTGTTTTTTCCCTTCCGAGGTCCTCTAGGGCAATTTCGGTGTCGCCAAGAAGAAAACAAAGGAGCGCAAAGTTTCCTAAGTATAAAAGTGCCCCAGATCGCTGCAGTCTTGAGCGCTCCAGGGCAAATTTGTTGAGGATGAGCGCTCCAGGGTCATTTTTCGGCACTTAGTGGAAAAATTGGGAAAGGGTCAATTTTGGCTAAGGGACAAAATGTGCCCTAAAGCGCTGTCATTTGGTAGCGCTAAAGGGCAAGTCTCTCCTTCTGGAGCGCTTCAGGGCAACTTTTCCTTGTTCAAGACCGAAGCAGCCAGCCAGCTCCAGGGTAGTAAGCAGCGTTTCTTTTCGAGCATTTTGAGGTGGTTTCCCGCCCAAATTTTGCCAGCTAAGCAGCTATTTTTTCCCCGAGGTAAAAGGTCAAGATTTTTCGGGATCAGGGCCTGTTTCAGTACAGCCAAGGCCATACTCAAGTATCACGATGGGTGACCATTGAAGACAAACAGTAGCGGGCATTTGAGGCAAAGTACCGCTACATCCACCACATTAATGGGCCATCCCCTCCCAGCTACCGAATCTGTCAAAGGCCATACCAGAATCAGGGAGAACCATGCTTCAAGTACAGCTACGACCAATAAAGATCAAATATGGCCGCTTTTTATGGCTTTTGTAGGTTTGGGTATTTGTGCCCATGTTGGGGAAATTCTGCTATAAATAGCAGTTCATTTTATTGTAATAGGGGGGGAACATATTGCTAAAGAAAGTTGTTGTAGCTAATACTGTTTGTATCAAATACAATTCATACTTTGGCTCCAATTGTGTCTCTTTCTTTTATGCTGCCTTATTCGTGTCATTTCTGCATTTACTCATTTATTTTTCTGATTGTTGTCATTCTGAACTCTGGATCGTAGCATTGGAAATTATCTGAGCTTGGAATGCATGTTTAAGGATACATAGGGAAGAATTTCATAGCTGGTTTCTGTTACATGTATTGTTTTGATTGTTGTTGGTTTAGTTGCTAGTTAGTGACTGTGCTGCTTGTTCTTTCCCAAAGCTGAATACCACCGTTTCTATCCCTTATCTCTTTTATTTCTTTCCAGTTCTCTTATCTTGAAACCGAAAAGTTACATAGGAAGCCGGCCTCCTCCGGAGATTGGCGTGGAAGGCATCCCTTCCTTCCTGCCTTTCAAGCTGTTGGGTGAATTGAGGGCTCAACGACAACAAATCCTTTCCTCATGGCAGATTTGTAACTAACATTTCCAAGGCTGTGTCCTGCTACAGCTGCCACAGTTCTTGTCCTGCTCTTCAGTGCAGTTGTGCTTTTTGTGATTTATCCTATGAAATCCCAAGTCATTTGTTTTTTTTTGTTTTAGTTTAATAGGTTAGAAACCCTATGCTGAGGGTTTTAAAATATCACGGAGGAGCTGTCGTTATTGGCTAAGCTAGATTGCCCATAAAGCATCTAGTGAAGTGAGGGGTGATCATACTCCAATACCTAGGCCTTAGACAACACTCATATATGGACTTGAGCTCCCACGTACTCTCGGGTATATAGGGAGCCCCCCTAGGTTTAGGAGAAACTTTTAGCCCTAGGAAGCTTTTGATCGTGTATCTATCCATACCCCCCCTAGTGCGCTCAAGGGTATGTGTGGAATCCTCCTTGAGTAGTGGCCTAAAATATTGGTCCAAGCATTATTGATCGCTGTTGTGGTATAACAGAGGGCTATGGGTAGTACACACACCTTGACCTAGCGTAACCTTGTTTCCATTGTCCGTCAAACCTTACACTAGTCTATCACTCTGAAAACCCTAAACACAGACTTGAGCATACAAAGGAGACCACTAATCATGGAATCAACGAAACAGTAACAACTCTTACTAGTAAAAAATAAGCCATTGGTGTCACTATTAGAAGGGCAGTGAATAGAATAGTGTCGGAAACAAAAACAGAGTAACAGTGAACTCGTGCTTGTTAGTAAGAGTCGGGAATCGTAGTAGACAGGGCAGTTGTTAGTAACAGTCGGGGACAATATCAAATAGAACCGTTGTTGGACAATTAAAAAAAAAAAAAGTCTGGAAAAACTATTATTTTGAGACCTAATCCATTACGATCATCTCATCGAGCTGATTGTTTTGATATATAGTACCCATAAGCTTTTTTTGGGGTCCCAAAATCACCCATTTGGGGTATAGTCCATTTTGATTGTCTCTTCGAGCTGATTGATTTGGTATATAACACCTATACACTTTTTTGAGACCATTACTAAAAATAGTAACTGCCAAAAATAACACTTCTATTTTTAGTAAGTAGTGTTAGAAGACCCAAACTTCTAGTATATGGCTATAGGCACTAGAGGTCAATAAATGGAACAACAAATAGATCACAAACTCACCCAATGGGGTGAGCACCTCTCTACGACCCTTGGAAAACAACTCACTGATGGATTAAACTAGTTATGGAGTGAGATCCAAACATTGAATGAATTTGTGACATATGTGATAGGGGAACAAAAAGAGATTAAGGAGGGAATGAATGAAAAATTTGCAGAATTGGAAAGTCGCTTGACCAGTAACACCCAAACATATGGTAGATATGGTCCTTTTGATCGCAAAGGAGAAGGGTCGAGTAATACCGAAAGGGAAACACACAACACCTATCCCAATAATAATACATACCGACTACCAAAGTTAGACTTTCCAAAATTTGATGGGAAGGATCCGGATGGATGGTTGTGTTGAGCAGAGCAGTATTTTAGCCTTCATAATGTTCCACAACATTTACAGATCATAGTTGCATCTTTTAATTTTGAATCTGATGCTTTGTAGTGGTACCAATGGGTCAAAAAAGTGTATCCCCATCTTACTTGGGATGAATTGGAGAAACAATTACTCACTCGATTTGGCCCTAGTGAGTATGAGGACTTCATGAGAGCCCTCACTAAACTAAAATAAACCTCAACTATTAGAGACTATCAGGCTCAATTTGAAAAATTGGCAAACCGTACTACTGGCTTGAATGAAGACTTCTTTCAAAGTTGTTTTGTTAGTGGGTTGAAGGATGATATCAAAGTTGAGGTTAAAATGTTTAAGCCACAAACCTTGCAGCAGGCAATAGGGTTGGCTAGGTTAGCAGAAGATAAATTTGTTGCATAGAGATGCACCTCCAAATTTCCATAAACATGACCTCCATTCCCAAATAAACCAACCACCAATATGACTAACAAGTCACCCACCATCAAATGATTGAGTCGAGAAGAGATGGAAGCTCACAGAGCTCAAGGGTTATGTTATAATTATGATGAGAAGTATTCACTTAGCCATAAATATGTGCAACAAAAATTGTATTTGCTTGATGTGGATGAGTCAGCAACCACAGAGTCTCAAGAGGTGGAAGAGGACCATCAAGAAGAGGAACAGATAGAGCAGATTGAAGTCCAAGAAGAACCCCAGCCAAAAATCTCGGTTCATGCCTTAGCAAGCATAGCTACCCCCAAACTATGAAGGTGATAGGGCATTTCAAGGGACAATGACTAATAATTCTCATTGACTTAGGTAGCACACATAATTTTATTGACCCTAAAGTGGTGAAGTAGGGCCAATGGTGGAACTTTGCCTTGTAAGGGTAAGTGTCGAAATGTCAAAGTACAAATAGGGGAATATAATCTTAAGACTGATATGTTTGCCCTTCCCTTGGGAGGGTGTGATGTTGTATTGGGGACATAGTGGCTTAGAACGTTGGGTCCTATACTATGGGATTTTTTTGAGTTATGGATGAAATTCAGCTAGTAGGGAAGTGAATATACTCTATAGGGAATGAAGGCCTAGTGCTACTCAACTTGTTTCATCTCACAGGATGGAGAAGCTATTAAAAAAGTCATCACATGGAGTCGTGGCACAATTGTTTGCTATACAAGCCCCCAATGATAATAAACAAGAACCATAGGTAGAATTATAGCTTCTATTGGACAAACATGCAATAATTTTTGAGGAACCTAAGGGACTACCCCCTTATCATACCCATGATCATGCAATTCAACTTGTTCCAGGTAGTCTCCCTCCAAATATCCACCCTTACAGGTATCCATATGTCCAAAAATCAGAAATTGAGAAAATGGTGCAAGAACTACTTGCAACAGGGGTTATTCGCCCTAGTGTTAGTCCCTATTCCTCATTGGTGTTGTTGGTACGGAAAAAAGATGGTTCATGGCGGTTGTGTGTGGATTTTAGGGAACTTAATAAAATAACCATCAAGGACAAATTCCCTATTCTAGTAATTGATGAGTTGTTGGATGAGTTGCATGGCACTCAATTTTTCTCCAAATTGGATTTGCGGTCTAGCTACCATTAGATTAGACTCAAGGAAGAGGACATTCCTAAATTACCTTTAGAACTCATGAAGGGCATTACGAATTTTTGGTCATGCCCTTTGGTCTGACCAATGCACCTTCTACTTTTTAGAGTCTGATGAATGTAATATTTTGACCCTTCCTACACAAATTCATTTTAGTCTTCTTTGATGATATTTTGATTTATAGTCATACTTGGGAGGAGCATCTCAAACATTTAGATCAGGCCTTGCAACTTTTGTCTAAGAATCAACTTTATGCAAAGTAGTCAAAGTGTTCTTTTGGCATGCAAGAAGTGGAATACTTGGGTCACATTGTCTCAAAGGATGGAGTTAAAGTTGACCCCAAGAAAATCTAAGCTATACAAGAATGGCCAAAACCTCAAACCATCAAAGGACTTCGAGGTTTTTTGGGTCTCACTAGGGTATTATCGAAAGTTTGTTCAAAACTATGGGAAGATAGCAGCCCCATTGACCGCTATGTTGAGGAAGAACTCTTTCATGTGGTCAGAACCAACGAAACAAGCTTTCAAGGACCTAAAACAAGCTATGATATCAACACCAATGTTAGCCATGCCCAATTTTTCTAAACCCTT
This sequence comes from Wollemia nobilis, assembly GCA_028583015.1. Lineage (NCBI taxonomy): Eukaryota > Viridiplantae > Streptophyta > Pinopsida > Araucariales > Araucariaceae > Wollemia > Wollemia nobilis. The sequence goes on from JAQPPZ010001844.1 coordinate 14,116,068, forward strand.
TGTAATTGAAAGTGATGCTTCAGGTAGTGGAATTGGGGTAGTTTTGATGCAAGAAGGAAGACCATTGGCTTTCACCAATAAGGCACTATTAGGTAGAAATTTGGGAAAATCAACTTATGAAAAGGAGATGTTGGCCATTTTGCATGTTGTCAATCATTGGTGGCCATACCTCATTGGGCATCACTTTTCTATCAAAACAAGACCACCAAAGTCTTAAGTATTTCTTGGAACAATGGGTAGCCACCCCAGAACAACAACAATGGGTATCTAAATTGTTGGGATATGATTATGACATCACATATAAAAAAGGAAAGGAGAATATAGTGGTTGATGCACTCTCATGACAATATGAAGATCAGGGTATGTTATGTGCTATATCCACACCACTTCCTCAATGGACCAATCAACTTCGAGAAGAGATGACTAAGGATCCAAGTTTGCAATCCTTGATTCAAAAACTCCAAGAAGACCCCAACTCATGCCCTAGATATGTGTGGGATGGACAACACTTGAGATATCATGATCATCTTGTCATCCCTCAAAATTCACAACTATGAGAATTCATCTTGTAGGAAATGCATGCATCACCCATGACGAGACATTCAAGGTTTCTTAAAACCTATGAAAGGGCCAAGCGCACATTCTTTTGGAAGGGAATGAAGAGAGATATTCAAACATTTGTGGCAGAATGTGATAGGTGTCAAAGGATGAAAGGGGAAATGGTTTGCACCCTAGGTACACTTCAACCTCTCCCAATTCCAGAATAGGTGTGGACAGATATTTCTCTAGATTTCATTGAAGGGCTACCAAAATCTAGGGGAAAATCAGTCATTCTAGTGGTAGTGGATCATCTCACGAAGTATGCTCATTTATGTTCCTTATCACATCCCTACACAACCTCTATAGTCGCCCAAATTTTCTTGGACTCCATCTTTCGCCTTCATGGTATGCCAAAATCTATTGTTTCAGATAGAGACCCTACTTTTACCAATCACTTTTGGTAAGAACTATTTAAGTTGCAGGGTACACACCTCAAAATGAGTTCTACTTATCACCCTCAAATTGATGGCCAAACTAAGATTGTTAACAAGTGCCTAGAAACATACCTTCATTATTTTGCATTAGAACATCCTACACAATGGGCGAAATGGCTTCCTCTAGCTGAATGGTGGTATAATACTTCCTACCACACAGCCACCAAGGTCACACCATTTGAAGCAGTTTATGGTTACCCTCCACCAACACCTTCCTCCTACATTCCAGGAAGCTCCAAAGTTCAAGCCATAGATACCACTCTTCGTCAACATGCAACACTCCTCCGACAACTTAAGGAGAATCTAGAATTGGCCCAAAACCGTATGTGACAACAAGCTGATCAACATCATTCTGAGCGTAACTTTGATGTAGGTGATATGGTCTTCCTCCATTTACAACCCTACAAACAATCATCACTACAGCTCCGTGGGCGCCAAAAACTTGCAACAAAATTCTATGGTCCCTACCAGGTGTTACAATGGATTGGGTCAACTACCTACAAATTGGGCCTTCCACCCACTTCCAAGATCCACCTAGTTTTTCATGTCTCTTCATTGAAGAAGGTCATCGACAACAACATACAAGTGCAATCCACATTACCTGAACTGGATGAAGAAGGATCCATCATTTTAGAGCCCAAACAAATTTTGGATCGGTGATCGCATACCCTTCACAACCATGTCATCACTGATGTCCTTGTGCAATGGCATGGACTACAACTAGAAGATGCCACATGGGAGCCACTACATCAGCTTCAACAATAATTTCCTCATCTTCAGCTTTGAGGACAAAGCTTTTTGAAGGGGAAGGGCATGTTAGGACCCCATCCTAACATTAATATGTAATGACCCCCTTTCTAACGTTAGGACCTCATCCTAATGTTATTTTGTAATGCTTTGTAACGTGCATGTGGCACTTGAGGTGCCTAGACAAATGGGGCCATTTAATGTAACCATTATCAAGAATGTAACTATTTCTTTAGTAGAAGATTCTAGCTCGGGTCCCCACTTGCATGTGTAACCGACCTTTGAGCATTAGGGTTAGGGTTGAGAAGAGTCTTTAAAAAGGCAAGGGGCATAGATGGATGTATCTTTTTTTGCATATTGTATCAAAGTTCTGCTTCTAAGGAGGTTGCCCCCTCAAAGAGGCTTGCGATTCTATATTGTGATTCTGTTGTGATCAATATAACTGCTGCATTTCCATTTTGTATTGCAATATTTCTATTTTATTTCCATTAATTCTCTAATTATTGCAATATTTGTGTGGATGTGCTTATTTTAATTGGAAGGTTCCTAACGAAGAAGCAAAAAAGGCAACAAGGTTTGTGGAATAGATTCAGCATATCCAACAACATGTCCATGACATCTTGGTAAAAATAAATTAGAAATATAAGCAACGCTATGACTAGCATCGGGTCCACATAAATTCAAGGTTAGAGATAAAGTACGGTTACATCTTTAGAAAGCGATACTTGTAGGACCCCATAGGAAGATCAGACCTCTTAGCTATGGATTATACACCATCACCAAGAAGGTGGGAGAGAATGCCTTTGAATTGAATCTTTCATCTTATCTTGGTTTGCATCCAATCTTCAATGTTGAACTTCTCAAGTCCTATCACATACCTTTGTTGGACACTTTTGTAGTAGCAGAACTATTGGACATTGAAGAATTCAATCCAGATAGTTTAGCAGCAGTGGAGGAGGATCAGATTGTTGACACATGGACTAAGACCACCAGAAGGCAGTCCATTCAAATGTATAGAGTGGTCAAGGCAGGACAACTTGGTCACCAAGGGGAATGGCTCACAAAATGTTAGATCAAGAAACAATTTCTGTACCCGATGTCAAAAGTTGACGCAATGGGGACCATTGCTTTTCAAGGGGGGACAAATGATCCAGGAATGTGACCTTTTTGGGGCATATGCTCAAAAATCTATTTTTTTAATCCTAACCACACTGTTAGGGGCATAACTTTGTGCTTGAGACTCTGTTTTGGTCCTTTCAAGAAGCGTTGGAAAGATTATAGGGAGGACAATAATTTCAGTAGGCAACTCTGTCACAGGTGGAGTTGCCAGCAACTTTGTGAAAAACCAAATTATTTAAAAAAAGCTCTGAAGGCCCTCAAAAATGCAAACTAAAATATTTACAAAAAATAGCAATTTTCTATTTTTAGATTTTTGTAGCCAAATTCATCTCTTGCAATGTTGACACATCAATAGAAGACAAAACACAAAAGGACAAGTCATATGTTTGTAATTTTCATTTAATATGCATTTTGTAACTCATGGAAGGTGAATTATTACATTTCTATATGGGTGACCTTCTAACTCATGGAAGGTGAATTACCACATTTCCATATGGGTGACCTTCCATATGCAATACTATGGATTTCCAACACACCAATTATTGTATAAATAGAGATGCTCCCCTGACCATAAAGAGCATAAGTAATGGATGCAATGTTGTAGCCTCACATCTCTTCTCAGAGATTGCTTGCAGTCTACTTTGTTTGCTGAGCAATAAATTCATTATGCAATTTTGCTTATATATTTTTGTGTTATGCTTTGTTATACTTTGTTATTTCTAAATTGCACTCTTTCTTGATCTTCCTTAACTCAAAATTCTGTGCTTTGGATTAATAGGCCATTTTAAATAGCCTATGTTTAGAATTCTAACATAAGAAGTTTTTCATTTATTACATACATATTGAGGAGCTAAATTAGGTCTATAAATTTAATAGGTCATGAAATATGGAATTGCTAAGAGTTGGTCATATTATACTAAGGTTATAACTGATACGCACTATATATTTATATAGAAGAATTAAACAAAGTGATGCCTTCTGGTGAGTGCTTATTCAAATAGTTTGTGAAAACAAATCCCCAGCGAAGTGCAGCATCTATACTTCTTGGGTGTCTCTTGGGTCTGAGTTGGCAAGGGGCATCCACACCTTTTCATGCAAGTTCTTTCCCTGTGCTTTTTGAAAAATTATTTTCATATTAATAAGGTTAATTTCTGTGTTTGTTTTCTCTGATTTTTCTGCTCTAATTTTTTTTTTCCACTAGATCTCAGTCTTCTTTTGTGTCTAGAAATCTTACATGCATCCGTAGTCTTCTTTGTTCTTTGGGGAGGGGTTCCGATTCCTCTTGCTTTATTACAGGTTAATCTCCATTTGTATTTCCAAACAACCAAACTAGATTTGGGTCACTATCTTCTTGATTTGCACTGTCATCTTTGGTCGAACTTGACTCTCCTTCTTCATGGACCAGTATTCCTTTGAATGTTTCTGAAGACTGATTTGGTGCTGGAATCAACCTTCCTACGCTTTTCTCTTCTTCTTCCACTTGTTGAAGACCAACTATGTTCACCTGAGCCTTCACTTTGTATGGTTTTAGTCTTGAGCCATTAATTGTTTCGAGACAGAATGTCCTATCCAGTTTTTGCAATTTGAATGCGTCGTTATCTATCATCTGAACTAGTTGGAAGGGTCCAAGCCATAGGGTCTTCAACTTCCCTGGCTTGATCTCTCTTTTGCCATTGACCAAGTCACCTGGTTTCAGCTTCATCTTCCTCAAGTGCTTGTCGTGCCACAATTTTCTCTGATGTTGGGCAATCTTTGTTGCCCATTGCGCCATCACTCTCTTCTCATCCAGTATCACTAGTGCTGTTAGCCTCTTCTCTAGGTTTTACTGATCACCCATACGGTTCGCACCGCCACTTTCAAACTTGGTACCAGGAACTCTAGAGGCACTACTGCCTTTTGACTGTACATCAATTGGAAAGGTGTATGGTTAGTTGAACATTGTGCTGTACGCCCGCAAAATTGCTGGCAATATCTCCTCCTAGTCAACACCTTCTACTCCACACGTCTTGTAAATTCTAGAGACCAAGAATTTATTTGTTGCCTCAGCTTGCCCATTTGCTCTAGGGTAGTATGCACTTGACAATGCAAAATCTTGAACCTTGTGGTTAGCTTCTGTATTATTTCATTGACAAAGTGTTCACCTCGATCACTTGTCAATTGCAAGGGTACACTAAATCTCGTAATCACTTGTTCATACAAGAGTCGTGTTGTGCTCCTTGCAAAATTGTTAGGCAACGCTCTTACCTCGACCCACTTTGTCAAGTACTCCGTTGCCACCACAATATATCGACATTTCCTTCTCCAACTTGTCTTCAATGGTCCCACAAAATCAAGACTCCATCTCTCAAACAACTCTTGCAGCCGTGATGGGTGCAATGGCATGAAGTCCCTCTGCAGCGGTCTCCTAGCTCTCTAGCACGTATTGCATGCCCTTACAAAATCCTTTGCATCGCGACAGAGGGTGGGCCACCATAGCCCTGCTAGAAGCACTTTCGTTGCCGTTGCATATGGCCTCATATGCCCTCTTGCCAGTCCTTCATGAGCTTCCTTGAGTGCTGTGTTCACTTCCTCCATCACACATCTGCACAATATTCCATCAGGTGTAGTCTTATATAGCAAGCCAGCGATCAACTAAAATGGTGCTGATTTGATGCTGGTTTGTTTCTTTTATGCTTCCATAATCTCCCTTGGCAGCTATCCCATTGACAAGTATTCCCCTATCAACTTGTACCACGACGGTAGTGCTGTAAAATCCCCTAACCAAAATACAAACTCACATACAAATTCCAAAACAAAACACTAGTATTCCTAGCACATAGAATCCCTGAACAACAGTAGTTTTATTTATTTTAATTATTTTTTAATAGGAAACAATACCTAGAAATTCACAAAAATATAAATAGAACGATAAACTGAGAGGAATGCACCTAGAAATCGCATTCACTAAATGATGAAGAGATATTACAATGGAAGAGCTGGCCGCTCACTAATACCACTTAAGAACCCAAAAAGAAGGTGTAAATGGAGAGAGATGAACAATCGAAGAAGTGAGGGTCAAGACCAATCTGCTCATAAACTCTCCCAAGCCAAACCCCAACCAATCAGCCACAAACTCCAACTGAATCTGTGCTGGTCACACTCTCTAAGCCAGATAACAACTGCCCTTTGCCAAATAATCAATACCCAAACAAAGTGCAGTGAATGATCTGCCAAATAGATGCTCAAAGCCGTCTTGGAAGAAGAGCCAATTGCTCTAAATCTTTGTCGGAATGCCCAAGTACTGACCTTGTATATATCCACCAACTGAAATCAAAGAATTAAGCCCTCTAATCCTGAAATTTGAGGGTTTCCATCCTCAAATTTTGCAAGCTTGTTGCTAGAACACAGCCGCCACCAAGAAAAATGTAGAACACATATTTCAGTGCAAACAATATCATAATTACTTACTGACCTTGGACATGTCATATTGAAGTAACAATACCTATACTTCAAAGGGTAAAATAGGCAAACAAGATAAAGCATCATGGTGATGCAACAATATGAGCATGATCACAAACCATTCTCCACCAAGAATTCTCATCATGTTGGAGTATGTCTGCATCATGCACAAATCTAATCCTGTTAATGGTTTACCAGGAAAAATAAGGGGGTGTATAAGTAAAAGTGAAATTAGAAAATCCTGCCTTATAGAATCGAGTAAACACCAGACTTAGCACTTAAATGTTTTCCCAAGAATTGACCCTGCTTAGAAGTTTCTCACTTGTTCAGGTTAAACAATGGATGCACTAAGAAACTGCGGCTATTAGAATGACATGGATTTAATGCGAACATCAGTGTTCATCTGTTCTATCAAACTAGCAAAATAGCATCGACATTAGCCTCTACAGGTAACATTCACACTTAATGCTTCCTTCAGTATGGGTATCAGAACATGCTCATAAATGGATTGAAAATTTTAATACTGAACAAATGTAACATTCTTCCAGAGTTGGAATACAAACTTGCAGATGTTACTTATTCATTCATCTGTGTTTAATCTGGTTTTTGTGTGGCTCTCCATTTCTAATTCTTTCTCTAAATTTTTTTTTTGAAAGTTTGGTCATTTTCATAGTGGTTCCTTATGCTGGAAAAGATTTCAAATACACAGTAAAGTGTTCATTTCTTATAGCTTCACCTTCTAATAATCTCATTTGTAGGCAATTGCTTCAGCCTTTGCAAAGGCCCAGCAGCATTACCTTCTAACATTCATCACACATGCTGCTCACGAGGTTTGTCCTTCATAATTCATTTATTCGAAAGTTAACTTTGATATTTTGTTACCATCTTGCCTTATGGTCTTAGGATGTCTTTTTCCTTTATTGGTGACAAGCAATTTGGATTTAGAAGTTTCGTCCTTCAGACAAATTAGATTTTGAAGTTCTTCTTGTCGTCAAGTGGTTATTGGTTGTTTCTATTCTGTAGAACTTAGGGTTGATTTTATGCAGTATTTGAGCTTGCATCTGGCGGCAGCAGATGTTTCCTTCCATGCTATATCAACACCTCCAGTGCTTCCATTACAAAGCAATAATGATGAAACACAAAAAGGCAGGTCATCTCTATTTCTGAATGTTGGTTTTGGTTTCTATATTTTTGCAACTAAGAACAATATTCCAGATTTTTAAGCAAGAAGAACTGTTTTATATTTTACCAAGGAGCTCTACATACATGATATTGCTCATACTAGTGGGCTTTATGGAAAGAAATATGAACACTTTATACCTTTGATTGTCAGGTGTGCAAGGTTTTTCACCCCACTTTAAAAAGCAAGCCCTTGAACATCAACATCGGAAAGAATGCTTAGCTGCCATTGAAAAAATATTTGGGGAAGGCTCAGAAGTGCAGGGTGACTTTATAGCTATCAACTTTTTTGCTCTGGTTATCCTTCATTTCCTATATCCCATGGTCTTTCCTTTGTAAAAATTTGTACATTACCATGGCAGTGACTATCCCTGAACATTAAACTATTACAGTTATTTATTTTACCTTTGCATGTACTTATTAGTTGAGACTTGTTGATAAGTCTATGTGAAGTGCAACACAGTTATTAGTTCTTCTTGCAGGAAGGATGGCATCTTGCAGAACTTTTTCGAGTTCCTTGTATTGTTGCAGCCCCATATGTTGTTCCTTACAGGTTTGTTATGCAAGCACCATTTTCTTATAATTAGAGTAGATGGGGGTTATGGGCCAAATCTGAAAACTAGTAATAAACAGAAAAAATTAAAGAAAAAATCTATTAGTCTGTAAGAAATTCAAGTCTGTGTTGTGTTTTTTCCCCTGCCTTTCGAAGTCTGAAAAGTAGATGCAAAGTCCAGTTCCTAGCTAGGTATGGTTATATATTGAAAAGTAGATTTGATAGGTTATGTGTCTTAGGTTAGATGTTATTGTTGTCACATTTTGCAAAGGGGTACCAATTCTGAAAAATCTGTAAGAAGTTGCTGCTATCTTTCCTCTCTCTTCTCTCTTCCAATTTCCTTCATGCTCTCTCCGCCTTTCAGCTGTCAACTTTCTGTTCTACATCTTTGTTGTTCAAGTTTTCAGTGGTTTCAACTTTTGGCAAGGAGTCCTAAAAAATTTCTAAGTGTTGAGCCCGCCCGAAGTCGCAGCGACGTCCGGCGGCGCTCATTGTTTTGTGCGACATTGGGCGGGCAGTAATAAAGTTTGCCAAAAATTTCTCTAAGTCTTAAGGCTGGCGCCGTCCGACGGCGCCCATTTCGTTGCGTCGTCCAACTGCGCGCCCGTTTTTGTGCGCCATCGGACGGAAGAAGTAAAGTTATCCAAAATTTGGCTAAGTGTTGGCTGCCTTGCGCCGTCCGACGTCGCCCGATTGCGTTGCGCCGTCCGACTTCGCGCACCTTTTCCAGCGCCATTGGGCGGACCCAGATGGAAAGAAATCAAGTGGAGAAAATTCCTAAGGCAAGAGCCTCCCGCCGTCGCTGGTTTTTCCTTGCGCCGTCCGACTTCGCACTTGTTTTGTGCGCCATTGGGCGGAAGAAGAAGAATGAAAAGAGGTTTTAAGTGGAGATCCGTCCTTTGTCGCTGGCTTCCTTTGGCGCCTATCGTCGCCACCCCCTTTATCGGCAGATATCAGCAAGTGACTTCGGTCATTTCCCCCTTCGTCAGCGGACATCAGGTCAAGGCCAAGTGTGCAGTTTTGGGATATGTGTCAAGATGGGACAGAAGGTGTGCTATCAGAGTACGGAGTAGATGAGCCTTGAAAGACAAACTATTTCGCATCTACCGCATTTAACCAGATCTAACCGCTCACCTACCAGACCCCCACGAGAGCTGTCCCATTTCTAGGTAGACCTTGCTGCAAGTACATTCATGATCCGCAGAGGTCAAATCTCAGCGGCTTTTGGCAGCTTTTGTCGGGCCTTGAGTCCCGTGCTTAATTGTATTTTGGGGGGAAATTCCTGCTATAAAAGGCAGTTTAATTCATTGTAATAGGGGGGAACATATTGCTAGAGAACTCTGCTGTGACGGATCACCTTCTACTTAATACAAAGCATCCTTTGGCTCTGCTTCTTGTCTCTATCTTGTATGCTGCCTTCTGCTAGTATTTCTGCTTCATGTCCATTTATATTTATGTCTGTTTGAATACTGAACTCTGGATTTGAACATTGGGAATTATTTGGATCTGGAATACTAATCAGAAGGATACATAGGATAGAATAACAGCTGCAATTTCTGTTACATGCTTTGTTTTGATTGTTGTTGGTTTGGGTGCAAATTTGTAATCGTGCTGCTTGTTCTTCCCCACCTGAAACAAATGAGATTTTCATTTCTTTCCGCACATTTATCTCTTTCCAGCACTCTTATCTAAACCCCCAAAACTAGATTAGTATAGGAAGCCGGCCTCCTCCGGAGATTGGCACGGAAGGCATTCCTTCCTTCCGGCCTTTCAATCTGTTGGGCGAATCTAGGGCGCAATAGATTAAAATCCTTTCCTTAGTGGCAGATTCGTAACCAACAGTTTCTCTGGCACGCCCGGTGGGACACGAGTGTTCCACCCCAAAACAGAATCGAAGCATCGGTGTTCGCTTCATTGCTGTCAAATCTGAACACCTGGCGACTCTGCTGTACCCGAATATTCTCTGAGTCCCGAGGATCGGTCCAATATCAAAAGCTCCTTCATGCATACAAGATGGAGAGTTAGGAACGCAGGACCACAAGAGCCTGAATTTTACGAGCTCGACATCAACGCTGCTGGAGAGCACCCTAGGCTGGTTGATTATCAAGCCCATCAAGACGAAGCTTTTGAGCACACAACTAAAGCTGAGGAGACAACTTCCGAGAGCACAAAAGATTATCACGATATTGATCAACTTGATCAAGACGCAGGCATGGCAAATCCTCAGCCAAATGCTCCTGAGCTGTTTCCGGCAGTTGATTCCACCGGACCCCTCAATCTAGCTGATCAAGATGTTGTCCCGCCTGCTGCATTGAAGGCTATTCCCACGTATGATGGAACGGGGAAGACGGCCTTTGAACACATTCAAGATATCCTGGCCTTGGCTGCGCTCCACGCCATCACGAATGAAAGTGTCAAGACCCGACTGTTGGCTCTCTCTCTGCGAGGGAAGCTTCTATACTGGTATAGATCTTTTCCGGAGAACACTATCACCGGATGGGCTCAACTGGTCGGACGGCTGGTTAAAGGCTTCAATGAGTCTGCGGATCCATCCTCACTGCTGCACCAGTTCCAAACTATTCAGCGGCATCCGCAAGAGGAGATCTCAGATTTCAACGTGAGATTTGCAAGATCGTGGAAAAGAGTTCCCATTGAACTGCGTCCCTCAGAAGGACAAGCTGCTCACTACTACCTCAGAGCATTCAACTCAGACATCTGTTTGGTCATTAAGTTGGCCCGTGTAAATACTTTTCCTGAGTTGTATGAGGCAGCCCAGAGGGCAGAGCTAGACATGATTGCCATAGGCAGACTCCCGCATAAGATGCAGCCACCGATCTACCCAGATTTCCCACAGTCTCAGTATCCACCGGCATCCGTCGGGGCGCCTTCCTCATCCAATGCATATCAAAATCCCCCATGGAATCCCGCACCAGCCATGTCTCAATACCCTCCTCAAGTGCATTTTCCCAATCCACCGGCGCCTCAATTCCCGCCTGCTCCTCAATATCCAGCACTCCCCGCTCCTCCACAGTACCCGGCATTGCCTCCAGCACCTCCGTTAGCGGCATTGCCTCCGCCGGCCCAGCCTGCACAACCGGATACGGATATACAAAATAAGATTCTACAAGAGATGCGGTCTCTTTCTACTGGCTACCGGACGCTGTCCAATGATATGGCCATCATGAAGAAAAAGCAGGCCCAACAAGAATTTGCTCCAAGGAGGTCTTATCCTCCCCCTGCACTGACAAGAGACCAAGTGGCTCAAAGGCCACCAGCTAGAAATGCTCCCAATAACGCGCAGCCGAGCGCTCCAAACAATGTGCACTGGTGCTCTACGTGCAATGACCCTCATGGAGAGGATACCTGTATGCTGCATCAACATTACATTCAAACTCTTGAAGGCAGCATCCCCCCGGATGAAGAGGTCAACATGCTTCGCGAAGAAGGGAGCAACTTTGCGGTCTCTGAGGAAGACCCGGTGTCTATCTTGACCAAGGACGGGAAGAAACCAATGGCGGTAGAGGCAGCCCAGATGCAGCCTTTAAAAGTATACACTAGGCGAGAAAAGGCGCCACCTGCTGCGAAAGTCCCTGACAAGGCTCCTTTGCCTCCACCAGTGAAAGAGAAAGTGCCACTCAAGAAGGCCCCAGAGGTTCAACCGTCGGCGGAAACCAAGGAGCAGGCCCGAGAGAAGCTCAAATACCCGTCGTTGACAAAGCGACAGAGGGTCGAGGCCACGCAGCAGTACCGTACCAAGTACGAGCCGACAAAAGAAATGGAAGTGCCCAGTACTTCAGCTTACAACATAGTTGATGAGCTCAAGAGGACCCCGACGAAGATCAGCATGTACGATGCTCTGCAGCTCCCTGGACAAGTAGATTTGTTACATGAGTCTCTGAAGACCTCAACAGGAGGAAAGCCACCGCAGCCCGTGCTAGCTCAACCCCTGACAACCTCAATCACGGGGAAGAACAGACCACCGCCATTTTACTTGTCGCTGCAGATGGAAGGACACGTAGTGCACAACTGCATTATTGATTCCGGCGCGTCAACCACTGTCATGCCAAGGGCGGTCTGTGAAGAAATCGGCATGGAATACACGAGAAGCAGCCAAGGCGTCTTGCAGCTAGACGACACTCCTGTGAAGACAATTGGTGTCATCAAAGACATCCCTATCCGCTTGCACAAGGCACCTGAGGTTGTGGTCATTCAGGAAGTTGTGGTTGTTGACCTGGAGCCCTACTTCGGCATGTGCCTCTCGAGAGAATTTACCGCCAAGCTGGGTGGATATCTCTCAATGGACTACTCTCACATGGAGATCCCCTTCAAAGGGAGGAAAGTCAAGATTTACAATGATAAACCATCCACTTTCCTGGTCGAGAAGATACCCGAGGAGGGGCAACAAAAGGAAACGGTCCATCTAATGACCGAGGAGTGTGATGAAGAAGCGAACTTGGTGGAGGAAGCCATAGAGCAGCTGCAAACGGAGGATGAATTCTCCCTACAAGACTTCAACGCCATGATTGAATCAGACATAGGTTGTTACTCCATCACCCAGCCCGAGAAGCCGAAGGAGACAGAGAAAGAAGACATAGGCCCTGCCCCAAACGAATTATGGAAGTTGTACTTTGACGGCGCCAGATGTAAAAACGGCGCAGGGGCAAGGGTCGTTCTAGTCTCGCCATCGGGAGAGCAAAAAGATTACTGTTACAGGCTGGCGTGGAGCTGCACCAATAATGCGGCGGAGTATGAAGCCCTGTGTTTAGGGTTAAAGAAGGCAGAGAGACTGGGAATTAAGCAACTGCAGATCTTTGGAGATTCCGAGTTAGTGTGCAGGCAAATTACAGACAAGTGCACCGCAAAGAAGCACTATCTTAAGGCATACCGTAATCGGGTCTGGGACCTGCTGGAATCATTTGAATCCTTAAATGTCAAATCCATCCCCAGGGAGAAGAACAGACATGCAGACATCTTGGCATCCATTGGAGCCAGGTACGTCCCGGCTGATGACACTGTCCAGAAGCCGAAGCCGGTTCGTACCATCTACAGGCCTTCTGTGCCTGATAAGGACACCCACTGGCAGGTGTTCGACTGCGACGAAGACATCGTCAATTTTCTGATTCACGAAGCTAGTACAATCGAAGGTAGAGACCCTGATGACGAGCAATATGAGGGGTTAATACAGTTGAAAAATAATCATGTCCCGAAAGGACTGATTACCTTGGAGAGCCTGTTTGACCAGAATGACAGGGCCATCTCACACCGGATCAAAGTAGATGCCAAGCAATACACGGACCTGGAGCTTGAGCCTGGTAAGGTGATTAAAGTCGGCATAGATTGCACTCCAGAGGAGCTGGACCAGATTCGGGCCCTGTGTAAGGAGTACCCAGACATCGTAGCCTGGTGCTACCAGGATTTGAAGGGGTACGACAGGGAGATTATCCAGCACACCATAGAGCTGGAAGAAAATGTGAAACCCTTCAGGCAAAAGCAGAGGGCGGTTAACCCTAAGATCGAGGCAATGATGAAAGCGGAACTTTTGAAGATGCTAGAAGCCAAGATAATATATCCTATCAAGCATTCTTCTTGGGTCGCAAATCTGGTTCCCGTGAGAAAGAAGAACGGAGATATCCGCCTCTGCGTGGATTTTCGGAATTTGAACCAGGCCTCACTCAAGGACCACTACCCGCTCCCGCAGATCGACCAAATTCTCCATGTGGTCGCAGGAGCTCAACGGTTCTCTCTCCTTGACGGATTTTCTGGCTACAACCAAATCTGGGTGAAAGACGAGGACCAGCACAAGACGGCGTTCACCACCAAATGGGGGACGTTCGCCTATCAGCGCATGCCGTTCAGCTTATCCAACGCTGGGGCCACATTTCAGAGGGCCATGGACCTCGCATTTCGGGAGCTGTTAAATAAAATCATTGTCATTTACTTGGATGACATGACCGTGTTTTCCCACAAGAGGGAAGAGCACACCTCCCACCTGCGGCAAGTGTTTGAAAGATGCCGAGAGTTTGGTATATCCATCAACCCGAAAAAGTCAGTCTTCGTTGTGAAGGAGGGGAAGCTATTGGGCCATGTAATTTCAGAAAAGGGCCTTGCAGTCGATCCTGATAGAGCGGAGGCTCTTCTCCGTTTGTCGGCCCCAACTAATAAGAAAGAGCTACAGTCCTTCTTTGGTCAGATTAACTTCGTAAGGAAGTTTGTGCCCGATTTCGCCCAAGTCATAAAGCCCATGGCCGAACTATTGAAGAAAGATGCTGAGTTCCTCTGGACAGAAGAGAGAAGGCAGGCTTTTGAAGAGATCAAGGCAAGGATTGCCCAGGCGCCAGTACTGATAAACCCAGACTATTCAAAGGATTTCATCCTGTACGTTGTGGGAGAACCTGAAAGCTATGCTGCAGTTCTGACTCAAAAAGGGGATGATGGCGAAGAGCGACCAATAGCCTTATTGAGCCAAGTAATCCAGCCGCATGAGGAAAGATACAATTTCATTGAGCGACAAGTGCATGCAGTCATGAGATCCTTAAGGAAGTTTAAGCACTTTGTATCTCAGAGTCGGGTTACAGTCTTTGTGATACACCCCGATGTTAGAAGTTTCATCATTCAGGGTGAACCGGGTCACAAGAGGGCAGGATGGATTGCCAAAATCCAAGAGTTCGACATAGAGGTGCGACCCACCAAGCTAATCCGAGGTCGGGCCCTATGCCAGGAATTGGCCAGAAGTGCTGCAGCCGAGCTCTCTGCTTGCCAGTGGGAAGATCCCGTGATGGAAGGTAACCTTGCCAACTCCTTATCAGAGGAAAGAGATTGGACAGATGATTTACTGTGGTATTTCAGCACAGGGAGATGTCCAGATCAGCTCAATGCCTCACAAAGAAGGAGGTTCAGGCTTAATGCCTTGAAGTATGTTTTGCGCCCCGAGGGGCTGTATTTTAAAAACATTGACGACATCCTTTTGCGGTGCGTCAAAGAATCTGATAAACCGAAGGTCCTAGCCGAGTTCCACTCTGGAATGTCGGGAGGACATTTCTCAGGAAGGCCTACGACCTTAAAAATAATCAGGGCAGGTTATTATTGGCCTACCCTCTTTGCAGATGCATACGCAGTCTGCCAGAAGTGCGAGAAGTGTCAAAGGTTTGCTGGCCGAAATAGGAATGCGCCAATGCCCCTCCAGCCGATCCAAGCTGAAACTCCATTCCAGCAATGGGGTCTTGATTTCATCGGGACCATATCGCCCAATTCTTCGGTAGGGCATAAGTTTATCTTGACTGCCACCGATTATTTCACCCGATGGGCTGAGGCGATACCCACCAAACATGCCGACCAGGAGACGGTCATCGCCTTCCTTGAAAGCTTGATCACCCGTTTTGGGATCCCAGAGGCTATAGTGACGGATAATGGACCAGGTTTCGCCGGGGCTGTACTCACGGAGTTCACCGGCAAGTATGGCATTTATCATAAGATGTCCTCCAACTATTACCCGCAGGGGAATGGCCTGGCAGAGTCCACAAATAAGAATCTCATGAAGATCATCAAAAAGACTGTGGACAGGAACAAGAGGTCCTGGCACCTGCACCTGAACCTAGCGCTATGGGCAGACAGAATATCTTTCAAGAAGTCAATCAAGACGTCACCCTACGCGCTGGTCTATGGGAAGGAGGCTGTTCTACCAACGCATCTTGAAATACCTGCACTTTGGCTGTTGGACAGCGAAAAAGGAGACATGGACCCTCTTGATGCCAGATTTGCACAACTGTTGCAGCTTGAAGAGCAAAGGGAAAAGGCTTATGAAGCTTTTCTAAAGCACAGTGAATCTACACAGAACTGGTTTTCAAAAGGCACTACTGCCCGAGTCTTTAAGATCGGCGACCTAGTGTTGAAATGGGACGCTTTGAAAGCAAAACCAGGGAACCACGATAAATTTGATGCCTTCTGGCATGGTCCCTTCCAGGTTGCCCGGGTGAACCAGTTCAACTCTTTCGTGCTGAGGGACATGGAGGGCCACATTCTCCCGATTCCAGTAAACGACTTTCATTTGAAAGCCTATCACCATTGAAAGTTTCAGAGGTCTTCCCTTGTACATATTTCGTTTTCTGCAGTTTTAATTTGTTTCCTTTTGTAAATAATTGTTTTCAGTAGAAATAATTTCCTGCTTTAAACCCAAGAAAAAGAGTCAAGCGTTTTGTAGAAGAAGTGCCTAGTAGTAAGGGAAAAGGCGGGATATAAAGCAAATGTTCAGAAGGCAGAGATGCCCGTAGTCGCATAAATCGTCAGCGACTCCCGGAGGCGCGCACCGAATTCAGCGATTTTGGGAGAAAGGAGAAGATATGAAAATTTGGCTAAGGCAAGAGCGCCGTCCGAAGGCGCTCCAAAACCTTGCGAAGTCAGGCGGCGCTCTAAAATTTTTGCGACACTGGGAGGTGCCGAGGTCAGCGCAAGCAAATAAAAGTGAAAATTCGTCTAAGTGTGGCTGCGCCGTCCGAAGTCGCAGCGACACTGGGAGGAGCTCCCTGTTCCGTGCGACAGCCGACGGAGTTCAATGAAAAGAGGAGAAAATTTTCTAAGTGGCGGCGCCTGAAGTCGCATAATTTCCTAGCGACTCCCGACGACGTGCAGCAAAATCTGCGAACTTCGGCGGGCGTGAGGAAAGTAAGCAGTGTTAGCCGCCCAAAAGCGCAAATTCTTCAAAGCGACGTCGGTTGGCGCTCATTTTTTGAGCGAACTTGGGCGGGACAAAGGCTTTGGAGGAAAAAGAAATAGAAAAGAAGCGAAAGTCGGCCAGCGCAGTTTTCAAAGTGAAAAGCCTTGTTGCGCGTGCCCAGTTGGCGGCGGATGACGTCATCAACGACACATATTTCAAAGGTAAAAAAATGATTGCGCGGCTTTCAAGACAGATTTCATTAAAAGGAAAGCATGGCCCGGGCCCATAAAGTACAAGTTGCGCTCCCCAACGAAGATCTCACGCACGGCTGCCGGAGAATAACGGTGCCACTCACCCACTTAGCGCAACAGACTTTAACTCCACCATCCGCCATTAATGCTTCCTTTTTACCCATCTCTGTAAAAGGGCTCATTCACTCAGTGTGCTATCAGAATTAATTGGAGAAGTTCGAGCTGCGCCAGAGGGATAAAATTCAAATTATACTGAAGCGCAGCTGTAATTTCTAATCGCCTTCACCGCCATGGGTAAAAAATCGAGCGCAGCAAAAGGAAAAGCGCCTGTACAGGCGGCATCTAGCGCGTCTCAGGATGAATCAGAGGAGCAGGCGGTTTCAAGCGTGCCTGAGAGCGAATTGCCGAAGGGAAAAAAGGGAAAGGGCAAGGCGAAGAGTGCAGATAAGAAAGTTCTTCCCCCGTCGCCCGTAGACCACCTCGGGGGGTACAGAGATGGCGAGTATTCACTCGGTATCACGCAGTTGCGACTCACCGTGAAGCAATGGTGGGAGAGGGTTTCGCCCTCACATCATTTCGGCGCGGCCTATCATTCGAACCTGTACTGGTTCTTGTGCCCGCCGGTCCATCACTGCCCGGAGCTGGTCGAATCTGTGGTCCAGTATTACAAACCCAACACCCGACAGGTCTGCGACTGTGAGGGGAGGGTATTATTTTCCCTCTTCAAAGAAAGCGTTCAACCAGCTTTCGCGCCAGGGCACGCGCCGGATCCTAATTGCATAATCAGGAAGGTCAGCCTGGATGAACAGACAGGCAGGTGCGTCGACGGCAAGAAAATGAGGAGTTTTCTCGATTCCGAACTAAGGCAGCCGTTGCCGGCCTCAAAATGGCTGTCACAGCCAATACCCTTGGCAAATTTCAAAAGTCAGTACATATATTCTATACTCGCCTGGGTTTTGGGTTGCGACACAAGCCTGGTACATCCATACCAAATCTCTCTTGCAGAGTGCATCCTGCATGGGGAATTCTATGACCCCAATGCCCCAAAAAGAGGAACGCGGCCAATTTATTTCGACTGGGCGGACTGGGTAGCGTACGCTATCCACTCGAACCTCGTGGAGCTGCAACAGAAGAAAACCACAGAGTTCAGGCACTGTTCGTTTCTGGCGTGGCTATGCCTGTACCATATGCACAACAGAATGAGGACCGTTCTAGTCCAGAAAGAAGACGAAAAGGGAGCGCCGCTGCCAGTGTACGAATGGACTGATCTTTTATACAGGAGGGGGTCATATTATGATTTTAATTTCAAGTTCTTGGGCATTGCCCTAGCCCTCTTTAATGGCAAAGCGTCGCGTCCTCCGCTGTATATGACAAAGCATCTGGTGCAGCAAGAAATTGGGGACACATTCAGGTTGACTCAGGGCATCGTCATCAGGGTCTACGGGTTCAAGGGCAAGCCTTTTCTGCTGCCCTACTTCTGCACAGAATATCACTTCGGCCTGGAAGCAGCCCGACAGATGGACTACGTGGAGCAAGAATTTGGTCATGGACGGAAAAAGAGCCCCATCTTCACCTATCCTATCATCTGGGGCGACGTTGAGGTCCACGAGGTCGGGCAACACGCATATTTGATAGATACCCTCCTAAGCTTCGGCCTGGTGCAGCTTCCTCAGCGCTGGAAGTACGACCCGCTTGGAGTAAAAGGGAAGTTCGTGCATGTCTGCCCACGAAAAGAAATTATGGGAGAAAGAAATAATCCGACAGGGAGCGACTTAGAGTGGCATATCGAAAAAATGCAGTCACTCCCGCCATGGCACGACTTCTATTGTATGGAAGCGGAGTATGATCCCAAGCGCAACAATGATCACAAAACGGGATCGGTCGGTTACAGGAGAATGCTCTCAAAGGTGGCGCCACTGGGCTGGAATGAGGACAAAATAGCCCAATGTTGGATAATGAGGTGTCATACGGGGCATGACAAGTCAGAGAAAGCTGCTGGCCTGCGACCACGATTTCTCCAAACTCTACGACACCCACGTTGACAAGTGGCAGCCGCTCGTGTTCCGTGATATCGTGCCCCGAGGCGCTCGACCTAGGCATAAAAGGAGGCCCCCACCTCAACAATCAGTCGCGCAAGGCACTTCGAGCTGCGAAGCATTAAGAAGCCAAGGAGTGGGCCCAATGATACAGACCACCCCAAAAAGGTCGCAGCAGTCAGAAAGGGAGCCCGAGCAGCCAACTAGTGCAGCAGAAGAAAACGTGGAGCCTTCAAGGTCAAAGCCCAAATACCGGATTATAATGTCAAGCACGGCTCCCGATACATCAAAAGCCCCCGCAACACCAGAAAAAGTAGCCGCGACCAAAGAAAGGAAGAGAAAAAGGTCTGAGAAGACCAAGGAGAAGCGGCCAGCGCCTGCAAAGGAGACTGTGCAGCAGAGCCAGGGTGACCCCGCAGACAAGGGCTGTTGCAAGTGAAGTCGTTAATATCCCTGAAGACAGCCCGCAGAAAGAGACAGAAGCGTGGGTCGCCGGAGTTATTCAAACGCCAGCTCAGGCGGAGCTCGCAGGTACGCATTCTCTGCCTTTGCGTCAAACCCCAGAAACCCTACCTGCTGCACTTTCCTCCCCCGCCTCTGAACCCGTTCAGGCTGCCTCATCCTAGTCCCCCTTCACGCAGCCTCCGCCTAGCCCGCAAACATTTGGCCATTTCGCCCAAGATCCCAACGCCTTTTTATCCCTAGGCCAAACCCTAGGTCTGTCTCACGCGGCCAGCGCAGAGGAAAGCCCTTCCAGAAAAGCGCGCCAAATTTGACCTGGAGAGAAGGGTGATCCGTTCAGAGAAAAGGGTGCCCAAGGTCAAAAAGCCTATCCAGGATATGACAGAAGACGATTATTTTTACCAGAGCAAAGAGCAGAGCTTCGATGATATCGTCGAAGAGTATGAGATAGGCGGAATCCGGCGGAAGACGGACAAACTACTAATCAAGCGGCTGGAGACGAAGCAGCAGATGTACCAGCTTCAAGATGACAAGAGGGAGCTAGAGGAGAATCTAGCCAAAACGCAAGCGCAGCTGGAGACTGCCCAAGGGGAGATTGAAAAACTAAAAGAGCAACTTGCAGCCGCTCAAAAGGAGACAGTAGATCAGAAAGCGGCAGCAGACCAGCTGACCAAAGAGAAAAAGGACGCGTTGGCGCAGGTTGCAGAACTGCAAGGGCAGCTGCAAGAAATCAAGAAACAACTGGAGGAGAAAGCCTCACAGGCGGCCGCATTTTCCAAGGACAGGATCAAAGAGCTAAGGGCCGGCCTACTGAAGGGTTTTAGAACCCACGTCTCCAGATCGCTATCGGTCCTCACCTTCATCTCAAGGATCCAAGATATATCTGCCGAGGGAAAGCCTGCGGTAGAGGAGGCCGAGCGCCAAGCACAACAGTGGCTGGACTTGGCGATCAAACTTGAAGAGTATGAGCGCAAGGGCCTCCAATTCCCCCCTATGTCACAGATTGCCCTAGACTGGGCCGATGCAAGGGTAACCTTGCAAACCTATTTTGAAAAAGTTGAGAGGATCAGGACAGCAAGAAAGATGTTGGATACGTTGCTCAAGGAGAAGAACATCTGCCTGGTCCCCTTTCACACCCTCTCATCGCTCGGATTTTCGAGCTTTGTAAAATATGGAGAATGTCTGCCCAGAGAGCAGTTGAAGCCGATCTGGGAAGCCTTTGAGGCAGACACTTCTGAAATTGACAGCTGGAGTGACCCAGTTCAAGAAGAGCAGGTAACCCAAATGGTGTCTAAATTCTGTAAAATTAGCACCTGCCTTCACGAACTGGGAGAAAGGTACACCACCATTGACGTGCACCAGGTTGCGGCCTTCAAAAAAGCGCTGAAAGACATCAGCGATTCAGAGCCCTTCCAGGAGGCAGTCTGGGCTCAGGCTCGAACTGCATATGAGCATGTCCGCGAGTATGTTGATCCCTCCGAGCAAGAAGAGGAGAAGGACGCAGAACAATCTGGTTCGGAGAGAGGCGAAGAAGAAGACTCAGGAGAAGAGACCGCTGAGAGCGACGCAGAAGAAGAGCAGCTACCAAAGCGGGAAACTCAGCAGCAGCAGCAGCAGAAAGATGCAGGGACCGGAGATGACTCTGCGCCCAAGGGATAAAGGCCAGGTTCCTTGCATCGAGGCGAGCTCGATACCCCGCGAGCCGCCAGGAATGTTGTCACATTTTGCAAAGGGGTACCAATTCTGAAAAATCTGTAAGAAGTCGTTGCTACCTTCCTTCTCTCTTCTCTCTTCCAATTTCCTTCATGCTCTCTCCGCCTTTCAGCTGTCAACTTTCTGTTCTACATCTTTGTTGTTCAAGTTTTCAGTGGTTTCAACTTTTGGCAAGGAGCCCCAAAAATTTCTAAGTGTTGAGCCCGCCCGAAGTCGCAGCGACGTCCGGCGGCGCTCATTGTTTTGTGCGACATTGGGCGGGCAGTAATAAGGTTTGCCTAAAAATTCTAAGTCTTAAGGCTTGCGCCGTCCGACGGCGCCCGATTTCGTTGCGCCGTCCGACTGCGCGCCTGTTTTTGTGCGCCATCGGGCGGAAGAAGTAAAGTTATCCAAAATTTGGCTAAGTGTTGGCTGCCTTGCGCCGTCCGACGTCGCCCGATTGCGCTGCGCCGTCCGACTTCGCGCACCTTTTCCAGCGCCATTGGGCGGACCAAGATGGAAAGAAATCAAGTGGAGAAAATTTCTAAGGCAAGAGCCTCCCGCCGTCGCTGGATTTTCCTTGCGCCGTCCGACTTCGCGCTTGTTTTGTGCGCCATCGGGCGGAAGAAGAAGATAGTGAAAAGAGGTTTTAAGTGGAGATCCGTCCTTTGTCGTTGGCTTCCTTTGGCGCCTGCCGTCGTCGCCCCCTTTATCAGCAGATATCAGCAAGTGACTTCGGTCATTTCCCCCTTCGTCAGCGGACATCAGGTCAAGGCCAACGTGCAGTTTTGGGATATGTGCCAAGATGTGACAGAAGGTGTGCTATCAGGTACAGAATAGGTGAACATTGAAGAACCAACTATACTTCGCATCTACCGCATTCAACCAGATCTAACTGCTCACCTACCGGTCCCGCACGAGAGCTGTCCCATTTCTAGGTAGACCTTGCTGCAAGTACACTCATGGTCCGCAGAGGTCAAATCTCAGCGGCTTTTGGCAGCTTTTGCAGCTTTTGTCGGGCCTTGAGTCCCGTGCTTAATTGTATTTTGGGGGGAAATTCCTGCTATAAAAGGCAGGTTAATTCATTGTAATAAGGGGGGAACATATTGCTAGAGAACTCTGCTGTGACGGATCATCTTCTATCTAATACAAAGCATCCTTTGGCTCTGCTTCTTGTCTCTATCTTGTATGCTGCCTTCTGCTAGTATTTTTGCTTCATGTCTATTTATATTTCTGTCTGTTTGAATACTGAACTCTGGATTTGAACATTGGGAATTATTTAGATCTGGAATACTAATCAGAAGGATACATAGGATAGAATAACAGCTGCAATTTCTGTTACATGCTTTGTTTTGATTGTTGTTGGTTTGGGTGCAAATTTGTAATCGTGTTGCTTGTTCTTCCCCACCTGAAACAAATGAGATTTTCATTTCTTTCCGCACATTTATCTCTTTCCAGCACTCTTATCTAAACCCCCAAAACTAGATTAGTATAGGAAGCCGGCCTCCTCCGGAGATTGGCACGGAAGGCATTCCTTCCTTCCGGCCTTTCAATCTGTTGGGCGAATCTAGGGCGCAATAGATTAAAATCCTTTCCTTAGTGGCAGATTCGTAACCAACAGTTATAAACATCCATCCGTAATCAATCTAGCATCAGTGTAGATACACTCTAGCACTATAAATTAATGTTGGTACTTAGATCCACTGTAGCTCCTTTCTATCTCAATTGTACCTCAACTTCTAGCTCTCTTAATTAATACTCTTAAGTTGTAAGGGTTTATCTATTTTGGGTATTCCTTGAGGTTGTAATTTTATGCCATACAGTTCGTACACTTTAGAGTAGTTTACACTAGATTCTTTACTCTAGTTTAGCTTATTTTCGTAGCACTTTTTGGTTACTTCTATGTTAGATCGCTTTATAGATTAATATTGGCACTTGGATCTGTAGGAGCTAGTTCTGATCAGCATAAAAAAAAATAGTACTATTGTCACATTTTGTAAAGGGGTAAAATTTCTGAAAATTCAAGAAATTGCTGCTATTTCCCTCCTTTTCCTTGTAGTTTTTCTCCTGCAGTTTCCATGTTTCATGTCTTCCATTTTCTTTTTTTTTTTGCTTTACTTTCAAGTATCCCATCTGTTTAAAAAAGGGGCAAAATTGTAAAAATTGTGAGAATGGCTAAGTGTCCAATTGGGAGCGACGCCCTTCGTCGCTCCATTTTGGAGCGCCGCTCGACGTCGCTTCATTTTCAAGCGAAATTGGGCGGAGAAGTCAGCAAAGTGAAAAATATTCTGAGTATGAGCTGGCGATGCTCCATTTTTGAGCGAAATTGGGCGGAGAAGTCAGAGAGCAAAGTGAAAAATATTCTAAGTGTTGGAACTGCAGCGACGCCCGTCGTCGCTCATTTCCTCAAGCGCCGCCCATTGTCGCTGCAGTTTTTGAGCGACTTTGGGCGGAGAAAACAAAAGGTAGAAATTTGTAAGTGTTGGCTTGGGAGCGACGCCCGTCGTCGCTCCATTTTGGAGCGCCGCCCGTCGTCGCTCCCCCGTTTTGAGCGAAATTGGGCGTAGGGAGAGGTAAGAAAACAGAAAAAATTCTAAGTGTAGAGCCTCCCGTCGTCGCTCAGTTTTGCCAGCGCGCCCGCCGTCGCTCAGTTTTGCCAGCGCCGCCCGTCGTCGCTGTCTTTCTCCAGCGCCCGCCGTCGCCTCTCCCCCAGTCAGCGAATGTCAACAGGAAGAATCAAGTCGCTGAAATTTCTAAGTCAGAGGACCTCCCGAGTTCGCTCTATCCTGGAGTGACTCCCAGGGTCGCTCTCTTCAGCAGGCGACTTCGGTCATTTCTCCCTTCATCAGCTAATTCCAGACCAAGACCAAACACCCGCAGTTTTCGGGATTTGTGCCTATCAGGATGTGACAGAAGATGTGCTGCCAAGGTACGGGGTAGGTGAACATTGAAGGACAAACTGTACTGTGCCTACCGCATTAACCGGACCTAATTGCTCACCCACCAGATCTGCACGGAGCTGTACCATTTCCAGGTAGATCTTGCTGCAGGTACACTCACGGCCATCAGAGGTCAAATCTCGACAGCTTTTGGCAGCTTTTGACAGCTTTTGTCAGGTCTTGAATTCTGTGCTTAAATGTAATTTGGGGGGAAATTCCTGCTATAAATAGCAGATGAACTTCATTGTAAAAGGGTGGAAGGGGGACATATTGCTAAGAAAGCTACTGTAACTAAACATTTTGCTTTTAATACAAAGTATACTTGGCTCCGTTATTTGTCTCTATCTTTTATGCTGCCTTCTACAGGTATTTCTGCATCGTGTCATTTATTTTTCTGATTGTTGTCATTCTGCATTCTGGATTTCAGCATTGGCAATTAAGTAGACCTGGAATACCGAATGAAGGATACATAGGATAGAGTTGCACTAACGGTTTCTGTTACATACATTGTTTTGATTGATGTTGGTTTAGTGATAGGTTAGTGACTGTGCTGCTTGTTCTTCCCCACCCGAAACAAATGATATTTACATTTCTTTCTGCATTTCATTATCTCTTTCCAGCACTCTTATCTAAAAAATCAAGTAGATTAGTATAGGAAGCCGGCCTTCTCCGGAGATTGGCACGGAAGGCATCCCTTCCTTCCGGCCTTTCAATCTGTTGGGCGAATCTAGGGCGCAATAGATTAAAATCCTTTCCTAAGTGGTAGATTCGTAACCAACAGTTTCTCTGGCACGCCCGGTGGGACACGAGTGTCCCACCCCATAAGCGGTATTGAAGCATCGGTGTTCGCTTCAGTGTTGTCAAAGGAGAACACCTGGCGACTCTGCTGAACCTGAATATTCTCTGAGTCTCAAAGACTGGTCCAATATCAAAAGCTCCTTCATGCATACAAGATGGAGAGCTAGGAACGCAGGACAAGAGGTGCTTGAGTTTTATGAGCTTGACATCAACGCTGTTGGAGAGCACCCGAGGCTGATTGATTATCAAGCCTACCAAGACGAAGCATTTGAGCAAGAAGTTGAAGTTGAAGAGCAAGATACAACTAGCACTGATACCAACTACACTACTGATCAGCCCGAAGAAGACGATCAAGACGCAGATATGGCAAATCCTCAGCCAAATGCTCCTGAGTTATTCCCAGCTGTTGACTCCACTGGACCCCTCAATCTAGTTGGGCAAGATGTTGTTCCAGCTGTTGCTTTAAAGGCTATTCCCACGTATGATGGAACTGGTAAGACGGCGTATGAACATATTCAAGACATCCTGGCCTTGGCTGCGCTTCATGCCATCACTAATGAAAGTGTCAAGACCCGGTTGTTGGCTCTCTCTCTCGAGGGAAGCTTCTGTACTGGTATAGATCCTTGCCGGAGGGTGCTATCACGGGATGGGCTCAACTGGCTGGTCGGCTGGTCAAAGGGTTCAATGAGTCCGCAGATCCATCCTCGTTGCTGCACCAATTTCAAACCATCCAACGGCATCCGCAAGAGGAGATATCAGACTTCAATGTGAGGTTTGCGCGGTCCTGGAAAAGAGTGCCTCTTGAACTACGTCCCTCCGATGGACAAGCTGCCCACTACTATGTCAGAGCGTTTAGCTCAGACATCAGTTTGGTCATTAAGTTGGCCCGCATTAACACTTTTCCTGAGTTGTATGAGGTAGCCCAGAGGGCAGAGCTAGATATGATTGCCATAGGTAGACTCCCGCACAAGATGCAGCCGCCAATCTACCCAGATTTCCCTCAATCACAATATCCACCGGCGTCTACCTCATTCGCTGCATATCACGATCCAACATGGAATCCCGCACCGGTGGTCACTCAATATCCTCCTCAAGTGCATTTCCCCACTCAACCTGCGCCTTCGCTCTCAGCTCCCCCGCAATATCCAGCACTTCCCGCTCCTCCACAATACCCGGCATTGCCTCCAGCACTGCGTTTGGCACCATTGCCTCCGCCGGCCCAGCCGGTACAACCCAACATTGATGTGCAGTCCAAAATTCTGCAACAAGTAGAGTCGCTTACTTCCGTTTGCCGAACGCTGTCCAATGACATGGCTGTGATGAAGAAGAAGCAGGCCCATCAAGAATTTATTCCTAGGAGGCCATATCCTCCTCCGGCGCTGACAAGAGACCAAGCTGCCCAGGCCAATAGGCCTCCGGCAAGAAATGCTGCAAGCAACGCTGAGCCAAGCACTTCAGACAATGTGCCATCGGTGCTCTACTTGCAATGACCCCCACGGAGAAGACAGTTGCATGTTGCATCAGCATTATGTCCAAACCTTGGCAGGCAGCAACCCGGAGGAGCAAGTCAACATGATTCGGGAAGAAAAGCGCAACTTTGCGGTCTCAGAAGAGGACCCTGTGTCGATTCTGACCAGGAGCGGAAAAAAGCCAATGGAGGTCGATGCGGCCCAGATGCAGCCTCTGAAGGTATACACCAGAAGAGAAAAGGTGCAACCTGCCATGGAAGCTCCTGAGAAAGCACCATTGCCTCCACCTGCCAAAGAGAAGGCATCACCAGCCAAGGCTCTTGTGACTCAACCGTCGACCGAAACAAAGGAGCAAGCTCGAGAAAAGCTCAAATACCCTCGCTGACAAAGCGGCAGAGGGTTGAAGCCACGCAAAATACCGCACCAAGTACGAGCGAAAGAAGCTGAAGGGCCCATCTACTTCGGCCTACAACATTGTTGACGAGCTCAAGAAAACCCCGGTGAAGATCAGCATGTATGATGCCCTTCAGCTCCCTGGTCAGGTGGACCTATTGCAAGAGTCACTGAAGACCGTTAAAGGAGGAAAGCCACCACAGCCCGTGTTAGCTCAGCCCCTGACAACTTCAATCACCGGAAAGAACAGGCCTCCGCCTTTCTACCTGTCTCTGCGGATGGAGGGGCATGTAGTTCACAACTGCATGATTGACTCCGGCGCCTCAACCACTGTCATGCCAAGGGCTGTATGCGAAGAAATCGGCATGGAATATACGCGGAGCAGTCAAGGCGTCTTGCAGCTAGACGACACTCCTGTGAAAACAGTGGGTGTCATCAAAGACATTCCTATCCAGTTGCATAAAGCGCCCGAGATCGTGGTGATCCAAGAGGTTGTGGTTGTTGACCTGGAGCCCTACTTCGGCATGTGCCTCTCGAGGGAGTTTACCGCCAAGCTCGGTGGATATTTGTCGCTGGACTACTCACACATGGAAGTCCCTTTCAAAGGGAGGAAAGTGAAGATATACAATGACAAACCATCCACTTTCCTAGTCGGAAGGATTCCCGAGGAAGGGCAGCAGAATGAAACGGTCCATCTGATGACCGAGGAGCTGGCAGAAGTGGACCTAGTGGAAGAAGCCATAGAGCAGCTACAAGTGGAGGATGAGTTCTCCTTGCTGGATTTCAACGCCATGATTGAATCAGACATAGGTTGCTACTCCGTTACCCAGCCTGAGAAGCCCAAGGAGACAACTAAAGAAGAAATAGGTCCTGCCCCAAATGAGCTGTGGAAGCTATACTTTGACGGTGCCCGATGCAAGAACGGCGTCGGGGCAGGGGTCCTAGTCTCACCATCGGGAATACAAAAGGACTACTGCTACAGGCTGGCCTGGAGTTGCACGAACAATGCAGCCGAGTATGAAGCCTTGTGCTTAGGCTTGAAGAAGGCGGAGAGGCTGGGGATCAAACAACTACAGATATTTGGAGATTCAGAGCTGGTGTGCAAGCATATAACCAATAAATGCTCCTCCAAGAAGCATTACCTCAAGTCATACCGCAACCGTGTCTGGGACTTGATGGAGTCATTCGACTCCTTGAATGTCAAAGCTATCTCCCGAGAAAAGAATAAACATGCTGATATCTTGGCATCCGTTGGAGCTAGGTATGTCCCGGCTGATGACACTATGCAGAAGCCGAAGCCGAAGCCGGTTCATACCATCTACAAGCCTTCTGTGCTTGATAAGGACACCCACTGGTGGGTGTTCGATTCTGATGAGCATATCATCAATTTTTTGATACATGAAGCAAGTTCAATCGAAGGTAGAGACCCTGATGACGAGCGGTATGAGGGGTTGATACAGTTGAAGAATAACCATGTCCCAAAGGGACTGATTACCCTAGAAAGCCTGTTTGATCAAAATGATAGAGCAATATCTCACAGGATCAAGGTTGACTCCAAGCAATACAGAGATCTGGAACTAGAACCAGGAAAGGTGATTAAAGTTGGAACAGATTGCACCCCAGAGGAACTGGAACAGATTCGGGCCTTGTGCAAAAAGTATCCGAATATTGTAGCTTGGTGTTATCAGGACCTAAAGGGGTATGACAGAGAGATTATACAACACACCATAGAACTAGAAGAAGGGGTTAAGCCCTTTAGGCAGAAGCAAAGAGCGGTTAACCCGAAGATCGAGGCTATGATGAAGGCAGAACTTCTGAAGATGCTAGAAGCCAAGATCATATATCCTATCAAGCATTCTTCTTGGGTCGCAAATCTGGTCCCAGTCAGAAAGAAGAATGGGGATATCCGCCTCTGTGTTGACTTCCGCAATTTGAATAAGGCCTCCCTCAAGGATCACTATCCGCTCCCGCAGATCGACCAAATTCTTCATGTGGTCGCAGGAGCTCAGAGATTCTCTCTCCTAGACGGATTTTCTGGCTATAACCAAATCTGGGTTAGAGACGAGGACCAGCACAAGACGACGTTCACCACCAAATGGGGAACGTTCGCCTATCAGCGCATGCCATTCGGCTTATCCAACGCTGGGGCCACATTCCAGAGGGCCATGGACCTTGCATTTCGGGAGCTGCTAAATAAAATCATTGTCATTTATTTAGATGACATGACCGTGTTTTCCCACAAGAGGGAAGAACACACCTCTCATCTGGAACAAGTGTTTGAAAGATGCCGTGAGTTCGGCATATCCATCAATCCCAAGAAATCAGTCTTCGCCGTCAAGGAGGGAAAGCTACTAGGTCATGTAATTTCCGAAAGAGGCCTAGCAGTTGATCCCGATAGAGCAGAAGCTCTCCTGAAACTCCCCCTCCCAGTGGACAAGAAAGGGCTCCAGTCTTTCTTCGGCCAGATCAACTTCGTGAGGAAGTTCGTGCCTGATTTCGCTCAAGTCATCAAACCTATGGCCGAACTATTAAAAAAGGATGTCGATTTTGTCTGGACTGAGGAGAGGAAGAAGGCATTTGAAGAGATTAAGGCCAGGATCGCTCAGGCACCCGTGTTGATAAACCCGGACTACTCTAAGGATTTCATCCTTTATGCAGTCGGGGAACCTGAGAGCTACGCTGCGGTCTTGACCCAGAAGGGAGATGACGACGAAGAGCGGCCAATAGCCTTCTTAAGCCAAGTAATCCAGCCGCACGAAGAAAGATACAATTTTATTGAGCGACAAGTGCATGCAGTCATGAGATCCTTGAAGAAGTTTAAGCACTTCGTCTCTCAGAGCCGGATTACGGTTTTTGTGATACACCCCGATGTCAGAAATTTTATTATTCAGGGGGAACCGGGTCACAAGAGGGCAGGATGGATTGCTAAAATCCAAGAATTCGACATAGAGGTGCGACCCACCAAGTTAATCCGAGGTCGGGCTCTATGCCAGGAATTAGCCAGAAGTGTTGCCGCCGAGGTGTCTGCTTGTCAGTGGGAAGATCCCGTGATGGAAGGTAACTTTGCCAACTCCTTATCAGAGGAGAGTGACTGGACAGATGACATAGTGTGGTACTTCAGCACAGGGAGATGTCCAGATCAGCTCACTGCCTCACAAAGAAGGAGGTTTAGGCTTAATGCTCTGAAGTATGTTCTGCGCCCCGAGGGGCTATTTTACAAAAATATTGATGGTGTTCTCTTACGTTGTGTTAAGGGAACAGAAAAACAAAAGGTCCTCGACGAGTTCCATTTCGGAATGTCGGGAGGACACCTTTCAGGAAGGCCTACGACCTTAAAGATGATCAAGGCGGGCTATTATTGGCCCACCATCTTCGCGGATGCGCAAGAAGTCTGCCAAAAGTGCGAAAAATGCCAGAGGTTCGCTGGTCGGAATAAGAACGCTCCAATGCCTTTACAGCCAATTCAGGTGGAGGTTCCCTTCCAGCAGTGGGGCCTAGACTTTGTTGGAAAGATCTCACCAGAATCCTCAGCAGGGCACAAGTTCATCCTGACTGCCACAGATTACTTCACCCGTTGGGCCGAAGCTATACCCACGAAGCACGCCGACCAGGAGACAGTTATCTCCTTCCTGGAAAGCTTGATAACTCGCTTCGGAATCCCGGAGGCGATTGTGACAGACAACGGTCCCGGATTCACGGGAGCCAAGCTGACGGAGTTCACTTGCAAGTACAGTATTTACCATAAGGCTTCATCCAACTACTACCCGCAGGGGAACGGCCTCGCCGAGTCGACGAATAAGAACCTGATGAATATTATAAAGAAGACTTTGGAGAGGAATAAGAGGTCCTGGCACTTGTACCTGGATCAGGCTCTATGGGCAGACCGCATATCCGTCAAGAAGTCCATCAGGACATCCCCATACGCACTGGTTTACGGGAAAGAGGTTGTTTTGCCTACCCATATTGAGATGCCCGCACTCTGGCTGCTGGATGATGAAAAGGACAACCTGGAGCCCCTTGATGCTAGGCTAGCTCAGTTGTTGCATCTTGAAGAGCAGAGAGAAAAAGCTCATGATGCTTTTATGAAACATGCTGGCACCACACGAAAATGGTTCGCAAAAGGGGCTATTGCCAGGGTATTCAAGATCGGGGACCTAGTGCTGAAATGAGATTCCTGGAAGAAGAAAACAGGTAATCATGATAAGTTTGATGCCTTTTGGGAAGGCACCTTCCAGGTTGCCAGGGTCAATCAGTTCAACTCTTTCGTACTAAGAGACATGGAGGGTCATATCCTCCCAATACCGGTTAATGGCTTTCATTTGAAAGCCTATCGTCATTAAGAAGTTCCAGAGGTTTCTCCTTGTACATATTTCCCTTTCTGCAGTTTAAGTTTGTTTCTTTTCTGAATGTAAATATTGCTTTCAGTAGAGTTAATTTCCAGCTTTAATCCAAAAAAAAAAGAAGAAGCCAAGTGTTTTGTGTAGAAAGTGCCTGGTAGCAGAAGAGAAAGGCGGGGATTGCTAAACTCCTTAGACCAAAGCAGGCGAGAGGGCAGAAAAAGGCTAAAATTTCACTAAGTGTTCCAGAGGTGGAGATGCCCAACTTCGCCTAATCCAGCCAGAGACACCCACCTTCGTGCAAAATTTCAGACGAACTCGGCCAAGGTCCCAAGCGGCTCAACCAATGAAAAAGGGAAAAAATTGTTTATTGTCGTCCGTTGTCGCCTTGAAAAATCTGCGATTCTGGGAGGTGCGCCAAGGGAAAGGCAGGCCGAAAAGTTTCTAAGTGTGAAGGACCTGCCCGAAGTCGCTCGTTTTTCTGAGCGACGCTGGGAGTCGCTCCTATTTTCGAGCGAAATTCGGCGGGCCCGTCTTCAAGGCGCCAGAAAATAATGAAAAATTTTCTAAGTATGAGACGCCGAGTCGCTGTTGATTGTCGCTCATTTTTTGAGCGAAAATGGACGGGGTGTATACTTCAAGAGAAAGAAAAAAAATCGCGCTAAGTCCCAGCGGACGCCGGTCGCTCACCAAGACGCCTAGAAGCTCAAGATCGCTCACTTTTTCAGCGACTCCAGGATTCGCTCCCAGTTTCGAGCGACCTTCGTCCCCAACGCTTATTTCAAAATTATGAACCTCGTGGCGCGTGCCCAGGCGCCGGCGGATGATGTCATCAAGGCCCACGTTTTAAAAGAAAGGGTGACTGCGCAATCCCCAATGTTGATTTCATTAAAGAAAAGGACGAACCCTGGGCCAATAAAGTACAAGTTGCGCTCCCCAAGGAAGATCTCACGCACGGCTACCGGAGAATAACGGCGCGCCCATCCACTTCGCGCATCGGGGCTTTAATTCCACCACCCGCCATTAATACCAAGTTTTCACCTTTCTCTGTTAAAAGGGCACAGTCGCCTATTCAACTGCCAGAGTTAAATTTCGAGCTGCGCTAAAGATAAAATCAGAATTTCACCCGGCAAACGACTCTAATTTCGAATTTCCTTTGGTGCCATGGGTAAAAAATCAGCGGCCGAGAAGGGCAAAGCTCCTGAACAGGCAGCTTCTAGCGCGTCTCCGAGTGAGTCGCAAGAGCAGGCAGCTTCGAGCACGCCTGAGAGAGAATTGCCGAAGGAGAGGAAAGGCAAAGGCAAGGCGAAGAGCGCAGCGAAAAAAGGTCCTCCTCCGCCGCCTGTAGACCGCCTGGGAGGGTACAGAGACGGCGAATACTCGCAAAGTACCACGCAGCTGCGGCTCACCGTAAAAGAGTGGTGACATAAAGTCCCGGTGTTGCATCCTTTTGGAGCAGCCTACCACTCGAACCTATTCTGGTTCTTGTGCCCGCCAGTTCATCACTGCCCGGAGCTGGTTGAATCCATCGTAAAATACTACAAACCCAGCACTCGACAGGTTTGCGACTGCGAGGGGAAAGTGTTGTTTTCCCTCTACAAGGAGAGTGTGTAGATGGCTTTCGCGCCAGGGCATTCGCCAGTCCGAAACTGCATTGTCAGAAGGGTCAGGTTAGGCGAGCAACGAGCTAGGTGCGTCGACAATCAGAAAATGAGGAAATTCCTCAATGCTAGCTAGAGAATGGCCGGAGCAGCCGATACCTCGGGAGCGCTTCAAGATCCCATACATCTATGCCATGCTCGCCTGGGTTCTAGGCTGCGACACTGACGCAGTGGTGCACCCGTATCAAATTTCTCTCGCGGAGTGCATCCTGCATGGGGAATTCTATGACCCCAACGCCCAGAAAGAAGGAACGAGGCCAGTCTTCTTCGACTGGGCCGATTGGGTCGCCTATGGAATTCATTCAAGCCTCATGGAGCTGAAGGAGGGAAGGAGCGCTGAGTTCCGGTATTGTTCGTTCCTGACATGGTTGTTCCTATTCCACATGCATGACCAGATGAACACTGTTCCGCTCCAGCAGAGGGACGAAAATGGCACGCAGTTGCCGGTGTACGAATGGACCAATGTCTTGTACAGGAGGGAATCACACTACCTGTTTAATTTTAAATTCTTAGGCATTGCCCTAGCTCTCCTCAACGGCACAACGTCGCACCCTCCTATAGACATGACAAAGCATCTGGTCCGACAAGAAATTGGGGACACGTTTAAACTGACGCAGGGCGTTGTCATCAGAGTGTTTGGATTCACAGGCAAGCCCTTTCTCCTGCCGTACTTCTGTACCGAATATCATTTTGCCCTGGAGGCAGCACGACAGATGGACTACGTCGACCAGGAATATGGTCAAGGCCGAAGAAAAGGCCTCATCTTCAAATATCCGATCATCTGGGGCGACGTCGAGGTCCATAAGCACGGACAACATCGATATCTCGCAGCTACCCTCCTGAGTTTCGGCCTGGTGGAGCTTCCCCAGCGCTGGAAGTATGATCCGATAGAGGCGATCAAGAAATTCACGCACTCATGCCCGCGGCCAGAGATCATGGCAGAAAGGAATAACCCGACCGGGAGCGACCTGGAGTGGCATATTGAAAAAATGCAGTCGCTCCTGCTGTGGCACGATTTCTATTGCATAGAGGTGGAATACGATCCCGAGCATAACAATGATCACAAAACAGACTCCGCGGGCTACAGAAGGATGCTGTCAAAAGTGAAACCACTAGGCTGGAGCGAAGACAAAATAGCGCAGTGTTGGATAATGAGATGTCGTACAGGAAGAGACAAATCAGAGAAGCTGCTGGCCAGCGACCACGAGTTCTCCGACCTATACGACAAATACGTTGACACGTGGCAGCCGCTCGTTTTTCGTGACATCGTGCCCCGAGGCGTCCGGCGCAAGCATAAAAAGGGGACCCCACCTCAACGGTCAGTTGCACAAGGAGCTTCAAGCGTTGAAATACAAAGGAGTCAAGGAGTGGGCCCAATGTTGCATTCAACTTCTGAAAAGTCGCAGCAGCCAGAGCGGGAATCTGAACAGTCAACCCAAGCAGCGGAAAAGAGCTCGAAGCCGTCGAAGTCAAAGACCAAGATCAGATTCACGGTTTCAAGCCCACCACCTGACGCTCCATCCTCAGCGGCCGCAGTAAAACAGAAAAAGAGGAAAAGGTCTGAGAAGACCAAGGAAAAATGGTCGACGCCTGTAAAAGAGACTACGCAGCAGACCAGGACTACTCTGCAGAAAGCGGTTGCCGCCAGGGAGATTGTCACCATCACCGAAGACAGCCCAGAAAAGGAGACGAACGCGTGGGTCGCTGGGGTTATCCGAACGCCAGCTCAGGCGGAGCTCGCAGGTATGCATTCCCTGTCCTCTCAACAAATTTCTGAAGCCCTGCCTGTTGCGCCCTCCTCTACAACCGAGCCCATTGCTGCTGCTTCATCCCAATCCCCCTTCACGCAACCCCAGCCCGGCCTGCAGACGTTTGGCCATTTCGCTCAGGATCCCAACGCCTTCCAAACCCTAGGCCAAACCCTAGGTCAGTCGCAATCGGCCAGCGCTAAAGAAATCCCGCATCCCCTCACCGTTCATCTCCCGTGGCCACAACCCTTGAAAACCCATCTCGTTTAAAAAAGGGGAAAATTGTAAAAATTGTGAGAATGGCTAAGTGTCCAATTTCGTCGCTCCATTTTGGAGCGTCGCTCGGCGTTGCTCCATTTTCAAGTGAAATTGGGCGGAGAAGTCAGCAAAGTGAAAAATATTCTAAGTATGAGCTGCCCGAAGTTGCTCATTTCCTCAAGCGCCGGCCGTTATCGCTGTAGTTTTTGAGTAACTCTGGGCGAAGAAAACAAAAGGCAGGAAATCGTCTAAGTGTTGGCTTGGGAGCGACGCCCGTCGTCGCTCCATTTTGGAGCGCTGCCCGTCGTTGCTCCCCCGTTTTGAGCGAAATTGGGCGGAGGGAGAGCTAAGAAGGCAGAAAAAATTCTAAGTGTGAAGCCTCCCGCCGTCGCTCAAGTTTTGCCAGCGCGCCCGCCGTCGCTCAGTTTTGCCAGCGCCGCCCGTCATCACTGTACTTCTCCAGCGCCCGCCGTCGCTTCTCTCCCAGTCAGCGAACGTCAGCAGGAAGGATCAAGTCGCTGAAAATTCTAAGTCAGAGGACCTCTCGAGTTCGCTCTATCCTGGAGTGACTCTCGGGGTCGCTCTCTTCAGCAAGCGGCTTCTGTCATTTCTCCCTTCATCAGCTAATTCCAAACCGAGGCCGAACACCTGCATTATTCGGGATTTGTGCCTGTCAGGATGTGACAGAAGATGTGCTGCCAAGGTACGGGGTAGGTGAACATTGAAGGATAAACTGTACTGTGCCTACCACATTAACCGGACCTAATTGCTCACCCACCAGATTTGCACGGAGCTGTACCATTTCCAGGTAGATCTTGCTGCAGGTACACTCACGGCCATCAGAGGTCAAATCTCGGCAGCTTTTGGCAGCTTTTGACAGCTTTTTGTCAGGTCTTGAATTTTGTGCTTAAATGTAATTTGGGGGGAAATTCTTGCTATAAATAGCAGATGAACTTCATTGTAAAGGGTGGAAGGGGGACATATTGCTAGGAAAGCTACTGTAACTGGGCATTTGCTTTTAATACAAAGTATACTTGGCTCCGTTGTTTGTCTCTATCTTTTATGCTGCCTTCTGAAGGTATTTCTGCATCGTGTCGTTTATTTTTCTGATTGCTGTTATTCTGCATTCTGGATTTCATTATTGGCAATTAAGTAGACCTGGAATACTAAATGAAGGATACATAGGATAGAATTGCACTAATGGTTTTTGTTACATACATTGTTTTGATTGCTGTTGGCTTAGTGATAGGTTCGTGACTGTGCTGCTTGTTCTTCCCCACCCGAAACAAATGATATTTACATTTCTTTCTGCATTTTACTATCTCTTTCCAGTACTCTTATCTAAAAAATCAAGTAGATTAGTATAGGAAGCCGGCCTTCTTCGGAGATTGGCACGGAAGGCATCCCTTCCTTCCGACCTTTCAATTTGCTGGGCGAATCTAGGGCGCAATAGATTAAAATCCTTTCGTAAGTGGCAGCTTTGTAACCAACAATACAAGTAGTGAAATAAATGCAAATGTGCACAAATGTAATGTAAACGAAATGCAATTTTGTAATATAATTACGTCAAGGATGATGACGTAAGCATTGATAAGACAGTTTGTGATGTATGGTATTATGCATGTAATTAGTATATGCAAATGGAGGGCAGTTAGATGAGGTGTCCTGGGTGGCAGTTGTTGTTAACTGCCAACCCTCAAGGATAAATAGGACCCCCCATTCATTTGAATGGTTATGATCATGGGGGACAATGGATCTATCATAGCCCATTGCAAATGGAGATGTAATACAGATGCCGTATAGGCAAGAGGAAATGCAATAACCATTCATCCTTTATCTATGTCTGTGTATACATTTTGTGTGATGTCATTGCTGTAGCAACACAAATTTTAGGTTGTTCTTGTCAAGTTCTATGTGCAGGTTGAAATTAGGAGTTGTAGTCTAGAAGTGTTGTACGAAGAGTGCCGTCGGAAGTGCTTTACAAGGAGTGTTGTCAAAGAGTGTCGTACAAGTCTTTCCGGCGAAGGTTGTTATACAAGTGGAGTCACTGCCGTTCAAGTGGACTGTAGAATAAGTCACTGTAGTACAAGTGTGTTGTACAAGTGCTTGTTGTACAAGTGGAGTGTCAAGTCACTGCCGTACACATAAATGTTATTGATTGCATTCGCGGTTGACTACTGAATGTGCCATATCAAATTGTTGCTCCAAGTGTTGGAATACTCACCACTGTGCTACATTTGGTGCTGTTGTTGTTTGAAAAACGAACAAGCACTACGTGAGTTTTGGAGAGGTGAATGACAAATAACTTGCCGTGAGGACGTAGGAGACAAGGACGTGGAAGAATCGAGAGCCAATCTGTAAGGAGTCGGAGGATTGCTCAACAACATAGAACTGTTGTGCAAGACGGAGATTCAAATGCTAAAGCATTGCAATCAAGATTGACAGAACTTGAACAATCGGAGGTAGAATGAGAGTGGAATCCGCAAGCGGAGGATAGTTCGAGCAAAGGAAGCAAAAGGTGGCAGATGTCTTTTTTAACAATGGAAGAGGAAGCGCAAGTGGATGTGCATCAAGAAAACGAAGATTGGACCAAATAAAATGTTCGCACAAGTGGTGAAGGAGGTGCCAAAGTGGAGAGTCCAGTCCACAAGGAGATGAGGCAGAACAATTGGTAATGCCAACATAAATGTGGGGGAGCCTGCCTAGAGGTGTAGAGGATGGGAGTCAAGCACAAGGGCAATCGCAAGAGAGTGTGCAAGAGCAAAGACTAGAAGTGACGTTCGTATATTCGCAATGGAGATCGCGAAGTGTAGGTGCACAAGGAAGAGGTCCTAGACTGTTTGCTAATGTTGAGTCAAGTGACGAAGATCAACCACCAATGGTGAATATTGCTGCAGTAGTGGGCAAACAGAAATGTCTGCAATTTTTGGGTGATGGAAAGGAGGACCCAAAACGCCATATTGGCATGTGTGAAACAATATGGCGAGCCAATGGAGTGGATGATGAAGGATCCTGGCTGAGGTTGTTTCTGGCCACATTGCGGGGAATGGCAATGGACTGGTATTTATAAAGAACAAACCCCTTCAAGACATAAAGACCGAATTCATAAACGAATTCATATTACTTTGGGATGATACAAAGATCATCGGAGAAATTTATTCCACAAAGCAAAACAAAGACAAAGACATCAAGTCGTATAACAGAAGATTGAAGGAACTTATTGACAAGATGGAAGTAAAACCAGCAAATGGTTTACAAAAATGATGATTCCTAGATGGGTCGTTGCCTAGATATAAGAAGAAGATGAAGGTAGTACCACCTACTACCTATCAAGAAGCCTTTGGTAGAGCTCTTAACTTGGAGAGTAAGATGAAGCATACAATAACAAGAGTAGGTCATTATAGAGATGATGATACAGATAGTGAGCATGACGACTTGTAATGTCCCCTTTACGAGCAATTAGTTAGATGCAGTGGTTTAGCCTACTCATGAGTTCCCGTAGGCTAGGGCAGATTGCAGGGGAGCCTAATTGGAGTTCTGGGAGCGGATAATTGAGCGAAATGGGTATTTGAATCCACTCTCAGATGTTGAATCGGATGGACAAAGCCTTGACTTACTATTTTTAGTAAGTTAGTTTTTAGGATTTTAGGCAAAACGGACGGTGCAGTTATATTCTTCACCGAAATGGGTGTCCGTATCTATCCTTAGTTTGTGGATCGAATAATCAGAAGGCCAAAGTTTTAATGTGCGAAGGTTTAATTATATAAAGTAAAATTATTTAAATACTTTATATAGTTTAAAACCTTATTTTATTAAAAGGGGACGGGGGACTTAAAAAAGAGTTATGTTTCATGATTTATCCCACATTGAGCGTGCAAAAGGAGTTTGTTGTGGAGGAGTCTATTTATTCGGTGGTTTGGTCTAATTTCATGTCATTCTGGATTTTAGTTACTTTCTCTAGAGTTTGAGGCCAGTGGCTGAGACTTCTTCTCCGAAGGGAGGAAAACCCCAATGGTGTGGCTGAGGACGAAACCCCTCAGATTTTTGGAGCTGGACGAAACCCCAGTTCTCTGTTGGTGAATTCACACAGGATTCATGCTTTGGTGCTTCAACGATTTCAGAGGTACTTTGATGTTTGCTGATTTAGTATATTTCAAGGGTTTGCAGACATATTGTGGAAAGATTATATTTTTAAAATATTGTAATCTGAACCCTATTTTGAAAGAAATTTGAAAAATAAAATTGCTAGTTATTTCCTGTTTCTTGGAGTTGTATTTTCTGATTTTAAGAAATAGTATAGTGTCCCAAATATTAAAATATCATAACAGGGGGGGACATTACACGACTTGAATGTTGCTTACCAGGCCATGAGGAAAGACCTGAAAAGATTGATAAACGATGTGAAGGGAGATAAAACAAAGAAGAAAAATATTTGGTGTTCAGATAGCAAATTAGAGGGACACAAATGTAACCTATCCGAAAAATACGTTTTGTAATATTTGTGAAGTTGTTGGACATGCTATTGTGGATTGCTTGTTTAACCTTAGAAGCACACAACATCAAACTATAATGGGGCAAAAGGAGGAAAAGGAAGAGAAACCTAGCACTTCCAAAAGTGGGCAAGGAGCAACAAGTAGCGGTTATAGAAAGAACTGCCGACGACATCACCTGCAACAAGGAAATCGATCACAAAGTGGACAAGGTCAACTTCAATATGATTTGAATGCGAGACCGATTATTCCATGTTGAAGATGCCGAGAGTGGGGGCACTTTGCAAGGAATTGCCACAATGCACCAGTTGGTGGAAATGCTGGAAACAACAATGGGTTGATGTGTAGATTGTGTGGACTGGGCAATCACAGAGAGGCCATTTACCTAAAGAAGGCAAGTTCGAGTAACTCGTAGAATGTCAATTTTATTGGCATTGAAGAGCCTTCAAGGGACCAACAAAACAAGGAGAAACATGTGCTAGCCATAATGCGTGCTTAAGCAAAGAAAGCTGAACAATACTCGAACCCTTCCACAGAGGAGAGATGTTAGGTTGGACAAGTCCAAGTAGAGGAAGAAACACAAAAGACTAATCAGGAAAGACTCCTCCAAGAGAAGAAGCTAAAGAAGTCGATCGAGAGTGAAGAAGTAGAGACGTTAACACAAAAATTGGCATTGCAAGTGCTAAGTGAATGTGTCCAACCTACTTGCGCAATACCAGAGCTTCATGCAATGGTAGAAGAATTGATGCGGGCAAGAAAAGTAGTGGAGCCACGATGCTAGCAATGGGGAAGTAGAACAAGAAGGCATCAGTTCATTAATCCAACGGTGTTGATGATCAATGCGGGAAAGAAGTTGACATTGATCCATATTGAGCATAGTAGAGAAAATCAAAATCGGGTAGTAAATCGGCTGGTTTAAAAATCGGCAAAAAGAACCGAAGAAAACGATTTTTTATTTTTATTTTTATTTTCATGCATATTACAATGAATTAACATTATGCAAATCAAATATTGCAATAAAAGCAACAATTCAAGTCAAGACATCATACAAGGCTCAAGCTTTAAGTACACATGAAAGTGACAAAAGTTCACAAAACACATCCTGTATTGCTTATAATATGAAAAGGTACAAATTACAAAATGTGTCAAGACTCAAAATGCCTCAATAGGCCCACTATCTATTGTCTTCCTTTGCCCCTTGTCCTAACATAAGCCCTAGTCTCTCTTGCTTGATGTGTGCTTGTAGATGCTTGTGCCGCTTCTCGTGCTAAGGCCTCTTCTTGGTCCCTTGCTGCCATCTCCTCCGCTAGGGTCTCATAGTTTTGTAATTCTTCCATGCTGAATAGAGGCTCTTGCTGTACCTGTTGCTCTTGTGCTTCTGCATCTGTGATCCATTCAGATGATGGATCAATGTCACTTAGGTCAATGGGCTCAATATTTGTTTTTTCAAAAGTTTTTTGGTGGAGATGAAGGTTGTAGTGCACAAACACAAGATCATTTAACCTTTCTTGTGTAAGTTTGTTGCGCTTCTTGGAGTGTATGTGCTCAAACATACTCCAATTGCGCTCACAACCTGAAGAGCTACATGGTTGAGATAAGATTCTAACCGCCATGTGCTGCAAATTGGGTGTAAAATCACCAAAGTCATCCCACCATAAATCTAGAAACAACAACAAAAAAAATTAATATTTCACATGTAACAACTTAAAAGTTTAAATTTTAAAACAAAATCAAAAGACAATAAATAATAATTCGATGAGGTTTACGGTTTACCTGGCCTCATATACTTAATAGCATTTTTGCATTGCACAGATGGGAATTGGCGACCACGACATGCCTTATAATCTTGTATCTCGGCACGCGTTTTATCGCACAATTGTGGATTCGCGGAGAACACGCGGTCAATGCAATCTTGAAGGCCAATCTTGACCTCATAATCAGCACGGAATGTAGGGTTATAAAAGAATTTGGGGTTCAAATAGTAACCCGTTGCATGAAGAGGGCTATGGAGTTGTGATGTCCATCTGTTATCAATGATGGTCCAAATGGCATCATATTTGGTGCGGTTATGTTCATAAAATGCAGCAATGGCCTCTTTTGCCCTATCCATAGCCTCATATACAAAACCCATTGGAAATTGTTCTCCATCAACAAGACGAAGAATCTTCACCAATGGCTCGAGACCTGAAGAAAAAAAGAAAAAAAAAATTTAAAGAAAAATATTTTACAACATAAATAAAATAAAACAAATTAATAAGCGTAGTCTTGTACCTTGATGGCCTCATCCATGGCCATCCAGAAGTCCTTCTCAAACAAACAAGTATAAACATTTTGCCCCTTAGATGATGTGCGGTATCTTGCAACTGCTTCAGAATTCCACTCATCACTCACAAACATTTGTTTTAGTGACCCTCTTGCATCATAAATGCTCTGCAATGTCACAAAGTTTGTGGCGAAGCGTGTAATGCCAGGCCGCACTAGCTCCCTCCCATTGGTAAATCGCCTCATGAGGCTAAGGACCCATGAATGGTTGTAAATGAATTTTGTGATGGCCTTAGCCTTCCCTACAACCTCTGTCACCCAAGGTAATTTCCCAATGTCCTCGAGGAGCAAATCAAGACAATGGGCTGCACATGGGGTCCAAAAAATGGTGGGGAATCTCTCCTCCAAAATCCTCCCGGCTGCCTTATATGCTGCTGCGTTGTCCGTGATGATTTGGACAACATTCTCCTCCCCAACCTCCAAGACAACCTCCTCCAACAACCCTGCAAGCATTTCAACACTCTTAACTTGTGCCGATGCATCTACTGACCTAAGGAATGCAGTTCCTTCTGCAGATGCAACCAAAAAATTAATCAGGGTTCTTCCCCTCCCATCTGTCCAACCATCAGACATGATAGTGCAACCCTTGGTTCTCCACACCTGACGCTGGTTGTCAAGCACAACCTGAAGTATAAAAAAAACATTTAGTCATGCACATTGCATATTGATTTTATCATATTAATATATATATAAAAAAAATTTAGTCATGCCATATATATAAAAATTTAGTCAAGCACAATGACACAACCTGAATGTCATCCACAGATTGTTGAAGGAGAGGGCCCCTAAGGTCATCAAAAGTTGGTGCCTTAAATCCTGCGCCGCAGCATGCGACGACATCTATCATGCGCCGCCAGTATGGAGACCTTGCCACATTGAAGGGAATGTCAGAATAGTACCAAAAAGTGGCAATGGCTGTCCTCGTTGCATTGTGCTTCTCTTGGTTCCACGCGGCCATACCCTCAAGCGTGGATTGTGTCCTTGCCCCTGGCACAAAACGATCTACAAAAGAGGACTCTCCCGTCCCACTAGCTCCTTGTGCACTTGAAGGACTCGAACTACTTTGTTGAAACTGAAAGTACCGCTTAAGGTTGCCACGCCCACTAGTACGAGCACCTCGGGAGGGGGGGATGAAATGGCATCATTATAACTTCTTTTGTGACTAGCGGTTTCATCTGCCGCAGTGAGCCATGCGTTTACTTTGTTTTTAACATCTTCTGGCACCTTATCACATACTGCTATATTATTTCCTGCTATCCGTGCCAAATGGAATTTGAGGCGATAAACGCCTCCATTATAACTATTGCCACAAAAATTGCATTTAAAATGCCCTTTTGATTGCCCTGGCGTTGCATACGCCCATGCTAGATCCAATGGTTTCATTTTTTATATGCCTGCACATGGAAACAAGTTAGTAACAACAAAGTTACAATCACATGAAAAAAAGGAAAAAAAAACTAAACCCTAAACCAAAAGGCTAGGGTTTAAAATTGAAACATAAGAGTCATTGACAGCTGAAAAATAGGCTTGCATACATAGTTATTAGGCAGCAATATTTACTTAAAAAGAAGAAAAAAAAATCCTAAACCCTAAAAAAAACCCTAAACCCAAAACCCTAGCTAATAATTTGGCTTGCATATATCAATTTAATATCTATTTAAAAGGAGGAGAAAAAAAAACCCTAAACCCAAAACCCTAGACTAGGGTTTTGGGTTTTAAATTTGAGAACAACCCTAACCTAATTTCAAACAACCCTAATCTAATTTCAAACAAGCCCTAATCTATTTTCCAAAA
The DNA here is from genome assembly GCA_028583015.1 of Wollemia nobilis. Taxonomy (NCBI): domain Eukaryota; kingdom Viridiplantae; phylum Streptophyta; class Pinopsida; order Araucariales; family Araucariaceae; genus Wollemia; species Wollemia nobilis. The sequence goes on from JAQPPZ010001844.1 coordinate 14,159,438, forward strand.
AAAAAAAAGAGTTTTCAAAAAATCCTAAGGACCTAAACCCTTACAAAAAAAACCCTAAAAAAATTTAAAAAACCCTAAACCCGTTTAATGTTTAAAAAATATTGATAGGATAGCAGCTAGCTAATAATTTGGCTTGCATATATCAATTTTGTATCTATTTAAAAGGAGGAGAAAAAAAAACCCTAGACTAGGGTTTTGGGTTTAGGGTTTTAAATTTGAGAACAGCCCTAACCTAATTTCAAACAGCCCTAATCTAATTTCAAACAGCCCTAGTCTAATTTAAAAAAAAAAGAGTTTTAAAAAAATTCTGACCTTGAATGAATCTTCTGGCTGGATGTTGTTGGCTGCCGGATTCCTTCACACCGCAATCGCTCGCGCTCCTAGGATGCCTCGGCGAAGTTGGTCCAGCTGGTAGCAAGGTAGGAGAGAGTTTTTTTGTCTTTGCAAGAGGTCAGGAGAGGTAATTAAAAAACACTTTTGCTTTTAAGTTTTTTCTATTCAGCCTCTACCCGTGCGACTGCGGTCAATTTTTTGATTCGGCAAAAAATTTACGATTCTGATTTTTTCAAAAAATTGTCAAAGAATCGGCAATGAATCACCTGATTCGCGATAGTTTGCCGAGTCACTCATTTTATGAATGACTCGCGATTCCGGTTTTTTGTCGATTTTCTTAACATAGATATTGAGTTGACAAACCATTAGTTGACGCAAGTAAGTCAATGGAGGATCAAGTGTGAACGTGTTACCCGTGAAGACATGGAGAGAACTTGGGGCACCATTTTTATGGTCCTTAAATTTCAAATTATATGGTGCAAATCAAGATGGAATCGAGATGAAAGGAGCCTTGAATGCCCAAAAGGTGAAGATAGCCAACCAGGAGTTCATCATGGATTTTTTGCTTTTTGTCATGCAAAAGCCATTGGGACAAGGATGGTTATGCACGACGAAGGTCAACCACAATTGGGAGAAGGATCGCCTGACTTTCAAGAAGGGCTAGCATAAATATGTGATAAATCTAAAGTACCAGTCCGTTAGCGAGGAACTCGCGACATTCGATGAATCGGGAAGTGCATCATCAGAGGATGACAACAAATGAGAGCAAAATGAAGAAAGCATGTTGGAACTAGAAGAGTGCATAGAGGATGAAGAGTTCTCAGACAACAGACTTCTCCATTGGCAGATGGAGGACTATGAAGTCTTCTTGCCAAATTGTTTGTGCATTCAGATGAAAGAGGAGAACCATGATGAAAGAAGAAATAGGGTGTATGAGGTTAGCAAATGTTGCAAGAATGTTAAATCTGCACCAAAATAGGAAAAAAGAAATGGATATTTCCAAAAATCTTTGTAGAATATACTATCGGTGATGCTATGATTGATGAAAAACCAACACACTTGATTGACATGGCTAAAGCAGGAAGTGAACCTGATACCATACAGTATGGACCAAGGATGGTATAGGTTAACCTTGGTGAAAGGGATGAAGAGAAAATAATCCATTGCAGGGATGATTGGGACCGAGTGTTAAGAGCGACAACTTTCAAAATCTTCATGTAGTACAAGGATGTCTTTGCATGGATGTATAATGATTTGAAAGGGATTCCATCAAAGTTATGCCTGCATTAGATTTAGTTGATATCGGGTGCACAGCCAGTGAGAAGAAGGCCATATAGAATGGATTCGAAGGTTACGGTGAATGAGTGGGTGTTACCAATTGTGATTACCTTGAAGAAGGAAACCAAATCTGCATATTTGTAGACTTTAGAAGCTCGAACGCAGTAGCCATAAAGGATCACTTTCCCATACCCTTTACTAATTCGATTTTGGAAGAGGTTTCCGGACATGAAATCTACTCATTTTTGGATGGATTCTTTGGCTTTAATCAAATCAGTATAGCCGAGGAAGACAAGTTGAAGACAACATTTGTAGTAGAAAACGACATTTATGCATATAGTCAAATGCCATTCGAATTATGCAATGCTGCAACCACGTTTCAAAGAATCATTTTGTATACTTTTGAGCAGATGCCTACAGGAAAGTTCAAAGTCTTCTTGGATGATTGGTCTTCTTGGATGAAGAAACACATCATAGCAGAGCAACTGTCAAGGATTTGTTTGGGCGAACCTATAGGAGTGTTGGATGAATTTCTTGACGCTCATTTTTTTGCAATCACTGTGCTACCATCATGGTACAGGTACATTGGAGAATACTTGTCGATAGGGGAGCTGCCAAGGGAGATGCTAGCATATGAGAGGAAGAGAATCATCATCAAATCAGTGCCATGTCAGTTGATAGTTGGTTTATTGTACAAAATCGGACTTGATTGAGTGTTGGGAAGATATGTGTGGACAAAGAAGTGAATTCAGCGTTGAAGGAAACTCACGAGGGGTTGGCAGGAGGGCATATGGGTAAAATGCGATGGCAAGAAACATGCTTCTAGCAAGGCTATGGTGGTCCAACCTCTATCACGATGCGAAGGAGTTCGTGAAGGCATATGATATGTACTAGAGAGTTGGGAGGCCACTGAAGAGGGATTTCATGCCATTACACCCATCACAGCCACAAGAGTTGTTCGAGATATGGGGTCTTGATTTTGTTGGATAGTTGAAGACTAGCAAGAGGAAGTGTAGATACATTGTGGTAGCAATTGAGTATCTGACGAAGTGGGTCAAGGCAAGAGTGTTGCCCAATCTGCAAGGAGTACAACATGTTTCTTGTATGAACAGGTGATCACAAGATTCGGTGTACCTTTGAAGTTGACAAGTGATCGCGGAGGGCACTTTGTCAATAAGATAATACAAGAGCTTACCACCGAATTCATAATCTTGCATTCATTGTCAAGTTTGTATTACCCCAGGGCAAATGGGCAAGTGGAGGCAACAAATAAGGTATTGGTTTCTATAACGAACAAGACATGTGGAGTTGAAAGTGCCGATTGGAAGGAGAGATTGCTAGTTCTATGGGCGTACAAACAACATTCAAGCCAACGACAAACCATACACCATTCTTGTTAATGTATGGTAGGAGGCTATTGTGTTGGTAGAGTTCCTGGTACCAAGTTTGAGAGTGGCTGTGTAGAACCGTTTGGGTGGCCAGGGGAGCCTAGAGGAGAGGCTAGTGACATTGGTAAGATTGGATGAAAAGAGGGTGATGGCTTGTCCTATGTCGGAGGAACTTTTGGCATGACAAGCACTCGAGGAAGATGATGTTGAAGCTGGGTGACTTGGTATTGAAGTTCAATGGCAAGTGAGAGATCAAGCTAGGTAAGCTGAAGACCTTGTGGCTTTGACCCTTCTAGGTCATAGAGATGATGGAAAATGGCACAGAGAAATTTCAGAAACTAGACTAGACACTATGTCCCAAGACAATTAATGGCTCAAGATTAAAGCCATATAAGGTAAAAGCTCAGGTGAATCTGGTCCATGAAGGTTAGTCGAGTTGGATCAAGGAAGAAGATGGTGCTAAAGAGACAGTGACTCAGAGTTAGTCTGGTTGTTTGGAAATGGCCATGGTGAACAACCCGTAATCAAACAAGAGGAATTGGAACCCCTCCCTACAAAGCAAAAAATACAGGTACATGTGAGATTCCTTGATACAAAAGATGCCAGGTTGAGGTCACTAGAATATACACAAAGAAAAGTGGCAATGGAAGATGGATAGGAAGAGCCACCAAACCTTGAATCTCGAAGTGATGGAAGTGAGTACGAAGGAATGAGTTTGTTGGCACGAATTATACTTGCATAACAAATAATGTGTTAGGAAACATGGCAATTGCAGGAGCAATACGAGCAACTGCAAAGCAGAAATGAACAACTAAGGGAACAACGTACACAAGAAATTGAAAGACTGTAGGATGACATTCAAGTAATAAGAAAGGAGAGAAGACTTGAAGCAAATGAAGCCCTATGGAGAGATATATTTGAGATCATCATCACCTGAAGGAGAAAGATCCAACAATATATCCATAGATTCAAGCAATGATAGCTCTAACTGGGAACGTGGGAGAAGAGTAAGGAGGAGATTGCAAGTTCCTCAACCAGAAAATGAAGGCCAACAAGTGAATCACAACCACAATAACTCCAAGGAAGTAAGACAAATGATGGGGAGAGTCATGATTTGCTAACAAATTTGAATAGTTCCTTGGGGAGTCGAAATGGTTTGCGAGGACTACTAGCCAACCTAAGGCATGTGCATAGAATAGGCAACTTGGGCAGTTTGGGAGAACCATCAGGTTCCTTGGGCCGTTTGAGTTTGTCCAGTCAAGGGGGAGGTTGTTTGAGGGGAAGATTTTTTCTTTTGAGTTTGAGGGAACGGTTTTTCCCTTCGACTGGTCACACAGTTAGCAAGTTGGCCCACCAAGACCACTTTCTGATCGCGTAAGAAACAACCAAGTATCGCACAACCATCAGGTTGGCTTGTCAAAACCACCTCTTGGTTGTTTCCTAGGTGAAAGATGAAGTAGAAGATGTAGGAATAGGAGACCCTAGACAGACCTCAGATAGTCTGGAGTGAGGAGCAAACCGTCCCAAGTCATGGCATTCTGCTTGGAAGGGTTAAATAGAGAAAGAGATGCATTTGAGTTTTGGGAGCTCTTTGTGAAGGCAATGACAAAAATTGCCAAGGAGGAGAAGTGGTGAATAGTCATGTCAACTAGACCGGACAAGGTAGAATGGACGACGAAGACGGTGGGAAGATAGATGAAGCTACAGGGTAGATTGTTGTACAAGTGAAGTGTGGATGATGAACCATCGTACAAATGGTACTTGTACGACAAACTACCATACAAATGAAGTTTGTACGCCAGACTTTTGCACAAATGAAGTTTGTACGCTAGATTGTTGTACAAGTGGTACTCACCATACAAGTGAGATTTGTTGTACAAGAGCAAATGGCCGTACAAGCAAGACTTGCCATACAAATGCACATTGACGAATAAGAGGGGCTTTTCGGACAAGCGTAAGTGATTGTACAAACGAACCTTGTACAATAGAGCGTTGTACAAATGAGGCATAGACGCCAAATCACTATACAACACGACCTCATATGACCAAACACCATATGAATCGGTGGAGGGAAATCAGATGCTGTTAGGAGATTGAGGTGGCCAATTCATCCATGGGATAGACAATCCGGTTGGATGTTTGAGTCGTCGTATGGATGATGTGGTGTTAATAACTTAGATGCATTTCAAACAAAAAAAAGAGGGAAAAGCGCAACATTTAGTTACATGCAAAGGTAGCGAAGTGGTAGTTACTGCATGAAAGCCAGCTAGCCTCCCCACTCTGCCAACCTTATACAACACGCTTGGGGTAAGCTTTGAGCTTTGATAGACAAGGTTACTAATCTCGGTCCAGAAGAGGCAACAACATTGTTGAAGCATGGAAGTCGCGGACTGAAAATGCAGTAGTTGAAGTTAGGGGAGTTGCTGCCATGAACGTAATCATGTCCAAACTTTTTGGAGAACAAGTCTCAGAGATGCCCACGTGACTTGTACCATATATGGAAGGAATCATGATAGTAGTATATGATTGGGCATCATATCTTTTGAACTGCATCAAGAATTTTTTGATGTGGCATATCAGAAATTTTCAATGGCTTTCCACACCATTGCGTTGATGATGAAGACAGTGACTCAAGAGAAGCTGCAGTTTCTATGTCTCTGAATCCCCCCTCGAGTGATTCTGGAGTATGCACCAAGCATATTTAGATCGGTTCATGTGATGCCACTTATGAAGCCCAACACTCCGATGAAGAAGAAGGGTATCCTGAGGAAGAGGAAGGTATAGGAAGCCTTGGGAGATGAGGGAAGTGAGGAGCAGCCATGGACTGAAGAGCTGGTGCGAAGGGAAAAGCGATGTAGGAGGTTGGAGTAGCATAGGATGGCAGCCCAACCGCAACATTAGTAGGAGTCCCAGAGAAGAGATCTCCCACAACAACCCACAACAGCAGAAGGTGATAGTGCAAAGTAGATGGTGGGAGGATAGAGCAAGACACATGGAATGTTAGAGCAGGTAGTGCGAGAGGAAGTTCCTGCACAGCTAGGGAATCAGACTATGCAAGGAAGCACTGCAGGTATGGGTTTGGGTACCAGGAAAGTGACTTCAAATAGGGCTGTAGTAGATGGACAACAACCAAGGGAGCCTGTTGCGCAAGAACAAAAAGGGAAAGTGCAACAACCGAAGGAGAGGATTGCGTAGGAACTTGTAGTTGTAGATGCAGGTGAGGAAATCTAGACTGCAGTGGATGTGGTGCAAACATCATCACGGGTGAAAGAAAAATTTCAAGGTGGTGTGCAGGAAGAGAATTTCAACTCACCTGACTGTTTTGATAATATGCCTATGCAGTTTGTGTAATGGGTGGATCCATGTGGATCACCTCCATTAGATGAGGACACATGTATTGAGACCACATCTAGAATAGAAGAGTTAGCATAGAATCCAACAGTGCTAGAAGAAAGGAGGGATAAGGGAAAACAAAATGCATCAAAGTTCAACTTATGGTAGAAAGGTGAGAGAAGCCAACCATTGGAGGATGAACAGGAAAGGAGATAGGAGACGATGGCAAATATAAGGACTACTAATGTGAGTCAGATAATTCAGGAGGGCAAGGCAGCTAAATGACCATTCAACTTGACAAGTCACGATGGGGAGGACAGGGAGGAAACTACCACCGACAATGATACTAATAGAGAACTGGTTGAAGAGACAAGTGAGCATTTAATTTTGGAAGTGCCAAATTTGAGAAGACCTCTAGTTTTGGGAGAGCATCAATGTGCAGGTTGATACCTTCTTTGATAAGTTGAGTGAAGCATTGGAGAGAGTGCGCACTGAGTTCAGAGTTGGTTGTATTGGAGATTGGTGACTATGGCAACTGAAGGTGGAAAATGAACTAGCCAAGTTGGTGCATTGGGCTCAAGACGAGGAGCGAATGAAGAAGCTTGTTGAAATACATGAGACACAACCATGGGAGTTGGAGACTGGCACTGTGAAAACAATGGTTGGAGTAAAGAACCTACCAAAAGGGACTCAGGCACTATATTGACATCTAGCAGGAGTGTACCTAGACAAAGGAAGTTTGGCAGCCTACCCTCAAGTGGAATCAAGTGTCAAGTATGTCAAACTTGCACTTGAATTGGTGAGATTGTATGCAAGAACGAATTTCTTGGTATACTTGATCGAATGGTTAGCTACTAGGTTAGAGAAGTTTCAACAGACGGTTTCTAGCCTGAAGCTGAAGGAGGATGAGCAAGCTAACCAATTGCAGACATTGGAGGCACGACTTTGGCAGGTGCAGGAAGAAGCCAAAGTAGAACTAGCATTATTGAGGAAGGAGGTTGAGGAAAAGAAGAATGTATAGGAGGAACAAGATCATTTGATTAGACAACTAAAATCTGAGTGCATGATGAGAAAGCAACTATTGGAAGCAAAGAATCATGAAGTCACTCACCAAGATCAATTGATAGTGGAGAGGGATGAGTTAGTAATTGTAGCAAGAAGGGAAGCAGAAGTAGTGAGGAAAGTTGTTGAAGCAACCAAGAAAGAAGCCGAGGCTAAAGTTGTGAAGAGAGGCTGAGTTGAAGGCTAGATTGGCAGAAGTGGAGTAAAGGTCAAATAATTATGGCTTGTGGTGGCTCAATACTAGGCCTATGCCAAATGGTTGAAAGGAGAGACTGAGGCTTTGAAACTGCAAATCCAGGAGCTTGGAGGTGTACCTGTGTCGACACCTCAACATTAGCAGAACTTGAGTCCCCAAGAGTAGAGGCAGTCGTTGGCGAGGACGTCGACCAATTTAAAGGGGAGGGCAGGTGTAGGAGCTAGTAATGATCCACCTCAACAAAAGTAGTGTAAAAAAGTGCAAATGTGCACAAATGTAAATGAAATGCAATTTTGTAATGTAATTATGTCAAGGATGATGACGTAAGTAAGACAAAGTTTGTAATGTACAGTATTATATATGTAGTTAGTATATGTGAATGGAGGGTAGTTGGATAAGGTGTACTGGAGTCCCCCCATTCTTTTAAGGAAGTATGATCATGGGGGATAGTGGATCTATCATAGCCCATTTTAGATGGAGATGTAATACAAATGTCGTATAGGCAAGAGGCAATGCAATAACCATTCATCCTTTAATTGTGTGTCTGTGTATACATTTTGTGTGATGTCATTGTTGTAGCAAGGTAGATCTGTAGGTTGTTCTTGTCAAGTTCTGTGTGCAGGTTGAAACCAGGAGTTGCAGTCTAGAAGTGCTATACGAAGAGTGTTGTCAGAAGTGTTGTATGAGGAGTGTTGTCAAGGAGTGCCATACAAGTCTTGCTGACAAAGGTTGTCGTACAAGTGGAGTCATAGTCATACAAGTGATTGCTATTCAAGTGGACTGCAGAATAAGTCATTGTCGCGCAAGTGTGTGTTGTACAAGTGCTTGCCGTACAAGTGTAGTGTCAAGTCACTCACCATTCAAGTGAGATTGTCAAGTCATTGCCGTACACATAGGAGATGTTACTGATTGCATTCTTGGTTGACTATTGAATTTGTCATATCAAATTGTTCCTCTAAGTGTTGGAATACTCACCACCGTGCTAGAGGATCCATTGGAGCTTCTTTCTATCTTTGTTGTACCTCGACTTCTAGCTCTCTCTTAATGATTACTTTTAGTCTGTTGGGATTTATCGGTTATGGGCAACTCTGGAGGCTGTAATTGTATGCTATACATTTTTTACACTTTTGAGTAGTTCACGTTAGATTCTTTACTTTAGTTTACCTTATTTTTGTAGTACTTTTTGGTTACTACAGTGCATTGTAATTTGTAACAGCTCTTTTCAATGAGTCCCATTGGCCTACTTTGGCCATTTATGGACATTAAGAGAATTATCTTATCTAGTACTCGTAATTTTGTATGGATATAATGGCTTGATGCCACCTTCATCATCCTTCTTAATTGTGTTTAAAGGGGATGTTAGAATATGTAAACCTACTTGTCGGGCCCTTGTCATATTTTACAATTGACCTTTGAATGACTTGTAGATGGGCCATTGAGAATTTTCTATTGCTATATTATTATGTATTGTTGAGGCCTACTCTTTTACTCCACATCAGCTTGAACCTACATTAATGCCTAACTTTTGTTCATTTCAATCTTCTTGTCATCACTTAACCTAAGTTCTATAGAATTTGATTTCTGCAAACACTGTTAAGTAGGAGCAAGCTCTGCTCTTTGTCGTAGACAGTGGCAGCCAGAAGAATTTAATTTGTGTAGACATTGTCAAAATATTGAAGCTAAGGACAACATATCACTCACAACCATACAATGTTTGTTGGTTTCTGTTGGTCACGAATCCGCCATGAGGAAAGGATTTGTCGTTATTGCGCCCTGGACCCGCAAACCAACATTGAAAGGCCGGAAGGAAGGAATGCCTTCCGAGCCAATCTCCGGAGAAGGCCGGCTCCTTGCGGGGGTTAGTAAGATGAGAGTGCAGGAAAGAGATAAAAATGCGGAAAGAATTTACAAATGAGAGTGGAGTTGGGTGGGGGGAACTAACAGTACGGCAACACATCAATCACCATTACTTACTGCATCATAAATACAAAGCATGACCAGGAACTGCAAAACCTAAGTATACTTTCTGTATAAAGCAGTATACGCACAGCTACAATGGTCCCCTAGCAAACATTCTCCCTACAAGGAGAACTAACAGCACGGCAATGCATCAATCACCACTACGTACGGAAACTCAAACAGAAAGCAACCAAGAGATGTCAGAGCCGGTATATGTGTTATGCAGAGAATTTATACGCACAGCTACAATGGTCCCCTAGCAAACATTCTCCCTACAAGGAGAACTAACAGCACGACAACGCATCAATCACCACTACGGACAGCAACGTAACACACAACTGATGGAACTGCTACCACATCTATTCTGTATCCCTATGAAGTTCAAAAGTGCTTGACCACCAAATGCTGAAATGAATCAACAAGCCATGGCACAAACAATGCTAAAGGCGCCTGACCACCAAATGCTGAAACGAATCAACGAGCCGTGACACGGGAAGCGTAAAGCATAAGCATAAAGAAATAAAAGCGATGAGAACGGAACCGGGCATACAATTTATATTTATAAGCAGAAGCACGGTTACAATGGTTCCCTAACAGACATTCCCCTTCCACCACTTTACAATGAAAACGTGGTGGGTATTTATAGCCCGAGTCCCTCCCGTTACATTAATGGGCACAAAGTCCCAGTCAAACATTAGCTGACAAAAGCAGCCGCGGAACTGCTGATGCTGACTTCTGTCAGGCTGGACTGTACTCTCGGCATGGTCTCCCTGAAGGTTGAACGGCCACGTGGCAGCGCGTTGGGTAGAACTTTATATTGACAGGAATGCGGGTAGCTGAGGTAGGTGGAAACTCACATCAGCATTAAATGAGGCAGCTGGCATAAGTAGTGCGGCCCATGCTTGTCCTTTTGCTCGGCATGTCTTGGCTCGGATCCCAAAGTTGGACACTTGTCGGATGATAATGCTTGACACGTGTCTGCCTTGAAAGGCAGTCTATCCAACTTCGCCCGGGATTAGAGCGCAATCGGGTAGCACAGGTGAAAAACAACGCGATCGGGTAGCACTATTTCCCTACTGTGCACCGGTCAAAGGGCGCAGTCCGACTTCGCTGCGAAGTCGGGTTACGCACCGGCACTTGCTGATTCTCACCGCCGTTCGGACTTCGCACAGACAAGGGAGCGCAGTCCGACTTCGCTGCGAAGTCGGGTTGCGCTCCAACACTTAGTCAATTTTCCTGCCAGCCTGCCAGCCTGCTACAAGGTGCGCCCAGAAAGAAGGGCGAAGTCGGACTTCGCACCAAAACTGGGCGAAGTCGGACCGACTTCGCACAAAAAACTGGGTTTCCTGGTTCTGCTTCCCGGGGCCATAACTTTTGATCCGCTGACCCGATCGCCTATTATAATATATCGTTGGAAAGCTGGCGAGAAGATCTGCAATAATAAAATATCCAGGGCTCATTTTGTCCATTTTATCGCCCCCGTTTATGGCCCGCGAAAACCCGAACACCTCAGCATGCTCTTTGCCGCTCCATACTTAGGCCAAAATTTATCAAAAATTTTAATGTGGCAAAATTGCCAACATTCTTGGCGGCTTGCGGGGCATTGAGCTCGCCTCGATGTGAGGACCCAGGCCTTTATCCATTGGGCAACGGAGTCACCCTCGCTGTCCTCTTGATAATCACTGCCAGCAGCAACCTCCTTCTGAAACCCTTGGCACCCACGGCACTCGCTTCTGAAAAGAAAACACTGCACAGACTGAATTAAGGAAACAACTAAAACTTTGAATACTAGCCGGATTATTTATACAAAATTTTGCGGCATTATTGGCATGCCGCCAACACAAATCTAACTTTGGTTGCCTATCCGGTGAACCTGCAGTGTCCGGACCAGATCTGATTGTACTTCAGATGATCTTTGAAGTCCGGCTGGCCTCCCAAAGTTTGCCAGGTCGCGAACATGGTGCAACGTGGCAGATTGTCATTCATGCCGGTACCCGTACAATTGATGAACAATGTGGCAAGGAGATTTTTCAGATGGGAGCCCTCTTCGGGTACCGGTTGCGGTGATGGTTGGAGCCAATACCACCACGGTGGAGACTGTAGGTGAACATTCATTTCTCCGCTTGTGAGGTCAAGGCTGCTCACCAAACCTTGATTCCTCCGGGTGTCTTCTATCGGCTTAAAAAAAAGGGGCGCTGCGATCAAGAAATCCGGATCTTCAGCTCAGTCGGAGTCGCCAGGTGATTTTGCCAGATGAAGGCAAGCCAAAGATTCACCAACTCGGGCTTCCTTAAAATATGGAGACTGATCGTCTCACCTCACGGATTCGTCTATGCGAGCTTGGTAATCAGCCGACCTGACGCGCTCGCCTGGAGCGTTGGTATTAATTTCGTAAAGTCAGGCTGGTTTCCCGGGTTCCTCGCTCGCCACCTTCTTGCTTGAATGAAGGCGTTAGGACCGGTCTTTTGGACTCAGAGAATATGAACGTGCAGAGTCGCCAGGTGCTCTGATTTTGAACAGCAATGAAGCGAGCACCAGTGCTTCGATTCTGTTTGGGGGTGAGAAACTTCCTTGTCCCACCGAGTATTCGGAAAGAAACTGTCAGCCCGAGTGAGGACGAGCTTGAGATCTTCCAAATGTGGGACAAAGTGTCCCACCGGCGTGCCAAAAACTGTTGGTCACGAATCCGCCATGAGGAAAGGATTTTGTCGTTATTGCGCCCTGGACCCGCAAACCAACATTGAAAGGCCGGAAGGAAGGGATGCCTTCCGGGCCAATCTCCGGAGAAGGCCGGCTCCTTGCGGGGGTTAGTAAGATGAGAGTGCAGGAAAGAGATAAAAATGCGGAAAGAATTTACAAATGAGAGTGGAGTTGGGTGGGGGGAACTAACAGTACGGCAACACATCAATCACCATTACTTACTGCATCATAAATACAAAGCATGACCAGGAACTGCAAAACCTAAGTATACTTTCCGTATTAAGCAATGTACGGACAGCTACAATGGTCCCCTAGCAAACATTCTCCCTACAAGGAGAACTAACAACACGGCAATGCATCAATCACCACTACGTACGGAAACATAAACGAGAAAGTAACCAAGAGATGTCGAGCCGGGTATATGTGTTATGCGAGAGAATTTATACGCACGACTACAATGGTCCCCTAGCAAACATTCTCCCTACAAGGAGAACTAACGACACGGCAACGCATCAATCACCACTACGGACAACAACGTAACACACAAGCGATGGAGCTGCTACCACATCTATTCTATCTATGAAGTTCAAAAGTGCTTGGCCACCAAATGCTGAAATGAATCAACAAGCCATGGCACAAACAATGCTAAAGGCGCCTGACCACCAAATGCTGAAATGAATCAACGAGCCGTGACACAGGGAAGCGTAAAGCATAAGCATAAAGAAATAAAAGCAGTAGAACAGAACCAGGCATACAATTTATATTTATAAGCAGAAGCACGGTTACAATGGTTCCCTAACAGACATTCCCCTTCCACCACTTTACAATGAAAACGTGGTGGGTATTTATAGCCCGAGTCCCTCCCGTTACATTAATGGGCACAAAGTCCCAGTCAAACATTAGCTGACAAAAGCAGCCGCGGAACTGCTGATGCTGACTTCTGTCGGGCTGGACTGTACTCTCGGCATGGTCTCCCTGAAGGTTGAACAACCACGTGGCAGCGCGTTGGGTAGAACTTTATATTGACAGGAATGCGGGTAGCTGAGGTAGGTGGAAACTCACATCAGCATTAAATGAGGCAGTTGGCATAAGTAGTGCGGCCCATGCTTGTCCTTTTGCTCGGCATGTCTTGGCTCGGATCCCAAAGTTGGACACTTGTCGGATGATAATGCTTGACACGTGTCTGCCTTGAAAGGCGATCTATCCAACTTCGCCGGGATTAGAGCGCAATCGGGTAGCACGGGTGAAAAACAGCGCGATCGGGTAGCACTATTTCCCTATCGCGCACCGGTCAAAGGGCGCCAGTCCGACTTCGCTGCGAAGTCGGGTTACGCACCGGCACTTGCTGATTCTCACCGCCGTTCGGACTTCGCACAGACAAGGGAGCGCAGTCCGACTTCGCTGCGAAGTCGGGTTGCGCTCCAACACTTAGTCAATTTCTCCTGCCAGCCTGCCAGCCTGCTACAAGGTGCGCCCAAAAAGAAGGGCGAAGTCGGACTTCGCACCAAAACTGGGCGAAGTACGGACTTCGCACCAAAACTGGGCGAAGTCGGACCGACTTCGCACAAAAACTGGGTTTCCTGGTTCGGCTTCCCGGGGCCATAACTTTTGATCCGCTGACCCGATCGCCTATTATAATATATCGTTGGAAAGCTGGCGAGAAGATCTGCAATAATAAAATATCCAGGGCTCATTTTGTCCATTTTATCGCCCCCGTTTATGGCCCGCGAAAACCCGAACACCTCAGCATGCTCTTTGCCGCTTGAAAGCTCCATACTTAGGCCAAAATTTATCAAAAGTTTTAATGTGGCAAAATTGCCAACATTCTTGGCGGCTTGCGGGGCATTGAGCTCGCCTCGATGTGAGGACCCAGGCCTTTATCCATTGGGCAACGGAGTCACCCTCGCTGTCCTCTTGATAATCACTGCCAGCAGAAACCTCCTTCTGAAACCCTTGGCACCCACGGCACTCTGCTTCTGAAAAGAAAACACTGCACAGACTGAAATAAGGAAACAACTAAAACTTTGAATACTAGCCGGATTATTTATACAAAATTTTGCGGCATTATTGGCATGCCGCCAACACAAATCTAACTTTGGTTGCCTATCCGGTGAACCTGCGGTTCCGGACCAGATCTGATTGTACTTCAGATGATCTTTGAAGTCCGGCTGGCCTCCCAAAGTTTGCCAGGTCGCGAACATGGTGCAACGTGGCAGATTGTCATTCATGCCGGTACCCGTACAATTGATGAACAATGTGGCAAGGAGATTTTTCAAACGGGAGCCCTCTTCGGGTACCGGTTGCGGTGATGGTTGGAGCCAATACCACCACGGTGGAGACTGTAGGTGAACATTCATTTCTCCGCTTGTGAGGTCAAGGCTGCTCACCAAACCTTGATTCCTCCGGGGTGTCTTCTATTAGCTTAAAAAAAAGGGCGCTTGCGATCAAGAAATCTGGATCTTCGACTCGGTCGGAGTCGCCAGGTGATTTTGCCAGATGAAGGCAAGCCAAAGATTCACCAACTCGGGCTTCCTTAAAATATGGAGACTGATCGTCTCACCTCACGGATTCGTCTATGCGAGCTTGGTAATCAGCCAGCCTGACGCGCTCGCCTGGAGCGTTGGTATTAATTTCGTAAAGTCGGGCTGGTTTCCCGGGTTCCTCGCTCGCCACCTTCTTGCTTGAATGAAGGCGTTAGGACCGGTCTTTTGGACTCAGAGAATATGAACGTGCAGAGTCGCCAGGTGCTCTGATTTTGAACAGCAATGAAGCGAGCACCAGTGCTTCGATTCTGTTTGGGGGTGAGAAACTTCCTTGTCCCACCGAGTATTCGGAAAGAAACTGTCAGCCCGAGTGAGGACGAGCTTGAGATCTTCCAAATGCGAGACAAAGAGTCCCACCGGGCGTGCCAAAAACTGTTGGTCACGAATCCGCCATGAGGAAAGGATTTTGTCGTTATTGCGCCCTGGACCCGCAAACCAACATTGAAAGGCCGGAAGGAAGGGATGCCTTCCGGGCCAATCTCCGGAGAAGGCCGGCTCCTTGCGGGGGTTAGTAAGATGAGAGTGCAGGAAAGAGATAAAAATGCGGAAAGAATTTACAAATGAGAGTGGAGTTGGGTGGGGGGAACTAACAGTACGGCAACACATCAATCACCATTACTTACTGCATCATAAATACAAAGCATGACCAGGAACTGCAAAACCTAAGTATACTTTCTGTATTAAGCAATGTACGCACGACTACAATGGTCCCCTAGCAAACATTCTCCCTACAAGGAGAACTAACAGCACGACAATGCATCAATCACCACTACGTACGGAAACTCAAACAAAAAGCAACTAAGAGATGTCAGAGCCGGTATATGTGTTATGCAGAGAATTTATACGCACAGCTACAATGGTCCCCTAGCAAACATTCTCCCTACAAGGAGAACTAACGACACGACAACGCATCAATCACCACTACGGACAACAACGTAACACACAAGCGATGGAGCTGCTACCACATCTATTCTATGTTCCTCTTATCTATGAAGTTCAAAAGTGCTTGGCCACCAAATGCTGAAATGAATCAACAAGCCATGGCACAAGCAATGCTATAGGCGCATCGACCACCAAATGCTGAAACGAATCAACGAGCCGTGACACGAGGAAGCGTAAAGCATAAGCATAAAGAAATAAAAGCAGTAGAACAGAACCAGGCATACAATTTATATTTATAAGCAGAAGCACGGTTACAATGGTTCCCTAACAGACATTCCCCTTCCACCACTTTACAATGAAAACGTGGTGGGTATTTATAGCCCGAGTCCCTCCCGTTACATTAATGGGCACAAAGTCCCGATCAAACATTAGGCGACAAAAGCGGCCGCGGAGCTAGCGATGCTGACTTCGTCGGGCTAGGTTGTACTCTCGGCATGGTCTCCCTGAAGGTTGAACAGCCACGTGGCAGCGCGTTGGGTAGAACTTTATATTGACAGGAATGCGGGTAGCTGAGGTAGGTGGAAACTCACATCAGCATTAAATGAGGCGGCTGGCATAAGTAGTGCGGCCCATGCTTGTCCTTTTGCTCGGCATGTCTTGGCTCGGATCCCAAAGTTGGACACTTGTCGGATGATAATGCTTGACACGTGTCTGCCTTGAAAGGCAGTCTATCCAACTTCGCCCGGGATTAGAGCGCAATCGGGTAGCACGGGTGAAAAACAGCGCAGTCGGGTAGCACTATTTCCCTACTGCGCACCGGTCAAAGGGCGCAGTCCGACTTCGCTGCGAAGTCGGGTTACGCACCGGCACTTGCTGATTCTCACCGCCGTTCGGACTTCGCACAGACAAGGGAGCGCAGTCCGACTTCGCTGCGAAGTCGGGTTGCGCTCCAACACTTAGTCAATTTTCTGCCAGCCTGCTAGCCTGCTACAAGGTGCGCCCAGAAAGAAGGGCGAAGTCGGACTTCGCACCAAAACTGGGCGAAGTACGGACTTCGCACCAAAACTGGGCGAAGTACGACTTCGCACCAAAACTGGGCGAAGTCGGACCGACTTCGCACAAAAACTGGGTTTCCTGGTTCTGCTTCCCGGGGCCATAACTTTTGATCCGCTGACCCGATCGCCTATTATAATATATCGTTGGAAAGCTGGCGAGAAGATCTGCAATAATAAAATATCCAGGGCTCATTTTGTCCATTTTATCGCCCCCGTTTATGGCCCGCGAAAACCCGAACACCTCGGCATGCTCTTTGCCGCTTGAAAGCTCCATACTTAGGCCAAAATTTATCAAAAATTTTAATGTGGCAAAATTGCCAACAGTTTCATCAAGCTAAAGCTATTTGTGTCCAAAACAATGTCGTCTCTCCTTTGCCATCAAGCCCTATAGGCGCTAGTTTTGACGTGCAACCTCAGCAGAGAAAACATCAAGGCAAAAGTAAAGTAGTTATGATTTATCCTTCTTTTGTATATTGTATGTGTTTTGTGTGAAGCTATTGTTACAAGTAGGTTGGTGGGTTGTTTTTGTTTCCAAGTTTTGTGTGCAGGTGTGAAGTAGGAGTTGCAGTCTAGCACCGTGGTACGAGAGGTGTAGTCATAAGTACCGTTCAAGTGGATTGTAGAGTTGCCGTACAAGTGGAGCAAATTTCTGTACAAGTGGAAATGTTGTGCAAGTGTCGATCAATATTGATTGTAGTCTTGTTTGGCTCCTAAATCTATCATATCGAATTGTTCCTCCAACTGTTGGAGTACTCATCACCGTGCTACAACAATATCCTCATTCTCATTCTCATGATAATCATTGTCAACCATAGATGTTCCCCTTTGACTCAAAGATAAGATAATTCTATTAATGTCCACAAATGGCCAAAGCAGGCCAATGGGACACATTGAAAAGAGCTGTTACAAATTACAATGCATTGTTGTAAACACAAAGTATTATGAAAATAAGCTAAACTAGAGAGAGATCAATAGATCTTGGAGTAGAGGAGTCTCGAGCAATGTAGTACCCACAACATTCTTTTGAAATCCACATCTCGACTGATGATAGCCCCATCCTTATTTAAATCACAACGGATGGCTCTACCCAAAACCTATCTTTTAATTTGTGATGTTGGAGCATGCATCTTGTGGCTTTCCATCTCATTCAACATGTTATTCTTCCTTTCAACAACACAATTTTCCTTTTGGCGAATAGGGATAGCTTTGTTTCCAAGAGGTTCCGCTCTTTTCCAAAAATCTCTCGAAAACATTGCTGACATATTCAGCACCACTATTGAACTGTAGACAGTTAATTTTGTGCTAACTTTGATTCTTGACCAATGCCTTGAAGTCTTTAAATTTTTCAAAGATAGAGCTTTTGTTCTTTAGAAGAATGACCTATTCTTGAGTTGTCATCAATGACAATCAACACATACCTGTTGTGTTCTATAGTAGTGCTACTTATGTTGTATAGGTCACTATGCACTTGCTCAAGTTGACATGAAACCCTTTAGGCTTTGCCCTTCTCAAATGGTTCTTGATGATGCTTCGTGAGAACACAATTCTCACAAACACCTATAGTGAAAATTCATCGAAGTTAGACTATGAACCATTTCATGCCTATGCATCAATTGCAAACTACTCAAGATGATGTGCCTTAACCTCTCATGCCACATTTTGTTGAGATCATCAGCCTTGATAAGAAAAGCAAGGGACTTCCTCCTTCATGGTGAGGTGTGAAGCTTGTAAACTTGTACAATTTCTCTTGTTAATCATAGGAACATATAGCAATAACTCAAGAACCCTTATTGTATCCTTTTTCCACACACTTTTTAGGACAAAACTCAATCTTTTATTTCCTTATAAAACAAATGTGTAATTTAAATAGTGTTGGAGGTCAATCCACACTCTAGAAAATGCTTGACTAGCAGCTCAACTATATAGCACCTTGAGTGTTTGCTAGGAGGTCTTGGGTTGGAGTCCTAGCTAGCCCATGTTTTTCAACATTGGAATAGAGCTAGGTTATCTTGCTCACCTGTGCTTGAGGCTCTTGCATATGTGGCTTGAGGAAGGTGATGGAGGTCAATCCACTCTAAAAAGTGGTTTTATCGGTAGAGGGGTGGTAGATCAATGGTAATCATCTCTAGCTCTTGCTGGGAGGTTTGGGGGTTGAGTCCTAGCTAGTACATGCTTTTTAGTAAATAGGATGTTAATAGCAAGTCTAAAATATATTAGAAATCATTAATAATACCATTCTCCACTTGACCATCATGAAATCTCAAAACTTGTGTAGAAATGGAATACAACGTACTGCAACACAATTCCATTACCACTTAAATGTACAAAATATACAATGTGAATAACTTACAATTACAATGCATACATTGTGCACACAACATATCAGGTTCCCTGTCATAGTAGTTTGGACGACCCGACATGGCAGTTCAGATGGCCCAACAAAGCAGTTCAGATGACCTGGCACAACATTCAGATGACTTGGCAAAGCAGTTTAGACGGCCTGCAACAGCATTCAGACGGCTTGATACAACACTTCAATACCATGCCAACCTTGATACCCACGTACCATGCCAACCTTTCCTTCCATGCCAACAACACGAATGAATGAGGGAAGGGTTTTATTTATACAACTAAGAAGGTAGTTGCATCCTCCAACTTACTAACTACGTGACACCTCATCATTTTCTTAAATTACATTTGACATGCATTTAACTTATATTTACATTTCATTTCATGACTCACTTTATGACTAATGACTTATCCGTACATAACTAATACTTAACATTACACATTGTCACATACAATATTACATCACGACTTTATAACATCAAATATATCAAAACTCTTAATGTGCGTATACTTGACTTCCAACGCACTTATTCAATTTGCCTGCCTACAACTAGCATAGAGTCATTGGCAACAATGAGCTCTTTCTCCCTAACTTCTTCCATGGAAGAAACTAAATTATCATTTTTGGTTATGTGATGAGCACAACCAAAATTCACAACCCATTCTTTCATTGGGATGCTAGCATGCAAGGATTTAGAGGTCTTGCTAGAGATGGCCTTTTTCTTAACACTTGCGTTCATCAAAATTCTTGCTAAGATCCCTTAACTTCTTGTAGCACTTGGAGTTTTTTGGCTTGCCGCCATACATGCATCATTTCTTGCCTTGTGTACCCTGTTTAGAACCTTTGTTGCCTTTGTTTCCTTTTGACTTGTTGCTGCTGTTGTTTTCTGTCTTTGTTAGATTCACGCTAATTGGAGTTGAGTAGGTCTTTCCTTGGAACTCCCTTATTGTGGTTCCCTTGATAGAACTTGTCCTTACCCTCACATCTAGTGAGGTGGGCAGGCTTGCTACAACACCCTCTAACAACTGATTTTGCTTTTGAGAAAGGAGGTTATAAAATTTGTGCAAGTGACCAATGCTGTTTAGAATCCACTTCGCTTAACAAAGAGCACTAAAGGTTTGACAATTTATTGAAGAGCGAGCTCATTGAGGCCAACAGAATGCCAATGATATGACTATTTTCAAACTCAAATGCCCTGCTACATGCTACTAGCTTTTCTTGGAGTTAACTTGCTTGGCCTAAGGAATCTTTGATTCTGTTGAAGTCATTTGGAATGAGTGTGCTAATTTCCCTTGTGAGTGCGGCAGCTTGGGCAGTGTTTGGCTTGGCTAAAGTGCCCTTTATAGTCATACAGATATCTTTTGCATACACTTTGTATGAGACACAGAACCTTTGTTCTTTATTGATTTACAGAAGGATTAGTCCAACAACATGATCATTTTTCTTTCCCCAAACTGCAGACTTCTCTTTGGTGTTTCCTTTTGAGGATCAACTACGCTTCATAGACACTTGAGCAATTTTGACATATCATCAATCCATTTGTGATATTATCTTTTTCCTCCATCAAAAGCCTTAATGCAAAATCCAGAATCTATTGTTTCTAAACAAATACATAAAAAACATGTGCAAAGTGGCTGTAAAATACCACTGAGGGTAAGTGCTTGAGAAAATCTGAAAATGCCAGAAAAGGTCACTGAACACTGTTGGGAAAGGTGATTGGAAACCACTTGAAAATTGCTGGGAATGATCATTAGAATCTGTTGGAAAGTCGCTGAAAACTGCAGGAAACTACTGCCAAAAACCACTATTAAGGAACCACTGCAGAATGCAGTAGATCGAAATGATATGTAAAACAATATTCGGACATGACCACTTTTTTCCGGGTGAGGTCTTGAAGCACTTCTTTGAGTTGCAAATGAAGCTGTCCTTCTTTGGATGACTTCTTTGAGAGACATATAGTGATTTTCTGGTCTTCCAACTAATTGAATTCTCCTGCCACTGATTGGAAAATCCGATGAGTGCCAAATACTAAGGCTCTTCTGCTTTGTCTCTAATTACCATGTTTGAGAAGCATGGACTGGATAACTTTAATTCCTATTGAGCTATTGAACTTATGTGGGTTGAGTAATGACTGTGGATTAATATAAACTCCCACATATTCCTTAGCAGATAGTAGGATTGAATTGTCAATATCAACAAAAGCAAGAAATAAAAGCCGTTATTTTGTTGTGTAACTCTTTCCTTATACATATATTAATAAAAATATACTTCTTATTGCTTATCATAAAACAAATGTACACATTGCAATGTATCACAAATGGAGATGGATAGAATTCAGTTGTTAGAAGAATAACATTTTTGAGTGCTTAAATGGTGCTATATAAAATTACCATACTAATTCCGTGCATCATGTTTCTTCAACTCTTGATGTTTTCATAGATAATAACATAAATCTTGTAATGCTATACCATTCTTCCTGATATTCACTATTACTATACTCACCTTGATTTTTATTGCTGGTTTAGTTTTAAATCTCTCTCTAATTTTTGGACTATGCAAATCTCATTTTCTCATCATAGGATGAGACAGTCAACATCACCCATGTTCACAACCTAGGATGCCGAGACAGGGATGCATTTCTAGATTCCTCTTTGCATCCTCTATTCATAGTCCACCTATTCTTGAAAATGGATCTTCTAGGAAAGTTTGAGCCCCCATTTTGCCAGGCTTGCATGTTAATTTTATTACGTGTGTCCTATATAAGATGTGTATGTTCTAGATGATGCCATCAATATAGAGATATGTTCCACCTGTTTCAGGTTAGAGTTTGTATTTTTAGCTCTTTTTGCACTTTATATTCTTGTATATTTTGGAGCACTATTTATATCTTGGCCTAGGCTACTGTAATTAAGTGTAATATTTGAGTCTCATTGGCCTACTTTAGTCACCTGTGGACACTAATGTAATTTTATCCTTTTTTTCTTTCTTCGAAGCTTAAACTTTGTATAACACCAGTTTTTGTTTTGCAGTGCTCCATCATCATTTGAACGCAGATTCAAAATTGCACATCCATTATTGTATAAACAACTTAAAGAAGATTCTCCTAAAAAGGTGCCTGTCCAACACTTCCATTTATATTTCAAGGAAAATGCTTGTGGGTTGATCCTAATATGTTTTCATGTGAAAATATTATTGAGATTTTCAGAAAAAAAATGCAAGAGTTTTGCATGTCTTATAAGTAGTGAATTATGTGTCAAAGTTAAACCATGAATTCAAAGGCACTGATCATTACTTTGGACAATCTTAACTTTTTATTTAATTCTGCATGTAAAACATGGTAGAAAATATGTAACCTTCCTGTTCAATGGCCAACAGGCTAGATGGTGTTGAGTTCAACTCTCGCTTGTGACGGGAGATGAGCAAACTGCTAACAATATGCGAGGCTAGGATTCTAAACTTGTATTTGGTTCTCGTGTTACATGGGTGTGTAGGTGTGAAGTTAGGTAAGGTGCAGATATAGAGCACATATTGCAGACCCACAAAACATAGGTTGGCTGATGTGAGAGTGTGGCTGTGTATTATAACAAAATTAAAGAAATATATGCCTATGCCATAATCCATACATCAAAAGTTACATATCTGTGGATTAAAAAGGTTTAAAATCAAGATTAATTTTTTTTTTCTTGGTTTTCTATTTTAAATTTTAATGATTGTGGTTTATTTTTATTTCTTTTGTTTTTCTTTGAAACCCACACTGTGGGGGTTATAGGAAGGTTGGGTGCATGACAAAAGAGGCCATTCATTTCTCGAATGCTCATGTTGTGTCTCTAGTGCACTTGAGACATCCATAGTGGTTTGCTTAAATGGGCTTCAATTTTTTACCAGCATTCGTCATATTTTACTAGATGCTCTTTTTAAGCAGGGAGGCCACGCTATTGCATATCATTTAGAAACTCTTTTTACAATCTAACAGCACTATGCCACACGTGACAGAATTCTATGTTTTGGTTCAAGCACTCAAGCAATGGAGATACATTCTTTGTAAGGAAATGATTCTTCGGTCCTTTATGTTTTTGAACATACTTCCAAGTTTATCATATTCTTAACACTGGATTTGTTGTATATGAAGATTGGGATTCACTTTCTTCCTTAGATCCATATTGTGGGTCAATTCTTACCTCCTTACAACAACCTAGAGGGATGAATCAAACTCTATTTCTTGATTATACATAAAGAGATGGTTTGTTGTCCAAGTTTAAATAACTTTGTTTAGCAATTGGTTCATCATGCCTCACACTTTTCAAAGAGGCATATTCCTCCTCATCTAGTCATCATTTTGGCACATTGAAGACTTTTTTTTTTTGAATTTACATGGTGGAATCGGTAGCCACCACGAATTCGAGCAGGCTTTCCAGCTTTTATGGCCGCCACAGTATTTTGCGTTGTCCGCTCCGGAAGCCGCCACACAGATCTTCACGCAGTCCGCTCCTATAACCACCATGCCACAATCATTTTAAACCTTTTACGTCGCTGAAAGCACCAGGAAAGGGACAAGCATTCAGTCCGACGAGGCCTGAGATTTGATCTTGTTGACAATTATGTCACATTTTGTCCAAGGGGTAAAATTTTGAGATATCACTTGTTTTTATGTTTGAATTCTCCTTCTCCGTATTTAGTTTTCTTCGCTCTTTTGGCATTTCCATGGCGCTCCGACGCAACAAGTACCCGCCTTCTTCTCGCCTTCATGATCATTTCAGGTGCAGAGGCCGCTTCGCCAGCAAAAGAAGGCAAAAGGGGACAACTTCGCTCAAAAAGGGGGTTAATAGGCAGCTTTGCTGAGAAAATAGGCAAAAATTCCACTTCGGGCTTGAAAATCGGCTAAGGCATGAGGAGTAGTTCGGCCAAAGTCCCCGGCAAACTGCAGGTTTGGGTCATAAAACTGCCGAACCACAACTTCGGCTCCAACTCTAGCGAACCTCCCCGTCCCGGTAACGAAAAAAGTCTAAGGCAACTTGGCCTCACTTCGCCCAGAAAGTTGCCGAAGTTGCACTTCGGCCAATGTTTTCAGCGAACCATCTCCAGCGGAGTGCCAGTTCGGACTTAGACTTGGCGAAGCATGCACTTCGGGCAGCAAGGTGGCCGAACTTCCGCTTCAGGGCCCATTTCCGACGAAGCAACCATCCATAGCGAAGTGCCAGTTTGGTCAAACAGTTCTTCAAGGCAAAAGAGTTAGGGTCTTCTTCGCTCCTCAACACTGCGAACTGTCAGTTCGGCCCAAAACTCTAGCGAACCTCCCCTTCGGGTTCAATCTCGGCGAATCGCGCCCAGCGAAGCTTGTTTTAAACTCAACAAACTGATGCGGTCAAGATCTAGTCTCCTTCTCCCAGCCTCAGCAAACTGTCAGTTCAGCCAAAATTCCCAGCAAAGCTGTACTTCGAGTGCATTTTTGGCGAACTTTTATCCTAGGCACGATTGAAGCCAAAACATCAGCGAAGTGTCCCCTTAGCGTCTTTTGACACCGGTGCTACTTTTGAGGGGCACGCGTCCATAGGAAAAGTGGCTGGGGTATAAATCCAAGGCGTCTTCATGGCGCACAAGCGCAAATATTCCGGCCATCCCATCAGAGCTAAAATAAGGGATCCCCTCACCAACTGTAGTAATGAGACAAGAGGTCTCAGCTACAAAATTCATCAGGGGTCAGATCTCATAATGGCTGATACAAGCTCCCAGCAGCAAATTTCAAGTGCACCATGCCTGCGCACTTTAGAGGTCAAATCCCAGCTACCCCAGCGACCTTGTGTGCTTTGTCATTAATGTTTCAGACGTGAGGCCCTCTATAAAAACCCACGCATTGTAATGAAAAAGGGGGGGAAAATATTGCTAGAAAACTACTGTATTCAAACTTTTGCATCAATACTAAGAATTCTTGGCTCTGACTCTGTATCTTCTTTGTATGACGCCTTTGGCAAGCATTTCTGCTAATTTCATTTATTTTTCTGATTGCTGTAATTCTGTTATCTGGATTTAAGCATTGGAAGATAAGTGAACCTGAAATTTTTCCAAAGGATACATAGGGAAGTAAGCGCAGTGTTAGTTTCTTTTTCATTCTCTGTGTTGATAGCTGCTGGTTTAGATATAGATAAGTAATTGTGCTGCTTGTTCTTCCCACTGTTACTGCTATGCAATTTACATTTCTTTCTGCAATTTCCTAATCTCTTTCCAGTTCCCTAATCTAAAACCCCAAGTAGTGTAGTATAGGAGCCGACCTTCTCCGGAGATTGGCACGGAAGGCATCTCTTCCTTCCTGCCTTTCAGTCTGTTGGACGGGTCTAGGGCGCATAGATAGACCAAATCCTTTCCCAATGGCAGATTCGTAACCAAAAGAACCTTGGACCTCTGCCCCCCTTACGAGGTTTGGTCGAACCAATTGGTCTGCACCTCGGACCTACATTGAAGTCTTTGAAGAGATATTTCTATCGAATTTGTACATGGAAACGTGTGGGAGATTTTATTAGAAGATGTCAATTATGCAGTTAATGCTAGGAAAGGATTTGGTGAGAAATAGGAAAGGACTTCATGGGTATTCTAAGAAAGGAGTTAATGCTAGGTATTGTTGGGAAATCACTTCTCTTGATGCAATTTTCATGCTTAAATTTTAATGATCAGAAAACACCTTTTTTGAAGATGAAGATATGATTGAAGTTTGTTGCATACAATGTCCCACTAGAGATATGAATATTCATGAAAAGTAAATATCATAGTAGAGAAACTTGTGCTCGCCGTGGACTCAGCAAGGCCAATTTGTGACTTGGACTGAGACTTGGCAAAATAACTTGGAAGAAATCGCCTCCAAAACAAAAACAAAAACAAAAACACACGATGAAAATGCAAATTTTCATTGAAAAAAAATATATTTTCATGCATGCAACAATTAACTAACATTATACACATCCAAAATTTAATAGAACACAATAATGTTAATTCTGTGTATAACTGATTTAAATTTTTAATAGAACACAGGTATCATATAATAGAACCAGTTTTCCACCGGGACAGACATGGGCTCTCCCTCTAGGTTCGACTTTCCTATGAAATGGCTAATCTTATCATCAACACTAATCATGTTAGTCAATTACATAGATGGGATGATATCTCTTATTGATGCCTGGATTTCAAATCAGAAGCATGACAACCTGTTTTACTTTTGCAGTTGCTTCTAACATTAGTTTCTTCATCATCAAATTAACTAGCCCTAGGCCTTCTTACTGTTTGTTCAAAGCTTATATATCTCAAGACACTAGGGGTAATTTTCTTCTGTCCCCAGCCTTACTCCAAGGCTAATTCAAAGGTTCCTTCCATGCCTGTAATAATCTGCACCACTCAGCTTGCTACCAAGGTCCATGCTAGTATAGTAAGTTTTACTTGCAAGCAAGATTTCCTTGTTATAATACCATTACTACGTATATTTGTAGAGGTGTTATTGCCAAGGGTTCTCTACATAGTACCAAATGAAATTCACTTTCCATTTAGGATTGATCCAACCCAATAGGCATTATACATGGGACTTTGTCCTGCTTTCATCAGTTTGCTAGTGTTGGAATTGTGGTCTCAATCCCTGACTTCACTGCTGTCACATTCTCATCTACCTGTTGAATATTTAGGTATGTGACCTGATCATGAGGATGTTAAGCCCAATAAGCATATTCTGTAAAATATTCTTTGTTGAAGTAATTTTCACCTGCATTGTGGGAGTGCTTTATGGTAAGTGGTTGAGGAGTACTCATTGGGTTAATATTAGGAAATTCATTTTCTGTAATTATATCCTAAGGACAAAGAAAATGCAATGAACTGTGGACAATGCTCAATGCTGCAGGCTCGGAGAAAATCTGGTCACTATTAGATTCTTGAAATCTGGAAAAGATGTGTTTAAGGATGCAAATGTGTGTTTCTTGTGGTTGCCTTCACCTCCTCTCAGCTTTGTCATGGTAAACAACAAAAATGAAGCCCCTCCCCAAAAAAGAAAAACTTCTATTCCTGTTTCTGCACAAAGTTCACTGCAACTGAGTTTTCTCAGGACTAGTGAGTCTGGCAAGTTTTTCCCAATATCAGGTTTTTAAAAAATCACCAAGTCCAGAAAAACTCACAAGTTGATTTAAAAAAAATCTTTTCGACCAACTTGCTTGGGCCTGTCTGAAAAACTCACCGAGTTTTGTAACTATGGTAAATATAATTTATTTTGGGTCCTCTGTGTGTATGTGTGTGTGTATTCCACAAAATTTATGGGGTAGAAACTGTGCAAGATAGTGGGAGACATTTCCGAGATGATGAGACACATCACCAAGACAGTTCCCAAAGCCTAGGACATGCCACCATGGAATGAATGTGTTTATACATTTGTCCAAGCCCAAAATGCTACTTTGTGAGTTAGAGGTAAAGCCTGCATTTTAAGTCTTGGCGTAGTAACTGTTGGTTACGAATCTGCCACTAGGATAGGATTTAGTGTAATGCTCCCTAGATTCGCCCAGCAGATTGAAAGGCCGGAAGGAAGGAATGCCTTCCGTGCCAATCTCCGGAGGAGGCCGACTTCCTATGTTTTCTCAATTGTTTATAAGCTTAGAGTGCAGGAAAGAAATTAGAAATACAGAAAGAGATGTAAATGTGTTTGTTATGGGTGGGGAGGATAAGCAGCACAACAACAACCAATCACCACTACTAACAGCAATTAACCACAAAATACTTTGCAGAAACTATCAATGCCATTCATCCTATGTATCCTCTACCTTTGCATTCCAGGAATACTTAACTATTAAATACCGATATCCAGAAAGCAGAATAACAGTAAGCAATAACATAAGCAACATGAGGCAAAAATGCTAAGTAAAGGCAGCATACAAGATGAGAACAGTCAATAGAGCCAAGTGTATTTTATATTTAGAAGCAAAAGCACAGCTACAGTGGTTCCCTAGCAATATATCCCCCTTCCACCCTTTTACAATGATATTGCCGAGCTATTTATAGCGTAAATTTCCCCCCATTACATCGTTGGGCACAGGATCCCAGACCTGACAATAACTGAAAAAGCTGACAAATTTGACAAAAGCGGCAAAAAGCAGCTGATGTTGACCTCTGCTAGTATGGAATGTGCTTGCGGTAAGGTCCACCTGAAATATTGGCAGCTACGTGGCGGTGTGGGGATGATGCTTCGAGTCAGCTTGACTGAGGGCAGCTTAAGTACAATAATTCGGTTCACGCTCGCACACCTCCCGTCACATCTCCGACTCGAATCCCGAGGCTGGACACCTGTCAGAATCTGATAAGGGGAAAAATCTGCCTTAAGAGCTCGTATTTCCTTTCTTGCCCGACTTCGCCCAGAATTGGAGCGCAACTAGGCAGCGCAAGGAGGGAAGTAGCACAGTTGGGGAGGCCTCCATGCCTTAGAAAATTCTTGGGCTGGCTTCAACATTCTGTGCCTGAGTGGGCGTAAGTGGGCGAACCCCGACTTCGCTGCGAAGTTGGGTTGCGCACCCAACACTTAGCCGCTTCTTCAGATGAATCGCCCAACTGTGCATGAACTTGAGGGCGCAGCCCGACTTCACTGCGAAGTCGGGTTGCGCACCCAACACTTAGAATTTTTTAGGGCTCCACTGATGCCCAGGTGCGCACAGAACTGAGAGCGCACCCCGACTTCGCTGCGAAGTCGGGGTTCGCTCTATACTTAGAAAAACTGGGTTCAGCTCTCCGCACGTTGGTGAAGTCGGGGTTCGCTCTATACTTAGAAAAACTGGGTTCAGATCTCCGCACGTTGGCTCCCCAAGTGCGCTCAAGATCAAGGGCGCAGCCCGACTTCGCTGCGAAGTCGGGTTGCGCAATACCAATACTTAGTCAAATTTAGGGCTTTTTGCCCTCTTGGAGAAATTGTCAGAAGAAGGAGAAGGGGGGGAATAAGAGAATGAAATTGATGGTAGGGAAGAAAGGGGGTAGTGGAGAAAGGGAGAGAAGGAAGAGGGAAGGGAGAGCAGCATCCTTACAAAAAAAACTGAAGACATGGCACCCCGTGCAAAATGTGGCAACAGTAACCATGCCTAACTGATGATAGAGGCGAGTTTTTAGGCCTTAGTCACTTTCCTAATGGGCACATTACTTTAAATTTTTACATGTTTGGGTTTCAATGCTGTCACAAGGTTTTGGGTAAGGAAGGGCTTGTTATAAATATTCTTTTTATCTTGTATTTAACTAATTTATTGTTCTTTCATGATAGCATTAACCCTTACTACCGCACTCCATCATACGATCTGAAGAAATTTTATATTTATGCAACAACAGAAATTGTAACAAGACTTGCCCATACAATAATGCTTAAATGATAGAACTAGAATCCAAGTCACACAATATAATTTGACATATAAAAGACATCAGGCAGAATTTCACATTCAGCCTTACATGGTTGATCCTTGAAGTGGACATGGTTGATCCTTGGAGTGGACAACCTTATCCCAAATAGGGTCACCAAACCATAGCTCGCCTCTTCGTCATGCTCCGCATATGAGGCCACAAAACTCATCCACACAACCTTCCCATTCTTTTAACTAGGTATATATCATGGGTCTTCACACTAGTCTAGCAGTAGTGAAATCCCATCCTTTAACATGCACATGTCCATGGCCATGGGATTATATAACATGACATAAAATCTGGGAGGTCCCCTCTCATCTCCATATAACTTCCTTATGACTCAACACTTTGTGGGGGAAACAGTGGGCGAGGGGGATAGTTATAAGGACAAATGGAAGTGACTAGCCCCATCCCTCCATGATGGATTGGGGTGGCTAGATATGGCCATGCACTACCCAACCCATTTTGATACCCTCTATAGAGAAAGTAGGACACCGAATGGAGGTGTGAGGCCTTGGCAAAGGATCCATCCCTTTCTGCCAAATTTGTGGCCTGCTGCTGAATTTGGAGTGACCCCCTCCTTCAAAATTTAGCTAGGACCATCTAATCATTAAACAAGGCTCACCCCATAACAATAGAAATTTGCATCACTTAGGGACATTGTCTATCTCATCTTCCATTGATAATTGCATAAATAGAACGTAGAACATAGCAGAAGCCACTATTACAAATAGCAGGATACTTTCTCATAATGCACTTCCATTTATATTTCTAGCAGTAATTATATCAGAGCACAAGGCATGTATACCATAACAAAACTTTTCACAACAATATGCATGCATGCAAGATGCTAAATCATAGGGCAATTTTTCCTTTTGACCCTTAACCTCAATTTACCATTCAACTTTAAATAATACCTTAACCATTCAACTTTAAATAATACCTTAAGGTTGAACATATAAAGGTACACAATGTTAAGTAAACTACCTTAAGATAATATTTCATACCCTAACCAAGCATAAGATCCATGCAACAAAAATTCATGTATAAAATTAAGTAATGCATAATCAAAACCCTCATTAAATTCCTCTTTCCCTTTTCATGCATAAAATAGAGGTAAAATCAAAACCCTCATTAAATTTCTCTCTACTTTTTCATGTATAAAACCCTTATTTTTCCCTTTCCTTTTTCATGTATAAATTAAACAGATGCAGAATTAAAACCCTTATGAAATTCTTCTTTCCTTTTTCATGCATAAAATAAATAGAAGGTTAATTGAAATCTTCATTAAATTTCCTTTTTTTATTTAATTACCCAACACTGAGCCATGGGACTTATTGCAAAATTTTTCCTAAGTTCTACTCAGAAATTATCATCTAATTTATACACAAATTCCTTACTTGAATACATAAAAGAGAAGGGTTCACCTGGAAATGCATTCCTAGAATGGGAGATTGCCTTCTTGTTGCCCTTCTTTCCAAATTGGTAAGAATGAGTCTCATTTTAGCCTATACAGGGTTCTTCTAAACTAAAAAGGAGAGGGGGAACTTATTTGCTTCTACATATTACATTTAAATTAATCTGAAGTTTCCACTTTGAGTAGATTCTTCATATGACAACTTTATTAAATTCAAACTAATAAGCTTCTACTACAACACAAGCAGCTCTTAAGTTCACATTAAATATGTAATTAAAAAAAAAGAAAAAGAAATGGAAGAAAAAAGAAAGAACATTAACAAGGTCCCTACTTCAATGGTTAACCCTGCAAAGCACGATGTAAATTATATACAGTATTTTTTATCACAAAATGCACAATTTAATGGTCTTGAATAATATCCAATTTAAAACCATACCAAAATCATTACCCATTAATGAAATGTAAAATTCATGTATCAATAGTATTTGGCTAATATCTAATGCAAATCCATATCCGCCATAAAGGTTTAAATATGTCTATATCCATAACCTAGGAGGTACATCCATCCAACTGTCCAAGTTTAATTCATTAAGGAATGAAATATAAACGCTCACATTAAATCTATGTTTCTCACTTCATGTACTTATTAATCAAGGATGATTTTGACATCAGGTCACAAGGTAAATTTATAAATCAAGAATGGATTCAACCCAATATCTTGTTTCAGAAATCAAATATCTTTAATCTTCATACTAGACATGTCTTAGCCATAATAAGGGTACATTCACTGCAACCTAGCTCTACCTATTCCCTGTATTATTATTGCCTTCAGAAAGGGTTTAAGTTCTTGTATATTTATTTCTTATGTTCATGCTTTGAAAGGTTGATTACCAGAGACAAATTTATATATCAACAACATATCCATCAAGGTCTATCAGAACTACAACTATCGAGGATCTCCAAATGGCTCTAATTAATTCATCTTGACAAGCGTTCAATGTAATTCAGCAAGGTCACACACATCCTTTCTTATCAAGCAATGTATCTTATAAGTATGTGTGATCTATTTATGGAAGGAATTAGAAGATGGGTTTAAGGTAGGGCCAAAACTAAGGCATGACAATGATTCATACTTACCTAGGATTACTGTAGGTAGACAAATTGATATGTCTGCATCTAGTGAATAAGTTTTGGATGTTCTGTGTTATTTTCAGTGTTCCATGGGGACGCGTCCCCCCGTTTCCCGCGTCCCCCAGGACGGGGGGACGGCAAGGGGGACGTTTCCCCCCGTCCCCCTTTTTGGGGGACGGCTGAGGCCTGTGGCCTCCCGTCCCCGGGACGTCCCCCTTTTTGGGGCGTCCCTGGGGACGCCCAGCCGTCCCCGAGGACGGCTGGGCCCCATGGGGACGCTCGGGCCGTCCCCAGGGACGGCTGGGCCCCATGGGGGACGCTCGGGCCGTCCCTAGGGACGGTCTGGGCGTCCCCCATGGGGCCCAACCGTCCCCCACGGCTGGGCGTCCCCACCAAAGGGGAAAACCAAAAAAAAAAAAAAATTTACTTTTAAAAAGGTAAGGGGTGGGACCCATTTTGAGTCTCACCCCCCCCCCAAAACCCTAAACCTAAAAGTATGTTATATAAAGTGAAAACAAAAAAACACTTACACTCATCTTTCATTTTTCAAGAGAGAAGAAGAAAAAGAGAGTTGGAGAGCAAAAGGAAAAAGCAGCAGTAGGCAGCAAGGGCAACAAGGGCAGCATAGCAGCAGCAGTAGGCAGCAAAGGCAGCAAGGGCAGCATAGCAGCAGCAGTAGGCAGCAAGGGCAGCAAGGGCAGCAGCAGTAGGCAGCAAACAACAGCAGAAAAAATAACAGCAACAGCACTAGGTTTTCAAACTTTTTTTACCTCTTCCAAGCTGTTAGTGTTTTCAAATTGAAATTTTATATTTTAATTTCAACACAAAACATGGCCAGCAGTGCATCAGGTTCTTTTGAGGTTGATTTGGAGGAGGGAAACCAAACTGAAAATCTAAACATAAACATGAATACTGCTGCTGTTAGGGATTCATCCTCTACCATCCAACCCCAAACTTCCAAAGGGGATAGCACTGCTTCTCAACCTAGTTTTGACTGCCCATCTTTGTTACTTAAAGAATATGCCAGGGGTCCATTTAATATAAAAAAACCACTGCTGCAATTTGTAACTAACTGTGACCAAGGGAAAAAAATTTTGGGGGCTCAAGAACATGGCTGTGTAATTTTTGCAAAACTTCATTTAAGGGCAGCTATACTAGGGTTGAGTCTCATCTCACGGATAAGGCAGGAACAGGGGTTAGGGCTTGCCAAAAAATGACCCGGGCACAAGTTAATGAAGTCCATAAGATTGTGCAAGAGTCTAGATTTAAAAATTCTGGTTTGTCTTTACCTACAGGCAGCCCATCATTTAGAGAGGACATTGGGGCCTCCTCAGAACAGCCACAAGAATTAACCCAAACATCCAGTATGCCACCGCTGCCCTCAAAGAAAAGGGGAACTGTAAATGAAATGTTTAATGTGCAAGGAAGAGAATCAGCAGATGATGCTATAGCAAAATTATTTTTTGCACATGGGCTGCCTTTCCATATTGCACGCTCCCCCTACTTCAAGGACGCAGTAAGAGAAATAGCCAAGGCAGGGACTTCATATCTACCGCCTGGAGAAACTAGGCTGCGTACCTCTCTTTTAGACAAACACTATTCCAAATGCAGTGTGGTTATGGAGCAGATGAGGAACACATGGTTGACTCATGGATGTTCTATCATCATGGATGGGTGGACTGACATTCGTCAACGTCCACTCATCAATATCATTGTCACATGTAAAGCGGGTCCCTATTTTCTCAAAGCCATTGATTGCACGGGAAAAAAAAGGATGCTTGAGTTCCAGTTCCTTCAGTTGAAGGAGGCTATTGAGGAGGTTGGAGCCTCCAATGTTGTACAGGTAATCAATTCGATAATTTCTGTTTTACTTTTAAGTTTTAAGTTTTTCAGATTTTTTTATGAAAATCAAAATCTTTAAATTTTAAAATTACAAATCTAGATTCTAAATGGCTGTTAAAAACTTAAATGAGACCATTTTAATTTTTTGTTGTACACTACAAGTAGTTACAGATGCAGCCCCTGTTTGCCAACGTGCAGGCAAAATGATAGAACAAGAATATAAACATATTTTTTGGACCCCGTGTTGTGTTCATGCATTGAACAATGCATTGAAGGACATTGGGAGGATAGATTGGGTGAAGGAGATGGTTGCACAAGCCAGAGATATGCAAATGTTCATTTGCAACCATCACACTTCGTTAGCCCTCTTTCGGTCCTTCTCAAAGAAGGAGTTCATCAAACCGGGAGACACTAGATACGCCACCTACTTCATTTTATTGGAGAGGATGATTGAGGTGCAAGATGCTCTACAATCCATGGTAGTATGCACGGAGTGGAAGAGGTGGCCGGAATCAAGGACAGAGGAGGGCAAAAAAATTAGAGACAAAACATTGGATGATAGTTGGTGGTCTCAAGCCAAGTAAGAAACCAAAATGTCATTTATGATTTTTCAATTTTCATTGTTTGTTTCAAATTGGAGTGCTCATATGACAATGTGACATATAAGTTTCTAAATTTTGTTTTTGATTTCTTGTAGGTATATTGTGTCTTTTGTTGCCCCTATTGTTGTTGTCATCAGATATGCTGACACAGATGCTCCTAGTCTAGGAGAAATATATGAGACTTTTGACAGCATGTTGGGGGAGATTAAAAAAGTCATTTCTGCTAGAGATCCATCCCTATTATTCTATGAGGCCTACATCAGGCCTATTATACAAAGGAGGTGGGATAGGATGAACACCCCCCTTCATATGGCAGCATATTCAGTAAACCCAAAGTGGTATGAGCCTAGGCCTGGGAGAGTGTCTCCCCATGAGGATCCAGAGGTGAGAGAAGGGTTTTTGGAGGCCATTAGAAAGATATATGCGAGGGAGGAGAGCTCAAATATTAGAGATGAGTGGCTCAAATTTGCTAATCTCGAGGGCCCTCGCTTCAGCCACCCAGAGTGTAGGGAGGATAGGGCTACCATTGCCCAAAGAAATCCCATTGGATGGTGGCAGCTATATGGGGACAACACACCTAACTTGAAATATTTTGCAATTAGGGTTCTTTCACAGGTTGCTAGTTCCTCTGCTGCTGAGAGGAATTGGTCTACATACAACTTTATCCACAATGTGAGGAGGAATAGGCTTACCTCTCGCAGAGCGGAGAAGCTAGTTGCAGTGCATAGCTCTCTTCGTCTTCGTGAGAGAGTTAAGCCGGAGTACAAGCAATCTCCAGCTACACGATGGGATGTTGATCCAGAGGATGCAGGACAGATTGATGAGGATGAGAGTCATGAGGGGTTGGTTGGAGTTTCATTGGAGGATCTTCACTTAGATGATGAGGGCAGCTCATCAAATAGTGATACAGATTTTGATAGTGATAGCCCAACAGAAGTTCCATAGGAGTTCTATTACATTGTATACTCTTTTAGTTTTGAGTCTTTTTGTTGTAAATGAGCATTGATACTATGACTATTTCAGATTTCTTATTGCTGTCATATTTGAACAGTTAGTGACTGAAAATTTTTAAACATGACAGTCTTTGTTTGAACATTGGTGGCTGAAAAAATGATGACTGTTATTACTTAAAATGATGACTGTTTGAACATTGTTTGCACTTGATATCCTTGGCTGAACCTTCAAGTTATAGTTGTTGA
Source organism: Wollemia nobilis (assembly GCA_028583015.1). Taxonomy (NCBI): domain Eukaryota; kingdom Viridiplantae; phylum Streptophyta; class Pinopsida; order Araucariales; family Araucariaceae; genus Wollemia; species Wollemia nobilis. The sequence continues at coordinate 14,195,100 of JAQPPZ010001844.1, forward strand.
ACTTGAAACAATTAAATGGCTGCAAATTAGTAACTAATATGAACATGAAAATGTTAAATGACTCAATTATGGCTGCACTTATGTGTTAGTAACTAATCTGAATATGAATGGCTGCACTTACATAATTGATTAGTAATATGAAATATCATTTTTGTTGGGTGTAGAATTTTGAATGTGTAGATTATTCTAAATTTCTAAAAAAATTTCATTTTTTATAGTATTATACCAGCCGTCCCCCAGCCGTCCCCAAGCCGTCCCCTAAAATCGTCCCCGCCGTCCCCCGAAACCCGTCCCCCCGTCCCCCAGGCTCGTGGAACCTTGGTTATTTTGTAGTTTTATGCAAAATGTTTGACGAAATGTGCGTACATATATTTAATAATGTTATAAAGTGGCAATGTAATATTGTACTTAATAATGTAAGGTTATGTCATGTATGTCGGTAAAGTCATGAGTCATAAGTTAGTTTGTCCTTTAGTGGGAAATGTTATGTAAATGCATATGAAATGTGATTTATGGAAATGATGAGGTGTCAAATAGTTCGAGAGTGCAACTAATTTCTAGTTGTATAAATAAGACCCTCCCCTGATTCATTCAGGGATTGATAGATGGGCATAGGTACGGGTGAGAGAAGTTTTTTTTGTATTTGCGGATGGTATGATGCAGTCATGAAGAGTATTCTGCACAGGGTTTGCAGACTGTATATGAAATCCTGTAACTGTAAATACCATTGTTAATACAAATCTGCTCATGTTTATTTATCACCTATTATTGCTATTTTCTGTGTATTGTTATTGCTAATGGCTGCAGATCTGTAGATTTATTTAAGTAGAAATGGAATTGTGTGTAAGTATGTTAAATTTCATTTCTACAATTACCTTCAGTGGAATTTGAACAATTTAAGCATTTAGTTCAAGAGTTATTTTATGATTTTCTATATTTAAGCTTGATTTGTAACATGAAATGCATTGAAGTCAAACATGCCCATACTTATTGACAACAAACAACTGATTCTCTTAGTGTGCAAGTTTTTGATATTTCTTACACTTAAGAAAGTGGTCATTGATAATATAAAACTGAAATAGATAGTGGTAGTCATTATTCTGGTTATTTTACTTGTACTGCCTGCATGCACAGGTGGGTTGGAGGGATGTGATGCATTGGATGTGGCCACTTTTCACAGAGCGCTGGGCTTCATGGAGGAAAGATAGTTTGCATCTTAGCCCATGTCCATTAGCGGTTTGCTCAAAGACTCCATTGTTAGGAAACTTTAAATAGTCCAAACAAATTAGATCTTTTAAATTGAGTGTGTTTGTCTGCTATTGGATGGTTTGTCATTTATAAACGGTATTGGTTCTGTGCATACTTTTGTCATTGGTTATTGTATGTTATATTTTATTCTTTGACATTTTTAATAGTGTATATTTGATTTACAACAATGCAGGATCCAGTAACAGGACTTCCTGTATCACATTGTTGGCCAAAGTCTCCATTGCTTTTGTAAGTGGTTATAGATGGATGCTATTTGGTAGGGTACTGATAATGAACTGCAAATTATTTGATTCATATAAAATCCTTTCTTTATTATTTAACTTTTTATAGTTCATTGTGCGCACAAGTTATAATGGTGGCTGTTGCCTTATTCTTTTTGAAGACGGCTTTGTATGTGATTAAGTTACAAAAATACTATCAATACAGGGATTTACTTGAAGGAATTATGCCTAATATTCTATTGACCCTTGGCACAAAGAGAATGTCTTCCCAAGTCCTCCTCTCGCCATGGTCTCTCTCTTAACGCATATACTTTGTATGGTGATGGTATGCTAGCATACAACACTAATACACCAAGGGAATACACCAAGCAAGAACAAAGATAAACAATGATAAAAGTGATAGCACAACCAAAATGATATGATGGAAATAGAAGTGGTTTTATTACATGAACAAGGATAAACAATGGTACAAGTAATACCACAAGGATTGCACAATGAAAACAAATATTTTATTACCATTACAAAGTAGAAACAGAGTACATAAGCTGCTCACTGGACTGCCTTTAGTGAGTGAATTTAGTCCCCCTCTTGAGCTTCCACCCTCTCTGCACTCACCCAGCAAGTTTACCCCACACTCTCACTTTAACACACATGCTCCCTTTAGCCAGCCAGACCTGCTAGCCCTCATAACTTATGTACTCGAGGTCGTAAATGCTCAATTTGCCTCCTATGGGGAAGCTCTTCCATATTTATAGGCTTATTGAAGCTAGATATTACATAGGTGGAGAACTCTAGATGGACACATGGCAACATTTTCTAGAGATCTCCTCATGTACTCTTCCCATAATATCAAGATATTCTACGTATCTTTACCATTTTCTCTTGGAATCTTCTTATGATAATTTATGATTGCATTACATATTCAAAATATAACATGCTTCTAGAGTTCCTCCTCTCGGACTTTTCCTGTGACTTCCCATCATAATTTACAATTACTCGAGATACTCAAAATATCATATGCTTCTAGAGATTCTCCACTTGTACTCTTCTCATGATATTACATAATACTTCCAAAAGTACTTTGAACTATTTTAGAAGTTCTAGATAATTATCAAAGATATTATTGATATCATATCTCAACATACTTTACAAAAACAATTTACCATGATAGAGATACTTTAACTTCTAATATTTACTTTTACATTTTACCAAGGGCTGCCCCAATCGTCACATTCTTATTGTCTCTCGTCCGTACCATGTTCTATCACTACTGTTATTTTGTAACAGTCGTTGCAATCTTCCATACAGATATTGTGCTGCAATCATCTCAAGCAAGTTATCAAGCTGTAATCTTCTCCAACAAACTATCTAATATTTCTTATGCTATTATACGTACAAATAACACAACAGATCTTTGTGTTTACATCTCTCCCATTCCTAAGTTCTACTCTGTCCTCAGAGTAGGCCTCTCTACTTTTGGAGGATAGAACTGTTGGCATTTTTGCCACATTATTTTTTGATAAACTTTGGCCTAAGTATGGAGCTTTAAGGCGGCAAGGAGCATGCAGAGGTGTTAGGTTTTCGCGGGCCATAAACGGGGGCGATAAAATGGATGAAATGAGCTTTGGATATTTTATCATTGCAGATCTTTTCGCTAGCTTTCCGACGATATATTATAATAGGCGATCGGGTCAGCGGATCAAAAGTTATGGCCCCGGGAAGCAGGACCAAGAAGCTCAATTTCGGGCCAAAAAATATTCTAAGTGTCGGGCCCCGCCCGACTACGCTCATCCTCCCGACTGCGCTCACCCGCCCGACTGTGCTATTAATTTTGTGCGCACTTGGGGAGCTGATGTGTGGAGCTGAGCCCAAAATTTTACTAAGTGTTGCCGCAACCTGACTTCGCAGCGAGGTGTGCGAGCGTGAACTGACTTATTGTACCTCAACTGCCCTCAGTCAAGCTGACTCGAAGCATCATCCACCGCACTGCCACATAACTGCTAATTTTTCAGGTGGACCTTGCTGCAAGTACGTTCCATGCCGGCAGAGGTCAACATCAGCCGCTTTTGTCAGCTTTGTCAGCTTTTGTCAGGGTCTGGGATCCTGTGCCCAATGTTGTAATGGGGGGAAAATTTGCGCTATAAATAGCAGCCTCATTTCCTTGTACAAAGGTGGAGGGGGAACATATTGCTAGAGGACTTTGCTGTGACGGATCACCTTCAAATTAATTCAAAGCATCCTTGGCTCTGCTTCTTGTCTCTGTCTTCTATGCTGCCTTCTGCTAGTATTTCTGCTTCATGTCCATTTATATTTACTGTCTGTTTGAATTCTGAATCCTGGATTTGAGCATTGGTGATTATTTGGATCTGGAATACAAAACAGAAGGATACATAGGATAGAATCGCAATTGCAATTTCTGTTACATGCTTTGTTTTAATTGTTGTTGGTTCGGATGCAAATTTGCGATCGTGCTGCTTGTTCTCCCCCCACCCGAAACGCATGATATTTACATCTCTTTCCTGTTCCCTTATCTTTTTCAATCTCTTTCCAGTTCCCTTTGCCCCTTTTTTTAATCTCTTTCCTGTACTCTTATCTAAAACCCCCCCAAGTAGGTTAGGAAAGGAGCCGGCCTTCTCCGGAGATCGGCACGGGGGACATCCCTTCCTCCCGGCCTTTAAATGTTGGTCGGCGGGTCTAGGGCGCATTGACACACCAAGTCCTTCCCAGGTGGCGTATCCGTGACCAACAAGAACAACTTCAACTTATCATGATTAACCCATTTCCTAATGGGCGTTCTGTCCAACTCATTTATCCTCTATGTATCATTGTCGTGTATTGCTACTATGTGACAAGGTCCCATCCAAGTTGGCATTAAATTGTTGTGTTGTCTCTTCTTGTGACAAATGTCATACAACCTTGGCAAATCATTAACATTGAAGGGGGTTCACTTGAGCTTTTTATCCCAATGTTCTTTTATTTCATCATCTTCTTGTCAATGTGGTCTTGCATCACCTGTCGCATTTCGTCCAACTGGTGCAAATATACCATATGGTCATACACAAATTCCCTCTTGTTCATCTTGGCCCTTCTCATCATCTGCATGGTGGGCACATTGCACTCGATAAGAAGAACATGATTGATGCATATGTCAATTGGAAGGGGAAGTACCTTGTGGCTTGATTTAATTGTAGCCTGGAGGCCCATAATGCTGCATGAACTCTTTTGTCCCATGTGTCAATCCATGGATTTGCATCCTTTGCAAGGATTTGGTACAGCATAAGATTGGGCTGTTCCACTTCCACCTATCCATTGGTACTCGGTTTGTACACAATTGCCTTCCTATGCTTAATTGCGAACCAAGTTGCCAGTTTTTCCACCATTGGAGGTGCTAGTTCTAACATAGCGCCATCCCAAGTGCCACCTCATACATGATGTAGTGTATGCGTTGGAAGTCAAGTACGCACACATGCAATTTTGAATGTTGTAGTTGTGTTAATTGTTTGTTTTGTTATGCATACGTTAAAGTGTTGGATAATGTACTAATTAATAAGTCATGTAAGTAGTAATTGAATGAAATGAAAATGAATGACAAATGTAATGCAAGAGATGATGTGTCAAGTAGGTAGTTGAGGGAGTAACTATCTCCTAAAATGTATAAATAGGACCCCTTAGTTATTCGGGAGGGTACAAAGGTACACATATGTAAAGGATACGCATAGGAGAGTACGGAGGTATAGGAGATAATTGCATTGTACACTAGACATGTATTCTTGCTGATAATAACATTGACATTCATTCACTATTATGCAGTCTATGTCATAGTTGAGAAAATCGGAATTGGATCAGAATCGGCATGGAAAAGAATCGGGAAAAATCAGGAATCGGCAAAAAATCGGCATTTTTTCATTGAAATTACCGAAGAAAATGCAAATTTTCATTGAAAAAAAGTTTTTTTTCATATCAGAATTTTTCGGGAAAAAATCGGCTGGCCTATGAATCGGGAAAAATTAGACCAAATCGGGATTTTTTGCAGATTTTCTCAACTATCGTCTATGTAATCATTGAGCATGTGATTGTAGTTGATTATCATTGGTGTAGATAGATTATCCAAACTGTTTCTACCTTATTTTGTTTTCTGTAGACAGATAGACTGGGCTATGTATATTGTTGACCCAGGCCGTTCCATGCAGAGCCAAGGCTGTCTAACCAAGAGACAAGCCGTCTGAAGTAAATGCAAGGCCATCTGAACTACAGACAAGGCTGTTTGACTTGTTATGTGTAGGGTCGTCAAGGATAAAGAATACTGTGTGGTAGGCCATCTAGAATGAGACTTGAGATCGTATGAGTGTTACTCAGACTGCATGTTGATGAATTGTTTTGCTAATTCACTTTGTTGTTCCTCTGTTCCTTCAATTGTAGAATCCCACTGCCATGCTACATTTGGTGTCGTCGTCATCTGAAGTTCGAATCACTGATCGTGTGGAGCTTGGAGGCAGGAAAGGTGAGTGATAGATAGACTGACACGAGGACGTGGGAGACATGGATGTGGAAGGATGACTAGGCAATCGACAAGATGAATCTTGAGGATCACACAACAAGAGTGAGGAGAGCATGAACATGTGGAGCACGTGGAAGACTTACATGTTCGTGGCAAGGAGTTGCATGTCGATGAAGAAGACTTGCATGTTGACGGTGGAGTGCTGACAAAATTTGTTGGCGAGGAGATACGAGTGCCAGAGGTAGACCGAGTGTGGAACCCTTAGGAGGGAAGTTCGGATGAAGGATGTGAAAGGTGGCAAACATTTTTTTTAACAATGGACGAAGACGTGCAAGTCGAGGTGCAACGTGCAAACAAAAATCGGGTTGAGAATGTTTGCACAAGTGCTGACAGAAGCGCCAACATGAGTCATGCGTAGGACGAGGCGAAACAATTGGTGACTCCAACACAAGTGCAGGGTAGAGTGCCTAGACATGCAGACGACAGGAGTCAAGCATAAGGGCAATCGTAGGAGAGTGTGCTCAAAAGACTAGAACCAATGCTCGTGTACTCATGAAGTAGATCGCATATGTAGGAGCTAGTTTTGATCAACCTCAAAGCAAGTAGTGTAAATAGTAAAATAAGTGCAAATGTGCAAAAATGTACATGAAATTTAATTTAGTTTTATAATGTAAAGTTGTTTGATGTCAAGGGTGGTGATGTAAGCATTGATAAATTAAAGTTTGTAATGTGTGGCGAATGTATTTAATTATTATGTGCGAATTGAGGGCGGTTATATGAGGTGTCCTAGGCGGCAATTGCTATTAACTGCCGGCCCTCAAGGATAAATAGGACCCCCCATTCATTTGTTCAGGTATCCAAAGGGATCCATCACCAAAGAACATCGTCCATAATCATGTATCATCTGTAATTCAAGTGTTGTACAGGCAGGAGTAAATGCAATACTATTCATCCTTCTTTTGTGTTTCTGTGTATACATTTTGTGTGATGTCATTGCTGTAGCAAGTAGAATTGTAGGTTGTTCTTTCCAAGTTCTGTGTGTATCCTATATTGTGGCTATCTTATATTTGATCCTATGGAATTTATCCTGTGAGTTTATATTAACATTAAGGTTTCAAAAGCCATCAACAACTTGCAGTACTAGGAGTACCTGTTCCATAGCCTCAATAGTCGAGTTCAACCCCACCAGAACAGAGAAGGAAGTCGATGAGGATGTCGACCAATTTAAAGGGGAGGACAAATGTAGGCACTAGTTCTGGACATAAGCAGAAATAGAAGTGAAATTGTCTGCAGAAATGTCTAAGTGTTTAATGCACTAAGTTTGGTCTAAATGAAATGTAATGCAAATGATGTATTTAGCCATCATAGTTGAGCGCCATAATATTTGATATATTGCAAAGTTGGTGTTATGTCCTAGGTATGTAGGCAAGGGGGAAGCAGTTATGTGCAACGTGTCTTGGAAACCGTTGTCACCAACGGCTAGGACTGCACTATAAGAAGACCCCACCCCCTTTCATTGTTTGCTATTAGTGGATCAATCCATGAGTGCATAGAGGGATACGTATAGGCAAGATAAGTGAGAGATTTGTATGCTATTGATGGAGCGTATTGTGAGTCTGAGTGTTGTAATTTATAAATGCCATTGTGGCAGATTATCAATACAAAACCATTTTCCATTCATGTGTTGGGTGTCTGTGTTGATATCACTTTACTAGATTATTCCTATGCATTGACAAGGTAGTTGGTTGTAGGTTGGAAGACTTAGATTTGTTAGTTGCAAGTCACAGTCAAGGAGTGCAGACACTATCAGATAGCGTTGACAATTGTTGCTGTGGAGAGCTAATGTCTTGTTGGAGTGCAGTTGTCGTTTGGGAGAGTTGTCGACTGGAAGTCATGCTGTCATGTTGTCATGCTGTCATGTGGGTGTCGTCATGCCGTCATGTTAGTTATGACTTGCTAGTGCTGTCTAGCGAATGCCGTCTAGGGGATGTTGTTTGGAGGATGTCATCTAGAGGAGTATCATCATGCTGACTGAGATCTAAGTCCAAACTACCATTTGGTGTATGTTACAGTCATATGCATGTTGTCGTCTGACTTGATGATGATGATTTTGTCCTAAAGTGCTGACTGCAGACGTGTTGGCTTGTAAACTCTGACACTATCTCATTGTTGGGAAACCTCACCATTGTGCTACACATCCTAGTTGGATGAGAAAGGCTCGATCATTTTAAAACTCAAGAATATTCTAGACTGGTGTACATGCACACTTTGCAACCACACTCTCATCGATGTCCTAGTACAGTGGCATGGACTGCACCCATAAGATGCTACCTGGGAATTGCTCCATCAACTACAACAACAATTTCCTCACGTCAAGCTTTGAGGACAAAGCTTCTTGAAGGGGGAGGGCATGTTAGGACCCTATCCTAACACAACTATTACTATGTACTTGTCTAGTGTTAGTGTTATGTTTGCACCATGGGCACCTAGTGTGCATGGGCCCATTATAATGTAACCTTTACTTTTATTGTAAGTAGGAGTTTCTGGCTTGGGTCCCCTCTTTCATGTTGTCTGACCCTTGAGCATTAAGGTTAGGGTAAAGAGAGTCTATATAAGGACATAGGTTTGGATTAGAAGGCAATGAAGAACACAAGCTTATACTGAGAGGCGGGGGGTGAACAATATAAGATAAAACTTTTACTTTTCTTTCCAAAGCAGTATTATCCGATATTAACAATTGCAATAATGAAACAATGCACATATCATCACACACATAAGAGACACAGATTTAACGTGGTTCACCCAATGTGGGCTACATCCACGAAGAAAATATTTCTTATAAATTTTCTCAACAAATCTCTTGGGAACCAATTCCCTATTACAATGTTTATGGGTACCAACCCAAAGGAGACACCAATCCCCTATGCTCAAGTTCATGGACCTCTATCCACAGGAGACACCAATCCCCTTTGCTCTGGTTCGTGGACCTCTATCCATAGGAGACACCAATCCCCTCTACTCTGGTTCATGGACCTCTATCCACAGGAGACACCAATCCCCTTTGCTCTGGTTCGTGGACCTCTATCCACAGGAGACACCAATCCCCTTTGCTCTAATCTGCTCCAAGCCTTTACACAAGGCTTGCTCAAATCTGCTCAACTCTGCTCAAAACTCTGCTCAAATATCTGCTTAAAACTCTGCTCAAATATGCTCACTAAACCTGCTCAAATCTGCTCATAAACATGCTCAAATCTGCTCATATCACCTGCTCAAATATGCTCCAAGCCTACACACAAGGCTTGCTCAAATCTGCTCACCAAAACCTGCTCAAATATTCTTACAAAACCTGCTCAAACCTGCTCACAACTGATCCAAAATATTGCATACAAACAATGCTCATTTATACCCAAAACCAATTATAACAATCCACAAATCTGCCATGCTCATCTACTTCCAAAATCAATCATGATGATGCACAAATTGGCTTCACAAATCTGATCTATAACTCTTGCACTTTCATTTCCAATATCACTCAAAACCAATGCACAAGTTTGCTCTCAAAACTGATTTATAACTTTCATCAATTTGTTTCCAATTTCAAACATAAACAATGCATAGGTTTGCTCATAAATCTGATCTATAATCTTTCCCAATTTCAATCCAAGCAATGCTCAAACAATCAATCCTTATGCCTCCAAACATATGACAACTCAATATATTTTCTTCAACCAAAAACCACCTAGAGAAGGAGTTAGATCACCATACCTCTAAAACTGCCTTGATGATGATGTGCCTTCAAAACCTGTCTTAACAAAATAATTTTCTTTTCTAGTGCCACTTCAAGAACTGGTTAGCAAATCTCCTTTTCAAATCATCCACATTAACCTTCCCAAAAATGTGCACAATAAAGCTTTAAAAATAATACCTTATATCTCCTTTTAAAATATGCAATATTACAACTTTCAAATAATCCACAATACACCTTATATCCCCTTTTCTAACATGCAATAATCACACTTTTCAAACAATACCAAAACCACCTTGTATCTAATTTTCACATGCCAAAAATTACACTTTCAACTAGTCCTTAATACACCTTATAACTCCTTTTCTTAGATAAAATAAAAACAAAAATTTCCCTTTGTTTAATCAACAACTAACCAACGACTATCTCCTTCTCTCACAAATTTTTGTCCTTATTTTAATCAACACAAGGCCAACGAACTATATCATTTCATAAAAAAATTAAATCAAAATTTTGGCGCCCATACCTCAACCAACAAGCCTTGCGAGTGCAAGGAGAATCGAAACTGTGACCTCTGCCAATGCAGCGCCCAAGCCAAGGCTTGGTAACCAGCTGGGCTACCCCAGCAGGTAGTAACCACAATGCAACACAAAATATTTGAAGCACTCCTTTGTCCAAAAGCGTTTTCCACTCTGCCAAGCAAAACAGAACCTGCCCGAATTCGACCCTGCGACCTTCCTGCCCCCAGCGCCTTAGCGCTAGCTCAGTGACCAACTGGGCTAGCCACCCGATTGAAACAAAAGATGCAGCACTACCGATTTGTCTCCTTCGTCACGCTCTCCAAGGCAATAAAACACGTCAAAACTGGTGCTAGTGAGTTTCGAACCTCACACCTTCTTCCTCGCAATGACTTGGCACAAGTCAAACCACCGCTTGGGCTACCCCGATGGATGACGTCAAGGGGCTACGCTTCTCCTCCTTATTTGTTGCCATTCGTATTCATTGCAATGAACGATCTTCGAATGCACACTCTTCCACCTTAGCCAAACCAATGTTTAGTGCATTATTTATATGCATATTGCCTCCTTTCACAATGACGTCGACGCTCATATTTTACTTTTTGATTTTTGACTTTCATATAGCCTCTAATAAATTTTGGCGCTCTTTCTTTTTAAGCCTTCTTTTGATTATAATATTTTAAATCTAAAAGATTTAAATATTATAATATTTAAACCTTTGGCCCTTGGAAATAAATCTTTGTCTTTAAACCTTTGCCTCCTCTTGTGGTCTTTAAATATTTTTCAAGCAATTATAATAAAACCTTTTAAACCTTGTCCTTCTTCATAATATTTAAATTGGACGTTTAAATATTATTAATCCTTCTCTTAGAAAAATACTTTGGAGATATACCTTGCTTTTGAATTTTGTCCATTGCTTGCTATTCATCAAAACCATGGGGAATATTTTTGCCTTGACTATCATGCACCTTTGACATCAATGACAACTCAATATTTCCAACAATCTCCCCCTTTGTCATTGATGGCAACCCTTCAAAAAAAATCTTCTTTTGTTGCAATCCAATATTCCCCTTGAGAAGTTGCTCCCCTCACTAAATTCTCTCCCCCTTTGACATCAATGGCAAAGGGCTCCTTGGGGCTAAAAATAAGACACTTTAGCATAGCCCCCTCACCACCTCCTTTCCTTGAGGTGATTAATTATGGGATGGGAGTGAAACTACTCCCAACTTTCCTCTGAGATACTCAAAAGTTTCCTTTGGAAGTGGCTTGGTAAAAATGTCAGCAATCTGTTCCTTTGTAGCAATGTATTCCAATTTGACTTGTTGATCAGTCACTTGCTCTCTCAAAAAATGATATTTGATTGAAATGTGCTTGGTCCTTGAATGCATCACTGGATTTTTTGAGATATTAATGGCACTTGTATTATCACATAGTATGGGGATAGGATGATCATGTTCTATCTTGAAATCACTTAAAGTCTATTTCATCCATAAAACCTATGTACAACAAGCAACTGCTGCAATGTACTCTGCTTCTGCAGTGGATAAGGATATTGATGCTTGTTTCTTGCTTAGCCAAGAGACTAAACAATCTCCAAGAAAGAATGCTCCTCCACTTGTGCTTTTTTTGTCATCAATACTGCCTACCCAATCCGCATCTGTATATGCAGTGAGTGTGAAATTATTACATTTGGGGTACCACAGTCCAAAACTCATAGTTCCTTTCAAATACTTAAAGATTCTCTTTACTGCCTGTACATGTGTTTCTTTTGGTGCAGCTTGAAATCTTACCACCAATCCGATTGCCTGCATTATATCTGGTCTAGTAGTTGTGACATATAGTAAACTTCCAATCATGGATCTATACAATGTCTGATTTGCTTCAGGAGACTCATCGTCTTTACTTAACTTACATCCTATAACCATGGGGGTACTCACAGGATTGCAATCCTCCATCCTAAACTTTTTCAACATTTCTTTCACATACTTGGTCTGAGAGAGAAATATACCTTTATCTGATTGTGAAATTTGCAACCCAAGAAAGAAAGATAACTCACCAAGCATAGACATCTCAAATTCATTTTGCATACACTTTGCAAATTTCTGACACATCTTGTCATTACTGCCTCCAAAAATGATATCATCTACATAGACCACTACAATCAATAAGTTATTTCCTTCATTTTTGATGTATAGATTGCTATCAACTATACCTTTTCTAAAACCCTGTTCTTGGAGATACTTATCCAATCTTGAGTACCAAGCCCTAGGGGCTTGCTTTAGTCCATAGAGAGATTTCTTTAATTTGCATACATAGTCCGGCTTATCTGTTAGGCTGAAACCATCTGGTTGCTCTATGTAGACCTCTTCCTCTAAGTAACCATTGAGAAAAGCTGATTTTACATCCATTTGATATACCTTGAAGTTTTTGAAGCTTGAGAAAGCCAGAAACATTCTTATGGCTTCAAGACGTGCAACGGGAGCAAATATTTCTTCAAAGTCAATCCCCTCAACTTGTGCGTAGCCTTTGCACACAAGTCTTGCTTTGTTTCTGACAACCTGACCATCTTCATTCAACTTATTTTTGTAGACCCATTTGGTGCCAATTACATTCTTGTCTTTTGGACGTGGGACAAGTTCCCAAGTTTCACTCTTTTCTATTTGGTCTAACTCTTCTTCCATTGCTTTCATCCAGTATTTATCTTCACTTGCTTCATTGAAATCCTTGGGCTCAACTTTGGATAGCAAGGAAAAATTTGCATGTTCACTTGTTCCTATTATCTTTCTCCTTGTTTGTCTCTCATCTGGATTTCCAATAATTTGTTCTCTCAGATGATTCTTTTGCACATACCTAGATGGTGTCTTTGGTGGTGCCCTTTGTGTCTCATCTTCTTCAGTTTCTTCACCTTCTTCTTCTTTGCAACTTTCTCCTTCTTGATACACAATTTCTTGAGTTGGTTCTCTTAGATCTATTTCTTCATCAACCCTTACATTTGTACTTTCCACAATTTTATGTGATCTTTTATTGTAGCATCTATAGGCTTTGCTCTTAGTGGAATAACCAAGGAAAATACCCTCTTCACACCTAGAATCAAACTTGCCCAGATTTTTCTCTTCTCGTCTAATGTAGCATTTGCTTCCAAAAATTTTGAAGTACTTCATAGTAGTTGGTCTCCCCTTCCAAAGCTCATATGGGGTTTTGTGGTGATTTATTCTTATTTGAGCTCTATTGATAATGTAAACAACTGTATGAATTACCTCTTTCCAAAATGCATCAAAAATCTTAGACTCATTTAACATAGCCCTAGCCATACCTTGAATAGTTCTGTTTTTCCTTTCAACTACTCCATTTTGTTGTGGAGTTCTTGTTGCTGAGTATTATCTTTTGATTCCATGTTGTTCACAAAATTCTACAAATTCACCTGAAGTGAATTCTCCTCCTCTATATGATCTTAGACACTTGATATTTTTGTCTGTTTCATTTTCTACTAGTGCCTTGAATGCCTTGAACTTTTCAAATGCTTCTTATTTTTCTTTTAAGAATGTTACCCAAGTCATTCTAGAGAAATCATCAATAAATAACATGAAGTAACTCTCACCTTGTAAACTCTTTGTCCTTGTAGGCCCACATAGATCGGTGTGAACTAGCTCCAAGGGTTTGGATGAAGAAAACTCCTTTGATTTGAAACTTGATCTTATTTGCTTACCATGTTGGCATTGTGCACAAATCGTGCTTGGGGGTTTTGCTATTTTGGGCAAATCTCTGATTGCTTGTTTGTTGCTTATCTTCACTATGTTGTCAAAGTTCAGGTGACCCATTCTTCTATGCCATAACCAACTCTCATCCTCTTGTGATAAAAAGCATTTTCCTCCTTTAATTTCACTCAACATGTAGAGATTGTTTGTAGTTCTACTGGCGTCTGCAATAAGCTTTCCTATCTTGGATTTCCTGATCTCACATCCATTTGGGTGAAATGTGAGTATGTGCCCTTGATCACATAGTTGACTTACGCTTAGTAGATTGTGCTTCAATCCTTCAACATATAACACATTTTCTGTCCTAGATTTTCCATTATCCAAACTCAAAGTCCCTTTTCCAACAATTTTGGCAGAAGCATTATCGCCAAATTTCACTGTTCCTCCATTTATTTTCTTGAGAGAAAGAAATTTGCTTTTGTCACCTGTCATATGGCTTGAACAACCACTATCAATGTACCATTGATTTCCTTCATTCTGCACATGAAGAGTTATTTGTACCAACATGGAATTTTCCTTTTCTTGTTCCTTTTATTTTTTCCAAACTTTTGAGGACATCTCCTTTTGAACTGTTTGACCTTCCTCTTTCTTGCTTGATTTAGGAAGTTCAGGAAATACAATTTTACACCATCTAGTTTTACACCAAGAGCAGCAATAAGTTCCTTTTCCATATCAACTGTGGCTTCCTCTTCCTTTTCTAGAATCTTTCTTGTTGATTTCAACCATAGGAGCATCTTCTATCACTTCAGTGGCCATGTGTGTTCTTGTAAGATCTTCCTTCAAGCTATTAGCCTTTCACGAAGGAACCCACTCTGATACCAATTGAAGAACACAAACTTATACTGAGAGGGGGGGGGGGGGGTGAACAATATAAAATAAAACAAGGTTCCACGAGCCCGGGGGACGGGGGGACGGGTTTCGGGACGGTGGGGGACGGCAAGCCGATTTTAGGGGACGGCTCGGGGATGGCTGGGGGGACGGCTAGTATAATACTATAAAAATTGAATTTTTTTAGAAATTTAGAATAATCTACACATTCAGAATTCTACACCCAACAAAAATGATATTTCATATTACTAATCAATTATGTAAGTGCAGCCATTCATATTCAGATTAGTTACTAACACATAAGTGCAGCCATTCATATTCAGATTAGTTACTAACACATAAGTGCAGCCATAATTGAGTCATTTAACATTTTCATATTCATATTAGTTACTAATATGCAGCCATTTAATTGTTTCAAGTTCAACAACTATAACTTGAAGGTTCAGCCAAGGATATCAAGTGCAAACAATGTTCAAACAGTCATCATTTTAAGTAATAACAGTCATCATTTTTTCAGCCACCAATGTTCAAACAAAGACTGTCATTTTTAAAAAATTTCAGTCACTAACTATCACTAACTGGTCAAATTTTCAGTCACTATACCAAAAGAATTGGTATTGTTTAAATAAACCTCCTTTTAGTCTTGTAATGATGGCATTATAGCATAATTCCAAAGACCCTTACCATTTTTTAAGTTAAATTTTTTTTTTTTTTTTCCCCCTTGGGTGAGGATGCCCAGCCGTGGGGGACGGCTGGGCGTCCCCGGGGACGCCCCAAAAAGGGGGACGTCCCGGGGACGGGAGGCCACAGGCCTCAGCCGTCTCGGGGACGTTTCCCAGCCGTCCCCCAAAAAGGGGGACGGGGGGAAACGTCCCCCTTGCCGTCCCCCCGTGCTGGGGGACGCGGGAAACGGGGGGACGCGTCCCCATGGAACACTGAAATAAAACTTTTACTTTTCTTTCCAAAGCAGTATTATTCGATATTAAAAATTGCAATAATGAAACAATGCACAGATCATCACACTAAGAGACACAGATTTAATGTGGTTCACCCAATGTGGGCTACGTCCACGAAGAAAATATTTCTTATAAATTTTCTCAACAAATCTCTTGGGAACCAATTCCCTATTACAATGTTTATGGGTACCAACCCAAAGGAGACACCAATCCCCTATGCTCAAGTTCGTGGACCTCTATCTACAGGAGACACCAATCCCCTTTGCTCTGGTTCGTGGACCTCTATCCACAGGAGACACCAATCCCCTCTGCTCTGGTTCGTGGACCTCTATCCACAGGAGACACCAATCCCCTTTGCTCTGATCTGCTCCAAGCCTTTACACAAGGCTTGCTCAAATCTGCTCAACTCTGCTCAAAACTCTGCTCAAATCTCTTCTCAAAAGTCTGCTCAAATCTGCTCACTAAACATGCTCATAAGCCTGCTTAAATCTTCTCATTACTGCTGCTCATAAACCTGCTCAAATCTGCTCCAAGCCTACACACAAGGCTTGTTCAAATCTGCTCACCAAAACCTGCTCAAATCTGCTTACAAAACCTGCTCACAACTGATCCAAAATATTGCATGCAAACAATGCTCATTTATACCCAAAACCAATTATAACAATCCACAAATCTGCCATGCTCATGTACTTCCAAAATCAATCACAATGATGCATAAATTGGCTTAACAAATCTGATCTATAACTCTTGCACTTTCATTTCCAATATCACTCAAAACCAATGCACAAGTTTGCTCTCAAAACTGATTTATAACTTCCATCAATTTGTTTCCAATTTCAAACATAAACAATGCATAAGTTTGCTCATAAATATGATCTATAATCTTTCCCAATTTCAATCCAAGCAATGGTCAAACAATCAATCCTTATGCCTCCAAACATATGACAACTCAATATATTTTCTTCAACCAAAAACCACCTAGAGAAGGAGTTAGATCACCATACCTTTAAAACTGCTTTGATGATGATGTGCCTTCAAAACCTGACTTAACAAAATAATTTTCCTTTTAGTGCCACTTCAAGAATTGGTTAGCAAATCTCCTTTTCAAATAATCCACATTAACCTTTCCAAAAATGTGCACAATAAAGCTTTAAAATAATACCTTATATCTCCTTTTAAAATATGCAATATTACATCTTTCAAATAATCCACAATACACCTTATATCCCCTTTTGTAATATGCAATAATCACACTTTTCAAACAATACCAAAACCACCTTGTATCTAATTTTCACATGCCAAAAATTACACTTACAACTAGTCCTTAATACACCTTATAACTCCTTTTCTTAGATAAAATAAAAACAAAAATTTCCTTTTGTTTAATCAACAACTCACCAGCGACTATCTCCTTCTCTCACAATTTTTGTCCTTATTTTAATCAACACAAGGCCACCGAACTATATCATTTTATAAAAAAATTAAATCAAAATTTTGGCGCCCATACCTCAATCAACAAGCCCTGCGAGCGCAAGGAGAATCGAAACCGTGACCTCTGCCAACGCAGCGCCCAAGCCAAGGCTTGGTAACCAACTGGGCTACCCCAGCGGGTAGTAACCATAATTTAGCACGAAATATTTGAAGCACTCCTTTGTCCAAAAGCGTTTTTCCACTCTGCCAAGCAAAACAGAACCTGCCCGAATTCGACCCTGCGACCTTCCTGCCCCCACCGCCTTAGCGCTAGCTCAACGACCAATTGGGCTAGCCATCTGGTTGAAACAAAAGACGCAACGCTACCGATTTGAATCCTTCGTCGCGCTCTCCAAGGCAATAAACACGTCAAAACTGGCGCTAGTGAGTTTCAAACCTCACACCTTCTTCCTCGCAGCGATTTGGCACAAGTCAAACCATCGCTTGGGCTACCCCGGTGGATGACGTCAAGGGGCTACGCTTCTCCATATTTGCTGCCGTTCGCACTCATCGCAACGAACGATTTTCGAATGCATGCTCTTCCACCTTAGCCAAACCAATGTTTAGTGCATCATTTATATGCATATGCCTCCTTTCACAATGACGTCGGCGCTCATATTTTACTTTTTGATTTTTGACTTTCATATAGCCTCTAATAAATTTTGTCGCTCTTTCTTTTTAAAGCCTTCTTTTGATTATAATATTTTAAATCTAAAATATTTAATTATTATAATCTTTAAACCTTTGGCCCTTGGAAATAAATATTTCTCTTTAAACCTTTACCTCCTCTTGTGGTCTTTAAATTTTTTTCAAGCAATTATAATAAAACCTTTTAAACCTTGCCCTTCTTCATAATATTTAAATTTGACATTTAAATATTATTAATCCTTCTCTTGGAAAAATACTTTGGAGATATACCTTACTTTTGAATTTTGTCCATTGCTTGCTATTCATGAAAGCCATGGGGAATATTTTTGCCTTGACTATCATGCACCTTTGACATCATTGACAACTCAATATTTCCAACAAGCAACTCATATTTTCTCATTTTGTATTGAAGCTCTGCTTCCAAGGAGGTTACCCTCTCGAAGAGGCTTGCAATATTTGTTTTGCTTGATTAATATAAGTTTGTTGTTATTTCCATTCAGTTATTTTTCATGAGCACTTCTGTTACTTTCATTTTTGTGATCATTTAGTTATTTCCAATTCGTGAGCATTTCCATTAATTCTTGCATTGCTACTTCGATTATGCTTATTTTTATAACCCGCAACCTTTTGGAAGATTTGTTCCATTTGGGGCAAGGGATAATGGTCCTGTTGGTTACGAATCTGCCACTAGGATAGGATTTTAATCTTATTGCGCCCTAGATTCGCCTAGCAGATTGAAAGGCCGGAAGGAAGGAATGCCTTCCATGCCAATCTCCGGAGAAGGCCGGCTCCTATGTTTTCTTAGTTGGGGGTTTTAGCTCAGAGTGCAGGAAAGAAATTATAAAATGCAGAAAGAAACATAAATATGCCTGATTCGGGTGGGGAAGATAAGCCGCACAACAACTAACCAATCAATATTACCAACAACAATCAA
Source organism: Wollemia nobilis (assembly GCA_028583015.1). Taxonomy (NCBI): domain Eukaryota; kingdom Viridiplantae; phylum Streptophyta; class Pinopsida; order Araucariales; family Araucariaceae; genus Wollemia; species Wollemia nobilis. The sequence goes on from JAQPPZ010001844.1 coordinate 14,213,942, forward strand.
AACAATGTATGCAGCAGAAACTATTAGTGTTATTCTATCCTATGTATCCTTTACTTCACTATTCCAGATATACTCAATTACCAATACTGATATCCAGAAGTGCAGAATAGTAGTAATAAAAAATATAAGCAACATGAGGCAAAAATACTTAATAAAGGCAGCATACAAGACAAAGACAACTAATAGATCCAAATATACTTTGCATTCAAAAGCAAGTGCACAGCTACAAAAGTTCCTTAACACACCTTCTGTCACAGCTTGACTCTTATCCTGAGATTGCACACTTGTCGGCATCTGAAACTGCTGATGAAAGAGGGGGGGAGAACCAAACTTAGGAGTTCGTTCATTGCATTTTTATCCCGCCCGACAGCGCACAAAAACGGAGCGCAGTCAGACGGCGCGAGCTGAAAACAGCGCAGTCGGGCGGGTTATGCCTTAGAAACATTCTGCAGTCCACCTCCTTTCCAGTCTGATGGCGCAGCAAAACGGTTGCACAGTCGGGCGGGGCAGCGCACTCGGACGGGCCCTTGTGCCTTAGAAACTTTTCTGCCTTTTCTTCTCCTTCCGCCCGAGGGCGCACCAAGATGGGCGCGCAGTCGGACGGCGCGGCGCAGTCGGACGGAGTCCGACACTTAGTCATTTTTGCTGCCCTTCCAAGAAAGGCCTCCCGACGGCGCACTAAAAGATGAGCGCCGCCCGACTTCGCTGCGAAGTCGGGCGGCCCTGATACTTAGAATTTTTTGGGCTGCTTCTCACATTGACCGCCAAGGTGCGCACCGAACCCCGACCGCCATCCAACTTCGCTGCGAAGTCGGGCAGCCCCATTACTTAGCCAATTTTTCGGGAATTTTCTCCATAAGACCGCCCAGGTGCGCAAAAGATGATGAGTGCCGCTCGACTGCGCTGCGCAGTTGGGAAGACTTCACCCTTAGACAATTTTTTAGGCAGATTTTTCTCACTTGCAAAAACACTGAGAAATATGAAATGAAAGATGGGGAAACGAAATCTGACAGCTGACGGGGAGAAATGGCATGGAGAAGAATGGGAAAGAAGAAAAAGGGGAGTTAAAGCAGCAAACTTACAAAATTTTCAAAATTTGGCACCCCGTGCAAAATGTGGCAACATTCCTGGCTGCTCGCAGGGTATCGAGCTCGCCTCGATGCAAGGAACCTAGCCTTTATTCTTTGGGCACAGAGTCCCTCCCGGACCCTGCATCCTCTTGCTGCTGCTGCTGCTCTTGGTCGCTCTCAGCAGTCTCCTCTCCCGAATCTTCTTCTTGTTCAATCTTTGAGCCTAACTGCTCGGCATCCTTGTCTTCCTCTTGTACAGCAGGCTCGACCCGCTCACGGACGTGCTCATAAGCAGTCTTAGCCTGAGCCCAAGCTGCTTCTTGGAAGGGCTCTAAGTCGCTGATATCCTTCAGCGCTTTTCTAGAATGCCGCAACCTTGTGCTCGTCAATGGTTTTGAACCTTTCTCCGACGTCGTGGAGGCAAGCGTTGATTTTACAGAGCTTGGACACCATCTGGGTTACCTGTGCCTCCTGCACTGGATCAGTCTAGCCATCAATATCAGAAGTATCTGCCTCGTATGCCTTCTTGTTCTGCTTGACTTGCTCCAGAGGCAGAAATTCCTCATCTTTTACAAAGTTCGGGAATCCGAGCGTTGAAAGGGAGTCAAAAGGGACCAGGCAGATGTTCTTCTCATGGATCAATGCATCTAGCATCTTCCTGGCAGCCCTGATCTTTTCAGACTTTTTAAAATAATTTTGCAAGGTTATCCTTGCATTAGCCCAGTCTAGGGGAATCTGTGTCATAGGTGGGAATTGGAAGCCCTTGCGCTCATATCCTTCAAGTTTTATTGCCAAGTCCAGCCATTGCTGTGCTTGACGTTCGACTTCCTCTACCGCAGGCTTTCCCTCAACAGAAACTTCTTGTATCTTGGAGATGAAACAGAGGACGGGTAGTGACCTGGCAACATTAGTCCTTCAACCCTTCAGCAGGCCGACTCTCATCTCTTTGATCCTGTCCTTGGAGAAAGCAGCAGCCTGCGATGCCTTCTCTTCTAGCAGCACCTGAGTCTGCTGAAGCTGATTTTGCAATTGAGCAACATGCATCAGGGCTGCCTTTTTATCTTATGTTAATTGATCAGCCGCCGCCTTTTGATCCGCCGTCGCCTGCTGAGAGGCTGCAAGCTGATCCTTCAACTTCTTTACCTCTCCTTGAGCGGACTCCAGCTGAACCAGTGCCTTGGCTAGATCTTCCTCAAGCTGCCTCTTATTGTTCTGGAGCTCGTGTAGCTGCTGCTTGGCCTCAAGGCGCTTGACCAGAAGGTTGTCAGCCTTTCTGCGGATTCCGCCTATCTCATATTCCTCATTTATGTCATCAAAGCTCTTGTCCTTGGAGTGGTACTCGTAGTCTTCTTCTGTCATCTCTTGGATGGGCTTTTTGACTTTAGGCACTATTTTTTCTATCCGGAGCACCCTTTTCTCCAGGTCGTATTTGACGCGCTTCTCAGGCATGGCGATTTCTGCCGCCCTCCTCTTCTTGACCTTCTGAAGAAAAGCAACAGAGCCCTGGGCGGCTTTCGCAGTTAGCGGCCGGTCATCAATAATTTGTAGCTGTTTTTCGACCAGCTCTAGTTCTGCGAGCATGGGGTATGCCGAGACCAAATCCTGCTGCGACATTTTTCCTAAAAATAATGAGGTGAGCGTTGCACCAGAAGATACGGCCGCTTTTGATGGCGACTAGAACTGATGGGAAATGGGCGAGTGTTGAGGAGGCGGATGTGGGCTTTGGAGGGTAGTCACGGCGACGGGTGAGCGGCGTGGGGATAGGGAACCTTCCTTGGCACTGGTCGTAGGGGATAGACCTAGGGTTTGGCCCAGGGTCTGAAAAACGTTAGGGTTTTGGGCGAAGAGGCCAAAGGACGGTGGACTATGCTGGGACTGCGTGACAGGAGACGAGGATGAAGCAGCCAGAATATTCCCGGATGTGGAAGATGAGGGCGTAACAGAAGGGGTTGCTAGGGTTTGTTGCAAAGGAGGAGAGGGCGTATCTACGAGCACCGCCTGAGCTGGCGTTCGAATGACTCCTGCAACCCAGGTGCCTGCTTCCCTCTGAGGGCTGTCCTCAATGGAGATTGTCACTTGCAGCCGTGCCTGATTGTGAAGCCGTCACTGTCTGTTGCACAACCTCCTTCTTGTACCGCCTTTCTTTGGTCTTTTTGGACCTTTTCCTCTTTTTCCCCTTAGGCACAACAGTTTGCTCAGGGGGAGCGGAGGCGGTTGACGCGTTAGGGGCCGGGGCTCCCAAAGGAAACTCGCATTCAGGATTTGTTGGGTCTGCACCCTTTATTTATGCCTCACTGGCTGATTTTTCGGGCTCCTTCGACTGAGACGACTTTTCAGGCGCTGAGGACAACATTAGGTCCACCCTCTTGCCTTTTGACGCTTTGCTGCTGGACGTCCCTCGTACAATTAAATGTTGGGGTGGAGGCTTTCTTTTATACCTTTTTGGGGCGCCTTGGGGGACGATACCACGGAACACGAGTGGCTGCCACTTGTCGAAGTATTTATCATATAAGACGGAAAACTCGTCATCAACGGATGTCTTTTTCTCCGATTTTTCGTGCCGCGTACGACACCTCATTATCCAACACTCCATGATTTTTTTTTTGCCCAGCCCAGCGGCGCCACCTTCGCGAGCAGTTTTTTGAAACCAGCTGATCCTACTTTGTGATCCTCATTGTGCTCGGGATCATAGTCTGCTCCTATACAGTAAAAATCTTGCCATAGTGGCCACGATTGCATCTACTCAATGTGCCATTCTAGATCCATTCCCACCTAATTGTCCCTCTCTGACATGATCTCCTTCCGTGGGCAAATGTGCATGAACTTTCCCCATAACCCGATCGGGTCATACTTCCAGCGTTGCGGCAACTGCACCAGGCCAAGGCTGAGGAGGGTTTGTTCTAGATATACATGCTGCCCAACCTCGTGAACCTCAACGTCTCCCCAGGTGAAAGGATAGTTGAAGATGGGGCTTTTCTTCTTCCCATGGCCGTACTCTTCCTCAACGCAATCCATTTGCCGCCCTGCCTCGAGGCCAAGTGATATTCTGTACAGAAATATGGCAGCATAAATGGTTTTCCTTTAAATCCGAAAACCCTAATGACGATGCCCTGAGTCAACCGGAAAGTATCCCCAAATTTGCTCTTTACCAGGTGCTTCGTCATAAAATAAGGAGGGCGATGCGCCCGACCATTGAAGAGAGCCAGGGTCATGCCCAAAAATTTGAAATTGAAGTCGTAATACGACTCCCTTCTGTACAACAGGTCCGTCCATTCATACACTGGCAGCAACGCGCCCTTCTCATCCACATTTCAAATTTCGACGGTCTTCATCCTGTAGTGCATGTGATATAGGCACAGCCATACGAGAAATGAACAGTGCTTGAATTCTGTTGTCTGCTTCTGCTGCAACTTCACAAGATTGGAATGGATGGCATAGGCCACCCAGTCTGCCCAGTTGAAATAAATTGGGCGCCTCCTCCTTTTCAGGGCTCTAGAGTCGTAGAACTCTTTATGCAAAATGCATTCGGCGAGGACCAGCTGGTAGGGGTGCACCACCTTGTCAGTGCCGCAGCCCAGAACCCAGGCAAGTATGGTATATATGTATTGGCTTTTGAACTGTGCCAAGGGTATCGGGCGCGACGGCCACCTTGAAGCTGGCAGTGGATGTTTTAGCTCTGAATTGAGGAAATCCCTCATCTACTTGGATTCGCTACCCCGAGCGGCCTGTTCGTCTAGGTTAATCTTCCTGAGTATGCCGTTAGGGTCTGGCTCGATCCCTGGCGCGAAAGCTGGCTGGACGCTCTCCTTGAAGAAGGTAAACAACACTTTACCTTGGCAGTCGCAGACCCGTCGGGTGGCCGGTTTGTAATATACTACGATCGACTCAACCAGCTCCGGGCAGTGGTGGACAGGAGGACACAAGAACCAGTAAAGGTTCGACTTATAGACAGCGCCGAAATGGTGTGAGGGCAAAACCTTATCGGACCAATCTTTTACGGTAGCCCGCAGCTCTGTGAGGCTAATGGAATAATTGCCGTCTCTGTACTCGGCTAGGCGGTCTACGGCCGGCGGGGGAGGAGCTTGCCTCCTAGGGCTTTGCGCCCTGGTTTTTCCCTTTTTCTCCTTCGGCGCTTCGCTTCCATGAGCGCTCAAGACAGCCTGCTCCTCAGATTCTTTCTCTGAAGCGCTGGACTCTGCCTGCATAGGCGCTTTCCCTTTAGCTGCGCTCGGTTTCTCACTCATGGTGCTGAGAGTTACCAGAATTCACAGCTGAAACTTAGCAAAATTTGTAATTTCTCCTCTTTCACAGCGCAACTCGAATTTCTTCAGCGACACCGATATTACTGAGTAAGTAAAATGCCTTTTGTACAAATGGGTAAAAGCAACATTAATGGCGTCAGACGAATTTAAAATTTGTTGCTTGAAGTGGGTGAGTAGCGCCGCTATTCCTCGGCGGTCGAGCGTGGGATCCCTTGTTGGAAAGCGCGAATTGTACATCATTGGACTCGGGTGCACCTTTTCATTTATGTAACCCGCTTCGAAAATTGCGCAATCATTCCTTAAGCTTTTCAAAACTCCTGCCTTTAATGACGTCATTTCGGCCAGCTGGGCACATGCTTCGAAGCATTTGACTCGACAAGCGTGCTGAGAAACCTTAGGTAAAACTTGTGATCTCTTTTATCTCCTCGACCAAGTGCGCCCAAAAAATGGGCGCTGTCCGACTTCGCACTATGAAACCCGCGCCCTTGGGAGGATGACACTTAGAAAAACTTCCAGATTATCACACGCCCCTGAGGCACCCCGTCGGAGTGCGCAAATTTTAGTGCACGCCGTCGGGCAGCACAAGGAAAAGCCGCGAAGTTGGGCAGGACACTTAGAAAAATTTTACACTTTTTTGCTTGTCCCCGTCCGCTGTCGCATTCAACAAGGCGCGCCGTCGGACTTCGCTGTGAAGTCGGGCGGCTTCCCAACACTTAGAAAATTTATTTTTGACTTTTTTCCTCTTGCTTGCTGTGACCATGGAACCTCCCGACGTAGCACAAATTTGAGGACAACGCCCGACTTCGGGGCAATGTTTTGCGCCTTCGAACGACATTCCCTGCCTTAGTCATTTTTCGAATTGCCATGCACCTTTTTCCAAAACACTCGGCTCTCTTCTCCGGATTAAAGCAGGAAACTAACTGAACTGAAAGCAATATTTACATTCATAAAAATAAATTGACACAGCGGAAAACAAAATATGTACAAGGGAAAACCTATGACAACTTTCAGTGGTAGTAGGCTTTCAGATGAAAGTCGTTAACAGGTATCGGGAGGGTCTGGCCCTCCATGTCTCTTAGCACAAACGCATTGAACTGGTTCATGTTGGTTACGAATCTGCCATGAGGAAAGGATTTTTGGTTAATGCGCCCAGATTCGCCCACCAGCATGAAAGGCCGGAAGGAAGAGATGCCTTCCGAGCCAATCTCCGGAGAAGGCCGGCTCCTTTTTGGGGGGTTGATTTAAGCTAAAGGGAACAGGAAAGAAATAAAGGAACGGAAAGAGACAAATGTACAGAAAGAGATACAAATATGTCCAAAGGTTGGTGGGGGGGAACTAACAATGACGGGAACACACCAATCACCGCTACTTACCGCATACAAACACAGAGCATGACAAGGAACCGCAAAACCTAGGCGTACTTCCGATACACCAGCGAGCGTATGCACGACTTCAATAGCTCCCTAGCAAACATTCCCTACAAGGAACTAACGGCGAGGGATCGTATCAATCACCGGATACATACACCGACGGGGGTAGAAAGTAAACCTAGAGATGCCGAGCCGAGTATATGTGTTAGGTAGAGAGTTTAACCACACAGCTTCAATGGCTCCCTAGCAAACATTCCCTACAAGGAACTAACAGCGAGGGATCGCATCAATCACCGAGATACGGGCCGACAACGTCACACACAAGCCGATGGAACTGCTACCAAATTTATAATGAATGCTTTAAATAATGAAGTACGGAAGGTGCTTTAAGCAAGCAATGCTAGAGGAACCCGATCGCCAAATGCCAAAGTGAATTAACGAGCAACGACACGTGTGGGCCTAAGGCATATAATGAAAGACAGAATAAAAGAATAAAGATAGTAGAACGGAACCAGGCATACAGATTGTATTTATAAGCGAAGTACGATTACGGTAAGCACGGTAGTTCCCTAACAAACATTCCCCTTCCACCCTTTACAATGAATTTCGGATGGGCTTTTATAGCCCGAGTCCCACTTGTTACATTAATGGGCACAGAGTCCCGATCAAACATGAGTCGACGAAGCGGCGAAAGAGCCGCAAATGCTGACCTTTTGTCGGATCGGGCTGTACTCGCGAGCATGGTCTTCCCTGGAAATTGGACAGCTACGTGGCGGAGTCCTGGGTAATTCTTCAAGTCGGCAGGGGTGCTGGTAGCTGGAGTAGGTGAAACCTCAGATCAGCTTTGAATGAGGCTACTGGCACAGGCGGTGCAGCCCATGCTTATCCCTTTTGGTCGGCATGTCTTGGTTCAAATCCCGAAGCTGGACACTTGTCTGATGATGGGTTATGCCGTGTGACACATGCCTGCCTTAGAGGGCATTCTATCCATCTTTGCTTGGGATCGGGGCTCCTTGGGATGCGTGCAAAAATCAGTGCAGTGGGGGAAGGTCTTCAAGCCTTGGTCAAATTCCGGGTTTGTTCCCCTACTGTACACCTGTCAAGGGCGCATTCCCGCTCCGTTGAGAAGTCGAACTGCGCACAGGCGAACACTGGTGTCTGCCGCCATATGGACCTGCTCCGGCATTTTACCCTTTTTCTCGCATTGACTCGTCGATCTGCCAGTGCAAGGTGCGCCCAGGAGGTGGGGCGAAGTGCGCACTCGCAACCAAAGCTGGGCGAAGTGCGCACTTCGCACCAAAATTGGGCGAAGTGCGAACTTCGCACCAAAACTGGGCGAAGTGCGCACTTCGCACCAAAACTGGGCGAAGTGCGCACTTCGCACCAAAACTGGGCGAAGTGCGAACTTCGCACCCAGACTTAGCCAATTTCAGATAGACCTGCTGGAAAGCTGGAAAATCAACTGGGGAACTCCATGGAAAAAAAGGGGGGAGAGAAAGAGAATGGGAAAGAAAAGGAAAGGGAGAGAAGCGAGAAAAACGGAAGGAGGAAAAGAAGAGCAGCACTGTTACAAAACAACATTGAAGACATTGCACCCCGTGCAAAAATGTGACAACAGTTCACTCGGACGACTTGGAAGGGGCCGTCCCAGAAGGCATCAAACTTGTCATGATTGCCTGGTTTGGCCTTGTATGAGTCCCATTTCAGCACTAAGTCCCCGATCTTGAAGACTCGGGCAGTGGTTCCCTTTGAAAACCAGTTCTGCGTTTTCTCAGCGTGCTTGGTAAAGGCCTGATACGCCTTTTCTCTTTCCTCCTCCAGTTGTAGCAACTGAGCCAATCGGGCATCAACAGGGTCTTTGACGCCTTTCTCATCTTCTAACAGCCAAAGTGCGGGCATCTCAATGTGTGTGGGCAAGACAACCTCTTTGTCGTACACGAGTGCATATGGCGACGTCTTGATGGACTTCTTGAAAGAGATACGGTCCGCCCATAGCGCTCGATCCAGAAGCAGATGCCACGATCTTTTGTTCCTTTCCACTGTCTTCTTTATAGTCTTCAAAAGATTCTTGTTGGTGGACTCGGCTCACACTCAATCAGGTTGTGCTTGTCATTATTGGTGATGCATCATAGAGAATTAATTTTTGGATTGGCTTTTACCATATTATTTTGCGATTGGTTTACCGTTGATCCTCTTGCTTGTTGAGGTACTTGATCTTTGGTCATATACGACATCCTCCTTTGTTGCCACCCTTCTATCTACCTTTGGTTGATTGTCATTTTATTACACAAATTCCTGACCACAACCTTTACTTCGCTCGTATCATTAATTATATTTAGCACTCCTCCAACCTATTATTGAATATAAGGTGGGTAAGTGAGATGGGGGGCCTGGATACGTGATAGTTTAAAAGAGGCTTGACTAATTTGGCATTGGGACATTAGAGGAGAGCGGTGAGACTTGGGGAGGTGGAAAGGCGGTCTGAGGTTGTTGGTAAGTTTGCAGATATGGAGAATTGGAAATGGGAGCTAACTGATTAGTGACAAGTATCGAGTCTAGGGAGAAGAGCTTGGAGTTAGATGTGATGCATAGGCCATACGAGGAGGTGGTGGTAACTTGCCGACTTGGATAAGAATTTCCTCAATTGGGTTTTGCATTATCTGTTGATATTTTGCAACAATTGTCTATTGTAGTTGTGATAGCACTGGTCCCTAAGGGCTTTGAGGTATACGTTGCAGCTGCCCTCCAAGAACTTGTTGGTTCTACCTAACTAGTGGTTGCTGACCTTGCAACAGTTGAGGGTTCTAGGATTGTTAATGTTCCCTGTTGCGCAATCTGCTGCCCATGCTGTTGAAATTGAGAACTTTGGGAATTGGGTGGCTAATGCGGTGCAACTTGCGACCCTGGTGCCATTTGTTGAGGCATTGGTGTTTGTTGAGCCGGTTGCACTACTTGATGTTGTTGGCCATTTGCGGTAGGCATGCCAAAGAAACCAGGAGAAAGACAAAGCTGAGGGATTTTTGCCAATTTTCATATCTAGTGGCGAGTTTTGTGACCCACTTGTTTGTCCTATTTGAGGATAGGGCTGCAATTGTTCTACAATAGGATCGACATTTTGCTGCTATAAAATAGCATTTGCAGGTATCATGCCTAAGGTTGATGTTGGTTTCTCCTCCCCTAGGTCCAAGTTGACATCTTCGAACTGGGGTTCCTCTAAAGGGTTATCTGAGTCTTGTATGCAAATAACCGTACCTATCTTCTTCAAGATCTTTTGGTGAGTGAGCAGTTTGATAGGATTGTTCCCCGTCCCCGTTAAATGTAATTTGGATCTTGTATTCATAAATGGAGCCAAGGAGAAAACATTGAAATTTGCACCAAAAATTGAAAACAGAAACTGTCGACAAGGTTAAGCTCACACTCCAAGGGGGTGCTCTCTAGGAGTGGGGGTGCTTGGAGTGGGGCTCTAGGAGTGGGGGCGCTCGAAGTGGGGATCTTTGAGCAGGGCGTTCCAAGCATGGCACTTAGTGTTTTTTTGCACTGTTTTGTTCTTGCTCACTCTATCTTCGCTTATTACCACTTTTCGTTCTTTCTTGAAAAATTGAAATTTACAATTCAAAGTTAAGCATGATTCTGGATCGAAAATAGTGTCGCCATTTGCATCAAAATTAAGAAATATGAAATCTAAATTGGAAAACAACTCTTAAATCTTACTGCAAAAAGATTAGCGGGTCACGTGCACATTAATGAATTGCGCAAATCTTTTTTATAAATTTGAAAATATGTGATTTGCTTATGTAGATCTGCAAAAATTTGTGTGGGTAAGTTAAGATCGATTTCGTATTGAAATCATACTTGTGTGTCCTATCAAGCGTGCCAAAACTATTGAATACAGAAATCTGCAACTGTGTTTTACATCTATGACCGTGGGGAGGGTTTTATTCTCCCGAACCTCTAGATCTTGGGTCGGTTCCCTTCTAACTTAGCTGCAAAATGTGAAAAGAAATTAATCTAAATATGCATAAAGCAAATCTAATCTACTTTATTAAAGAAAAGGGTGCAAGAGAAAGGAAAAAATAAAATACGGCCGAAGCCATAGTGAGATTCAGGTTTGGTGCGATTAGAAATTTCAGCCTGTAAGATCCTTGAGTAACCTACAACAACAATAAAAGAAAGGACTAACAGGGAAAAGGAGGGCCGAGCCACTGATTTCACACATGAAACAAAAAGTCAAAGACATGGTTGAATCAGAATACCACGCACAATTCTTTTATTGATTTGTTTTTGAAGTGTTTAGTACAATCTTACTACGAAGAGTAGCTCTAGTATGCTAATGGCCAAAAGACCCTTACAATAAGAATTGATCTCTTATTTATACTTGTAGAAATAAGAATCCTAATTTATTTTTAAAATCGCAGTTCTGCCTCTAAACTGCAGTTTGAATTTGCATGCAGTTCACTATCCTCATCCATTCACCAAAAATAGGCACAGAGCGAGCCATGCAGGGTTGAGAGTGGGGCGTATTAGCCAAGCGGGGCCTTGCCAAGTGGAATGCTCCAAGTGAGGCACTATCAAGCAGGGCGCTACAGAGTGGAGCACTGTCAAGCTGGGCACATTGAAATGGGGTGTGCTATTCAGAGCAAGGCGTACTCAAGGCAAAAATGTACTACTTGGCAGCGGGACACACTCGAAACAAAGCATACCCAAAGTCTAGACCGAGTCATTTTAACATTCTATATCTCGTTTTGTGCGACAGAACTTGGTCTGGAAGTGATGGTAGTAGTCAAGTACTATAGGAGCCAAAATATTCAATGCTTGCCATGTTACTTTTAAGTACAGGCTTAATTAGTATAGAAGTACCTTGTCCAACTTTGACAAGACCACAATTTGTCCATCCTATTTGTTGGAGCATCAAAGACACAAAACACTTGGTGTGCTTCTCACAGGCCCTAAAGTTTTGCCTCTTAAGCTGTTTGGGGAACATTTTGCCAAAAAGACATGGTCTTCCCACCCTTCCTTTGGAGGAATTGGGAGATGTTGTATGATCAATAGTAATTGAAGCCCCAAGAATTTCTTGCATAATCATCATGAGGATTTTAGGTAGCATCAAAATTCTTATGTGAAGGAGAATAGTCACAACTTGCTTCAGCCATACAACACAAATTTGTTTAACTTGTCCTTGGATAGCTTGCTTCCAAAAGGTATAGAGCTAAGCATCTTTGGTCAGGATAGCTAAAAAAGTGGCAAACGATCTACTTGAGTCTCTCTACACGTGATAGTACCTGCTTCAAAGCTCGTAATAAACAGGATACCTAAAGATGAAATGTTCTTTAGTCTCCACCTCCAAGAGAGCAAAGATGACATATTCTATCCTCTCAAGAAACATGGTGGCCTGTATCCACTTGCAACTGATATGAGCCCACTCTAAGCTGATCAAGAGGAATCCTAACGATGTCTCCAATGTCACTGAATATAATCAAGACAAGTAGTGATGGCATTCTCAATCCTCATGAAATGTTTAGTCTAGAAGGCCAACTTAGTAGTTAGGACGAAGAGGTTGAGATAGAATGACCCAAGTGACCTAAGTATATTGTCAATAAACATCATCTCTGACTGCTTGATTAATCACCACCTTATTGGGAAGAAGGCTGAGAGGAGCATTTGAATGGAGGCAATCAATCTATAGAGATGCCAACTGACTGAAGGAGAGAAATAACTTGTGAGTACTATGCATGATGATGACCAAAAGTGCTCCTAGATAAGATAAGAATCCATGTTGCTACCATCAAAGTTAAAGAAGCCATGAGGCATAGGTAGAAAATTGACAATCAGGAAGTTGTGAAGTGTGCAACCATCATGAGTGTGCCATTGAAGAAAGTCCTCCAACTCATCAATATAGATATCAATGAGACTCAGCCATGGTGCTTCCGACAAAGTTAAAGAAGCTATAAGGCGTACACAAGTAGAGAACAATTGTCTTATAAAGTCTTATCTACAAAATCAGACATCATCTTTTGAGCAGCTAGACATGTAGAAGGTGCTAAAATGATACTTTTATCATGTAATATTGCAATTGATTTGAAGAAGATGATATAGGCAGTCACTATAAGTCAATGTATGATTTATCCTTAATGTTCCAATCGTTAATTTAATTGCTGAAATTTAAATTTTCAATTATGATTTCATTTGCCCTAACATTCAAATTTGGGATGTTGGAAACTATTGAGATCAAAGGATGAAGAAGTCTTGAGTAAGGCATGCTACTTCTCCAAATGATGCACCCTACCCGATGTCTCTATCTTCTGCCAAAAGGTTGATACCCAATGATAGTTTGAAAGAGTAGGTAAAACCCTTTTATGGCTTTAATGAATCTCAGTTAACAAAAATAAATCCCACATTAGAATGGTACCAAAGGTGGATCACACCATCTCAGTAATACTAGAGCATGCAAATGAGTTTCTCTCACTTTGTAGGTCTGGAGTAGGACTGAGCAGCTATCTGTTGGTTATTTTCCTTTACAGAAGTCTTCAACCTAGAGCCAAGTAAGATTCTCATGGAGGTAATACTTCATTAGCATGTGACACTTCCTTTTGGCCTGAGAGCCTTAAAGCAATTCTCTGTATGGTGGAGGCATCAAAGCAGATGCATGAGAATCAATATGCCCTTTCTGCTAAGAGAGGTGAGTCTTAACACCAATTTATCTTAGTGCAAGGCCTTGGACCATGATGTATGACATAACAGCTGCATTGGAAATGAGACTCATGCACGGTGTAGCAAACATTTATTCAAGGTTTCTTTAGTGATAATCTTGTAGAAGTAAATAATTAGTTAGCAATCCTTGAACCACTGTTTTATATGTATCTTGGGAGATTGATACTGATCAAAACTAACTTGAAAGCTATGTCCTACAGGGACTACCATCTTTCCTATAAAATTATAAATGATATTACAACTGTTGAGGCATTATCTATGTGTTTTGCTATTTTTTTTGTGGAGATGCTTAATGCACTTCTGTAGACTGTCTAGTATTCATAGTTTATCAATCTCCTTAGCTGTATTTTGGTCACTGGTGAATTTCAATAAATATCTTTCTGTTAAATTTCATTTGTGATGGAAAGAAGATGTCATTCCAAGGATACACAAAAGTGATTTTTTTAACTCATATTCGAAAAATTCGTTTCTTTGGGTCTTTATGGTTGCATGAATGATATTTTAAGCATTTGGCATGTGAGAACATAGGGCACAGTATTCGTGTTTTTCTTTGACCCTGTCACTTTCACAATGTTGACTTTCTGGCCTGTGATTCCTAAACAAGAACCAGGGGAGGATCCTAAATGATACGTAAATGAGGTACATATACTAGCTGTCTTATATTTTCTAGCTTGTTGCTTCTATTGCAGGTATGGTTTTAGTAAGGAAGTGGTCGAATGCCCAGGTATGGGAAAAACAATTTCCTGTTTTCTTCAAACTTTTCAAAGCAAATGAAATTTTGCATGCTTCAGTTCCAATCCAGTAACAGATGCCTAATGAGACAATTTTCAAGGCTTGTCCATTTTGGCTGTTAAAAAAATAATCTTACCTTGTCACATAATGGTGAACTTTGTTTTGCTATAAAGTGTTTTGAAGTTTTGACATTGTCAAAACTTGAACCATTCCCCTTAGAAATGAGAGTATTTCTATTGATGGCAGACTATTGGCCACCAAACGTACATGTGTGTGGGTTTTGGTTTCCACCAGAGGAGTGGGAATTCCCAAAACAAAATGGTTCTGGAAACTCTGATGAAGCATCTGTGGAGCAAGCAACTGTGTATCCCTTCAGATTATGCCAAATTCCCTGGATTGTTTCAGTTGGTCTACGCCAATTTCTTTCAGAAAACTCCATTGACAGCTGTAGGCCCATGTTTATTGGACTAAGCTCTATTGGAAGGTAGCTTTCATATTCTTTATGCATTTCTTAATTTTGTTCTTTTTTCTATTAGCAGATGCATAGTTGAAAACTTAGCAAACAATTTGGAAGTTTTCCATCTTCGATATCATTTTTTACTAGTCACAAATGATCGAATTACTTCCATGGAATACTTGATTTTTATGTTGTTTACAATCATTCGCTTGAAGAGAGGCTATTCATATGGCAGAGGTAACAGACTGCTGGTTCATGGCAGGTTGCATTATAATGCTTTGAACTGATAACATATTTGACCCATGACATTTTAAAACATGCATAACTGCTGAAGAATACTTGTATTTCAATACTGATGTGTTCTGTTTCCTATATTTAGCATGGGATATATTGAAAATCCTGAAGGCATGCTGTTATTATTGAAAAAAGTTTTGGAGGAAACAAGCTACAGAGTTATCCTTCTTACAGCTGGCCATCAACCTTTAGATATGGCTGCAAATGCTTTTGCTGGAGAGTTTCTGGATACTCACAAACTTTCAGACCCATGTGCTGATAATTGCCAAAACCCTTTGGAGATCAGTAAATATGGAGTGTTCCTATTTAGTAACAGACTCCTTTGCTATTCTGGGTAAGCTTTCTAGAAGCGGTGGTATGTCAACTGTGGTTTTTTTAAATTTTAAATGGTATCTTGTTCCTTGCTAAATTTAAAAATGTAATGCTTGTAAAATTTTTCACTGATTAGTGACACTTGTCTTTGTACTTGCTCCTGAAGCATAGTTCCATACCATATAGCTGGCTTATCCCTAGATGTTCTGTAGCAATCCACCATGGGGGCAGGTGTGCATTTTCTTTATTAATGATATTGAATTATTTATTGGACATTACTTAGGTTTTCCTCCATAACATGGTTTGTAATAATATCCCCAAAAACTTCTTCTTCTTCTTCTTCTTTTCTCAACATGCAGTGGCTCAACTGCAGCAGCTCTACGTGCTGGAATACCCCAGGTCAGTCGCAGAGTTTATCTCCAGGTTTTCCAGTTCCTTAATGTTCTTATTTCTGTAAGAAGCGGCCTGTTAAAGCATGTAGACTATTCAATCTTTAAATATTAGTGCTTGTTTATTATTACTAGCTTTAAAACTACAGAGTTATTTTATTATGACCTACAGATATATAAAAACAGACTTAACTATAAAAAGACCAATGGTAATGGATGCCAGTCAGCTAGTAATTATAGCTTTGCTAGACAGATGC
Organism: Wollemia nobilis; assembly: GCA_028583015.1. Taxonomy (NCBI): domain Eukaryota; kingdom Viridiplantae; phylum Streptophyta; class Pinopsida; order Araucariales; family Araucariaceae; genus Wollemia; species Wollemia nobilis. The sequence continues at coordinate 14,229,793 of JAQPPZ010001844.1, forward strand.
AATGGAAATTTAATTGGCATTTTTTTTTACTTGTCAGCACTTTAATTCTTTGTTTAAGTTATTGTGGTCTATCTAGGCTTTTTATAACTTGCCTATAGAATTCTCATCAGAAACTGAAGTTGAAATTATGATTTCAATGAATGAGTAAAAGTGGTTGATGTGACTAGAATACAAACAGCAGAAAATAACAGTAAGAGGAGTGCCCAAAATGAGTCAACTCTAAATGGAGAGGAATAAAAAATACTTAAAGGGGTTCTATATATGCTTCAGCCAAGAAAATAGTGCCAATGGTGTTATAGAGGATTAAAAAAGAAAGAAATATGTTATTCAGCTATGTGAGAATGAAAGGAGTTATTCATCCTTATAAGTAAGAATTGTAAGGTTAATGCTGCTGGAATCGCGGGTGCGGGTGCGGCCCCTGTCAAAAATAGGGTTCGCAGGTGCGGCTAGTTTTTAATTAATATATATATATATATATATATATATATATATATATATATATATTATCAAAAAAATTTAAAAATAAAATAAATATGCACATTGCGAAATAATTAAATAAATGATAAATCATACACATTGTGAAATAAAATAAATCATTCATACACATTGCAAAATAATAAATATTTAAATATGACATCATAAAAGCATATTGAAATATGATATTTCATATTCATGTAAAAAAATGAGAGGATGTCAAGTCATAAAGAGTCAAGAGATAACAATATACTATATAGTAGTGGACATGTACAAAGATAACATCAAATATCCGATATTTGACTCTCATTTGTCATATTCCTCATCATCATCTTCTAGGCCCTCCTCCTGTGGATTTGGTGGTGGTAGATCTGAAAAGCCATCACACCTACTATTATTTCTGGTGTCATCACGAACTGCATCCCAACGTGCAAAAAGCCCCTCTGTATAACCTTTGTCCCTACGAGACATGAGTTGAAGAGTACTATGGACATACATGAGGTTCTCTAATTCTTTTTAGCCCGTATGGGCTGGGTGTGGCTGGGCCCACCTTAAAAAAAATAATAGTAAAAAAAAAACGTTTTTTTTCCTATGTTAATGCCCAAACTGGGTTGGGTTCGGCTGGGTGAACCTTGACTGACCACAGGGTTCGGCTTCGCAAAAACCTGACTGACAGGGTTCGGTCAAAGCTGAACCCTGTCAGACAGGGTTCGGCCCAGCCGTACCCGATCGTGAACCCGCGAACCCGGTGCAGGTGCAGGTGCAGGTGCGGGTTCGCGCACCCAGCCAATTGGGTGCGCGAACCTGGTTACATTGGTTAATACCAAATGCTTGCAAAAAGGGGACCTACACTAGAATGAGGCTTCAATACAAAAGTTTTATGTCAGTGTACAGGCAGAGGACATAAGATCAAATCTTAGGTTTAGGGTTAACAATGACCTTTGTCTTATAATTAGGAGTGAGAAGTCAGAATCAGCTGCTTCCTGATGCAAAAATTAAATTTTTTGAGGAGGGAGCAAAGTATTGGGCTTTGGCTATAATGGCTAAGCTCTAGAACAAGAGAGTGTATTGGCACTTACATGTTACTTTTTTCTTCCCATTTCTAGAGTATGTAGAAAGGTGCACTAGAAGACTAGATTATCCCATAGGTCCCAGAAATATGTTTCATTGCTTTTGAATAAATTTTATGGCTTTGACCATCTTATATAGATTTTTAATGGGTTATATGAGATTGAAAAATACCTCGTGTGTATTCCATCAAGGTCACGTTACAACAATATTTCAACGAACCACATTATCTTGTTATTGCAATAAACCGCATTATCACGTTACCCATAAAAATTGAACCTTGGTGGAATCTTGTGAGCCAAACATTCTCACCGGTTGGACTCCAACCCCATGAGCAACCATTTTATAATTTTAGCAGTCCCTGTTTCTGTGATTTGTTCTTTTTTTGAAATGCATTTGGACTGTTAGCAGATAAGCAATGAAAGTCCTTTCATTTATTCTAGGAAATAGTATCTCTTTATAGTAAATGATAGGTTACATTTGTTAAAATTGTTTCAGATAATCTGCCCTTTCACACTGGATCAGTTCTATTGGGCAGAGAGAATGGAATGGTTAGGGGTGGCACCACCACCCCTAAACAAGAAACATCTTATCCCAGAGAGCAAGGAAGATAGTATCAGGGAAGCTGCAAATGCTCTTCTGAAAGCAATTCACATGTCTATGAGTACTGAAATCAGAGATCATGCAGCTGATCTTAGCAGAAAAATCTGCTCTGAGGTGGGCATACAATTGGAACAAGTTGTCCTTTTTACTTTTGTTTTTAAATTTTATATTAAGACATTAGTCAGATTATGTAGAGAATTATTTGTGGACATTGTATATAGTTACACTAAGACTGTTGTTTTGCTTTATTATATCTAATACATTGTGAAAGCTGTATTGTATTTACTCCTTTTTATGCTGGTTAATTTCTATATTTAAATGACAGGATGGAGTTAGAAATGCAGTCAATGTCCTCACAAAGGAGGTCTGTATTTCAGGGGACCTCCTCTCTGAAGATTCAGATTGATTTGTTAAGGTCGCTACACAAAATGGACTTTCAAGGTTGAAATTAAAGGCACACCAAGTAAACCTCTTCTATGATCTCGGCAATGAGGTGGACAAATACATATTTATCTCTTGTAATTTTGTTTACTTCTCATATTATAGGCAATCATGTCAATTTGCAATGACGGAATGAAATTAAAGTGAAATCATATTTATAACAAAAGAGGTCTATATGATCCGAATATATGATTATGTATAGGATGCTTTAACCTTGTTTGCTTCTCATAGGAACTCCAGTACTTTTATAAATTTTTGTACAAAGAAAGTTTTTGATGTACTATTCCATGACATTTTGTGCAATCCTTTTTTCCATAAATAGGTGCCTTGGAAGCAACAATTTGGCCAAAGTTTCTGCAATACAGCTGAAAAAGTGTGTGTTTCTAAGACTATGCCTGACAAAATCAATATCACCAAATGCATTAACAAAAAACTAGATAAATTTATAGTAGCACGGGTAAGCTACTATGAGCCTAATTATGTGATTTCTGGTTAAAACTCTTCAATGTTGACAAAAATCAACAGCAAAACATGGTGGAAAACTACATCTAGTTCCCTTGAGAAATTACTATAGTTTAGTGATATGGCACAACAATAAATTAGTTGTACTTGGTGAGATTGGTGTGTTAAACTTGGGTTACATAAATCTATACCTAACATTAAATAGTTGATAAAATATGTATCCTTACATGGGGTCATTTAGGATAATATATGGAAAACTAGTGACCCCTTATTTGAACTAAGACAAAGCTTTTAGGGTTGAAGGGAAGCAATTGAGAACAGCTTTTAACCAAAGAGCCTTTTTGTTCAGTCAACATAGGTCAAGTTTCAAGAGTTGTTGAACCCAAGCATTATGAAGGCCACCAATCACTACTGGTCCTTAGTTTGAATACAAATAGGTTTCTTTAGTTTAATTTGAACTTTGTATTGAGTAGTAATCATTCTTAATATAACTTGTACAATAATGCATGAAACTAGACATTATCATGAAGATAGTCAGTTGTAGCTAATGAAGCATGAATTCAAACGTGTCAAACAAATTAGAACTGGCATTAAGTGTCTTGGAAATACAGTTTTTAAAGTATAATGTTGTTTGAAACCCTGGTAAAAATTAAATAAGAAAATGCCTCTTGTAATGCAAAATTGTATTGTGGATGCAATGCAATAAATTTATCTTTATTAACAATAAAAATGATCTCCATTGGATACAATGGATGGGTGGGGGTGGAGTGCTAATACTTCTTTCAAGTGAGTGGGCCTAACGGTGAAGGCTTTGGAACTCTAATAGAGATCCAAAGTTCAAATCCTGCCAAGGGTTGGGTTGTACACCATGCATTAGTAACTAGAGTGTAGTTGGATAACTATGTATTAGATAAACAACATCCTCCATGAAGATTGTCCCATATGGCCTATGGCCTCATGGATGCTAAAAAATTTACCTTCAATACAAGGCTAACATCTTAATAAATATCAAACCAACATATTATTGGTTAATACAAATATTATATGGATCATTTTACAAGATGCCAAACAGGCCCATAGGCTTATGCAATTTTACACACTATACAATGTCGGCCATAGCCAAATAAGTAAAATGTTACACATTTCAACACCCCCTTAATGAAAGCTCTCCCATGCCAAGACTCTTCCACAAGCGACTAAAGATTCAAGCATAACCTTCATAAAGATATATGTGAGCTATACAATACAAGTAAGCCTTGAGAATAAAACCATCAGATTTTATGTGTCTAAAGCTCAATGTGCTTGGTCCATTGACATTCCACAATATTGCAAATCAAGTGAATAGTGTTGTGGTTATTATAGAAAAGAGTGGTGAGGCCCTTCTAAAACAAGCCCAACTGCTCAAGAAACATCCTTCACACCATGTGTTCTAGCATGATTAACATTGTAATACTTTGCTACAATAGAAGGAAAAAGAATAGTAACTTGCTTGTTGGAACACTAACAAACTAGTCACGAAAACATAGCCTCAAGTGGAATTCTAGTTATCTAGATGTTTGGCCCAATTGACATCTAAGTACCCTTGCAAATTAATGGGAATCATCATTTATAATGAATTCTCATGCAAGTAGCATCCTTGATATAACAAAGATTTTGCTTGCCAATCTTCTAGTGACTCATGAAGCCCTTGTATAAACTTGAAACAAAGACCAACAACAAAATAAATATTTAGCCTAAGGTGAGTGAGACAGAGAAAACTACATTCTAATGATTGATAAAGATAAGCATCCACCAAAGGAGAGGGATGATTAGGCTTAACATTAGAAGCATAAGGGATAGGAGTTGGTATGCCCAAAATGTTGATGCCAAATCTCATTTTTTGTATTTGTCTTAGCAATCATGGTAACAAAACCCTGATGCTATAAAGGCGGCAAATAAGAACCAAGTTTGTGTATATGATCATTCTTATCATAATATCATGGAGTTAAAACCTTAAAATCATCATCCATATCCTTAACTACTCGTCAATTTGGCCAAAACCCCACCTTATTGGTGTGAGTGATGTGATAATAGAAAGGTGATTTGTGTTCATTTCCTAAACATGAAAGACCTCTCCAAATTTGGCAACACCAACAATAATGTCACTACACCTTGAAACATACAAGGTAGAATCATATCCAATAACAACTCTCTCACCGCTATGCAGGTCATTATAATTGAAGAGAAGACAATGATGCCTAGCCATATACCCTGTGGCTCTAGAATTTGCAATCCACTCTTGAACAGAAGAAGCTTACCAATAAGTTGAATTCGTGAGAAGATGTGCTCCATTACAAGTGAAACCCTTAATGCCATGTGACATGTCAAGACAACTATCATTTAACCAACCACACACCTTGTCTTAATCTTCTAAACTCTAGCAAGGCAATTTTTGAAATAGTAACCATATTTCTTAAAGTGACCTACATCTTTTTCAAGGGTTTAAACTTTTAATTCTTTGGATTTTTGGTCTTGGCCTCCTTAGGTTTCAGAATAACATTTGCATGAGCCTCTTCCATAGGTAGATCACCACAATTCCTTAGATCAACCTAAAAATATACAAGGATAATCAAGGATTAGAGGAGTATATCCCTTAATAATCAAAGAAATAGCCCTCTTCTTTGATTACTTCCTTGGGAAGATTTAAAAGAGGACCTGTCTTAGTTTATGAGAACCCAACCAATGACCTTGAGGTAAGGACTCATTTGTAGAAGACCTAGTCTAGGCGAAAAATATATATGGATGTTAGAGTGTGAGAAGGTGATGAAATTGAGTAGGAACATATTTTTTATTTAATCGATTAGCAAATCATACAGAGCATCAAGCAATATACAAGTACGTGTCTCTTGGCTTCTCAAGAAAAAATTAATGCTCCAAAGACCACCATGTCTCTTCATATTCTACCTCTTCAAGAATGTAATGCAAATAATATAAAAATAATGTCTAATATCCCCCCTTATCACATTATTTGCAATACAAAGAGAATTACAAAACAATTCAAACTTGACTCTCCTAATTGCCTTTGTGAAAATATCTACAAGTTGGTCTCCAGTGGGATTGTACTTGAGTTGTATTTGGTGATTCTAAACTTCCTCTCGGATGAATCGACATTGAGCTTCACTATGTTTTGTCCTTTTATGCAATACTAGATTCTTGATTAGTTTTAGAACACCATGATTGCCACAATTCAACAAGGTTGGTCATTTTTTGCACACCCATATCTGATAGTATGAATTACAACCATATTGCTTCACATGCAGCTCCTCATGCAAAACGATATTCTATCTCTGTAGATGATAGTGCCACTGCATGTTGCTTTTCACTATGCCACAAGATAGGTCCAAATACTAGATGAAACACATATCTTGATGTTGACTTTTTGTCAGTTACAGATCCAACATAGCCTAAGTTCGTGTATCCTTGTAAGAAAAAATTATCATTCTTATATTCTAGGTCATATTGTATTGTACCACGGATATAATGTAGTATCCTCTTTGCAACTTTCCAATGACTCTCTTTAGGATCTTGCATGAATCTTGAAAGATAACTTATAACAAAATTGATGTGAGGCTTGGTGTTTTTCAAGTATATGAGACTTACAATCAATTGACAATAAGAGTACCAGATACTTGAGGTGATTAATCATATCTAGATTGTTGTAATCCTAGCTTCATTGGTGTTGTCATAGGTTTATAATTTGTCATCCTATATTTTTCTAGTAGTGTCTTGGCATAATTTGTCTGACTAGAAAGTGATTCTTTCTTTGCCAAAATTCCAAGCCAAGACAATAGTGCAGAAGCCCTAAATCTGTCATGTCAAAGGATTTTTTCAAGTCATCCTTCACATCATTCACCAATTTGTTTGAACTTCTAGTGATGACCAAATCATCAAAATAGACCACAAGAGTCACTATCTCATTTCCAATTTTCTTGACATAGAGATTTGGATCGAAGGGACTTTTGGTGAAACCATACTGCAATAGGTGATCATTAATTTTGATATACTAGGTTTTAGGAGCCTTGCTTCAACCCATATAATGACTTCTTTAGTCTGCAGACTTTTTGACATTGCCCATTGTCAACAAAGCCTTTGGGTTGTGTCATGTATACTTCTTCAAGATCATCATTGAGGAAGTGTTGAGAAATGTAGCTCGGACAGGAACTTTTTGCACAGGCTTCAGTATGAACGTGCTAGAAGTGGTTCGAGACATTTCTAATTCTATTTTGAAATTCACTTATGTGATTTTCTATTTTTAAGTTCACTTAAGTGATACTATTTTGTAATTCACTTAAGTGATTCTATTTTGAAATTCACTTAAGTGATTTTCTATTTTTAAGTTCACTTAAGTGATTCTATTTTGTAATTCACTTAAGTGATTTTATTTTGATATTCACTTAAGTGATTTTCTATTTTTAACCTTACATCTCAAGATGAGATGAGATCTAATATTAGGGTTAGAAAGATTAGGGTTACCTTTTTCAAGGATAAAAGGAGAAGATCAAGAGTGTTTTAGATACACAGAAAAGAATGGGAGGAGAACAAATTGTTGAAGGAAAAATACAAGCTTAGGAGGAGAAGAACAATGATTGATGGCTAGAAAAGTAGCAAGAGAGCATAAGTGATCTGTTGTAGCTGTAGGCTCCTTTATTTGTAATATTTCAGGTTCAGAAATATATTTAACTTCTGTTGTTCACGCTATTTATTTTTTCCAGACATCTGTGTGACTGTTGCATGTTTGAATATATTATTCTCAGATCTAATTTATTTAAAATAACATAGGACAACAGTTATCTAGGGTTTGGAAAATTTACATGGTATCAGAGCTAGGTTACGTGATTGAGATCCTCAAGGGTTTACGAGAGTAGATCACTGCTTGGATATTAAAAAAAAAAACAGCGATTAGGGTTTCAAGCAAATTAAAAAAAAACAACGATTAGGGTTTCATATTTTTTTTTAGCTTGAAGGACTAAGCTTATTTGCAATCTATTTTTTTGAGTCATTAATATTTCAATAGTTAGGGTTTCAAGAAAAAAAAATAGGAGTTAGGGTTTCAAGCAAAAAAAATAGTAGTTAGGGTTTCAAGCAAATAAAAAAACAACAGCAGTTAGGGTTTCATATTTTTTTTTTGGCTTGAAGGACTAAGCTTATTTGCAGGACTGTTTTTTTTTAGTCATTAATATTTCAGCAGTTAGGGTTTCAAGCAAATAAATAAATAAACAACAATTATTGTTTCATATTTTTTTTTGGCTTGAAGGACGATTTTTTTTGTCATTAATATTTCAGCAGATATCAGAAATGGCGCAACTAGCCTCAAATTTGAGGATAGATTGAAAGGTGCCTCCAATTTTTTGCCTTGGAAAGTTAGGGTAATGTTCTTATTGGAAGAGAATGATCTCTGGGATATTGTCAAGGCTGATGTGACTTTGCCTATAGATCCGCAGGAATTGGCAGCTCACAAAAAGAAGTGAAGGCCAAGCGAATGATCTTGGATGCAGTGAAGGATCACTTGATTCCTCACATATTCGAGAAGACTAAGGCAAAGGAGATGTTCGATGCCCTGGTTAGCCTCTACTAGAGCGAGAACATAAACAGGAAGATGATATTGCGGAACAAACTCAGATCTATGGAGATGACCATATCTGACACCGTTACCAGTTACTTGATGAAGATCACGTAGATTCGTGATCAACTGGCAGCAGTTGGGGAGACGGTTGAAGACACAGAGTTGGTGAACGTGGCACTTAATGGTTTCTTAGCTTCATGGGAACCATTTTTCAAAGGCATCTGTGCTCGTGAGAACCTTCCCAAATTTGAGAAACTGTGGGATGATTTCATCCAGGAGGAGACTCGAATGGAGTCAAAGGCCAACAAGAAAGGTGGTGACGATAACCTAGCTCTTTTTGGGCAAACTAAGAAGGGCAAAGGTAAGGGATCCAACAAGGGTAAGGTAAAGAATGAGGAGTCAACCTCACAGTCAGAGAAGGACTTGAGCAAGATCAAGTGCTTCATTTGTCATAAGCACGACCGTTATGCATCACAGTGTCCAGACAAGAAGGGCAAAGGGAAGCAGCAACAGATGTAGGTAGCAGCCTCTGTAGAAACTCAAATGAGTGAGTTTGCTTCCAAATTTGAGAAGGATTTCTCATTAGTCTCTTGCCTTTCTACCAGCATGATTCCAAGGAATGCTTGGTATGTGGATAGTGGGGCATATCGGCACATGACATCAACCCGACAATGTTTTACCAGTCTACAAGAGCAGGACTCAGGGGTTCAGGTTGAGCTTGGTGATGATACCAAATATCCAGTTGTAGGAATTGGTACCATTCCTTTTCGACTCCAGTCAGGGAAATATTTAGACTTTGATGATGTTTTTTTTGTTCCAGGTCTCAGGAAGAACTTGCTTTCAGTTTCGGTTATGGAGGATAAGGGTTATGCAGTGGAGTTCAAGAACCAACATGTCCTTATTAGGCCAAAATAATCTAGCCCGGAAACAACACAAGTAATAGGGGTTAGAGAAGGCAGTCTATACAGGTTCAGGGTGAACATGTTCGAGCCCTAGTTCATAGCAGTAACAACTTGTGTGATTTGTGGCACAAGAGGATGGGGCACCTGCATCATAGAGCATTGCCTATTATGAGGGAGATAGTCACAGGTCTTCTAGAGTTCAACATTGAGCAACAAGGAGTATGCAGAGGGTGCACGCTTGGCAAGCATGCCAAGGTTGTTTTCCCAAACAACGAGCATAGGTCTAAGAAGATACTATATCTAGTACATTCGGATGTTTATGGACCGATGTCAGTAGCATCAATTTTAGGTAGCATGTACTATGTTTCCTTTATTGATGATTTCTCTCGCAAGACATGGATCTACTTCTTAAAGACCAAGGATGAAGTCTTTAGCAGGTTTCAGGAGTTCAAAGCTCTAGTTGAGAACCAGACAGAGAAGAATATCAAGGTCTTGAGATCAAACAATGGGGGTGAATATACCTCCAAGGAGTTTGATGGTTTCTGCAAGCAAGCAAGAATCAAGAGGGAGTTGATTGTTCCATACAACCCACAACATAATGGGGTTGCAGAGCGAAAGAATCGATCCATCATAGGGGCTGTTAGGGCCATGATTCATGACCAAGGCTTGACGATGTTTCTTTGGGCAGAAGCATGCAACACATCAGTCTACATCCAGAACATGTGTCCTCATAGGATCTTGTAGGACAAGACGCCAGAGGAGGCATTCACTGTGTGAAACCAAAGACGAGTCATTTTTGCATCTTTGGATGTCTAGTTTATATCCATGTTCCGGAAGAGAAGAGGACCAAGTTGGAGCCCTCCAGTAGGAAGGGTTTATTTGTATGATACAGTGAGACTTCAAAAGCTTATAGGGTTTATATTCCAGAGAAGAGGAAGACAGTAATGAGCAAGGATGTAAATTTTGAGGAAGACGTTGCATCCAGGAAGTCCCATGAGCCTATACCAGTGATAGAGAATGAGGATCAAGAAGCTCCAAAGGTTGAACCAGGGTCACCAAAGACACCAGTGGTTCCAATTTAGAACAACAACCTTCAGGTGAGGAGCTGGAGACATTAGCCCCTTCCAGTTCTATCAGGAGACCTCAATGGCTTACACAGACATTAAGGGATGCTGAGGAGTATGTTGAGGCTCCTAGAAGCATGATTAGGGAGAGCAGACCTCCAAGGAAGTTTTCAAGCTACATGGCATTGATGAGTAACATCATAAATTCAAAGCCTACCAATTTTTAGGAGGCAACAGACCAGCAGGTTTGGAGGGATGCCATGGTGGAGGAGTACACCTCCATCATGGAGAATGATGTTTGGGACATGTGCCAAGATCGAAGGGGAAGTCAGTTGTGAGTTCCAAGTGGCTCTACAAAATTAAACATGCTGCAGATGGCAACATCGAGAAGTTCAAGGTAAGGTTTGTGGCGAGAGGGTTCTCCCAGAAAGAGGGAGTGGACTATGAGGATACTTTTGCTCCAGTCGCCAGATACACTTCCATTAGAGCAGTTATATCTTAGCTTCATCTATGAGATGGCAGATTCATAAAATGGATGTGAAGACAACTTTCCTTAATGGGATCATTGAGGAAGAAGTGTGCATAGAGCAACCTAAGGGCTTTGAGGTAAATGCGAAGGAGCCCCATGTTTGTAGGTTGAAGAAAGCCTTATATGGACTCAAACAGGCACCTAGAGCATGGTATTCTAGGATAGATGGATACTTGTAGAGTGTGGGCTTCGCCAAAAGTGATGCAAATCCTAATCTATATTACATATTTGTTGGGACTGATCTACTCATTTTGGTGCTATATGTAGATGACTTGTTTCTTACAAGTGCAGAGAAGCTCATTGCAGGGTGCAAAGCAGATATGGTAGTTGAGTTTAAGAAGGACATTGGCATGATGCATTACTTCTTGGGTTTGGAGGTTTGGCAGAGAGCAGGGGAGATATTCCTTGGGCAGGGTAAGTATGCTGTTGAGATCCTGAAGAGGTTTCGGATGGAGGACTGCAAACCTATGGCCACACCCATGATCACTACTCTAAAGAATGTGACATATTCAGAATTAGTGGACCCTACGTTGTACAGGCAGCTGATAGGATCCTTGATGTATTTGGTCAATACTTGACCAGATATATTTTTTGTAGTGAACACCTTGAGTCAGTTCATGGTGGAACCAAGGCAGGAGCATTGGGTAGCAACAAAACATATGCTCAGATACTTAAGGGGCACAATGGAGTATGGTCTAAGATATCTTGGAGACGGTGAAGTGAGGTTGCAAGGGTATACAGACTCAGATTGGGCAAGCAATGTAGCAGATAGGAAGAGCACCTCAGGGTGTTGCTTTAGCTTGGGATCAGGCATGATATCCTGGTTCAGCAGGAAGCAAACTTCTGTGGCACTTAGCTCAACAGAGGCTGAATACATGGCAGCTAGTATTGCTAGTTGTGAGGCCATTTGGCTTCGCAAGTTGCTTACAATATTGATTGATCAAGAGTTGGATCCCATGGTGATATATTGTGATAATAAGTTGTATCAAAATCTCTGAGAATCCAGTATTTCATGACAAGTCCAAACACATAGACATCAAATATCACTTCATACGAGACAGGATTCAGAAGGGAGCCGTAAAGCTCCAGTATATTCCCACAGATCAGCAGGTAGCTGATATTCTGACCAAGCCCTTAGTGAAAGAGAAGTTTGAAGCATTCAAAGACAAACTTGGATTGGTGCAAAATTCCTTCCTCGCTAAGAGGGAGTGTTGAGAAATGTAGCTCGGACAGGAACTTCTTGCACAGGCTTCAATATGAACGTGCTAGAAGTGGTTCGAGACATTTCTAATTCTATTTTGAAATTCACTTAAGTGATTTTCTATTTTTAAGTTCACTTAAGTGATTCTATTTTGAAATTCACTTAAGTGATTTTCTATTTTTAAGTTCACTTAAGTGATTTTATTTTGTAATTCACTTAAGTGATTCTATTTTGATATTCACTTAAGTGATTTTCTATTTTTAACCTTACATCTCAAGATGAGATGGATCTAATCTTAGGGTTAGAAAGATTAGAGTTACCTTTTTCAAGGATAAAAGGAGAAGATCAAGAGTGTTTTAGATACACAAAAAAGAATGGGAGGAGAACGGATTGTTGAAGGAAAAATACAAGCTTAGGAGGAGAAGAACAATGATTGATGGCTAGAAAAGCAACAAGAGAGCATAAGTGTTCTGTTGTAGCTGTAGCCTCCTTTATTTGTAATATTTCAGGTTCAGAAATATATTTAACTTTTGTTGTTCACGTTGTTTATTTTTCCAGCCATCTGTGTGATTGTTGCATGTTTGAATAAATTAATTTTAGATCTGATTTATTTTAAAATAACATAGGACAACAATTATCTAGGGTTGGAAAATTTACAGGAAGGTACTTTTGACACCCATTTGATGAATTTTCCAACCAAATTGCACTACCATTGCAAATACTACACAAATATTCGTCATCTCTACTATAGGTGCAAATGTCTCTTCATAATCTATTCCTTTCTTTTGTGCATAGTTCTTCGCAATGAGCCACGCCTGATATTTATATGCCTTATACTTGATTTTGAAAGACCCACTTATAACTTATGGGCTTCTTTCCTTCTAGCAAATCAACGAGATCCTATGTTTCATTCTTCATCAGTGGGGTGCCTTCTATTATGGAAAGCTTAGTGCCTCCTATATTGAGGTTGGTTCTACATTTTCCATTATAAAAGTCATCAAGCCCATATTTACCTCCTATCGTGTACTATTGCGAGTACATGGTCGTGTGGAAGTTAGATCAGGTGGTTCATCAAGCTTAGCATCTTTGAGAGTCTTTGTGAGTCATTTGAAGTCTTCCTTTGTTGTGGAATAGCCACTTCTAACTTATCTTTTGGAACTTCTTTGTGAATTTCCTCATTTGACTCAATGCTCACAACAAGAGATGTGGCATCACCAGACTCCATAGAACCCTCAATGTTTATTTTAAATTCTTCATCAAATACCATATCTCTACTTATATGTATGTTCTTGGTGACTGGATTGATTATTCAATAGGCTTTTGACACCTCATCATACCCAAAAAAAATGCAAGATAAGGTTTTTGCATCCAACTTTGTCCTCTTCAGCTTTGGCACATGCATGTATGTCGCGCTTCAAAAGACTTTGAGGTGCAATTGAGGGTTTCCTCTGAACCAAGTGTATTTAAGTGTAATCCCTTGAAGTGCCATTGGGTGCTTTATTTTGAAGATACACTACAATATTGACATTTTAGTGTAATATTGTTGTTCTAGATTTGCTCCTATGAGCATGCAACGAACCATTTCCATAATGGAACATTTTTTCCTATTAGCAACCCCATTCTGCTATGGAGTGTAGATGGTAGTAAGTTGTCGCTTGATCCTGTTTTGTGTGAGGAACCAAAAAAATTTCTGGATGTAACTTAATAATGAATCTTAGTTTTTCTTTCAATAAGCTTCTTGAAGTGTTTGAAATTTATGAAGGCATCTAATTTGAGTGGCAAGAAATATACCCACATATTTCGTGAGTAATCATCAACAAACAACTAAAAGTACATGTGTCCACCATAACTGGTTGGCATTGGTTCGCACAAATTGGTATGTATGACATCCAACGATCCTTTAGCTCTATGAGTGCTAGGCTCAAAATGTACTTGGTGTTGATTTCTTGCTAGACAACCCGAGCAAATTGGCAATGTAGGTGAAAAGTTGGGCAGACCTTTCACCATGTGATGCTTATTCGAGTTAAATATCCAAAACTTTAATGACCATATCTCCTATGCGAGAGTGAAGTAGCACTATTGTAGTTGTAGATAGTGCGACATTAGGAGATGAAAGAACATCAAGTACAAAAAAACCATTCTTGTAGGAACTAGTAGCCACAAACTTTCCATGTTTTATGATAAACACTTCTTGCCATTAATAACTTACAATTTAACTGCTATGTCTCGATCCAATTTTTGTGATATAGATAGCAAGTTGTTTGCTAATCTTGGTACATTTTCAATTATGCATTTGCCACTAGTCATTGATAGGAACATTTCCCACTCCTTTAACATTATAGGTTTTATCATTAGCAATTGTGAGTGGTTTTCCATATTTAGATTTTAAGGAATCAAACCACACTTTGTCTCCAATCATATGTTTACTAGCCCCTGAATCAATATACCAAATTACATCAATACCTTGTGTGCTAGTTCAGAATCTTGTTCATAATCTGATTTTGGTTCTTCATGTGCAACATGTCCTTATTGTTGTGATTTTTACTACAATTTTTTTTGAGGAGGTTTGTGGACTTGACCCCTTCGAGTCATAGAATTGTATCTACAATACTTTGTATCATGTCATTCTCTTTCACAAATATGGCAATACCTCCTTTGTTTTTGAGGTTGCTTTTGTGATGATGAAGAAGTGGAAGGACCCTTTTGTGGTTTCTTTGTAGATATGAGTGCATTATTTGACAATTGGTCCCTTAATTGATTGTTTGCTTCCTCTTGTTGAAGCATATTTACCAACTCTTCAAAGGACACCCTTCTATTTGATACTTGCAAAGAAGTAATTAGCACTTGAAATGATTTTGGGAGAGCTCTTAAGTATAATGGTTACTAAGAGCCTATCTTCTATAGTTTCTCCCATAGTATTCAATCTTGCTTTCAATTCAATAACTCTACGAAGAAATTGCTCAATACTTTCTCCATCCTGAACCCTCAATGTATGAAGTTGGGATTGAAGGTGAAGAATTGTGGCTTCATTCTTCCCTTCAAATATAGTAGAAAGGATATCCCATGCTTCCTTGGATGTCTTTGCTTCACTAATGTGTGGTTGAATTTCATCTACTACACCAAGAGTGATGATCATTAGTACCTTGGCATCATCCTCATTGAACTTTTTTTAGGTTTCATCCTCTTCAAGTCGAGTTTCTTTTCCAGTGATTGTCTCAAAGTTTCTCAATTACTAGGATGGTCCTCATCTTGGTCTTCCAAGGTGCAATATTTGGGCCTGAGGTGATTCTATGAGATTTTTTTATGTCATCATGATGAGGGTTCCTTATGTCTCCCAAATGGTCCCCCTTTCAATATACCACCCATTCTATATATCAATCCTTTCTATATAGCCACCATTCCTATATACCTGTTGGTACATGGACAAAGCTAGTCCTCTCAATATACACGATCATACGTGAGAGAGACCATAATGTACATGAAAGAGAATGATACGTGGTACCAAGGTAGTATGGAAAGGGATTCATCCTATCAATGACACTTGCTTAAAGAGAAATCCTTGTACATGGGCGTAACTTCCCTATATACTTGGAATTTCTCAATTTTAGGATTTACATCACGATAGTGGCGAATAGGGTAAAATATGGAGTGGAAAAAACACACAATAAATGATTTCCTTATTTCTCCCTAACGATTTATAGGGTCGATGCCCAAACATCATTAAGGTGACTATATCGGGCTATAGACACAGTAGATTGAACTGATAGCTTTACCTACAAATGCAAGCCAAAGGTGCTTTTGATATCGAATGTTGCAAGTGTGCTTGCACACGTGCTTGATTTGTGTACAAAATATTAATTTTTTAAAGCAAATGACCTTAAAATTGTGGTGTCAGTTATTACCGAAAGTGCACCTATTTTACAAAAGAATATTTTATTACCTATTTTTGTTTTAATTTTGCAAAAACATTCACTATAGTCTATATATATTGTAATTTCTTTGCCGTCGATAAACTATAGGAATATGGAAAATAATTTTTCTTTCTAGGGTAGTAAAGAAAATATTTGCTTTGGTGATTTTTGAACTCTTGATTTCACTTTTATGTTCTTCTCTAAAAGATAAATGCCAATTCCCTTACTAAATATGCTTTGAATAAACTCCCTTAGTCAAGAAGAAACTCTTTTATGTACCTAATTGTTTGTCACTTTTGTGTACTAGAGCCACCTCATTTGTAGGAGGAAATAGCAAACCATGTCAACTTACCATACATCCACCTATCATGTGACAAATTTTGACTTGGCTTTTGAATACAGGTTAAATAATGCACGCATGTGCCATTCTGATTCCTTTCCTCAATGTCCTTCGAACGTACAGGCTCCAAGATATAATGCAATAAATGAGCTTTAATTAGGGTTCTTTGTCCGTTTTTTTGAATCGATGTTTCAACATGCTTTTAGTGGTGAGATTTTATGTAAATGATAGGAATGTGTAGGTTGAGAAAAAGAATGACTACGGCTAAAAAACTGACTCCGTTTTTAAACACATCTATAGATATTCGAAGAAGGGTGACACTAAAAAAAAAAGTGGAGACTAAGGTTTAATTATCGCTGAAGAAAAATACTCTCAACCAAGTTGGTCGAGACTCAACATGCTTTTCTATCAAAATAATCAGAGATTGACTTCACAATCATGGGGCTAGCATACTACTTCATAGCAATGGACGAGATCTCTCTTCATATTCTGTCTCTACAAGAATGTAACACAAATAATGTAATAATAATGTCTAATAGAATGGGAGGAAGATCACAAAGGGCCTCTTGAGGAGATATGTTGCGACTCTCTCTTCTCACCTTGAGATTACATGTAGTTTGTGAGCTTGGAGCTTTGTGTTTGATGGATTAGTATGAAGAACACCTACGTTTCTCCTAAGATACTTCTTTGACTAAGCTTAACCCTAATCTAGTCCTAATGCAACATACAAATGCAACAATCAAGACCTAAAGCTAAAATAATTTGCTTTTTGATGAAGTAGTGAACGATGATTTCTCTTTAAGAGGCAAGGGTGCAAGAAAGATGTAGCAAACAAGTCCTAAATGCAACTATATGCAATTTTGATTTAATGCTAAAGCTTAAAGATTTAGTTGGTCCCCTATATAATTAAGACTAAACTAGTTTCGAATTTGTTTGAAAACTCTCAAGCTCTAAAAGAGAGAGTTGTGATTTGTCAAGGGTGGGGGACCCAAGTACAACCCATTGTCTTCCAACAAAAAAGAAGAGTAAACTAGTTATTTCTTTCCCTTTTGCTTATTTATTAAATCAACAAAAACAAAAACTAATTTAATCAAACAAGCAACAAGATTTAAGTCCTAAATGGTGAATAGAAAGACTTATGGAGCAGAAACTATTTCTACCATAAAGGCAAAACTGCTACCAACGCTTTTGCTTGTCAATGGTGCTTTTGTTTTTTTGCAAAATAGATAGAAAAGATAGGATTAGCAGTAGAGGGGCCTATTTGAGTTGGCAAAGAATGTTGAACTCCCTTGAACAACAATAAGCCCTCTATTTAGGCAGATAAGAAAAATGACAGAAATGATAAATGCATGAAATAAACGCTAAGTGGCAAAAGCGCCCCATGATGGTGGTAGCGCTATCGGTTCTTTTGCTCTAAGCAATAGCACCACCACACCTTGCAATCCAATGACACTTTTGCTTTTGAGAGTAAAAAAACAAGATTAAATGCAAGATAAACTACCCTTAATGATTGAAATGATTAAAGTCTCACAAATGAGTGTAGAGTTTTTGTCAAATGAGAGAAACAAAGATTTGCTTGCTTGAAATAAGGATTAAGACAAAAAAATGAGATGTTATCTAGATGCAAGTGCAATGTGTAAGATTAATTAACATGCAACAAGATTAAAGCTTAGAGCTACAAGACAAAGAGAGTGCCAAAAGCAAATAAGAGGAAAGAGCACAACCCAAGATGCAAGGTTGTTTTCCCCTTGTTTGTGGAAGCTTGTTGAAAGCTTGCTAGCTTGCTTGTGGGCACTTGAAAGCTTGATGCTTGGATGCTTGGATGCTTGAAGGCTTGAAAACTTGATGCTTGGATGCTTGAAGGCTTGAAGACTTGGATGCTTGCAAGAACAAGAGCTTAAATGCTTGCAAGTATGGCCTTCACAAGATTGTGGCAAGATCTTGGCATAACCTTGCCATACAAAGTGATGAATTCCCATGATTCTAGAGGGGTTTTGATAGAATTTTGTTACTTCAAAAGAACATATCAATTGAGTTCCCCAAGTGTTGGCTTTACAGGAAGCCATGGCTTCTTGGGGGAAGAATTGCATTGAATATGATAGATTTAGAGTTTGGAAGAATTTGAAAAGAGATCAAGATGCCAATAATGAAGGAAGATTGAAAATGGCAAATCTTGGATTTGGAATTTCAATTGAGAGATGCAAATTAGAGATTAGGGATCTAATCCATTAAAAGGTGGGTGACTTGGAGGATATAGAAAGTCATTTTTTAAATTTTGGCACACGATTGTCAAAAGTGTCGATGATGCTTTTGCTATGGCACTTTTGCCATCATGACCGTTGGAGGTAAAATTTGTGCAGGAAAGGTCAAAGTCAAAAATATGGTAAAAGAGTAATTAGGATCATGAAAGCATCGATGGTGCTATTGCTTATGCCCTTGCGCTTTCGCTCTTAGAGCAATAAATGCTCCAAATTTAGGGATAAGGAAGATTAATTCAATTTGGATGTTTGATAAGGGGATTGGTAGACTTGAAGATTAGTTGTGCACAAAATTGGGTGCCTATATTCGCCTCTGTTTGCTACATTTATTGCATAATAAGTGTGTAAAAACTTGACCTAGATGCCCCATTTTTTAGATAGAAATATTTGTTGTTGCTTATGGTTAATGATGCAAGATGATTGATGTTGTGATTGTTTGCTTAGAAGTGATGTTAATTTGCATTTCGGGTTACTTTAAATGTTGTAATGCCCCAGTGTGCCTCCTTGAGTTTAGAGGGAAAATGAAATTGGACCAAGGAAACACAACTTGATTATGATCCGCACTAGTGCAATGATGAGAAACTGAGGATAAACAACAAAAAATGGTCGAGGAGGTTGGGGGGTAAATGTTAGGAGTTGTTACATCATAGACCATTTGAGAAGTCAAGTGGTATAACCACCCCTCACAAGGTAAATGCATGTGATATATGACACGATAGTTGTAAGGTAGTCTTAGGGTTTGTCATGCCTAAATTAGGCATCCTATGTACTTAAATATCCTTCACTACCATAATATAATCATTCAAAGCATTAAGATATAACATGTGGTATCACAATAGGTAGGAGGAAGAAAAAATTCTCCTGATTTTCCTTTAGCTTTGACACAAAGAAAGCCAAAGGTGCACTTTGTTTGAAAGAAAAATTTCAAGTTGAGATAAGAAGCTTTCAAGGGTAAAATTACCTTGTATAAGATTGTGATTGTGAAGGAAAATTCCACGACACATTCAAGAAGTTTTAGGGTGAAAAACCCTTGCCATAGGCAAAAAACCTCTTGAAGAATAAAAAGGGTTTCAATCCCTGTTTAAGACCAAAGGTCATAAAGCCTAAAACAACCAAGCCAAGTTAGCAAGTAAGAAAAGGAAGCCATTTTGAAGCTCCTTTAAAGATTATAAGAAAAGGAAGCCATAGAAGTGTTTTTTTTTAATTACATTGAAGCCACTTGAAAGGCATTAAAAAGGAAGATTGAAGAAAATTTTAAATTATAGAAGGCTGAAAATATAGCCCATTGAAGCCATTTGAAAGGCATTCAAAAGAAGATTGAAGAAGATTTAAAATATAGAAGGTTGAGAATATAGCCCATTGAAGCCATTTTTGAAAGGCATTTGGAAATAAGTTGGAAAAAGATTAAATAGAAGGCTCACAAAATTGAAGCCATTTGCAAGGATTATAAATGTTCCAAGAAGAACATGTGTTAAGGTACAAAGAAGCTTAAGTCACTTAAAAGACTGCAAATAAAAAATGGAAGAAGAAAATATTTCTTAACAAAAAAAGGTTCTTTCAAAGTCGCTTTAACACTTCGAAACAAAGAGTGAAAGAAGCAGTTTGACATCAAGGCAGATGTTCCAACTGGAATGGATAGTATGCAAAAGGCAAGAACCCTACGAAATGAACAAAGCATACAAGACAAAGACCAACAACAAGAATCCACAAAAAGACAAAAGGGAAGAAAGCTCGTGTAGAGGCTAAATCTGTCTCTTGAAAAAAATTCATTAATGTCCATAGCAAGTGAAGGCCTATGTTCCAAGAAAAGGTTATTTTTGGAAAAAAATATATATATATTTGCAAGGCACTTGCCAAAAGGCACTCAAAGCAAATAGACCAAATAGAAGACCATTGGCCTTAGACATTCAAAAGGTTAAAATGACACTTGGCAAAAAATAAAGTCATTCAAGTAGGAGACAAGGAATATTAGAAGATAGAAACAAACAAGGGATCTCGAACCACGTGTCGTGACTCTCACACCAGCTAACGAAACACGATAAGCAGACCCTACTCTCTACCACAATAGTGAATCAACGGAGAAATGTATTGGATATGAAGAACATGATCTAAGAAATAAAAATAAAGGGACGCCAAATATTGAACATCAACATCTAATTACATACAACAAAACGAGAATCGTCTATGAGATGACTACACTTTGAAAGAGAATCAAGATATCTACACCTGCAACAAAGAACCTTTGGAAAAGTTTTTAGCTAACAAAGTTGGATGACAAAGTCTGTAGAGCAAAATCTCTTCTTGTGTAAAAGAAAGACCATTGGCAATGACCGACATCAATTAACAAACGTTGCGACACATTATCAAGGCACCCATAAAATTTCTCACCATAAAGGTTGAAAAACGTCCAATAGGACAACGAAACGTGGACCAAGGAGAAGAGCATACATGGAGTAATCATAAACTAAGTGATTAGAAAATTATGATATTTTAAAAAAGGGGAGAGTATTCTACAGAATATTCCGTAGAGAATGAAATATTCCCTCTAACTCTACTTGGCGAGACAAGTTTTTCCTCGCATTTTTTGAAGCATCAACTGAAATTTGAGTATAGGCATATATATACTTGTCAAAAAGAGCATTTTGAGGTAGACTCAATAAAAGAAGAATATTTAGATTATGTGAAATTTTACCATGGCTAGTGGGACACTAAAGTTTTTGTTACGAGATTCCCAATTGTTGAGGGGAAACAACTATGCTACTTGGAAGACCAAACTCATGACAGATTGAATTTGAATAAATATGGCAAGTAGTAGATGGAAGCACTTACTATCCTACTATCGAAGGAGAATATCAAACAAAGTTTGACAAGGTAGACAAAAAGGCAAGACTCATCATCATGTTTGGAGTAGCAGATGAGGTCCAAGCATACATTAGAGATATGACCACAACCAAAGATGCATGGGGAAAGTTGAAGACAATATTTGAAGTTGAGAATGAAAATTAGATTCTATTCCTCCAAAACTTGCTCCATTATCTAAATATTAAGAGTGGAAAAAAATTGGAATCATTCATGAGGAGAATTTCAAAATAGCAAGTTTCATTGCAAGCATTGGAAATTCAAGTATCTAATAAAATATCAACTCCTATTATTTTGAGATCACTCCTAGAAATGTCCAATGTTTTTTTACTACACTAAATGATACTGAGCAAACACGAAGCTTTGAGAAGCCAGTGAACCTACTTTAGAAAGTAGAGGCCTCACATCAAAGTAATGTATACGAGGAGAATCAAATTAAGGAAGAAGAAAAGAATCAAGAAATTAAAGAACATGTGTTTGTTTCTCAAGCACTCTTGGGACAACACAACAATCTTTAGTATAACATCAAACATATGACAAGTCAAGAAACATGAAAACATCCAAATCATCATACAAGTAGAGTTCTATTGGTTGATAATTTCAAGCCCTGGGACACCTATAAGGTCAAGAGGTTCAATACATCGTGGAACAAAGATGATAAGTTCAGAGTCAATTTATTTTCTCCTTACTTTCCCAATTACAAAGAAAAGCATTTGCAGGATGAATAGCCTATTGTGAAGAAATCTTTAAAAAGGCATGGAATAACTTTCAAACTAGATCTTGTCGAAATAAGATTATCTATCTTTGTGACTCAAACAAGAGATCCATACATCATCATCAAAGCCCAAGATCTCATAAGATTGTTATCAAGAAGTGTACCAACACTACAAGCAATCAAGATACTAAATGATAAGATGCATTGTGATATCATCAAGATTGACAACATAGTTTGTGATAAAGGCAAATTTGTTAGACAACAACAATAGCTATTGGGGTCTAATGGCTCAACTCTAAAGACCATAGAGCAATTGACAAGTTGCTATATTTTAGTTCAAGGAAAATTTGTAGCAGCTATGGGATCATTCAAAAGACTAGAACAAGTACACATAATTGCTAAGATTGCATTTGAAATATACATCCCATTTATCATATCACGGAGTTTATGATAAAAGAATAACTTGGAAAGAATTCAATATTTGATCACAATGAAAAATAAAGAAAGGGAAAGCAACAAAAGAAGCCATACACAAATTTCATTCCACTATATGCAAGACAAAAATCGATAAACAATCAATTTAACAAACGTCATTGAATGCATGGTAACCAATGCTTCACTTAAAGACACTGAGAAAACACACTTCAAGCATTGAGTATTGAATAAGTATTTTGTAATAAAATATATTTTGGAGTGCATGATCGATAGAATCCGTCACTCCTAAGTACCTAAGTAGTAAGTCTACATTAGTGTGGGGAATTTTTTTGTCAAATTCCTACATCACCCTAGGCGTTCTTTGGTCATAAGAAAAATAGAGCTTTTGACTATGATGTAATAAGGGGGGTATGTTAGGAGTTATTACATCATAGACCATGTGAGAATTCAAGTGGTATAACCACCCCTCACAAGGTACATGCATGTGATATAGGACAAGATAGTTGCAAGGTTTTTTGGAGGTTTTGTATGCCTAAATTAAGCATCCTATGTACTTAAATACCCTTCACTACCATAATACAATCATTCAAAGCTCTAAGATCTAACAATAAAAAGGCTCGGGGATACAAATGAGCTCATTTTTACTACAAAGGAGGAAAAAGGATCTTTGGAGCAATGATAGTGACCCTAATTTCAATGGTTGAGCAGGCAAAGCCAGTGCATCGTGCAAACTTGGTGAGGGCACCAACAATAGGCAGAGGAGCAATAGTTGATAAGTGTAAAAAATTGTCACCTTTTTG
Source organism: Wollemia nobilis (assembly GCA_028583015.1). Taxonomy (NCBI): domain Eukaryota; kingdom Viridiplantae; phylum Streptophyta; class Pinopsida; order Araucariales; family Araucariaceae; genus Wollemia; species Wollemia nobilis. The sequence goes on from JAQPPZ010001844.1 coordinate 14,253,457, forward strand.
CATTTTTGTCTAAAAAACGTGTCTAAAATAAAGGGCAACACTTGTGCATAATGTCAGTGCTATCATGTGGCACTTTTCTGTCCTAGCAACGCTTTCATCCAATGACAACACTTTTGCACTTGGGCAGCTCTCTCATTGCATGGTGGCACTTTTGCACCTACATAGTTTTTCTTCCACTTTTTCTAGTTTTTTCTTGTGTGATCAAGACTAATAGAGCTTGGACTGGTTTGGGTGTAGGTTCAGCTACAAACACTGGAGTGTTTGAGAGATATGTCACCATTCATTAGAGACCATCCAAGGGCTATTAAATTTTATAGACCATGTGCTACTAGCAATGGTAGGGATTTATCACATGGCCTAATGTCTAAGGTGAAGTTTGATAGAGCACTTCTAATACCATTGGTTGAGTAGTGGTATTTGAAGATGAGTGCCTTCAAGCTTCCTACAAGGGAGATGACAGTCACATTGAAGGATATCTAGAGGATCATTTGTGTGCCTCTCATGGGAGCATAGGTGCAAATGGGGTAGGAGTAGAGGCAGATCTTAGAGAGGTTGGTGGGAGATGCAATATTCCCCACTGTTAGATCTGACATTGACATTAATGCCATGTATGTAGTGGGTTGACAGGATAAGCAAATCACCCTCATGTGTGTTTCGGTATCTAGCATCTTACTTGGTGACATGAGCAAGTGGGTTGTCCACTAGAGGTGGGGAGAGATGGTGGTAGATATGTAGGACTAGCAGGTGATCTTCAAATGGGGAATGGTGGTGCTAGCATAATTTCACCAGACACTACATCAGATTGTATATCGAGGTAAGAGGAGCATGACAAGTTGCACATTGCTAAATATGTAGGCTCGAGAACATATAGCAATGCTAAGATCCCTGGGGCGAATAAGACAAGTCGATGATCAAGAGGTGTCAAGAGCTTATAGATGGGTTCGACACTTTGAGGCAGTATAGAGAGGCTACACATGAGGGACTAGAAATAGCGTAGAGGGCGATAGATGATTTATAGGCAATGCAAATCATCAGGAGACCATATAGGCATCAACCTGGATAATTGGATGATGTCTATCATCTAGCTTGCATCTAGAAGTTAGATGGTTGGTGGGACCATAAGAGAAACAAGAGCTCCATTGTTTTGACAAGGTGGTATTCTAGTTTGGTGCTCGATAGGGGATACCAATAGGACCATTCTAGTATTAGAGATTCACCAGAGAGGGGATTTAGGAGACCTCCAGATCTGAATTCTTATGTAGAGGTCAACTTGGACAATCTGACCATCCTGGATCTAGGGAGGAACAATCCTAGGGTCACCTAGGATTACTAGAGGTGGTACGAGATCATCCTGCCAAGGATAGTCATAGTGCTAGGGGTGCAACTATAGAGACCAAGGCCCAATAAAGTGAGGTAAGTCATGCCTACTTTGATAAGACACTACTAGAAGGAACAAATATGTAGGAAAGAAAAAAAATAGGCAACAACAACATCAATGATAGTGTCACTACTATTGTCAAGGAAGGAATGAGAAGCTCATTTGAGTTGGTTGTTAAGGTAGAGCAGGATGCTTTGGCTAGGTAGGTGGAGAGTTTGACGGTGGAGAGGAACCAACTAGTGGCACAAGTCGTAGTGATACAAAAGATGATCCATAGTCTGACTACAAAGCAAGATTCAATGACAATGAGAGGCACATCAATAACACGAGCAACTAGAGGAGGTCAGGTGGTCCAGGCACTATTGGATCAACTGGCATAAGCTTAGGGGGATGTGGTAGCTAAGAGTGTAGGGTAGCCCACTACAAGGCCACATATCATGCAATCATCCTATTAGATAGACACATGTTATCACCGATGATGATGTAATCATGGACTCGCTTGATATTTACGACTCACTAGTCAACGGTTGGTGTAGATGTCACCACTTGTGAGAGGAGCGCCTAACATGAGCTCCTAGAGCTAGCCAAATTTTGAGTTGTCCTAGTTTTTGAAATGATGTATATTGATGTGATTATCATTGTACCATGATAACCTTTACATATATTTTGATTATATATATCAATGATCATGGGTTTAGGCATTGCGTTTAGATGATGTTTCATTATGATGTTTAATTATTTTAATGTTTTATGTTGTTTAATGGTCTCTGACTAATTAATGATTGGTGGTTATTTGATTGAGTTTATTAAGTTAAAATGATGATGAAATTGTAGATTAGACAAGGATGATTTAACTTATGATATGATGTGCATGGATTAAGATAAATTAAGATTGAGATAAACCATGTTGTTAAGTGTTGATTAACAATGGTGGCTTAATGAATGATTGATTAAACTATGAAATGGAATTATTAAATATTTATGATGTGCCTAAGAGGGCACTACTATAGTACAACTATTTATAGAAATATATACAAATATGCACAATTGTGTATGTGTGTGTGTTTAGGTATTTGCCCAAGGGGACTTTAATTAGTTTTCCCCAAAAGACTTTTGGTTAGCTTTGCATGGAAGACTACTAGTTTTTTTTAGATATGTACAAACATGAAAATAAATGATTTTCCTTTAAATAAATGTCGAATGGAATTTTGCTTTGCCCATAGACTTTTGATTTTCCTTTAAACAAATGCTTAAAGGACTTCTGCTTTGCCCATAGGACTTTTAATTTAGCTTTGCCTTTAGGACTTTTGATTTAGTTTTACCCGTAGGAATTTTAATTAGAGATTTGCCTTCAAACAAATGCTTAAAGGACTCCTGCTTTGCTTGTAAACAAATATTTTAAGGACTTATGTTTATATTGATTTACCTCATAGAGAAGTGTCATAGAGTATTTATGCTTGATTAGTGCAATAACGAATGATGTCCCCAGCTGGGAAGATAAATTCATTATGGACATGTTGCCCCCCATGCATGGTGTGCATGTGAGTCAAAATATGATATGATTGATCTTGCTATTAGCACCAATGGATCTCATAGTATTGCTCATGTAGCAAATGATTGATCAGATAGAAAATTTTTATTTGATTGATTTTTCCATCAACACCTATGAACTATGTTGTAATAAATATATGGTAAGTGATTGTAGTTTGGAAGAATGGATAAAGATAATGTTTGAGACAAATTGGATTGAGAAAGAGTTGAGATAGACTGATGATTGTACAAACCTTAATTTGATTTGCAAATATGGGATAGGGAGGATTCATTCTCATCAATCACCTAGTGTATAAAAATGAACTATCTTGTCATTTGCATGTCATCGCAGATCCCTGACTTGAGATGCAATAGGCAGTTTAAACAAACACAAACACAAAGACGCATATATATGCAAATATGAAATCAAGCAAGATGCAAACAAGTAGTGATAGGTAGCTAAAAGGAAATAAGCATCTAATATAGACCTAAATTTAATAGCTTTTAAGATGCATTATGTTGATTGGTTCTCTAAGTTCTTTTCTATCAAGCATAGTGAGGCGATAAGCACCTGAACTATACTTGGCAGTTTTGGTGTATGGACCTTGCCAATTTGGCTCAAATTTTCCTATGATCTTGGTTTTAGCATTAGTGTTATTTTAATTCTCTTTGAGAACAAGATCACAAACTTCAAAGGAATACGATGGTACCTTCTTGCTAGATGTATATTTAAGCCTTCGTTGGTAGACTTGTAGGTTTTTTTGGGCATGGATCCACTTTTTGTCAAGCATTTTTAATTGGCTAAGACAAGCAAGATGGTATTCATCTCTAATAGAGGAGTCATACAACAAAATGTATAAGACAAACACTTCTAGCTTAAAAGGAAAGACAACTTCGGTTCCATAAACCAAAGCATAGGGTATTGTACCAATGGGAGTTTTGACACTAGTGTGATAAGCCCATAAGGTGGGATATAATTAGAGATGCCAATCTCAACTAGTTGTGTTGATGAGCTTCTTGAGGATCTAGACAAGAGTCTTGTTAGAAACTTGAACTTGGCCTTCGCCGTGAGGATAGTAAGGTCTCGACCATCTATGCTAAATTTTATATTTAGCATAATTTTTCGAACATCCTTGTTCTTGAAGGGTGTTCTATTGTCAGGGATTAGCATAGAAGAGATGCCATAATGGCTAAGGATTTCGTTGAGGATAAACCTGGAGACTTGGACTCCAATGGTTGAGGCTAAAGGCATGGCTTTGACCCATTTAATGAAGTACTCAATAGTCATAATGATCAACTTTTACCCATTAGATGCTACAAGGTTGATCTTTCTAACCATGTCTAAGCCCCAAACAGAAAAAAACTAAGTAGAGGTCAAGGGTTGGAGAGCTTGGGAAGAGGAATAGATAAGATTGGCATGCTTCTAACACATATCATGCCTACTGACATAGTTATAAGATTCCTCCATGGGGGGCCAATAATAATCCATTTTTAAGAGTTTTTTGGCAATGGCGATACCATTGAAGTGACCATCCACATGATCCATCATGGGCATCTTTGATGACTTCTTGGGCATTGTCTCAGGATAAGCATCTAAGAAAAATACCATTAAGGGAATGATGGTATAAGATATTATCAATGATGACATGCATGTAGATGCATTGCTTAAGGTTCTTGCACTCATTATGGTTCAACCCATTAGCCAACATGCCATCTCTAAGGAAAGCAAAAATATCCTTATACGAAGGATAGAAGGAGTTTAAGCATTGCACTCATTATGGTTCAACCCATTAGGCAACATGCCATCCCTAAGGAAAGCGAAGATATCCTTATACAAAGGATAGGAGGAGTCACTTTTATGGAGAATACTTCTAGAGAAAGTTGGCTAGATTCTTAGGTTGAAGGCTCTCTTTTGTCGAATGATGATTGTAGCTTGTTCATCATCCAAATCTAAGGAAATAAGGGATATAACTGAGGCCATAACATTGGCATGGTGGTTACTAGACCTAGGGATAGCTTCAATGGTGATTTTATCAAAAGTAGCCATTAGTTCAGTGACAATATTCTTATATGGCTTGAGATTTTCATCTTTAGCTTGATAAACACCATTGACTTGGTTGACTACATATTGGGAGTCTCCAAAGATAAAGATGGTTTTAACCTGAAGGGCTAATGTTGTGTACAACCATAAGATAAGGGCTTTATATTCAACAATATTGTTGGTATAGAAAAGCTTAAAGGACAAAGGAATAAGTTGCTATTGAGGAGTGACCAAGATGACTCTTGCCCCCACTCTTTTGACACATCTATCGTTGTCAAAGTATAGAGTCCAAAAATTTGGTTGATCTATTTCTAGGATAAAGACTGATGCATCTAGGAAGTCTATTGCTAAGGGATGGCTAACTTCTAACGTTGCAACTGCTACTTGGTTAACAATTACCTAACCTTTTGTAGACTTTAAGCTAAAACTCAAGAATGAATTCACTAAGTGCAATGTCCCATTTGGCAAATCGTCTTAAGAGGCGAGGCTTGGACATGAGATATCGCAAGGGATCGACTCTCATGATGAAAAAGGTTTTATGGTTGAGCATGTAATTTCAAAGCTTCTAGGAAGCAAACACTATGGCTAGAAAAATCTTCTTTAAAGGGGCATAACAGATTTAGTACTTGACCAAAGTCTTGCTAATGTAGAAAATGTTCCACACTTTATGTTGGTCGTACTTTGCCAACATGTCTCCTAAGGCATGGTTTATTATTGTTATGTATAGCAACAAGGGTCTATAAGGGTTAAAAGGAACAAGGACATGAGACAAGAGGTAGGGTTTAAGAGCATTGAAGGTCACTTGACATTCAACATCCCAATCGAAGACTGCATCCTTCCTCAAAAGCTTAGTTAAAGGTTAACACTTGTTAGCAAGTTAGGAGATAAATATCTAAATGGCTATAATTTTACCCTATAGACTCTTGAGATGGATTAAAGTTTGATGGGACGACATATCAAATATATTTTATATCTTGTCAAGATCAACTTTGATGCCATGTCAAGATATTATAAATCCCAACAATTTTCTTGATGTAACCCTAAAGATGTATTTTTGAGGCTTTAGGCATACCTTATACTCCCGTAGCTACTTGAATATGTGCATTAGGTCTCAAACATGATCTTCTCAATTTAAAGACTAACTAAGAAGATCATTGACATAGTCCTCCATGATGTCGTATACCATGTCGTAAAAGATGTATATCATGGCTCTCTAGTAGGTAGCTCCTATGTTCTTAAATCCAAAAGGCATGACTTGATAGAAGAAGGTTCTCTAGGGATGGTGAAAGCTTTTTTAGCTTGGTCCTCAAGAATGATTTTGTTCTGATTATAGCCTAAGAATCCTTTGATCAAATATGGTATTCCACATTCTTTAGTGAAGTCAATTGTCATAACACCCTTGGCAAGGCTTTTGCATGATAGACTACGCATTGATAAAGGAGGATTAATACTTAGTTATGATGCATTTAATTGATTGAATTAATTAATTAGGAACTATTATATTCCTTTGATTAAATTAATTAACTGGAATATTAATTAATTATTATAAAATTCTTTGCTTGAATTAATTAATGGGTGAGTTATGATGCATTTAACAGATTAATTAATTAAGTCCCTTTTCCTTTATTTAAAAAGTAACCATTCTTTTCTAAAATAAAAGTCTTTCATTATTTAAACTATATGCATACTTTTCTATTTAAATAAAAGTCCTTCATTATTTAAAATAGAAACCAATCGTTACCTTATTTAATCAAAAAGGTAAAAGAATGAATTTAACTAGAACCTTGAAGCATTAATATATATAATTCTCTCAATTAATTAATTCAAACAAAGGATTTTATAATAATTAATTAATCTCCCAATTAATTAATTTAATCAAAGGAATATAATAGTTCCTAATTAATTAATTCAATCAATTAAATGCATCATAACTAAGTATTAATCATCCTTTATCAAGGCGTAGTCTATCATGCAAAAGTCTTGCCAGGGGGGTTATGACATACTACCCCCCTTGGACTAAACATAGTCCCATGTATTTCCTTGTAACAAAAATGTTATTACCATACATTTTCAATTAAACAAGGGAAATGTCTATCTTATTTCATTAAGTTAAACAAAGTATTATCATCCCTTGATAATAACCACACTAACGCATGCAAGGTGTCATTCCAACATTATCATCATGCGCTAATGATATAAATGGTCACGCTTACTCCACGTAAGGGTTCCATTTCATGGTATCATCATCCACTAATGATACAAATGACCACACTCACTCCATGTAAGGGTGTCATTCCATCCATTGAACAACAAAATCAACCTGCCTTTCTTTGTTCTTACCCAAAAGAAGGTCCTTTATCCAAGCTCTCCCTTATCTTAGCCCCTCCAAGATGAACAAAATTAGGGGAACTACGCGATTCCCGCACAATCGTTCTCCTTAATTTCTAAATTTTGGGTTTATGTTCTCGATATCCAAAGCATGATATTCCCTTCCTAATGGTGAAGTCCTTACTCTCTTCATAGTTTCCTTTATTCGGGCTCAAATTTTCACTACAATACTCATCCCGAGTTTGCATTTCCCTGAATTAATCCATTAATTCCATGTGACTATGGGTTCAAACAACTAATAGCCCTTCTCAAGGTTTTGAGCTTGAGCTGGTTCATCTCGTTTTGACCTCAAGATCCACTCCTAAGATGGATTTTGTGCCCTTAAAATCCTACTAAACTCGCAGTCTGGTGCACACTTTGTCAACCTATCAAGAGATAATCTCATACTCCTCTCAAGAATATGTTTCTCTATTCTTTCTCATTCGATTGACCACAATTTAGATTGTTCTGAGAGGATCCCATACTATCGAGAATAGATTTCACACTTTTTATCTTTCAATTTTTTCTTTATTCCATATACTATGCCAAATACATAGCCTAGGTTTACCAAGATCCATGGTTGATGTTCATAATAAGTAAAGAGCCCAATTTAATGTTCAAAACACCACTAGATGGACTTATCATAGTCTAAGCTACACCACTTAGAACCTTCCCTAAGCCTACCCGCTTTCGGAACCATCCTTCATTGTGGTTATAATGAACATTAAAAATCTCTTCGCCCATTATAAACCTCAAGCATGAATTCTACCTATAACTCGAGAGAATCATATATGAAAAGAGAAATTCATCTTGGAATTAACTATGGTTTGAACAAAACCATCTATCAAGGTCTTACAACTGAATCTTCTATAGAAGGGTACTCCTGCTTAGAATCTTCATTCTAGGGAACTTGATCAATGATCATTTCCACTAATTCCTCATTTGGATTCATTTGTTCCCTCTATCATTTAATTTGTTCTTTTTAATAATCATATTACAATCATGAGGTTTTATATCTCTTTGTAGTATTTCTCCAAAATTTCCTTCAGGGTTTAGTTTGACACCTACTTACCATCTAGAAGACAAATATCCTCATTTGCTAGAGTTTGCTTTAGAACTAGATGCCCGAGGCACATGACCAATGTCAAATTATTTTAATTTCGAGCTTAGATTCTTTACCTCTACTCAAATTAGCAATGTTTTTAGGTCTCATTTTTCATTCACCTTTGATCTTGCAAACAAGTTTTAAATCACCTTGGGTTGGAATGCGACCAATTCCTTGGTCTTGAGTGTACTTCAATCCTACTTAGCTAGTCCTAAATTTTGAGAAGATCCTCTTCTTCTCTTCCTTATCTTGGGTGCCAATTCCTTTTGCCCCCACAAGGAATTAAATGAAAGTGTAACAGTCTAAATTCAACCTTCCTAGGAGAGAGTAAAATTGCTTTATTTTGCTCGGTTAAGATTCATGAAGATATATCAGACAGGATCATAGAATTTCCACCATATTGAGTTCCTAGATGTTGCAAACATCCCTTGAATGGACAGGAGTGATCACTCTCTTGCAATTTTGTTGTGGTTAACCTTGTGCATTGCCCATACAGCTTAAAGAATGCCTTCACGTGGTCTCCCCATTTCCTAACACTCTCCACAAATGTAGGACAAATCAACCACAACGTAAGGATTAACCTTATCTCAGTCAATCGAGAAAAGGGATGTCAATTCCTTTACTAAGCTTAGTCCTTCAAGCTAGTACTTAGGCATAAGAACCTCTCTTTTCTTGATGAGCTAACTTAATTTATCCATCTCATCCCCATGATGAGCTAACTTAAGTCATATGTCTCACCTCAATGATGAGCTAGCTTAAGCTATTGGTCTCATCTCCGTGATGAGCTAAGTCAAGCCATTTGTTTCATCTCAATTTTGAGCTAGCTTAAGCTATGTCTCATCTCCACAATGAGTTAGCCTAAGCTATTTGTCTCAACTTCTTCATGTTTCCAAATGTTAGCTATATCTTCCTAAGAGCTAACTTACATCATTATTGGTCACCATCACCTTGTATCCCCATAAGGTGTCATCTTGGTTATGACCAATTATTACCTCCTAGTAATTATATGGATCATGCTTGCCTCATCGTAAGGTACCATTCTCCTTATCTATCTAGGAGTTGAGTTTAGTTACTCATAGTTAGTTCCTTATCCTTTTGAACTAACTTATTTCATTATCTTTACTCGAATAAGGTCTATGGTGATTCTTGCTCCACGCAAGATACTATTTCCTTAGTGAGTTTATATGTCATCAATCTCCTAATAACGATGATGGCCACACTCGCTCCATGTAAGGTGTCTAAGTAAAGCTACCCTTCCTAGGATAAATTCTTAAGCAACATTTTTCCCATCCATTGAAGCTCCTAGTCCATCATACCTAGAGCTCCTTCACGAAAGCATCTAGTTCATCGCAATCTAGGGCTCTGATACCAGATGTAACAACCCAACTTAATCCAACCTACTTGAGAGAGATTTTATTTGTTATATCCATTAGGGGTCCACATGTCCCCCCTTGCGTAAGTCTGTCTACACAAGTGCACTATGCATAACACAAACAAGTCATCTATCTCATCTCCACGATGAGCTAGCTTGTCCCTCTTAGTATGTTAAGAGGGTATGTTTATCCTTACACCATACATAAGTCCATCTACGTAGGTGCATTAAGTGTATTGTGGATGGGCCATCCACCTTTCTCTCTCTCTACAATTTCTTCTAATCAAATAACCCATGAGCATAACCATTATGATATTCAAGGATCATACATACATATAAACCATTCACATGTGTTTCATTATAAATTCATAACCATGATCATCCTTCATAAAATTGAAGCAACAAGTCCATAACAAACTATCTCTAAGAGCATTAAGAAACAAGATCATAAATGAACAATAATCATCACACACATATGACACATTATATATCCTGGGAAACCTCATGGGGAATAAACCTAGCCTTTGAAATGTCCTCTTTCATTTCATTAATTCAATTGCCTCCAATACAATCATGTGAAAGGAATCCCATAATTCCTTTTGATACATCCATCAATGTAAGAACATAGGAACCCCATAGTTCCTATGTTTTCAAATACATGAATAGTTCCTTTAATTCATAATACAAAGTTATGAGAAAATTCCAATTTCTTTTGGATGGACTCCGTGTTCATCCTCCAAAGATATCATCTCCCTTGTCCAACCACAAGGGACCATCTCCATCTAGGAGTCCAAAATAGTTGCACATCAACTAGAAAATTGCACACATCAACTCATTAGAGAGGATCTCGTAATTCTCTCAAATGAGTTCTTCCAAAGAAATCTTACCAAGTAGGAGAAGGACCCTCCCCTACTTGCCCCAAGTACCACATAATCATTATTACATCTTAACATAGATTATGCTATCCAGAAATACTCCACCACAATGAAGTATATTAACCACTAATACATTTCTATCACATCTAATTCCAATGATATGCATTATCTACAAATGTAGATTTCTACCCATGAAGTATGTCCTCCACTAACATAATTCATCTTATCTCAATTAAATACATTATCCACTAATGTATATCAAACTCATGAGATATGTTATCCACTAACATAATCTATCTTATCTTAATCAAAATACATTTTCCGCTAATGTATCTCTATCATATTAAATATGCTATTTGCTAACATAAATCAAATCATCAAATCAATGAAATACATTATCCCCCGATGTATCATTCTAACTCAAGAGACATATTGTCTACTAACACACTTTCAAATCATCAAATCAAATGAGATACATTATCCACTAATGTATAATTCTATCTCACAAAACATATTAGTCGCTAACATGATTCATCACATTAAACCAAATAAAATACATTATCCACTGATGTATTTTCTAACTCAAAGATCAAAATAAAACCTTCCATTAAAACCAAAACTATAAACCAAACTCTAGTTAAATTTCTCCACAAAATTGGTTCCATAAAACACTCAATCTCTCCAAGATATTGATCCCATTCTTAAATACCCAATTTCTCTATGAAATTGGTCCATCAATATTTCAATTCTCCATGAAATCGACCCCAAAAAAATACTCAATTTCTCCATGAAATTGATCCTAACAACAATCAATCTCTCCATGAAATTGATTCCAACAAACAATCAATCTCTCCACAAAATTGATTTCCAAAAGCTTCTCAATTTCCCCACGAAAATGACCTAAAGTTAACATGCAATTTTCCCACCACATTGTCCTGTGGTTTACTAGCAATTCTCTCTACAAAATTGCCTTCACAAAGTTGGCCTAGTTAGACATTCAATTTATCCACAAAGTTGACCTATATTCATCATCCAAGGTTTGTTCTTTGGTAAGGGAAAATCCTTTCATTTAATCAAATAAACCCACCACCTAATCCTTTAAAAGGGTTTTACTAAACTAGAATTAGCCTTCCTTTTTAATCCTTCAAAAGGTTTATTAACTAAACATTAGCCCTCCTCTTAATAGGGTGGTTCAAGGTCTAAGAATTTTCCCCCTTGGGATCTAATCCAAGAATAGCCACTTTTCCCCTTTTTAGGCATAACTAAAAAGCATATTTAAAAACAATGATCCCATTGCCATTTTAAGCATATAGTTAAAAGCATATTTAATAACAATAACCCATTGCCATTTTAAGCATATTTAATAACAATAACCCATGGCCATTTTACACATGCTTAATAGCATTAAACCCATGGTCATTTTAAACATATGATTAAAAGCATAATATAAAACATAGCCCATAGTCTATTTAAAAAGGGCACATATTTTTCATTAAAATAAAACACAACCCATGGTCTATTTAAAAAGGGCACATATTATTCATTAAAATAAAACACAACCCATGGTCTATTTAAAAAGGGCACATATTATTCACTAAAATATAACACATCCCATGGTCTATTTAAAAGGGTACATATTATTCATTAAAAATATAACTTAGCCCATGGTGTATTTAAAAGGGCACATATTATTCATTAAAATATAGCACAACCCATGGTCTATTTAAAACGACACATATTATTCATTAAAATATGACTCAGCCCATGAAAACCCAACTATTTTTCTATATAACCTGTTGTATTCCTAAATAAAACCAGCCATGAAAATCCAACTATATTTCTTTAATAAAACCAGCCATGAAAACCCAACTATATTTCTTTAATAAAACCAGCCATAAAACCCAGCTGTAATTTTTTATAAAACCAGCCATGAAAACCCAACTATATTTCTTTAATAAAACCAGCCATAAAACCCAGCTATAATTTTTTATAAAACCAGCCATGAAAACCCAACTATATTTCTTTAATAAAACCAGCCATAAAACCCAGCTATAATTTTTTTATAAAACCAACTATATTTCTAAATAAAACCAGCCATGAAAACCCAACTATTTTTCTTTAATAAAACTAGTTGTATTAAAATAAAACCAACCATAAAATCCAGCTATATTTTTTTATAAAATCAGTTGTATTTCTAAATAAAACCAGCCATAAAACTCAGCTATATTTTTTAATAAAATCAGTATTTTTAAATAAAACCAGCCATGAAAACCCAACTATTATTCTTTAATAATACCAGCCATAAAACCTAGCTGTATTTTTTTATAAAACTAGCTGTATTTCTAAATAAACCAACCATGAAACCCAACTATTTTTCTTTAATAAAACCAAAGTAGTTCACAAACCCTTTTCAAGGAAATGAGACATAACTTGGAGATCTGCTGAAGAAAAACATAGTTAACGTTCCTTAGCCCCTCTACTTCATTTGCTTTAGCAATCTATCAGTGCTATCATGGCCATTAGTGGCAAGCAATTTTTGGAAACTCAAATCATCCTAAAGCAAAAAATCCTAGATACATTCCTTCAAAACCTGTAATACCAGCCCCCCTTCTCCTTTTTCTTTCTTCCCTCCCCCTTAGAAGATAATTGTTTTTTTAAAACTCATTTTCTCTTCTTTCTTAAAATCCTTCTTAATATCCACTTTGAAGAATTCCATCATTTTTAAAGAAAGAAGGAAAAATGAGTTAAAAAAAACAGTTATCTTCTCTCATAACAAAATAAGGGGAGAAAGAAAAAAGGAGAAGGGGGCCTGGTTTTACAGGTTTTGAAGGAATGTATATGGGAGTTTTTGGTTGAGGATTATTTGGGTTTCCAAAGATCGCTTTCCATTGATGACCATGGTAGCACTGATGGATTGCTAAAGTAGATGAAGCAGAGGAGCTAAAGAACGTTGACTAGGTTTTTCTTCATCAAATCTCCATGTTATGCCTCCTTTCCTTGAAAAGAGTTTGTGAATTGCTTTGGTTTAATTAAAGAAAAATAGTTGGGTTTTCATGGCTGGTTTATTTAGAAATATAGTTGGTTCTAATAAAAAAATATAGTTGGGTTTTATGGTTGGTTTTATTAAAGAAAAATAGTTAGGTTTTCATGGTTGGTTTTATTTAGATATACAACTGGTTTTATAAAAAAATATAGCTGGGTTCTATGCCTGGTTTTATTAAAGAAAAATAGTTGGGTTTTCATGGCTAAATTTATTTAGACATACAGCTGGTTTCATAAAAAATATAGCTAGGTTTATGGCTGATTTTATTTTAATATAGTTGGTTTTATTAAAGAAATATAATTGGGTTTTCATGGCCGGTTTTATTTAGAAATACAATTGGTTTTATAGAAAATATAGCTGGGTTTTCATGGACTGAGTTATATTTTAATGAATAATATGTGCCCTTTTAAATAGACCATGGTTTGAGTTATATTTTTTTTTAATTTAGCAAAAAACCCCTTGTGGGGCCGCCTTGGTTTGAGAAACCACGACCAAGGGGTTCTACATCATCAAAATCACCCGAGAGTCGTGCCCGACCCTAACCACACCAACATTATAAACTGGATTTTGGGTACCCGATGTGCGTTTGGTAGGGTGGATATTTGAACCAAGGACCTCTCTTGGAGGATTGTCGTACCCTCTCCAACTCACCTACAATATGTGGGTAAAACTTTGGTTTGTGGTGAAAACAACACCAAAGAAACCTTTAGACCCCCGACCACAACCAATGAGGAATGAATTTTTTGTGTATCCGCAAGAGGAAGTGGGAATCGTACCTAGGTCGACCACAACCAACACCCTTTGTTAAGTTCCCCACAATGATAAACCAACTCACCCACTCAAACGGATGGATGAGTTATATTTTAATGAATAATATGTGCCCTTTTAAATAGACCATGGGCTGAACCAAGTACCATTAGCTCAACCGGTTAGATTCCTCAACATTTAAGGAGACAAATCTTGCCTACGATACATGGATAATATCCAAGCTTTGTTGTAATACCACTATATGGTGATTATGTAATACAGGTGGGACCCGTTTCAATCCCATATAACCAATTAAAAAAAAAAGACCATGGGTTGAGTTATATTTTCTGTTTTGATTGGTAAAGGGATTTTGAAAGGATCTCGTAACGTTTTACAAAATGGAGTCTAACTGAAAAAAATACTCCTTAGAAAAACATCATGAAAGTCATCCCATTATGGTTGTTACAAAAAACCACAGTAAGCTTAGGAAGCTCTCGTAGGGGCAGTAAGGAACAACCAACAGGATCATCCATAAAGAAACCCACGTAGGGGTAAGCTGTGAGACAAGAAACAAAAAACCTACACCTAGAAGCACCAAAGAAACCACCTGAGAGTCACAAAACAAGCTAGATGTTGGGTTGCTCAATTTCGTGGCCATCTCTGCTTGCTCCCACCAAGCTCTTGAATTCCTCGAAGATCTCAAACTAGTCCTTGTATTCCTTTAGAAGAGTCTCCATATGAGAGAGGAGAGAGGAGGTCATCCTAGTTGCTCTCCTTAGGTCCTTTTTAATATCGTGGAGGTCCTAGAGATGGCCACGTTCAGAGAGGTTAGGCCAGCAGGAAACTCTTGAGGCCAGTAGAGGAGGAGGTTGGGAGGATGTACCCTCAATAGAGTGGATTTTATTAGGTGCAGTTTCTGGTTTAACTTGGAAGGAAAGAGAGTCATCAGATAATTCATTCTCAACAACAATGGGGGCCTTATTTTTTCCGTTGTTAGCTTTGCACCTGGTGGAGCGACGAGACTTAGATTTTTGAGTGCCCAAAGTTCCCTCCAACTTTGTGTCAAAGTCCAAGGCCCGATTGGTTTTGGGAGACACAAAAGTGTCTCCACCAGCTCCGTTAGCGTTATCCGCAGGTCCCATGGCAGAGACCATCTCTTCCATAGCTCTACCAGTTTATCACTCTGGAACATATATGTATATCACCAGGTGAAAGCCTTGGTACAGGGGAAGGATGAGACCCCTCTCTTGACATTCAGGATTGACTGCTCAATAGACTGGAAAAGGTACTCTGAGATGTTGATGGTCTTTTTTCCTCGCAAGTGGTTGAGAAACGATAAATGGAAGCTCCTCAAGACCGCTTCGGGGCTATCCAATGTAAATTATTGGAGTACTGTCACCATCATGACATCCCTTGGCTTTGGGAGCATTTCTTGTAGAATGCCACCCTTGTCTTTGCCCAAGGATTCACCTCGATCTCAAAAGAGATCCAACTCCCCCTGAAGCGAGTGCTTCTCTCTATTAATGATCTCCCCTTCGTTCGAAATCACCATTATCTCAACAAGGAGGTCAGTGGTAACTGTAAAACTTAAACCATAGATGATGACATGGTCGTCGTCCCACATCCACACAAACTCCATAGAAAGGTCAAAGTCATGGCCATTAAATAGTTGTAAGAAATTGAGGAGGCCATGGTCTTTGAAAATATCCTCGACGAGGGTAGTAAGGAGAAGCGTTGAGGGTTCAACTTCAGCCATCGGAATAGGGCTTGATAGGATGAAGGAGGTAGAGGAGAAATACACTGGCTTGGATGGGATAAGAGAAAAGGATAATGACATGAGGGACTGAAAAGCAGAGGATAAGAAGGTAGAGAATCCTTCCAAAAAACATATCCAATTGCATTGGCACAGAACACGTAAACCATGTGCTAGAAAAGCATGGGACATTATGGCATTTAAGATTGAAACAATTGGCACGAGCGGGTTTCCACGAGCGTGGAACCTCCAATAGGAATGCAGTATTAGATATCTAGAAGGAGTATCACCACATTTGAAGGCAAATATTGTCAACAGTAGGAAAAGACTCCACCGATGATCACGAGGACCTAACACAGTATCTTGAGGGAAAGGAGTGGTGACTTTTATGCTCCTAGTACGGCTAACAACATCTATGGAAGAAAAAATATGGGAGGATCACCACCGATGGCATAGGTGTACATGGACCAATCGAAGACAAGCGTGAGCTTCACAAAGGTAGCCACCTATAAGTGCCAAGTCGAATGGTAATCCACGTGATTATGATGAGGATTGACTAAATGCCAGACTGGATGGTGAAGCTGCCACATCTTCCCCCGAAGGTGAGTCTGCGAATAGTGGAAAGAGGGAATGTTGAGTGTGGCATTGATCACAGGATTCCCACGAAAATTGTTTGCAAGAATGCTTTGATTGGTGAAATTGGCATCATGAATTGGCATGTGTCTCATTTCAGAGCTCTTGCAAATCAAGAGATGATATATTTTCAAAGCTTGAAGATTTGGTGGCCTGTCAAAATTGACATCAGCAGTGAAATCCAAAGACGTGTATGTATTATAACCTTTAGGGTGATCCACTTGATTAAAACTCGTGATGGGTCCTCCACTCATGGCATTTACAAGGGTGTGACTTACCACATGATGGTGAAAATTTTGAGCATTGCTCCACGTAGAGAAAAGGGGATTCCACCATGGATCTTGGCTCAAACCAGGGGTCTTACTGAGAAATAAAATCCAGAGCATTTATATCATTGAGGGACATAGGAAAAAGATCTCTCCATATGGTGAGACTAGGTTCAAAAACCCCTATGTTCACTAGGATATCAGCAACACGGTTTCCTTCATGGAAGACATGATTGAAAGTAACATTTGTGAAAGAGTTCATTAAAAATTTAGCTTCAAAAATCATGTTGGAAATATTCCAAGAAATAGAGTGTGCCTCAAACAAATTTTGGATGATATTTTTGGAGTCCCCTTCAACAATTAAGTTGGAACATGTTAGAATTATTCGCTATTGAGTTGTCATTGATGTCAAAGGTTGACTTGGTTGTTGGTAAACCATGGTGTGCTTGGGATAATTATTCAAGAAATATATATAATTTCAAGGGTGATTTGATTATAGGTTTTCATATGAGTTTATGCGATATGAAAGGGTTTACTTGATTTTAATATTTAAACTCACCCATAAGGAATCAAAGGGTTTACTTGATTTTAACACATTTAAATATTTTAAACTCACCCATGAGGGGCGTACAACCAAAGGTTGACATATTTAAAATAAAGATCTAAATATTAAAGTGAGGTATGTATGGGCCGACCTCTTGGGCGCCAAAAGAAAGAAGGTTTGCATATAAATACAAGGCTAGAGTTCATTTCAATATCACAAAAATTCATCGAATAATCCTCGGATCTGCATTTAATCGAAGGTATTTTTATTGAGGTTTCATTCGCGTGCCAAGATTTGTTGAAGATAGATAATGCGTGGAGTATTCAAGTAGAGCGGACATTGCAAAATACATTGTGGAGAATGTGTGATCGGATAGGCCCGTCGTAGCCAGTGGCATCGGTGGGTTGGCTCGCTAGTAGATGTCAAAACTAAGAAAATAATCTGAACCTGATTATGAGTGATAAGGAAGATTTATGGCTGTTGAATTTGTTTTTCACCGGGGCTGAGATGAGAGTATGGTGCTGAAGAGACAACAACAGATAAGTATGGCAGATAATAATTGATAAACGAATAACTGCCTCTGCGATATAGTCTACCCCACGTCGTCGCCTTGATACTCATGGCGCAGAACATGCAGATTTGACCATAGAAGCATGAAGTTATATGAAGAGTTGAGAAGAGGATTCTAGCAGTGCAATAATAGAGGATGAAGTTTTGTCGATCAAGAGTCATCCTGCACAGACATGAATAGCATCATAGCATGCCTTGGAGTTTTAGCGTAGAGTGGGATTTGAGGTCTATAGTTGTATCATTTGAGGAGCATTCAACCAAACTTTCAAGGCTAATCCAACACTCTGTAGTGGCTAGACTCCCTGTGTAAAATCCTGGACAATGTCATTGGAGAAAACACAACTCCTAGACGATGGAAGTAAATAAGGTAGCATAGTGGTGGCGAAGGTGGAGTAAGAAAAGCATGCCTTCCAAATAGATGTTTCCAGATCAAGGTTCTTGGAACGTAGCTCGTGTCAAACCTGAGGGATCCATAACCACAGGAGATACGAATGATCACTCCTCCATCTATCATTGCAAGGGCCTGCTTTGTATAATTTCTTTAACATTTCCATGAAGCAGTGTGCACGGGAGCAATTAAGTGCCAAGGTTATAAGATATTTGTTACCATAATATAAGTGTGGGTCCATATTGGTGTGGTTGGTAGAGTAACAATTATAATGATCTCGAATTCAATACAACAAGAGACTAAGGGTTTCACAATTTGCTATGTTGATCCTCAACAAAGATGAAGATGGAGATGGTGCACAAAGTTTTGAAATAGGAGCAGATTAAAATCAAGGTACAACAAGGATTATAATATCTTTATTAGCAGAGATTAAAGTGCAAATACAAGAAGACCTTGTGACAAAATTATGTGTAGTCTTGTATGCCACTAATGATCAGATTATGGATCAGACCTGAGCAAAGTTATTGATCAAATTTGTGAGCAGAAGTTGATATATTTAATGATCATATTTTTGGAGTAGACTTGAGGGAGATTTATACGGGATTTGTGGAACAATCTTGTTTTGCATATCTTTATTCGAAGGTTGGTGCCTCAAGGAGATTGGTGTCTCCCGTAGGTTGGTGCCTACGTATTTGTATAAGGATATTGGTGTCTCCCATAGGTTGGTGCCTACGTATTTGTATAAGGGGATTGGTGTCTCTTGTGGGTTGGTGCCTACGAATCTTTATTGAAGTAATAAAAGCAATATTTTGTCATGGTTTTCTCTCGAAAGGGTGTTTCCACGTAAAATCCTTGTCTCTTGTGTGTGTGGTGTTTTGTGCATTGATTCATTATTGCATTCATATTATTGTAGTTATTGTTTTGGAAAGAAAAGTTTTATCTTATACTATTCACCCCCCCCTCTCAGTATAAGCGTGTGTTTCTTCAATTGGTATCAGAGCAGGTTCCTTCGTGAAAGCCTAACCACTTGAAGGAAGATCTTACAAGAACACACATGGCTTACCAAGAAGGTTTTTCGTCAAGTAGGGCTCCATTGTTCGATGGGACTAACTATGCCTTCTGGAGCGTGAGGATGTGAACCTATTTGATGGCACATGGCTACGATATATGGCAATCCATTGTGGATGGGTTCACACCACCTACAACCCCTCCCACGGATCGAGATGGCAAGAAACCATTTGAACATAATACCAAGGCAATGAATGCAATATTAAGTGGGTTATGTGAATCAGAATTTGTAAAAGTCATGCACTGCACCTCTGCAAAAGAAATATGGGACAAGTTACAAAGAACATATGAAGGAGACGACAAGGTTAAAATGGCAAAACTTCAAACCCACAGGAGGGAGTTTGAAGACTTAAAGATGAAGGATGAGGAAAATATTACCAAATATCTGCTCCGTGTTGATGAAATTGTCAACACCATTCATGGACTTGGAGAAAGTATTGATGACCCTAAGATTGTTCAAAAAGTCTTAAGGTCACTCCCCATGAGGTTTGATGCGAAGGTCTTGATGATTGAAGAAATGAAGGATCTTAACACTTTAAGCATGGATGAGCTACATGAAATTCTTATAGCCTATGAGATGAGGACTGAAAAAGATCAAACATCCAAACGGGAGGCCGCGTTTAAAGTTTCAAAGAAGACAAAGAATAAGGAACCAGAGTCAAGTGAAGGATCGAGCAGCAGAGAAGAAGCCAACTTTGTGCGAAGGAATAAGAAGGGATCAAGTAAACACAAAGGTAAGTATACTTTGAAATGTTTTAATTGTGGTAACATTGGTCACTATGCAGCTAAGTGCCCACAAGTAGGAAGTAGTAGCAATGAAGAAGAAGAGGAATACAAGAAAAATAAGGAAAGAAAATATCATCATGAAAAGAAAAAGAGGCACGATCAAAGCAAGCATGAGAAGAAGATCTATCAAAGGCACAAGAAGAGTCTTTATGTTGAAGAAGCAAGCATTTCTTCCAACAACAATGACGAAAGCCTCTCCGATAGTGAAAGAGAAGAAATCCTATTTATGGCTATGGAGGTGAAAGAAGATGCTCCTGTTGTCGAAAACCAAGAAAAGGAGAAAGATCCAGAAAATGAAGAGGAAGCCATAGTTGACATAGAAGAGGAACTTATTTTTGCTCTTGAAGAGGTGAAGAGGCTTAGAAAGAAGAACTCAAGATTGAAGACTCAAGTACAAGAGGATGAGAAGACAAAGGCAAAGTTTTCGCAAGATCTCATCGACTTAAAAGTTAAAATTGAAGAGGCAAAGCGAATTGAAGAAGTTATGACTGAGCAGTTAAAGGCAAAAGTGTTGGAATGTGAAAAACTGGAACATGAGATTGTCTCTCTGAGGAAGGAAGTGGAAAAATCTAATGATAAGCTACAACAAAATATTAGGTTTGAGAAAAGCACAGAAATCTTGGATGATATTATCAAAGCACAAAGATCTTCGTTTATAAAGATTGGACTTGGTTTTGAAGAAAGTCAAAAGAAACAAAAGGAGGAGTCAAGCTCAAAAGGAACAGAGGCATCAAAGAAAATAATTAAAGAAGAGCCTAAGACCTATGCTGATGTGTTGAGAAGTGGAAGCATCAAGAAGGAAGAAAACAAAGCATCATCATGGACCAAGGTCCATCACAGAAACAACAATGAGAGAACCATGCGGTCATATCCTCCAAGGCAATCAGACAGGTTTCAATATTTCTTTCGGGGTTATTGCTTTTCATGTCACCAATTTGGTCATAAAGCTGTAAATTGCAGGGTCCATGCTAAAAATGATTTTGGCTTCACCAAGAGGAATTTCAATTCATTTGCACCTCTCATGGACTACAACATCATTTGTTACAAATGTAATAATTTTGGGCATACAACTAAATGGTGTAGAACGGTGTTCCCTGAACTTCCGAAATCAAGTAAGAAGGAGGATGGTCAAAAGGATATGTCCTCCAAAGTTTGGAAAAATAAAATGGAACAAGAAAAGGAGACATTTGAGTTGGGAGTAGTTTCACTCTCATCTCATCATTGAATGTCTCAGTTAGAGCAGTTAGTAAGGGGGAGTTGTCAAGTGCCTTATCCTTTAGCCTCGAGAAGCCTTTTCCATTGATGTCAAAGGGGAAGAATTTCAGTAAGGGGGAGCAGCTTGTGATCCTGTTGCAGTAAAGGATAGTTTCTTTGCAGGGTTGCCATCAATGACAAAGGGGGAGATTGTTAGAATTATTCACTATTGAGTTGTCATTGATGTCAAAGGCCGACTTGGTTGTTGGCAAACCATGGTGTGCTTGGGAGAATTATTCAAGAAATATATATCTTTTCAAGGGTGATTTGATTATAGGTTTGCTTATAGTTTGTGCAATATGAAAGGGTTTACTTGATTTTAATATTTAAACCCACCCATAAGTAATCAAAGGGTTTACTTTATTTTACTGCATGTTGTGAAGGAGAACAATACCTTGATGAAGAGCCCCAACTTTTGCAAGTGGTTAGATTGATGTCCCAGACTTTCGGCAAAGGCCAAAATGATTTTCCTTGTGTGATCTCTGATAATTCCCACGACATCGATAGACCCAGGATTTCCTTTTGTTGCACTATCAAAATTAGTTTGAAGTATCCTAGAGGAAGGGGAGACCACTTGACTAACGATCGATCGACCTTCGGAGAAGGAGGATGTAGTTGTAATGTGATATTTAGAGAAACAAAATGGGTTCCAAAACAGAAAATGCAACCAAGTAAAGAACCTAAAATAGTTCAAGTAAAATTGGAACAAGAGGAAGAACATGTGGTAGAACCTGGTGCTACAAAAGAAGATGAACTATAGAGAGTTTGAAGAGGAAAATTCAAAAGAAGAAGGTGAGGAGGAAGCTAAATATATAGAACTTGGAACTCCAAGTTTGAGGAGATCAGATCGAGTGAGAAGACTCTCAGAAAGATATTATCCTTCAAATCTTTGTTCTACATATAATATATCACTTATTGATGAAGAACCCAAGACTGTAAAGGAAGCACTTCAGTCAAGTGATAATAAATCTTGGAAAAGGGGCTATGGAGGAAGAAATGAAGTCCCTAGATAAAAATAAGAAGAATTATAGAGTAGTAGGAAATATGGAGAAGTACAAGGTTCGCCTGGTAGCAAAAGGATTTTCTGAGAGGGAATTGACTTTGGTAAGATTTTACTCCTATGGCTAAACTAACTTCAATTAGATTTATGTTGGCTATTTCTACTGCTTTTGATATTGAAATAGAACATATGGATGTAAAGACATCATTTCTATATGGTGAACTTGATGAAGACATATATATGTCACAACCAGATTGCTTTAGGGTAAAAGGTAAGGAGGACTTGGTATGCAAGTTGAAAAAGTCTCTTTACGACTTGAAGCAATCTCCAAGAATGTGGAACCAAAATTTTGATAGGTTTTTTTGACACTTGGGCTTGGAAAAAGCAAAGCAGATCCGTGTGTATATTTTAAACAAGAAGGTGAAAATTTTGTTATCATTTTTTTGTATGTGGATGACATGTTGTTAATTGGTAACAATAAGGAGATGATAAAGTTACTAAAATCTTAGTTATCTTTTGAATTTGACATGAAGTATTTGGGTGCTGTAAAATTTGTTTTGGGTATGGAAATAATAAGGGATCGTACAAATAGAAAGTTGTGGTTAAATTAAAAGAAATATGTTGATTTGATACTACAAAGGTTTAGGATGCATGATTGTAAATTAGTATGTACTCCATATCCTATTGGTCAAAATTTATTTGTTGATAGTGCCCTAAAATAGATGAGGAAATTAAAGAAATGTATCATGTTCTTTATGCTAGCAATATTGATAGTATGATGCATGCAATGGTCTATATTAGACCTGATATTGCACATGCAGTGAGAGTAGTTAGAAGATATTTGTCCAATCCAGGAAAGGAACATTGGACTGTTGTGAAGAGGATCTTCAGATACTTACATAGATATTTAGACTATGTTATTTGTTACCAAGGAAAATATAGATATAGTAATATTGTAAATCTATAAGGTTTTGTGGATGTTGACTAGGCTAGAGATATGGACAAGAGAAGATCCATGAGTGCTTATGTGTTCAAACTATTTGGAGGGGCATTAAGTTGGATGAGTAAAAAGTAATCAATGGTTGATTTATCCACACTAGAAGCAAAGTACATTGCAACAACTTGTACTTGTAAAGAAGCAGTGTGGCTACAAAAGTTGTGTTCAACATTTGGTCTTAAGCAAAAGACTATGAGAATTGACAATGATAGAGTGCAATATTTTTGGCCAACAATCCTAGTTTTCATGATCGATCAAAACATATTGATATCAAATACCATTTTGTGAGAGATATGGTTGAAGGGAATGGAGTGATGCTGGAGAAATTTGATATAGAGAATAATGTTGTTTATTCATTAACAAAGGTTGTACCTACTCAAAAATTTCTTGGTATAGAAGATATATGGACATGGTTGCCCTTAACAATTGAAAATGACAGTTTTTTGACCCTTATGGAAAGTATTCAACAAGTGAGAGTGTTGAAAATATGTTGAATATTTTCCATGTTATTTTGGTGGGGTTAACTCTAAAAGGTACTAGACACTCTCCATTATCCTTGTCGAAATTTTTAGGGTTTCTTAAGCTATTTTTACATATGGGATGTTTAGGGTTAGTTATTTGAACCCATGGTTTTTTGCCCATGGTATTGTAAAATATGTTCTTGTGTTGTAGTTATTAAATTGCACTTGTATTAGGGTTTGAAGAGAGGGGAGAGATGAACATTATTATATTGGAGATGGTTAAGTTTATACAATAAGAAGATATTACTGTGTTGGGTTTTTTTTGTAAGGGTTTCCTAGGTAAAATATTGTGTTATGTGTGTATATGTTATCTTCTTCTTCTTTTTTCCTTTGATTATGTATTTACTATTTTTCTAGATTTAGTTTATCGAGACCTTTTTGCTCCTCATTTGTAAGCAAACAAGGAAAAATTTCACAAGTTCATATTTAGAAATATTTCTTGATAGTGCTATAAATATGGAATAGGCATTATATAGGGATAATTAAGTATGAAAATAAGTGAAAATATAGATGGTATGATGATGATAAAATGACATTATGCAATTGTTCAAAATTCTTACATTTGATCAAAATAGGTCCTAATAAAATTACAAGTGTCATTAAATGTATTAATATAGAGACCACCCCATAAGCTGGCTTATGTATAGAGTGGAAAAATAAGGTACTTATAAGGGTGATACTCCAAAGTAGTACCATAAAGAGTGTATCCAATATTATTATTTTATCCATTAACCTCAACAATAATATAAGATAAATGCCATATGTGAGAAAGATTTTATTTTTTCCCACAAGTAAGATTTTTATCATATTGTCATTTATTTTTTAATAAGATTCATTTGGTATATTAGTATATATTTTCACCTATGGTACATGCCTTTTTGAAAATTTGGGCTAGAAGATCTTGATCTATGGTTAGATATGATATGTATATGAAGACCGAGGAAATGGTATATGAAGAAAGAGAATATTATGATGATGATTAGAAGTTGGACTTCTCCCAAGTGCAATACTAAGAGACCTCCTTGAGTGGAACAAAGGCAAGTGATTCATGGGAGGAAAGGATTTTAGCTAAAGTATATATGAAGTGATTTAACACATTTGATTTTTCTAGTGTGTGGATGAGCAAGTCGGTGATTGATAGAAGAGAATAAACCAATGGGTAAATCCTAGACATTGGAATTTAATAAGTAAACTAGAGCGTGAGAAACTTTCCATTTAGACAAGTTAGACTCTTTGTAATGCCCACTAAGGCTATCACTATCCTCATCTACAATATTTGGGGGAAAATCATGAGATTCTAGAATACGTTTTTGGGATGCTATACTAAAATTAGGTCTTTGAATGTCTACTTTTTTATTTTATTTCCTTTTTAGACTCGTGGTAACAATTTTCTTTTGATTTTAATAATTCCATGTAAATACCATCATCTACAAACTTGGAATAAGAACATAACTTTTATTTACTACTTTAGGAGGCTCTTTTGGGATGACCTTAGGAAGACCTTGACCAATAGCATGAACATCATGACTTTTATCTTTATTTGTATTAATATTGATTTGTGTTAATAAATGCACGCATAAGATTATGTTTTACCAAGTGGAAGAAAGGTAATTAACCCTTTTAGCCTATGAATTTAGGTCAACTCCCCACTAATCTAGCTAAACTAAAATTAATCTAATTCAAGTAAAGTAAATCTAATGGAATAAGTAATGTGAGAGGTAAATAAATACAATAAAAGAAATATGGACAATTGACCATAGCGATATTAGTGTTGATCCATTGATAGCATTTGGGAGTGATTGAATAACATCAACATAATAAAATCCATATATAACCTACAATAATGAAAAATGACTAATAGATAGTGGTAGGGTAGAGACACGAGCACTATAAATTCATAATTCAAGATGTCAAAAGGTATAATTTACTCATAAATATCATGCATATTGTTTCCTTAATTATATTATCTTGTCAAATATACAATTCTTTATCACAAAGTGTACCTATAGTTTTCACAAATGACCAAAGGATCCTTACAATAGAGCCCTTAGCTCCTATTCATAGAAAGTATTTTTAACTCTATTTATAACTATGGATGAGTCACCTAAACCTTAATTACATCATATTTAATCACTAGAAGATAAAACATATCTTTATCAAACCATTGCCTTAAAACTTGCACACCAAAATCCACTTCCATGTCTCTTTTATCATCAATTCACTTTATCTTCTAGTGAATCATTTGTTTGTTGGAAATTCACTCATTTGTAGGTATTTTGTTGATAAGCAAGTGATTCACTTAAATAATTTGATGGATTATTGGATTCTTGACTTCGTTTTTCAATAGGTTTCTAGTCATCAACTCTGTCCTCACCAAAATTGGCTTTGACTAACATATTTCTATAGTTTTAACTTATTTACTTGAACCCTATATAGATAAGGATTATACCAAATATATTATGTCCTCCCTTACTTACACCATCAATATCTATTTCTAAAGTACAATAGTAGTAACTTAGTGCTATGAGTAGTAATACTTATTTTCCTCCTCCCAAAGTTCTCCAATATCAATCTTCAAATTCCAACAATATATGTATCTCAAGAGAAACTTATAATTTCCATCATGAATAAAATCCATTGAAAAATAGGGGAAATATCATAATAATTAAGAAGAATTGAATGAATTTCCTTCACATGTCTCCTTTTCTAATGTCATTATGATTTTTTCCTAGAAAAAACATCCACATATAAACCCACTATATATTTAAAGTAATTAATTTATCAATTGGTTATATGAAATTGAAATAGTTCAACCCATATGACACCATGACCATATTATCATGGAACTACAAAAAAACACATACTAGTATTGCAACTTTTTGGCCACCACAAATATATTGCCAAACAAGATTTAAACCTTGGTTTTTGCCTCAAAATTCAAAGTATTTAACCAATTGGGCTCATGTCATTTGATAATTTTTTTTTTAATAATTTATTATCTTTAGTTGCTTTTTTTGTAATGGGTTATATGGGATTAAGATATGTCCCACCTGTATTACATCATAATCATGTAGTGGTATTACAACATCTTGGCAATTATGCATGTATTACATAGCAATATTCAAACCTCGGAATAAGGAATTAAACCGATTATGTTAATGTCATTTTATATCTATAATATCTCTTATATTAGGTAGTTTTTTTTTTTTTACTTTTATTTAAATTTTCTATTAATCATTTACTATTTAAAACTTTAATAAATATTAAAACCATATTTTCATCAAATGATATGAGCTTAGTTGGTTACATTCTTTGATAGTAAATGAGAATCAGGTTTAATTTTCCCAAGTGATATATGCATAGTTACTAAGTTGTTGTAGGAATATTAGAATAACATGAGTGTGAGTGTGAGCCAATACATGAGTAGGAAGTAGTAAGTGTAAACAAGAAGCAGAAAGTAAAGTGTGATCAAGGAGTGAATGCCACTTCTTGTTTTAAATCTTAGGAGAAACTCAAAAACTAAAGGATTCATATGAAGAAAATCTAACATCGTAGTACATTTATTTTTGAAATTTTGTATTGAAAGTAAGGATGCTCTAGTTCAAAGTATAGATGTCCTAGTTAGCAATATGAAGAAGAGTAAATCTATGGCAAACCCTATCCACTTAGTAGATACTACACCAAAAATGATTATCAAGGATGAGATGATTGATGATGATATAATGGTTCTAAAAACCAAAGGATTAATATGTAAGTTCCATGGATATTAGCCAGATTTTTTTGAGATTCAATATTAGATCAAGTGGAAGTGGTGATTGAATTTAAATTACTTCATGAATTTTCTTCCAAAAGGATTTTTCCTCATTATCCTCTCTAGTTTAGAAATTATGGATAAAGTAATGGATGGTGGCCCTTGGTTAGGGGCAAAGATTAATTATATTTAATACCATGGAGTAAGAATTTTTCTATGGGGACAAAGGCTATTAAAAGGCTTCTAATGTGGATTAGGCTTTTTGGACTTCCTTATCAACTCATTAATAAGTAGGTTTTTAAGAATATCGGTAATACTCTAGGCGAGTTCATCTAAGAGGGACCAACTACTAAGGAGAGAAGGCATGTTGTATACACTCTAATATGTGTTTATATGAATATTTTAAAACCTTTACCATAGTCCATTAGGATTAAATATGAATCAATAGAATGGGATCAACAAGTGGATTATGAAAATATTACATTTTTATGTCACAAATGTCATGAAATCAGACACATGATAAGAGATTACAAAGTGAAAATGATGGAGAAAGAGATAGAAAATTTTGGGCATAAGGAAAACTTCAATATAAAACAAGGAGATCATATCATAAATAAAGTTGGGTCAAATCAAGGATTTTCCACCCTAAAGAAAGTGGTAAGAAAAACTCCTTTTTATCATCAAATGACAAAGGCTAATATAATTCACTTGAATCAACCATTAGAAGAAAAAATGATACAAAGTATGAGAAAGTACAATGTGCAAGTTCAAATACATGAGTTAAAGGTGTGAAGAAATATGGTAAAGTAAATTTTAAAGCAAAGGAAGATGAGGAGGCAAATTTCAAAATGAATGAGGTGAAGGAAGTTAAGGTTAATCCATGGTTTCAAGAATATTGCAATAAAGAAAATCATATGGAGGAAATCCAAGGAAATTTAGGGTTTCTAGGTAGCATAAGAAAGTAATGATTGTGGAGGATCATCAATGCACTTTAGGGTTTTTTTGGGCAACATAAATAAGAAAATGTTTATGAATTTATTCCTTGCATTTCAAATTCTTTAGGGCAACATAAATCTTTAGAAGATAAGTCTCATTATGAATAATATAAAAAATAGAAGAGATTAATGAAGATGAAAGTGTTGGTGAGAATGGAAAAAGGAGAAGAGCATCAAAGCATGAACAAAGAGAAAAAGAAACTCAACGGGATATATATTTGGGAAGCCAAACAAAAGTATCATAGGTATTAACAAGAAGTAGGGCTAAACCCACTATTAAAAATAAAAAGTGGTCATGATGAAAATTATATCATGGAATATTAGGGGTATCAATAAGGCCCCTAAAAAGTAGTTATTATGATGACTTTATAAGCCTTAATACTAACCACAAAATATCACAGGTTATATCTCACAGGATCGAATATAAAATAGCCACAATATAATAAAGTTCAAGATAATGATGAGTGGAATAATATGAGAAAATTAATATGTAAAACAAAGCTTATAATGAATCAGATAGCATTGAGTTGCAAGCTTACTGCAATGGTAAGGGCTTTGGCCTCTCTTTGGGAGGTCCAAGATTCAAACCCCACTCAATATGAGGGGACTAGGACCCATTCTAAAAACCTATGTAGTCTCATTTAAAATTCAAGTGGCATTAGCTCAATCGGTTAGATTCCCCAACATTTCGAGGAGACCTAGATTCGAATCTTTCCAAATGATATATGGATAATATCCAATCTTTGTTGTAATACCACTATGTGGTGATGATGTAATGCATATGGGGCATGTTTCAATCCCATATAACCCATAAAAAAATAAATCAAATAACATTCAATAATATGTTGAACTATGAATGTAAATAGCCTTAATCAATCATGTACTATGCATGAAATATAACTTACAATATTAATTGCTCAAAATGTATACAAGCTTTATTGCTTCACTTTCTCTTACAAAATATTGTAATACTTGTTCTCCTTATTGCTATATCTTGTTATGGAGTATTGCCTCCATAATATAGCCATAGTAGTATGACTCTTTGGATACTTGACTATTCCTTTCCATATGCCAAGTCTCATGACTCTTGGTGATGGATGTTTAAGCCTTAATACCAACATAAAACTCAGAGGATCAAATATAATATAGTAAGATCAATATAATGACATAAGTAGAATAATATGAGCAAATTAATATGTATATCAAGGTTAATAATATATCAAATAAGATTCACTAATAAACAATATGTATGTAAATAGCCTGAATCATACATGTACAAAGCATATAGCACAACTTACATATTAATTGCTCAAAATGTATGCAATCTTTACTACTCCACGTTCTCTTACAAATATGATAACAACTTGCTCTTCTTTGTATAAGTGAGTGAAATCATTGATCACAATATATTGATAAAGCAAATATATATACAATGACAAATGCTAACAATAGCTCTAACCAACGAGCTAATTATGCTAACAAGAAACAACTATTAGGCTAATAATAAATGAAACTAATATTAGCCCTAACAATATAATATTTGCTAACAATAGTTGTTAGCGAAACTACTAACCTAGGATAGAAACCTATTACCTAGGTAAAATAAACTACCAAATGAGGTAATAATTACAGTTACTAACATAGTAACTCTAACATCCCCCCTTATTATATTATTTGGGTAATATATAACTGTCCCAATATAGTGAAGAAGAGAATTGAAAGATGTTGATATGATGGCTTGTGCTTTGGCTCTGGCTCTGGCTCTAGCTCTAAGTGTAACTCTAGATTTGTACATTTGGGTCTATCTCAGAATCTGTCTTTGGATCATTGCCTCTGGATCTGCCTATAGATCTGCCTCTGGAACTTTGTCACTGGATCTATCTTTAGGTCTGTCTTTGGGTCATTGCCTTTGGGACTACCACTCGGTCTATCACTGGATATGCCTCTGGTTCTACCATAGGTTTTATCTTTTCAGTAGAAGCCATACAAAATTTCTTTCATATTGATCCATTGTGTGAAATCTGGTCATCCACAATCAATATGAACCTTGTTGGTCATTTTCACTTTGTATCAACAACTTGAATAAGAGTGATTTGTACATCCACATGAGTCACAAGGATGTAATTTCCAACACCTAGTTGCTACATATCCTATTCTACCACAATGACTACAACAATGCTTTGTAGGAGTTGTAGGAGATTTAGGGTTTACAAACATGGTTTTACTGGTACTTGCTTGTCTAGAATAGCCAAGGCCTTCATTATTTTCCCTGACATTTAGAATTATTGGAGTTTTAATACCTTGTTCATGTTTACCTAATCTCTCACCATTGAATCCCATTTTCTTCATCAGTTTGGATCCAAATCCTTTGTTGTGTTTTTCAAAACACCCAATTTCGTCATCTTCATCAATGCTTTTAACAATATGGCATTTTTCACTATTGATAAGATTATGG
Source organism: Wollemia nobilis (assembly GCA_028583015.1). Lineage (NCBI taxonomy): Eukaryota > Viridiplantae > Streptophyta > Pinopsida > Araucariales > Araucariaceae > Wollemia > Wollemia nobilis. Next base: position 14,284,896 of record JAQPPZ010001844.1, read on the forward strand.
AGCTCATTTTTAGGAGGTTCAATTTTTAATTCACTGGTATCGCAACCAAAATCTACTCTTGTGATGAGATCACATGTGCTACAATTGATATCTACCATTGAAGGTATGAGGTCACATGTATCACAAAAAGCATTGGCCACATGGGCTAAAGGTCACTCATGTCACAACAAGCATTCACCACAATGGGCTGAAGGTCACTTGTGTCACAACAAGCATCGACCATTTGAAGCTTGACCTTTGGTTCCTCACTAATGTCCCTTTTTGTTTTACTTTGGGCAATGTCAAGTGCAACCAATGACATGTATATTGCCCTTACAATGCCAATAGGGATTAGAACACCATTTGTCTGAATGTCTTCACAAGACATAGAATCATCGAGTATGGCATCTACACCACTATGTAGTGTGAGAAATGTGCCATCCTCATAAAAATATATCCCTTCCATCTCTAGTGGAAAGTAAGGACCTTTAACTGATGTAGCAACACCAGTTGGTTTTGTGGCATTTTTTTCTTTGATTTGCCCATCTTGGAGATGTCGATCTCTGTCGAAAATGCACCTTTTACAAAGGAATTTTTGCAAAATAAATGATTAAGGTGGCTAAGGTGTCGGTCGCTGCCAAAAATGCACCTTTACAACTTGTTCCCCCCTTTTTGCAAAATATCCTGTGAGGTAGGAAAGAAAGTTTTATCCCCACCTAAGTACAAAAAATTGCAAATTATGAAGCCTTGAAGACTTGTACAATGTGCCTCTAGACAAAGTCTGGAAAAAGTGCACCAAAAAAGTCCCCCCTTTTATTACAAGGACTTCAAACAAAAGGATTTGCTATTTATGAAGCCTAAAAAGAGGTTGATAGTGATGACTTTTGCTTTTAATTTTATTGTATAAAAATATATTTTATTCAATTGATTTGAAAATTAATTTATTATAAGCTATAAAATTCAATTTAATTAAAAAATTGATTTAAAGCTAAAAATAAGAAATTATTAATCAAATAATTAAAATAAAATATCTAAAATTACAAATAAAATAAAATAAGATATACCTTTGATGTGCGATTGGAAAAAAAAGGTTAATCGTTGTGCACTGGGTTTGAACCAAGATCCTCGGTTGGACAATGTCTTATGTCCACGACTCCAACCGTCTAGGCTACAGAGCTCGACGAAAGTGAAGGAGCAAAACAGATAATTTGAACTTGATCTTCTCAGCAATTTTTTTTACATAATGTCGTTGCTCGTCGACATCTACAAAGTTTTCCTTCATCGTTGTATGTAAATTTAGATCGTCGCGTTGAATCGATAATTATCGTCATTCACTGGTGTTTGGACTACAACAACTTTTGAAACCGTCGAGCTAGAAGCTCTCCTACGATGGAGGGATTGAATCCAAGCTCTCCTGCGATGAGTGATCTCTGGTGCACTACAAAAGTAGAAACAACATAAAATACCTGCAATTCGTCCCACAAATTCACTTTATACCATCAAAAGAAAATTTTTGTCAATGATTCCTGTTGGCGACGTGCGACGATTCTTTGGTGTGCAATGAAGGATGTTCACAACATCCAATTTACATCCTATGTGCACCCGAGGTCTTCCTTTATTCATAGCCAATGACATATCTGATAGACTGCAAATGCTTATGACAACCAATATGATGCGATCATTGACGTGCACTAAGCGTCACCTGTGTATTACGCACTGTTGAGGTCCCGCCACTTCAACAAAATGCTGCAAATGGTGAAGCATTTCTTCGTTGTGGATTTCATCGGAGATCATCGATCGAACATGCAACAAGGCCAAAATTGTTGCAACAGAATTGGATGCTTCCAAATGAGTGGTTATCGTTTTTCATAGAATGTCATCTATAACTGCTCACTACAGATCTTTACATCCAAAAAAGACGCATCCCATGGGTTATGCAAGTTTTTCCCTTGGACACATCGTGCAAGGAAAAACACACGTCTACATCTGTAAAGCATCCTCGAATCAGAGGCTGAAGTTCATTGACAAATTCACGTGCAGACACGATATTTTGATCGTGGCACAGTTTAACATAAGAGTTGATGGGGCAGTCAGTATTCACTCTGTTGTCAGTTTGATAGATAATGTGTGGTTGTCGTAGGAGGAATACATGGATTCTTCTACAATGGACGAACACCTAAATATTTATTTTTAACTTTTGTCCCACATCGAGGACATTGGGATGCTTAAAAGCGTTTAAAATGGCTAAAGCATATATTATCTTATGACCACCACATGGTGGTGGATCATCCATCTATTAACCTTTTATCAGGCTAGGGTCTTGTCCATGTTCTTTTGTTCAGCTAAGGTCTATCCAGCTAGTATTTGGTCCACATAGGAGTCACCACCTCATTCCCGTAGGTCTAACCATTCATCTAATCACCACTCGTCAGGTCGTAACAGTCCAAATCTAGTCTGGACAGTCTCCCGCTAGCTTCTACTAGTCACAAGCTACAGGTCCATCCACGGTCTGTCCTCTAGCATGCCATGTTAGCTTGCACTCTCTTGTCAAAGCCTTTCATAGTCCACCATAGGTTAGCGGTAATATCAGATCTTCACACCACGAGTCCCAATGCATCGCCCATCCATTTTGAGTTGGTTCGTGGCGTTGTGGGTGTGCCTAGCTTTTAGTGCCAGACCCATGTTATCTTTATAGAGTTCGTATACGTTAGTGTGCTATGTCAAATCTATTGATTTGATCACAGTCAGATGTCCAATACGTTCAGTCTATCACCCACATATAATTTTGTGTCCTCCTTATCTACGTCATGTGTCACAACACAGGTCTCTTCTCGTAGGCACCAGTCCAGGTGGGGCCTAGTCCCGATCAGATCTGACTTACCTCGAGAAACATGAGTGTCGAATCCTTATAGGCCTTTCGAGTTGTCTTGGGAATTGGGCTAGAGATGCTTAGGTTGATTGACCTTGGGAAGCGTGCTCGAGTCATTCAATCCAAGTTGGCTCAGATACCATATCAAGTGAACAAAATCATTGATCACAATATATTGATAAAGTAAATATATATACAATTACAAATGCTAACAATAGCTCTAACCAATGAGCTAATTATGCTAACAAGAAACAACTATTAGGCTAATAATAAATAAAACTAATATTAGCCCTAACAATATAATATTCACTTGAATTTTTTCGGGCTCTGGTGATTTGGCGGGAAAACCTCTGAACTGGCGTCGGGCGATGCTTGAGGGTTTCTGGCCCGTTAGCTCTTACCAGAGACTTTGGCGTTTTGGTTTTAAATTACTCTGAAGGTTTGTTCGTTGCTCCGGGAGGGCCCGATGGGGTCTCCTCCAGTCCCTCTTGCGGGGAGAAAGAGTTCATATGTTGAGATGTTGAAAGAAAACCCCTCGTCTTCCACTGGTGAAGCTCAGAGGACTACTTTTCAAACGCTACTCAAGAATGCTGGCAACAGCCCAAATGCTCACCGCGTTAATGGATGCCTCCCGCAATCCGCTTCCAGACCTAAGATTGTTATCGAACCCAAGCTGGTCGAGGAAACAATTGTCTACCGAGCTAACCATGACTTGATCTGCAAATTCATGGGCATCCGACCTTCTCTGAATTTTTTGCATACCTGGGTTCGACAGAACTGGGAGCCACAAGGTGAGTACTCTTTATGGCCAATAAGCAATGGGTATTTTATTATTAGTTTCTCTTCTTTAGCGGATAGAAACAGAGCATTTGAATCGAAAAAGAGAAACCACGGACCGGCGGGGGTTATTTGTTCAACCCTGGAGAGTGGGCTTTGATCCTCGCATTGAACCCACGGCTGTTCTGGTCTGGATCCGACTGTACGCTCTCCCGATGGAGTTTTGGGGTGAGCAGGTTCTAGAAATAATAGGTAATTCCCTAGGCAGATATATTGGAGTCTCTAGAGACACCATAGAGGGAAATACAGCTGTTTTTGCCAGAATCTGTGTAGAAATGGACATTAGCCGACCTTTATCAGCTGAGGTGGAGCTTGAGTTGGCAGGAGTTCCCTGGATCCAGCAGTTAGACTATGAGGCCCTACCTTTCAGGTGCAGAGTTTGCCATAAGCATGGACATTTGGCAAGGTTCTGTCCTAACACCTCGAGCACAAAGGCGGAGGCTTCGACTGGAATGCCAAGCCGCCCTAGAGAGGGTAAGCCCACCCCTGTCAATGAACCTTCCAACACTTCTCCAGGTCCTGATGCTCAGAAGGATGGCTTTGAACAGCCGAAACGAAGGAGAAACAAAAAGAAAAATGGTAAGGAGCAGATGCATCTCAAGCCAAACAACCGGTATGAGATTTTTAAGTCATTACTGGATCTGGAAGACCAAGTCATGGAGGGAGTGGATGGGAATGGTGAGATTAACAACACTCACTCTCAAGATTCTCCTTCATCCACTCCTGTTGCCGATCAGGTGACTGCACCCTCTGAGAGTATGCAGCCGGAGAACCCTGGGGCATTGGTGATACACTCCCCAGCACAGCCGGCTATTAAAGATGTTACTATGGGAAATGCAGATAAAAACAGAGAAAGGCCAGCTTTAGGGATCACTCAGGTGGAGAAGAGATCTAAAAACAATAACTCTCAAGGAGCGGGAAGAAAATCCAATAAGGAACTGCTCACAGCACAAGGAGATAAGCTGATCAATGGAGGATCGGTGAGGTCAATTGATTCTTACTGCTCCCAAGGTTTTCAATGATTATTCAATCTTGGAACGTTAGGGGTTTAAACAGTAGAACCCATCAATCTGTTGTTCAAAGACTCTTAGGGAAGTATAAAACAGACTTTTTGCTTATCCAAGAGACAAAAATGTCGCTGGATCTTATGAGTAAAACTGTTAGTAGGATTTGGAGGGGCGCTGGGTATATGGATGTGGCTGCCCAAGGTGCCTCAGGGGGGATTGTCACTCTTTGGAACCCCCTGGAATGGACTGCTCTAGAACATATTGCCTGGAGGGGTGTTCTCACTTCTCACTTCAGGAATATTGTCACAGCTGAGCATGTTTTAATTACAAATTTCTATGGGGCTCAAAGCCTTGATGGCCAGAGGCTCCAATGGAAAGTTGTTCACAACATGAGGTCCTCTAGACAAGTTTGTGACTGGATCATTGCTGGAGATTTTAATGCCAAATTATCTGCTCGGGATCAGGAAGGTGGAACCCCTGTTTTGGACCGGGGGGACAGGCTTCTGATTGCCCAGGTCCAGGCTTTTCACTTAGTGGATATCCAAGGTCCTGGAATTTTTTTCACTTGGACTAACAAGAGGAGGGAGCCACACTGTAGGAGGGTAAAGTTAGATCGCTTTCTGGTCTCAGAGGAGGCATTTGTTAAGTGGAATGTTAAATTCCAGATTTTGGATGGCCCTGTTTCTGATCATTCCCCCATCCTGCTGGAGGGTGGGACTCAGACAGGGCAGTACCACAAACCGTTTAGATTTGAAAATTTTTGGCTACAAAAGGAGGATCTTCATGAGAAAATTCCGCAATGGTGGGATGAAGGTCGTCCACCTTTTGGGACAGCTATGTTTAAATTCCACAAACAGCTTCATTTTGTCAAAAGTAAACTGAAACAGTGGAGGCACGCCAATAAGTCGGATTTCTAGCTGCAAAGAGCCCCCTTGATGGTCCGTTGGGAGGAGGTACAGAAACAATTTAGGGAAGGAATAATTACTGAACAGCTTAAAACTGAAGATGATACCCTGCGCAAAGCTGTTGAGGACATTGATAACCAAGAGGAAATTTACTGGAAACAGCGGGCTAGAAATTCTTGGTTATTGGAAGGAGATAGAAATACAAAATTTTTCCATCGATCAGCCTGTGCTAGAAGACGAGATGAATAACATGGCAGCTCTACATGATGAGAATGGATACTCCTTTGATACTCTTCCTGGTATGCACTCCCACTCTGTGGATTATTTCTCTAAGCTTTTTGCAGAAAATAGGGAGCAAGATGTGGGGGCTCAAAATGAAGTTCTTGATGTTATTCCCCCTATTGTCACTCAAGAAGAAAATCTGGCTCTCCTTAGACCCATTGATAGAGATGAATTGAGGTCTGTGGTCTTTGGAATGAGCACAGGCAAATCTCCCGGTCCAGACGGTTTCCCTATTGAGTTTTTCCAGGCCTTTTGGGATACCTTGGAGGAAGATGTTTTGGCTGTTACAGAGGAGTCCAGAATCAATAAGAGAATGCTTAAGGCTCTAAATCACACCTTCATCACTTTAATTCCTAAGGGGGAGGAAGGGGTTCATATCTCTGATTTTAGGCCTATTGCCTTATGTAATGTGATTTACAAAATTATCACAAAGATAATAGTTGAACGTCTTAAACCTCTCCTTCATAACCTCATCTCCTCAGAACAAGGGGGATTTGTTGAGGGTAGACAGATTTTGGATGGAGTGGTTCTTGCCCAGGAGGCTATTCATTCAATGCAAAACTCCGGCAACAAAGGAATGTTCATCAAACTGGATATGTCCAAGGCTTATGATAGAGTGGAGTGGGGCTTCTGTCAAAAATGTTGGCCGCCTTTGGTTTTTCCCGAGACTGGATAGAGCGGGTTATGAGTTGTGTTTCCACGCCTTCTTATTCTGTTCTAATTAAGGGGCTTCCCTCGCCTCCTTTTGGAGCTTCTCGCGGTCTCCGACAAGGGGACCCCTGCTCTCCCTATCTATTCCTTATTTTGGCTGAAGGATTAGGTAGACTCTTCTTCAGGAAGAAGACTTCAAGGCACTGTTAACGGGTATTAAGGTTGGTTCAGAAATTCGGACTCATTTGCAATTTGTGGATGATACGAGCCTGGTTGGAGTGGCCGAGTCTCGGGGAAGCCGGGGGAATCGGAGACTCTCTCAATGTTTACCTTAGGGCCTCCAATCAGGTTATCAATGACAAAAAATCCAAAGTGGTCTTTTTCAATCTTGATCAAAGGCTTCAGGACAGAATTATGGAGATTTTGGGCTTCACTAGAACCTCTCTTCCTATAGTCTACTTGGGGGTTCCTTTGCACTTCAAGAAATTGAAAATTGACATTTGGAAAGATCTTTTGGATGGCTTCAAAGACAGAATGAACCATTGGTCTCTTAAATGGTTAAGCTATGGCGGCCGATTAACCTTCTTACAGTCAGTTATCCAAGCCATGCCAATTTATAAATTCTCTATCCTGGCTGCCCCACCTTCTATTTGGAAAGAGTTGGATAAATTGGCCAGAAGATTCTTATGGGAAGGAGCAAAGGGTGAGAGGAAATGGGCCTTGGTTGGCTGGGATAAAGTTACGCAGCCCAAAGAAAAAGGAGGGCTGGGATTGAGAAGCTCTAAACTCAACAACATAGCCTTAGCTGGTAAATTGTATTGGAGATGGATTTCCCAGCCATCTTCTTTATTCAGTAGAATCTTAACCAGCAAATATCTGGGCCAAGTTCACCCCTCTGAAATAAGCCGCTTCCCTTTGGATGGTAATGGATCCCTAGTCTGGCAAGCTCTCAAGTTGGGTTCTCAAGTTATTAAAGACCAATTGTTCTGGAAAGTGGGAAGAGGGGAGAAGGCACGTTTTTGGACTGACTCTTGGGACCAGTTTCCACCCATCATTGCGGAATATCCTGAATTGCTTCCAATTAAAACAGCCATAGAATCCCAGGGATGGGTCACTATTGAGAATTATTTCAACACTAGCCAGTTGGGTGAGTATAAATTCAAGAAGTTTAAGCGGTTGGAGGAGTGGCCGGTCACAATCCCTCCGGCGCTAGCAACCATTTTGACCAACATCTTGACAGACACGGTTTCTCACGGGCAGAGATGAAGAGGATGAGTTAGCTTGGGGCCATGGGAACCTCGGGGTTTATACTGTGAAGGCTGGATATGATCAGATCCTCCCAGAGCCTCCCCCGCATTCATTTTCGGTTCAATATTGGAAGAAGATTTGGCATTCCAAGTGCTGGCCGAAAGTGAACTTCTTTGCCTGGCAGTTTATGCACAATGGCATTCTCACCTTCGATTTCCTCAAAAACAGAGGAATCATTGGCCCTTCTCAGTGTATTTTATGTCATAAGAATGAGGAGACTGCTGATCATTTGATGTTTGAGTGCTCTTTCACAGGTCAGATTTGGAATCGGTGGTTTTCCTTTTTTAAACTCCAGAGTAATGGTGCTCTGACTCGGAACAATATCTGGCAAAGATGGAAGAAAGGCAGATTTAAATCTAAAGCCCTCCGTCTGGGGTGGGATCTTGGTCTTTCCTTCATCCGGTGGCAAGTGTGGGTCGGAAAGAAACGCTCGAATCTTTAGAGAGACCTTCTCCTCGCTTGATGGAATATGGCAGGTTATCTGGAGCAAAGTCACAGAGACGGTTGCCATATATGCTGATGAGGAAATTTCGGCTGAGCTGGGTCCTCAGGAAGAGAGAGCTATTGCACAGGTTAGAAAGAACATAGCCAGTTGGAAGCCCCCCCCAGCAGGCTGGGTTAAAATTAACACAGACGGAGCTGCAAAGGGCAATCCGGGCAATGCTGGAATTGGTGTTGTGTGCCGTGATCATGCTGGAACTGTGCTTTACTGGGAACTACAGGGTCTGGGAAGAGCCACCAATAATGAAGCCGAAGCCTATGCTATCAAAATTGCTTCCATACGAAGTCGTCAAGCAGGGATACAGAAAGATACTCCTTGAGACAGATTCTCAAATTCTGGTTGGCGCTCTTGATTGTTTGAGGAACTTTGCTTTGAAAGCTTGGAAGATCAGATTTTAGTCTCTCAAATCAAGGACCTTTGGAAGGAATTAGAAGATGTGATCCCTATCCATGTGAGTCGTGACTTAAATTCGGTGGCTGATTTCCTTGCAAAGATGGGTGCGGAAAAGGAGGTTGGAGTTCAGCTACACAGTGACATGCCTGTGGAAAATGCTGAGATTCGACAGGGACTTGCAAAATTCTTGAATCAATGAGAAAATTTTGTACTAAGGATGATTTTTGTCGCGTTTTCGCGACCTGCTTTGCTGTCGCGGCCCTTGGCAGGAAACTGTCGCGATATCGCGACAGGTTTTGTCGCCACGGCCTTGGGAAGGTTTCTGTCGCGATTTCGCGACGCTTTGAGCGTAGGGGCAATAAGGAGGAAAACAGTCGCGATATCGCGACGGTTTTTGTGTTTCGGAGACAAAAGGAAAAACTGTCGCGATATCGCGACAAGTTTGAGCGCAGGGGCAACAAGGAGGAAAACCGTCGCGATATCGCGACGGTTTTTGTGTTTCGGAGACAAGGGGAAAAACCGTCGCGATATCGCGACAAGTTTTGTCGCCACGGCCTTTGGAAGGTTTCCGTCGCGATTTCGCGACGCTTTGAGCGCAGGGGCATCAAGGAGGAAAACAGTCGCGATATCGCGACGGTTTTTGTGTTTCGGAGACAAGGGGAAAAACCGTCGCGATATCGCGACAAGTTTTGTCGCCACGGCCTTTGGATGGTTTCTGTCGCGATTTCGCGACGCGTTGAGCGCAGGGGCATCAAGGAGAAAAACAGTCGCGATATCGCGACGGTTTTTGTTTTTTGGAGACAAGGGGAAAAACCGTCGCGATATCGCGACAATTGTTGTTGCCACGGCCTTTGGAAGGTTCCCGTCGCGATTTCGCGACGCTTTGAGAGCAGGGGCAACAAGGAGGAAAATAGTCGCGATATCGCGACGGTTTTTGTGTTTCGGAGACAAGGGGAAAATCCGTCGCGATATCGCGACGTTTTTGATGCCTGGGAGCCAGATAGAAGAACTGTCGCGATTTCGCGACACATTTGGCGCACTGAAGACTTCTGGAAAAGACGTCGCGATTTCGTGACCATTTTGGAGCTTGTGCATCATGAGGATAATTCGTCGCGATTTCGCGACACTTGGGAGGACTGGTTGCAGATTGATAATCTTGTCGCGATTTCGTGACACTTTTGGCGTAAAGGGGGCAAACGGAAAATGTGTCGCGATATCGCGACCTTTTTGAGGGATGACTGCTCTGAGGAGAACCCGTCGCGATATCGCGACAATGTTGGTGGTCAGGAGTTGTTGGCTTTGGCTGTCGCGATTTCGCGACCGGTTGCCCGGTTGTGGCTTTGGTTGCCTTGACTGTCGCGATATCGCGACATGTCCGATTTGCGACATGTCGCGATTTCGCGCCTGGTTTTCTTCTTGTGCTTTGTGTTGGGAAGTGCTGCCCTTTTGCCCTTTGTGCTGGCTTCTTGCTTCCTGGTTCTTGGTTGGGATGTTTTCGATCCCTCTTGTATATACTCTTTGTATTAATATAAGCTTTTCACTTTCTTCAAAAAAAAAAATATAATATTCACTAACAATAGTTGTTAGTGAAACTACTAACCTAGGATAGAAACCTATTACCTAGGTAAAATAAACTAACTACCAAATGAGGTAATAATTACAGTTACTAACATAGTAACTCTAACACTCTGCAATGATCTTGATCATTGGATAATACTCTAAGGAGTACTATATATCCATAGTAGAATGACTCTTTGGATACTTGACTATTTGTTTTCATATGTCAAGTCTCATGACTCTTGGCTTATCTACTTGACACTTGCATACACATGACTCTATCTTGTATGCACACCTAGACATGACTCTTTACTTTGTACACTCTAATATAAAGACACTTGTGCACTCTTACATATAAGACACTTGTGCACATAGACTCACATTACACTTGCACACATACTCACATGACACTTGTGCATTTCCTGCACATACACACTTACATAACACTTGTGCATTTCCTACACATTATAACATTACATAAAATATAATCACACTCTAAACTTAGACTCAACCCTAATCTAAAATCTACAAGATGTACCATGAAGGTACCATGGGGGTACATTAGCATGTACCAAATAATGTAATATTCTCCAACACTTGGTTTATCTACTTACCACTTATATACTTTATGAACACTTGACACTATAACATATGCACACCTATACATGACTCTTACACTTCTATAACTTGCACACTCTAATCTAAGATACTTATATACATATTTACATTACACATGTGCACTCTTACATATAAGACACTTGTGCACATAGACTTACACTTGCACTCTAACTCACATGACACTTGTGCATTTTATGCACATTACAACTTTACATGACACTTGTGCATTTCCTGCACATTACAACTTTACATGACACTTGTGCATATCCTGCACATTCACACTTACATAAAAATGGAAATATAACTTACACTCTAAACTTTGACTCAATCTTAATATATTATTTACAAATGTACCATGAAGGTACCATGCAGATACATTAGCATATACCAAATAATTTAAAATATTCCAGCGTATTAAGGAATTAATAAGTTGTTATAATACTAAAGGTCTTTATTGTTAGGGCAATTATTTTCAAAAAAATACCTCATCTTTTAAGAGTCATATCTTTATAAAATATGGTCCGATTTAGATGATTCTTGGACCAACATGTGTAAAATTTGAAGAGCTTTAAAATGAGTGGTCATATGAAGGAATCTAAACAATATTTATAGAGATACGATCGTATGATGTTAGTCGTCTAGGACAAGAATAGTGAGGATTTTTCAAATCATTAAATTATAGATATCTCTGTCAGTTAGGGTAAGCAAATTAGTTGCAATTTAATTTTTTTTTGAAGAAAATTTAAAAAATTATTTTTTGATACAAGGAATAGAGGAGATTTGATTTTTTTTAAAAACCCTAGTTTTTTTCGAAAGCCCCAATTGCTTTAGGATTTTTTTTTGGGTTGAGATCATGGAGTTACCAGTTTTCATTGGAAAGGAAGACATTGATGCTCGAGAATGGTGGATGAAGTTTAGATCTCTATATTCTCATTATTGGCAAATTTAACTTATAAAAATTTTAAGAGAGGAAGCTTATGTTTGGTGGGAAAGTGTTAAAAAGAAAAGGAATTATAATTTTACTTGGGATGAAATGGAGCATGCATTCTTGATTCAATGGGACCCATATAAAAATATAGCTATTTTGAAGGTCACCATCAAAGGATATGAAGAAGAAATAAAAAGGCTTTAGAGGAAACTAAAAGAAATGAATAAAGAGAATATATTCAAAAAAATATAGATGACAATGTATAAGTTCATTGTTGCATGTAGAAGAAAATATTAAGAAGCAATGATCTAAGGAGAAGCAAGAAGCGGTTATGATAGAGGAACAAGTTGAAGAACCAACGGAAGGCTCAAAAGTTGAATCTACAACAGTAGCAACAATAGAGTCCATGGAAGAAGCAAAAATAAAGAACAAAGAATTCCTATCAAAAGTGCATAAGGACATGCCAAAAGAAGGGCATAAGAGAGAATATTTTGAATAAGAATTTAAAATAAAGAAACAAATTGTTGAAGAATTAAAAAATAGAATATCAGGTTAAGGTTGCAGCATATTGGCACCCACACCACTCTAAGAAGCAATAATCTTGGAGGTATTTCTTAAGGCATCAATATTATAGATCTATATGCAATCATAAAGGCATCAAGTATGGCAGTGTTTGGCAAAAAAAGCATAGTGGTTTTGGATTTTAAAGGGGTGTAGTAGCATCAGGGGACAATAGGACCAACCATTCAGGGGCCTACAAGATGAAATAAATATTGAGGAAGAAGAAGATATAAGGAAGGAAGCAATTAATTATTTTAAAAATATTTTCTCATATACAGGGCAAGATAAGGAGGCACAAGATAAACTTTTGCAAAATATTCCATCAATTATCACATAGGGATAAAATGAAAGCTTGATGAAGAATATATCTACGAAGGATCTATAGGAAGCAATTTTCTTTTTCCATACTAACAAGGCATTTGGCCCCAATGGATTCCCTACAATTTTTCTTAATTTGGATTTATTGAAGAGTGATATTTTTTGTGACTGAAGAGGCCAAATAAAGGAAGGATACAATAAGTGAGATCAATGCCACTTTTATTACATTGGTTCCCAAGAAAGGTGAGATAATTTTTGTCTAATAATCCTTTGCAATATGATTTATAAGATTATTTTAAAAATTATGGCAAACAAGTTGACAAGAATTTTAGATTATGTTATCTCATGGGAACAATGCAGTTTGGCTTATGGTTAACAAATCCTTGATGGTGTAATCATTGCATGAGAGGCCATATATTCTCCTGATTCCATGAAAAAATCGAGTAAGCTAATAAAATTATATATGAACAAAGCATATGATAGGCTTTTCTTGAGTTTTCTACATGATATTCTAAAAAAAAATGATTTTGATTATAGTTGGTGTGAATTGATTAATTGTTGTTATAGCACTGCAAAATATTGTATTTTGATCAATGGTTCTCCTACTGGTTACTTTAATTTATGTTGTAGACTCTACCAAAGTGATTCGATGTCTCCTTATCTATTCATTATTCTTGTGAAGGCATTAGGGAGAGCTTCCTCAAAGGTAAAAGTAGAAAAAGAAATCAAAGGTATTAAAATTGCAAAAAATGGTCCCTTTGAATCTCATCTCTAATTTGTTGATATTTTTCTTTTGGACCATCCTTAAATCAATATTATCATACTCTGAGAATGCTACTAGACAATTGGTAAAAACTACAAAATCTAGGATTTTCATTAGCATTGCCCTAGATTTACAATGAATTATTATGGGTATTATAGGGTTTTAAATTGAAAATTTTCCATCAACCTACTTGGTATTCCTTTGTCTCATAAAGGAAATAAAAGGGATCTTTAGGTCTCTTGTTGGATAGAATGAAATCTTGTTTGGCAGGTTAGAAAGGTAAGTTCTTAACCATCTTGAGAAGGTTGCAATTCATAAAGACTATATTGCAATCCATCCCTATTATTTTGTCACTTTCAAAATTGCCAGTAGATATAGCATTAGAAATTGATGAAATTTGAAGATACTTTCTTTGAAAAGGATGCGAGGAAAAATTTAGGATTCCTCTTTGTATGAGGGATAGGGTTTGCAAAGGAAATAATATTGGAGGAGCAGGCTTGCAAAATTGTAGACTTATGAGTTTTGCCTTAGGATTTAAGCTTAGATGAGGATTATTTAGAGATCAAGGAAAGAATTGAAAAAAAATATTACTTCAAAATATATAGATTCTCTTGATGCAATGAAATTATTTAGAAAAATAACCCTACCCAAAGATCATCAACATGGAACTTCATATCATATAGTTTTGCAATTGATTAAAAAACATTTAAATGGTTAGTCAATGAGGGGAATTATGCAAATTTTTGGTTAGATGATTTGTTGAAGCCTTATCCTCTTATATTTGACTTAAAATGGTAACCATTGGCCTAGATATGCCTATTTTTGTAAATTTTAAAGGTCAAATATTATATTAATTTGATCAATAAGTCTAGATCATGGATTTTTATTAGTAACCTAGTTCAAGGAGAGGAACTCAAAAAATTATAGATGAACTTCAAAATATTCTTTAAGAGTTTTATTTTTTATTTTTATATGGAAATATGATTTGGTTTGGAATCTATCAAAATATGGTGTATACTTAGTCAATTGAGGATATGAGGATTTAGAGCAATCAAAATTTCCTACTTCTAAAGGTTTTTCTTGGAAGAATGTTTGATCACTAAAGGATCTCCCTAAGGCCTCAACATTCCTTTGTTTAGTAATTCAAAGTAAGGTTCTTACAAGGGAGAGTTTACAAAGAGAATGTCATGGACTTTTAAGATGTGCCTTGTGTGAGAAAGATTTAGAAAAATTAGACCATTTACTTCTTCTTTGTCCCTTTTCTTACACCAAATGGGGTTACTTTTTTAAAATATGAAAATATTATGGGTAGCTCCACCAACATTGAAAGAGTTGATGAAATCCCATAAATATTCAAATGCAGAAAAATAAATATTGGAATTGGTTGTTGGACAAATTCAAGAAGAAAATTGGAAAGTGGACCAACAAGTGGCTTTCTTTTGGGGGTAGAATTACCTTGGTAAAATCGGTCCTTCAAGCTATTCCTATTTATGTTTCTTCCATTTTGAATATCCCAAAGGCTGTTCTTCGAGAATTGGATCAAATCAGTCATCGTTTCCTTTGGAGTGGTACTAAGGAGAAAATAAAATGGGCCTTGGTGAAATGGGATACTTTATGTCTTCCTAAGAGTGAAGGGGGTTAGGATTACGGTCTTCAATTAATAACAACAAAGCTTTAGCTGCTAAATTATATTTGAGGATGTTGCATAACCCCAATGCTCTTTGGGCTAATAATCTCTATGCTAAATATGTTGAGAACAAAAGTCCTGAAGACCTTGTTCGCTATCAACTTCCTACCAAAGGTTCTCCCATTTTAGAAGTTCTTAAGACTGGTGAGGATTTGATAAAGAAAAAATTATTTTGGATCATTCATAATGGTCAACATGCAAATTTTTGGACAGATTCTTGGGATGGTCACAAGCCTTTGATAACTCAGTTCCCGATTGGAGGCCTTAGATGGAGGAGCTTCACCGAGCTAATTGGATAAAGGTGGCTAATTACTGTCGGTACCATACTGGTAATTCAAAGGTTAGTATATATTGGATCCTTATTGAAGACTGGCCTATTCAAATCCTAGAAAGGCAAAGACTGTTAGAGTTAATGTAATGTGCACTATGCCAGTTTGACACTTGTCAGTTTCATTGACAAGTGTCATGTTCATCATATAGGCTTATGCCTATATATTGTAACCATTTATCAATAAAATATATCTCCTTCAGTTTCTAGTCCTAACATTTGGTATCAGAGCTCCAGGCTTTCTCTGGCCTTGTGAGCTTGAGGGGGGATTTCCCTCATGGAAATCCTCTCTCCCCCCTCATCCTTTCCCCCTATTTTCGCCATTTTTTTTTTTCAAAACAGGGAGTATGCTCTCCATTGTTTACAATGGATCAGAAACCAGACTTTTGGAAAAATCATGGTTCCTAATTTTTTTTAGTGATCATTTTTCCCCATATGTATCCGTCTGCAGAAACGGGATACCATTAATGGCTGCCCCTGAAGCTTCAAGCTTGGAGTCATGAACTATTTTTTTGCAATTTTTTTTAGAGATCATTTTTTTTACAGGTTGCAGACAGATCTAGCAGGTTGCGGCACTGGTCTGTTGAAGAGTGCTGGCCAAGAGAGATTTCAGAGCCTTGGTGTTGTTTTTTACTGTGATCTGGCAATGTGGAAGGACTGTTCTTGTTATGAGGCAAGATTTTGAGAGTATGAAGATTATGGATGAAGTATTTAATATGGATAAAGTTGATTTTTGGCAGGTCCTGCAGATCTGTATTATTCTGTGAACATGGCTCCATTTAGCTGCTACAGGACAGAACAGTAACGGCAGACAACTTCTGGAAATCCTAAATGTCATTTCTCAGATCTAAAACACCTGGTTCGGTGCCTCACAGCGGATCAGCAAGGGCGTGATGCCATATTTTTTCATCACCGTTGGCGACAGTATGAGCGGGAGACATCGTAGGGGAGGCAGAATTGGAGTCGTTCCCGCTATTCGTGCTCGCGCCGCTCTGAAACCTATGAGGGGGCCAGCGGCGTTTGCAGCAACATCGTCTTCAGCTTTGTTGTCAACGAAGATGACGTCGACGCCCACAAAGAGTTTGAAGTCTGTGAACTTACAGAGTCGGCTGAAGACGAACCGTCATCAAAATCATTGAAGATTTTGAGGGCGCGTGAAAGGCATTTTGCTCCCGAATTTGACTGTGTATGGACCTGCACACCATATTGTTTGAAAAGTTTTTTATTTAATATTACATGCAGTGTGTTCGAGTGAAAGCTGAGGATTTTTCTCAACACTGTATTTTGACGTAGCGACGAAAAAGTAACAGAGTTTGCCAAGCAATGGGCATCCACCGATGGCGTATTTCCAAAACTGCAGCTATACCAAAAGTGAAGGCCGATATGGTGGCCATAAATGTTGTGAGCAGTGAACTAGCGTTGTGTCAGAGTGATAGACACTGCGCATGGAAGTAGTGCCGAATTTTTTTAAAATCTGGTTGTTCTGTTACATTTTATGGAGGAGGCAAATGGATGTGTTGGATGTCTATGCGGAGCTATCGCCCGACGCGAAAGAGAAAGTGCGCCTATTGATGGCTTACTTAGGTTTCGACGCCGACTCGAAGATCGAGCTCGCTGCCGCAGCCAAGGTCCTGCTTTTGCGGGGCATCGTCGGAATGGTGCCTGATAGATTGTTTAGATTGAAATGAAAATGATTTGCGGTGGTCTAATCCAGACTAAGTGGCGTTAGAGACCAAACGACTTTCGGTAAGCTGATTGTCTGCAAGATCCAGCCATGTCAATTTGGCCAAGTTTCCTAGAGACTGAGGAATCAATGAATGCAGTTCAAGTTCGCTCGACCACGTGGGGCATGAGATGCCGAATTTGAGGCATCAAAATCTGGAGGAGATGGCTTCGCTTTTCAAATGGTGAACAACTGCACTGAATCCACCTACACACCGAAAATCAGGGAGGATTTCATGTTTTTTCATGTTTAAGACCATGCATTCTTTTTTATTTTCTCAACCTTATGGGCCTGATAATGTTTTAAAAATCATGAGACAATATGTTCACTTGAAGTTATTTTTTTTAAATATTTGGGAAAATACACTAAAGTGGAAGAATTTTTCAAACTGTATGGAGATAGGAGTGCTCATGGTAGACATTGGCCAATTTTTTAATTTTCCACATTGATAGTTAAGTAAAATTGGAAGGCCCACATGGCCCATGTAATTCCCTTGCAAGGGAAACTGAGACTAGTTTTATGCCGCCAGAGTGCGATGCCGGGAATTTTTCCTGAGGTTTATTTTGCTGCCTAGAGAGGCATGCTATTGTTTTTTCACATGTTGAAGGCCCCATTTAAACCCAAGTATAGGGGTATTTATAGTCGTTGGAAACGGTTTTTCGCGACGGACACAATGGTGGTGTCATATTGTAATTTTGAGGCTGTTTCAATTCAGTCTTTTAGCCTCAAAATTTTTCTACCTTGGAGTGCACTTTCGGTTGTACCCGACACTCCCAAGGTACTTTCATATGTGATCCTTGTAACTAGTGATCTTTTCTATACACTTGGCGAATGCAGCGGCTGGTTACCCATGCATTTCGGTGGGATGACATGGTCACCATAAGGACACTTATACTAAGGACTTACAGACATAGACACCCTAGACTCTATCCGAGGTTTTTTCGGATCTACTTCTGCAGACTACAGACGAAGACACTTCAGAAGATTCTCTTCTTTTCTTCTTCTCTCCTCCTATTTGGATCTATGGCTCATTTTATTGTATTGAGTGCATTTTCGACAGAGACCGACACTCTTATATGGCTCATTTTTTCTTTAATTAGGTGTATTTTCGGCAGAGACCGACACCTTCTAGATTGATTTCACCATAAAGAGAAATTTGATATTAATGGTGAATCTAGTCAGTGACCTACTAGAGGCAACATCCTCTGAGGATGACCTGCAGAGGCAAAAGACCCAGAAGTGGCTGACCCTAAGGCACCCATGATGACCCTGAGGCACTTAGACGGTTGACCCAGTGGCAACAGACCCGTGGAAGTGGCTGACCCTAAGGCAACAGACCGAGATGTATACATAGTGAATCTAGCATTATTCATCGTTGGAGAGCCAAGCGCAAAGAGCACGAGCCTAGACCAAATCAGCAATAAGCGAGGATGATAGGTTGTTTTTCGAGAAGTCAACATTAAGGGAAATGTTACCTAATGTTGACTTGTTTTTTTTTCTTTAGTTAGGATAGTGCACATTAAGGGGGAATGTTAGAGTTAATGTAATGTGCACACTTGTCAGTTTCATTGACAAGTGTGATGTTCATCATATAGGCTTATGCCTATATATTGTAACCATTTATCAATAAAAACATATCCCTTCAGTTTCACTCCTAACAGTGCTAACATAAAACTAAATGACTAGAGACTCCTAGGTTGCTCCCTCTAATGGGTGGCCTACACACTATACGCTAAGAAGAGACTACTGCACTCTACCAAAATAAAAACTACAAGGGACCAACCATGCTGGGAAAACATCTGCTAAGGAGATGATTCAGTGATCCTACTCCAGCTCATACTACTATGAGAGCCTAATATGAGGACTGTAATGAGTGTTGTTGGCTTATAATTCCACTTGACCCAAATGCTTCATCAAGTGTGCTTGATTATGCATCATCGAGCTATGTTGCTCAATTAATTCACCTACCATATTTTGTAATCTATAAATACCATCTGATCTATGAGTTGAGGTCTCACAGATACACCTATTTAGAGCTTTGATTTCTTCTTGAAGTGATTTCTCCTTATGGGTGCAACCTGTTGAATCAGCCTGCAACTAGCATTTTACAATAGCAAATATGTTAGCTATTGAGATATTAGAGATATCTTCTTGATCAATTTCAAAAATAGATTTGCATCGAGTCTTCCATATATGAAATATGACAACTACCCTCGTAATGGAGAGAAGAAATTTTTGATTGAAAATCAGATTTATTCCCAATAAGACTTGATACTTTGTCATAGGTAGTGGTAAGGGATAAATAAACTATTGCACTTCACACCAAATATGGTGGGCATGAGCACAATTCTAAAATAGATATTATACTATCTCTTCCAGACCATAAAAAGGATATCACCTTGCCCTTGGTCCATCCATTTTAGCCTGCTTCGAGTAGGTAGACCTTGAAGGAATGCATTCCAAAGAAGAATTTGGAACTTTCCTTGAATTAGGGTAGAGTTGATAAGCTTTAAGGTTCTTGTCCAAGTGGCCCAACTGATCTCTAAGTTCTATTTTTTACTAAGTATATTTGCAAAATGTTGATAATTCATAGGTACCAAAACTTAAGGATTGTATTCTCAAAGTCATAACTGTCAAACCATTTCCAATGAGACTAATGAGTTCTAGCTTCCAATGGAGAAGATGGAGGTAAGGATTCCTGGGAGGCGATGGAAAGGATTCACATAATCACTGCTTTATTAGTAGGATAGAGGTCAAATTTTATTGGATTTGCTTCCAAATTTTCCACGAGGATTGAGAAAAATTCCAAATGTCACCCACTAGAATTATTCCCCTTTTTAAGAGATGCCTAGCAGGAAACCAAGGA
Source organism: Wollemia nobilis (assembly GCA_028583015.1). Lineage (NCBI taxonomy): Eukaryota > Viridiplantae > Streptophyta > Pinopsida > Araucariales > Araucariaceae > Wollemia > Wollemia nobilis. Next base: position 14,304,978 of record JAQPPZ010001844.1, read on the forward strand.
CTCATGCCAAGAGGATGTGCATCAAGGGTGAGGAGGGGTGACCACCATAAGTTGTGCTAGAGGAAATCTACGAGGCCTTGCTTTGGAGGTGTCTACCATGAAATAAATTGATGTACTTGTTGCTAGGCTTTTCAAATCTCTTTGAGAATATTATAACCTTCTATAGAGAAATAAGGTTCTTTTAAAATAACGTTAGTGTATGACATATTTACCCAAATTTTACCATCCACCTGAGGGGTTTTTCAAATGCTCCCTCACCAACACCTTCCATGGATAATTCTCTATGATCACCCTTTGCATCCATTTATCCATGAGTGCATAGCCATGTGATTGAAGGTTGAGGATTCCTAGCCCACCACATGAAACTGGTCTGCAACAATTGCTCCAAGAGTCCATTGGGAGGCCTTATTTGGCTAGGTTTTTTGCCCAAAAAACTCCCAAAGTATACTGTTCATAATATCATACCAAACCTTGCTAGGAGTCAAAAGAGAAGTAAACATGGAAGGGGGCTAAAATTATTTCAGTATTCTAGATTTTAGCTGCTTGAGACATTTCTAGAGATTTCTAATATTCCATTTTTTTGGTAAATTTTTCCATACGCTAATCCCACTTATATTTGGGTGAAATATGACGAGGAAACTGAATTGAAAACACACTAACTAATTCTTATTTCCAAGTTGTGCTTAAATAGCACTATTTACAACAATAATCTTCCAAATTAGGAATATGCTCATCCATAACTATGACTAAGCACTCAAAAGCAATTTGTTAACTCTAACTAAGCTAACAAATCCAATACAAAGACTATGCTGCTCTAATGTGTCGATATTTACAAATTGGAATTGGATATTATTAAATCACACCTACACTTAAGACTTAATACTTAATTAAATAAGTAAAAGCTAACACCTAGTCTAGAACACACATTCTAACTTAGACTTAGGACTTTAGGCTTTAGTAAATGATAAAATAAACTAAGCCTAATAAACAATAGCCTAGATCTAATGATGTCCACATCATCCCTCTCCACCATAGAAGCATTGGACTCCAATGCTTTTACAATAGGGGTGAGAGGGTGAGATACAACATGCTAAAAACAAAGATTTCTGATATGTTGAACAAGGTCATGTGGACCACAAGTCGCAGTCAATGCTGGAGTAGAATATTGTGGTACATCTCGATCACCATTCTGTGTAGGATCTCAATGAGGCAATTATAAAGCATGAATAGTTTACTGCGGAGTTGGTGTAGAATAGGAACCAATGAATATGGTAATGAAGAAGGCCACTCTAAAATAGGTGGAAGAAGAGTTGGAGTAGCAGGAGGAGGTGTTTATGAAGAACTTGCCTTCCTAGGATGAGATAATGCAATAAAATATGAGGAAAATACCACCTTGGGAGGAGGTAATGCAATAGAAGAAAGTGTGTCATGAGGCCTATTTAAGACTGAGGTTATCTTCTCTGGTAGATAACAATTAGGTATACGTGTGGTCTATGGCTGGGAATGAAGATAAAATTACCTATGCTTATGATGCAATGTGTATATCTTATGGTATGCATCATAAATAGCCCTTTTATCAAACTGATAGGGCTGCCCAAGAATAAGACCACAATAGTCCATGGGAGTCACATCACATGTGACTCTATCCACATAATGAGACCCAAAAGAAAATGACATAGTGTAAGTCTTTGTGATGTAGGAGTTAGAATCCATATCCTTCCATCCCAATGGATATGGATGAGGATGTGGTTCCATAGGCAATTTGAGCCTATCGATAATAGATTGTGCAATCAAATTGGTTTGTGATTCAATGTCGATAACACAATCCACAAAGAAGTCATGAGTGAGGTGGGATTTAGTGATGAACAATCAATCATGACCACATTTTTTATGCAGTAGTGTAACATTGTTCAGTTTACCTCTCAATTCATCATATGCTCTCCCTTCTCCCATAACCACAATGGGAGCCTTTTGGGGTTCCTCCATTATAGGTTGTACAAGTAAGTTCTATTTCCTAAAATACTCAAATTCTAAGTGTCCATGTCTCTTACAATGATTACAATATTTCTTTGCATTATAAGACTTAGGAGAAGAAGAGGAATAAGAAGAAGAACTAGGAGAATAAGGAGAAGAATTGGAAGGCATCTTGGCCTTCGAAGATTGTTGCTGATTTGAAGAGCGAGAATATTCTTGTGCTCGAGGGGTGAGCTTCTATTCGTCCAGATGTGCATGGTTGAAGGCTAAACCAATTATTTCCAAAGGAGTATATTTGAGCTCTCTATACAAGTGCTCTTGAAGGCCACTTATAAATTTTACAATCAAGCCATCTGCAGGATCTTTCATGTGAAGAAAAATACGTAACCTATTTAAATAAGAGATATTCCTGCACAAACATATTAGAAGTTTGGCGTAATCTACACCACTTTACTCTCAATTCTCTAGCATAATCAAAAGGATAAAATAAATCCTTCAATGCTTGGACCAATTATTCCCAAATGATAATGGGATTTTGGTATTTTTGTCTATCCATGATGACCAGTTTTTCTAACCCACTCAATTTGAGTTTAGCAAAAGAAACTTGATCATTGATAGAAACTTTTGTATATGCAAACCAGGTTTCCATGTCCATGATCCAATTATTCAATACATCAAGATTTCGATACCCTTCATACAACTTGACTTCACATTTTGTATGGGCCTTAGCATCTCGAGTGGTCTTTTCATCAAGAGCATATTGAACTGAAATATTGTCCACCTTGTTGGTCAGTTACCCAATAGTTTCTGCCAAGGCAAACATTTGGTCAGTTACCCAATAGTTTTCGCCAAGGCAAACATTTGGTCAGCTAAATCGGATGCCATTTGTGATCTAGTGTAAGCCAGATCGATTACAAAAATGTGAGTACAATTTCCTTCAAAAATCAAATCAAGAAGGCTTACAACTTTGCCAATTACAATATATTTCTACCTCAATTTGCACACAAAAACATTGTAATGCTCCTACTCCAAGTTTCCAAAAAGAGCAACAAAAATGAATAAAGTTGCAGAAATGAGCAACAAAAACTAAAAAATATTGCTTAAAATTGAAGCAAAAATAATGCCAAATAGAGCAGCAAAAATGAATAAAGTTGCAAAAATGAGCAACAAAAACTAAAAAATATTGCTTAAAATTGAAGCAAAAATAATGCCAAATAAAAAATTTGGCCTTGCTTATAAAGGACCGCCTAATCAAGTCAATGGGCTTTGCAAATGTCAACTCAGCAGGTCAACGAGCACAATAGGGAAATGGGTGCAAGTCAACAGTGTGCGCTATATAGCGCTAGCCAATCTCCACGAATTGGCTATAAGACATAAGGCGTGCTGCAATTTTTATACCTCTCAAAGATATCCACACATCAAATGTGGGATTTTTGAAATCGTGTACATGGAATAAACAAAACAAACAACCAAAATTTTGTTGCTTGTTTAAGCAAAAATAATGCCAAATAAAAAATTTGGCCTTGCTTATAAAGGACCGCCTAATCAAGTCAATGGGCTTTGCAAATGTTAACTCAGCAGGTCAACGAGCACAATAGGGAAATGGGTGCAAGTCAACAGTGTGCGCTATATAGTGTTAGGAGGGAAAACTAAAGGGGATTATTTTATTGATAAAAATAGGTTACATATATAGGCATAAGCCTATATTCAACACATGACACTTGTCAAGAGAAACTGACAAGTGTCAAGGAAGGCATAGTGCACTTTACTTTAACTCTAACATTCCCCCTTAAAGTGCACTATCCTAACTAAATAAAAAAATTATCTACTACTCTGTTAGAGTTAAAGTAAAGTGCACTATGCCTTCCTTGACACTTGTCAGTTTCTCTTGACAAGTGTCATGTGTTGAATATAGGCTTATGCCTATATATGTAACCTATTTTTATCAATAAAATAATCCCCTTTAGTTTTCCCTCCTAACATTTGGTATCAGAGCAGGCTTTCCCTGCCCTGTGAAACCCCTTGAGGGGGGATTTCCCTCATGGAAATCCTCCCTCCCCCTGAATTTATTTTTTTTTTCATTTTTTTTTTTTTTCTTTAGCTAGGGAGTATGCTCTCCATCCATGAGATGGATCAGAAACCAGAAGCTTTGAAAAAAAAAAAACCAATGGCTGCCCCCAAAATTTTTTTTAGATCCATGAGGGTTTCAAAGTTTCATGGAGATGTCGGGCCATACAGTCCTCTCACTTGGTTTCATACTGTTGCTGGCAATGGCGTGGGACTATGATTAAGACTGTAATCTCTCAGATTTTTTACAGAACAGATTTATCAACCAGTTTTTTGGAAGGATACCAATGATGCAGAGCAATGCCACGGCCGTGAGAAATATTTTATGGTGTTTAGAAATATTTTTTATGGTGTTGAGAAATATTTTTTTTAAGTTTTTTGCTGCGGTTTCTGCCATTGCAAAGGGTCGTCCGCCGCGTTATCGACCGCCTGGCGTGCAGCGAGGGCACCAACATCGCCGACGGGCTGAAGAAAGCGGCCAAAATGCTGGAAGACCGCCGCGACCATTCAAAGACTCACGTGAAAATCATGTCGTCGTGAAGGAACCAGGCCGTGCCAGGGCTGCCCGAAATATCCTCGTTTGCCAGGGTAATCACCACCGGAAGGCTTGTGTTAGAGAGTGCCGTCAGAACCTGAGGATCGGCGTCATATATCTTGACGTAGCCTGCCTTTATGCTCTGGATGAGCTCCACTGCTTTCGAAGGTGAGGGCAGATTGTTTGCCACACGCCCATAGTTGATTCCCACGGCATGACTGGAGAAAAAAAGGATCAACTACACCTCCCTGCACAACATCAACCCCCGACTGCAGACTCTTGCATCACGGTCACCGCGGCGGCAATGGCATCGAAATAACAAAGTGGTGCAGGATCCGACGGCGATCCACGGTTCTATAGCCGATTTTCTGACGAAATTGGTGTAGATTTGTGGGAATTAGCACTAGCTACCGATGCTGCCCTCTGTTCCTCTGTTCATCCATTGTGTTCAGATTTGGAACGCTTTGGCGCCGATGCGGGATCGATTCTCCGGGCTCGAAAGCTATGACGATGTTGTCCGTGTGGCAGGCAAGCCATGCATTGGCGAAGACCATACGATATTCCAGGCGGTGAGGAAGTTCGATTTCTGGTTGTTGTTCTTGGCGTTTCTGTGTGGAGTTGGGACGGGAATGGCCGTCATCAACAACATGGGCCAGATCGGGCTGCCCGCGCCAGCTGCTTCTGCCACCCCTACGGCGGCGACGTGCCCATCATCATGTACATCTGCCACGCAGTCACCCGAAGAAACTCCAGGGAGTGAGTATTCGTTCACAACAGTTCGAAAATTCCTGTGTTCGATTTTACCAAATGAATTTTAACGTTTTTTGAAGTTGGAGCTGCCGACGAGAATTAGCTATGATTTATGGCCGCAATGAGGAGTTTGACAGTTCATCTGGAGTTTGACAGTTCATCTGGAGTTTGCTACATCGTGCACTATAGACGTCCCGACGATAATGTGGAGTTTGACAGTTCATCTGGAGTTTGACATGTTGTTTTATGCTGAATGATAGTTTGTATGGATATCATTCTTCCATGTTGTTTTAAGTGCGGAGAAGTGGCCATCTGTAGTTTGATGGGTGGAGCAGTTGCACTTACACATCCACCAACATAGCCTTCCACATGTTCAAAAGAATGAATTTTATTTTTAATGTTTTTTTTTCCACATGGAAGTGGAAGGCTTATTGTACTTTTTCATTTGAAAACTGATGGCCCATGTAATTTCCCTGTGAGGGAAATTTTAAAACTGTTTTTGTTCCGCCTGAGAGCGATACCGCCAAAGAGCGATGTTATTTATCTTGCTGCCTAGAGAAGCTTGTTACTGTTTTTTCAGCAAATTGAAGGCCCTTTTGATGGTGGAGTATAGGGGTATTTATAGTCGTTGGAAACGTTTTTCTGCGACGGACACAATGGTGGTGTCATATTGTAATTTTGAGGCTGTTTCAATTGATTTTTTTAGCCTCAAAGTTTTTTCTACCTTGGAGTGCACTCTCGGTTGTACCCGACACTCCCAAGGTAATTTTATATGTGATCCTTGTACCTAGTGACCTTTTCTATACACTTGGCGAATGCAGCGGCTGGTTACCCATGCATTTCGGTGAGATGACATGGTCACCATAAGGACACTTATACTAGGGACTACAGACAAAGACACCCTAGACTCTATCCGAGGTTTTTTCGGATCTACTTCTGAAGACTACAGACAAAGACACTTCAGAAGATTCTCTTCTTTTCTTCTTCTCTCCTCCTATTTGGATCTATGGCTCATTTTTATTGTATTGAGTGCATTTTGGGCAGAGACCGACACTCTTATATGGCTCGTTTTTCCTTTCATTAGGTGCATTTTCGATAGAGACCGACACCTTCTAGATTGAGTTCACCATGAGGAGGGATTTCATACTCATGGTGAATCTAGTTAGTGACCTACGAGTGGCAACATCCTCTGAGGATGACCTACAGAGGCAACAGACCTAGATGTGGTCGACCCTGAGGCACCCATGATGACCCTGAGGCACTTAGACGGCTGACCCAGTGGCAACAGACCCGTTGGAGTGGCTGACCCTAAGGCAACAGACCGAGATGTATACACAGTGGATCTAACATTATTCACAGTTGGAGAGCCAAGAGCACAAAGCACGAGCCTAAGACCAAATCAGTAATAAGGAGGATGATAGGTTGTTTTTGAGAAGTCAACATTAAGGGGGAAAGTTACCTAATGTTGACTTGCTTTGTTTTTTCTTTAGTTAGGATAGTGCACTTTAAGGGGGAATGTTAGAGTTAAAGTAAAGTGCACTATGCCTTCAGTTTGACACTTGTCAGTTTCATTGACAAGTGTCATGTTCATCATATAGGCTTATGCCTATATATTGTAACCAGTTTTATCAATAAAATATCCCCTTCAGTTTCAGTCCCAACATATAGCGCTAGCCAATCTCCACGAATTGGCTATAAGACATAAGGAGTGCTGCAATTTTAATACCTCTCAAAGATATCCACACATCAAATGTGGGATTTTTGAAATCGTGCACATGGAATAAACAAAACAAACAACCAAAATTTTGTTGCTTGTATCGCGCCACTTGGCGTCAATGGAAATTGTCAACAGTAAACTTAATTTGTCGGACATAGCATTAGCAGCTGGACAAGTGGTGCACGAAGTTGACCCAAGGCTGAAGTGGCCTCTGCTAGCGTAAGCTGGCTACTTGATGTAGTAAGACTAGAGATTTTTGAAGGGATTTTGAGTCCTTCGCCCCACAAATATGGTATTATTTTTTGTGCACATTCATGAATCAACGACTCACCTTCATCAAAAACAAGAAAATGACACCAAAAAATGTAGTCTGATTGCCAAGAACATTGCAAATCATCGAAAGCCTGTAAAATTATGATGGGAGGTTGCGATTCACTATCGGAGAGCACCAAAAATTTATCAAAAAACATTGGTGTATCAGGCAGGGAGCTTCAACAATGGTGGTAGGGAACTTCGGGCAAAATCGAGGTGTTGCCACTTGATATTGCGTCTTCGTGGATGTCGTCAGCAATAAGGTGGTAGATATCACTGTGCACTCCTATCGTGAACTAGAACTCACGAACCATATGGCTAGTATGTCAGAATACCTTGTACAAACCCATTGTTAGAATGGATCATCAGGTTTGATGTCTAGCAACATCGATAGTGGCTATCGATAAATGTCGAAGTGGTAGTTGACCGAATAATGGTTGGACTAAAATCGATCATCGATTGTTGTCCACCGATGTTGGTCGTTGGGAACCGGTGCTAGTGTTGGCCGCTGGTAGCTGTCAGAACCTTTCGGTGCTGGAAAGAGAAGATCGACCAGTGGCCATATTATGGTCATCGATCAATTGGTGGCTGGTGTCGGTAGTGGTAAATAGAGATATTTGATCGCCAACTATGGTGCCTAATCAAGAAAAAACAATACCCACAATTTTCCAACTAGGAAATAAAATATTTAAACAAAAAAAATTAATTAATATTAATATTAATAATACTAATATTAATTAAACTTTCTTTTAATGCAATGGATAATGCTGCTTAAACTATAGTGAAACAAACAACTTTGCACTAAAAAAAAATTGCACAACTTTCAACTGAAGACAACTAAGGGAAGACCAATGAGGAACCTAACCTTAGAATTTGTGACAAATTTGCAAGGGAATTATGAATCTAATCCTATGCAAACTAATGGCTTCCTAGACCAACTAGGAGTCCAACTAGCACAAGCCTGATCATAGGCTCTAATACCAGTGATGAGGAAACTGAATTGAAAACACACTAACTAATTATTATTTCCAAGTTGTGCTTAAATAACACTATTTACAACAATAATATTCCAAATTAGGAAGATGCTCATCCATAACTATGACTAAGCACTCAAAAGCAATTTTTTAACTCTAACTAAGCTAACAAATCCAATCCAAAGACTATGCCATCCAAATGTGTTGACATTTACAAATTGGAATTAGATATTATTAAATCACACCTAGATTTAGTATTTAATACTTAATTAAATAAGTAAAATCTAACACCTAGTCTAGAACACACATTCTAACTTAGACTTAGGACTTTAGGCTTTAGTAAATGATAAAATAAACTAAGCCTAATAAACAATAGCCTATATCTAATGATGTCGACATCAAAATGTCAACACCAAAAGAAAAGCCCAAATACTTAGAGATTTATCCTCTTTGCACCCACTTCCATGTTGTAGATATCCAATATGGCTTATTATCAAATCCAAAGGGAATAACAAAGTTCTTAGATTCTTGGTGTAACATGTTAAAAGGCTAACACCTAATGTCGTAATGACTGTATATCTTGTAAAACGAGCATGCATACATAAATTGACAATAAACAATGTATAACAAGAAATGTGTCTTTCATTAATTCGAATCAATCCATGTTACAAGTCCATCCCTCTTCGGGATACCCATTTGATACAACAATTACAATGTGAAAATCCCTCGCAAGGGTAGGTACCTTTTCAAGGTCTTCTAAGATGACACAAACTGCTCCAAGGTGTCGATGACTTTATTCTCCACAATTAGAGGCATTTTTCACCTTGCATGTCAAAACCCTATTAGTCTTGTGTACAATAAACAACAAGAAACATTAATAGCAAAGAATACCTCTCTTGATGAGGCTTTTAGGAGGAAAAGAACATAAAAGATAACATGGTTAGCCTAGAATCAAGAAAGTACAAGAAAGCTATGTAAATTATGAAAATCATGAAAAGATGCCATTAAACATGTGAAGGGAAAGCATATGCATCTATTTGGTGGTCTACTTATAAATTTAAAAGCATGGAAGTATGAAAAGATCCATTAATGTCTTAATTACAATATTGAAAGCAAGATGATTAAAACCTAATTGTATTGATCAAAAATATCTAATAATGCAAATAAACCTAAAATATTCCTAATTTAATATCATTAAATGAATCCTATGTCTAGAAAGCAAGGGAATCAAGGATTATATTCTGATCGCGGCTCTGTCATAGGGTTGACACTGTTAGCCACAACTGATAGCCACGATGAAGCCTGAAGTGTGTTTGTCCTCCAATTTATGGATTGAATCTCTGAATCCTCTTGCCAAATTGATGGTTAAGGGTTGCCTTTGTGTCCTCTGATAGATTTGGAATTTGAATTATCTCATTCATCGATAGATAACTCGTTATGGCATTTCTTTATTCTCCTAGCCTCCTAGGACCTCCATGGCTTCAATTGCCATTTTGATCTCCAATTGATAGCACTCAAGATCTCTCTCAATGCAAGTAGGTAAGTCAAGAATTCGATAGGGCTTCGCTGCTCAAGTTCTCCTACGCATCTCTCTTTTCTCCCATTTTGGATGGGGTTCTTATAGCCTCTTGAAGGGCTATGTCCTAGCTTCTTGAAGAAGCCAAGATCAAGATCAAAAAGTTGGAGCAGTTGGAGGGAAGCTTCTAGCTCTTTCCATCCCTAAACCGCTCTTATCTGCAACCAATTGGCCGTTGCAACCAAATTTGGGTTGCCAAGGTCCAAATGACTTTGTCTGCTAACCATGGCTCTGAGGCGCGGTTAGCTCTATTAACCGCGGGTCTCAACCGCTATCAACACTGGTTAGGCCAAAATGCCTAAATGAGTGGTTAGGACCACTGCTATACCTTGGTATTTGTCCAAGGTATTCCATATAGTCTTCTAGCATGTCCCATATGAGTAGTCGCCTCGATATGACGTGTTTTAGGTGTCTATAAATGCCCCTTTTGAGATGCGTTGTGAGATCAAACAACGCTGAGCAAAAATAGACCTCCTAAAATGATGTCATAGGTTGAATGATGATCATTAGTCTAATCAACATTAGATGCCCATGTCCTGCAAAGAGGATGCACATCCTAGAATCATTGCTTTCAACTGGATGGAAGGCTTAATTTGAAAAAGCTTTGGCAAGCTCCAGCGGTGATCGGGCAACTCAGGGCTACTATAGGCTTCTATGCCATATAGATCCGAAAGGAGGAGAGCTACTAACTTAACTATCATACTTGCTTTTTGCCCCAACAAAGGGTAAGCTTATGATAGTCATTGACAATGATTCGTAAGACGAACACAATTTTGACAAGATCAAGGGATCTACGATCAAGGGATATTCTGTTGACTTTGATTATGATTATGATATAATGACTACCCCCTCAAGCGATGAGTCGATGAGGGTAATGACAATTAAATGAAGTGACGAGTCGCTTGACCAATATGAATGATTTTTTAACAATTTTAGGTTTAGCATTTGAATACTTGGTAAGGCCTAATCAGCTATGATTTCAACTATTTAATAGTAGTTGTATATCTCTATCCCATGGAGCAGTCTAGTCGTTGTGTCCTTCTTAAGGAATAAATATGGTAGCAATTCTAATTATTCTTGTGTTGAATCATAATGTTCAATGATTTGCTAAAAATTTCATAGGAGAGTTGACATGAGTACTTCATTCCCATGGAGCAATTTGATCGTCTAGGCCTTCTTAGGGATTGAAATGAAGCATATCAATTCAATGATGACTAATTTTCCCCAAATGTCCTTATGGTAATTTAATCATCTTGTCGGATTACATGGAGCACAAGTCACTACAACTGCCAAGTGTGTAGGGTAAATAACTAGTTACAAGGCGCATTTAGCTTTTGATTTATCTGATTTTTTTGTTATTTTTCAAAAAATTTGAAGTTTTGATCAGGTTGGTATTTTTAATTTAGCATTTTGTAACTCCATACGGTGGTATTTGAGAGTATTTATTATAGTTTGCTATCCGCGCTTGTCAACAACATCTAAAAATGTCAAATTCCTTAGCCGTGGGTCAGACCCGTGGGCAAAAAATCCTAATTTGGTGATCACGGTTGTTAAGTGCGGTCAAGGCCAAAATAAAAAATATTTAAACATTTTGCACAAATTAAAAACTTCATTTTTCCTGCTATAGTTGAGAATATGAGAGCTCTGAGAGGTGAGAAGACAAAACTGATACGGGACGCTACCACATTTTTGACTTCACCGCTACCCAAACCGATGGCAGACCAACCTGAAGGAGCCGGTGCTTCTAAGGTAGAAGCACGAAACTCAGTTTTTATTTGCTCTTACCATATTTTAAAATTAACCTCATTAAGTAATGGGCTAAATTAACCTCACTAAACTGCCAGTAATGAACCTCACCCTAGTTAGGTTTAGCTTAGGTTAGCTTAGGGGGTTAGGGTTTTTAATTTTTGGGTGTCTCGGGATGGGAAATGACCCTGAAAAGGTCATTTCTCCTAGTTGCAGCTGGCAGGCACGGTCCCCAATTGTCAATTTATGGGTCGCGACTGTCAGCTGCGACTAGATTCAAATTGTAATGGTCAAAAATTTGTCTGCCATCTTGACAACGGTTAGACAACTTTAGAATTTTTTTAGTTTTTTCAATTTTTTTTTTTAATTTTTGAGCAAAATTAATTGATTTGTTTGATTTTTTGAGTTCTTTTTTTCATTTTTTTGATGTTTTTGACATTTTTTTTATTTTGCTTGTCATTTTTTAAATTGTTTTTGTTCGTTTTTAATTGATTTTGCCTTATTATTCTCTATGCCAGACTTTGACTACGAGGGCGAGGGAATCTGAGATCCTTCGCAACCTACACGGTGCCCTATCACCAGAGGAGTTGAGATGGTTTGAGGCTATGGGATTCGGCTACATCTTTCGCCTCCCCACCATCTGGGCCGACCAATCCTACATGATTGCATTGGCCCGACATTGGGATTAATAAATTCGGCGAAGCAATAATGCACAATGTATTAGATATCAATATATAGATTACATTGGTAGTTATCTGGTGGTTGTGAAACCAACAGTTGGTTTCACTACCTACCTAGAGATCGCCTACGTGCACTACCCTTTTGCATCCCTCCTTATTATAAAATAGTGTAATACGAGCATAAAGGTAGGTTTATGCTAACATCCCCCCTTATTACATTATTGGTAACTACAGATAGCATTGCAGAATAGTTCAAATTTTACATGAGCAAGTGCCTTGGTGAAGATATCTGTAGTTTGTTCATCAGTGGGAATGTAGTGGAGCTGTATACAATATTTTGGAACCTCATCTCAAATGAAATGACACCTAGTGTCAATGTGTTTGGTGTGATCATAAAATATGGGATTCTTAACAAGATTCAAAACACCTTGATTATCGCAAAATAAATGAAGAGGAAGATTATTTGGAATACCAATATTTGTAAGAATGCGACGTAACCATATCATCTCGCAGACTGCTCCACTAGCTGCGTGATATTCTGCCTTGGTAGAAGAGATAGCAACAACCTGCTGCTTCTTACTATGCCAAGAGACAGGACCAGATCCAAGATGAAAGATGTAACCAGAAGTTAATTTTCGGTCATCAATGGATCCAACATAGTCAGAGTTTGTGTACCCTTGTAGATAGAACTTGTTATTCATTTTATATTCCAAGCCAAAATCTATTGTACCACGGATATAATGAAGAACTCTTTTTGTTGCTTTCCAATGGTTCACTTTAGGATCATGCATGAATCATGAAAGATAACCCACAACAAAACTGAGATCTAGCCTGGTATTTGTGAGATATATGAGACTCCCAATTAGCTGACGATAGAGAGTGCCATCTACCTGTGGAGATTGATCGAATCGAGATAACTTGAGTCCTGCTTCCATTGGTGTAGCTTTAGACTTGCAGTTAGTCATACGATATTTATCGATCAATGTCTTGGCATATTTCTTTTGAGTAACTCATATATGATGTTTCTTTTGAGTCACTTCTAAACCAAGACAATAGTGAAGAAGTCCTAGATCTATCATTTCGAAAGAAGAGTGTAGATCATTTTTCATTGTATCTATCATGCTTTCTGAACTGCCTGTTATGATTAGATCATCTACATATAGCACCAAGATCACTATATCAGAACCATTGTTCTTTATATAGAGATTTGCATCTAACGGACTTTGTTGAAAACCATGTTGCATGAGGTGACTGTCAATTTTGATGTACCAAGCTCGAGGAGCTTGTTTTAGGCCATACAAGGATTTGATCAACTTACAAACTTTATGTTCTTGCCCTTCAACAACAAATACTTTAGGTTGAATCATGTACACTTCTTTCTGTAAGTCACCATTTAAGAAAGCACTTTTTACATCCATCTGATGTAACTTCCACCTAAAATGAGATGACATGGCACAAAGTACTCGAATGGTGGTCATTTTTGCAGTAGGGAGAAAAGTCTCTTCATTATCTATGCATTCTTTCTGTGCATAGCCCTTTGCAACAAGACGGGATTTATGCTTATCAATAGTACCATCTACCTTATACTTTACTTTGAATACCCATTTGTAGCCAATGGGCTTCTTTCTTGAAGGCAAATTTACTAGCTTCCATGTATGATTTTTCATGAGAGATGTATGTTATGCTTCCATAGCAGCCTTCCAATGAGGCTTACTGAGTGCATCCTGAACTATTGTGGGTTCATTTTCATCCAATACTGTCAAGTAAACCCACGCATCCGCTATATCCATGTCCCTATATTCTGCCACATCCATAGATAGTTCATCAAACTATTGACAAAGCTCATCAATTTCTGAAGTTGATGCCTCTGCTCTTTTCTATTGGGTCATACTACGAGTACAAGGTCAATCTAGAGTTAGATCAGGAAGGGATGTCATCTTGAAATCTCTCAATGTGCTGGTATACCATTTTAGAATCTTGTTATGAGGAGATGAAGTATCTTTCTTAGGCTCATCATCCTCAAGGTATACAATTGTAGAGGTGTTATTGGATGTGAAAGCTTCATCAAATACCACATCTCTACTTATATGTGTCTTCTTGGTTATAGGATGTATCAAGCGATAACCTTTTGAATGCTCATCATAACCAAGAAAGATACATTACAGGGTATTCTCATTTAACTTCTTCCTTTTCTGTTTTGGGATGTGCATGAATGCCTTACATCAGAAAACCCTTAGATGAGAAATGGAGGGTTTCTTATCACTCCATGCTTCTTGTGGAGTTTTACCCTATAGAGCCTTTGTGGGTGCTCTATTCAGGAGGTATGATATTGTGTTAACTGCTTCTGCCCAATATTGATCCTCAAGATGTTCTCCCTTTAGCATACATCGAACTATTTCCACAATGGAACGATTTATCCTCTCTGCAACTCTATTTTGTTGGGGTGTATAGGTTGTAGTCAGTTGTCTCTTAATCCCATGTTCTTTCAAAAATGATACAAATTATTTGGAAGTATATTCACCCCCTTGATCTAAGTGGAGGGTTTTGATGAAACATCCAGACTCTTTCTCAATAAGCTTATTGAATTGTTGAAAGCATAGAAAAGCCTCTGATTTCAATTGAATAAAGAAAACCCACATCTTCCGTGAGTAATCATCAACAAACAATTGAAAATACTTCTTTCCACCATAGTTGGTTGGCATAGGATCGCATAGATCGGTGTGGACCAACTCCAAAGGTTTCTTAGCTCGAGAAGAGCTAGATTCAAAAGGTACCCGATGTTGCTTCTCTGCTAAGCAATCTGAGCAAACTGACAAGATGGAGGAAAGGTGGGGAAGTCCTCTCACCATCTCATATTTGCTCAATTCGAGCAAATATCCTGAACTTAGATGCCCATATCTCCTATGCCACAGAGAAGTAGCCTCCTTTGTAGATGCAGCCATAGCAACATGAGGTATGGAAATAGCATCTAAAATGAATAAGCCATGCTTGTATGATCCGATTACTACATGTTTACCTTTTCGGGTTATAAAACATCTTTTCTTGCCTTGTGCAATGCGAAACACAACATCCATATTTTGATCCAACATCTGAGGAACAAACAATAGATTATTGGCTAATACAAGAACATAGAGGACCTTATCTATTTGAAATCTACCATCTGGAAGAGTAACAGAAACATCCCCTTCACCCTTCACTTGGTAGACTTGATTGTTAGCAATTGTTACTAGCTTACCTTCTTTTTTTTTTCAAATGTTTCAAACCACGATTTGTCGCCAGTCATGTGTTCACTAGCTCCTGAGTCAGTATACCATACAAAATCTATCTAGGGAGATGAAGTATGGGTCATGAGCACCTTGTGTGCTCTTTTAGAGTCTGAGTCTGAGTTGGACCCTGCAGAATCTAAGTCTGAATTGGATTCAACATAAGCAACATGCCCCTTAGGTTGCTTATTCTTTTTTTGTGGTTTGTGTTTCCTTTTACCTTGTGCTTATGAGGTTGGTCATTCTATTTCTTGTTCTTAAACCAATTCCTGTTGGTTTCATGGTTATTCATATCACAAATCTTGCAATATTATTTGTACTTCTACTGATTTTATTTCCCTTTTCCCTTGGAGGAAGAACCCCCTTTTTGAAATTGACCTTGTTTCTTACCCTTTTTTTGGGTGTAGAGGGCATTATGTGGCACTTCATCCTTCTGAAACTGATTTACCTCTTTCGTCTAAAACAAATTTACCAACTCCACAAAATATACTTGTCTACCAGAAACATTGAGAAAAGTGATTAACATCTTGTAGGACTCTGGCAATGCTCTCAAGATGACAGAGATCAAGAGAGTATCATCCATTGGTTTTCCCATAGCATTTAAGTTGGCTTTCAATTTTGCCACTCTGCAAAGGAATAGATCAACCGTCTCCCCAAAGTTCATACTGAGATTATGTAGTTGAGTTTGAAGGTGTAGAATAGTGGACTGATTCTTTCCTTCATACACAGTAATCAAAGCATCCCAAGCTTCCTTACTGGTTTTGGTATCACAAATATGAGGTTGGACCTCATCTATAGTAGCAAGTAGGATAAACATGAGACTTTTTTTGTCCTTCTTATCAAAAGCTTCTTGATCTGCTCCTGCTTTTTGAGGGCATTTTGTAGTGCCAGTCACTACATCCCATAAATCTTTCACCTGAAGAATGGCTCTCATATTTGTCTTCCATGGAACAAAGGTAGGACCTTTCACCAATTGTGAATCTAAGAGATATTTGTAAATAGTGGCTATTATAAAGGTTCCTTATATCACCAATTGGTCTCCCTTTCTTTATACCTGCCAGACCTATATACCGAAACTACTCTATATATACCCGCCCTTACGTGAGGGAGACTATAAGTATATACGAGCAACACGATACATGGAACTTAGGCGATACTGAAATGGCATCGTGTTGTTTATGACACCTACCATAGAAAGCATATTCCTCAAGCGTGGGACGTAACTTCCCCTAACACTTAGGAAAGACCTTCATCAAGATTTACGCCTAACAAAAATCACGATGTGGGTATGAAATGAAGTGAACAATAGAACTGCTTTGCCTTATTTCTTCCCAATGATTGATATAGAACAAGCTGAGACGTCATTGTTGCAGCTATATTAGGTGACAGATACAGTAGCCCAAAGCACAATAGCATTACCTGTAAGTGTGGGCCAGAGGTATCACAAATACCAAATGCTGTTGTGCAATAAATTGCACAAATAGGTGTATAAATTTGGTGTATTTTCTTTCCTTTTACTTGTGTGATTGTTAATGCAAGAAAACATAAAATTTAAATGCAAAATATCAATCACATATGCCCAAAAATTTAACTACTAGAGGTGTCAGGTTCAACTGAAAATGCACCTCTTACAATGCCAATTTTGATATGAATAGCACATATTCATATTTCATAATTTTATTCCTCCCTTTGTCTTAGGATTTTGCAAGAAAGAAATGAATATGAAATCCCCCCTTTTGTTTAAAATAAACAAGTTGGAAAAATAATGTTGTCCTTTCCAATTTTGATTAAAAAAACAACTTATCCCTCCAAACACAACTTGGAAAGGAAAAAATATGAAGTATCGGAAGAATACCTAAAAAAATAGCCCTTCCGTGTGTCTTGGCAGCTAAAAAATAGTCCAAAAATCTCCCAGAGCATGAAAAAAATTGCTTTCTGGAAAACAAAAAAAAATTGTCAAGCAATTTTAGCAAGTTTTGAGCAACTATGAAGCAATTTTTAAGAAATTTTGGAGCAAGTTTTATCCGGGCAGTAAAAAATAAGCACAGGCAGCAAGAAACGAGTGCGAGCAACAAGAAATGAGCATGAGCAACTATCGTGTTTGACAAAACATGGGAAAGGTTGCAACAGGTTTCGAACCGTGGACCTCATCCATACAAATAAACTTGCACAACCAACTGCGCTACACTGCTGGGTGAGATTGGGGAAGCACCACGACTCCCTTATTATCATTGGCAGACTTAGAGGTTGACGTCCTGCAGGTGGTCACCTCTCCCCCTTCTCTGGTTTTTCCACCTCGATCCAAGTGCTTCTACCACGTCACTACCACCCTATCTGTCACGTCATCACCACCTCGTCTGTCATGTCACAACCACATATCTTGTCGGCCATATAGAGGTCCAATCAGCGTCAGGTTTGTGTCAGCGGTCCAATTAACGTTAGGTCTGTCCACGTCAGCGATCCAATTAGCGTCAGATCTGTATCCATGTTAGCGGTCTAGTCAGCATCAGGTCTATCCACATCAACAGTCTAGTCAACGTTACATTTGTCCACGTCAATGATACAATCAAGGTTAGATCTTTGTCCACGTCAACAGTCTAGTCACCATCAGATATGCATCCACATCAATGATACAGTCAGGTCTGCATCCACATTGATTTCCACAACCATGTGTCAGGTTAGATCTCATTCGAGGAGAGGTCGAGTCTAGTTTATCTCAGGCCTCATGCTCTAGTTGCCTGGTTTGTCTCGGGCCTCGTGCTCTAGTGTTGTCTTCGATCTTCGTGCTTCAGTATCCAGATTGTGTCTCATGCTTCGGGCTATCTTTGGTCTCCAGTTGCCAATATCCTCTCGCGTCTATGGAGTGGTTAATGTAACCACCTTCTTTGATCGACATCCAAGAATTGCTCTGGTACCATAATGAATTCGATGAATCAATAATGCACCATGTATTAGATATCAATATATAGATTACATTGGTAGTTATTCGGTGGTTGTGAAACCAACAATTGGTTTCACTACCTACCTAAAGAGTGCCTAAGTGTGCTACCCTTTTGCATTCCCCCTTATTATAAAATAATGTAATACAAGCATAAAGGTAGTTTTATGCTAACAAAGATGACCAATACCCTTCACCTGTCGATAGGGGAGATGATAGTGACTCTGGAGGATGTCTATCACATATTTTGACTCCCTCTAGATGGCGAGGCCATCACATCTTCATTGATCACGATGAAGAAGATTGTCTTTGATCAAATTTTTGACAACCACAGTGATGTAGCACAGTGGCACTCAAACCACAGAGAGGTCCACATTGAGCACTGGTACACGTAGTAGGTATTTACTCATCGAGCAACGGTATTCATGCTCCTGATTGTGTAGATCATCTTGCCTGACTCTTCTAGAGCAAGGTTCCCTCGGAACCTCCTAGCTAAGATTTTGGATGTCCTCATGAGCCCACCTGATCATCCTCTGATCTTGTCATGGAGGATAACCCTACTAGCATAACTCTATAATGAGCTGTATCAGATCACACAGAGGAGAAGAGTAGGCATTGGCTGCAGCCTATTACTACATATATGGATGTGGTAACACATCAGGATCGAGCGTCCCACTGGCCTACCCCTCCAGATTAGCACTATTGAGGTGGCATGATAGTGCTATGCAACATGCTGGCCCCGTGAGCAGGAGAGCTTTAGGAGAAGATCTCATGTAGGGTACATGACTTACTATATTGAACAATTCTCATGACTATAAGTGGAAAAAATTGAGTGGCGCCCATATCTAGACTACCCTCCATGGTAAAAGGCTAATGACTGGCTACGTCGAGCACGTAGAGATCAATGGCTTCTCAGACACAAGTTCGAGGTACGGGAGTTCTTCTACTTCTCTCGTGTCATCTATCAGTTCGACATTAAGCAAGACGTTCTAGAGTTGTCAACCATATACCATTACCTCATTCTAGAGAGGGACTTGACTTGGCCTAAGATTACTTTATTGGGTGATGAGAGCAAAAAATTTTAGGAGTCAAGACTCATAGATGCAAGGATTACTCCTGACTGATACTTGGTGGACACTTAGGGTGTGGTGAGGCTTTGATGGCCCCTTGGACAAGACTCCAAATGACACAATAACAAAGGGTGGTGAGGGAGTTGAGGTTGATCCACACGGGCGTTGCATCCATTAGAGGATTGAGGACGGATGGGGTGAGGGTGCTGCAGAGGAGGAATATCTATCTAAGGAGAAGGACGATGCTCTTGAGGAGGGCAAGGCCACACTTGACAATGATATTGGGTAGCTTAGCACATAGATTGCCAGCCTACAAACTCAAGTAGGCTCCCTGTAGATACACATTCTACATCGAGATACCAACATTGCCACCTTGCAGGAAAAGGTTGGGGATCTCCAATCTCAGATTACGATAGGGTAAACTTAGTGGTGCAACTATGAGGAGGAGAAGATCACTCTAGATGCTAGGATCACTACAACTGATACAGAGATACAGATGATTATAGGGCAACACACTCTTCTGCAGTCTCAGGTAGACGCTATGACGACATAGATTACGGCACTCAGGACTGGGAGTGGAGGTTTCTCATCATCACAGGTTGCTCTAGCACCTCTAGCTGCTCCAGTAGCTCTGATAGTACAAGGATTGGTAGGGTTGGACCCGATGGCAGAGATCAGGAGACTACGGGCTCTGGTGCAGCAACACATCAATGATAGATCATCAGATGCTGCCTACATCTCTACCTTGAGGGGAGAGATCGGGCTACTTGGGGGTGAGGTTCTTGAGAGGTCTTATACCTACAGGATCTCAGAGGACTCACACTCGAGAGACAAGGCAGTCCTCAACTAGCTCTAGTCACAGATCACATAGGTCAGAGAGGACCTCAGGTGCTAGCTCGAGGAGGACTCATAGGGAGGGTGGAGGCGATGGCGGAGCCTCTCATACTAGGGGTGCATGCCCTAATTAGTATAGATATAGATAGATGCTATTGTACCATTTTTGAGTGTAAGGTCGAGGACCTACACAGATGTAGCCTGTAGGCATTTTTGACACATGTCGATGTATTGTTTATTATATATTTTTGGTACACACACACACACACACACACACACACACACACACATATACAATATATATATATGATCTAACATTTGAGACTCATTATATGTGTGGATTTTATTTGTTTTATTGTTTTTATGTTTTATGAGATGCATATGGATGCAATGCTTATATGTTATGTTGATTTTATGCTATATGATGTGATGTATGGATGACATGCACTAGCTAGATGATGGATGTATGATTTAGATGCGATGATATACATGTGTAGATGGACTACTTATGATGAATGTATATGAATGCAATATTTGATGTTAAATGCATGTGTAATTTGCTTTACTTGTATGCATTTAATTTATGATGTTATGACATAATTTATGCCATGTATGTATTGCATAATTTTTCTATGATGAATGCTATGTAAATGAACATGTATGTTTTAATCACTTAAAACATAATGTATGAATGCAATATGAGTTTAACAATCTAATGGATGACACCACATAATGTATAACAATCATGAAATGTAATTGCTATATCTTTTATAAAAATTGATAAATTGTACACCCCTATGTGAGATGCAATGATGTATTGTTTCTATTCATAAGTTTTTGTAAATTAAAAGAATATGGATAACATAGTCAGTGGTCATTTAAATATCATTTCTGACATCCATCCAGTATCTAACATATATTACAAATAATTCTAATAAACAAACTCTCATAAAAGAAATTGATTTTTGATGATTGCATGAAAATTGGTTGTTGCTATTTGGGAATTTTTGAGGTTTTCCATGAGACTCAAACACCCTAGTTGACTCATCAAAAGTTGTATAATGACTATACTAGACTTCTGAAAATAAAGTTTTCGCTCTAAAAGACCAAGCTATTCATTACCCCTGTGTGTGCAAATGAATATATTAGATAAGGCATAAGCATACCCTAGTGCCAGGTAGGATTCATTCAGCCCATTGTTATATTGGGGATCCTCAAATGTCTATCCGATCCTAGGTTTGAACTCAGTCAGACTAGACCACTAGGCAATCTAGGCCACCTAAAGCTAGCTCATTTGTAAATTGCTTAGACCTACCCCAATGCCAGGCGGGATTCATTCAGCCCATTGTTGTATTGGGGATCACCCTATGGCTTTCAAGTAATGATCATTCCAGGGATTCAAGCTCCCCCCTTCTTTTCTTCAATTTATTGGGATACTTGCTCATGTATAGTGATAAAAATCACTGTTTATTTTCTTTATTTTTCTCTTTTCTTTTTTTTCTCTTTTTCTTTGAGCAAGGGATTTGAATTTTGATTTTGAATTTTATTTGAATTTGATTTGATTTTGAATTTTGGGATTTTGCTCCTTCATTTGTAAGCAAGGGATTTATTTGGGTAGGGGGAATGCTTGTCCTTTTGCCAATGACCACTACCCTAGACCATTGCGCCTCACAAAATGAGCAAGTAACAAAACCTTTCACCTAAGGTGACCAGGACCACTTCATAGTGTTCATATTTCCTTGCCCTAAGTAGGATTGTTAAATGTGTTTGATTAGTGATAGGATTCTGATATGCTAAGTGCTATCAAAACTAGACCTCATATACAAAAGCAAAGCAAGATTTCTACCAAACTCTTGAGGAGACCACTAGGTATGGTTGAATGACCAAAAAACCCTAGTATATTCTTCATAGCAACAAGATGGGTTGTGTTGAAAAACACAATTACTCACAAGGGTGATGAATGATGATAATGCAAAGATGCATGATTGAAACACAAACATGGTGTCGTTTGTAAGATTGCAAACACAACCTATCCTAATGCAATGTGCGATGGATGGAAATGCCTAATGCAATGCAATTAAATGAATGGATGCAAAATGAAATGCATGATGCAAATGAAATGCAATGTTCTTTTTGAAATGAAATGTAATGTTTTGAATTTTTATGTTTTGGATTTTATTGCTTTTTATTTTATTTTTATTTATGGATTTTAAATTTTGACCAAGGGATTTTAAATACCATTGGAGCCTTTTATGCTTTGACCAAAGGGCTTACATATGCCTTTGGAGCCTTTTTAGAATTGACCAAAGGGCTTATAGATGCCTTTGGAGCCTTTTTAGAATTGACCAAAGGGCTTATAGATGCCTTTGGAGCCTTTTTAGAATTGACCAAAGGGCTTATAGATGCCTTTGGGGCCTTTTTGATGGTTTTAGGCATAGAACGCTTTAAGATGAAGGATGTTGAGAGGTTCAGGCTCTTCAATACCTTCCAATGATGTTAAGCGATATGTCCCAGGTCCAATCTTCTTAGAGATTATATAAGGACCCAACCAATTAGCCATAAATTTATCTCGTAGTTCTGGCAATAAATTTGAGTTTTGTTGGTTCTCTTTCAACACAAGATCACCAACCTCAAAGTCTCTCAGATGGACTTTGTTATTGTAAGCTTATTTTAAGTGCTCTTGATAAACATGGAGATGCTCAAGGGCATTCACGTGATGTTCATCAAGTAGCATCAATTGATCTAGGTGAGCTTGTCATGCGGTGTCATCATCAATGAACTCTTTCAATGTGATGCATAGCATTGGAATTTCCAACTCTAAGGGCATAATGGCCTCAACGCCATATACTAGTGAAAATGGAGTTGCCCCAGTGGGTGTCCGAATGCTAGTCCTATAAGCCCATAATGCAAGGGGCAGTTGGGTGTGCCAATATTTGTGGTGCTCTTGTACCATATTTTTCAAGATGGATACCATTATCTTATTTGAAGCTTCAGCTTACCCGTTTTCCTATGGATAATATGGAGTCGCAAAACTGTGTTTGATCCTATACTTGGACGTCAAAGCCCTCACAATTTTGTTCTTAAATGACGTTCCATTATCCAAAACTATTTTGGATGGTATCCCAAAATGACTTATGATATTGGTGAGTATAAACTTTGCAATATGTACTCCAATTATCATTGTTAAAGGGATTGCTTCCACCCATTTAGTAAAGTACTCAGTAGTCATGATAATGAATGTATGTCAGCATGATGACGGAGGAGAGATCTTTCCGATGAGATCAAAACCCCACTGAGCAAATGGCCAAGCTGATTGAATGGGTTGTAAGGCCTGTGATGGCAAGTGCACAAGATTAGCATGATGCTAGCATTTAATGCATTTCTTGACATACACATTGCAATCCTTCTCCATAGTGGGCCAATAATAGCCCATGTGAAGGATGCGCTTGATGATAGCCATGCCGTTGAAATGGCCACCGCATGTACCATCGTGAGCTTGCAAAATTACCCAAGATGACTCTTGGGGCTCAAGACAATGAAGGAGAACTCCATCGTAGCTTCTATGGTACAAAATGTCTCCTAACAAGATATACTTTGTCACTTTCTATTTAAATGTGTATTTTGTGGCACATGAAAATCCCTGAGGGATTACACCAAGTCTAAGGAAGTCATGTATATGTGACATCCAGTTATGATAAGCTTCAACCTCAACTGACAAGATAACATGTTCCCCCTACGGTTCCACATTTGCAAATGCAGATTGGGAAACAACCTTGTGGTGAATGGTAGTACCACTCCCCATAGGATCCTACGAGATAAAATACCCCTAGGATGCTCTCTTGAGAAAGTCTTTAGCTCTATAGAACCATTCATGGTTTGGTTCTACATGAATCATGTTGATTGACTCTTTATTATCCAAAGCTTCACACTGCACAGTAGAATGTGACAACATTTTTACATGGATGGTAGTAAAATTGATAGATGGATTTTGAGGGATTAAAGATCCCAAAGATGCCATGGTGTCTATAAATCTATTAGATGAATGAGGGATTGCCTCGATGTCATACCACTCCAATTGAGCTAGATAAATGTCAACAAGATCCTTGTAAGATTTCAATACCGGACATCGACATTGAAATAGTCCCTTCACTTGGTTGACAATGAGAAGGGAATCACCAAAGATATTTAGCCTTTTGATCTTCATGGCGATAATTATTTGGAGGCCCAATATTAGGGCTTCATATTCAACATTATTGTTGGTGCAAGGAAAGTCTAACTTGAATGACAAGGGCATTGGAGCACCTTGTGGCGTGAACAACACTATTCCTGCACCACCCCCTTGCTCACACTTTGAACCATCGAAGAACAAGGTCATATCGACTTTGTTATCTAGTTCCTTAAGTTTGGGTGCTTCTGATAAGGCAAATACTGCATCATCAAGAAGCTCTATGGTGAGGGGCCTACTATTCTTGAGAGGTGCCTCAGCCAGTTGATCAACTATGACTTGTCCCTTGATGGACTTTTGGCTAATGAATTCCAAATCGAATTCTATCAATAGCATGATCCACTTTGCAGTACATGTATTATGATATGTCTTGCTCATCATATACTACAAAGGATTTTGTTTTGATATGACATACATTGTATGACTTAACATATAGTGCCACAATTTCTTTGTAGCAAACACTACTGCTAAACACAACTTTTCCACGTAGGCATATCCTAGCTCGTAACTCACCAAGGTTCGACTAATGTAATATATGGCTTGTTCTTTGTCTTGCACATTCTTTTGGGCTAACATGGTCCCTAATGCAAAGTTAGTTGTCGATATATATAGCAAAAATGGTACATCTGGTCTTGGTGGAGCTAGCACTAGCGGCATCACCAGGTATTGCTTAATCTCAGCAAAGGTTGCTTGATAGTCCTCATCCCAATTGAATGGGACCCCCTTGTGTAGCAATCGATTCATGGGTCGACATTTATCCGATAATTGTGTGATAAATTACTTTATGGATGCTACTTTGCCCTGTAGGCTTCTTAATTCCTTGATATTTGTGGGAGGATGCATTTCTAAAATAGCCTTGACCTTTGTTGGGTCAAATTTGATGCCTCATTTTGAAATGATGAATCCTAAGAGCTTTCCTAAAGTTATACCAAATACGCACTTCTTAGGATTCAACCTGACATTATGCTCTATCAGGTGATCGAAGACTTTTCTCAGGACCTCTGCATGCTCTGAACGCAGCAATGACTTTGCCAATAAGTCATCGATATAATCTTCTAAGATCTTATGCATATAGTCATGAAAGATATATGTCATAGCCCATTGATATGTAGCACCAACATTCTTAAGGCCGAATGGCATAACCTTGTAACAAAATGTCCCCCATGGCATTATGAATGTGGTCTTATGTTGGTCTTCAGGCTTAATCTGAATTTGGTTGTAACCAGAAAAACCATCCATTAAGGAGAGCATCTCATGACCTGCAGTTGCATCTACGAGAGCATCTATGTTTGGCAATGAAAATGAATCCTTTGGTGTTGCCCTATTTAGGTCTCTAAAATCTGTACAGATACAGATCCTTCCATCAAGTTTTCCTACAGGTACCATGTTTGATACCCATTCTAGATAGTCGATGGAAATGACAAACTCTACATCCAACAACTTTTGCAATTCATCTTTAACCATTAAGGCTACTATTGGATGCATCTTCCTGAGTTTCTTCTTGATTGGCTTTTTTGAGAGATCTAGCGAAAGGTTATGAGTAACCAATTTTGGATCTAGACCCGACATGTCCTTATAAGTCCAAGCAAAGAGATCAGGTCTCTCTTTCAGTAGAGGGATGAGGTTGGCACGCTCATCAAGAGTCAAACTCTCTCCAAATTTAACCTTCTTAGGATTGGTGGGATCATTACTGATATCCACTTCAAAGGTTTCCTCTACTGACATATGGGATCCCTCCTCAAGATGATGAGGCGTAGGGATCAAGTGGATGTCATCTGTTGGGTTTATGGGTTCCTCATTGGAAGCATCCTCAACATGATAAACATCATGTGCATAGCCTAGCACAAAATGGAAAGGTTACAACATTTCTTCATTAGGGAAGAAATATTTAGGCTCCAAGGGTGAATCAACATGGTCCCAATCAATAGCATCTACATTAAGACATAATGGCTTGGAAGGATCGACTGGATTACGAAGTGGAGTGGTCAAATCAATGGAGATCATATTGATGGAATGGATCATGTCTCCAGGACCACGTGCACATGACTCAACATTGATAGAACTTCCATCCCCGAGATGTGGTTCTGGGGGTATGGGGATCTCTGGATCCGGTCCATGAATAGACTATCGGATGGGATCATTGGGCTCGAGGAGCTCCATGTACGTTAGTAGATCAGGAAATACTATATGATAAATCATATTCAGATTCGATGGTCTTCCCCTAAGGCAAGGGTGGAGATTGATATCTCTATACATATCCTCTGCAGTATATGGCACATTACGATGACGTAAGTAGGGAGGTCCCAAATAGGCTCTCTCTATTTCATCTTCATTATCACTATCATAATAAATATCCTCATCGCTACCTACTAGAATTGGGAAATGCTCCAAATGAGGCCCCATGTAGGCTATTTCTTGATAGCCATCATCATCATCGAGGGGCTCTTCACTCATACTTATTGATTCCAAAGGTAATAGATGATGTAAGTTGAGTAGGCCTAGATAAACCAACTCAGCTTCATCCTCATAATCACTATCATATATAAATCTCTCACCCCTACCCACTAGAATTGGGTGATCAACAAGATGAGGCCCAAGGTAGGCCCACTCCATTTCATCCTCATAGTCACTCTCAACTATGAAGCGCTCTTAGATATCACCCATTTGTTCCATGGGTAACAGATGATGTAAGTTTAGAGGGCCTAAGTAGGCCAACTCAATTTCATCCTCATATTGCTCATTGTTTGAGGATAGCTCAGTGTCATCTATTCTAGAATCATAGTCTAGTCCATCACTTTCGACGATGGATACTGCATGCACATCCTCAGAAGCAACTTTTGATTCAATATCTCTTGCTATATCTAGACTTTGGATATGCATACCTATATCATTGATAGCTTCATAGCTTTGATTGTCCAAGTCAGCTCTTGGAATGTGCTCTAGACCGGTCTCCACCAAGATGTTCTCGTGATATCTCTCGGGTGGTTCTATAGTGACATAAGACACTAATCGGTTATCCCTTCGAAAGGTAGAGGGATTAGGGTGATAAGGATTGAAGTCGACTTCACCCCCCAGACTAAGGTACAGGTGGTCTAAATATGCCATGAGGAGTTCATCCTATCCTCTAATATAGTACCCTAACCCAAACCTATCAGTAGGAAACTGATACTACGGTTCATATGGCCTCCTACGCCCTTGCTCGAATAATCTAAGACCATAACCATGCCAATGGTAACACTCAAAATATCATATGGCATATTTTAAGTTAGAGAGATAATGAACATTCATAGCGAATGGTTCATCATCATCCTCATCCATGGGAGTGCGAGATGCAAGTTGGTCAAGCCCTCCATAGATGAAATTGGTTTGGTTAGGTGGCACCCCTAGTGGTACCACCATCCCTATGGGAAGGCGATGGGCTCATGGTTGGCCCATATCCTATGCAGTCTCGATGATCGGTGTGAACATCACATTCTGCATGATGTATTCCCCTAATCCAAGATTAACCAAATGGATGGTCACCTATGGTGTAGATGACCCTGCTGAAGATGTAGGTGAAGCAGGCTGAGGTGCCTCTTCGACTTCTCCTTGAATTTCCTCTACTTCCATGGGAGTAGGGACCTCAATGACAACTAGCTTGGGTGCTTGCTTTATCTCTTTTTTCCCCTCTTTGCTTTTAGCTTCCTATCATCCCGATGCATTATGGATGCAGATGGTCTAGTAGAAGCAGTTGTTGTGTGCTTCGATCATTGAGATGCGGATGTTGTAGGTTTGGCACACACTTCTTTGATTTTACCTCCTAGCTCTTTGATCGATGACGATGTTAGTCGTATGTCTAGGTGCATTGAGGGGAGCATGAATTCCCTCGAAAAATCTACTAGATTCACGTATTTGAATGGTTCTTCATCTGAAGGCACCACGTGAACCTATCCCTCATGAATGTATTTGATACATTGATGGAGAATGGAAGGGACACAATACATTTCTCTTATCCAAGGCCTCCCTAGAAGTATATTGTATTGCATAGCACCTTCAATCACATGACACATCACTGGGATGGTCTTTAGTCCCACCTAAATAGGTAAGACTATAGTGCCGATAGTTGAGCATAATGCATCATTGAAAGCTCTCAA
Organism: Wollemia nobilis; assembly: GCA_028583015.1. Taxonomy (NCBI): domain Eukaryota; kingdom Viridiplantae; phylum Streptophyta; class Pinopsida; order Araucariales; family Araucariaceae; genus Wollemia; species Wollemia nobilis. Next base: position 14,333,772 of record JAQPPZ010001844.1, read on the forward strand.
CGTGAAGGCGGAAGGTATGATATGCATCTTTGGCAACTTTAGGTAAGTTAATGCCTTGGTCATGATGATATTGATTGATGATCCCGTATCAATCAAAACCCACTTGAAAGGTATGTGATTTACACATGCAATGATATGGAGCGGTAGGTCCATTGTGATAGTGGAAACCATCTTGATTTCATGATCATAAAATTGTATGACCGGTTCCTGACACTGTTGCACGTGTCCCACAAAGTGTGTGAACGCTTTGGGATCCTAGGATTGCACTTCTATGGACCTTAAGATATCCATAAGCGTCTCCCTATGCTTGGGAGACTGCTGAATCAGCTCATAAATTGACAACTTCGTTGGAGTCATCTATAGGTTTTGAACTAACCTACTCCTGATTGTCACCACCGGTCTAGTTGGTGGGCCTGGTACATTTTGGGCTGGCCTTGGAGGAGGCACAACTTGGACTCTAATAGGAGCTAGAGGTTGATTTGGTCTTTCATACCTCGCATGTCTTGTGACGATGTTGACCATTTCAATGAACCCATGGGTTGGTGGTTCGATGCGTACTTGATTGACTTGGCCAACATTATTCCTTGGTGCCTCATGGTTGGGTAGAGGATTTTTGTAAATCCCCATATTCTGATTATCTAGCACTTGTGGATTGTCGACAAGAAGCGTACCTCTTTCGATCATATTTTGCACTAGATGTTTGAAAGACCAACATACCTCTATGTCATGGCCTTTCACTTGATGAAATATGCAATATTGATCATCCTTGTATCCCTTAGGCTTGGGTTGATTAGGGTCCAATAATTTGACCTCGGGTAAGTTTATGGCCTTTGCCTCACATAACTGATGGAAAATCGATGCCAACGACTTCGATAATTGAGTGAATATGCGAGGAGGGCGTCTTTATTTATCCTTACCCCTATGATTGTTGTTGCGCTACTCATATTGTGCAGGAGGAGGTTGGGCTTGATAGTTTCATTGTTGTTGCCCCTTATCCCCTTTTTGAAGGTTCAACACCACCTGATTAACGTGGGCCGGCTTGGCCTATTGTTTCTCAGTGCTCTTCTTATTCCACTCCTTATTTTTGAGCTTCAAGTTACCCTCCTATAACTTGATATCCTCAATTACCTTGGCTTGCGCCAAAGCCTCTTCGAATGTCTGATATTGCTGCAATTGCAACAATAACGAAATGTGCTTGGCGCAACTTTTCATAAACATTCAAGTTAATTCAGAGGATGGGATGGAGAATGGTAGCTTTGCCATCATCTTCCTCCATCATTTCCCGTAATCCATAACTGGCTCATCATCATGTTGCATTAAAGTAGCCAGGTCGGATAGGTTCACCTTTTTCTTGATGTCGAAGGAGAAGCGTTCAAGAAATGCATCAACTAGTTGCTCAAAACTAGTGATGTTGTGCCTCTTGAGTTGATTAAACCACTCTTGGGTTGGGCCTGAGAGGGTTGTAATGAAGGTGTGCAGGAGCAAGGCATCATTGCTCTCGATCTGAAAGCACATGTCTAGAAAACTCATCACATGCTCCTGAGCGTCCTCCTCTCCTTGAAACTTTTCCAGCCTAGGCATCTCAAAATGCTTAGGATAGGCCAGAATAGGCACTGATGGGCATAAAGGTTCATTATGAATCTTATTCAAGGTAGGCTTTTGATAAGCCATTCCTTGCTTCTCGATAGCTTTAACCTTTTCTGCCAAGGCCTTATAGGCCTGCGAAGATAGGATCTCCTCTTCTCTAGATTGCCTTGGAGGCACCTTCGGAGGTAGATTCTTCTTCTATCGAGGTGGAGGACTAGGCTCGTCATCCTCCTCGAATTGGGAGATTTTAGGATATTCTTGATCTGGTTCCTCTCCCACTTCTTCTTCATACTACCTATGCCCACGATGTTTGGACACTGGATGCCGATCTCTATGTTGGGTCATACGATGAGTATGTGTGTCTATATACTCAGGGTGCAACTCGAGATGTGAAGCCACTCATCTATCAATGCACTCCTTGGTCTCACTACAAGGAGGTAAATCATCACTGGCCAATCGGTCCTCTCTCTCAACATGCTCCTTCTGATCAAGGATGCATTGCTCATGCATGCATTGTTCATATAAGCATTGTCTTATGAACCTTTGCCTCTGAGTGTTCTCATTTTTGAGGCATTCTCACTCTATGCAAACATCCTCCAATTGGTCTTGGAGGATCTGATATCTTTGCTCTAACACCAGTCTATGAGATCTATCTATGTGATCAATCGTATGAGGCCTCTGGTGTGTGCACTCTATTCGAGCGACTTTATGGGTATGTCCCCCAATAGACTGATTTGCCATGCTCTTGCCCTTGTCTGTGAAGATGACATTCACATCAGGTTGTCTCCTATACTTTGTGCTTGCATGGGATGTAGGAGCATGCATATCATGAGAATGCTTGGAGCACTCTCTAGGTTCTCTGATGGTCCTAATGGTGCTTCTGCTACACTCACTCGTAGATCGAGAGGGAGCAGGTGAAGGCTTATAACCTAGCTATCCTAGGACTCTGTCTAGACCATCTAACTGACTACTATGCCATGGCTCATGAGGTGGCATGCCTCTAGCTCCCACTTTAGACATGTCTATGGTGAACTTACAAGGTTCACCTCTGTAGGGAGTCTGCATGGGCCTACGCTCGAAGTGGCCCCATCTACTTACCCTTGAATGGGTGGATCTTGAGCCTATCTATACTCAGATGGTGGAGGTCGTAAGCCTCCCTTAGATACAAGTCGAAGGGGTACCAATCTGGATCCCTCTATGACATACTCTTCAGTAGAACCCGTGGATGCACATGGAGTGTGATCATGGTAAATGCTACCATGTTCGAGACCCCCATGCTGGGAAGCCCCATGCTCTGATCTATGTCTCGAGGAGTGTCTAGCACTTCCTCTAATTGGGGTATTCTCAATAGGATCCCCTCGTGTAGAATTATCCCCTCTAATACTCATCGAACGACATTCGAGAGGATTCTATGATTGAGGGCCTTCTACATTGTGTTGTGCATTGGGTGGAGCTTCGGCTTCGATCTCGGGTCTATGCCTGGATTGACCTCTCCATGTTAGCACCATTATATTATATTTTATGTAAATTTTAAGGCAAGCAAAGTAAACAATGATGATTATCTTATTTTAAATTTTGCTTGTGAACCCTAAACTGTTTGATGTGTTTTTCAAGTTTGTTGTATCAGTAAGTAACTCTCATCATGTTTTCAAAATGTTGATGATATACTCAATTGTTAAAGGGATTTCACCTGTATACTCGTAGCTCGACAACCTTGGCTATGAACTCTAGGTCACGTAATCCCCCTAAAGTGTGGTAATGAAGCCCACACATGGGCAGGGAGCACAGGTCCTGTCGATCCTCACCCCGACACCTCATGCGCAGAGATACACCCCTCCGAAGAGGAATGCATGCTATTTTGCATGGTTAGGATGGATCTTGGAGTCGGTATTGGTCTAGTAACAAAAGGTATGAGGGAGTTGGGCCAACGGATGGAAATCACTGCCACCATCGTTGAACCCTACTAGTGGTTGGATGTGACTTCCAACTCACTAGCATTTACAATGTGTCATGGTGTGTGTGGTTCCTTTTACTTTGCATGAAATGTAAATGCATAAAACAACATTCAAATGATCCTACATGCTTTCAAAAGAACGTTTCACTTTTCAAGTATGCATGATTACGCTAAATGACTTTTAGAAAATGTACACTAATGATGACGACAAAATGGCCACTAAATTGGGCCTCATACAAGCAAACCAACATACAAAAAGGGCCTAGACCACTGGAGACTAGGGTGGACTGCACTCAGTGGTCTGTTGTTCCTAGCAGCGACTAGTGGAACCTAAGAAAAGACTTGGGAACTTAATGTGTTTCGTAATTTTTTTTATTAAATTCCCTAATTATGCTAACATGTTGATACATTCTAGAAAAACACAGACAGATAAAGCAAAAAAACCAGATGAATATGGGTCTTACCTCAGATTCACATCCGATGAATATTTCTTTCTCTATTGTATGACTTATATGATGTTGACCGCGACTCTGTGACGTGATGACCACTATTGACCACGGGTCTATGACACGATGACAACTGTTGATCATGGCTATCAATCGTGGCTAGCACCTATCATCACAAAAACACAAAAATTAGTGTTCTATGGTATTTAATGCAGAATTACTGCAATGATCATCTTCTGTAACATGCTAAAAGGCTGTCACCTAATACGATAATGGCTATATATCTTGTAAAATGAGTATGCATACATAAATTGACAACAAACAATGCATAACAAGAAATGTATCTTTTATTAATTGCAAATCAATCCATGTTACAAATCCATCCCTCTTAGGGATACCCATTTGATACAACAATTACAATGTGAAAATCCCTCGCAAGGGTAGGTGCCTTTTCAAGGCCTTCTAAGATGACATGAACTGCTCCAAGGTGTCGATGACCTTCTTCTCCATGATTAGAGGTATTTGTTGCCTTGCATGTCAAAACCCTGTTAGTCCTGCATACAATAAACAACAAGAAACATTAATAGCAAAGGATGCCTCTCTTGATGAGGCTTTTAGGAGGAAAAGTACATAAAAGATGACATGATTAGCATAGAATCAAGAAAGTGCAAGAAAGCTAAATAACCTATGGAAAACATGAAAATATGCCATTAAACATGTAAAGGGAAAGCATATGCATCTATCTAATGGTCTAATTATAAATTTAAAAGCATGGAAGCATGAAAAGATCCATTAATGTCCTAATTACAATATTGAAAGCAAGATGATTAAAACCTAATTCTATCGGTCAAAAATCTCTAATAATGCAAATAAAACTAAAATATGCCTAATCTAATATCATTAAACGAATCCTACGACTAGAAAGCAAGGGAATCAATAATTATACCCTGATCGCGGCTTTGTCACATGGTTGACATTGTTAGACGCGGCTGACAACCATGGTGAAGCCTGAAGTGTGTTTGTCCTCCAATTCAAGGGTTGAATCTCTGAATCCTCTTGCCAAATTGATGGTCAAGGGTCACCTCTATATCCTCTAATAGATTTAGCATTTGAATTGTCTCGTTCATTGATACATAGCTCGTTATGGCATTTCTTGATTCTCCTAGCCTCCTAGGACCTCCATGGCTTCAATTGCCATTTTGATCTCCAATTGCTAGCAATCAAGGTCTCTCTCAATGCAAGTAGGTGAGTAATGAATTTGATAGGGCTTCACTACTCAAATTCTCCTATGCATATCTCTCTTTCTCCCATTTTGGATGGGGTTCTTATAGCCTCCTAGAGGGCTATGTCCTAGCTTCTTGAGGAAGCCAAGATCAAGATTGGATAGTTGGAGTAGTTGGAGGGAAGCTTATGGATCTTTCCACCCCCAAACCACTCTAATCTGCAACCAATTGGCCATTGCAACCAAATTTGGGTCGGCCAAGGTCCAACTGACTTTGACTGCTAACCACGGCTCTGAGGCATGGTCAGCTCTGTTAACCGTGGGTCTCAGCCGCGACCAATGCTGGTTAGGCCAAAGTGCCTAAATGAGTGGTTAGGACCACTGCTATACCTTGGTATTTGTCCAAGGTCTTCCATATGGTCTTCTAGCATGTCCCATATGAGTAGTCGCCTTGACATGACATGTTTTAGGTGTCTACACTTGGATTATTTCACCAAAGGCCCTATAAAAGGTGTGAACTATCTCAAGGATGTTCGTAGTATTTTGATGATCTTCCAAAGAAAAAATCATAGAATCATCTACAAAGTGAGAGTTGATAAGCTAGGAGTCATCTGGAAGGGGGATACCTCTTATCCTCTTCTCTTTAATTGTAGATTCCAATAGATAACCAAGGGCATCACCTGCAATTACAAATAGATAGAGGGCCAATGGGCAGCCTTGCCTAACTGATATTTCCATAGGAATACTATTAGATAATTTTGTATTAATAACCACTCTTGTAGAAGCATTTGGAAAGAGGGAAGCTACCATATTGATGAATACATTACCAAAATAAATCTAGCAGAGCATGGTTAAGATGAAGGGCCACTCTAATAAATCATAAGCTTTGTCAAAATCAAGCTTAAGGCAAAGGCCCTTGAGCCACTATGCTCGATCTCACTCCATCCCTTCCCAAGTTGTAAGAATATTATCTAAAATATAGCGATATTTAAGGAATCCTGCTTACTTTGGGTAAACAATTTTTGTAGCCTCTGGGAGGAGTCTTTTGGCCAAAGCCTTGGACAAAATTTTATAAAAGGAATTGAGTAAAGTAATGGAATGCCAATCAACAAGCAGATATAGCATAAGTTTTTTAGGAATGGGCCAATTCAATCCTTGATTAGTGGCCTCTCCAAGGCCTTCAATAGTAATAACCTCCTCACACATCTACTAGAAAATTAGCTCCTATAGTCTCCCACATGGTCTTAAAAAATTCACTTGAAAGCCCATCGATGCCTAGGGTTTTTTCATTCGCCAAAGAGAGAAGGGTAGAATGAAGTTCATCCTGTGAAAGAGGTTTGTCCAACAATCCTCTATCTTCTTCAGATACTTTTGGAGATATGCACTGTTTGCAACATTCTCTAAAAAACTCAACTTTTGTGTTGGGCCCTTCACTTTTGAAAAGGGATACAAAATGCTCTTGGATGAAGTATGGGAGGTCCTCCAATGGAATTTGTAGGCCAGATATAGGATTTTTAATAAAATCTATCCTATCTGATCTATTCTTCTTCTTAATAGAATTAAAGAAAAATTTAGATTTTTTGTCACCCTCACAAATGTACTAAAGATATGCCTTGATTTATGCCCATGGGCTTTATAACCTTGAATTTGCCTTAAATCTGTCTATTTTTCACCCAACTACTTTTGATAAGGGATGCTACTAATATTCTGGTTGAGGTGGTGGTTGAGTTGGTTAACTTCCTGCTCCAATTGTTTCTCTTTTCCTGCAAAGAGAGGCTAGAATTTTTCCAAAACCTCAAAGGTAATCCATTATTACTTTGATGGCTTCCTACCACCACATAATCCACCCTCTCCCTCCTGAGGCCTTGACAATATATTCCACACTTTCTTGATTCCATTAACACAATATTTGTACTTGAGCGAGGAAGTGTTTAATTTGAAAGGTAAACTATTTTTGGATTTCCTTATGGGGGCACACCCAATACTCAAGGTAATGGGGAGATGATCTAAAGTTACCACTAAATAAGTTGGATGAGACAAATAATTTTAGAGGCTATCAATATTTTTTGCTACATAGAATCGGTCCAATATTGCCATTATGAGAGCATCCCCACATCGTGCATTGCTCCAAGTAAACCAAGCCTCATAATTTTTACCACTCTTGTTCTAATTGGGATCATAAAGATTCCAGGTCCTAAACCTAGACCATGATCTAGCCTCTTCTCTCTATTTGAGTGGAGTGCCACCCCCCAATCTGTCTCCCTCCCACTATACCATATTGAATTCTCCTCCTATTATCCAATATGCTTAAGGAAAATTGAAGCACATCCAATCCTAGATGGTTGCCCTTTAGGTTGCATCATTGGGTGCATAAAGAACTGCAATACACAATTTTATGCCACCAAACATTATTGTACACCACACTACTCTATGCATTGGGTCCTCCCCTGATAATAAAATAGAGTCCCACAACTCTTGAGAGAGGCATAGAAAAACCCCCCTCCCTTCATCATGACTCGTACACAAGGCCCCCCAATCCCCCATAGGGTCTTAAGGGTATTTTTTAGTATAAAACTTGAAATTTTCACTTCTTGCAACAATAAAATCTATGGGTAAACTCTCTTGATTACCGTTTGAACAAAAAAACACTGCTCTCGTAGCATGATACCATGTACATTCCAAGATATGATTCTTGCAGACATCAAATTAATATACTATCAGCTAAAGGACCATAGGCATTTTAGATGAGTACAAATTGCATATAATCATGCATAGTACCTATTCCCTTAGATTGATGTGTGGCTAAGGAGGTATTGTTGGAGTAAGAGTTGGTGGGATTATGGCTCCATTTCTTACCTCCTAGGTGTTGCCCTTTTAGGAAGACTTTGGAAGGAGGGAGGGAGGCATCCCTTGATAAGTTGCCCCTGTGTTTATTGTTATGTTGGGTTACCCAATCCTCCTCGATTGTTTCATGAGGAGTTTTCTCCACAGGAGCCTCAAAAGCTAGATGGGGTTGAAGGGAGATGTGGGTAACTGCCAAGTTAGAAGCTTAAGGCATTGAATGAGCAGGGAAAGAGGTTACATCATGAGAACTAGAAGGCTGTAAATGTTGAACATGAGGTACTATTTTTCTTGCATGCTGAGTAGCGATAGTAGGAGTACTAGCAAACTAGTTTTGTTGTTTGGGAGGTCTCATCAAAAACTTTTTAGTCATATGGTCTTTCTGTCTATAGTAGAAACATGATTTTGGCAAGTTGAGATAATTAATTTTTTGTTCAAATTGGATACTAGGGGATCCAAATAAGATCTTACTTGGGAGGTCCTTTAAGACATCAGTCTCAACCAAGATATGTGGGTGGGTGCGCATGAAGTGTGATGACTTGTATGGGAGAAATAATGGCCTTCCAAACCTAGTAGTTATATGAGGTAAGTACTTTGTGCATGCCATATTTCAGAAATAAAGTTCAATCCAAAGGGGGTATTTCATGTTTGACATATTCTCGAGGTCATATTGGAATTTCCAATATTGAAGAAAGACCAGTTGATCATAAATCATCCAGGTGTTGAGTCTTAGGGATTTTAAGCAAGAGTCTTTGGAGGTGAAAGTGATAGAAATAAAGGATTGACCAAGGTGGTGATGAGAGGCAATTATACAACCCTTGGATTCTTAGACTTTGATAAACCACCGATTGAGCTCTTCATCAGGGGGGATTCTTCTGGAAAAAATAGAACAATTCACTCTTCTAATTCTTTCATTTCTTCAGTAAAATCATCTTGCAATTCAAACTCAAAGGTAATTGACTCTTTAGCTTGCTGATTTGCCTATTCAAAACTTTTATTTCCTCCTACATGTCCAACTTCGAGGGTTACCTTGTAACAACCCTTCAAATCTAGTTTTTTTTACTGATTTTATCTACAAGAATATGGTACTACTAATCCATCTATGGATGCAGGAACAGATGTCATTACTTGCGGGAAGCAATTCAAGGCATAGATATCTTCTTCAATTGGTAGAAAAAGGTTATCCGGTGTAAGGTAAGTCAAGGGATATGATGAGCGGCAGAGTATTCACCGTAATTAGGGTCATAGAACCTTAAAGGCAATGCATCCGCCAACGGTCCATATAGATGCATTTTCATTTAGCTGCATTATTAGGTCTATTTGCATGCTTTGTTTTGGACTTAAAAAAATATATGTACATATATAATAATGTATAAATATACAATAAAGATAATATATAAATAAATAGATAAGAATAAGAATAAATAAATAACAATATAATATTATAATAAAGTAATAATAATATACATATATTATTATAGTATAATAATAAATAATAATATAAAGAGGAAATAAAATTACGATGGTAAAAGTTTAAGCAATTAATAAAACATGGTGAATGGGCACTCCACATGGCAAGCCTCGGTTATAAGACTCATACGAGGGCAACAAGTGTAAAATGTAGGAATGGCAATTCTATCTATAAATACATGAGGTAAAGGGAAAGGGTTTTCCATGGTGTGTTCATCTGATTTTGGTAGGCGAAAATTCTCGGGAGAGCCACGCGACTACAACGCATAAGGGAATACATGTTTCCAATAAGGTTGGCTCTTTCTAAGATTATCTGATGTTGAGATTAATGCCTTGGATTGCTTTTGAAATGACTATTAATCTTCTTGGTTATAAGAATTTTGTCTGCAAGTGAGCTCTTCTCTATCAATGGATATCTATCGATTGAAATGTTTTTGTTTAATAATAATTTATTTGATATCCGAGATTTTTCTTCTTCAATATGGTAAACTGCATTAGAGATAGAGATGTTGTGTGTTGTATGCATATAGTTTTAGTTGCATATCATTATGTTAGTCGGTCGCTCTGACCCTTGGATACACCAGAAACCATGGAGTGTGATTTGGAGAAACATTCGGGAAGATTCAACTCCTCAACGAATGCATGTTGTGGCCTGCTTGTACCTATAATTTCTTGGAGTCTCTTCGATGCCTGAATTAAGATTGAGTTTGACTTCAATTCTGTATTTTGATTCTTTAATGTATAATTCAGAAGAACTCGGGGTTTCCTCTGTATGTACCCAAAAGAAATTAGGGTTATGGAAAATGTTAGCACTCAGAAGGTATAATGAGACTTGAATTAAATTGTTTTCCTTTACAGATATCCTGTGCAGCCTATTGATAGCTCTCAAACTATTGAATTTTTGAAAAGACTGAAATTTGGGTTATGGAAATGGGACTTGATTTATTTTGCTTTTATATACATATGTTCGGTGCAGCCAAATGTTAGCTCTCAAACTATTATGAAAGACTAAAATTAGGGTTATGGAAAATGTTGGTATAATGAGACTTGAATTAAATTGTTTTCCTTTACATATATCTCGTGACATATTGATAGCTCTCAAACTGTTGAAATTTTAAAAGACATAAATTAGGGTTATGGAAAATGTTAACACTCAAAAGGTATAATGAGACTTGAATTAAATTGTTTTCTTTATAGATATCATGCAGCCTATTGATAGCTCTCAAACTATTGAAATTTTAAAATATTAAAATTAGGGTTATGGAAATGGGACTTGATTTATTTTGCTTTTATAAACATATGTTTAGTGCAGCCAATTGTTGGCTCTCAAACTGTTATGAAATACTGAGATTAGGGTTGTGAAAATAAGACTTGTATTAAATTGTTTTCTTTTACATATATTTTGTACAACAGCTCTCAAACTATTGAAATTTTAAAAGACTGAAATTAGGGTTATGGAAAACCCTGAAGGCATAATGAGATTCAAATCATTTTTTTTTTTTATATACATATATTATGTACAGCCAATGGTTAGTTCTCAAACTATTGAAAATTATGTATGATTAGAATTAGGTTATGGAGAAGTTTAACAGATAAATTTTTGGATTGGTTTGTTGATACGTGAATCACTTTTACAATAGTTAGAAACATGCCAAAACGATGTATTAAACCTTTAACTATGGAAATGAGGGATTGAAAACCTCTATGGCAATTGAAATAGTCAAACTGCATTGCTTGCATGAGCTTCTGCGTCAGAAGTATGGTGTTGTGTTCAACTTGAACTTACTGTTGGAACACACTTCATTAAATAGCAAGGTCTAGTACAAAAGATATGGATTACCCATCTGGAAGTGATCACATTTTGAAAATCATGATTTATCTTTCATGGGAGATTCGCACCCTGATCTTTTAAGAGATAATATAATGTACTTCATTTGGCTTTTAAACTAAATTGAGTAGTAGAAGAATTATGGACGTAAACATTATTGTTGTTTTCAAAATAAAAATTTGGGGAGAATTCTTTTATATTGCATCGATCTGGGCAAGGTAATTGAACTGTTGAAAATCAATTAAATTAAAGGATTGTTATTTTTACATTAATATGATCTAAGCATATGGAGCCTTCAAAAAAATTAGATAAAATCTATGTCAAGTATGAAATGATAAACAACTCATGTGTTGTTGTAAAGCACAATATGTTTTAGGGAGAAATTTATTAAAACTTCAACTCAGTCATTACCACGAATACACGTCTCTCTCTTGGTCTGAAATTGTGGCGAGTGGTTTTGGGTTGTTTACTCATGGTAAGCTTGGTTGGGCACATTCTCTGAAATCCTATTGTAGACTGTAGCAAAACCATGCGTAGCATTTGCCTTTGGCATTAATTTATGAAATCCATCTTCTGGCTGATTAACTCTGTCAAACACCATCACAGAGATGGCGGAATCATGTATGCCTTGGAAAATTTAAACCCAAAAGAAAATATTTTTCACCCAAGCCTCGAAAAGTGGCAATAATGATAGGATTCAAAAATTGTGTAGATACTCCTCATCTTCAGAGACAATCATTTAAACCTTAGCCTCGGGATAATAAATTTACTGCTCACTGAGATGAATGATTTAAACAATAGTCCCAAAATAGTAAACAAATAATTGAGTGCTCGTAGAAAACAATTATTTAACCCTTAATCTTGAAATCATAAATAATTATTAAATTGTTGGAACCAAGGTTCTTCAATCAATATTGTCTTTTACTCGTGTTTGTTCTCGTATTCATCTGTGTATAATTTTATTGGAACAAAAATATTAGATGTTACATATAGTCGTCGGTTGTAGGTATAGTCAAGTTTATAACAATTGTTTGAGAAGTTTAATGGTTCTTTGGAGATAGAACGTGTCAAAAAATTATCCCATATTTAATGTTCCTTACCTTTGTAAGGGTAGCATGACATAAATATCATTCGATGCTTGGCTTAGAAAAGTACATATAATCCACAATCTCAATAGGAGAATCTGATATGTTGGATTGAGTATTGTTAGAATATTAACTAAATATTTTTGAGGAATAAGTTTAAAGTTTTATTTTAACGTTAGTAGGACACTAAATACCTAATGTAAGTATTAGTTCTTATGATGAGGTATAAATTTAATAATGTCGAAATTATATCGTAAGGGCTTAGTTAGATACCCAAAAACTCATAAAAACCTAGATAAACTCTAAAATTATAATGGACTTCAAGAAGTAGGTAAGGTTAGATATATTTTAATCATTGAAGAAGTATTGTGATAGTAGTTAGAATATGCCCGTTAGTTCTAAATGTTCAATTTTAATTAAGTGTGGGAATTATTTTTAGTGCTAACAATTTATGGATCAATGCTTAATCAAAGGAGCCCATAAAAAGCTCTTATAAAACCTAGAACAAACCTGTGATGAAAAACCATAAACTGTAGAAAGACAGCCTTGTGAGCAACCAAAGGTTGTGGGAAGACAACCTTGTTTTTATTACAAGATTGTGGGTGGGACAATCTTGTAGGCTAACTATTAATGATGTTTATGGGGAGGCAATCATCATTCTCCAAGAACTAACCATACTTCTGACGGGAAAAGGTTAGGACGGGAGGTAACGGAGGGATGTATGGGCATCACTCCTAGGTTAGATCCTGACAGTACAGAGTGATGAATCTTGTACTTGAATCGTTGTATGAGCACAACCCAACATAATGGTATGGGATATTATGTTGTTAACAAGGCAAGACATCGGGTAGTTACTAGGGTAGTGGTAATCCCTAGACGAGCGCTAGGGAAGGTGGTTGATCGTCTAGCTCGGGCATGCATGCACTAGTTCTTACATGACATGAATTCATGTTAAGACATGGGAAAATTATGCATCACACCTCTAGGTGTTATGGGCCCTAGAGGAAAAGAAACCCCTTGCCTGAACTTGGGGATCTCGGGTTGAGCGAGAGTGAAGTTCAAAAAGGCAACTATAGCGAGATTTGGCCAATCTCGATCTCATGAGTTATTTTGGCTACAGTGGAATGGCACTCATGAAGAAGTTAACATACCTCGTACTACAACAAATTTGATATTGAATTATTTATCAAAATTTTTATGTGTTGAGTTTTCCATCCTTGGACAACCAAGTGGGTAGACTTGGGGTGTTTGGACAACCAAGAGGGTAGGTCTTGGGTTGTGATTGTTACAGTTGGTATCAGAGCAAAGGTTGTGAAACCCTGGACAACTAGTAGCTGACATAATATATGTTATCAAATTAAATATCTAAACCAAAGGATTGAGAAGGTTCTTTTTTGAATAGGCAATGGCATCTGGACTAAAAGCTAGTTCTTCAAAGAGATCTACGATGGTACAGTGGGAAGGGCTGACCAAAAATCCTAAGAGGGTTCTCAGAAGGGTTGTGAGGACCGAGGATACAGAGGGAACCACAGAACCTCCTCGAATGACTAGGAGAGAAAATAACCGGCTCCTAGAGAGGACAAATTGGTCTGAATGATGCAATTGATGCTGAGAAAAAGAATAGATGGAGCAACAAAGAGCTCAAATGACTGAGCACATGGCTCAACAGAAAGCCCAAATGCTGGAGCATATGGAACAACAAAAAGCCCAACTAACTCAACAGCAAGAGATGATCTCCCAACAACAAAAAATAATAGAAAATCTATCCAAGGGAAAAGAACCGATCTTAACTGAAGAGGAAACATCCATTGATCCCGGAAGGAAGCAAGTGGGATCGGAGTTGGATAGAGATATGCAAAAAATTGATATAGCCAAATTTGATGGCAAAGGTGGTGAAGAAGAGGCCGAGAGGTGGCTGAATAGTTTAGAGGTATACTTTGCCATAAGAACCCTCTCATCTAAATCAAAGACTTCTTGGGCAGTATTTCGATTAACGGGAGTTGTTGCAGATTGGTGGGACACCTATAGGAAAACTAATAATGTGGAGGCCGCAGATGTGCATTGGGAAACTTTTGTAAAAGCATTCAAGGATAGGTTCTTGACTCCACAATTTTACCTTGAAAAGACCACAAAATGTTTGAGGTTAACTCAAGGTAATATGACCATTATAAAGTATTATCAATGGTTCGTGCAACTACTTAAATATATTCCTACATATGAGCAAAGAACTAAAATTAAGGTACAAAAATTTATTTTGGGACTTCACCCAAAGATTGGTCACCTGATCCATATGATGAAACTTGCAACCCTTACTACTGCCTGTGATTTGGCTCGGCAAGAAGAGGACAATTATAAGGCCAAGAAGGCCTATTATCAAAAATCCTCTAATAGGGAAGAACCACAGAAGAAGAAAAATGTTGGCTCAGTTAAATGGGATAAGAACTAGAGCAAAAAGGGTCAAAACGAAAAAAAATATGACAAGAACAAGAGTAGGTACCAAGGGAACAAAGGAAATCAGGACAAATGGGGTGGTCCTAACTGAAGAGTTTTCAGGGATAGGTATGATCAAAGAACTAATGTCCCAAGAATTAGTACTCAAGAGGGCAGTGATGGAAGTAGGAAAGAAAGAGCACCTCGAACGGGTTGTTGGATCTACAAGGAACCCCATTATGTGGATAAATATCCTTTGAGAGCTGATAAGAAAAAGGAACCGGTGAAACCTACCCATAAGATATATGCAGCCATAGGTAACCTTAAACTCAATGGACAAGCTACACCTTTTTTGTTAAATGGTAAAATTTATAATAGATATGTACGTATCTTAATTGATTTGGGGGCAATTGATAGTTTTATTTCTTCAAACATTTTGAGGGACATACCGAAAAAACCTGGATACATGGAAAATGGGTGGAAGGTTGAATATGGGTCTGGGCAAACCTATACCATCAATCAATGTCTATTTGATCCCCAAATAGTACTACCTCAAGGAAAAATGAATTGGCACTTGTATGTGGCTCCATTGCATGCCTTCGACATAATCTTAGGAATTGATTGGCTCAAGGCTCATAAAGTGTTATTAAACTTTGAAGAAATATGGATGGATTTCACTAATAACACCAATCAAAGGATTCAAATTTATTGCGTACGAGGATCAGTGGAACCACATATTCTAACAACCATGCAAGTTAAAAGAGCCATAAGAAATGGTAGTAAAGTCTTTGTGGTCAAACTTAATAAAAAGGAAGAAATCGAGTCTGGGACAAGTCTTTTTCAGACTTATCCGGTATTAAATGATTTCCAGGATGTCTTTCTTGAGGATTTTCTAGGTTCTTCCACCTCAAAGAGAATTTTATTTCTCTATAGAACTTCTACTAGGAGCAACTCCTATAGCCCGAGCACCCTATAGGATGACTACCATATAATTGCAAGAACTCAAGACTCAACTTCAAGAACTATTAGAAATAGGGCACATTAAACCTAGTGTCTCCCCGTGGGGAGCACCAGTTCTATTCGTTAAGAAAAAGGATGGGTCACTAAGGTTATGTATTGATTACAAAATGTTAAATAAGATGACAGTTAAGAATAAGTACTCTTTACCCAGAATAGATGATTTGTTTGATCAATTGAAGGGAGCTACAATTTTCTCAAAAATTGACCTTAGATCTGGCTATCATCAACTCAGAATTCGAGAAGAAGACACCCATAAAACTACTTTCGAGACAAGATATGGTCACTATGAATTCACAGTACTACACTTCAGATTAACCAATGCTCCAACAACCTTTATGAACCTGATGAATAATATATTTTGGGAACAGTTAGATCGATTTGTACTGGTTTTTCTAGATGACATATTGATCTATTCTAAGAATAAAGAGGAGCATGACCAACACGTGAGAATTGTTCTCAAAAAACTTAGAAGAAATTAGTTGTATGGAAAATTGTCTAAATGTGAGTTCTACACTCCCCAAGTACAATATTTAGGTCATGTGATTTCTGTTGAGGGGGTATCAATTGATCCAAAGAAAATAGAAGCTATTATTGATTGGCCTACTCCAACTAATGTTTCTGAAGTGTGGAGTTTTATGGGATTGGCTGGGTATTACCATCGTTTTGTCAAAAACTTTTCTAAAGTAGCTTATCCAATAACAAATCTTCAGAAGAAAGAAAAAAATTCAAATGGACTGCACGATGTGAAGAAGCTTTCAGAACACTCAAAGAAAAGTTAACAATGACACCAATTCTTAGAATACCGGATCCCAAACTTTCATATACGATGTGTACTGATGCTTCCATAGAAGGATTAGGTGGAGTTCTCATGCAAGAAGAAGGTGTTATAGCTTATGAATCTCAAAATCTTAAGAAGCATGAGCTGAACTACGCCACACATGATTTAGAATTAGCGGCAGTGGTGCACGCTCTTAAAATGTGGCGTCATTACCTACTTGGAAAACCTTTTGAACTCAGGATTGATCATCAAATTTTAAGGTATATTTTTACTCAACCGATGCTCAATGCTAGGCAAAGGTGATGGATGGAATTACTGGCGGAATATGATTTCGGCATTGAGTACATCAAGGGAAAGGAAAATATATTAGCCGATGCTTTGAGTAGAAGAAAGCACATTGTCGCTATAACTCAATGCCAATTTGATGAAATTGGGTAGATAAGAAACCTCCAGCTCCAAGATGAATTTTCTCAGAAATATCGGGATCTGATTCGGCAAGGTTCTGAAAAAGCAAAAGATTTTGAAATCCGGGAGGGTACATTATATTTTAGAAATAGAATGGTAGTGCCGAATGATCTAAATCTAAGAAATATATTGCTCCAGGAGGCACATTGTGCTCCTTATTCCGCTCATCCGGGCTATGTAAAGATGCATGAAAATATGAGGAAGGACTATTATTGGCCAGGAATGAAGAAGGATATCACTGAATTTGTGGCAAGATGTTTAGAATGTCAAAAGGTGAAGGCAGAACATTTGCACCCTGCAGGACGTCTATATTCGCATGACATTCCAAGTTATAAATGGCAGGTTGTGACTATGGACTTCATTGTTGGGTTGCCTAAAAACCATTTTCAGCATGATGCCATTTTGGTAGTAGTTGACAAATTGACTAAAGTGGCACATTTTTTGCCTAGAAATATTAAATATGGAGCTCCCACTGTAGCCCACAAGTTTTCTAGGGAAGTGGTAAGGCTACACGACTTTCTTGAAACAATTATATCATATAGGGATTCTCGGTTCACCTCTGAGTTCTGGTAGACATTGCATCAAGCGTGGGGAACAAAACTCAATATTAGTACCGCTTATCATCCAGAAATATATGGGCAAACTGAAAGGGTAAACCAAGTCTTAGAGGATATGCTCAAGATGTATTGCATGGATCATCAAACAAAATGGGAAGACTACCTTTTTTTGGTAGAATTTTCTTATAATAATGGATACCATGCTTCCTTGGGTATGGCTCCGTTTGAGGCACTATACGGGAGAAGGTGCAGAACACCATTGTCATGGAGCAATCCGGTGGATTGGGTGATGATAGGACTGGATATGGTTAAAGATATGGAAGAGCAACTCAAAACAATTTTTTAGAGGCTCAAAGAGGCCTCAGATCGACAAAAGAGTTATGCTGATCTTAAAAGGATGCCAAGGGAATTCACTGTAGGAGACAGAGTATTCCTAAGGGTTAAACCAACCAAGAGCTCTATCAAATCCTCTAAACTTAGTCCAAGATTTGTAGGACCTTTTGCTATCATTGATAAAATCAGCCCAGTTGCCTACAAACTAGCCTTGCCACCCAACTTGTCTAAAATCCATGATACATTCCATGTGTCCCTCCTTAAGAAATATGTTTTTGATCCCTCTCATGTTTGGAATGTTGATCATTTGCAGATGACCGATCCCTTGCGCATTGAAGTGCGACCTATCAAGATTCTTGGTTTCAGAACAAAACAGTTAAGAAAGTGAAACATTGAACAATGTAAGGTCCAATGGGACCAATACTCTAAAAATAGTGCCACATGGGAGGATGTGGCCATCATGAAAAGATAGTTTCCATTTTTGTTTGAACAATGATATAAACAAGTTTTTGATTGAAATTTTTTGTTGTACAAAGATGTAAATAAGTTTTTGATTTGGAATTTTGCTATGAGTAAATGCATGTTTTCACTTCAATAATTGTGATTAAGTTTTGACTATGTAAATTTTGCTGCTATTTCTCCTCATGAACATATATTTTTAATATGCATTGAAAACACAGGGAATGTGTTTAATATTAGAGGGGGAGGATGTAACAACCCTTCAAATCTAGTTTTGTTTACCGATTTTATCTACAAGAATATGGTACTGCTAATCCATATGTGGATGCAGGAACATATGTCATTACTGGCGGGAGCAATTCAAGGCATAGATATCTTCTTCAATTGGCAGAAAAAGGTTATCCAGTGTAAGGTAAGTCAAGGGATATGATGAGCGGCAGAGTATTCACCGTAATTAGGGTCACAGAACCTTAAAGGCAATGCATCCGCCAGTGGTCCATATAGATGCATTTTCATTTAGCTGCATTATTAGGTCTATTTGCATGCTTTGTTTTGGACTTTTAAAAAAATATATATAGTAATAATGTATAAAATAAATGATATAAAATATATGCAATAAAGATAATATATAAATAAATAGATAAGAATAAGAATAAGAATAAGAATATAATATTATAATAAAGTAATAATAATATACATATATTATTATAGTATAATAATAAATAAAAATATAAAGAGGAAATAAAATTACGATGGTAAAGGTTTAAGCAATTAATAAAACATGGTGAATGGGCACTCCACATGGCAAGCCTCGGTTATAAGACTCATACGAGGGCAACAAGTGTAAAAGGTAGGAATGGCAATTCTGTCTATAAATACATGAGGTAAAGGGAAAGGGTTTTCCATGGTGTGTTCATCTGATTTTGGTAGGCAAAAATTCTCGGGAGAGCCACGCGACTACAACGCAGAAGGGAATACGTGTTTCCAATAAGGTTGGCTCTTTCTAAGATTATCTGATGTTGATATTAATGCCCTGGATTGCTTTTGAAATGACTATTAATCTTCTTGGTTATAAGAATTTTGTCTGCAAGTGAGCTCTTCTCTATCAATGGATATCTACCGATTGAAATGTTTTTGTTTAATAATAATTTATTTGATATCCGGGATTTTTCTTCTTCAATCTGGTAAACTGCATTAGAGATAGAGATGATGTGTGTTGTATGCATATAGTTTTAGTTGCATATCATTATGTTAGCCGGTCGCTCTGACCCTTGGATACACCGAAAACCATGAAGTGTGATTTGGAGGAACATTCGGGAAGATTCAACTCCTCAGTGAATGCATGTTGTGGCCTGCTTGTACCTATAATTTCTTGGAGTCTCTTCGATGCCTGAATTAAGATTAAGTTTGACTTCAATTATGTATTTTGATTCTTTAATGTATAATTCAGAAGAACTCAGGGTTTCCTCTATATGTACCCAAAAGAAATTAGGGTTATGGAAAATGTTAGCACTCAGAAGGTATAATGAGACTTGAATTAAATTGTTTTCCTTTACAGATATCCTGTGCAGCCTATTGATAGCTCTCAAACTGTTGAAATTTTAAAAGACTGAAATTTGGGTTATGGAAATGGGACTTGATGTATTTTACTTTTATAAACATATGTTCGGTGCAGCCAATTGTTGGCTCTCAAACTGTTATGACTGAGATTAGGGTTATAGAAAATGTTAGCACTCAGAAGGTATAATGAGACTTGAATTAAATTGAAATTTGGGTTATGGAAATGGGACTTGATTTATTTTACTTTTATATACATATGTTCGGTGCAGCCAAATGTTAGCTTTCAAACTGTTATGACTGAAATTAGGGTTTGAAAATAAGACTTGAATTAAATTTTTTACTTTAATATATAAATAAAAAAATAAAAGAAAAAATTAGGGTTATGAAAATAAGACTTGTATTAAATTGTTTTCTTTTACATATATTATGTACAACAGCTCTCAAACTGTTGAAATTTTAAAAGACTAAAATTTGGGTTATGGAAATGGGACTTGATGTATTTTGCTTTTATAAACATATGTTCGGTGCAGCCAATTGTTGGCTCTCAAACTATTATGAAATACTGAGATTAGGGTTGTGAAAATAAGACTTGTATTAAATTGTTTTCTTTTACATATATTTTGTACAGTAGCTTCCAAACTGTTGAAATTTTAAAAGACTGAAATTAGGGTTATGGAAAAATATGAAGGCATAATGAGATTCGAATCATTTTCTTTTCTTATATACATATATTTTGTACAGACAATGGTTAGTTCTCAAACTATTGAAAATAATGTATGAGTGGAATTAGGTTATGGAGAAGTTTAATAGATAAATTTTTGGATTGGTTTGTTGATACGCGAATCACTTTTACAACAGTTAGAAACATGCCAAAATGATGTATTAAACCTTTAACTATGGAAATGAGGGATTGAAAACCTCTATGGCAATTGAAATAGTCAAACTGCATTGCTTGCATGAGCTTCTGTGTCATAAGTATGGTGTTGTGTTCAACTTGAACTTACTGTTGGAACACGCTTCATTAAACAGCAAGGTCTAGTACAAAAGATATGGTTTACCCATCTGGAAGTGATTACATTTCGAAAATCATGATTTCTCTTTCATGGGAGATTCGCTCCCTGATATTTTAAGAGATAATATAATGTACTTCATTTGGATTTTAAACTGAATTGAGTAGTAGAAGAATTCTGGACTTAAACAATATTGTTGTTTCAAAATAAAAATTTGGGGAGAATTCTTTTATATTGCACCAATCTGGGCAAGGTAATTGAACTGTTGAAAATCAATTAAATTAAAGGATTGTTATTTTTACATTAATATGGGCTGAGCATATGGAGCCTTCAAAAAAATTAGATAAAATCTATGTCAAGTATGAAATGATAAACAACTCATGTGTTGTTGTAAAGCACAATATGTTTTAGGGAGAAATTTATTAAAACTTCAACTCAGTCATACGCGTCTCTCTCTTGGTCTGAAATTGTGGTGAATGGTTTTGGGTTGTTTACTCATGGTAAGCTTGGTTGGGCACATTCTTCGAAATCCTGTTGTAGACTATAGCAAAACCACGCGTAGCATTTGCCTTTGGAATTAATTTATGAAATCCGTATTTTGGATGATTAACTCTGTCAAACGCCATCACAGAGATGGTGGAATCATGTATGCCTTGGAAAATTTAAACCCAAAAGAAAATATTTTTCACCCAAACCTTGAAAAGTGGCAATAATGATAGGATTCAGAAATTGTGTAGATACTCCTCATCTTTAGAGACAATAATTTAAACCTTAGCCTCGGGATAATAAATTTACTGCTCACTGAGATGAATGATTTAACATTAGTCCCAAAATAGTAAACAAATAATTGAGTGCTCATAGAAAACAATTATTTAACCCTTAATCTTGAAATCATAAATAATTATTAAATTGCTGGAACCAAGGTTCTTCAATCAATATTGTCTTTTACTCGTGTTTGTTCTCGTATTCATTTGTGTATAATTTTATTGGAACAAAAGATTAGATGTTACATATAGCCGTCGGTTGTAGGTATAGTCAAGTTTATAACAATTGTTTGAGAATTTTAATGGTTCTTTGAAGATAGAACGTGTCAAAAAATTATCCCATATTTAATGTTCCTTACCTTTGTAAGGGTAGCATGACATAAATATCATTCGATTCTTGGCTTAGAAAAGTACATATAATCCACAATCTCAATAGGAGAATCTGATATGTTGGATTGAGTATTGTTAGAATATTAACTAAATATTTTTGAGGAATAAGTTTAAAG
The DNA here is from genome assembly GCA_028583015.1 of Wollemia nobilis. Classification (NCBI taxonomy): domain Eukaryota; kingdom Viridiplantae; phylum Streptophyta; class Pinopsida; order Araucariales; family Araucariaceae; genus Wollemia; species Wollemia nobilis. Next base: position 14,356,087 of record JAQPPZ010001844.1, read on the forward strand.
TTTTATTTTAACGTTAGTAGGACACTAAATACCTAATGTAAGTATTAGTTCTTATGATGAGGTATAAATTTAATAATGTCGAAAGTATATCGTAAGGGCTTAGTTAGATACCCAAAAACTCATAAAAACCTAGATAAACTCTAAAATTATAATGGACTTCAAGAAGTAGGTAAGGTTAGATATCTTTTAATCATTGAATAAGTATTGTGATAGTAGTTAGAATATGCCCGTTAGTTCTAAATGTTCAATTTTAATTAAGTGTGGGAATGATTTTTTTTAATGCTAACAATTTATGGATCAATGCTTAATCAAAGGAGCCCATAAAAAGCTCTTATAAAACCTAGAACAAACCTGTGATGAAAAACCATAAACTATAGAAAGACAACCTTGTGAGCAACCAAAGGTTGTGGGAAGACAACCTTATTTTTATTACAATATTGTGGGTGGGACAATCTTGTAGGCTAACTATTAATGATGGTTGCGGGGAGGCAATCATCATTCTCCAAGAACTAACCGTACTTTTGATGGAAAAAGGTCAGGACGGGAGGTAACAGAGGGATGTATGGGCATCACTCCTAGGTTAGATCCTGACAGTACAGAGTGATGAATCTTGTACTTGAATCGTTGTATGAGCACAACCCAACATAATGGTATGGGACATTATGTTGTTAACAAGGCAAGACATCGGGTAGTTACCAGGGTAGTGGTAATCCCTAGATGAGCGCCAGGGAAGGTGGTTGATCATCTAGCTCGGGCATGCATGCGCTAGTTCTTACATGACATGAATTCATGTTAAGACATGGGGAAATTATGCGTCACACCTCTAGGTGTTATGGGCCCTAGAGGAAAAGAAACCCCCTGCCTGAACTTGGGGATCTCGGGTTGAGCGAGAGTGAAGTTCAAAAAGGCAACTACAGAGAGATTTGGCCAATCTCGATCTCATGAGTTATTTTAGCTGCAACGGAATGACACTCATGAAGAAGTTAACATACCTCGTACTACAACAAATTTGATATTGAATTATTTATCAAAAATTTTCTATGTTGAGTTTTCCATCCTTGGACAACCAAGTGGGTAGACTTGGGGTGTTTGGACAACCAAGAGGGTAGGTCTTGGGTTGTGATTATTACATCCCTATTTTGATACATGTTGGTCACCACATTCTTGTTTGGATCCTCCAAGTCCATGGACTGAGGGTGTGAGGTCAACATTATTTTGTCTTATTTTAGAATGAAGGTCCTCTACTTGATCTATTGGGGATGCTTGAGAATTGCTACCATTTAAAGTCAGGTTGTTGAGCAACGCATGGGTGTAAGGGGATCTAGCATTGGCTCTCCCATATAACATGACACCTAATATAACGGGGGAGCTTGAATAGGAGCGTGGATTACTACCTTTGGAAATCTCACTTCTGTCATGTATCTTTCCTAGAGTTACACTGATTTGCATGTCACGATAGTTGTAGAGTTCATATCTAGAGGAAAATCCATGAGCAGGGGTAGAAAATCCCTCAGGCCCCAAATGATTATCCTTCCATTCTGGTTGTTGGATCGATTTCTTCCTAAACTTAAATAGGGAATCTTCTAGCAAGTTGCTAAAAGATGAAATGAAGAGCTTCTAATCCTATGACTTACCCTCTCTATGGGGATGAGAGACAAAACTAGAAGTCGGTGGCCCGAGATCATCTATTTCTTGTTGATATAAATTGTGTGAATCCCACCATAACTCACATGTGATGCACCTTCCAAAGCAAATAACCCTGAGTCAACTACTATATCAATCTCTTTGGCATGAAATGACAATGTTGCAGTATTTGTCTTGGGTAAATGGTCACCTACAACTCCCAACGATGAATTTACATTATTTGAAAAATATCTTGGAGAGATGTTCACATCAATATCCATGCTACACCCCTTGAAGAGCCCTCTTTCTACAAAAAAAAATCTTAGCCTCTATTATAGATCGACGTGGCTTCTTCTTAGTTATAGTTTACAATAATAGTAATCATCCTTTGTACTCTCATACTTTTTTGAAAGGAATTATACATTTTACTCCTTTTCCTATGAGGTTTAATCCTTAAGAAGGTTTACTCAGTGAACCAAATTATTATTATTGCAAATATTATCAATTTCTAAAAATTCCAGATTAGGAAGTTATAAGGTATACTAAATCAAACATAGAATATTGAAATTTAGAAATATTAAACTATTGGATATTAAGGGGTATAAAAGGAAGTTCATTATTTACTTAAAGGAGTTGGAATTATTTACTTACACTTGTCCCATACTCATACTAAAGGGACAAAATAAATCCAACCATAGAGAAATTCAAATTGATAAGTGCATAAGGAGAGATAAGGTGAAATAGGAGTTTATTATTATATTTCCCAAAACATTATCAAATCAACTCAAAATGTGAACTATTACCAAGATTAGAATATATGCTAATCACTAGGGAGACGTAAGGATCCTAAAAAATCTAAGTCTTAGAAAGGTTTATCAAAGTAGTTCACATACTCTAAACTAGGGAGTCATAAGGTAGTCTACTACAAAGGATCTATCAAAAGTTTTTTTTTACACAAAAAGAGCTAAAACTAAGATGAATGATTACCTCAAAGAATACAATGAACAATGATATAAACAACACTATTAGAAAGAAAATATCAAGTTTCATAAATTTTGGAATCAAGAATTTACTTATAAATTCTGAAGAAGACTTAGACCTTACTTCAAAAAGAATTCATAGTGAAGCTTTAAAAGATAAATTTGAAACTATGGAATATTATCTACATGATCGACTCACTAAAGTAATTGATAATGGAAAGAGTAACATTTAATTTTTTTAAAACTTTGGTAGCATATTATATATGGCATGACTTACATTCAAATGTTACAAGGATGAGAATGTAGAACAAAAATAATTAATAGAATTACTTAAAATAAGAATAAAAATGGATGAATCATACCTAGAGAAGATATTTCAATCCTAATGTAGTATTAATACTTCAAGTTCTACTAACACAAAATTTTATCATGATGCCTTAAGTGTTTTTTCAAAAGCTTCTATATAGAACCTGAAAAATGATAAAAAGGACAAAGGTAAAGAGAAGATACTTTTGCAAGAATCAGGTGATAGTATGTCCATCTATGAAAGTACTGACTCCAAGAACATGAATAAAGAAGAGGAAGAAGAGGAACCAAATCAAGGAGGCATACAATGCATTGTGAATTAAAGATAATACAATGGACCAGATCAAGCTAAATAACTTATGAAGATCGAAGATCCATATTGAAGACTAAAGTCTTCAATACCCAAATAATGTAATATAGGGGGTGTTAGAGAGTATATTATATTATTTAGTTATATTCTAATGTACCACCTTGGGTATATTACTAGAGTAGGAATTTTCTTTAGAGTAAAGTTAAGTAGTTACTTCAACATGTAATAAATGCACAAGTGGCAGAATGTGCAATGATGTAAACGTGCATGTAGTTCACATGTACATAAGTCACAGGATAGAGTCAAAGGTAGAGTAAGGGTCAAGGAATATATATTCCTATATAAAGGCCTTATAGTGAGTGAAATAGAGATGAAAGAATATAGAGAGTGCATAGTATAGATTGATAGAGTGGTACATCGTAGCTCTTCAAAAACAACTGATGGAGTTTTCATGTCCTCCATTATACTACATTGTACTATTTTTATAAGCTTTCATTAATGGTATATTTCCGAGTTATTGTAGAAGTTTCTTTTATCATTTTCTTGCATATTATAGTGCCATTATCATATAGTTATCTTAGCTTACTTATTTTACATCTTGTGGTTGCATTTCCTATATCATATACTCATTAAAAGCTAACAACGATTATGAGCAAGTGAGGAGAATTTTTCCTTCATTATTTCAAAAGGCACCACCTCCATTGATTTTTCTAGATTTCCTTTAGAAGAACCATCAAAATTAATTTTGATAAATCCAATTTTTAGATATTTTTATTTTATCCTAGATCAAAGTAAATCCTTTGTTTTAATGCCATTATTGTAGATAGATATTCCATGCATGTTCAAATTTGGTAACATGAGACTTCTCATTATGAGAACCCTATCTATAAATATTCTACAAGAAAGGTGATAATACAGTTCTAAACTTGGGCATGATTTTGAGATTTATTTTCAAAAAATCTATTATTATTATCAAGCCATAAATTTCAACAACTAATAACAATACCAATCCTCCATATAATACATAATGCTTTAGTTTTGAAATGATTAATCCAACATTTCATCAACTCTTTTTTTTATTATTTGTGGAAAACATCCCAAAAGGGATGCCACTTTCAAGTAAGACCCAAGGAGGCAGGGGTATCCATTCCGCCAAAAATGCCCAGGACTTGGACCTGGCCTGCCACATTTGACATGCTCAAGGAGCAAACAAACACACAAAACCAATTTAAAAATAAGTAAATAACAACAAAAATAATAAAATAAAATAAAAAACATACTCCTTGAGTGTGTCAAAAACAAAAGCACAACCAAACACGCACAATAAGATTAAAAAAAACACAACACAAACCACATAGAAAAATACAAGAACCACATAACAAAACACAAACAAGACAAAAACAACAGAACACTACAAAGACATAACCCAAAAAAAACATGAAAAATAAACACAACCAAAACATAAAAAATTAAAAAATAAAATAAAAATAAAAATAAAAAACAACCAACAACAGACAATAAACAAAAACAAAAAACATAGAAAACACTCACACATAAAAACACGAAATAACACAAACAAAGAGAAACCCAAGAACAAGAACAAAAAAAACACAAGAACAATAACAAAAAACATAAAAAAAAAAAACAACAAAAACACAAGAACAACAAAAAACAACACAAAGAACACAAAAACAAAACAAAACAAAAAAAACCCACCCACCTTAAAAAACTAAACCAAAAAACAAAAAGGAAAAAAGAAATAAAAAATGAACAAAACAATGACCTATCTAGACCAAAAGACTATTAAGGCAAGAATCAACAGAGGAAACAAAATAAAGAATAGAATGAGCTAGGGAACTAAAAAAAACCTGAATGAACCAAAGAGAAGAAAAAAAAAACAAGAAGAAACTAGGTACCTTCAGAACTGGAGCCATCCAAAGAAATGATAGAAAAAAGAGCTTCCCTAATTTGAGAAGCCCGCCATATAGGAGGGTGGCCATAACAAGTAAGATCACCTTTGTCCAAAGCCCAATTAGCTAAAGCATCAACACTCTTGTTTTGATCTCTGACCACATGATTGTAATCAACTTTCAAAAATCCCATCTGGATTAACTAAATCTTCTCAATAATTCTTTTTATTCTCCAATCCACCTTATGATTCTTCAAGAGATTAATAATAAGTTGAGATTCATACTAAACTAACACCTTTTCCCATCCAACCTTAGTAGCCTCCTGAAGGCCTCTAAGGATACCATACCCCTCAGCAAGGTTATTGGAAAGAATGCCCAAATTCTCAATAAAAGTAAAAACCAGGGAGCCATCTGAAAGTCTACCAATTCCTCCCACACTGGCTTTCCGGGGTTCCCTCTAGAGGCTCCATCAGTATTGACTTTTCCAAAATCCTTAGGAGGAGGTTGCCAATTTCTATTCCTATCCATATTACTAATACTCACATTCCCTTTAAGTTGGTTGCCCTTAGAAGGTTTAATCTTCAATATTTGCATCACTTGATCCCATCTTTGGTGGGATTTTTGGGGGTGATTAAGGAGATGATGGACTGATTCAACTAAGTTGGCTATGGTCTTTTGCAAAATATAGTGAATATCCTTCCTATCTTGATTAAAAATTTGGTTGTTCCTTTCATTCCAAATATTCCAAAGAAGAATGGTAGAACCCATCCAAACTAACTGCCTAATAAAATGATCAACACCCTCTTGATTAGGCCAATCCCTCCAAAGTTGTTCAAAAGTAAAAAAATTGGACCACTGTAAGCCAAGTAAAGTGGCCATTCTCCTCCACACTCAATAAAAATATGGTTGATATTTTCTACATTCTCTTCACACATTTCACATCTAAAAGGGCCATGAAAACCACACTTCATAAGTTGCTCACCGGTAAGCACCCTACGATGCAATAAAAGCCAATTAAAGAACCTCACCTTAGGCCAGATCTTTTGAGCCCACAACCGAGAAAATATGTCAAAAGAATGGTTGGGATTATTATGGCATAATGTCAAATAACCTTGAGCAACTGAATACTCACCCTTAGTAGTGTTGTTCCATCCAAAACAATCTTTTTCATGGGACGAAGAGAGGGATCTCATATGAAGGATGCCTTGGATATCTTGTCTTTGTTAGGACTAGAAACTAAAGGAGATATATTTTATTGATAAATGGTTACAATATATAGACATAAGCCTATATGATGAACATGACACTTGTCAATGAAACTGACAAGTGTCAAATTGGCATAGTGCACATTACATTAACTCTAACATTCCCCCTTAATGTGCACTATCCTAACTAAAGAAAAAAAAACAAGTCAACATTAGGTAACATTCCTCCTTAATGTTGACTTCTCTAACAAAAATCTACATCCTCCTTTATTGTTGATTTGGTCTTAGGCTCTTGCTATTTGTGCTTGGATCTCCAACTATGAATAATGCTAGATTCACTATGTATACATCTTGGTCTGTTGCCTCAGGGTCAGCCACTTCCATGGGTCTGTTGCCACTGGGTCAACCGTCTAAGTGCCTCGGGGTCATCATGGGTGCCTCAGCGTCAGCCACTTCTGGGTCTGTTGCCTCTACAGGTCATCCTCAGAGGATTTTGCCTCTCGTAGGTCACTGACTAGATTCACCATGAGTATGAAATCCCTCCTCATGGTGAACTCAATCTAGAAGTGTCGGTCTCTGCCAAAAAATGCACCTAATTAAAGGAAAAACGAGCCATAAATGAGTGTCAGTCTCTGCCAAAAATGCACTCAATAGAATAAAATGAGCCATAGATCAAAATAGGAGAGAAGAAGAAAAAAAGAGAATCTTCTGAAGTGTCTTCGTCTGTAGTCTTCAGAAGTAGATCCGAAAAAACTTCGAATAGAGTCTAGGGTGTCTTTGTCTGTAGTCCCTAGTATAAGTGTCCTTATGGTGACCATGTCATCCCACCTAAATGCATGGGTAACCAGCCGCTGCATTCGCCAAGTGTATAGAAAAGGTCACTAGGTACAAGGATCACAAATAAAATTACCTTGGGAGTGTCGGGTACAACCGAGAGTGCACTCCAAGGTAGAAAAAAATTTGAGGCTAAAAAACTCAATTGAAATAGCCTCAAAATTACAATATGACACCACCATTGTGTCCGTCACGGAAAAACGTTTCCAACGACTATAAATACCCCTATACTCCACTCCATTTAAAAAATCAAATGCCCACACCGCGTGGCTACCTCCATGGATCTGCAAACCCTATAAAAAAAATTCTGAAAAAGTAAAAAATTTCCCAAATTTTAAAAATCTTACCATCTGGTTTCTGATCCATCAAATGATGGAGAGCATACTCCCTCGGTAAAATTTTTTAAAAAAATGGGGGAGGGAGGATTTCCACTCATGGAAATCCTCCCTCAAGGGGTTTCATAGGGCAGGGAAAGCCCACTCTGATACCAAATTTTAGGAGTGAAACTGAAGGGATATGTTTTATTGATAAATGGTTACAATATATAGGCATAAGCCTATATGATGAACATGACACTTGTCAATGAAACTGACAAGTGTCAAACTGGCATAGTGCACATTACATTAACTCTAACAAGCACATATTTTTAGATTCTTGGTGATGACATATTTTTTCATCCCCATAACAGCCACTGGGAATATCATTTTTTAGCATGGGTCACCAGGGGATTACTTGTATGGTTGTTCACTTCCAATGCTTGTAGTTGAGTGCCTTGAGTGTCATAATCTTTCTCAGTTCTACTCTATGTTGGTCCTTCATGGCCTTATGTTGTAATATAGTAGTGGGGGTCTATGTGTGGTCTCCAATGTGCTTATTTCTGGTGATGGGTGCCTTGTGTGGTCCTGAGAATGCACATGTGTTTGCTTTGTCCCTACTAGAGGTAATTCTATCATGGTTCTGATGTTGTTATATTTTTAGGTCTAGATGTGGGCACCCAAACCATGGTCTACCTTTATATTGTATTTCTTCCCTTAATATTTTGGCTAATATGAATTTGGCGGCAATTTCAATAAATAATAATAATAATAATAATTTGGTTTACTAAGTAGAAACCCTTATATCTCCTATGGTGTTTAATTGCAAATATTCCACTAAGGTGTTTTGAAATACTATGGATATGAGATCCTTTAATTTTCTTTCAAATGTATTAAGGTTGATTTTTCTAGTATCCCCAATGTAAATAATAAATGAACTCAACCTTATGTTATACACCTTATCACTCCTTTATGAAAGCAATTTTAATCAAGGTGAAACCTTACCTTTATAATGTTGCAACTTCTAAATAGTAGGTGTTGTATACCTTCGATGATGAACGTATGATAGTGATGGCAATGAACCTTTAATGCTCCTTTGAATCCTCTTCAACTCCTTGGATACTCACTCTTAATCGTACCTCGAATTTGCTCTTAATCCTACTTAAATTTGCCTTGACTCCTCTACATTCAATGCTTGCACCAAATTCACTTCCTTTACTATGTGACTTCTTGTCTTTGTTATAAATAGCTTCAATTTACTCTCCTCTCTATGTAGTATCCTTGGGTGGCTATTAATATGGATATGTTCTTGGTCCAAGTGATAGATGTCACTTCTAAGTTATTCAACGTTTAATTTCCTTCTCTTAGAAGGCGTTGCACTAATATTAGCGTTGCAAATGATATACCACGTATTGCAAGCATTAAACTTTGATCTTGGGCATTGATTTAGGTTCTTTCATCATTTTTTGTATGAAGTGCAATAATGACTATGTTTTGTAACCTTCCAATGATGTAAATTAATGCTCGATAATAGATGTTATCCTTCCTCTTGAACATTTCTCTCTTGGGTGTACATTGATGAATATATGGGTGTCTAGTTTGAATGTGCCAATTGGCACAATATGCTTGGGCTTCTTATTACAAGTGTCGATCACGTTTCGTGTATGTATAATTCCTTCCAACATCTGTATTTGTATACTTCTTGTCAGCAAATGCCTTTAGTAACTTGTCTTCTATGCCTTCTTTCCAAATGAATGATGATGCTCTATGGGTGGCTCTAGATAAGATATATCAAGGGCACTACAATGGAGGTTCTATGGCTTTTCGATGATGGATTTTAGGTGCTTTGATTGCTATCTTCATAGCTGGCAATTTATCTTCAATCAATGGTAACTCTTGAGAGATTTTAGCTGGCAATTCAGCCACGATATGGCTTGGTAATTCACCTTTTATTTTATCTGTAACTTCCTTCTATTTGTTGCAATGAGTTATCCTTTTGTGTTGTTCCTTCTACGTTTATATACAATAGATGATGGCCACTTTAAGTAGACCTTTTTATGCTATCTTTCTTACGTGGATATGCACTAGGTAATGGGCTCCTTACATTGGCTTTGATGTTGGAGGTATATGTTGTTGTGGGTGCTCGATTTGGTGTCCCTATACACCTTCGATAAACTTAGCTTATGAGCCCTTTGATGGCTCTATCTCTACGCCTTGATTTATATCCCTTGATGTCGATGATGTGGCCACTTGATGATTGTACTATGCTAACTTTGTATTTATGGTTGTAACATATTTTAGAGGCTATATAATTTGTCCTTATTTTGTTATTTTAAATGACAAGAATGGTGTTTCCTTTGCAATGTAAATATTGCTTCAATAGTTAATATAGTGTAATTTAACTTGGACCAAGGTTTTAGACTAAATGTCTTCTTTTTCAAGCTCTCTAACTTCTTTGATAATATGGCTTCTTGAGATCAAACTATGTTGCCTTCTTTTTGGTGACTTGATTTCACCAAGATATGTTGTAGGTTTTGCATCCTCAATAGTGTCTCTAGATACTTTGATAGTGTGCTGATTTGTGCTCTTTGGTTTTCACTTTAACTTAACAACCAATGCACATAATAACCTTTGAGAGTAACTAGTTCAATGCACTAATTTTCACCTTTGATCAATCCTTACTACACCAATAATATCTCCAACTTAATGCAATTAAGGATAACTAGAATAGTGCAATAGTAATATCACCTTATTTCTTCTCCAAAGAAACTTGTAATATGCACTAATAATAACTCTTGAAGAACTCTTAAAAACACTAATAAACTCTGCGACTTTAACTTAAAAGTAATGTCTTCTCTGTTTTGACTAGTTAATAGTAATATGATATTTTCCTTTCTATTAAAATATATCTAAATCCTATTTTAATGTGTAGGTATAAACCTTAAAATAAACTATCTTTTGCACTCCCGTGAAGACTATAATATGCAACCTTCTATTTACAACTTCTTAAAACTCTAATATAGTGCTTAATGGAACTTGATAACGAATTAAATTAAAGTTCAATTAATGAACCTATTTGCACCAAAATAGCCTTTACTAGATGAAATTGTAGCTCTTCTTGACTGCACTAAATAGTTCTTTAGCTCACATATTTGCAGCATTGAAACCCTCTAACTTGTTGCCTTGAATTTGTAGTAGGTAACTTTAATTATCCTTCAAAATGTATTTTTTAAATCTGAATTTTTGCAGCTAGTAATGTTGTCCTAATTATTGCCCTTTCACAGTCAATTGTTTCACTGAAATGTTATCCTTGAATATCAAAAATTTGGTATGGAACTCCTCTAAATCGCAGCTGATATTTTCCCTTAAGAACCCTTCAATTTTCTACTATAGAAACCAACATATCTCCTTTCTCTGAATGAGCCTTCTAGCCTTCAAATGCAATCTTCAAATATATCAAGTTTGGTAGTAAGCTCCTTTCTCCTTAAACATCCTTGTTGAATTTTGACTTCATTCTAGGCCTTCTTCTCAAGAATATGAAAGTCTTGAGGTCTTCACCAATTCCTCCAAAATTTGGCAAGCTCCTTGCCAAATATATCTATATTTGGTCTTGTTGTCGAATGGTGACAATTGTCCCAAAAAATTTCTTTATCAATAACTTCTCCTTGGTGGTAAATTTCTCCAATGAATTCTTCTAGGAACTCCTTTAAATGGCCTTCTCTGAATCTCCTTCAATGAGGCTCACCAAGCCTTTTCCTTGTTTCTCCTTGAGACCTCTCCAAGGTCTTCAATCTCATAGCTTCTCTAGTATTCCCAATGAGATATTTTCTTCAACCTTCTACTATGGAAGTGTTGGCAATGAGATCTCCTTCTTGGATCTCTAAAATTTGTTGCTTCAAGAATAGGACTTTTGCTAGTCCTTTTCTATCTCTTCCAAAACTGAAAGTTATTCAATGAGATCTCTTCAGCTTCTCAAGCTGATTTCTTCTACTTCTTCAGGGTAAAGTCTTCAATATTTAATTGAGATCACCAATCTCCTATTCTCTAGAGCCTCTTCTACTTCTATTTGTAGTATTTAATGGAGATCACCAACCTCCAATCTCCTCTTGGACTCTTCTTTGGAGTCTCTTCTACAACAAGGCTCCTATGGCCTTTTCTTCTTCTGCTCACTATAGGTTTGCAATCTCTAGCAATGGGACCTTTTCTATAGGCCTCCAAATCTTTTTTCTTTTTTTTGTTGCTTTTGGTGCTAGATTGATTCCAAATAAGATATTCTTCCTAGCTCTATGTAGGAAGCTTCCCAACTTTCTTTGAATATTCTTTTTCCTACAATAAAGTATTAGAACTATAATGGAAGAAATTTTAAATCTAGAGATGATCAATCTTCACTAGTTGATTTTTCAATCTAGTGGAATCCTTGTTGAGTCCTAGTCTTCACAAGTTTTTCTACAACCTTGTGGAAAGAATCTAGCCAAATGCAATCTCAAAAATTCTGTAAATGAGATTTTTAGATTTCTCTCAATCTCACTTGTGGCTCTCCCTATTTCCTATATGATCTATTGTGGCTCTGATACCATTGTTAGCTTTTGATGAGTATATGATATTGGAAATGCAACCACAAGATGTAAAATAAGAAAGCTAAGATAACTATATGATAATGGCACTATAATATGCAAAAAAATGATAAGAGAAACTTCTACAATAACTCCGAAATATAACATTATTAAAAGCTTACAAAAATACTACAATGTAGTATAATGGAGGACATGAACACTCCATCAATTGTTTTTGAAGAGCTATATTATACCACATTATCAATCTATACTATGCACTCTCTATATTCTCTCCTCTCTATTTCACTCACTATAAGGTCTTTATATAGGAAGATATGTTCCTTGGCCCTTACTTTACCTTTGACTCTATCCTGACTTATGTACATGTGGACTATATGCACATTTAGATCATTGCACATTCTGCCACTTGTGTATTTATTACATGTTGAAGTAACTACTTTACTCTAAAGTAAACTTCTACTCTAGTAATGTACCCAAGGTGGTACATTAGCATGTACCTAACTAATGTTATATACTCTCTAACAATTGTATGGAACTTCAAATAACAACTATGTAGAGGCTAGGGCATTTTTTATAGGGATTAAAATATCAATTGCAAAAGGATGAAAATATATTTCAATTGAGTAATATTTACAAATTATCATTAATACTATCCACAAAAATGGATGTGGGGATTGAATAAAAAAATAATATTATTGATAATATTTATCATCTATTGTTGGAGGTAATCTCTTGGAATGTGAGCATATCTATAGAGAAGGAAATCAAAAAGCAAATAATTTAGCCATTCATAGTGTTGATCTTCATCTTGGTGAAATTCAACTTTTTTTTTTTTTAAGCGAAAAACCCTTATGGGGCCGCCTTGGTCTGAGAGACCACGAATAGGGGGTTCTACACCGTCAAAGTCACTCAAGAGTCGCACCCGACCCTACCCACACCAAAATTATCAATTGGATTTTGGATACCCAATTCAACTTTTTGGTAGGGTGGAGATTTGAACCTGGGACCTCTCTTGGAGGATTTCCCTCTCCTCTCCAACTCACCTACAACACCTAGGTGGTGAAATTCAACTTTTAAAAGGCAACTAACCGATTGAGATTTTATCTCTTAATGAAAATTATGTCAAGGAGCTAATTATGGAAACATGGCATTTAAAGGAATATGAAGAATATATTTGATAGAAAAAGAAATAAAAAAATACTTGTGATAGAAAGGTGTGCTAGAGATAGTTTGATTTGTTGAAATTGTAATATGATTTGTGGCCAAGGCCAACATTGTATGATGTATTGGATAGACCAAAGGACACTTATAAACAGGGAGAAAGCTTTTAGATAAGCAATGGGAGAGGAGGAAGTACATTTTTTATCCATCTCAATAGTAGTAGCTCCCACTTCAGCAGTTATCCAATACCCATGAGTAAGCTTATTTTAACTCTTTCCCCTCCCTACGATCATGGAGATTTTACATCTATCCCTATCTTAAGAGGCCTTGCCCAATGTTCTAAGTAGAGTAGCCCTTCCATTACATAACAATCTTCTCTCAATGTTTTGATTGAGCAATGAACATAATGATTATGATCCATCATTCTCTAATCTTAGATCAAAGACTTGTAAGTCTACTCTATTTACATATTATGGGTTACATTTTATTTCCTTTAGTGAAAGGAAAATTCTTTTCCAATCAATAATAAAAAAGAGGTTGCATGCACTCTTACTTAAAACCTTCAATTCTTAGAGCATTAGAATACAACCTTGCATGAATGAAGTTGTTGAGCCAGTTCATTATTATATAAGTCATATGAATCGATGATGGGGAGCTCTAGGAAGAGAAAGAAAAAGTGATTCCCTATTGGTTGCAGTTAGCCTTGTTATGGTTAAACCCTCTATATAACTTGTAACTAACCTAAAGCCCTCTTTTTAACATAGGTTAAACTTTATTATGTAATTGGGGTTTGGTATTGGTATAACTACCTGTCCCACTCCTCATTTAATCATCGAAGTATTGTGTAATATTATCTATGGATATAGTGATTCTTTATGGTGCCCACATATGCCCATCAAATATCTTTCTCTCTATCTTTCATCCTCATTTTTTTTGTATAATATTTGATCGAATGTTTTGCTTTTATTCATTTTTGAAAAATATTATAAATTCCAATGTGGTATTAGAGCAGGTGTGAACCAACACCACTTGGACACACAAAAAGGTGGTTCAATGCCTTTGAATTTTATTTCAAACCTTAGCATATTTTTATTTAAATATCTTCATTGAGATTCTATCTCCATATTCCTTTGCTCAAGAAAATGTTAAAAGAAACTTAGTTTTTTCTTCCAAAAATGTTCTTTGAAGAGTTGATTTGCTAGCTACAATTGGACAAAGGAGTTCCCTTTAAATTTTGAATTTTCAAGTATGATATTTCTCTCCTTTATGCTTAGCCAAAGGGTTTAGATCATAGAGTGCCCCTCTTCACAGAGAAGAGGTGTACCTCAATTCACCCTAGGAGCGACCATTGAATCTAGAGGGAAGGGAATGAAAAAGTTTTATTATCACAAGCCTAAGTTTGATTTGTGTTGTGTGCATCTTGCAATCATAAATGGTGATGCATGGAAGATAGGTTACCTTTTTGGAGTTTTATACCATCATCCTAATGTTGTTATGGCATGATGGTGCGAGTTGTGTGGTGGAAAAGGGAGGGCACAAGATGAAATTACACCCTTTCCTTGTGCAATAGATTGGGCATTCGGTTATCTATGTGAGGTTAGGGCCTTTAAGCATCATTATGCACCATAGATGGATGGTTAGAAGGATATTTTTGGGAAGGAAAGCTTACCGATTCAAATCGTGGTCAATATTTTTTATTCACTATAAACTAAAAGTATGGAGGCATATGGGTGGAAGTTGTCTTCCCTTCTCAAACATGATGGTAGAGACTTGTATAGGGAACTTTGTTTAAAATCAAAGAGACCTTAGTTGGAGACCCTTTGATGCCTATAAAAGCTTTTCTGGTAGTTCAAATCTTATAACCCACATAGTGGATGACATGATCCACTTCCATGCCATGTCAACCCTATTTATGTGTACTTAACCTAGCTCAACCAATCAAATTAATGCAAGTGTCAACAACTAGGTGGATTAGAGGAGCTGAAGTGGTAAAAAATGATTGTATCACACTAACAGATCAATTTTTCCAATTGGTAGGTCAGGATTGACTCTTGCAACTTGAGGGCTATTTGGAAAAAAAATTGAAGGCCATAATTTTTGCAAATGAAAGTGTCTTAAGCTCATTTTTTTTAAATCACACAATTTTTTGGTCTCTATGGATTTGTGACATCAATCTATCCACCTAATTTAGTGTTTAGGGCTAAAATGTATGGAATAGTCCTCAATCCCTATAGTTCTATTTTGAAAGGGAATATTGTCATATTTTATGTGTAATCATAATCTTTGGCTTAATATTTTGGGAGATATAGATGGATTTGTGATCATTGTAGTAGATTTTGAGTCTTTTGGAGACTTGCAAGAAAAGGATTCAGGATGTGCTTTAGTCAATCTCGCTTCCTCCTTTGGGAAATTAATTCAATTTATTCATGAAGATCTAATATTTCATGATTTCTTTCTTGTTTTATTTCTTGTTTAAGTACTCTTGGAAGAAGAGCAACATGGTCTTGCAAGGCCTCCTTTAGTGATTGAAATCAAGTAATCCATGGGCAAGAGTCTTAAAAAAAGATAATATATGTTGTAAGAGTAAAAGTTGTACCTTTAAGACATACCTTATGGAACAATGGAATATTAAAGGAGCTTATCTTAAAGGAGGTGGTAATTATGACTTCTCTTCTTCATTTGAAGTCCTGGTGAAAGTATCTTTTGGATATTTGTGGGAGTGTCCAATAGTTACAGTGGTAACTAGAGTCTAGCCTAAGGAGACTCTTATGCAAGAAATATTTTTAAAGCGGTAGATTTTAGATGATGGGGTATTTATATGAGTCTACCTCAAAATGCAGAGACCCACTAAAGCAGCTATTATGGGAGGTGATATTATTATTACTAATGTCTCCTTCCTTGGGTACCTAATATATTATTCATTGTGGTTGTTTAATCAATATTTTTGTATATTGTTAATAATTTGTATGGATGACAAAGGAGTTTTATAACATGTGACAATGGAATAATTAAGGAGCTTATCTTTAAAGGAGGTGGTAATTATGACTTCTCTTCTTCATTTAAAGTCCTGGTGGAAGTGTCTTTTGGATATGTGTGAGAGTGTCTAATAGTTACAATGGTGACTATAATCCAACCTAAGGGGACTCTTGTGCAAGAAATATTTTTACAACAGTAGATTTCATATGATGGGGGATTTAGATGAGTCTACCTCAAAATGCAAAGGCCCACTAGAGCATCCATTATGGGGGGTGATATTATTGTTACTAATGTCTCCTCTCCTTGGCCCCTTAGTTCAAATTATGGGGATGTTGAAATTATAATCTGATTCATGGTCAAGGTTAGCATTATATGATGTATTGGATAGACCTAAGGGCATTTCATTGTACAATGTATTAATTATTTCTAGTATTTTATTATGTAATCCCTATTGATCGTGGTTAATCTTGTTACAGCAAAGCCTCTTTATAACTTGTAATTAACCTAAATCCCTCTTGTTATGTCGGCTTAGGTTAAACTTTATTATGTAATTGGGGTTTTGGTATTGGTATAAATACCCCCATCCTACTCATTTAATCATTGAAGTGTTGTGTAATATTATCTACACATATAATTATTATTTATGGTACCTATGGGTGCCCATCAAATCTAGCTCTCTTTTGTCCTTTTGCTTTCTATATATAAGGTTTGAGTGAATGTTTTACTTGCGTTTGTTTTTGATAAATGTTGTGAATTCCAACATAATTTTTTTCAATTGGTTACACGGGTTTTTATGAGGGGTCCCAATCCCCTCGTACCGATTGGGCTTTGAACTTAGATCCCTTGAATGAAAACCCAAGAACTTTACCACTATGGTAAGCTTGCAACTATGAATTCCAACATAATTGACCTAACAACAAATGTAATATTTGATATTTTGATGTGAGTGACCCCCAATGGAAGCCACATATAACTTTTTAAAATAAAATTACCAAGTTGTAATACCACTATGTAGTCATGATGTAATACAGGGAGGACCCATTTTAGTCTCATATAACTTGAGTGAGCCTAACGATGTAGATTTAGAAAGTCTAAAGAGGAGCTCCAAGGTTCAAATATTATAAGGGATAGGGTTATCTAACATCCTTTAGTAATCGAACTATGGTTGAATAACCATATATTGGGTAAACAACATTCTCCATAAAGATCATCCCATATGACCTATTGTATCAAAGACAACATTAAACACTCTCTCTCTTTGCCTAATGGTAAAAATTTTAGAGCTCCAAACATTTCTCTCTCTCTCTGAAAAATTTGGAGCTCCAAATATGGTCTAATGACAAGTATGTGAATTGAAAAATTTGGAGCTCCAAATATTGTCTAATGACAAGTATGTGAATTGAATGGAGTATGCTTGAATAAACACATATTATATGAACAACATTCTCCATAAAAATAGTCCCATATGACCTTCGCCTTGTAGATACCTTCATAAATACCTTCATATAAATAATTAGTTCTTACATATAATATTTTATTTTTATTATTTTAAAAAAACTATAAAAATTGTTAAACTAAAAATTAAATAAAATATGTGTTACTAATTATAATAACAAAAATTCAATAAAACAATGGTCGGTTCTAGACCATCCCAGGTATGGTAAGTTCCTCCAATTCTAAGGAGATTTAGGATTCAAGTTTGTGGGCCTGCGTTAAATACAAAAAACCTCGACCTAACCTGAGGGGTATATTCGGATGGGACAGGTCCTGTGGAACGGTAAGTTTTAACCCAGGGAATATGAGGAACAGTTTTCCTTAACAAAAGTTTGATCTCCTAAGCCATTCCCAAAACTAAAAAAAACAAAGTTCTCCGATCCAATATTATTGTTTATTTTCGAACGACATGGATTTGGGCGATCAACATGTTTACGAACAGGAAGAAATCGAAATGTGTAGGTTTTTTTTGTTTTGGTTACAAATTCATTTACATGAATCTAGATTTCCAAAAACCTGTGTCGTAGTTGTTGCCACCTCTCCACAGTGTGTGGCTGAAGTTCTTTTCTTTTTTAAAGATTGAAGCTCATTGCGCTGCATCCTTGGTTCATAGGTGGCTTCATTGGCCACCTCCATAAGGTTGACAATACTATGTATTTCAAAGGCATGTTAGTCCTGGGCATAGCCTTGCCTATGGTTATAGTCGTGGTCATTTTATGCACGTTATGTAGAAGGGTAGTTTCGAGGATGCATACAAACTATTTGATAAAATGCCTAAAAGGAATACGGTAATGGACTGTAATGATAAGTTGGCATATTAAGCAAGAGTGGATCATTGTTGCATAATTATTTTGAAAAAAATGCATGAACGATGCCTGGTGGCATGGAGTGTCACGATGGTTGGGTATGCACATATTGGCAGGACTGTAGATGCAGAGAAACTATTTGATAATATGTGTCAAAGAAAATTGTGTTTCCCATTTACAGTGCAACCACCAATCATGTCCCAGTCTGCTTGCTAGCTACTAGGGAAACATTTAAGCTTGTCTGATCAAGTTATTGTTTGTTTTTCTTATAGAAGATCTTCCACTTGTGATTTTTTTTTTTTTTTTTTAAGCGAAAAACCCCTTGTGGGGCCGCCTTGGTCTGAGAGACCACGAACAGGGGGTTCTACACCGTCAAAGTCACTCGGGAGTCGCACCCGACCCTGTCCGCACCAACATTATCAATTGGATTTTGGATATCCAATTCAGCTTTTTGGTAGGGTGGAGATTTGAACCTGGGACCTCCCTTGGAGGATTGCCCTCTCCTCTCCAACTCACCTACAACACCTGGGTGCTTGTGATTTTCTTGTGGCTTGTTTGGATCCCATTATTTTTTACCCATTGAATAGCTGGTTGGAGCTTTGGTAGGAAAGATCTAGTCATGGTGAACAACAACAATTCTAAATTTGATGAGACAATTCCAAATCGATATATAGCGAGAAAACATAAAATGTTTGTAATTATTTTCTGTGTGAATACAAATATTTTAGAATTTAGCATCTTTCTTGATATTTTCCTATAACAGCCTTCACAATCCTTTAGTATCTATGCATTGCATCTTAGTAGAGTAATATTTTCAAAACATTGCACTATCATATTCTGCTTTACCATTTCTATCCTCAAGCACAAGTGCACACACAAAAATTATAATAAATAGTTTATATGAAAACACATTAATGTTGTAAAATAAAGTAGATATTATAAATGGAAAATATTAAAGTAAATTTTAATAATTGTTTGTTTCATGGCATTTTCTTGTCAACTTCACCTAAACTTACTACTTCCTCTAACCATGAAAAAGAGAATTTAACTTCACGGTCCTCAATTAAAACTTCTCTCTTTGCTAGCATATTTACACATTTGTTTCCTTCCCTTATGAATGTGTAAACCTAATTTCTTCAAACTCTTTAGCAAAATCTTGAATTTCCACAATTATCTCTTGTATGTTCTATGAAGCCATTGTTTTCCTCAAAATTGCATTTACTACTATGAGTGAATCACCTTCCATCCATACTTTGATCCTTTTCATTTGTTTGCATATTTTTAACCCTTATAAAGTTACCCAAGCTTCACCTTTATTATTTTTCTTAAATCCACTATTGAAAGCATAATGAGACAAAATCTCTCCTATTATTTTTAATTGTTCCTCCTCATGTTGGTCTTGGATTTCCTTTAAATGCTCCATAAAAATTCAATTTGACCAACTCCACATCTGGTGGTTTCCACTTTAAATTATTTATCTTCTTTTTGTTTCTCTTGTACCCAACATAATAATTTCATTTGATGACTTAATTTCATCTATCAAGGCTCTCTACTTCCAGAATAGGAATTGGGTGAGTTGATAGGATTGGATTAGACTCCTCTATGGCTAAACATATATTCCTTTTCATTACCTCTAAACTGCTTTCCTTTCCTTTAAATATTTTTATATTTCTTTCTAGCCATAGAGTTCAAAGTATTGTATCTTTTGATATATCCCATATTGTTTGTAAAGCCTCACTTTTAAAAGTGTTCTATCATTGCTTTAACCATTCTTCAATTTTGTCATTCATCACCATTCATTTACCAAACATATTAAGAATCCATTGCCATAGTTTCCAGACTATTGAGCAATGTCCCAAGAGATGATCTATACTCTCCTCGTATTTACAAAAAATACATTATTAGGGCCCAGGGCCATGAAAACTCTTTTTCATAAGGTTATCCTAGGATAATTTTCTTCTATGACCTACTAATGAAACAAACATTTTGAATTTAGGAGTGCTTGGGCTATCCCAAATATCTCTCCATATTCTTGTGATATTTTTATTTTTTTGGTGCTTTACATTATATCCATTTCTTATTGTGTATTCTCCTAAGCTATTCAACTCCCAAATTAATTTATCCTTGGTTCCCCTCAGAATAATCATTGTTGTTATCTTTCTACTCAACTACCTCCTATCATCAATGTCTTGTATACTTGTAAATAAATATTATTTCCATTTGTATCTTCCTTCCTAATCCTTGTACAAAATATTTGAAACTCTATCACCATATTTGCCTTGAAGTAATCTCATCCAAGATTTCAAAATTGGATCTAGATTGAGTGGTTTTTTATCACACCAAGTATCCATCTAAATAGATTTTTTTCTCCAGTTCCCACCACCCATCTTAAACCTTTAATCACTAGATCAATAGATTTTTTAAACCATCCCAAAGTGTAGAGCCATTTGGTAGAGAGAATGTAGTAAATAGGGTTATTGGGCTTAGAAGAATTCTTGCCCATTGTCTTTGACTCTCTTTGTACAATCTCTAGATTACTTTTCTCCTAAGAGCTAAGTTTGCATTTGTAAGAACTCTTAAACTAAGATCTCCCCTAGTTTTATCATCACACACCTTGCTCCATTTCACCAAAGGAAATTTCCTTTTATCATGTAATCTTGACCACAAAAATGATCACATAATATAGATTAATTTTTTTCTATTGATTTTGGCATAGTATACAATGACATATAATATGTTGGAATGGTTTGTAAGATTGACTTAATTAGTTACACTCTCCCTACTAATGATAACCATCTACCTTTCCATGCTAGTAGTTTATTTTGAACTTTACTTATAACTAGATTCCATAATTATATCATCATTCTCCCCTCAAATAAGGGCTTCCCTAAATAAGGGCTTCCGTAGATAAGTTGTTGAAAAATTTGTCTCCTCCATTTAAAGTAACTTGCAAATCCTTACTTTGATTTTAGCTAGAATGTTTAGCAAATAAATTTGGGATTTTGTCTTATTAACGTTTTGCCCCGATGCTCTTTCGTATTCCTTTAATAAGTTATTCAAAACTCTAGGCTTGTTTATCCTTGCCCTCCCAAAAAGGGTTGTATCATCTACAAATTGTTCATGGGTTATGTTGTCAATGTTATTACTAGCCTTAAGTCCACTTATAAGCCCGTCTTTGCTAGGCTTCCTCAAGTTCCTACCCAAAACCTCTGCCATAGTAATGAACAGATATGGTGATAAAGGATCTCCATATCTAAGACCTATCTTGGCTTTAAATAATTATATTACTAACCCATTGACCAACATTGAATATGAAACTGTAGAGACACAGGTTTTAATCCATGTAACCCATTTCTTCCCAAATACAAACTTTTCTAATACTGCAAAAAGAAAATCATATTTAACCCTATCATAGGTTTTACTCATATCAATTTTTAAGATCGTTGGTTTCTCTTCTTTTGAAGTTGTTGAATGTATAACTTCATGAGCTACTATGATCCCGATTAAATTTTAAATATTGTCATGATGGTAAATATTAAATATTGTCAACTGATATATTTGTTTTCCAAAATATCATAATACCTTTCTTTTATACTATCATAATTTAATATGATTAAATCTCATTTAACTAATTTTAATTAAACACATCAAATTTGAAGGTAAATATTAAAGTTTAAATATTGTCACGACAGTTTAGATTAAAGTTTATTTATTATCAATTGATATATATGTTTTTCAAGATATCATAATACCTCCCTTTAATGCTATCATAATTTAATATGATAAAATCCCATTTCAATCCCATATAACTAAGTTTTTTAAAAGGGAATAATATTATAATCCAATAATATGACCTCAACAAGATAATTCTTCAACTTCCAAGAGAATATCTAGGTTCAAATCAAATCTTAGAGGATGATAAAAGTTTAATTGACAATATATATATATATATATATATTAAAGTATGATTTTGAAAGGATCGTTCTTTCCCTTTTACATTAACTTGGTCACATTAAGTTATATAATCTATTTGATGTCGCCAAGATTTGAACCTTGGTGTAGACTACATTATCTACTTGTCCCAACCATTGAACCAAGGCCTCATTGGCTAAAATTTTGAGTTAAAAACTCATGTTTTTGAAAGGGTCTTGGATCTTGTATCGAGGTTTGAAATTGGATATTCTAAATGGAAACCCAAAGATAAACCACTATGATATCCCTTATGGGATTAAAAATTTTGAGTTAAAAATACGAATTTTTGAAAGAGGTTCCAATCCCCTCGTACCTCGTTGCCAAAATAGCATAACATTATAATAAGGTAATCATGATGTAAAGTAGTTGGAACCTATTTCAATCCATATAACCAATTTAAAATTTAAAAATAATAATATTGTAATAATGACTTAGATGAATTAAACAAGAATAAAAGTTGTGCATGAAAACTATCCCATAAAATTAAATTAGATAGTCAATTTTCAATTTCCTTTATTACCTCAGTGTGGTAGGAACTAGGGCAGTGTTAAAACAATTATTCAAAAAAACGTCTCATCTTTCAAAAGTCATGTCTTTGCAAAGGGTTGTATGATTTAGATGATTCTTATACCAACTTGTGTGAAATTTGAAGAGCTTTAAATTGAATGGTCGTATGAAGGAATCTGAATAGAGATACGACCCTATGAAGTCAATAATCGAAGACAAGGATAGTAAGGATTTTTTCAAATCGTAAAAAAATAAAATTACAAATATATATAAGTCATGGTAAGCAATCAGTTTCAGTTTAATTTGTTATTGAAGAAAATCTATTTCTTAATAGCAAGGATTAGAGGAGATTTGATTTTTTTTAAACCCTAGTTTTTTCCAAAAACCCTAGCTACTTTAGGAAATTTTGGGGGTTGAGATCATGGAGTTACCAATTTTCACTAGAAAGGATGATATTGAAACTCAAGATTGGTGGATGAAGTTTAGATCTATATATTTTGGTGATCATTTTGGCAAATTCAACTTATAAAAAATTTAAGAGAGGAAGCTTATGTTTGGTGGACAAGTTTTGATAAGGAAAGGAATTATAATTACACTTGAGACAAAATGGAGCATGCATTCTTGAGTCAATGGGACCCATATAAAAAGATAGCTAATTTGAAGGTCACCATCAAAGGATATGAAGAAGAAATAAAAAAACCACCCATATGAAAAGATAACTAGATTGAAGGTCACCATCAAAGGATATGAAGAAGAAATAAAAAAGCTTCGGAGGGAACTGAATGAAATTAATAAAGAGGATATAATATAAGGAAAAAATATAGATGACAATGTGCAAGTTCATGGTTGCATTCAAAAAGAAAAGCTTAAGAAGCAAGGATCCAAGGAGAAGCAAGAAGCAGTTATGGTAAGGGAACAAGTTGAAGAATCAACAGAAGACTCAAAAGTTGAATCTACAGTAGCAACAACAATAGAGTCCATGGAAGAAGCAACAAAAAGTCCAAGGAAGCCCTATCAAAAGTGCACAAGGATGCACCAAAAGAAGGGCATAAGAGAGAATATTGTGAAGAAGAATTTAAAATAAAGAAACAAATTGCTAAAGAATCAAAGAAAATAGAATATCGAGTTAAGGTTGCAGCATATCGATGTCCACACCACCCTAAGCGACAACAATCTTGGGGCATAGCTTAAGGCATAAGTATGGTAGTGTTTGGCAAAAAAAACATAGTGGTTCTAGATTTTAAAGGGGTGTAGTAGCATCAAGGAACAATAGGACCAACCATTCAAAATATCATAGTACAACAACAAAAGCATAGAGCCAATAGAGCAGTTATGGATATTCAACACAATCCCACCTTGGCATCATCGAAGGCCACCACTAATCAATATTTCACTTGGATGGATGGATGAACAAGATTGAAAAATGTCAAGAAGAAGGATGTTGAATATTTGTATTTACAAAGAAAATTGAAGAAGACCTAGAAAATGAATATCAAAAATTTAGATTTGTTTGAAAAAATATGTAGGTATTTAGCTATAGCATCTCAATTGAGATAAGAAATTAATATGTTTATTAACTCTCAAACTTTAAAAGAGTGGTGATTTGTCAAGGGTGGGGGACCTAAGTACAACCACTTTTCTCAAGAAAATAAAAACAAAAAATTAGATGGTCAATTTCAAAAATTCATATTTCCTTTGATACTTTTTAGAATATTTTGTGCTCACTCTTTTTTTTAGCATGTGAAATGTGGATTAATCAAATTATAAAAATATATACATTCTAAAACATAATAATGTTTTATCAAATAACATGAACTCAATAGGTTAGATTTCTCAACTTTCAAGGAGGAAATCGAGGTTTAAATCTTGTCAAGTGATACATGCATAAATATTGAGGAATCTAATCGGTTGAGGAATCGCTTACCAATATTTGAACCTTGGTATCCTCCTTAAATGTTGAGGAATCTAATCGATTGAGATAGTGCCACTTGCTTCATTGTTTTAATATTTAACTACAAATAGCTTTTTAATTAGTGTTATTGACATCTATGATATTTCGAAGGCCTACAACATACATAAGTTTCTTAAGCAATTTCAAGAGTAACAAAAAGGAATATGCTTGTAGATTACAAAAGTCTTAGAAAATGTAATGCCCACCATATCTTGCAATCATTAGAAGTGTAGGAAAAATTGTTATGATATATTGCTAAAAGATATGGCTTTCATTCAAAGATATTATATAAAGATATTTTAATATAAGAAAGGATGTCATGGGATTTTCATGATATTAGTCATTACTCCAAAATGACTTCTTAATAAAATAAAATAAATTTAGGTATGTGCGGCTTCTATTGGGGGCCACTCCTATCAAAATAACAAGACATTACATAGTTTTTAGGTTAATTAAACCATTTTTAGCTTTCCCTTTTACCTAACATATTTTCATTTACCTTTTTATCAAACATATTCTTCATCTTCCTTAATTTTTTATGTTTCTATAGTCAACTCCTTTGATATTATTTTTCAGTAAGAAATAAAATCTCATTGAGCCAAGTTGTCATTTAAAATTTAAATTTTTCTAATACAAAGATCAACATTGCAATTGGCTAAAATAACTTCTACTTGTTTTCCTTCTCTAAAAATATGCTAACTATAAAAAACTTGTCAAGTCCCTAATACCTCTTTCTTGAGGGGTCTTTTTCATACCCCTAATATTTCAAGATACCATTTTTACATCACTTCTTATTTTTGTTTGTGATCTTAGCCCCACTTCTAGTTAACACTTATAATATTTGCATTTATTTTTTAACATCAATACCCATTTGAGTTTTATTTTCTCTTTGCTTTTTTTGTTTGTTTTTTTTATTGATAATAGAAGGGGTTTTAAAAGGGTCCCCAAACCTATTACAAGTAGGGTTTTGAAAGGCACCCCCAAACCTTAGATCTAGAAATAAGACATCAAGAAATATTGAGTTGGATTCCATGAATCAAACCCAAAAATCTAATGAAACAACCTCCTAGAAAATAAGTCATAGATTTTTATCAAGAAAATACAAGAGATTATCCCATGGTCAAACCATTGTGTGCTCTGAATCTAAAGCAACAAATAAAAACATCATAATAATGAAAATGCTATCGATTAAAAATAAATTTACAAATAAAAATTGCCCAAACCGAAGCATTTGTCGCCTAACATGAAAGGAGAATAGAGGAATCATGTCATCACAATCAACAAATCTATCCAACAAAGCACATAATAAGAGAACCCCTCATGAGAATAGCCAGTTTAAGAAAACAACAATAGAAATACAGGCCAACAAAATCCATAGCATAAAAACCATCCAAGATATCTACACAAGAAATTCCATGAAACCCGTAAATCCCGCTAGAGCCAACCAAAAAAGTTTCAAGAACAACCGCTCTCAGGTACAAGAAAAAGGAGATAGCAACATTCCGCACCGCACCTAAGAGGAAGAAGGGTAAGATCCCAAAAAATAAGTCTTAGAACCTTAGGATCAAACACACCATCACTGCTAGAACCAGATAAAGAGATATCTACAAACCGTAAAAGCTAGGAAACCCACAAAATACATGGGACCAAAAGCCAAAAACCACCGCAACATAACAACCCACTTTCACCCCAACTGGTTTGGGTTGGTATTTGACCCTGTCTTCCATGAACATCCAGATACACAATAAATTAACGAACCCAAAAGAAAGTAGCACAAACTAGCCATGAACCCACTACTAGTAGAGAACCCTAGCACCAGATCCATCCAAGCACCATCCAACCAGAGTAGCCAAGCCACCCGAGTCGAAGCCATCCAAGAAAACATCGTTAAATTTCTACATCCAAACACTATACCAAGCTCACCCCAACGGGTTTAGGTCGGTAGATGGCCCTTTCCTCTCCCTAGAAAGCCAAAAAAACATAAAACTATCGAACCCATAATAAATGTTGCACAATCCAACCAAGTCCCCGAAACTAGCAAACAACCCAAGAAATGCAACCACCCAACACACCCACCAACCAAAGCGAGATCTAACCAACGGGTCAATAGCCAAAATTTTCCATTGCATTATAACATCCCAGGATCACCCCTACAGGGTTGGATTAGCATTCGACCCTCTATCCCAGATAAGAGTGATAATACCAAACCCATAAGAGAGCATACCAGCAAGACCCCCAACAAGCGAAAAACCATGGTCATGAACCACAATAGAGAAACTAAGCATGACTAGCAACCAGATCCAAAATGGGAGAAATAGGACCTCCCACTCAAAGGGTTTTAGAATGTAAAATCCATAGTGGGAGTGAAACCCTCACAGATGAAGCCCTCATAAAGGAATACCTCACAGGCCCTCTCTACCATGGTGAGGCTCTAGCCCTCTCAGGCCCTCTCTGCCATGGTGAGGCTCAGGCCCTCTCTGCCATGGTGAGGCTCAGGCCCTCTTAGGCCCTCTTTACCATGGTGAGACTCAGGCCCTCTCTGTCATGGTGAGGCTCAAGCCCTCTTAGGTCCTATCTACCATGGTGAGACTCAGGCCCTCTCTACCATGGTGAGGCTCAGGCTGGAGGAAGCCCTCATAGAGGAAACCCTCATGGGCCCTCTCTGCCATGGTGGCTTTTGCTTCTTGAATATTTCTCTCCTTTTTTTCATTCCCATCAACATTTATTTTCATCAATCTCTTCGATTTTTCATATTTTTTATAGTGATACTTATTGTCTATAGGTTTGGCTTGCATTGAAGAACCTCAAAAACACTTTCTTCTTTATGTTGCCTTAGAAACCCTGAAGTGTAAGGATGTTCCTCCATAGTAATTACCTATTTATGTTTCCCTAAAATCATAAATTGTTATGTAAATCCACCATCCTCATTTCTCTATTATGTTGTTTTTCAAACCCTAAAATGCAAGGAATAACCTCTACACTACTTTCATTTATTTTACAAGCAAAAAATTTAAACTACTTGAAGAAAAATAAGACAATTTATCTAGAACAAACTTGACTTCTTCAACCTCCTTTATTTTAAAATTTCCTCCACATATTTCTTTGTACATTTGATTTCTTTTGAAGTTGAACTTGCACATTATACTTCATCATCCCTTTTATCCTTCGTTATTTCTCCTAATGGTTTATCTAAGTGAACTATGATCGCCTTTATCATTTGATGTTGCAAATATGATTTCTTTACCTCTTTTTAGGAATGGAATATCCTTGATCTAATCCAAGTTCTACTATAGTATGATTTTCTTGCTTCATCTTGAAGTTTGTCTCATGACCAAAATTCTTTGTCTATCTCCATCATTTTCACTTTGCAATCTCTTACAATATGTCCAATCTCATAGCATGTGCACCATTGAAATGCAATGTTTTCATTATCCACTTGTTGATCCTATTCTCTTGATTTAGAATTAATGTAATATGGAGAATATTTTGAAGTGTCCATAACAACAAATGTTTGGGTATATATAGCATATTTTTGCTCCTTAGTAGTTGGTTCCTATTCCCCTAGGGTATTACCAATGTTCTTCAAAACATCCTTATTGATAACTTGATGTGGAAATTTAAAAAGGCTAACGCACACTTGAAGCTTTTTAATAATTTTTGTCCCCACAAAAAAGCTCTTACTCCATGGTCTGAAATGTAGAAAATATCTCCCCCCTTAACCTTGGGTCACCACCCATTATTTTATCCTTGATTTTTGAATTTTAAAAAAAAAAAAAAATTAGGAAGAAAATTCATGGAGCAATTTGAATACAATCACCACTTCCACTTGAGCAATCCATCTACTCAAATCTTAAAAATAAAGCATAAAAGTATGAAAAATAAAGACACAGAATTAGTGGGTGCCCTTGGGCACCATAAATAATCATTGCATTATTCATAGATAAGGATCACAACTCTCTAACATAATGGATGGAGTGGTGGGGATATTTATATCAATATATAAAACCCCCAAATATATAATCAAGTTAATATAAGCCAACATAAAAAGTGAGCTTAGGTTAATTACAAATTATAAGGTGGGTATAACCATAATAAGATTAATCACGACCCATAGGGCTTACATAATTAAATAATATATAATCAATAAAATACATTTGTACAATGATTTCTCATATGCCTATACAAGATTACATCATACAATATTGGCCTTGGCTATAACTCATATTACACTTTCAACACCCCCTCATAATATGAGTTGAGGTGTCAAGGAGAGAAGATATTAGTGACAATAGCATCTTCCCCAATAATGGTTTCTCTAGTGGGCCTCCTTTCTTTTTGAAGTCTTATTCAAACCCCCTCATCATCTCTAAGATTAATCATGTGAAGATGTCTTTGCACAATAATATCCTTAAGTTGGACCATAGTCACCAGTGTCAATATCAAATTCTCTTGCACATACAAGGAAAACCTCCTCTATAACTCCATAAAAGGAAGATAGGCCAAGAGTACCCCTTCTTAAAAATTGCTCCAATATTCTAGAGTTGTATAAGGAAATACTTGGAAGCATAACCTTTCCTTTTATAACACATTGTACATTATTTAGGAATGTTGACTTGCCCTTGAGTCACCTGATTTTTGGAACCAAATGAGGCTTTGCATAAACTTGGTTATGAGAAGAGCCATTAAAAAATTCCAAGAATATGTGGACAAAGAATAGAAGAAATAAGAGATCATGAAGGGTTAGATATTCGTACATAAAATGTATCAATAGTCCAAGTATTTTATAGGAAGAGGAACAATTGACTTAGCATATTCTAAAAAAAAATTCTATATGCCTCCAAGAAACCTAATAGTTGCTTCAAATATCCAACTCTCCCATGAATATGGATCAAAGATTTTGATTGCTTAAAAAGCTATAAATTTTCCCTTTTCAAATAGATCAATAGATTTTGAGTACTATCATGCGCAATTTGACCCCTAACATTATAACAAGTTCTTGAATCGAAACACTAATGCAAAGAGTTTGAAAATTCATGTGATTTGAAAAAAATGGCTCAAAATATACAAAATTTATGGCCTTCGAAATATTTTTGCTGACAACCTTCAAAAATAAAAAATAAAAATCAACCTTCCAAACCTTAGAAATGTAGTATCTAATTTCAATTTACCACGTGGTATTTGTTGATTCATTGATGACTACCATTGCTTTTGTGTTATTTATTCATCATTAGGTTGCTTTAACCAATGTGATTTTGATGCTCAATTTTGATTGGATGAAGGGGTATTACATATATAGAAAAGATGGTGTTTGAGAGAACAAAACATGGTCACTTTAGCTACCATATTAGTCAAAGCTAATCATTACTTGTCCATATTGTCTATAAATACCAAAAATATATTTGAACTCAAGTCTCACGCAGTTTGGGCACCTCCCTCTAACCAAGATGTCAACCTTGTTGTTGAGGAGATTAATTGCTTGTCTAAAGGAATATGCCTTCAAACTATTTGAAAACCTCATGAGTGCACAATCAACAAAAATACTCTCCTATAGAGAATCAAAAATTGGTTGTTGGAACCACAAGCATCTTAGCAAAGAGACCATAACTAGCCAAGCAACACATGCTTTGTGTCCAGTTAAGTTGACACCTTTATAAAGGATACCATACACGTCCAAAAAAATTCAAAATGACCAAATATATGGCTGAAACCTTGAACCACTTGCACTAGTTGCTCAATCCTCCATTTAGGTATCCAATCGACCACACTTCCATGTCACAATATCTACAAAATAACCTTGTCCACTTGCGAATTGCACTCTAAATTGAAGGGTCATAAAACAGGTAATGCATAGATTCAAACTTACGATTCACAATGTTATTTATCTTACATATCCTCCACCTATCCACCTATACATTATCCTGATGTAAGTAGCAATGCACACCTTTTTCGTGATGAAGAGCACACAAGAGTAGAACAATGACAATAAAGTTTAATGAGCACGTGCAAAAACAAGAACATGCCAATTTTTAAGGGCACTCAATGATTTGAATTTGAATTTTAGCCTTTTCCCTCTTATTATTGAAGGTGTCGTAACACCCTAATAAGGATAGATGGCATCAAAACAAATTCAAAATTATAGACAACTAATCAAGAATACCTCCATAATAACAAGGTAGGCATGAAATCTCCAAACATTTTGAAAAAGCAAATGAGAAGTCAAGTAATAAGACCTCCTATCTCACTCTTATGTCAAATATGCTTATGAAGCTTTAAAAAGTAATTCACCCTAAATTTTGAAAGAATGATAAGAGGCTCCAAGCTGAATTTTTGCATAACCAAGCGATGTTACTCCATAACCACTCGGATACCATGTTGAAATTCACATCTATTTCCATAAATGAACAAAACCAATCCATCCACTCAAATATTATGCATAAAGCATAAATGGATAAAAAATAATGAAAGATACATAAATTTGGTGGTGCCCTTAGGCACCATATATATTTATTTTATTATTTATATGTAATGATCACAAAACACCAAGATAATGGATGTAGTGGTTAGGGGTATTTATATCAATACCAAATACATTATTAAATTAACATAAGTTAGCATAACAAGTGGGCTTTAGGTTAATTACAAATTGTAAGGAGGGTTCAACCATAACAAGGTTAACCTCAACTCATAGGGCTTACATAACAATATATTATACAATCAATTAAATCAGTTTATATAGTGATTGCACATAGGCCTATACAATATTACATCATACAATGTTGACTTGGATCATAAGTTAGAATAAACATTCAATAATTTTGGATCATCAAAAACACTAACCAACATTTGTCAAACTTACATTTTAGTCCTCTATTTTAAGCACTATTATATCATGCTTGATCATCTCATCCTTGATAACCACTTCTAGTGTAACGTTTGTTACCTGGATTAGACTTATCATATATTCATTTTTAGTCTTGTCTCCAACTTCTAAGGCATTCTTACTTTCAAATAAGGCCTTCAAATATGGATTTCCTTCTATGCTACCTAGTTTTTCCTCATTATGAATCTTTTATTTTTTGAGTTTCCCCAAAATATCTGGAGCAAGAAAATGTGAGGATAGCTCGTAAATTTCATTCACTTCCTATTCTCACTCTCCCTCTGCTCTTTCCCAAAGATCCAAAACAAGAAAATATGAGGCTCACTCTAGGCTTGCACTTGCTCCCCAAAACACCACTTTCTTTAATCAAGGATTAATGAATGGATTTTTTTCAATTTGTTATACAAGATTGAAATAGGACCCACCGTATTACATCATCACCACATAGTGGTATTACAAAAAAGCTTAGATAATATCCATATATCACTTGGCAAGATTCAAACCTTGGTCTCCTCCTTGAATGTTGAGGAATATAACTAGTTGAGCTAATGTCATTTGATAAGTAATGAATGGTTATAAAATCTATGACCTTTTTAGTCCACCTATGATAGTGCAATGGTTTGGACTTTGGACTCTCTTTGGGGATGTCCAAGGTTCAAACCACAACATACCCAAAAGGGGGCAGGTTGAATGATAGTGGTCGAGTGTTTGCCAGTTGGCTTCCCCAGTTCGATGTCCTAGAGGATCGGGGGTCCAATTGACTTCATCTTACCCATTAGGCTAGGGTTTATAGATGGTGTTACCAATTTCCCTATGAATATTAAAAAACATCTATGATCTTTTAAATTTTCACTTTAATAATAATTAAAATATCTTTAAATTAAAAGATTAAAAGAAAAATTCTTTAAGTTTTTTCTTGTCAAGTTATTGTGATCAAGGTTAATATGACTTCTTTATTAAATTCTCAGTAGCAAATAAAATTGAAATTGCAATATCAATTAATGAGTGGATCGTGTTGATATGACTAGAGTACAACCACCACAATAACAAAAGCAACCAAAAAGGAGTTGACTCTAAATGAAGAAGAAATTTAAAATTATTAAAGTTATTCAAAAGATGCTTCGGCTAAGAATATAGCATCAATAGTGATAAAGATAATGAGGGAAAAAAGTATTGATATACAGTTGTCTAACAAGGAATAGGATTAGTCCTTGTCCTTAGAAGTAAGGATTCTAAGTCAAACGTCAATTTCTTGCTCAAGGTGGTCTTTTCAAATATGGCCTATAAGACCTTTGCAAGTAATCCTTGTTGTCATCAAAATAATCCTAAGAGTCAGAGAAAGAAGAAATATTATAGAGGTGGGAAAGGTCATAATATGTTTATGAAGTGGAATTTTGGAAGGGTACATTATCAAATAAATCCAACCTTCTCTTATGTTTCCTAAATCTCAAAAAGAAATTAGTTGACTAGTAGTCTTTAGGTTAATGATCAATATATGGTTAGCCTATGGTTGTCATCCTAAATTTATGTCCAATTATAGAAGTCAACAATACTTTTTTATACCAATTCTTATATTATTATTTTATTGTATTTACCCTCTATTCTCACCAATTTACTTAGTTGAGCCCATAGAAATAAGCTAGAAGAAAAAATGAAGATTTTCTAAATTAAAATAACTTACAATCACATGCCATTTCATTATATTTTATAATCTCTTAGGTAGTTCCAACCATAAAATATAAAGGAGGATAATACTATAAAGACCATTGAAGATTTCATTTTTTTTGGGTTCCCTTTTTGCACTCTTAATTTACTACCTTAATTTGTGGTGCTTTTCAATTCCATTGACCTAATTTGCTCTTTGTGGGCATGAATATTTCTTTTATCTCTCTCTTATTATTTCCACATCATATTCCACTTCCATTATGGTCCAAAGATATCAATCAATTTTGCAAAAGAAATGCAATAGAAATTTCTACATAATAATCTCAATGCATAACAAACTAGTATATTTTGCTTTATCCAACACATGCATTGCATCAATATAATGCACACAACTCTTCAAGGTTTAAAATTTTATGTTCTTAAGTCCTTTCAACAAGTCACTAATCTAAGAATTCGGTAATTCTCCTCTATTTTTCTAATATACTGAAACCAAGACAAACCTTTCAAGAGTTGTGACAACCTTTCTTCATAATGTTAAAAAGTGATATTTTCTTCTTGCTCGACTTTGACAATTTTTTATTTATCAATTTTTAAAACCATAAGACCAAAACTCACTCCTTCATTCATCAGTTTCATTGCAACCCACTATTGTAACCCTTGCTTCCAATGTGGCCCATAGTCACAATATATTAATTTATTATGACATTTCCCATTTTCAAATTGCCTTTCATAAACATTATCCACAAGAGTTTCCAATTTTGTAATTATCAAAAGGTAACTTTTCCACCATAAAATAAAAATTAAAAGGAATCTACTGGGAATTGTGACACTTGGAATAACATATAATAAATCTTAAAGCTATATATATGAGCATATTGTATTTAGGTACTTGTCTTTGACTTCAATAGAAGGTTGAAAATAAAAATTATTCTTGAAATGATTATAATTTTCGTTGCTAAAAAATAACAATTCCTTGAAGTGTGTATATTCCTCAATAAATTATGTTACTTTGATTTCATCAACAAGAGAATTTCACAGTTTGCTTTCAATGATATCACCACCAAATTTTGAAATCCTTTAGAATATGTTTCTATTAGGACCCCATCCTAACATTATTTTGTAATTCTCATTTGCTTATGTAATGACCCACTTCCAACGTGGGGATCCCATCTATAATGATATTTTGTAATATTTTGTAATGTATGTGGCAAGTAAGGCGCCTAGACAAGTGGGGCCATTTCATGTAACCGTTATCAAGATTGTAATCGATGTTTGGTAGAAGATTCTAGCTTGAGTGGCATTTTGCATGTAAGCCAACTCTTGAGCTTAGGGTTAGGGTTGCATGAAGTATTTTCTTTAAAAGCTATGAAGCCATGTACGAATGTATCTTTTTGCAAGTGAATGAAATATTGAAGGAGGTTGCCCCCTCGAAGAGGCCTACGATTCAATGCTTATTGTGAGAGTGTTTATTTCTGCATTTACTTTTCCGCATTGTGATATTGCATGATTTTTTGCTTAATTTTAGTATTTTGTGTGAGTGTGCTTATTTTTAATAGTAGGTTCCTAACAAGTGGTATCAGAGTGCTTTCCAAGGTCGAGTTCTACTACGACTATGATAATTCTTGCCCATCCATTTCCACTTATTAGGTATAATTTTCCTATGTTTTTCATTTCTGTTTTCCTTTATTTAAAAAATAGCAAAAACCAAAAAAAAAAAAAATACAATCTTTTTTATAGTAGTTGAGTAGGCTAGAAACCTTATGCAGGGGTTTTAAAATATCGTGAAGGAGCTATCATTATTGGCTAAGCTAGATAGCCCATAAAGCATCTAGTGAAGTGAGGGGTGATCAGGCTCCAATACCCAGGCCTCAGACAACACTCATGCATGGAATTGAGCTCCCACGCATCTTCGGGTGTATCGAGAGACCATCTAGGCTTAAACAAAATTTTATCCAATAGGAAGCTTTTCGGCCTTGTATTATCCATAGTCCATGGGACACAACATCTCGGATGATTACCCTCCCGTACTATCAGAGAGGTAGATAGTGTGCTCAAGGGTATGTGTGGAATCCTCCTTGGGTAGTGGCCTAAAATATTGGTTCGAGCACTATTGTTCATCACTATGGTATAACAGAGGGCCTATGGGTATTACATACTCCCTTGCCTAGCGCACCTTGGTTCTATCCAAACAAAAATCTTCAACCTACAAAAACAAAGCCTTCTATCTATTGAACCTACAATTTTCTTTCCCACAAAAGTGAGCATACGGAGAAGACTTCCCTATCACGAGAACAAACAACTGCATGCACCAAATAGTCTAGACAAAGTTGGCAAGTGTCTATGATAATAAAAAATATTTTAGTGTAATAACAGTCATCAAAACAATCATTAGTAACTGTTAGTCATCAGAAATTACAGGGTTAGTCACAGAAACAAAACAGACAGTGTTAGTAACCACAAAGTACAGAGAATCCAAGGTCAATGTCTGAACAGTATCAATAATCATAGTACAAGATACAGGGACAAAGACAGAACAATGATAGGAGTGGTCAATAGTCAGAACATATAGGGCAGAGACAATTGACACAATACCCAATTTTTAAACCCAATCTTTAATTAAAAAAACATTGAATTTTTACTCAAACAGGGATATCTCTTCACTCAGAGCTCAGATTGACTCCAAAATTTACCAGACAACTCTACATTCCATTTTAGACAGAATTGTCCTTGGCAACTCCTGGTCAAATTTTGCATCGATTTCCCAAAATTGGCAATTTTTTATTTTTCTTGTTAAGGCCATAACTTCCCAATAGTTAGTCAATTTGACCCAAAATTTTGGGACTAGAAGCAGCTCATTATTCTACACCAAATATCCTCAAGGACCCACCTATGAATTTTTAAGTCCAAGTTGAAGAAATTACCTCGACATCGACTTGCACCAAACTAGGAGATCACAAAAAGTCAAAGAAGTCAGTATATCTCCTCACTGAGCACTCAGATCAAGTGATCATCGAAGTGGTCCCTATCCTAAAATAAGTGTTTCAACCTAATTCCAAAATAATATATATATATACTAAAAATAGTAACCCCTGAAATCACACTTCTATTTTTAGTAAGTCACTAGTAGTCAACCCAACCAGACCAAAATGGTTGTTGGTACTCGTGGACACCAGGAAAAGATGGAACAAGCCACAACATTGGACACCATCACAAAACAACTCCAATCCATTATTCAAGACAATCAATCAATCAAGGCAGATATCCAAAATTTTAGAAAAGAGTACATTTCCTCCAAAACAAATATACTTGAACAAATTCTAGAGGTGGAATCCAAGCTTCAAATCGGTCCTCAGGTTTTTGAATATCATGAGACTGAACAGTCAGGGCGAGTAAAAGGACCCCATAAGGAACATGATAGTTTTCACTTGGACCATGATACCACTTTCAAGATGCCTAAATTAGACTTTCCAAAGTTCAATGGGAAAGATGTAGAGGGATGGTTATGTCATATTGATCAATTCTTCCAACTCCACAATGTCCCTAAATTTTACTGGATCAAGATGGCTTCTTTCAATCTTGAATCAGAAGCTTTGCAGTGGTACCAATGGTTTCAACAAACTATTACTGATCCTTCTTGGGAAGATTTTGAATCACAACTACTTACTCGCTTTGGCCCTAGCATGTATGATGATTTCCAAGGAGCATTGACCAAGTTGAGACAAACTTCTACAGTTCGAGACTACCAGGCCCAATTTGAAAAATTAGCTAACAGGACCAAGGGGTTGAATGAAGGGTTTTTTATGAGTTGTTTCATCAGTGGCTTAAGGGATGATCTTCAAGTTGAGGTTAAGATGTTTAATCCAAAAATAATGATGTAGGCCATAAGCCTAGCACGGTTGGCCGAATCCAAATTTGTAGCTCAAAGGAGGACATCTAAATTTCAACCAACCAAACCCTCTTTTCCTCCCAAGTTTACAAGCAATCATGAAAATAAATCTATCCCTTCAAAGCGCTTGACCACCGAGGAAATGGATGCTCGACGAGCCCAAGGGTTGTGTTATAATTGTGATGAAAAATATTTTAAGGGGCATAGGTGTGCCCAAAAGAAGTTGTTCCTAATAGATGTAGAGGACCCCACCAACAGTGACCATAGTGATGATGAAGAAGACACAACCGAAGCACAATCTCAAAATGAAGAGGAAACACATGAAGAACCTCAGGCAAAAATTTTGGTCCACGCTCTTGCAGGGATTACTACTCCACAAACTATGAAAGTTGTGGGTTTCTTCAAAGGCCAATGCCTTACAATCCTTATTGATTCAGGTAGCACACACAACTTTATTGATCCTCGAATTGCCAAGCAGGCCAATTGTTACATCCACACATGCAATTCCTTTGAGGTCATGGTGGCAAATGGAGGGACCTTACCTTGTAAAGGTAAATGTCGTAATGTCAAATTGAAAATTGGGAATTATGAGCTCAAACAAGATATGTTTACCCTTCAATTAGGGGGATGTGATATTGTGTTAGGAGCTCAGTGGTTGGGTACCTTGGGCACCATCTCATGGAACTTTGCAGAACTATGGATGCAGTTTTCACAGAATGGACAGTCATACACTCTTCATGGTTCAAAAGTAGGGCCTCCTCAGATTATCAGTTCCAATCGTATGGAGAAGTTGTTAAAAAAATCATCTCGTGGGGTCATTGCACAAATATTTTCCATCCAACCACCTACTACAGAAGTGGATCAAATTCCAGAAGATTTGCAACTTGTTTTGACAAAGCACAATGCAATCTTTGTTGAACCAACCGAATTGCCACCACGTCGCTCCCATGATCATGCCATCCCATTGGTCCCTGGTAGTGTACCGCCTAACATTAGGCCATACCGATACCCTCATGCTCTTAAGTCAGAGATTGAGAAGTTAGTGCAAGAATTGTTAAAAGCTAGAGTCATTCACCCCAGTAACAGCCCATACTCTTCGCCTGTCTTATTAGTGAGAAAGAAAGATGGTTCATGGTGATTATGTATTGATTTTTGTGAGCTCAATAAGCTCACCATTAAGGATAAGTTTCCTATTCCAATAGTGGATGAATTATTGGATGAGTTGCATGGGACTATGTTTTTCTCTAAATTAGATCTTCGCTCTAGGTACCATCAGATCCGACTCAAGGAAGAAGATATTCCCAAAACCGCATTTCGTACTCATGAGGGCCATTATGAGTTCTTGGTAATGCCATTTGGCTTGACCAATGCACCTTCCACATTCCAAAGTCTCATGAACAACATTTTTCATCCATTTCTTCGTAAATTCATTCTGGTTTTCTTTGATGACATTTTGGTTTATAGTCACTCTTGGGAAGAGCACCTCATCCATGTGGATCAAACCCTACAACTGTTGGCACAACATCAAATTTATGCTAAATGGTCCAAGTGTTCTTTTGGGTTGATGAAAGTGGAATATTTGGGACACATCGTCTCCAAATATGGTGTTAAAGTTGACCCTAGACAGGCAGTTCAAGAGTGGTTGAAACCTCGCACTCTCAAGGGTCTTCATGGATTTTTGGGACTTACTAGCTATTACCGCAAATTTATCCGCAATTATGGAAAAATTGTTGCTCCCTTAACATCCATGTTGAAAAAGGATTCCTTTACTTGGTCGGGTCCAGCTGAACAAGCTTTCCTTGATTTGAAGCATGCAATGACAACAACTTGGTCTTAGCAATGCCTGATTTCTCTAAGCCTTTTGTAATTGAAAGTGATGCTTCAGGAAATGGTATTGGCGCAGTATTGATGTAGGAAGGATGACCCTTGGCTTTCACTAGTAAAGTGCTTTCTAGTCGTAATCTAGGAAAATCCACTTATGCTAAGGAAATGCTTACCATTTTGCATGGTCACTCATTGGTGACCTTATCTCATTGGGCATCATTTTTCTATTAAAACAGATCATCAAAGTCTCAAATATTTCTTAGAGCAATGGGTTGCTACCCCTGAACAACAGAAGTGGGTTTCTAAGCTTATGGGTTATGATTATGATATTACCTATAAAAAGGGCAAAGAGAACATTGTGGTCGATGCCCTCTCTCATCAATTTGAGGCTCACAATATGTTATGTGCCATTTCCTCTCCCATTCCTCAATGGATAAATTCTCTCCGTGAGGAGGTGCTTCAAGATTCAGATTTGCAAACTATGGTTGTTTCCCTTCAAACAGATCCTACCTCATGTCCTGGCTATACTTGGGATGGACAAGATTTACGCTACCATCAATGCCTTGTGGTTCCTCGCACATCTTCCCTCAGGGACCTTCTCATGAAGGAAATGCATGCTTCCCCCATGGTAGGCCATTCAGGGTTCCTTAAAACATATGAAAGGCTAAAGCGTACTTTTTCTTGGAAGGGTATGAAGAAGGACATACACAATTTTGTGGTTGCATGTGACACTTGTCAATGGATGAAAGGTGAAACAATGCATTCTCCAGGAACTCTCCAGCCATTATCGATTCCCGAATAGGTTTGGACAGATATTTCAATGGACTTTATTGAAGGGTTACCTAAGTCAGGTGGTAAATCAATTATTTTTGTGGTAGTGGATCATCTTTCAAAGTATGCTCATTTTTGTTCCCTCTCCCATCCTTACATGACCTCCACCATTGCCCAAATTTTCCTTGACTCTATCTTCCACCTTCATGGCATGCCTACCTCCATTGTGTCTGATCGTGACCCTACATTCACTAGTAATTTTTGGCAAGAATTGTTTAAGTTGCAGGGAACTCAACTCAAGATGAGTTCATCCTACCATCCACAAATGGATGGCCAGACTGAGATTGTCAACAAATGTTTGGAGACCTACCTTCGTTGCTTTACCTCTGAGCACCCTACACAATGGGCGAAGTGGCTTCCCTTGGCCGAGTGGTGGTATAATACTTCTTATCACACGATGACCAAGGTCACACCTTTTGAAGCAGTTTATGGCAAGCCTCCATGCATGCCCTCCTCCTACATTCCAGGTAGTTCTAAGGTCCATGCAGTTGACACTACACTCAACCAACATGTCGAAGTCCTCCATCAACTGAAGATGAATTTGGAAGCGACCCAGAACCGGATGCACCAACAAGCTGATCAACATCATTTCGAGCATAGTTTTGATGTTGGTGATATGGTTTTCCTTCGCCTGCAACCATACAAACAATCATCCCTTCAGCTTCGTAGGTGCCAAAAACTTGCTGCCAAATACTATGGGCCCTACCAGGTTTTACAATGGATTGGTGCCACGACCTACAAATTGGCCCTCCCACCTACATCCAAGCTCCATCCTATTTTTCATGTCTCCTCTCTCAAGAAGGTTGTGGGCACTCAGGTACAGGTTCAATCTGCACTTCCTAAATTGGATGAAGAAGGTTCTATCTTGCTCGAGCCTGAACAATTGTTGGATCATCGTACTCGCACCCTGCGCAACCGAGCCATTACTGAGGTCCTTGTTCAGTGGTGTGGTCTACAACTAGAAGATGCTACATGGGAGTCTCTCCAGTAGCTCCAACACCAGTTTCCTCATCTCCAACTTTGAGGACAAAGCTTTTTGAAGGGGAAGGACATGTTAGGACCCCATCCTAACATTATTTTGTAATTCTCATTTGCTTATGTAATGACCCACTTCCAACGTGGGGATCCCATCTATAATGATATTTTGTAATATTTTGTAATGTATGTGGCAAGTAAGGCGCCTAGACAAGTGGGGCCATTTCATGTAACCGTTATCAAGATTGTAACCGATGTTTGGTAGAAGATTCTAGCTCGAGTGGCATTTTGCATGTAAGCCAACTCTTGAGCTTAGGGTTAGGGTTGCATGAAGTCTTTTCTTTAAAAGCTATGAAGCCATGTACGAATGTATCTTTTTGCAAGTGAATGAAATATTGAAGGAGGTTGCCCCCTCGAAGAGGCCTGTGATTCAGTGCTTATTGTGAGAGTGTTTATTTCTGCATTTACTTTTCCGCATTGTGATATTGTGATATTGCATGATTTTTTGCTTAATTTCAGTATTTTGTGTGAGTGTGCTTATTTTTAATAGTAGGTTCCTAACAAGTTTCAAAAATTTAATAAAATTTTATGTTTTTCATGTCCAAGGCATTGTGGAACAATGATAAGTGGGATACAAACAAATGAGCATATCCAAAGCTCATAACCCATATTGTGAAGGACACCCAAAGGTGGCATGTGATTATATGGTTACAACAATAATCTAGTAAGTTGAAGTAAATATAAGACGTAGGGCCCCTTTCAAACCCATATATATATGGGTACTCCTTTCTTTGTAAAAAAGAAACATGACCCCGAAATTTGACAATATAAAAAGAAAATCTCCTTGCCCCTATTTACAAACCCTCACTCTTCTCCATGAACGTAAGTCTTAATGGTTTTATTTAGCAAAACAAACATAAATATAACCCATTCACAAAAAAAAATTGTATCTTGCTTTCATCTTTTGCAAGAAGCACCATAAGCCATTTAAATACTCTTATTTTCTTCCTCTACATGCTTCTACAATATCCCCTTTCGTTACTGTTATTTTCTTCCTCTACATGCTTCTATTATTGCATCATCTAGACACCCTTGTTAGCTTTATAGAATGACCTCTTTAATGAATACTTAATTGTTTTGCTTTTTTAAAGAAACCAATCAAATTTGTTTTGCTCCTTTTGACTTGTAACGTTCATGAATATCCCGTTAAGGAATGATTTTCGTGTTATATTCATGTCTTGAAGAAATTTATTACAAATTGATTGATGAAAGGAAACTGATCTACCTCATCTTACCTTGATCATGTAAAAATCAACAAGTTTTTTCAGGTGTATAGGTTGTAAGAAGCATTGATACTTCAAGAATGGCAA
Source organism: Wollemia nobilis (assembly GCA_028583015.1). Classification (NCBI taxonomy): domain Eukaryota; kingdom Viridiplantae; phylum Streptophyta; class Pinopsida; order Araucariales; family Araucariaceae; genus Wollemia; species Wollemia nobilis. The sequence continues at coordinate 14,398,438 of JAQPPZ010001844.1, forward strand.
TGAATTCTGTCACTCCAAGTTCAAGGGCCTTTCCTAGAAAGTGCCAATTGCTTATATTTGTATTCTCAATTTTAAGTTTCAATTTTTAACTTTCAAATGCCATGTGCTCTTTGACTTAACCAAATTTTGTATATAGAAAAAACCACCATTAATGCCAAATTTTGAAAGGCTGACTTTGCACACTCTAATACCAAAAATTCCATTAAGAACTTCTAATGATTAAAGAAATAATAACTCAAATATAGTAAGGTGTAAACCGGAACAAATCCCTCAAGCATCGGCCACCTCAATCAGTTGATTGATCAGGAGGCTTCTTTGCTTTGTTTTGTTACTTAATTTACTCCATATCACTTTTGTGTGTATTTCTGATGTATGCCATATATATAAGAACATACAGAGAGAGGCCTTACACTACTGGCTTGAGGCAAAACCCTTTGGTTGGGCCGCTGTCACATGGCCTTGACAAGTAGAGGTAAGGTGACAAGACAAGAATGTACTCGGTGTTAGGAAATACATGAAGTAAAATATTTTATTATCTATTCAAAGTGCTATAGAGAACTGATTATCACACAACTCAAAATGGAAAAATATCTTTTGAGTACCTATTATTTCCTATGATTTGAGTTTATTAAGCATTAGCATAAAAACACATAGTTCAACATACAAGATGGTCATAATTTATTCCCGTGTATTCAGACTCAATCACAACCATTCTGTATGGCTGACCTGTGCACCAGTGTTCATAAATAAAAAATAAAGATGCACTTACCTTTGTCTTTTACATGTTTAATGCATTGGGCTTCATCTTTTGCATGTATCCCATAAAAAGCATAATTATTCAGTAGGAAGACCAATCTTTCACAATCAACTTATATCCCGATGGAAAAAATTTAGGAAGAATAATCTGTAGAACTCCAAATCTTAGACTCCTACAAATGAAACTAGGCTTCCGTCTTATGTTCAAGCAAGCATTACCTTGGACATATTATTTCTTCCACAGATAGTTGTCACAAACATTACAAAAAATGAAAAATTAAAATTAAAAAAATCTTGAGTAAAAATTCCTCAAAATTTTAAATAAATTATGTCAATAAAGTCATTCATATCTAGATCCTTCAAAAGAATTTAAAATCATCCTCGATACCACAATTTCAAAATTTCTACTCTTTTGGTCCACAGAGGCAACATAACTATACACACCATCTGCAACATTTACAATGCCCAGAAGCAGATCTAGGTACCATTAAATGCTATAACAACGAACTTCCGTGTCTTGTGTTAATATGCAAGCAACCATATACCATATTCAATTTGCATATAGTTGAAAATGACTGTCACATAATCAGATAAAATCCTCCTGCTTCCAACCATGTTCCCTTGTTTTGTCTTTATAATTCTATCAAATGCAATGTTCCCTTGTTTTGTCTTTATAATTCTATCAAATGCAATAGACCCAAACACCGAAGGCAAACCAGAACAACATAAAAATCCAGTCTGAAATCCAAGAGTGCTCTTATGCATGCCAAAAATCTAAACCTCAACACTTAGAGATGGATATAAAGAATCCCAATGTCAGCATATCTCACAAGCATAGTTGTAGTCAAGCAGGGCATGTGTACATGAAGCAGACAAAAAATATGGAATCCATAACAGTTTTGTCACAGCTGGCCAACCAAAATCTAGAATTGTAGACTGCATCAGGGAATTGAAACTAAAATGAGCAAAAAATTGATCCGTACAAAATTTTATTCATAACTGATTTTAAATATGGCCTGGGTGAGTCTCAAAGCTATGTAACACAAACTTACAGCAAAGTGACATCTATAAAAGCATAAATACAAAAGGATAACCCAGTTTCCTTCTGGAAATACTTTGCACAGGAAAATAGCAATTTCAACAGAAACTTTCTACACAGGCCTGACTACTGCCTTACTAAACATGTCTGGAAATCAAGTTCATTATATATTGCCAAAATTCTCTTGATGGAAAAGCTACTAGCACCCATTTATGTCATCTACAGCATATAAAGAGATAAGCTACAAGAATATTTTCCACCTCCTTCGCCAACCAAAGTGATCAGGCCTTCCTTGACTAATAATTTCAACTATCACGTAATTGTTGCCAAAATTTTCCTGATGGAGAAAGCTAATAGCACCATTTCTATCATCTACAGCATATAAAGAAGATAAGCTACAGAATGTTTTTCACCACTTTTGCCAACCAACAGGGTCAGGCCGCCTATGACTAACAATTATTTTGACTAACAGGTAGTTGTGTATTTTTATTTCCTATCTCTAAAACTATAAAATGAATTTGCAATAGAATGCATTCACTTCAAGTTATTCAGAACAAAAGAATATAACACAACTTTAGGTAAAACATGCAACAGATAAAGGAGAATGCTTTATTGAAAAAGGTTGTCATGAGATAACCATGACCAACACATTTCCATATCTGTAAAAACAACACCAATAAAACTTGGGGCAATATATGTCACCTAACCAATAAATTAACACATTTGATCATGATTTTATATACAAAGTTAGCAAAAAACTCACCGGCCTCTACCTATGGTTAGTATCAAAACTGGGCCTCCCACCTCTCCCTCTATGAGTATCCTCCCCCTCCGTATGCATATTTAGATACTTACCTTGTTTATGAGGGGTAGGCAACAGTGGACCAGTATTAGAATCTTGGTAGTGTACAGGCTGATCCAGCCCCATTCCCATGCTTTGCAGTGGTGGAGGTAAAGGCATTCTTGTTGGACCTGGTCCATAATCAATCGGAAAGTGTGAGAACTGTCCTTGTCTGTCTAGAGCCATGTTACCCTCATGCAAGGCATGGACTGTTGTTGTAGAATCAAGAAGCATGCCTGATAACCTTATATCCCATGGTCGAATCTGATTCTCTTGGAAGTCTTGGATAGAGGAGGGCAACATAGACATCCCTTGATTACCATCCTGGAAATTTTGTATTCCTGTTTGAAGAGGCAAGCCTTCCTGAAAAGTAAATGGTTGGGTGGGATGATAGTGGGGATTGTAGTGTTGTTGGAAACCCTCTGGATGGATAGGGTAGGGATACTGCAATGGCTGCATTGGGAAGGATGGAGGTATTACATGTGGGCTTTCAGGTTTTGAAGTCAGGAGTTTTTGAGGTTGCTGCCCATGTGTGTTTTGATGTCCTGTATCCCTTTGATGAATATCATCTTGATGTGGCCCTTCTGCCTGATGATATTTTGTGTCTGCATGAACCTCTTGACGTTTGTCATGATGTTTGCGATGTTTTTCTCCATGCCTAACCTTCTGGCGCTTTTCTTGATGTGATTGATGATGTGATTTTTCAAAACTCCGTTGTTTCTCTTGATATAAATGTTGTGTACTATCACCTGAGTCGCCTTGATAATCCCACTGCTCTTGGGGACATAGATGATAGCTAGAGTGTTTTTGATGTGTTTGTGACTTTGATATCTGTTCATCATCTTGTTGCTGTGTGGCTGATGATCTTTTAGATTGATCATGTCGAATCTTTTCTTCTATTTCTTGTTGGCCAGTTACAGATGTGACCAAGGCACCTTTTGACTGAAAGAGTGAGCTTCTGATGAGTAATGTCACCGTTGAAAAACTTGAAAATGAAAGACAGGTAGAAACAAGTACAATACCTGAGGTTGCAAAGAGGGTTTCTTAGGCTGAGGGTCTGATGAGACTGGTCTTGCTTTTATAACATCTTTTTCATGCAACTCATCTTTTTCAGCTTTACACGGAAATAAATCTGAATGTGATTCAACTAAATGCAACTCAAAGTCCATTCTTTTCAGAAAAGACTTAAGACAGTGTGGAGCCGCACAAATAAATATTCCCTCTAGCATCTTTATGGTTTGTATCTTTTGAATCCTTTCATCGCACCTGAAACAAAATGAAAATAAGATCATGTATTCATAAGAACAAAGCCAAAAGATTCAACAGGTAACTATAGAATTGTAATCTGAGTGACATAGTAATTTACCAAAAACTGGTAGAGCTCCCAGCCAAGTTTTCATTGTCCACATATCATATTTAAAGAAATGTTTAAGATAAATTACAAAGAGGTAGGGAATGTGTTTTTACTTCTGAACAATAATGGTACTCTGTAAGATAGGCTGTGTCTTCCTCTATTTTATCTAGCTAAAAATTTATCAGAATTATTTTGCCTAGGATGTAAACAAGAAATGCATGCAATAAAAGTGAAAATAATTGGTCAAGTTCAAACCTAGCAAGATAAAATGTTCTAAAGAACACTGCTCAGACAATGATAATTTAGTTTTTATAACTATTTTCCTACACTTATTTGCTCTACAATGTAATGGTTTTTCCTATTTCATAAATTGCTCCATAAGCTGCAAAGCAATTCTGGATTCAGCGATACAAATTCTATCAAGACAAAAAAAAAATGGATGCTTACAAGTAACAGCTCGAATCATTCCTTGCACATGTCAAGCAAAAAGCGTGTTCACAAGGACTCTGCAAAAGAAAGGATCACATAAAAACCATAAGATATGCTGCATAAGTCCACAAATAGGGAAAAAATATTGTAGCAATACTTGCATGAAATTTTAATCACAATATAATTGAAATACAGACCATAAGATGGGCCACTCTTTAAAGAATGCAACCAAAGATTTTATCATTCTTGAGCAACCAAGCATAATTAAGAACTGTTCAGTGAAAATTCTGCCCATACCTATGGGAAAAAAAAGGTCAAAAACCCATTCAATAGGACACTTATTACAAATACAAAATTTTGAAGCCAATTTTTTTAACTCATCAAATACGAAAAGCAAATGTGATCAAAAATAGGATGACCTAAACAAGATTGAATGGATCCATAAGTAAAACAATAGAATCTGCCAGCTAATTTGTGATCTTATGAGTATCCACAGAACTGTAACCAATTAAAAAGGTGGTTATGATCTGGCCACGTATTTGATAGGAGTAGCAACTCTTCAAATTTTTCAAATGAAGGCTACTCAAAAGACTCTAGCGTTATAACCTCTTTACCAGTTACAACAAAAAAAACATAAAAATACAAGTTATAGCATCTAGTAACCTTCAGGAACTAAGGAATTTAGAAGTTCGCTTATGGAGCTCTCTGTAGCAATATTTGAACTTCTTTGAAAATACATAATGAGGCTTCTTCTAAATGATCCTTAGCAAAGATCAGAGCAACTATGGATAAGAAGGTTCAGATTTATTGGAAAGAAGAATATTTCGACCAGGCTAGACAAGGACAAGAACAATCTTTTGAAGAGAAATATTTGCCCTAGCTGACTACAAATGGCACAACTAATATGTTTCCATAAAAGAAGACGGCAAGAAAAAAGCAAAAGAGTGGATAAAAATTCTTTTGTGCTTAGAGTATCAGGTTTGCAAGAGTAAGGACAAAGGCCCTGTTCAGTCACACTTATTTAGGCCACTGACCAATAAAAATGAAATCCTTATGTAAAAATTCAAGCTGTATCTGATGCAAGAAAAAATCACCCCCAAAATGTCCTAAACAAAACTGTAGATTATGGTGGTCTACAAAGAAGAAATAAAATGCATTAAAATTCTATGGTCACCAAAAGGGATTGTCCAATTAGAAGACCTGTTCCATTACATCATTTTAAGGGATGATGTTGTTAAGGAGATTCATTGTCTATATATTAATTTGTAAATAAACTTTAGAAAAACATTGTTTTTCCAAAAAGTTCATCTATGAATAGGAAAAGGAGTTGAACAAGAAGATATGATTGATATATCTCAATTTTATTAAGTCAAGATGATGATCCCCAATAAAAATGGTCCCATGCCACAGATTCTCCATGTAGCTAGAATGAAAAAATTAGACCAGATAATCTCAGAAACCACTGATTGGTAGCTAGAATCAAATTATATCAATTACAGAAAAATGAATATTTATGAAGTCAACAGCATCATCTCTAGAGAAAGTATTGAAAAGGATAACACTAAAAGTATTTGATATCACTCCAACAGACTTAGCATTCTTTTCATTTCTGCACAACAAAGACATTAAATATGATAAAATATGAATAACACACAGGAAATTAGATAATGTTATTTCAAAGGCATAACAAATTCCAATCTTGGTATCAGAGCATATTGAGTCTACATCAGTTCTGGAAAAGATAAATAAACATAATTACAGTTCAAGTCATGATTTGACCAAGCAGACAACAATAGAAAGGCTTCCTTTGGTCAAAGGATATCTACAAGCATAACAATAGATCACACAATCAGAACATAAGGCAGAACTTTAAGCAGAGAGGCCATTGATCAAGAAGAAAATCCTCAAAGCCTCATAATGATTGGCCAAGGTGCTAATCTAGCAATTGAAAAAAAACACCCACGGAAGGAAAGTATTTTCAAATCAAAAGTCCTCTCAAGTTCTCAAACTCTGAAGAAAACTATCTTATGGTGAGTTATACAATGCTAAAGGGAAAGGGTAGCTGAAGGGACATGAAATTTCTAAACTTTAACCTTCTTCTTGAGGACACATTTACTATTAAGAAATCAAAGTGCACTCTATCTTGTTACCAGCTCCCTTGAGATGAATATTAATTACCATACACCAATGACACCATTACATCGCTTTATAAAAATTCCTAGATAAGTACTATATACAGTGACATCATTTCATAGATTCCTAAGAATTCCTAAATACTATCAACCATTACCTATATTTACAAAAATTCATAGATAACTACTATATACAATGACACTATTTCAGAGACTTAAAGAATTTCCTAATTACTATGACACAGTTGCTATTATTATAAACAAGTACTATCTATGATAAAAACTTGGTCACCGTATCCGATAATTCTCTTGCTCGGATACTCCTATCCATGTGTCAGATACAGATACAGATACAGATACAGATACTTCTTGGATACGGCATCCAGATGTACCCAAACACACAAGTATAGTATCCAGACATATCCAAACACAGGTACCGTATCTAGACGTATCCCAATATAACCTAAGTGGGCCTAGCGGTGAAGGCTTAGGTACTCTAGATAGGAGGTCCAAGGTTTGAATCCAAAGGGGGGTAGGGCATGTATGCCCCTAGGAAGATAGCACAACATAAGTGCCTCCTCCCACACATAGTGGATCTGAGGAGTACGAGGTGGTTTGATATGCATAATGCTCTTGGACCTTAAAAGTTACTTTAACTTTTTAACATAATACACAGATACCGCATCTAGATGTATCTGAATACATGCCCCTATTTGGTCCATATCTAATATATCCTAGAATCCCCTATGCACATCTAATGTTGTATTCACAACATGAGATTAAGAGAAGAATATGCAATTTTTTAAAAATAAATAAATAATTAAAAAATCAATGACAATCATCTTCTTAGTTAATGAAAATATCCTATTCAACTTATATGTGTGTACATTTTTGCATTATATCTGTTTTCTTTTCATATATAAAACATATATGTTTTTTATGATGTCGTATCCAATCGTATCATATTAGATGGTCTTGAAAATTTACCGCATCCGATATCTGATACCTTAACCGTACCAGATATCGTATCTACTTCCATGCAACATAGGTTAAAAACCATTTCATTGATTTATAAAAATTCCTAACACTATATATTAGTGCAACATTCAAACTCAATTTGGGACCAATAAAGAAAGCTATGCAGTGAATAACAAAAACAAAAAGGAAAAAATGCATCACCATTTAAATCTCAGTAATATAATAAGGGGTTTAGTAAGAATTGACAGCCAATAAGGGATTACCAACATCATGTTCAAGAAAACACTTTGCATCAAGTTTGTGAAAGTTGAAATATTTGACATGGATTTTGACTGTAGGTTTGTAAGGAAGTTTATTGTTAGGTAACTAACATACTGCAAAAACATGTAATTGCTCACTTGACAAGAATCAGTGTGACTCATTTTCAGGATTTTAAAGGTTGCTCTGTCTAGCTTTTGGAAAGACCAAATGAGTCATATGAAAGAATGCAAGGACTTAGCTAGTCATTAGACATAGGCCCATGTTTGCTATTCATGAATCCATTCAGAATAAGATCTATAATCGGAAATACAATTTTTCAAAAATCCTAAGATGTGATACATCTGTACTTTTATGTTCTACGGAGTTTCTGGGATGAGGACAGCATTATATGTTGAAATGCATCTCCGATGCAGCTGGGGTATGGCCCCAATATTTGGGATGGCATCTGGACAGCTGGGGTACATTATACATCAAAAACAAACATACATACATATATAACACAAATTTCAACTTTAAAGTCAATCTTAAAATAATTTTACTTATATAATAAAAGATAATAATCATTGTAAATCATCAAATGGCATGAGGAGAAGTTGTTAAAAATATGGACTTTCAATGCAGAGACCCAAGTTCAAATATTTCCAACCAATACATATAATTATTACCACTACATGGTTTGTCAAAATCCCGTAGTAACACCGTCATGATATAATATAGGTGGAGTCCATTTCTATCCCACACAACCTATTAATAGATAAATAATATTGTAAATCAAATTATAATATGATATAAATATAATCACTAAACAAACGAGATAACAAATTTCACATTGGTCCTTTTCTTAACTTAATACTCATTACTAAATAAAAGAAAGCAAATCAAAATGAAATCTAACTCATGGGGAACAACCCCTCCCCCAACCCCAACACATACCAAAAATAATAAATAATTTTTTTTAGAAACAACAAATTGTATTATATTACAAGAGAAAGAGAAAGGCTTAAATATAAAAATAAAAGTCAATTTAACCAAATGATTGATGAATCGAATGACATTATTTTAATCAGTTAAATTCCTCAGCTTTTAAGGAGGAGACCCAGGTTCAAATATTGCCAAGCGATACATGCATAATTGCCAAGTTGTTGTAATACCACTATATATTCATGATGTAATACTGGTGGAACCACTATTATTCAAGACCCCGCCTTCATTATCCAGTCGCCCTTGAAAGCGACCACGCCTTCTGGGATATCTCCTGCTTCATTGTTTGCAAGAAGGATGCCGCAGCAGGATTTAGCCTCGACGTATCCTATGCTGGCAGAACTTGACTTCATGGGGGAGCAGCTACAGATTACAGACGATCAGCCTTTGGCAGCAAAGGCCGTAGGGTGTTCCGCCCCTTTCCTCCAGGGCGTCAAACGAAGAAGAGCCGAGGAGATAGCCGCCCCGGTGAAGCGCACCAAGTTCGATTTGGACAGGAGAGTGCTGCGAACCGAAAAATTGATCCCTAAAGTGAAGAAGCCTCTCCAAGAAATGACCGAGGCTGACTATGAACACCGGGTCAAGGAGAAGAATTTTGATGATATAAGCGAGGAATACGAAATCAACGGTATTCGCCGCAGAACTGACAATCTCCTTGTTAAGCGACTCGAGAATCAAGAGAAGTTGTTTCAGCTTCAAAATGACTCGAGACAGCTGGAGGAAGATCTGGCCAAGGCCACCACGCGGCTGGAGGCTGCCCAGCAGGAGATCAAGAACTTGAAAGCACAGCTCGCCGCCTCTCAGCAAGAGGCTATAGCACAAAGAAGGACGGCCGAACAGCTGTCAGAAGAGGAGGCATTGGAACATGTCTATCAGCTGCAAGATTTGTTAAGGCAGGCCCAATCTCAGCTGAAGGAGAAGGCGTCCCAGACGGCGGCCTTTTCGAAAAACAAGGTCAAAGAGATGCGGGCTGGTTTGCTGCAAGGATGCAGGGCTAATGTTGTCAGGTCCCTGTCCGTCCTGGATTTCGCATCCAGGATCCAAGAAGTATCTGCCCAGGGAAAGCCTGTGGTAGAGGAGGCCGAACACCAAGCGAAGCAGTGGCTGGACTTGGCAATGAAAATTGAAGAGTTCGCGCGCAAAGGCCTCCGATTTCCCCCCATGTCCCGAATTGCCCTAGATTGGGCAGATGCAAGGGTAACCTTGCACAATTACTTCGAAAAAACAGAAAAAACAAGGGCCGCCAGGAAAATCGTTGGACGCATTGAACCATGAAATGAATATTTTCCTGGCCCCCTTCAACACTCTTTCCGAGCTCGGATGCCCGAGCTTCGTCGAGGATGGGGAGTTTCTGCCCCTTGAACAGGTAAAGCTGGATTGGCTGTCTTTCGAGGCAGATACATCGGAAATTGACAGCTGGGCCGAGCCAGTCCAGGAAGCACAGGTAACTCAAATGGTGTCAAGATATTGCAAGATCAACACCTCCCTTCAGGAGTTGGGAGAGAGATATGACACCATCGACGTACACATGATTGCGGCATTCAGAGCAGCGCTGAAGGATGTCAGCGATTTAGGGCCCTTCCAAGCAGCGGCCTGGGACCAGGCCAAGGCTGCGTACAATCATGTCCGCGAGCGGGAGAAGCCGGCTGAGCGAGAAGGTGACAGTGGTGAGCATTCAGATTCAGAAAGGGGAGGAGAATCAGAAGAAGAAACTGCTGAGAGCGAATCCGAAGAGGAGCAGTTACCCAAAAAGGGGACGCAAGAGCAGCGGGATGCAGGGGAAGGGAGTTCCTCTGCGCCCAAAGGATAAAGGCCTGGTTCTTTGCGTCGAGGCGAGCTCGACACCCCGCGAGCCTCCAAGAATGTTGCCACATTTTGCACGGGGTGCCATGTCTTCATTTTTATTGTAAGTATGTTGCTCTCCCTTCCCTCCTCCTCCTTTCCCTTTCTCCACTATCCCCTTTCTCCCCTTCTGTCAGTTTCATTCCCGTCATTTCCCCTTTTTCCTCTTGTACTTTCTTCGGTCAATTTCCCAAAAAAGAGCAAAAGGTCCCTAAAATTTCTAAGTCTAAGAGCGCAACCCGACTTCGCAGCGAAGTCGGGTTGCGCCCTTAAGTTTGAGCGCACTCGGGGATGCGAAGTGCGGAAAATGACCGAAATTTGGCTAAGTGCAAGAGCGCAACCCGACTTCACTGCGAAGTCGGGGTGCGCTCTCATTTTTGTGCGCAGTCGGAGCAGTAAGCAAAATTAGCTAAGTGTTGAGTGCGCAACCCGACTTCGCAGCGAAGTCGGGCTGCGCCCTCTTACTTGTGCGCACTTGGGCAGGATGTTGCAAGCAGCCCAAAAACTGTCTAAGGCACGGAGGCCTCCCCAACTGCGTTGATTCCCCCTTGCGCTGTTTAATTGCGCTCCAATTCCGGGCGAAGTCGGACATGAAAGAGAGACTGCCTTTCAAGGCAGATTCATCCCTTATCAGATTTTGACAAGTGTCCAGCCTCGGGATTCGAGTCGGAGATGTGACAGGGAAAGGGCAGGCGTGAGCCAAATTATTATACCGCAGCTACCCTCATTTAAGCTGACTCAAAGTTTCATCTACCGCAGCTACCCGCATTCAAGCTGACTCAAAGTTTCATCTACCGCACTGCCACGTAGCTGCCAAGTTTTCAGGTGGACCTTGCTGCAAGTACAGTCCCTATCTGCAGAGGTCAACATCAGCAACTCTTTTGCCGCTTTTGTCAGCTTTGTCAGCTATTGTCAGGTCTGGGATCCTGTGCCCGGAGTTGTAATCGGGGGAAATTGCGCTATAAATAGCTGCGCCATATCATTGTAAAGTGGTGGAAGGGGGATATACTGCTAGGGAACCATTGTAGCTGTACGTTTGCTTCTGAATACAAGATACACTTGGCTCTATTGACTGTTCTTGTTCTTTATGCTGCCTTTATTTAGCATTTCTGCCTCATGTTGCTTATGTTATTGCTTACTGTTATTCTGCTATCTGGATATCGGTATTTGATGATTAAGTATTCCTGGAATGCATAGTTAGAGGACACATAGAATGAATGACATTGGTAGTTTCTGTAATGTATTATGTATTTAGTTTTTGTTGGTAGTGGTGATTGATAGTTGTGCTGCTTATCCTCCCCACCCAACGCAAATCACATTTATATTTCTTTCTGCATTTCTAATTTCTTTCCTGCACTCTGAGCTTAAAACCACTTGAGAAAACATATAGGAAGCCGGCCTTCTCCGGAGATTGGCACGGAAGGCATTCCTTCCTTTCGGCCTTTCAATCTGCTGGGCGAATCTAGGGCGCATTGCACTAAATCCTATCCTAGTGGCAGATTCGTAACCAACGGGCCAAAAAATGTAATACCTCCAACAATGACTTGAACTATTAATCTTCTTTTAGGATGACCCTAGATTCATGATATGCAGGAAGTTGCATCCACCTATCATCAATACTTATAATTTGATTATCAAGGACAACTTTACATTATACGTCCAAATCCTAATCCCTTTATCTATTGTTAGTCCATCGAAAAGGAAAACATAAACATATGTCTTTGTCCATCCTGAAGTACTTCTCCCAGCCTTGAGCTATCAGTGTAACCTACCCACACTTCAACTATCTACTTATCCATTCTTCTTCCCTGTACTTAGGGGCACACATTCACAGATAGTGCCCTTAGTTGGGGGAACCTTAGTATGGCACAGTCAGTTAATTGGACGCCCCACTTGGGTGTAATTTGCTTCATATATTTATTCTATCTTCTGAAATACTTGCTATGATGAGCAATGTTATGTTTGAAACACCCCTCCCCTAAGGGTGAGCATTCCAAAATACCTTGCCTAGGGTGAACATTTTGAAACACCTCCCTATGGGGTGAGCATTTCTTAAACGCCCTGCCTATGGTAAGCATTTGTGAAACACCTCCCTATGGGATGAACATTTCTAAAACACCTCCTTGTGGGGTCAACATTTTGAATCACCCCACCTAGCATGAGCATTCTAAAACACCCTGCTTGGGGTGAGAATTCTAAAACACCCATCCTGGGATGAGCATTCTGAAACACCTCCTTGTGGGGTGAGCATTCTAAAACATCCTGGTTGGGGTAAGCCTTTTTGAAACACCTCCCTATGGGGTGAGCATTTCTGAAACACTCTACTTGGGGTGAGCATTTCTAAAACACCCTCAAGAAATTTGGGATCTATACCTCCCAACATAGAGCCATTTAGGCTAAACCCTCCTGTCTCTCAACATATAAGTCATCCACAAGTTCAACATGTGAACATCCTTCCTAGATGCCTAATGCTTCGAATGTGATTTCTTCCAATCCATTCTATAGCATGCATATTCCAACTAACGTTCCTCCTATTAAAATGCCTTTTCAAAATAATCTTGGAATTAACAGCATGACGATCCTTTTCGGATCATCCCATCCAAGTGCTTAGTATTATCCTTTAGTTAATCCTCAAACCATCTAACTTACACCAATTCTTGACGTAAACCCACAAAAAGATCAACTCAACCATAACAACTTACTCAACCTCAAAGTTTGTAGTCAAAACCCAGCAATAGCAAATTCACCGCCTTAGAGCGAATTTGCCAGAAAGCGAATACGCTTTCCAGCTGACATATTCACAACCATTCCAAATTCTCTAGCTCACTGCTAGATTTGACCTCTAACATTCAAATTCGTGAATATGTCGAGTTAGCAAACATGGAAAATGAATGGAGGCTTTGTTGATAGGTTATTTAATTCAAGTCCCTTCAAATGCCTCTATCACATGTTTGATTCTTATCATTTTGTGTTTTTTGGCTATCTAACATGGGATACAGAAATGAAGCAATACTATGGCAAGATTTTTCCATCCTTGACAAGATTGTGGGATTCTTGGCTAAGGCATGGAGTGTAAGAGTTTGGTTGGGAAGAGGTTGCATTCAAACCTCTAAACTATTTTTACCTTATTTGGCAAGTCTCCTTATTGGCATGTGATGACCGACATGGTTGTCCAAAATATATTTTTCATATATAAGTAGGATTCTAACCAATCACAAAATGACATTTGCCATTCCTCCTTATAATCATTGCCAAGTTCATTGTAGATGGAGGAGACGAATGATCAAATCCCATTGGCTTGCTTTATGACACATAGCAACATGTGAGTGGTCATAGGTATATTTAAATTTTGTTTTCAAGGTTTTGGCAATTTTTAATGGTTTGAGGGGCAAATCTTTGGAGGCTATATCTTTCTCATATGACAGCATTTAGTTTAGAGTCTATTTCTTTTTAAATAACATGATTTTTTGAGATTTTTGCAATAGTGATGTATATTTTATTCTATTCTACTAATAGATAATGTGGTTTTGGAGGAGCTTTATAAACCATATACCATAATTCTAGTCAATGGGTAAACTTATTCCTTGACTAAGAGAAGTAATTATTTTAATTTTTACAAAAAAGAAGGTAACAAGGCTAAATTTTTCATTTTTGAATCAAGAAGCTTGAGGAGATAGCCAAGAGAGGTGAAGATGCTATTTCTATTTTTTTTTTTTACACAAGGTAATGATAAGCATGAGGGTGAGACCTCACATGCACATGTTGCTATTCATTCAACCTATTGGATCCCCACATCTTCAATGGAATGCATTGCAAAATTATGGATAATATGACGCATGATGAAGCATAACCATCTTATGATTGACTACAACAAAAAACACATTAGTAACTACTCTTCTTTACAAGTGGCTAGATATGGTGATGTGACTCTTGGATCCTCATCATTTAGAGAAGTCTTGCATGATCCAGGTGTCGGCCCTAATGTCCTTTCTAATTATTGTATCACTCATACTCAGGTGGAATTTTGGCCTAATAGGTAGGTAATTAAGAATATTGATGATGGATTTTAAGATAATAGTTTCAAGGTATTATGATGATTTTGATTAAATATACAGTATTTGGTAAGCACCCTTTCTCTTTTTCCTCCAAGAAGAAAGATTTTGTCGCTAAGATGGATAAGATATATGACATGAATAGGCATTGGTGTCATAGGCTTGGGCACATCAACTATGGACCAATGAGGCACATTAATTGCCTTCAAATGGCAAAGGGTCTTCTTCCATTACTTCCCCTAATGATCTTTGTGAGTGTTCTTTTGGTGAAGGACCATTGAGATCCTTTTTTAAAAGGGAAAGATAAACAAGTTACTCAACCTTTGGAGCTCCCTCATAGTGATTTGTATGGACCAATGGCTTGTCATTCGTTTTTCGGGAATACGTATTTTTTCATCGTAGTGAAAATTTCACTACACTGAGGAGGAAATTTTTCCTTGGCCAATTTTGCAACTCAGCTTCAATAGGAGGCAAATCGGCGGTTCAAAGAAGAGAAGGCAGAGGCCGCATGCATCATTGATTTTATAAATCTAGGGTAGGTGCTGATTTTGTGCAAAGGAGCTCCATAAAGGTTTTGATGCCGCACAAACCATCCAATCATTGATCAACAATGAGCGCTGATTTGCAAAGTTGAAAACCATGAAAAGTCCTCAAAGCCATGTGCACCATCAATTTTCTAGATATACAGCAGGTGCTAATTTCCAAAGGAAAAGCAGTTTGCAAAGGCAATAAAGTAGCATGCACCATCGATCTTCCAGATCAATTATGGGTGTTGATTTACAAAGTTGAGAGCTAGAAAGGGTCTTCAAAACAAGGAGGGTCGTTGAATTTTCAATAAGCAACGGACGCCATGTTCCACCAAAGTAGTCAAAAGGAAGTTGTGAAAACCATGCAAAGTCATTGATTGCTCATCCAATAGCCCATGCCATTTCATCAGGACATCAAAATATTTGGCATTCCATATCTTCATCCACCCTTAAGATATTTCATCTTTTGAATAAACTTGTACATACATGTTACGTCAAATCTTACTTTATCCCACCATAATATAAACATATGGAAGAAATCAGGGTCTTGGATGTTAAGAAAAAACTTCAGATTTTATACCTGCAATGAGAAACACAATGACAGAGAACAAAAACAGCAACACAAGTAACACAGAGATTTACGTGGAAACCTGCAATGTGCAGGAAAACCACGGGGCAATGGCAACTTCTCCTTTTATTATTTTCAGCAAAACTTTACATTCACGTTTTCAACATTACTTTGCTATGCAAGGGATCAAGTCCCTTTTATAGAGCATGAAGGGAAGACCCTGAACCGTTCGTTTCCTCTCCCAAAGGAAGCCTCCGCAAAACTGTTCGTTTCCATGCGGAAGTGAGCGATTCGTCTTCCGTGTCCTGACGTCTATCCTGGACGTCTAGCAGCCCAGACGTCTGGTCTGCAACCCAGACGTCTGGTCTGCTACCTAAACGTCTGACCTAGACGTCTAGGCTGAGTTTGCTTCGTTGATTGTGCACCTGTATAGTGACTTCACTTCCTAACATTCTCCCACTTGAAGTCAGTATTCAAGAATTCTTCTACCAAAGATTTTCATCCAATGCCAATTGCCCAATGCTGCCCTTGTTACTTTTTCAGCAAGCCCAGAGAAGTTTTGCACCACTCAAACTTCTCTACCTTGACCGGCTTTGTAAGCATATCTGCAGGATTCACTTCAGTGTCGATTTTCTGCAACAGGATCCTACCTTCTTCCACCACATTTCTTATAAAGTGGTACTTGACATCAATGTGTTTCGTGCGATCATGGAATGTTGGATTCTTCACTAGCTGAATAGCACTTTGGCTATCACAATGCAGCGTAATTTTCTCCTGCATTACCTTGAAGTCACCCAATAGTCGCTCTAGCCAAATTGCCTCTTTGTTGGCATGAGTTGTTGCAATGTATTTTGCTTCAGTGGTTGATAAAGCCACAATAGATTGCAACTTAGAAGCCCAACTCACCGCTCCACCAACAAGAGTGAAGGTATATCCTGTAGTGGACTTTCTCCCATCTCTATCTCCACCATAATCAGAATCCACAAAACCTTTAACTTGCAAATCTGTCGATCCAAAGTAAATGGCAACATCTGAAGTGGCTCTTAAATATCTAAATATCCACTTCACCGCATTCCAATGCTCCTTACCAGGATTTGCCATGTACCGGCTGACTACTCCCACTGCTTGGGCAATATCCGATCTGGTGCTCACCATGGCATACATGAGGCTTCCTACTGCTGATGAATACGGTACACGAGACATGCTTGTCTTCTCTGCTTCTGTTCTAGGACACTGGTTGGAAGACAACTTTAAGTGTGGAAGAAGTGGGGTACTAACTGGTTTTGCATTCTGCATATTGAAGCGCTGCAGAATCTTTTCCACATATGACTTTTGACTTAACCGGATCTTTCTTCCTTTTCTGTCCCTGTGTATCTTCATCCCTAAAATTTGGTTTGCTGCTCCTAAATCCTTCATTTCAAATGTCCTAGCCAACTGAGCCTTAAGTTCAATGATTTTCTTCATGTTGGGGCATGCAACCAGCATATCATCAACATACAACAACAAAATAATAAAACTGCCATCATCAAACCTCTTATAGTATCCACAATGGTCAGCTTCACTCCTGCTGAAACCTTGGCTCTTCATGAAGGTGTCAAATTTCCTGTACCACATCCTTGGCGCCTGTTTCAACCCGTACAGTGATTTCTTCAATCTGCAAACCAAATGCTCTTTGCCTCTTTCTTCATAGCCCTCAAGCTGATCCATATAAATCTCTTCCTCGAGATCACCATGCAAGAAAGCAGTCTTTACATCAAGCTGCTCCAGTTCTAAATCCTGTGCAGCTACAAGTGCAAGTAGAACTCTAATAGTAGTCATCTTCACAACTGGAGAGAAAATTTCATTAAAGTCAATACTTGACTTTTGCACATAGCCTTTTGCCACCAAGCGAGCTTTATAGCGTTCCAACAACCCATCGTTGTTCTTCTTCACTTTGTACACCCACTTGTTTCCAACAGTCTTTCTTCCAGGTGGGAGATCCACAAGTTCCCACGTTTTATTCTTGCGAAGTGCCTCGATTTCCTCCTCCATGGATTTCCTCCACTTTTCTGCATTCTCAGACTCTCTAGCTTCCTGAAATGAACTAGGTTCACCATCATCAATTAACAAAGCAAAAGAGGACTGATAAACATGAGAATACCTTTCCGGACACTTTTGTGGACGTGTAGATCTTCTAACCCAATGATCTGTTGATTGTGGCTCTTGGTCTTGTGACCGTTGTGGCTGCTCTACTTGTTGTTCTACTTGTTGTTCTGCATGCTGATCAAAAACTTCAGCATGCTGATTTTCATATTCATCTTCACTCATTTCTACTTCAATTGGTACAACATTAGGAGTTTGTTGTACCTCCTTCCTTTGCATGGATTTTTCATCAACAATAACATCCCGGCTAATAATTACCTTGTGGGCAGTAGGATCCCACAGTCTATACCCCTTCACTATATCTCCATAGCCGAGAAAAACACATTTGCTTGACTTTGGGTCAAGCTTGGACCTTTTTCTTTGGGTACATGGGCAAACGCATCACAGCCAAAGGTACGCAAATGAGAGTAATCAACTGGCTTACAACACCAAACCTCCTCCGGAATCTGTCCATCCAACGCAGTTGTAGGTGACCTGTTAATAAGATAAACAGTTGTATTAACAGCCTCTGCCCAGAACTTTTTCTCCAACATGGCTGCGTTGAGCATGCTTCTTGCACGTTCCATGATTGTGCGATTCATCCGCTCAACCACACCATTTTGTTGTGGAGTGTATGGTACAATCTTATGGTGCTTAATACCTTCCTGCATACAAAATTTATCAAATTCCTTGGAGCAATATTCACCCCCATTATCTAACATGAGACATAAAATCGACTTGCCCAAACTCTTCTCTACCCATGCTTTGAACTCTTTAAATTTCTGCAAAGCTTCCGACTTCTTCTTCAGAAAATAAACCCACACTCTCCTAGAATAATCATCTATAAAAGTCAGAAAATAGATGGCGCCATTTAAGGACTGAGTGGGGACTGGTCCAAATATATCCGAATGTATAAGTTGCAGAAAATCAGAACTCTTACCGGGACTTGCGATAAACCGAACCCTCTTTTGTTTACCAAAAATACAATGCTCACACAAGTCTAAATTGCAAGACTTAATCCCAAAAAGCATACCTCTATCATGCAGAATTTTCAGACCTTTTTCACTCATATGGCCTAGGCGTTGATGCCATAGCATTACTGCATCCTGAACAGAAGTTGTTGTTGTTGCATGGTTTGTCACCGTATCACCGCATAAACGATATAGGGTCCCATAAGATTCTCCCTTAGCTACTACAAGAGCCCCTCTGGTAATTTTGCAGTAGTTGTTGCCGAAAGTGACAGAATACCCTAGCTTATCCATCATTTTGATTGAGAGCAAATTCTTCCACAAATCGGGCACATGTCGCACATCACATAACATCCTTTCTCTACCATCGTCCAACTTGATCCTTATATCCCCTCTTCCCACAATTTCTAAAGGGTGATCATCACCCAAATAGACCTTTCCACCACAGTATGGCTGATATTTGTCAAACCAGTCTTTGTGGGGAGACATGTGGAAAGATGCACCTGAGTCCAAAACCCAGGTATATAAAAAAAACAGATCTGTTATTACTGATACAGAAGGCTTCACATGTTGCCGTCTCTCCTGAATCTATTGCACTGGCCTCAGTTGATGGCTGATTTTGCTTTTCACCATTCTTTAATTGCCAATAATCCTTCTTTGAGTGTCCTGGCTTCCCACAATGCCAACACTTCCCTTTCTGCTTATGTCCTTTAGACTTAGATCTGGACTATTTTCTACCTTGTTTACTCCCCTTGAAAGATCGACCTCTCACAGATAGGGCTTCATTGGTTGAGGGTTCCAGAGACGTTTTTCGCCTCAACTCTTCTACCAACAAAGCGGCTACCACATCATCAAATTTGAGAGTTCATGATGATGAATTACTGATGGTCATCACCATATGATCCCAAGTGTCCGGGAGGGAACAAAGTAGGGTGATAGCTCTATCTTCATCCTCCATATTCACATTAACTGAAACCAGTTATTGATAAGAGTATTAAACTCATTCAAATGATCTACAACGGATGAACTTTCCTTCATCCTCAAGCTATAAAGTTGCTTTTTCAGAAAAACCTTATTTGTTGTTGATTTTGTTTCATACAACTTTTCAAGCTTTTGCCAAAGGGCTTTCGCGGTCTTCTCTTCAACTACATTGAACAAGACGAGTCTGCTAGGCAGAGACGGATTGTAGAAACCGCCTTCCTATCCAGCGTTGCCCACTCCTCATCTTTCATGCTGCTCGGTTTACTCGTGACCCCTTTCAAGGCTTGAGCTTGGTCATTCTGAACCAGCAAATCCTCCACCTTCATCTTCCATAGAGCGAAGTTCCTGCCATCAAATTTCTCAATCTCAAACTTGGTTACACCTCCTGTCATTGTTGCAGCTCCCACTCGCACAAAACCTTGAGCTCTGATACCAGATGTTAGGAAAAACTTCAGATTTTATACCTGCAAGTGGAAACACAATAACAGAAAACAAAAAACAGCAACACAAGTAACACAGAGATTTACGTGGAAACCTGCAATGTGCAGGAAAACCACGGGGCAATGGCAACTTCTCCTTTTATTATTTTCAGCAAAACTTTACATTCACGTTTTCAACATTACTTTAGATATGCAAGGGATCAAGTCCCTTTTATAGAGCATGAAGGGAAGACCCTGAACCGTTCGTTTCCTCTCCCAAAGGAAGCCTCCGCAAAACTGTTCGTTTCCATGCGGAACTGAAGCGATTCGTCTTCCGTGTCCTGACGTCTATCCTGGACGTCTACTTGCCTAGACGTCTAGCAGCCCAGACGTCTGGTCTGTTGCCTAGACGTCTGGCCTAGATGTCTGGTCTGCTGCCTAGACGTCTGACCTAGACGCCTAGGCTGAGTCTGCTTCTGCTGACTATGCACCTATATAGTGACTTCACTTCCTAACATTGGAGCCATGTAAACTAAAACTGAAATGTCTTTAAATGACCATTATTTAGTAGATCATAACTCAAGAGAACAGGATTGTGGCTTTAGATGGCCATTATTTAGTAGATCATATCTCAAGAGTACAGGATTGTGATCTAATCCTACTCCCAACAAAATATTTAAAGGGATTGTATACTTTGTTTGTAACAATATATTAGATAACAAAGTTCTATCCAATCTTTTCACTATACAACTTTGTCCAAAGCACCTGTTATCCCATGCACATTGAAAGCTTGAAGGAATATCATCCCAAATACTATTTGACTTGATAAATGAAGCACAATCCTTGATTGATTTATACTATCTAGGAATACCATCCTTCATTTCTAAAGGGGATAGGACTGTTTCAGCAAATAAATAAACATGTAAATTTATTTCAGCAAGATACAGCACTTAGAAAAACAGCAAAAAAATCACACAGGAAACAGCATATACCCTGTGCAGCAAGCCTGGAAATATACAAGTAGTAATACAGTTGTCCTACCATAGCTGACCTGCAGTAACACAGCTGACAGCTGAAATACATTGACTGCAAAATGCCTTTCTTTCTTCATGCCTATTGTGTAGCTATGTACACATTTATAAACATAAAAGGTACAAAACATGGTCCAAAACCATGTGCCAAAACCATGGTCTGAAACCACTTTTCTAGTTCACCAGTTTTCTTCCTTTATGCATGCTCTTAACACGGGATTTGCAAGGTGTATGACACCAAATTCCAAAAAATACAGGCAAAGCCTCTTTCAATCCCATATATACAATTTAAAACAAAAAAGAAAAAGGGACACAGACCATCCCACCTTAGCATGTTTCACCCATATGAAGCATGTAAAGAACCAAATAGCAAGTTTTTTTAGATTTTTATACACTATATAATGCTTAGTCATCATTGATTCATATATAATATTGATAGATGATGGCCTTTAATGGTACCATCCTCCACAGCTATTAGGTCTCTGAGTCCACGGTTGCCCACTATAGTTGTTCCATTGATGTTGAGTAGACACATAGCTATAGATTCTTCAATTACATATATATTAATTGCCATAATTGCCATGTTCTGCTCAATGCATGCTTCCACAATTGTTGCCTCTATCAATGGTATGAATATCAATATACTTCAATCTCTGTAGACTTAACTTTATGTTTTATTTCTTTTGAATATTCAATATACTTCAATCTCTGTAGGCTTAACTTTACGGGAGATTTTGCTTTTGTTTCAGACACAACTTTGGCCCTCTTGACCTTGATTGGTTCAAACTTCTTTCACATATTAAGATTGAAAATTCCTAAAGTCTTTAACCAAAGGGGATCCGAGGATGAAAGTTCCAAGCTATCCACAGGTATAACATTAAAAAAATCAGAAAGAAAAACATATCTGTCCATGGTTGGGTGTTAACTTTGCATGTACCATCTCCTTCATGTTCTTTACTTTAACCTGAAGCCAATTTGCCAATTCAAAATTGATGACATATACCTGCTAGTAGGAACCATAGATTTCAAAACACTCTTCTTTTTAATGTTCTCTTGAGACAACAATGTTGAGGCTTTTGCCACTTGGAACGACACCTTTTAATCCTTCCATCCACCTTAATTTTCTGATGGGCTTATTGTTTCATCCACCTTATTTACGACTAATTTTTTTTCTTCTAAACATTTCAACCATTCTCTGGGATCTAAGCCATCTCATTAAAAAACGGCGTTAAATTACCCATATGAAATTCAAGTCTAGAATGTAAGCCATGTTTCTCTACGCATTGGGTCCCATGCTGAGGGTACAGCTCCGAAAATAGCTGTGCATTGGGTTTTATGAGATAAAAAATCACACTGCTACAGGAAAGGTTATAATCTTCCTTTGAAATTCGGAGCACACTGAAAGTAGGCAGGAAACCTTCAACCGATGCTGCCGAAGGAGGGCCAGAATTAAAGCACCAGCAAATCTCCCCAGGTCCCTCTCCATCTCTTGTGTAGTTTCGAATTTATCTCAATTTAATATGGGATAAGAAATTTAATAATATGAAACCAAAATTCTGCTATAAATCTTGTTATCACTTAAGAATTTAAGATTTTAAGCATTCTTGTGGCACAGCCCGGTCTAACCATCCGAGACATCCTACGCAAGCAGACCTCTTGGCGAATAACTAACCCAGCTCCTATATATTCTAATTCCAAGTCCAATTTCTCACTGAATTGCAGTTCTCTCACCCTGAAATCGAACCATTGACGTCGGCTGTCCCGTAGAATTTAAAATCTGAACTATTTTACATAATGTGGAAAAGAATAAAAAACTAAAAATTAACAAATGGGTAATCAATCAAAAAATTTAAACAGCACCTATATACACTAACCCCAAACCTCGTTTGTTCCTAGGGTTTTCAGTCCACGTCAAAACATAGAATCAGGGACGAATTTATTGCAATGTGACCCAAGAACCCTAAAATTCGGGTCCAAAACACTTGTTACCAGACGGCCGTATATGGCGATGGGCAGATTGCAGCGCACACAGAAATGAACTTTGGCTCCGACCTGCCTCCTCGACCTTCTACCCACAATTTTGACGACGTTGACGGTGGAGACGCCGCCCAAGGATTTTGCGACGGGGAGATCTGCTAATACCAGATATTCCGGGCAGGAGACCGTCACGTTTTCGGAGACCACGGGTTTCGAACCCGCGAGCTCAGAGCTGGCCGCCTTGCTTAGACGGATTTGTAGCATCTTGGCTGATAAGGTAAAATGAAAAATGGGGTTTTGGATATATCAATGGCTAAGCTCATACACTTAGGATTACTTGAATAATTTAAATAATTCAGATGATACAGAGTTCGTCCATAGTCGGGCTTCTTTGAGAACGAGTATTCTTCTGCAATAAACGCCTTTTGTTGAGGAACGCCTTCTGTTGAGGATTATAAAGTATTGAATTCCGGATTTAGGAAGAATCAGCACGTGTTCATACTCCGTACAAATTGTGATTGGGATAATAAGTTTGGGTGAGATCCTTCTCTTAATTTAGCAGCAGAACGGTCATTGGTGTTGGTTCCCGGTCACATTAATTTTTTTTTAACGTGTAGTTTTTTTTTGGATTTTATGTGTTGGTTCCCGGTCACATTAATTTTTTTTTAACGTGGAGTTTTTTTTGGATTTTATGTGGAGATTTAAGTTTAAATTAGGGGTCAGGATTTTTTTTTTAATTTTAAATTTAAATTTTGTTCAAAAATATATATTTTGGTTGGTGGTAAGTCGAGTGTTTGTCGAAAGTTGTTTTAATTCAATTTTATGGAAAGTTGAGGTCCCGTTGGCTTTATCCTCACCTATTAGGATTACAAAGGTTCCTTATATTAGAAAAAGTTCTTTAACTTTATCTTTACCAAATAAACTAAGGATCATTTGGTGAGTTGGAGAGGAGAGGGCAATCCTCCAAAGGAGGTCCTAGGTTCAAATCTCCACCCTACCAAAAAGTTGAATTGGGTATTTAAAATCCAATTGATAATGTTGGTGCGCGCAGGGTCGGTGCGACCCCCGGGTGACTTTGACGGTGTAGAACCCCTGTTCGTGGTCTCTCAAACCAAGGCGGCTTCGTAAGAGGTTTTTCGCTTTAAAAAAAAATATAAATAAATAAATAAACTCAGGATTATATAAATTCTTTATAAAAAATAAATAGGTAAATTCTTGAACCCTCTCCAAACAATCACATTATAGGATATTGTATTGGGTTGACTATATAAATAAGTTTAAAAATTAACTTTATTTTTAATATATATTTTTTTAATTAAAATATTAAAATAAAATACATAAATGAAGTTCATGAAAATACAAATTAAAGGAGTATAATAATAGGTCACAAGGAACAGCGCAACGTTTCGGTCTTTGGTTCTTTTTCGAGAGGTTCAAGGTTCAAACCGCGACGTGGACGAGTGTGTGAGTGGGTAGGTGTGTGGTGGTTGTGTTAAATTCTCTATTGATAAGCATAGCTCTCGACTTTAGGAAGGGTCATGGTTGGGGGAGCTTGTTTAGCCTTGTGCGTTGGTCGTAGGAGTTTCTCACACTAACTAAATCAAAAAAATAGTATAATAATAGAATATTTTTTATTGAATTTTTTAACAATGATTTTTACATAATAATAAGATGCGTTGGTTGCAGGGGTTTCTCACACTAACCAGATTAAAAAAAAAAGTATAACAATAGAATAATTTTTATTGAATTTTTTAACAATGATTTTTACATGATTTTGATAATAATAAGATCCTATCTTAACATTATTTTTGTAACTCTCATATGATTATTGTAATGAAGCACTTTGAACATGGGGATCCCTTTATAATGTTATTTTATAATATTTTGTAATGGTATGTGGAAAGTAAGACACTTAGACAAGTGGGACCATTTCATGTAACTGTTATGAAGAATGTAACTGATATTTGATAGAAGATTCTAGCTTGAGTGACATTTTGCATGGAAGCCAACTCTCGAGGATTAGATTAGGGTTGAATGAAGTGTATCTTTAAAATATATGGATCTATGTACGAATGTATTTTTTTGCAAATTAATGAAGTATTGAAGGAGGTTACCCCTCAAGAGGCCCGCGATTTTGTGATCATTGTGAGAGTGTTTAATTATGCATTTACTTTATGCATTATGATATTATGTTATTGCATGAATCTCTCTTTATTTTCAATATTTTGTATGAGTGAGTGTATTTTAAATAGTAGGTTCCTAACAGAATGGCTAGGGTATCACCAATGCAAGATATTTTGTCTAGGCATAAAAAAAAATAGCTAAGTTTCCTTTCGCCCTTCTTTATATTATAATTTTTGCATGCAAATTATTATAGATTTTTTTATCAAATATTATAATCATTATAGGATATTTTGATAAATTTCAATATATTTTGAGTTATAGTTTCCTTCCCATGGACCAATGTACACCCAAATCCTTATAATCACCCCTAATAGTAGAGGTTAGTGAGGGCCTTACAGAGAAGCGATCCATGTTGCTCAAAGATATGGTAATTTTTTGTAAATTTAATGGGTCTTGGCTAGGGGCTTTGGCCTTGAGAAAATGAATTAATAAGAGTTGAAAGACTTCAGGATTGAGTCTATCCTTTCTTCCCAAACGTTTCTTCTTAGTCCTCTTTTGTTCCAATGAGGAAAGAGATAGAATCCTAAAATGACATCCTTGGTTTATGGAATGATAGGACTTTTCCTTACCTAGTGGTATGAAGGTTTTGCATTTGCAATGTAAATCTATCCCTAGTACCAGTCTAGATTAGAATGTATGGATTGCCCATTGAATTTTGGAAAATGGATACCTTCAAGGCAATAGGCAATACTCTAGGAAAATTCTTTGAGATTTAAAAAACTACAAAATATGGATTCTTGGCTATTTATGCTCGGATATTGGTAATGATTGATATAAGTAAACTTTTATCATAATCAAACATTCTTAAGTATGGAGGTAAGTTATGGACTCAAACCATAGATTATGAAAATATATCTTTTAGATGTAGAAGATGTCATGAGGTGGGGCATATTGAGAGATCATGCCCTAAGAAGAGTCTAGCATAAACATATGTAGAAAACTACAAGAGAAACTTACAAATGAACATGGATGAGGATGGTTTTCAACTTCCTAAAATAGATCTAGATGGGTGAAAGTAAATAAACAGTGGAGACCAATAAGGAAAGATATTGGAAGAAATACCAATTATTTTGAGGCTTTAGCTTATGAAGAAAAAGAAGATTTGAGCTTAGAGGACATAGTACAATAGGTTCAAAATATTAATAAGGAACTATCTATTTAGTATGATCCTAATTTAAGAAAGAACATTCTCGATGAACCTAAGGAATGTGTCTCATAAAATTTTGAAGACTCTCTTGAAGTACCATTCACCATTCAAAAGAAGAATTTTGGTAGAGAAAATGCAGTGTTAGATGCTAATACCTCTACCATTAATAAGGAAATACCAAAAAATGAGTAGGACTAGTCAAAAGCTTCTATAGTAGAGCCAGGAGAGGATAAATATGATGAAAAAGAAAGTTGTGACAAAATATTGAGGAATAGAATATAAGACCTTTTGATATAGGCAAGGCAAGAGGAAAACCCTCAAATTATCAAACCAGATCCAAAGAAGTAAGAGCAAACATAGACAAAGGAACACAAACTAAGTTGGTTGAACTTCTCTTTTCCAAACAACAAAATGATATTGGTAATTCACAAGTAGGGCTAGTATCCCTTAACGAGACATGACTACCATTGCATGGAATATAAGGAAACTAAAATGACAAAAAAAGTTTCCAAAACTATGAAAGCAGTATGGGCAAGATGTGAATGGGATGTCTTGGATTATGAAGAAGCAATAGGAGGAATTCTAACTTGTTGGAATCCTATTAGATCCTCCTGTGTGACCATTCATAAAACTAGGCAGTGGATGCTACTTTGTAGATATTGGTTTCATCCTTATCAATTTCTATGGGCCTACAACTTAGTTAGGTAGATTAGAAGTTTAGAGTGGGATTGAAGTCTTTATGAGAAGTAAAGACCAAGAAACCAGATTCATGATCATAGGAGATTTTAATGCCATAACCAAACTGGATGAAAAATTTGGGAGAATTAGGAAACTAACCCAAAGTATGAGAGATTTCTGATCTTTTATTCAAAACAATAATCTATGGGAGGTTGAGTTTGAAAAATATAACTATACATGGACCAACAACATGAGAGGCCAAAACCTAATAGAAAAAAAAGTAGACAAATGTGTACTCTCAAATAATTTGCTAGATGAAGGGACTTGTGATAAAATTAATACCTTGATAAGGATTGGTTCATATCACTGGCCAATAAGAGTTACAATGGTGGTAAGTGATTTTTAAAAAAATCATATTTTAATTATGAGTAAATGTGGGAAGACCATTTGTAATTTGTTGATATGATAGCAAAAATGTGGAATTCTTTAGGAAACGGTGGGTTGTATACACTTCCAAAATAAATTAAATCAATGACATCTAAATTAAAAGAATGGAACAAGAACACTTTTGGAAACATTTTTTAGAAGAAAGAAAAATTAAAAGATAAACTTTCAAAATTCTAAAAAGGTGATCATAATAATCCAGGCTCAGAGAAAAGAGAATTGCTTAGTGAATATCATAATATTTTGAGTAAGGAAGATAAATTTTGGAGATTAAAATTGAGATAGACTTGGTTAAAAGGAGATAAAAATACAAAGTTTTTTCATAGGATAGCAATAGTAGAGAGATCAACATCCATAATTATTAGAATTAAATCAATTTAAGAGGTTTGGATTGAAGACCAGAGTGAAATCAGAAAGGAGGCAAGGTTTTTTTTTTTTTTACAATAAAAAAAATCATAATTTTATTTCAAGAATGAAAGAAAATTACACTTCTCAGGTGCCTTAGCACGAACAAAACCCAGATAAAAACATATTACTAGGAGTCAAGATATAATTACAGTTAGGTAGATCAAAGAGAAAATAAACCCATATTTAAAATAAAATAGGAATAATAAGGATAAATATTCTTATATATCAATACTTAATCATCCAAATAACCTCCATGTCCAAAACTTGGATAGATATCAATGAAAAAGAAACCAGCGGAAAGAAAGGAAACAGATAAAAATTGTCATAAAGCTCTAATCAAATGAAACAACCCACAATACAAACCAGGGCTAGCATAGGAACTAGGGGTATGATATGTGGGTGAAAGAAGAAACTCCATCATTGTTCTCTTCCATTTGCAAGAAACCTTCTGGAACTTGTTGACCTTCTTTTGATAACTTATGTGCTTCTTTATTTAATTCTCTATAAACATGAGTAAAAGAGATATTTTCAAAAAGGGAAATCACCTCTAGTAGTTCATCTCCCACTAGTCTAAGCAGATTATTTTTTAATTGAGTGGATCTATTCATCCAGTTGATGACTAGAGTAGAATCTCCAAAAATTTGTAATTTTTTCACATTTCTCTCCACAACACACTTCATTAGCAATCTCAACGTCTAGAAATTAGCAAAATTGTCGGAACCTATCCCAAGACCTACTTTAAATTTGATATAATGTGTACATTAGAAGTATAGAATGCCTCCAACACTACTAAAATATGATTGTCTCTGACTAGCCCCATCAAAAAACCCGTGTTAGAGACTTTTCAATGAACAAATTACCTACTTGTCGAGGTTTCTTATGTTTGTCAGGCCCTTTGTTTATTGAGACCAAATTCCTCACCTAAAAAATGACCTGAAATGGGGGTATTAACTTTCCTTCAAAAATAGTTGCATTTCGTGCCAACCATATACCCCAACATATAAGATATGGTAAAGAAATAAATTGTTTTCTCTTTTTTCAAAAAACCACTGTCTTAAGCATACCTCCACTATTTCTCCTTCCCAAATATTTTGTACTCTAGTTATCTATTCAACTTCTAACCAAACCTGTTGATAAAAAAAACATTTGATTAACAAATGTGTGATGTTTTCCTCCTCTGATCGACACAACATACAAATACTTGGACCTTGTCTGCTTCTCCTCTGTAAAACTTCCCAAGTTAAACCCTTATTTCTCAAAGCTAACCACATGAAAAAAATTGTTTTTTTGGGGGCAAATAATTTCCAAATTTTCTTCCACCACCAAGTAGGCCCTTGAGTATGAGGTTCAAAAATTTCTTTGTAACCAAGTATAGCCGTATATTGATCCCCAAATTTTTTGTATGCCCAAGCAATAGTATCTGGTTCATCTCTCAACTTGATATGACTCTTATTAAGACTATTAGTGTAAGCCTTCCACAAAACAACCTACTCATCAGAAAGACCCAAGACCTAAGCCTACTTCCAACCTTGGGTCCAAATACTAGAAGAATATGATTCCCCCACCTAATGAAGAAAGAAAAAACATTTGTCTTGTAAAGAACTTATCATAGCTTCCGGCAACAAAATGTTTTCTCCACAACCCAAAATAGAATCAACCCCTATTCCGACTTGTTCACCATTGCCCACTTTCCAAGCCAAATATTTTCTAATCATAGGAAAGGCCTGTACTAGTGCTTATCATTGAATGGAAACATTTTTAATGCTTTTCTGTGGACTTCTGATCCAATCTATAAAGGTCTTCTATAATCCTTCTTTGGTCAAAATTGTCCATAAATTTTTTGCTTCTAGAGAAGAACCAAAAATATGGATATTTTTAATACCCCAACCACCTTTCTCCTTTGGCCTAGCAATATTCTGCCACTTAACTAAAGGAACGCCTTCACGTTCCTTGCGTCCAGTCCAAAGAAATCTAAAGCAAAGTTTTCTTATTTCTCTAGAACTCCTTTAGGAATGAAGGCCAAGGAGTGTCAAAACATAGGAATTGCCTCAAGAACCGACTTTAAAAGTGTTAATCTCCCACTAATAGACAACCATCTATTACACCAATGGTTAATCCTAAATTCAATCTTCTCTAAAAGCCATCCCCAATATCTCTTCCTATAAGCATTTGGCTTCAATACAAAATCCAAATACTTAAAGCCTTCTTGGAAATCTAAGAGATTAAAAGGAAAAATTTTGATTAGACCCTGTTCAATCTCTTGCTCTAGACCATTAAAGCAAATAGAGGATTTTTGAAAATTTATCTCCATGTCGATAGCATTACTGTATGTGTCCAAGATTTCCTTCAACTTTTTAGCTTCCCTTAAACTACCATTTTTCAACCAAAAAACATCATAAGAAAACAATAAATGATATAAATAAAGGACCCCCACTTTAATCCCAGTCAAGGATCCTGCCCTCTTTGCATCCAAAACAACTCTACTCAATCCTTAAACAACCAACAAAAAAGGTAAAGGAGATAAAGGACATCCCCGTCTTAATCCTCTCGAGGGTCTAAAGAATTTAGAAGTTGGTCCATTGATAAGAACAACAAAAAATACAGAATAAATACATCCCATATTCCACTTTACTATCGGATAGCTAAAGCCCACATGTAAGAGCATCGATCTGAGATACAACCAACTA
This sequence comes from Wollemia nobilis, assembly GCA_028583015.1. NCBI lineage: Eukaryota > Viridiplantae > Streptophyta > Pinopsida > Araucariales > Araucariaceae > Wollemia > Wollemia nobilis. Next base: position 14,429,243 of record JAQPPZ010001844.1, read on the forward strand.
GTTCTATCATAAGCTTTAGATAGATCTAGTTTAAGGACCATTGCGGGAAGATTTTTAGTTTTAATAGAGTGAAGGCCCGCTTATGGATTTAAAAATTTGTCTACCTGCTAAAAACCCAAATTGCTATTGAGAAATAACTTCAGAGAAAATCTTCTTCAATCTAACAGTCGAAACCTTTGCAATGATTTTATAGATATAGTTACACAACGAAATGGGTATAAATTCATCAAAGATTTCAGGCTTCTCCTTTTTTGGAATCAAAGCTAAAAAAGTGGAGTTAAAGCCCTCAAAACCTGACCACTCAACCTAACTTCCTCCATTACTTTGAGAAGATCCTCCTCAACAAAATCATAGAAAACTAGAAAAAAATTCCATAGGCCATCCATTAGGCCTTGGACTTTCATCCTTTTTGAAAGAAGTCAGGATAAATTTCATTTCTTCCTTTGTGACCTCCTTCATAAGTAACTTATTGTCCTCCTTTGTTACAAAACTGGGGAATAAAGTAGTTAACTTTAAAATTTCCCTAGTATTGACTCTATCAGGTTCTTTACAGATTGTTTGAAAATGTTTTACTCCCAAATTTGCTAGCTCAACAAAAATCCTAACGAGAGCCCCTTCTTCATTCTACATCTCCCAAATAGTGTTAACCTTCTTCCTATGATTAGCAAAATTATGAAAAATACTTAGAATTTTCATTCCCTTTTTTAACCATATAGCTCTACTTTTCATTCTCCATTCAACTTCCCTCCACTCCAAGAATTTGTTCTTCTTAATTTCTAGTTCAAACAATCTTGTTTTCTCCTCCTCTTTAAACAAACCAACCTCATTCTTTTTATGAATTTCTAAAATTTCCTTCTCCACCAACTTGAGATCTCTATCCATACTCTCCTTTTTAATTGCAATCCAAGATGACACAAATCCTTTTAATTTTTTTAAAGCAACAACAAATTGAAAACTCGTTGATGACCTGGAACTTTGATCATAACCAATCCATTCTTTTTAATCAGTTGTTGAAAATCTTCTTCCTCCAACCAAATTGGATTAAGCTTAAAAGGATTGGCAGGTTTTGCCTCTTGACTTTCTAATTGAAGAAGTATGGGAGAATGATCTGAGCCACCTCTAGTCTCAACCCATGATTGTTTTTTGTCTATTTCATTATATAATGACTTTGAGATCAAAAATTTGTCCAACCTCTTTGAGATCCCAGCTTCCCCAACTCTATTATTTCTCCATGTAGGCATTAATTTTATTGGTTCTAAATAAATTAAACCAACTTCTTTGATCTTATGCTTGAAGTATTCTACAAGTCTATCAAGTCTTGCAGATTCTCCTCATACCTCACTTTTATTCATAGTAAAATTTAAGTTCCCACCAATGATAACTCTTTCATCCTTAACACACCTTTGGGAGAGGTCCGAGGTGTAGACCAATTGGTTCATCCAAACCTCATAAGGGGGGCAGAGGTCCAAGGTTCAAATATCGGGCCTCATCGAACTAAATGCTTATCCCTTTCCTGGTGCTTTCAACGGCGTAAAAGGTTTAAAATGATTATGGCATGGTGGTTATAGGGGGCGGACTGCACGAAAATCTGTGTGGCAGATTTTGGGGCAGACAACACAAAATACTATGGCGACCATAAAAAGCTGGACAGCCTGCTCGGATTCGTGGCGGCTACCGATTCCACCATGTAAATTAAAAAAAAAACACACCTTTGGGAGAAAAAATCTTCACTGAAGATAGGGACCATAACAAATAATAATTGATAACCTCAAACCCAAGTCTTTAAAAAAGAATTATATCCACAAGCCTGAAACCATAAAGGAAGAATTAATTAAGAATACTAAGTTCTTCCAACCAGTCAAAACACCCCCTGAATTTCTAGTAGCATCTAGAGCCAAGAACTCCCAGTCCCTAACCAATTTACTTAACCCTTCAATGACTTTTGTACCTGCCTCCATGGTTTCTTGTAGAAGGATAACATCCATATTATGAATTTCCACCAGCTTGGTTAAGGCAAGTCTTTTAGAGGGACTGCAAAGACCTTGAATGTTAAGGGATAACAAGATCATTTAAACATCTTAGAGGGGTTTTGTCCCACTCTAAGGACCCCTTTGATAGATTTTTGTTTACCCTGCTGAAAATCCCTCAAAGCCTTATCCTATACATGAAACAAAAATGATTTCCTACCTGCTGAAGTAATGGAAATTCCTTTATATGGTCCATACCTAACCCCAACATTCCAACAAATACACAAGTTTTCAACTCAGATTCCCTTTTCCTAGAACGAAACAAATATCTGCAAGAGGAATCTGTCTTCAAACCATCCCCTGAAATAGATACCTCCCTAGAAGATTCACATGATAGGTCACACAGACTTCCCCCAATAGTATTATATTTGTATAAAAATCTCTATTCAATATGTTTGAGGTTACCAGTCCATTGTCCAAAATATTAGAAAATTCCTTGTCCTTGTGACTTCTATTTGAAGATTCATAAGGTAGTGTACAAAGGTCTTTATTACCTAAGTCCATATTATTCTCATGTATTGGACAATAATTTTCATAAGGCTTAGATATCTGAACAACAAACTTAACAGTTTTGGGTTCCAATCCTTTCATAGTTTTTTTTATGACTTTGTCTCCTTCTCTAACATCTTGTGAACAATGAAATGAAGATAAATCTAGGACCAAAATTTCTTCCTCCTTCTCTAGAGTTTTGATTATAGGTTCAACAACATTTTTTTTGTTTGTTTGTGCCAAATCAGGGAGCACTATTGAGCTTTGAAAAATAGGTATCTCTTGATTGTTGTTAGTTGACTTGAAATCCCCACTAGTCATTTGTTTTCTCCTCCATACTTTTTGTGTGAAAGCTTGATAACATTCCTTAGCAATATGTCCATAAACATGACAATGAACACATCTAAAGGGAATCTTTAAATAATCCAATATTTTATTATGAATTGTATTCCCCACAACTATCTCCATACAATCCGGTAAGCCTTCACTAATATCCATCTCAACCAAAACCCGAGCTACAGACCAAAAAAATTAGCCTTAAGGGTTTTACAGAAAAAGGTTTGTATCAATAACCACATTGTTCTTCTACCTTGAACCAAGGAAGCTTCTCTCTTTTTGGATCATGTTGCCTAATAGGAGGTAACTCTATAATTTTTCCTCCAAGAGTTATGTCAAGACAAATTATAAAGATTGATTTATATTAGTGAAGTTTCTCAAATGTTTTTCTTGAGTTTTCTTTAGGATAAGTTTTTTAAGGGCAACCACATGACCAATTTTTACATTGCAGGGTAGGATTCGATAACCCCATCGTCCACCACATGCTTATTTTTGTATTGTTATTTAGAGTTGGAAGAAGAAGATGGTTTTTCATCTTCCTTCTTAGTTTTTATTTACCCCGTTAATTGGAGGGAAGATTCCATTTATTTAGTGAGATCAATTGCGCCATCAAAAGACACCACATGGGTCATTTCTAGAGGATAAGACAAGTTTTATTGAAGGATATGTATGAAATACCACAAGAGTTCTTTAGGTGATGGGATAAATGGAAGCTTCCTCACCAAGGAATCCACCTGGGTAGAAATTCATTAAGGATTTTATTATTATCTTGTTTCAGTTGATATAGATCATCAACTATGCACTTCTTTACAATGGAAGCAACTAAATGTTGTATAAATATTTCTTCCAACTTAGAAAAGCTTTTAATCAAATGGTTGGGTAGTTGGTAGAACCATGCTAAAGTATCACCATCGAGACTAGTAGGAAATATTTTTAACAATAATATCTCATCATGTTTGATGTCGTGGCATGTAGCTCTGAAAAATTGAAGGTGTTCTATCATATCACCTTCTCCCTTATACATTCATAACTTTGGTAACACAAATCATGAGGTAAGGATTTATTGGTTAGGGCATGATCTATAGGCTCATTACAACAATATTTATAAGTATATTTTTTTATTGTGCCTCCCTGGAGGAAGGCTATTTGTTTTTTCAATTCAAATTTTTCCTTAGCAAGATGTTTAAGTTTAGCATTTAAATTTTAAAAACATAGATAAGAAACCGATGGTACCATAAATTGAGGTTATGCATTTACTTGAGGATTATATTGTGAGTTAGGGTGAGTTGATCCAAAGGGGATAACTATATTATTAGTTGTAGGATTGTTAGGGATAAAAGGGTTTGATGATGGAGTATTAGGAATTGAGACTTGTGGTGGTGGTAACTTAATGAAAGGATTGGATGATATAAGATTAGAATTATTAGGTATACTAGAGAATATGTCTAGATTCTGACTATGTGCAATGCTTATGGGTTGGGATACAAGATTATTTAACCTAAAGGGCTCCAAGTTCAAGGGAAGGGACCCCTAATTCCTAGAATGCAAGGGGATGCTAGGGGGTCTACCTTCTATTTTTGTTTTTATAATGAGGGATTAGACCCCATCCTATTAATTTGATTTGGATTTACATCTATATAGAGGGATCCATGTGAAGGGTCCTTTTGAGGTGCTATAGGATTTTGACCTAGGCTATTGTGGAAGATACATAAGGGATTCTTCCATGGTCGAAGTAGTCCTAAGTCCTTATTCAACCACAAGGACTTGTTATATTGTTTCTCTTTTTCCTCTAAGGAAAACAACTAGATGGTCCATTGACTTGAAAACTAACTCTTCATGTTGAGTCTACATAGGGGAAAGAGTACCAGAAGGAGGATTTTCATCATCATTTTATTCTTTATAGACAAGATTTTCTATAACCTTTTGTTTATCGAGAAGCCCAGGTAATGAATTTGGATTTTGAATCAATTGATACACAACATTTCTAGTTATGTATGGCGTTTCAACCATGGCCAAGGGAGTTCAATTATTAGTGTTTTGTTTCTAGATTACTTATAACAAATAAAAGAAAATGTTTGAGAACCTTATGTCATCTTGGAATAACAACCCTCCTTATGACTTCCATCAACCCCTCATGATATACTATCCAAGGGAGGTTTCCCCCAAGGTTCGTACATCAGGTTACTGAAGGGGTCGTTAACGTTCCCCTAGTAAGACTGACATTTGGTTATGTTCTTGTTATCTTGATTAATATGATTTAAATAAGTAAAGAAATTTAAAGTGTTCTTTATTAAGTTTAACAAATTTCATCTTTATTAAGGCCAATTTGGTCAAAAGGGTTGGATGGAGACCTGAATGATGTTCACGTCGGGTTCACCAAAGATGTGGGTGGCTAAAAGGGGATTCCCACGAAGAGGCATTGACCTTGGTGGGGTCCTCTTTCCTTCAAGAACCCACACTTAGGGTGTGAGGGCACTACTATCATTCCTATTGATTCATGTATTCTTTTGAGCTTTTATCTTTGGCAAAAACTAAGTTTTTAAAGGTTTACCAAGGGTAGTTTAACGATTTCCTAAATCTAGTTTTGTGTGTTGATTTTGAAAACACCTAAGGTTTTTGACTAACCTAGTATCTAAATGCAAAATTATGATGGGTCAATGCAAATTAATACAAGTGATGCAACAAACAAGGTCTATATGCAATTTTGATTCAATGCTAGCCTATATCTTTGTGAAACGTAAATTCAGATAAATTATAGACAAATGGGTTAGCCTAATGCAAATCTACATGCAAATTTCTTTTAAATGCCTATTTTTCTAAACATAAAAGTAATGCTAAGGTATTTTCTATTGGTTTTTGATAGACTTGAGAACATATATAAATAAAAAAATGCATGAAGTGAAAATGTATTAAAACAAGAGCTAATCCTATAAATGCTTTTGTTTCTTTTGATGAAAGCTAGCCTAAAGTGGCAAACAAGAAAATAAATTCTTTTTGTTTTATCTTGAGGAGGGGTGGAAGAATTGATGCATTTAAAAATAGCCTTAATATAAGCTACATGTACTTTTGATTCCTTGCCTAATTGCTTTTGAAAAGAAATAATTTAGGTCTATGCTAAGATTCTTTGATTTTGCCCAAAATAAGTGTGATTAAAAGAAGAATTTAAACTACTCTAAGAGTTCCTTTATTGACCAAAGTAAATGTGTTTTTAGGTAAACAAGTTGCAAAGTAACATGTTAGAAAATAAAAAATTATAAAAAACAATGAGGAGGGAGGTACCAAGTGGCAGGGTTACCTATTTTGAAGCATAAGCAAATTCGCCACACTCTAACCAATTTGCCATTGGTATTTTTTAATAGAATGGCATTTTTGTAACCTGTAAGATTTAAGCAAAAAAAAATATAGGTGTGTCTAATTTTGGGGGTCTATCTGATTGCAGTGAGTTAATTGCTGGCTTTCAATCCCTACTACCATAGAATATTACAGGTCCTAATATAAAGAAGCCACAATATTAAAGTTCAAAATATCAATAATGAAGAGTAAAATTATATATGAGCAATCTAAAATGCATATCAAGGCCAATATAATAATAAAAATAACATTCACTTATATAATGAAATATGAATATAAATGACCTAAGTCATTCATGAGATATACATGAAGAAAACTTACAATATTAATTGCTCAAAATTTGTATACAAGCTTTATTCAATTTTCTTCCTCTTTACAATAAGATAATCATGTTATAATTAGATTGCTTTCTTATGGAGTGTTGTCTCCATAATATAGCCATAGTATTGTGAATTTTCAAGTACTCAACTATTGCTATCCATATGAAAAGTCCCATGACCTTTCGCTTATCAAATTGCCACTTGCATACTAGACTCTTCACTTTCTTCTTACATGCACACTTGACTCTATGACACTTGCACACTTCTACATGCACTCCTAATCTAAGATACTTGTGCACATCCTCACATTACATATTTGCACACTTACAAAACACTTGTGCACATTCTCTCAATACACACTTGCACTCTAACTTACATGACACTTGTGCATTTCCTGCACATTGCACTCTTACATGACACTTGTGCATTTCCTGCACATTGACACTTACATAAAATGGAAAATATAAATCACACATCTAAACTAAAGACTCAACCCTAATCTATTACATATTTAAAATTGTACCATGAAGGTACCATGGGGGTACATTAGCATGTACCAAATAATGTAATATTTATCAACTAATAATAGGCTATCTTCCCAGCTAATTAGATCCTTATTAAAACAAAATTAATTATGAACCTGAACCTTGGAAATGGAAGCTAAAATGATAAAATTCACCATTGATATTTTTGTCGAGGTTTGGTAAATTTATTCTATGTAATTCCAAAGAGCTAAATTTACTGATGGATGTAGCAAGTCGTAAATTTGTTTTTTTATAGAGTATTGAAGTGTTTTAAGGTGAAATTGAAAGCAAATTTAGTCTAAATATTGATATTGAGTTGTCAAAAGGGAAGAGATCCTTATTTGTTGATGTCCAAATGCTTTAGGGATGCCTCAAAAGCAAGAAAAGGATCTAAATGCATGTAAATTTTTACTAATTTGAGGAAATGGAAATGGAACAATGATTTGGTGCAAATTAGGATAAGCATCCAATATGGTTTCTATGCAAGGACTTGAGATTATGATTTGATAGGATCTTGTGACTAGCAAATAAATTATGAGTGAACAAATGTGAGATTGTGAAATGTGAGAAGGAAATTATTAAATCAATGTGATTATAAGATATGCATATATGCTTGTGCATTCAAATGAAGTAAGCCCAAGTAGAGATTTATAATGTGAGAGCGTATGAATAGAAAATATTAGAATGATAAAATAAGTAAGAATATGAGCATGAAAGAGGCATATGGCTACAATTTTAAAGTGAAGTGCAACAAATGTGAACATGTAAAGATGTGTATGGCTGCAAATTAGAATAAAATACAACAAGTATGATCATAAGAAAATGTATTTGGCTGCAAATAGAATAAAATGCAACAAGTATGATCATAATAAAATGTATTTGGCTGCAAATTAGAATAAAATGAAGCAAGTATGAGCATATGGAAATGTATATGGCTGCAAATTAGAATAAAATAAAGCAAGTATGAGCATATGGAAATGTATATGGCTGCAAATTAGAATAAAATACAACAAATATGAGCACAAGGAATTATATATAGCTGAAAATTAGAATAAAATGCAACAAATATGAGCATAAGGAAATGTATATGACTGAAAATTAGAAGAAAATGTAGCAAATGTAAGCATGCAAGATATTTATGGCTGCAAATAAGAAATAAATGCAAAAATAAATAGATCCAAGCAAATATTAGCGAGTGGATAATATAAATAAGCCTACAATTAAATGATTAGAAACATGAAGTGTCTATGAATGTGAGCATAAAATATGTATGTGGCAACAAATTAAAATGAATGTATGGGCCTACAAATGTGAACAATATACACATATGGTAGAGATCTAACGATTTAAACACAAGAAGAGTGAAGTTAGCTTATAAAATGGAGTATAAACTAGCAAATGAAATGTAAAAGAGTATATGAGGTGATTAAATCATGAAATAACCCTAAAATAGATGTTATGTGAAATATATGAGAGCACATATGGCTGAAAATTAGAGAATGAAAACAAATAAAAAACATCGCATAAGAATATTAGTATTGCAAATAAAATAAAGAGACATATGAAAATAGGTTAGAATAGCTACAAGACAGAGATTATATGCATAAAAAACAAGAAATGTAGAGATTAGTGGATGCACAATGGAATTCCAAGCATTAGCAAGGTAAAATAAGGAAAAATGCATGTAATGAGAAGCAAAATGAAGAGAAAAGAAGCTAGAAATGAAGGATTACAACCAAATTTGAGTAGAGCCTCCTCTTCCCATCCAATAATTCCTCCTTGATGGCAACAACAAGAGGATGTGGCTTGATCCATTGCCCTTATGCCTTCCTCCACTTGACTCAAATATTATTACATATACCCACAATATGAGGGAATGAGAAAGAGAGCTTGAGGAGAGAAATTTGTAGTGCTTTAATAGCTTGAGAATGCTTCTAAATGAAATCCAAGTAGCATTACTTTACCTAAAAATATCCTTCCAAATGCCATCCCAAGGGGTTATTATATAGGAAAAGGTATCCACCTAGGGGAGGATGAGGTGTCAAGTTGTGGTGAGTTGGAGAATATTAATGGCTAGATAACTATCTTGATTGGCAATTGTGCAAATTTGATTGCCTAGTAGGAGATATTGATTGACGATTGATTGGTAGTTAAGAGATGTTGATTACTAGTTTAAGAGATATTGATTGGGAGTTGATTATTGAGTCAACTATTCTTAATTGGCAATTACAAGATTTAATTGGAGGTTGATTTTGAGCTGATCAGATGTGGATTTGTGGAACTGGTAGTCATGGAGAGTCATGCCACCAAAACTGAAGGTTTTATCGATGGTTTTACAAATTCGTGGTTGAGTTGCAAATTCATAGTTAGACTGTAAATTTGTAGTTGAACTACAAATTCGTTGTTGGGCCATAAATTCATAGTTGGATCACAAATTCGTAATTGGACCACAAATTTACAATTGGACCATAAATTCATAGTTGAACAACAAATTCATAGTGATTGTGAATTTATTATTTTGAAGGGTTAAATTATGGTCAAATATAGTTGTGTTTATACTCATTGGAAATATCTTTTTAAGAGATTTTCAATGGTGCCAATTTTTTGATATTTGAAGGGTATTTGGTTAAGTTTTGGGAATGAAAAAGTTGATGTTTTTTACCCTGAATTTGGGTACAAAAGGTGATTTGGTCAAATTAGTCAATTGTGTGATGAATGACATGATAAGTGGTTGACCTAGGGAGTAAAATTGGGTGTCCACATGCATAATGGCCAACATTACATTTTCATGTGTATTTTTCCAAAGTTTTGCCTAATAGTGCCTTGCTAGTGAAAGTTGAAGGTCTTTCTTCTTACATTAAAATTGTTCTAATTCTACTACCTGAAGCATCACTTTCAATTACAAAGGGTTTAGAAAATATTGGTGTTACTAACACCAACATTGATATCATGGCTTGTTTTAGGTCCCTAAAAGCTTATTCTGTTGGTTTTGACCACATGAATGAGTTCTTCCTCAACATAGCTATTAGTGGGGCTGATACCTTCACATAGTTCTAAATAAAATTTTGATAATACCCAATGAGACCTAAAAATCCTCAATGTACTTTGAGGGTATGAGGCTTTGGCCATTCTTGTATAGGCTAGATTTTCTTGGGGTCCACTTTAATTATGTCCTTTGATATAATGTAGCTCAATACTCTACCTCTTATATGTCAAAAGAACACTTTGATCACTTTGCATAAAGCTAATTATTAGAAAAAGGTTGTAAGAACCGATACAAATGTTTGAGATGCACCTACCAAGTATGACTATAAATCAAAATAACATTAAATAAGTCTAAAATGAATTTACATGGGAAGGGCCTAAAAAATTACATTCATTCGACTCTAAAATGTGAAAGGTGCATTGGTTAGATCAAAGAGAATGATCATAAATTCATAATGCCTTTCATAAGTTATAAAGGTAGTTTTAGAAATGTCTCTTCCTCGATTCGAATATGATGATAGTTGGACCACAAATCAAAATTTGAGAAAAATTAAGTGCCATGCAACTCATCAATTATGGGAATAGAAAATTTATCCTTGATTATTATTTTATTAAGTTTCCAAAAATCCACACAAAACCACCATGACTCGTGATTTTTCCTACCAACAACATGGGATAAGAATAGGGACTAACACTGGGTCAAATAACCCCTACTACAAGCAATTCCTACACCACTTTCTCGATCTCTAATTTTTGGACATATGGATACTTATAAGGGAAAAAATTTGGAGGGAGACTATATAGAACAAGTTGAATTCATTATCATGAGTATGGTGAGGGGGTATCCCTTAGGTTCCTCAATAATTGTTGCTTGTATTTCTAAGAGAAGCTATAATTCATCCTATAGTTTTTTTTTATTGTTAATTGGGTCTTGTATAGCAAATTTTTGTGCCACAACTCCATGAGACAAAATTTTTAATAGATTATCCACCTTGCGAGTTGAAACAATTTGAGTAGCACCAATCATCATTCCCTATAGAGTATAGACAATTCCTTGTTGGATGAATTTCAATCAAAGTTATAAAAAATCCCACACTAAGGGTCCCAATGTTCTGAACCACTATGTTTCCAATACATCACACCCTCCTAAGGGAAGGGTAAACATAGCAATCTTAAGATTATATTCTCCTATTTTTACTTTGATATTCCTTCATCGGTGATCATGATCGCAAAGGAATTATAGGTATTTATATAACAATTTGCCTGCTTCACCACTCTCAAGTCAATAAAGTTGTGTGCTACCAGAGTAAATGAGAATTATTATTTGTTGGCCTTTTAAATGACCTATCACATTCATTGTTTGATGGGTAAATATTCCTACTAAGGCATGGGCCAAAATATTTGCTAGGGTTCTTCTTGGATTTCAAGCTACCATGTTTGTTCCTCTTCCCAATGCTCCTCTTCCACCTGTTGGCATTCTAAGGTTGCTCACTCATCCACATCAAGCAAATACAATTTTTACCACATATATTTGTGTCCAAGTGAATACTTCTCATCACAATTATAACATAGCCCTTGAGCTTCACAAGATATCATCTCTTCTAAAGTCAATCATTTGATAGTGGGTAATTTATTATCTATATTTGATGTTGGTTTAGATGAAAATGGAAGTCTTGCTTGTGGAAAATTGGAGGTGCATATTTGAGCTACGAGTTTATATTTTTCCAACCTAGCCAACCTTATTACCTATGCCAAGGTTTATTGTTTGAAAAATTTGACCTCGACCTTGATATCATCCTTCAATCCACTAATAAAACAACTTTGGAAAATATCTTCACTCAACCCATTAATATGGTTTACCAATTTTTTAGATTGAGCATAGTATTCTCAAACATATGAGGTCTATTTTTGTTTAGTGAGGGCTCCTATGAAGTCCTCATACTCATTAAGACCAAAGTGAGTGAGGAGTTATTTCTTAAATTCTTACCAAGCAAGATTGAGATGCATTTTTTCACCCATTGATACCACTACAAGGCATCCAATTCAAAGTTGAAAGATACAATTGTAAGCTAGAAATATTGTGGAACATTATAGATATTGAAATATTTCTCTGCATGACACAACCAACCATCAAGATCCTTCTTATCAAATTTTGGAAGATCCAACTTGGGCAATTTGTATGTATTTTTATTGTAATGGTTGTTGTTGGGTTACTCGAGCTCTCTCCCTTACATTCAAATTTTCTATGACCAACTCAACTGTATGCCTAAGTGCCACTAAATAGACTATTCTCCATTGTATCAGTGCTTTCATTAACCACATATTTTAGCTCCTTTTACTCTCCTATCATATACTTTATAGATTCATGTAGTTTCTATTTGTCAAATTCTAATTTGGATTGGTATTGACTAATCTCACCTCACAACTAGTTAATTTGATCAATGATGTGTTGACCTAGTGATTTGGGTAATTGGACATCCAACTGAGTCACTTTTTGGTTATTTTTTTGATCTATTTATTGCTTCATTTGTTGACCTCTAGTGCTTGTAGCCATATAGTGGGTTTTGGGACTTTTGAAAAGGCTTACTAAAAATAGAAGATTTATTTTAGTAGTTACTATTTTAGCAATGGTTCAAAAAATGTGTCTGGGTGATATATACCAAAAGGATCAACTCAACAAGATGATCACAATGGACTAGGACTCAAAATGATGTTTTTTGAAACCCCAATTATTTCTAGTCAGTTTTTTTTCCTAACTTTTCTCCATGAATTAGAATTTTTTCTATGGTTTTAGTATCCTCAGGGTTATACAAGGTGCCTTCTCACTATTAAAAGTTCCTAACAACTGTCAATTATGAAAACTTCTTGTGCTAATAACTACCCTTTTTGTTGCTATTCTTAATTGTTATTAACACCAATGGTTTCACTATCAACCTATTTTTTGACACTATTTATTCTAACAACTAGCTCTTCTCTCACCGACACCAATGACTTATTTTTTATTGTTAAGAACTATTACTGTATCATCAAATCTATGTTAATGTAGTCTCTTTAGTATTAATAAGTCTATATCTAGGGTTTTTGAGTTTGATAGTCTAGTTTAAGATTTGATAGATGTCAAAACATGGTTACTCTAAGCCAAGGTATGTGTACTACCCAAAGCCCTCTACTATACTATAACAACATTTGATAATGGTCAAACCAATATTTTAGGCCACTACCTAAGGAGGATATAGCCAATATCCTTGGGTGCACTATTTGCCTCTTTGATCAATACATGAGGGTAATCTTCTTGAGTGTTGTGATTGGTACACTATGAATAAATACATGGTCAAACTCTTCCTAGGGCTAAAGGTCTCTCCTAAACCTAGGGGTTCTCCTTATATACGTGAGGGTATGTGGGAGCTCAAAACCATATATGGGTGCTATTTAAGGTTTGGGTATTGGAGTCTGATCACCCCTCACTTCATTATATGCTTTATGGACAATTTACCTTATCCAATAATGATAGATACTTTGTGATATTTTAAACCCTTGATGGGGTTTCTAACCTATTAAAATAAAATAGAAAAAAATTGACTCAAGTTTTCATATGATAGTTCATATAAATAAAAAAAGTGAAGGAAAATTATACCTAACATGTACATAAGGGTAGGACAAGAACTGTTGTAATTGTAGTAGGATGCAACCCTGGAAAGCGCTATAATACCATTTGTTAGGAATATTCCAAGTAAAATAATCACATCTACATAATATTGCAATTAATAATAGAATTAAGGGAAATAAAATAGAGATATTGCAATACAAAATAGAATTGTAACAACTTTACTGACTTTAACAAACTCATAATGTATAATCGTTGGCCTCTTCGAGGGGTCAACATCCTTAGAAGCAAAACTTTGATACATTATGCAAAAAGAGATATATCCATCTATTCCCCTTGCCTTTTTAAAGACTCTTCTTAACCCTAACCCACTTAAGGGGTAGATTCATATGCAAGTGGGGACCTAAGATAGAATCTTCTATTGAAGAAATAGTTATATTCTTAGTAACTATTACATTAAATGGCCCTATTTGTATAGGTTCCTCAAGTGCCACATGCATGTTATAATGCATTACATAATAACATTAGTATGACATCCTAACATTAGGAAGGGTGTCATTACATAATTTTGTTAGGATGGGATCCTAACAATCCATTTTCATGCTACAAAATCTATGCATAAATGGATCTATGATTGATTTTCAAATTATAACTAAATTATTTGACAATACCTTATACCACAAATCAACCTTATCACAAAGAGAGAAGATTAGAGAATATATTGTTATATCCTCCTTGATGTAGTGGATTTATTTAAGACTTGATAATTCATTGAGGTGATCTCTTGTCATTTTTTTCTTATTCCTATTAAAAGTAGGCAATGCTTTCATGGTTGTTGGAGGAATTGGAGAATATACCACTAACTTTAATGATCCTTGGTATGTCCAATTAGAAATTATTATGTTTCCTGAGAGGGATCTCAAGGTTATTTTATTGTGAATGATGGTCATATGCTAGTGTGGAGGAAGATAAGGATACATAACATAACCATGAGGTGGGTATGGAGGATAATAAGATAAAGGATACTAAGGTGGTCGATTTTGGTAACCCATTATTGATTTGGTGGCCATATATTCTATTGTGGAGGAGGGTAATGTAGACTTAGTTATGGAACTTGTTGATTTTGAGGAGGTGATCCTTACACATTTTCTATGCTTGACAAGCTAAAGATAGTGTTAGCACCTAGGTGTTTCCCTAGGACACTTGTGATACCATTTGTCTAGATGACATTTGAGAATTTTATGTACGACCTTGATTTTGATTTAGCCTTGAAGATCCTACATTGGTAGCCATAGACTAACCTAGTGGGACACTAGTCATATTTGTCAAACTAGATCTAGGTGGGATCCACATTCACCTTAAAATTTATGGATGTCTACATAGGTAAAATAATTAGAATAACTTGATTGATCTAGGGTCAACCATTGACATAATGACAAAGGACACAATGACAAAACTATAAGTTATGAGTTAAAACAAACACCTACTACCCTTTAAATGACTAATAGGTATAATTTCAAACTAAAGGAAATCATAGAGGACATTATATTTCCATGTATTTTTTAGAGTATCCTATAAAATTCGTGGTTATTCAATTAAATACTAACCTAGATGGATGCCTCATGATATTAGAAAGACTATGGTTGACAACAATCAATGTATACACCAGTTTCAAATTGAGGAATATGACAATCACAAATGGGATCTCCACTAAAAATTTAGCATTGTATCCTCCTACTTATTGAAACCAAATAACATTTATAGGTTGACCAATAAGAGAATGATGGAGTATCCATAAACCCTTCATTACTTTAGATAAAGCTCTGTCCTTGAACTATCTAGTAAAGACATAATTATATTAACTTATTGTAGATATTTATCCTCTCAAGTTATAGACTTAGGAATGTTATGATTGACTAGATGAGAAGAAAACAAAAAATAAGTGTTTCATAAGTGGTATGATAACCACTGAGATATTGTTTAACCTAAAAGCACCTCATTAATTTTAATAAATTATTACATTGCCCTTGTTACCTAAGTGATCTCTTCAATGTAGAAGGGAATGATCCAATAATCAAATTTGTATAAATTATTGTAGATTATTTTTTTAACATGAAACTATATCCCAAAACAACAACAAGAATTAATTGATTTACTTAAACATCTCAAACTTGATGAGAAAATTAAATGCAATTAAATTAAAAAATTCAATTAATTAATAATTTATTATCTTTATGAAATGTTATTTATAAATGTACATCCCAGCTTGTGAATATTCACAATATTGTAATATTTATATTAAAAAACATTAATGAGAATTACTTAGCTTTGCATTGATTAGTTAATATCCTTTTGCCCATGTTTTTTTTTGTATCAGTTGATATCAGAGCAGGTTGATCTTCCCTATGAGGGGTACCCCTCCTCAATTACATCCCTCCATGTGTATTTTCTTAGTTTCTAAATTTTATGGCCTCTTTTATCATCTTGGTGAACTAATGGTAGGCGCAATCATGTGCCTCCTGAAGACTAATGTACTCTATCAAATTTGGCTTCATGTGGAATGATTTAAATATAACAATCAATAGTTATGTGATTCAATATAACATATTAATAATAACATAGGAATTCAATCCAAATTGAATGTATTATAACCTCGGGTTGTACTATGGCTCTTAAATATATTAAGCCATGTCAAGAGAACTATCTTCACCTCAAGCAAATACACTTGAACTTGTTTGACTATGAGCATCGAAAATAGTAATAATCAATCCTGTGAAATCATTGGTGGACACATCCAACCATGCATTTTTGTTGATTTTTTGTTACCTCAAATTGCATTTTCGACATTGGAGCCAATGTTTGATGTTGGCAAAAAAATGAACATCATGCCAGTAAATGACAACATGTCATTACAAAATACTGCCACACATCAGTTAATTAGTGTGGCCATTTTTTAAGACACCAGATGTTAAGACACCAGTAATGTGAAAGTTAGGATTAAATAAGAAATAATTGTATCGTTTTTGGATAAGAATCGTTTTTGGAAAATATTGAGTTTAACCTGCAATATTGATATATATATAAATGAATGTATTTGATGTTTTAAAATGAATATGGTGATGTACCATAAATATGAAGGATGGGGTGCGATTGGAAAGACGCACCCCTGATAAATATAATTACAATATGTTAGGAGGGTCCTAACATGCCACCCCCCTTAAAGGAGCTTTGTCCTCAAAGCTGGAAATTTGGAAATTGCTGCTGGATATCGTGAAGAGTTTCCCACGTCGCGTCTTCTAAAGGTAGACCTTTCCAATGGATTAAAACTTTCATGATATCGCGAGTACAAAGGTGACGAGAGTGGCGATCCAAGATAGCTTCTGGCTCGACTAAAAGTACTCCATCCTCAGAGAATTTTGGAAGAGTGGTTTGTGTCGTGATATGTGTTCCGATTGCGAGCTTAAGGCAAGATACATGAAATATGAGGTGAAGTTTGGAAGAGGGAGGAAGCTCAAGTTTGTAAGCAACGGTCCAAATACATTGGAGAACTTTATACGGCCCGTAAAATTTGGGTGCTAACTTCTGAGAACCTTTTTGTTTAAGAGATGTTTGCTGGTAAGGTTGGAGACGTAAGAAAACCATATCACCCTTGTGGAAACTACGTTCGCTTCTATGTTGATCGGTTTGCTGCTTCATGCGATGTTGGGCAGTGTGTAGGTTCTCTTTTAGGGTCCGTAGTATGTCCTCTCGATTAGCAAGTTTCGTTTCCACCGCATGGACTTTTATAGTCCCTGGAATATAGGAAGTGAGGGATGGTGGTGTTTGACCATATAGTGCTTTGTAAGGAGTCATTTTGATGGACGTATGGTATGAAGTGTTATACCACCATTCTCGCTAGTGAAAGCCACCTTACCCAATGGAGTGGTTGAGTAGAAACAAAACATCGAAGGTATGTTTCCAAGCATTTATTTACAACTTCGGTTTGGCCATCGGTTTGAGGATGGTAAGCGGAGCTCATACGAAGTTGAATACCTTGTAATTTGAATAATTCCTTCCAAAAGGTACTAGTGAAAGTTGGGTCACGATCACTAATAATTATGGAGGGCATACCATGTAATTTAGAGATGTTATCGAGGAAGAGGTGGGCTATAGTGCTAGCGGTATAAGGATGAGCCACTGGACAAAAATGGGCGTATTTAGATAAATGATCAACGACTACGAAAATGGTTGTTTTTTCGCCTAATTTAGGTAATCCTTCAATAAAGTCCATAGAAATATTTGCCCATGTTTTGGTGGGTATAGGTAATTCTAAAATCTTTTGTAACTCTGGTGTCTCATCTTCTTGGTGACTAGGTTGAATTGAAAATAATTGGGCGACCAATCATTTGTTTCCTTTTCGGATAATTTTCTCCATTCTATGCAAGCTAACGATTTTGGAAGGTCTTGATTTCAGGCCTTGGATAATATAGGTTTGGTTCTTTGCTGTGAATTTCATCCATAGTTCATCAAATTCCCATTGGACTACGCCCAAGGTTCTTAACCATTGTACGCCTAGTACAATGTCGCATCCCCCTAGGGGTAAGACGTACATGTCGCCTTGCATGGTATAAACTCCCATAGTTTTATATTTCTGCATTTTCCTTTGCATGCAATTTTTTTGCCGTTTCCAATCATCACTTCAAAGTTATTGCAAGGGTATATAAAACAATTTGCTTGTTTAGCCACCTTTGGATCGATAAAATTGTGCATGCTACCAGAATCTAGGAGCACGGTAAGGTTTTGTTTCTTAAAATACCCTTTTACTCGCATTGTTTGAGGGGTAGAAAATTCGGCAAGGGCGTTGAAGGAAACCTTTGGTGTATTTTCTTCATCACTTTCAAGTGTGTTGGATAATACCTCTACTTCGGGTTCAGGTTCCTCTTCAGTAGAATTCCCTTCCTCTATGGCATCGAGAATATATAATTTCCGTGAGGCACATTTATGATTTTTGTCAAATTTCTCATCGCAATGGTAGCAAAGAACTTTTGCTTGTCTTTCCTTCATTTCCTCGAAACTCAGACGTTTAATTGGTAGAGCGGGGTTAATTTTGGGGGTTGTGTAGGAGTTTTGGGTTCGTCCATTTTGCATTGGCTTGGGGTTGGTATAAGTGTTTGATTTTTTCCCCCAAGTTGGTTTCGTGAACCGATCCTGTGCCTTGATTTTGTCTTCTGCTAATTTTGCTAAGTCGATGGTCTCTAACATGTTTGTAGGGTTGTACATTTGCACCTCAATTCAAATTTCTTCTTTTAATCCACTAACGAAACATTCTTGAAAGAAGGTAGCGTCTAATCCGGATGTTCGATTAGCTAACCTTTCAAATTTTGCTTGGTACTCACTTACTGAAGTGGTTTGGCATAATTTAGTGAGGGCCCCTGTAAAGCTTTGAAACTTGCTAGGGCCAAATCGTACTAAAGGTTGACCACGTCGGAGTGCCATTAGTTTTCTCGAACCATTGGTACCATTGGATGGCGTCATTTTCCAAATGGAAGGAGGCGATATGCACTTTTTGTATTTTTGGAATTTGATTTAGTGAGAAATATTGCTCTGCTCGGTAGATCCAGTTTGTAGGGTCTCCGCCTTCAAATTTTGGGAAGTCTAATTTGGTTGTCCGTGGTAGAATGGAAGTTTGTGGACCTCCTAACATTGCTCAATTTGATGACCCATTGTTGGTTGAGTTTGCTTGTGTTGTTGCCTGTTTTTGACTAATGGCATCAAGTTTAACATCCATTGCAAATATTTTCTCGAAGAGTTCTCTTATGGTACGGGAATTCTCCTCTCTTTCCTGTTTAACTTCTTCAGCGAGCCTTTCGTGTTTCTCGTGGATGGAATCTAGTGATCGTTGTCCGTCGGCCATTGCGGTTGGTGTAGGTAACGATCAAAGTGAGCAAAATTTTAAAATTTAAATTATATATATATATATATATATTTTTTTTTAATTTGGTGGGCAATGCCCTATCAACTTTTTATTTTGGCCCTCCCCCAGAGAGCGCACAGCGGTTTGCAGGCTGGAAGGACGACAGAGGCAGCCCGATAGCAGGCGACAAGACTGACAGGGGCGATAGTAGGCAACAGGACTGACAGAGGCAGCAGAGTAGGTGGGACTGACTGACAGCGACATGCAAAACTGACAGAGGTGACAGAGGGCAAGAAAGCAGGCGACAAGGGTGACGACAGAGGCAGAATGGACAAGCGGCAGTGGGTACGCGCGAGGGTTGATCAAGGGCGGGCGTGACCGAAGTCACGCTTAAATAAGCGTGCTGCCCACCTTATAAGGTATGAAAAAAACTCTCGCACCCGCTATGTGGGATAATTCCCTACGAAAAAAAAAAAAATTTCGTGTATACCCTGCGCTTTCACGTTGACGACAAAGTGTGATTGACATCCTTTTTCCTGGCGTTTTCTGTCCGATTATAATCTATTATAATATTTTGCAAGGTGATTATAATCTTCGTTCCTGACGTTTTATGATTTTTTATAACCTTCAATTTATAATCTTTTGCCGTGTTTTCGTTTAATAATGCGTCGCTGATGATTTTTTCTTTTGTATATAATTTTTTTTTATGACAGCGACAGGTGAAATCTGAAGCTCTGATCTAGATGTTAAGACACCAGCAATGTGAAAGTTAGGATTAAATCAGAAATAACTGTATCGTTTTTGGATAAGAATTGCTTTTGGAAAATATTGAGTTTAACCTGCAATATTGATATATATATATATATATATATATAAATGAATGTATTTGATGTTTTAAAATGAATATGGTGATGTACCATAAATATGAAGGATGGGGTGTGATTGGAAAGACGCACCCCTGATAAATATAATTACAATATGTTAGGAGGGTCCTAACACCATTGAAGGCAACAACATGGATTTCTTGTTCTATCAATCTAGTATATTCATGGTATAATATTCACATTCTACCAAGTAGTCAACTATACACGACTTCTATCTTCCATTGATGGTTGTCAAACAATATCCATCACAAGTAGAAAAAATCCTTTATAATTATTTTTACTAAGCTTTTAGGATGAAAGCCTTGAGCATGAGATCATCCTTGCTCATGACACCCTATCTCTTTCTTCAACACCACATACAATAATTATAAGAAAATGGAACAATTATAACCAATAGATGTTTTCAAGAGTTGGTCTATCATGTGTCTTATTTGGGCCAATGCTATAGATGCCTTGAGATCGAACTCTAAGAAGGTCAATTCTACCCTAGGTATTTTGTCCTAGATGATGGATTTCATCTAGGTATACTTCCGTTTTGTTTCAAACAAGGAAGACTCCACCATGAATTCCATGGATATTATAAGGTTCATCAAAGAAAAAATCCACCTCCAAAATGGTTCCATGCTACTAGAGTCCCCGTGCGATGATCATAATCTGATAAGAGGAAAATTGGCCAATAATTATCTCACATTCACGATGGGAAAGGAAAACTACCCCTTAAATTTGCTTTTCTTCATTGCATTCAATGTATGTAAAAATAAAGGAGCCCATATATTATTTTAAAATAACAAAATATTCTAAAGAATACTCTCCCAATATTCTGAAGAATATTCTCTCAATATTCTTGGAGAAAATACTACATAATATTCTCCCAAAATTCCACCTAGAGGGAAATACCTCCTACTTTTCTTTTGCTTGATAAGATATTTTTTTCCTCGTATTTTGAGGGATTAAATCAAATACAAGTATAGCCTTATATATACTCATCAAAAAGCTCTTTTCGAGCCGAAATTAGTGGAAGTATAATCTTTCAATTTTGTGAAGGTCTAATCAGACAAATGGTGCATCAAAGTTCCTGATGAGGATTTAGGTTTCCTTTTCAATCCCTTGGAGTTGTATCATGAAGTGCAATATATCCCACATTAGAGACACTTTTGGAAGCAATATTCCTTAGGACCATAGCCCTTTTATATAATCAAAGATATCACATGGGAAATCCTACCATGAAAGTTATCTTTGTTATCTTTTAGTGAATTCGTAGTAGCTCCTAGTATATTTGACCACTTTCCATGGTCAATTATCAAGCTATACAAAAATAATGATGAAGGTAATGTTGTCAAAATGATCATTTTGCAAATGCATGAGGCCCCCATGGAGGACATGCTACGAATAAAAAAAAAATTATGATCCAAAAATAAATAAAGAGCAATGGATACATGAAGACCTCATAACCAAAATTGAAGAAGATTTGGGATGGGATAAAAATAAGATTAAAGAATGGTGCATATTGCATTGTGAGCCTGGTGCTCAAAAGAAAGCTTTTTCTAGTACCTCCAATAAGTAGTTTGGAGTATAGAGAATCCCCCAAACTTCTTTGTATAAAACTAATTAGATATAAATCTTTTCTTAAATACCCTGATGAAACTATCCCATTTAAGATCCATAGATTGGATCTTTTTGCGTACCTTGAATGTGTTCCACCATTCTAAGGTTACATCCTGAAGATGACATTGAAGGCTTAGATCTCAAATGTTTTGGCTAAGAAAGAGGGATAGAAACACCAAATATTTTCATCTGAAAACCATGCAATGATACCAAAGAAACATAATCAAGGAGATAGAGCATGAAGAACCACTTATATAGATAGGGAGAAAATTAAGGAACTTGCCAATCAACATTACTCAGCTTTGTTCTCTAGAGAAAATGGTAACCCACATTCCTAGGGAATACTACTGTAGCATATACCGACGATAATAAGTTTGGAAGACAAATAGGATCTCATTCAACCAATCACTATGGAGGAACTTAAGGAGATTATAACAAATTTACCAAAGGATAAAGCTCTTGGACCTGATGGATTCATAAACAAATTTTACTAGCAATACTTACACATCATCGAAGAATATTTTCTATGCATGATTGAGGATGTTAGGGTGAAAGGTAAGCTTCTTGGAGCCATCAACTCCACATTTCTAGCATTGATTCCTAAAGAAAAAAATACCACTACTTTATCTAGATTCAGACCAATTTCTCTATGTAACTCTTCCTATAAAATTATTACCAAACTGTTGGCTAATAGAATAAATAAGAAATTTGACAAACTAATATCAAAAGAGCAAGGGAGGTTCATACCTAGAAAAAAAATATATGATAATATTATAATGGTGCATGAATCCCTCCATAGTAGTAGAAAATAAAAAAGAAACAAATTGTTATAAAACTTGATATGGCAAACACCTTTGATTGAGTTAATATACAATTTGTAGAACAGGTCCTACAAAAGTTTGGATTCCCACATCAAGTCATCAAGTGGATTGAAGCATGCATAAAAAACCCATGGATAACCCCCTTAATAAATGGAGAACCAACAAATTTCTTTCAGACTACAAGGGGAATTAGACAAAGGTGTCAATTATCACCATACCTTTACATCATTTTAGCTAATACTCTTGGAAGATTAATTAACCATATTCTAAGAGAAAGAAAAATAATAGGGATAGAGGCTACAGTAGGATGCAAAGCTATAAAACACGCCCAATTTGTAGATACCATTATTCTAGGTGAAGCCATCAAG
This sequence comes from Wollemia nobilis, assembly GCA_028583015.1. Classification (NCBI taxonomy): domain Eukaryota; kingdom Viridiplantae; phylum Streptophyta; class Pinopsida; order Araucariales; family Araucariaceae; genus Wollemia; species Wollemia nobilis. Next base: position 14,452,450 of record JAQPPZ010001844.1, read on the forward strand.
TAAAATGTTAGACAATTCAAGCAATGTATGGATTGGTTCACACAAGCTACTAGGGCTCATATAAACACTCAAAAGAGTTAGTTCTATACACAAAATATTGTAGCAATAAGATTTAAACTCTTTTGCACTATCCTAGGATTTCGGTCTGGCACAAAAAAATACTTCAGATACCTAGGAGTTTCCATGAGATTCCACATTAAAGCCTCAGACTATTGGACCCCAACATTGGACAATATGGTTAGGAGGATACAAAGTTACAATATTAGTTGGCTTAGTTTGGTAGGAATGATAGTATTGATCAAATAAGTGTTAGATTCTGTTCCAATCTACCAACTATTAGTATATAATGCTCCCAAGTTTATTTTGCAAAAGGCATATGGAATCATATGCAACTTCTTGTGATAGGGAGGTAGGCAATCAGAAAGAAAAAGTTCCACTTTGTCAATTGGGAGATGGTCACCAAAAGTAAAATTCAAAGAGGATTGGGAATAAAAAAATGGAGATAGTTTGGAAAGCACTGGGAGCAAAAATTATCTAGAACATGCTTAAGTACAATCGAGCATGGGAAAACATACCGGTTAGCATGTATATAATAAAACGAACATTCAAATGCTCAAACACATAGAAAAACTTCCTCGAGTCTTGTTGGTTTGAAAACATATAGTGGCAAAAAAGAGCATAATAGAGGATATAATTTCTTGGCTACCAGGATATGGTAAGTCAATTAATATTTGGGAGGACCCGATCCTAGGAAATCCACCAATAAGAAAGAGAACTCCAATCGAATTACATAATCACTTGGAAATCCAAAGAATACTCAAATTATGTGACTTGTTTTATTGGACCTCAAACTCTGAACTGTATCTCCACTCCCATTCCATCTTAGCTTCAAGAATATTGGGATTATTTTAAGTCCCATGTGGTGAGCATTAGATATCTTCATCCCATGATACTAAATAAACGTATTTGGGGTAGCATCAACAATAATGGGGAATACTCAGTGCATCTAGGAGTCCAACATCAGTAGATTAGGCTTACCAAAAAAAACTATTGATAGTGTGGAAAAATAGAGCACCATCTAAACTGCAAGTGTTCAATTGGCTAGTATCTCAAAATAAAATATTAACAGGTGATAATTTGCAAAAAGAAGTATAGAAGGGCCTCATGTTTTTTATAGGTGTGTATCGCTCCAAATTTTTCGCATCCCTACCTTCAGGCTATTGGATCCGCGCCCGGAAGGAGGATGGGAAAAGGATGGTGCGGTACCTCGGACGAGAGGACTTTGCGAAGGTCCCGCCTCTCAAGGGAGGTGCATTTTGGTGATTTTTCGACGGATGGTGGGTTCACCAGGAAACATTTGACGACAGTTTCCACGCCTAGGTTTTGGAATGAGTTTTAGATGAGTTCGTTTTATTTTTAAGCATTCATCCTAGGTTTGGCCGAATGACTCTAACTTAAACTACATGAAAATGCAATTTAAATGAATACAGCAAACAGAAAGGAAAATAGAAACAAAGAATTTGCAAGAGGCCAATGAAGATTACCTGATCCAGAAGTCTGATGGAGTTTCTGAAGCTTGAAGCAGTCTGGATCGTCTACAATTTAACATAATCGCCTTCAATTTGATAAAATCGTCTAAACTGACAGGATCATCTGCAATCTGACGAATTCGTCAGACGAATTCATCAGAGACCTGCAAAACAACAAACAGATGTGAAATACAAGAAATTATATTTTGCAAACAGGGGCAAACTATATGAAATAGTAATATGAGTATTGAACAATATGCAAGAACGAAAGTAAATGCAAATCACTGTGTTTAAAGAGCAGAATATAATCTTAATATGCAAACTAGACAACATGGGTGAACTCCAGATGCAATATAGTATAAAAACTGAGTAAACAATCTAATTTATAGCATAAAATGACAAATAAAAGAGACAGAAGAGCAAACTCTAGGCATTGATTGCCTCGATGTGTGCTGCAGTCGAAATTGTCTCGCATCAGTACGAGATCGTCTCGAATTTGACGAGATCGCCTCCGATCTTGACAGGTTCGTCGACTGCGATAGGTGCTGGCTCCGGCTGAAAACTAGTGGTGTACCTGCAATGAAATGACTATAGGACTAGTGCAAAGTATGAATTACGATGTTTTAGAGCATAAGAGTTCAATTTGCATAAAAATTCAGCCAGGGGTTGGGGAGGGAAAAGTCTTAGAGTTAAATAGGCATAGGATAGTTGTTGGGAGGTTGGAGATCATCCCAATTTGGGAGATCTCCAACGGGGGAAGGGTCCCAATGGCGCAGACATGCTTATGCCCAGATTGGAGACCCGTTGGAATGGATTCCAACTATGCAAATTCAGTTTTACGACGAAATCGTCCGGACGTTCTAGTCCAGACGAAATCGTCAAATGCAGGGCGATATCGTCTGATCGGAGACGATATCGTCAAACGGTCAAAACAACTGCTAAAAATGGCATGGAAAAGGAGGAAATGGGTTTCTCGACGGTTAACGGGCGGTTTGGGAGGTTAAATTTGAATTTAAATTTATTTACTAAGGTGAATGTAATTATTCCAATTTTACTATGCCAATTTTAGGGTGCTACATTTTGCCCCCTCTTTAGCGAATTTTTCGAAGAAAATGCGTTAAAGATGAGTTCTTCTCGATCTATGAGAAAGCAAAAAATTATTCCCATTTTTAGGCGATGATTCTTGGTCGAATCGTACGACAGCTTACTATGGTTCCCCCTCCGTGTTATTACCCAAATCGAACGTTTGCGATAAAAACACGGAAAAGCAAAAATTATTGTTGAATTATTTTGAATAAAACTAAGAAAAATAGGGTAAAACCCTAATTCATTGTTACTGTTCATTTTACTATTTTTAGAGCTCTGGAGCAAAAATGGTAGAGACAGCGCACAGATCGGCAGAGGTCCATCACGGTCTACGGGTAAGGGTTTAAACTTAGTTTAGATTAATTGAATTTACATGCTTTGTAGATAGATTTTAATATGAATTTTGAGCATCGCGGCCGTTTTTGGCCATCGACGTCGTCCGGACGAAATCGTCCCTAGTTCGACGAAATCATCTCAAGTTCGTCAATTTCGCCCAAGGGCGAAATCGGCAAAAAAGGGACGATTTCGTCAAATTAGAGACGATTTCGACACGCGAAATCGGAGACGATTTTGCTCAAATTTCGGACGATATCGGCCAATAGTGGGCGATATCATCAATTGCAAAAATTTGATCTTTAAGTTGCATTATTGATTGCTAAAATTGTTATTAATGATTGTTTGTTGTTTTGGTTGTTTATGCTTGCAGAGAGGATTACTAAAGAGCAGAGAGTGGAAATACGACGGACTGAGAGACGACTTGGCCGCTCTCACCCAGGTAGAGCGAGATCTGCTGACACAGGCCGACTTGTAGCATGTGGCAGAGATGCCACAAGTTTCTACTGACATGGGGCTACTGACGGCCCTAGTAGAGAGGTGGTACCCGGGCTCTTCATGCTTCCGGTTATCGACAGGGGAGATGACTCCCACACTAGAGGATGTATGGAGGATTCTTAGAATCCCCATACAAGGGAGGATGATCACACCTACGACCAATCAGGGCCACGTGATGGGACGACTCTACGGTGACCCGAGCTTTGCCTTGGAGAAGGGCAGAGTGAACATCGAGGCACTACGCCAGATGCCTAGGGCATCTACACTGACACGAGTTTTGGCTGGGGTGGTTGGTGGACTTCTGCTGTGCCACCAGAGCGGATGCAGGGTACCATGGATGTCGGCGGATGTGATCCGCGACATGCGTGACCATGGCTACAGATTTTCTTGGGGCAGTTTTATTCTATGTCGGCTGTACAGAATCCTTTACGGGGTCGTGTACAAGGGCAGGTGATGTCTAGTCATGACATCGCTCCTACAGGTTTGGTGCTGGGAGCACATTGCGATGTGGAGGCCGATAGGGCTTCCACTGATAGGGGTTGACGGGGAGAGGCCCCGAGTCTTCTACTGGTGGCTCCAGAGAGGGGCACGACGACGGATCGACCTGCCGGTGTCCCGGAGACTACTGGATGACTTGGTCCTAGACCAGATCACCTGGAGGCCGTGGAGGCAGCATCCAGGGTGGGTAGAGGACGCACAGGAGCTGGATCGCATCAGGCGAGTCTGCTGGCTACGGATGGAGAGGGGAGAGGTGGAGCTCCGCCGCTATGATCGAGTTTTGTGACAGTTCGGTCTACAGCAGGGGATCCCATCTCTCAGGGATTATGAGTTTTCTTGGATCTGTCTGGGATAACACCACAGTTAGCGGGGCTCCAGATATGCAACGATTCTAGAGTCAGGACGCGGACGATGCCCCCATTCAGCCAGTGGATGGGGACGATGCAGGGGTAGCCGATGGCTACGATGCTTGGTATGCAGGCATCCGCCCTCCTTGAATGATGAGGGCTCAGGGACCGATCCATGCAGTTATGCGTCGGATAGGGAGGCGGCACCAGGTGGTGGTAGAGGCAGCCCGGGGTCGCGACAGAGGAGAGCAGAGGAGGCCACAGGCATAGGAGAGGCTGCGACAGAGGGAGAGGGAGAGGAGGGAGTCGAGACCCCCATCTCCACAAAGGCCACCATCGCCTGATAAGGGCAAGGGTGTGGACATTGGAGAGAGTAGCGAGATGGCTACTCTTCGGGTAGAGAGAGATCGTCTGCGAGCTCAGGTGTAGACGTTACAGGATGTAGCTGCACAGCACCAGGTTGAGGTGTCGCAGCTACGAGACGAGAATGCTCGTCTCAGGGCACGAGGCGAAGGGGTAAGCACTCAGGAGTTGCTGCGGTCGATTTCTCAGACCACATTCTATCAGGCTCTATACTACCAGGCAGTGCCAGAGGGCCAGAGGATACAGCTACCACCTGCCATAACAGATCCTATCAGGATAGGGTCGACGAGGAGCTCATCCCGATCGATGACGAGGACTCGCAGTACCACACATACTGCGATGGGACCACCTCGTCCTCCGTAGGGCGGGGGAGGAGATGAGGCCAAGAGCTCTAGAGGCTCTCGAGGCTAGAGGGTGGGATACTGCCACTGATATTGTATTATACTTATATTGATAGAGGATTGAGTATGCCGAGGTACAGATTGTGGCATACCAATCCGGTTTTGATGATGTATATATTATCTGTTGATATATATATATATATATATATATATATATATATATATATATATATATATATATATATATATATATATATATATATTTGATCATATGACTTGTCTTATGTGATGCTTATGATGCTTTTTATGTTTGATTGATTGATTGAGTTGATTGATGGAATGATTTTATTGATGATTCATGTAATTATGTCGTTTTGGAAAATATTATAACTTGGATGTCATGCTTTAAATATTTTAAATGAAATAATCTGATGTAACAAATTGATTGGTTGTAATGAAATGTGATAAAAATAAAAAGAGATTTCTAACAATAATTTCAAAGGACATTGTCGCTATTATAGACCATTTCATGGAGTCGTCGCTCACTCGGTCGTCAAGCTAGTCCCAGGATAGAAATATTGTTAAAAGAAAAGATTGCTTAAGAGACTGTATTAAGACTTTGTTGTGATGATGCAAATGATGATGATGATGATGGTTTGTTTTCAGATTTCCATGAAAATATTATGCATGAAATTTTTGTAAAATGATTTTTGCTAGGCATAAATTCCTAAGTGTGATAAAAATTGTTGAATAATTCCTTAAGAATTATACCATCATTGCAAAATGCAAAGGTTGACATAATGATATGAAATAATAAAAATGTGTTTGCTTTTGAAAAGCATAATTTGTGTAATAAAATGAAGTCATATGGTTTTTATGAATTTTGATAAATTGGGAAAAAATATTGTTACAATCGTTTGCGCTAGGCATAGAATATGTAGGTATAGACTTATACCATCATCGCGAAGATCAAATAAAGGATAGTTTTATTGCATGATTAATTTTTGATGAACAGAAAATATGATAATGAGGACTTGCGCTAAGCATAAAATTCCAATTTTGGTTTTGAAACTATACCATCGTTGCGAAAGTCGATAAGATATATATAATATGTTGTTAAATAATTGTACTTGATTATTCCAAACAAGTTGCAAAAATAATATTTCAAAGTATTTTGAAGACAAAAATTAGATTTATAAGGAATCCCATGTGCATAAGTGAATTCATTGCCAATCTTGATTTATCATAATGATAGACAAAATCTCTCAAATACAAATGTGTGTGCGATTGCATTGTTCATTTACCAGTTTTGAGCAAGATACTATGATACAAGTGATTTGAATAAACCAACTAAGTGTTCATTAACCATGATGTAGATGCATATAACCATACTAGGCTACTATGTAGATCGGATTATCAGGAGCTAGCTAATCCATAAGCAGACAGAGGTCTATACAAAAGAAGGTCACTAATGTGACAGACATATCGCCACGCTAGAGTTACCCAAGGCCAAGCAGGTTGGGCACAAACCACCTGTTATGGGGCTTACCTCACAATTTTCGAATAATTGAGAATTCCGAGGATTCAAGCTCATTCACCCTTCTTTTCTTTTCAAAGGGCGGGGAAAGGGATTTTATTGCTTTTCTTGCTTTCTTTTGAACTTTGCTTATTTTTCTTTTGCTTGATAATGCTTGTAACATTGTTGTCATAACATTTTTCTTTTCTCTTTTTCTTGAATGTTTCTTTTCTTTTTCTTTTTCTTTTTCTAGGGATACTTGCTCAGATTAGCTGTAGAGCAAGGGATTTTTATTCTGGGTAGGGGTGAGCTTGTCCTTTTGCCAATTCTCAAAGATTCTAGACCATGTGCATGATAGGATAGCAAGGGAAAATTTTCACTCAAGAAATCAGTTCTACTATGTAACAAAACATGGAAATTACAAATATAATCATTTTATTGTGAAAAGATGTGCTTGGTTTAAGTAAATAACAAGATCAATTCTCTATGCTCAAACTTTATTTAATTGAATTTTGTGAATTTTGATATAAGAGAGATTAGTAATCATGCCAGATAAAATCAAGATATTTATTGTGTGAGTGTGCAAGTGAGGGATGCCAAATAAATGCTAATTTTATCCAAAATAAGTTGAAACATATAACTGCAATAATTGTAAGAAAATAATGATTTTGAGAAAGTTTTGAGAATGTTGACCCTCTCTTTATTCTGTATATTGTTTTGGTTTCGAAAGAGTCAAGCATATAGCTGTTTTTGGATTTTGAAGTTGATTTTTGTTTTGGAGCAAAAGGAACTTTACAAGTGCTTTAAATAAATGCAATAAATATTTTTGAAGATTTTTGAAGATTTTATGAATGTTTTTGAGGTTTTTGAATAAATTGAAAGAAATACAAGATAATGATTTTGAACAAATATATACATGGATGAAATAATCAAATTTATGCATAATAACGTTTGAGATGTAAAATATTCATGGGTTCTTTAAGTTCTTTACCATCTAAGGTAGATAATTTATATGCTCCTGATTCAAATTTTGTAGTAATGATGTATGGTCCAAGCCAGTTGGGCTCAAATTTACCTTTCAGGTCTTTGGTTGCATTTGTATTTTTTTTATTTTCTTTTAGAACAAGATCGCCAATCTCAAAGGATCGATGACGAACTTTCTTATTATATGCTCTTTTAAGCTTGTTTTGGTATGCACGGAGATGCTCTAAAGCATTGATGCGTTTTTCGTCTAGGAGTTCCAGCTGACTGAGTCTGCCAGCGTGATATTCATCTCCTACTTCGGTGTCTTGAAGTAGCAGAGCCAAAGAAGGAACTTCTAATTCAAATGGAAAAACTGCTTCGACACCATATACCAAAACAAATGGTGAAGTGCCCGTGGGGGTTCGAACACTAGTTCGATAAGCCCACGAAGTGGATATAATTGAATATGCCGATCACGGCAGTTTTATTGACTAGTCTTTTGAGAATTTTGATTAGAGTTTTGTTAGAAGCTTCGGCTTGACCATTACCCTGAGGATAATAGGGAGTAGACCAGCGATGTTGAATCTTATATTTTTGACATAATTTTTTAACATCTTTATTTTTGAACGAAGTTCCATTGTCAGAGATGAGATTTGCAAGAATTCCGAACCTGCAGATGATTTTATTTAAAAATGAATTTAGAGACTTGTGAACCAGTGCAGGAAGCTAAAGGCATAGCTTCAACCCACTTCGTGAAATACTCAGTGGCAGTTATGATGAACTTATGTCCATCATAAGACACAGGATTAATTTTACCAATAATATCCAAGCCCCATTTAGAAAAGGGCCAAGGAGAAGAAATAGCCTGCAGCTCTTGTGTAGGCACATGGACAAGGTCAGCATGTTTTTACACTTGTCGCAATGGCGCACATATTCATGTGCATCCGTTTCCATGGTAGGCCAAAAGTATCCTATCCGAAGGAACTTTTTAGCAATGATGCTACCACTAAAGTGTCCTCCACAAGATCCATCGTGGGCTTCACTTAAGGCTGATTTAGACTCTTCTAAATTTAGACATCTTAATAGGATACCTTCAAAAGATCTCCTATATAAAGTATTGCCAATGATTACAAATCGACTTGCTCGTCGACGTAATAACCGACGTTGGTTGCGATTAGAATTAGCAGGGAAAGTCCCATTTTGGAGGAAATCAAATATGTCTGTATACCAGAGTTCAGGAGTAGTTTCCTTGATTAGAAACACATCCAAAGGCTCTAAGCATGACTTATGTGAAGCGGGTTCCTGGAGTCGACGAATGATGATAGTAGCATATTCGTTGTCTAACTCCAAGGGTAGGAGAGATGCAACGGCGACCATAGCATCCGCTGCACGGTTGCTAGTTCGAGGAATGGATTCCAAGGTAACTTGATCAAACAAGGCCATTAGTTGTAAAACATAGGCCTTATATGGGCAAAGTTTATCATCTCTGGTCTGATAAACTTCATTAATTTGGTTTATAACCAATTGGGAATCCCCAAAAACTAAGAGGTTTTTAATTTTAAGCGCTAAAGCAGCTCGTAATCCAAGGATTAGAGCTTCATACTCAGCAATATTATTGGTGCAAGCAAAGGTTAGTTTGAAGGACAGAGGAATAAGATGTTTTTGCGGAGATATTAAAATAATACCCGCATCTGACCCCACTCATGCATCGGGCTCCATCAAAGTATAAGGACCATTGTTCAACAAGGTCCGCCTCTAATTGAAGGCATTCATCGGAAACTCGATAATGAGGGGATGAGTAGACTCTAAGGGTGCAATGACTAATTGATCTCGCTATGATTTGACCCTTAACGGACTTCGTCCTATGAAGGTGAGATCAAACTCGCTTAGAGCAAGAACCCACTTGGTCGTGCGACCCGATAAATAAGGTCGACTCATGAGATATCTTAAAGGATCATATTTGGTAATGACATAAGTTTTTTGGCTAAGCATGTAATGTTGTAATTTTTGCGTAGCAAACACGACTGCTAGACATAACTTTTCTAACGCTGTATAGCGGGTTTCATAACTGATGAAGGTGCGGCTAATGTAATAATTAGCACGTTCTCGTTTTGCATCATCAAGCTGAGCTAACATAGCTCCTAAGGTAGAATCGAGGCGAAATATATAGAAGAAATGGGCGATCAGATTTAGGCGGTGAAAGCACCGGAGGGTTAAGGAGATATTGCTTGAGAAGTTCAAAAGCTTCTCTACATTCTGTGTCCCAATTAAAGGGGACGTCCTTCTTAAAGAGTTTAAGAAAGGGACCAGTTTTGTCCACCGACTTATCAATGAAGCGACGGATAGCTTGAAGTTTACCTTGTAAACTTCGTAATTCAGATATATTAGTGGGTGCGGGCATATCAGTGATAGCCGCAATTTTGAGAGGGTCAATTTCGATACCACGTAAAGAAACTAAAACCCCTAATAACTTGCCGGATTTAACTTCGAATATACATTTTGCTGGATTTAATCGAATGAGATATTCTCGTAATCAATTAAAAACTTTTCTTAAATCGTCTAAATGATGATCTTCAATAAGAGAGCGCGCTATAATATCATCTACATAATCATGTAGGATATCATGCATCATATCATGAAAAATGTAGGTCATAGCCCGTTGATAAGTTGCCCCGGCATTCTTTAGGCCAAAGGGCATCACTTTCCGACAAAAGGTACCCCGGGGGGTAATGAAGGTCGTTTTAGCCTCGGTCTTCGAGGAGCTATCCTAATCTGATTATAGCCGGAGAATCCGTCCATTAAGGACATCATCCCACTTCCGACAGTGAAGTCAATAATTTGATCCATATTTGGAAGAGGAAAGTCTTCTTTAGGGCATGCAACGTTAATATCTCTGAAATCTGTGCAAACCCTAACTTTGGTGGCTTCTTTCTTGGTGACTGGAACTACATTGGAGATCCATTCAAGCATAATCAATAGCTTGTATAAAGATAACATTCGGGAGTTTTTCTAACTCCCCTTTGACTAGCAGAGCCACTTTGGGATGCATTTTTCTAAGTTTTTGTTTAACGAGGTTTAGCATCCGGATGGACCACTAGATGGTGCATGACTACGGAAGGGTCTAGACACGGCATATCTTCATATGTCCAAGCGAAGACATCTTCATACTCTTTAAGAAATGCAATGTATTGTTCTTGTTCTTCTTGACTCAGTTCTGCTCCAATTTTGATTATGTGAGGGTTGTCCTCAGTTCCAATATTAATTTTAATGACATTTTCTACCTCCATGTGTAGATCTCTTTCAAAATTAGGTGGGGCGAGTGAAACGCCCAACTCTTGTAACTCTTGTAAAGTTAATTTAGATAATTCGTTCCGAGGGTCAGCGGCCTCAAGTTGAGCTATGGTTGGTATAGAACCATCAAAATAAAACCCGTTGTACAACATCTCTTCAACAGAGACATCATGGAAGATATCTCCTTCCAACTCTTCATCGGGGTCAACAATCATTTCGGGGTATGCTATGGATAGCATGTTGCATGAAAATGACGGATTTTTAAGAGGCAAATCAACATGTCTATCCAAATAGTCTTGATAGCATATGAGATGATCATCATCCTCAAAAGGAAAGGGTTGACCCTTACTAGGTAATAGGCCCACACCACATCGGGCAGGCCATGGTTCTACCTCGAAAGGTTCTTTCGTGCCATTTTGGAAAGGTCCTAAGCCTTTCCCTTTATATCCCATTTTAAGCATCATGGGTTTAGCTTTAATATAGTCGTTGGTAAAATAGCACCGAGCATATCCATCATGATGGGTTTTGATATTCCGAGGGATTCTTCCCCAATCATATCCTTTGTAAATGAAGGCGCAACTCCCAACTTGGTAAGTACTTCCCATAGGTTGTGGGAGGCCCAAAGTACGAGGAGATGGCGGCAATTGATTTAAAAGGTCTGAATCTTGCATGAAAGCATTCATTTTTTATGATATTAAGGTTGTAGATAAATCTGGTAAAAGATCATCAGAAAGGGCATAAGATGTAGAAGGTTTATTACCTATGTCTTGAGATGTGGAAGGTATGATAGATGTGTCTGAAGGTTTTGAATTTATGGGATTAGGACTTGAAGAATTGGTTGTAGTTTTAAGAGCTTTTTGATGTTCTACAGTAATTTTTTTAGAAGGTGGTTGATCTATATGGGAAGATGAAGTTAATGAAGGAGGAATAGATGAAGTGATGGGTTTATATTTCATAGTTTTAGATGAAGAAGAACTAGGATATGTGGATGACAGAGCAGGGCAAAATTGCACTCCAACTAGTTCTGCCAATGCACACATATCAAAAGGTCTAGGGTCACCATGAATAGTGACCAACTAATTTTTAAACTCAAACTTAACACATTGGTGTAAAGTTGATGGGACTGCTCGCATGGCGTTAATCCAAGGGCGACCCAAAAGTATATTGTACGATGTTGGGCAATGTACAATAAACACGATTGTCTCAAGGGTTCTAGGACCAACTTGCAATGGGAGGGTAATGACTCCACACGTTTCTTGTGTTTCGTCATTAAAGGCTTTGATAATCATATCGGTCTTCTTCATTTCATCACTTCTAAAACCAAATCGTTGGTAGAAGTCAAAGGTGCAGATGTTTAGAGATGAGCCATTATCAATCAGGACTCGTTTGACAGCTACATCCCTAATTAATATACAAGGGATTATCCTTGTGTAAACTATGTTGTGGGATATCTTTATCCCGAAAGTCAATACAATCAATCTCTCGCGTGATGATAGTATTGGCCATAGCTTCAAAGTTGGATGTTTTGAGGTACCATCATCTGGCTCAAAGTAAGCATCAATTCATCCCTATGGGTGGGGGAGGATCTTAATAAATCTAAAAGGGAGATTCTGGCGATGGTATTAGACAACTGTTCATTAATGCTGTAAGGGGGTTTAGGTTGAACAATAGGAGCATGGTTTCCTTTATTAGGATTTTTCAGAACAAATGAAGCTGGTCCATCGTTCTGGTTTGGTTCTTGTTGGGGATTTTGAGCTTGTTGTCGTGTGACGACTCCGATGGTACCTACAATGTTATAGTGACGACGTTGAAACGGTCTCGATTGAGAATTTATGGCTTGTTCATAAGGAAGGACTTCATTAGAAGAAGGTCGAGTAGTGACTCTTCTGGGAAATGGTTCTTCCGGAACATTATCATCTGTGATAGGTTGAATAGGATCTGATTCATTTTCAGAACTATTCGATTGAATGGTGTCTACTTCACTCTCACTATCTGACTCTATATCACTAGAATCATAAGTTTGAAAATTATAGAAGGGCCTGGTTGTAACCAGGGATAAGGTTGTGTCGAATGTGTGAGAGTCTTGAACAGGTAATTGCCCGCTAATGGTTCCTACATATCGGGTAGGAGGGGGAACATTGTGATGTTCAATTTGATTGGCTACCTCTTTACCATGTCTTGGTAAAGGGTGTTGAAATATGTCTAGAGTTTGATTGGCATTCTGATTTTGATTTTGGGGAACAGTATTTTGAGTATTATTAGGAGGGTTTTGTTTAGGTTGGAAGGCTTGCACTTCCATTTCATTATTGTCAATCAAATCTTGTATTTTATGTTTCAATCTCTTACAACGTTGGTAGAATGTCCAGGACCTCTATGAAAATCACAGTGCAAATCAGCTCTATATCCGAGTATGCTTGGGTCAGGTTACCGGATAGCTGGCAGTTGGATTAAACCTCTTTCAAGAAGTTGAGGTAAAATAGTTGATAAAGGTTGGTTTAATCTAGTGAACTCTCGAGGAGGCTTGTCGGGAGGTTTCAAGATGAATTTTTTTGTTGTTTTTGTTGCATTGACATTAGCAACATTTCTGCTGTCAGTGACTCCATCATCGACAACTTGTTTGTTTTTATATTGATTTCTAGATGTTTTCTCATCATCCTTCTTTCTAAGTTGGCCTCTCCTAATGAGGGCATCTTCTACTCTTCGAGCTAAGTCTATAGCTTGATCGAAGGTAGTCAAAGTAGCTGTTGATAGCTCATAAGAAAGTTGTTCTTGTAAATTGTTAATGAAAATGTCTAACATTTCCCTATAGGGTAGCACAAAGTGCAGTTTTCCTATCAATTGTCTCCATATTGCTAAGAAATCAGCAAAAAATTCGTCTTTATCTTGTTTTAAATTGTATAGGTCTTTAATAGTTACATGCCTCTCGATGTAGGCACTAAATTGATGAACAAATGACTCAACTGTTTCTTCAAAGTTTCTTAAGGAATGAGTGGGCAATTGATAATACCACTCTAACGCCATTCCGCCTAAACTTTTGGGGAACATTTTTAGTAATAGCAAGTCGTCATGAGATATGTCGTGACATGCTATCCTAAACATGCGAAGATGTTCTATGGGATCTTCGATTCCTTTATAGATAGGCAAGACGGGCATGGGAAAATGTTTAGGGTATGGTTGAGCTACCACTATGGGATCCAATGGTTGGCTACAAATCTCTCGATAATTATACGAGGGACGGTAGGGATCTATTTGGTCCATACGTGAAGCCAATTGTTTCACCATAGCTTCCAAACTACTAGTTTGCCCCCCATATTGATTCGGTGGGGCATTGACATAAGTTTTATGGGCGTAGGATGGAGGAACATGCAGATTAGATGCCATGTTACTATTGTGTAAAACATTGGTAGGAAAAATATTATGGAGGAGTTTTGAAGTTGGATTGTGTTGTATTGTAGATTGTTGAAAGTTTGTATTTGGCTTTGTTTTAGATTTTTGTCTATTTAAAGCATTTTTCTCAATAGTTTGGAGGAAGGAAGTAGTGAAGGGAATTTTCTTTTGTGCAGGAGTGATTTTAGGTTGAGTAACAGGTTGCTTAGAAGGTTGGGTGACTTGTTGTTTGGTCATGGCTTGGGCTATAGTGACCATATTCGCATTGGATGGTCCACCCTTATCACTTTCTTGATCAATGAAAGACAAGGGATTAGTTTGCATATCAAGTGCCCGTTCTAAGGTTGCTTGAGCATCACTAATTTCCCCTTTATCAATACAGATTGCCACATTAAGGACGTCAATATGTTGATTAAGAAATTTTTGAAAATGTTCTGCGTTGTCAAAAGTGATGCCTCCATTTGGAGCTATTCTAGGGGATGAAGATTCTTTAACACTTCCTTCTTGTTCCTTATCTTCACCTAAGTCTTCATCTGATTGACCTAGAGTTTCACCTTTCGGATTTGTATCTCCAAGAAGGACATTTGGGTTTTCAGTTGTATTTTGTAGCCAATCTTCTCCTTCTCCTAAAATTTCTTTACCATTCCTAAGTTTAGTCATGGTGCTAAGTTTTGATTTCAAGAAATATATATATATATATATATATATATATATATATATATATATATATATATATATATATATATATATATGCAACAAATTAAAAGGTATATATATTTATATATACCTAATGCAATATTGTAAATGAAATGTTTAAGTTTTTTACTATGTTTTTTGATTTTTTGATTTTGATTTTTAGTTTTTTAGTTTTTCTTTGAAACAATATAATAAAGACGAAGAAATGAAACAATAAATGCACACAATAATAATAAGGCTGAAAGTAGATGAACTAATCTTCTATGAATAACTTATGAATATCATTAATAGGTTCAAGCTGTTCAGGGGTCATGAAATGTTCTTCTTCAAATTGAAAGTTTTCTTTTAAGAATTTGATGAAAAGAGCTATGGTGATATTGTCTATCTCAGATCCCGGTTGGAAATAATAATTCTCACGACAATATTTACAATATAACATAGCTCTAGGAGTTTTGTTCCATCTTCTCCTAACTATAAGATCATCTTCTAAGGAATCTATATGAACTAGAAATGGGCGCACTATAACGGTGCTTTCAAGATCTTCCCTGAAAGTTAAAAATTTTGCAGATACAAGAGCTCTCCTATAGGCTAGCCACCTATGGCAAGCTCTCTGAAGTTCATGATAGAACACTAATTGATGAGGATCCAGGATTCTATCCAAGACTAGCCTCTTAATCTGTTTAAGTTGTGTGGACCTAGATGAAATGATACTAAGTCTCCTGATAAGCTCATCCCACAAGGATTGATTTCTACTTGTTTCAGGGATACTAAGGACAAAATTAACTTCTATGGCTGCTAATTGGTTTACTACGTTTATAGTAACTGCTAACCTCTTTTTAGGAGCTACCATCTAAACATGATTTTGAACCTTAAATGTTTTAAAATGCATCTAAGTTTTAGTTGTTCTAATTTTGTTTTTGTCTTTGTTTGTTTTTGCTTTTGTTTTCAAAAGGTTATGATGCATTCACGTCGGGTTCACCAAAATGTATCGCTCCAAATTTTTTGCATCCCTACCTTCAGGCTATTGGATCCGCTCTCGAAAGGAGGATGGGAAAAGGATGGTGCAGTACCTTGGACGAGAGGACTTTGTGAAGGTCCCGCCTCTCAAGGGAGGTGCATTTTGGTGATTTTTCGACGGATGGTGGGTTCACCAGGAAACATTTGACGGAAGTTTCCACGCCTAGGTTTTGGGAATGAGTTTTAGATGAGTTCTTTTTATTTTTAAGCATTCATCCTAGGTTTGGCCAAATGACTCTAACTTAAACTACATGAAAATGCAATTTAAATGAATACAGCAAACAGAAAGGAAAATAGAAACAGAGAATTTGCAGGAGGCCAATGAAGATTACCTGATCCGGAAGTCTGATGGAGTTTCTGAAGCTTGAAGTAGTCTGGATCATCTGCAATTCAACAGAATCGCCTTCAATTTGATAAAATCATCTAAACTGACAGGATCGTCTGCAATCTGATGAATTTGTCAGACGAATTCATCAGAGACCTGCAAAACAGCAAACATATGCGAAATACAAGAAATTCTATTTTGCAAACAGGGGCAAACTATATGAAACAATAATATGAGTATTGAACAATATGCAAGAACGAAAGTAAATGCAAATCACTGTGTTTAAATAGCAGAATATGATCTTAATATGCAAACTAGACAACATGGGTGAACTCCAGATGCAATATAGTATAAAAACTGAGTAAACAATCTAATTTATAGCATAAAATGACAGATAAAAGAGACAGAAGAGCAAACTCCAGGCACTAATTGCCTCGATGTGTGCTGCAGTCGAAATCATCTCGCATCAGTACGAGATTGTCCCGAATTTGACGAGATCGCCTTCGATCTTGACAGGTTCATCGGCTGCGATAGGTGCTGGCTCCGACTGAAAACCAGTGGTGTACCTGCAATGAAATGACTATAGGACTAGTGCAAAGTATGAATTACGATGTTTTAGAGCATAAGAGTTCAATTTGCATAAAAATTCAGCCAGGGGTTGGGGAGGGAAAAGTCTTAGAGTTAAATAGGCATAGGATAGTTGTTGGGAGGTTGGAGATCATCCCAATTTGGGAGATCTCCAATGGGGGAAGGATCCCAACGGCGCAGACACGCTTCTGCCCGGATTGGAGACCCGTTGGAACGGATTCCAACTATGCAAATTTAGTTTTGTGACGAAATCGTCTGGACGTTCTAGTCCAGACGAAATTGTCAAATCTGGGGAGATATCGTCTGATCGGAGACGATATCGTCAAACGGTCAAAACAACTGCTACAAATGGCACGAAAAAGGAGGAAATGGGTTTCTCGGCTGTTAACGGGCGGTTTGGGAGGTTAAATTTGAATTTAAATTTATTTACTAAGGTGAATGTAATTATTCCAATTTTACTGCGCCAATTTTAGGGTGTTACAAGGTGCATGCAGAACAATGAAATAATTTTCCATTTTTTGTTTGAATGCTCGAAGGCAATTTCAATTTGGTTAGGAATAACCAAAATTCTTGGCACTTCCTACTTTGGAAGGTTAACCATAGACACATGTTTTACCAAGTGGAACAAAGAATATAAAGGTAAAATAGCATGGAAGCCCCTTCTAAAATATATGTGGAGCTCTATACCATATTTTATCATTTGGCACATCTATTGGATAAAAACCAAAGGATTTTTGAAGGAAAAATAAGGACAACAAAACTCTAATATGAAGGATAAAAGAAGAATTAGTCTTAAATCTCAAATCTAGTTTCTGCCAATAGTAGTATGAAGAAGACATATCACCCATAGAAAGAAGAATGATCTACCAACTTAATCTCCAAGCTTTCCTAACATAGGGAGGCTACAGAGTAAACAATTCCTTCCTTGACATCTATTTTTTGATGCTCTTCTTTGATGGTGCTTTTAAGTCCAAACCCGATCAAGTAGTGGTAGGGGGACTAATTCTTATAGGATCCCATGAGATCCTGCTCAAATACATGATTAGCTTGGGAACAACATCTAACAATGTGGTAGAGGCTATTGGATGCGAAATTGGCTTAAAATTAGTGGTAAAGCAAGGAATCACTCAGGTCATAGTTTACAAGGATTATAAACTAATAATAACAACTCTTGCCAAAAATAAATATTTTAGATCTTTACAACTGAAGATTATTCAAGACAAGATTAGACAACTAGGTAGGATAATTGGTAAAATATCCTATCAACACGTAAGGCAAGAATTCAACAAAGAGGTCGACACACTAGCGAATCAGGCTATAAATATAGCCCCTGGTTATTGCTACCAAATCATCAAGAAGTAGAAGGGCAAGGGTGGTATGCGAGGACGACGAGAACTCCAATAATGAGGTCCTTTTTTATCTTCATGTTTTATTTTCTAGAATGCTCTATTCATTTTGATCTCTCTGATTAGAGAGTTTTGCATCTTTTTGTTAAGTAAATAAATCTTTTCCTTTTTAAGAAAAAGAGAGGTATAAATGAATGACACAAGTAAAACTCAATCCCTTGGCAACACTTGATAGAATAATAATTAAATAGAAACATACTTGAAATTTGGAAATTATCGTACAATACTTGGAATTATTTCCAATGATCTATGGGATAATATAATATTTACATTAAATAAGGCATAAGGAGTATAAATGCACTAATGACCACCAATGACTACTAATGGCATATTTCAAAAGCAATATGGATGTTTTATCATCCAAACATATATAAACTTGTTTAGTTAATTTAATTCAATGTTTTGTCACTCACATATGTAATGTTTTTTTTGAATAGTTTACATCGTTTTGTACTCTTTAAGTTCTTATTAGCAATTCATGGACTCAAAAAGGCCAAAAAATCTCTTAGAGAAGGAATAGGCTATTGCTTATACATGGTATATAACCACTAGGAATCCACTTGAAAACCCATATTTTGATGTATAATTATTATAGTAGTGGGATCTATTTCTATTTTGATAAAATCTAGAATAAGAATCTACTTGCTAGAATGCGAAGAGCTAGTCCATTATTAGTATGACAACCTCCTAAAGCACATGGATCAACTACTACATCAATTTTTTTTATTATTAGTTCTCATAGTTAGAAATGAATCCTTGTTCCTATTAGTATTAGGCTATTAATCAACAACAATAGTTTCTAACTAGTCATAAACAATAGATGAGGTTCTCAACTAGTATATGTCACTACAATTTAGATCTTTTTGTAATAGATGCTCGAAAAAATACTTTAAATTAATAACTTTAGTTTATTTTAAATCAGTTCCTATTTGGCCCTATCTTGCATTTCCTTGGTAGTTATCACCTTCTTCTTAGGATTCATATAGTTTAAGTTAATTGTCATTTATTTATATAAAATAATTATTTCTTATAATGCCAATGTGCATATCTAAAAAAACATTCATTTTGGAGCTAGATCTATTCTATGGAAATATTGAAACATCATATGTTCAAATTTGATAAGAAATTTAATTTTTTACATGATTTTGTTTATAAAATTGGAATTTATATAAGTTTACATTTAACCTTAGAATCCTAGCACTAATTATAAAAAATATCAATAAAAAGCTTAGAAACTTCAATAGACTTGGAATATTTTCCTTATTATTTACAAGATTTCATGATCATATAGATATATCACAAATCCAAGGACCTCCATAGACTATATGTATAATGAATCCTATTGCTTTCTTAAATATATTCATGAACTTTAGCTTAGATCTATTCTATGGAAAGATTGAAACATCATATTTTTTAATTTGCTAAGAAGTTTTTTTTTACATGAATCCTAGTACTAATTATAGAAAATATCAATTAAAAGCTTAGATACTTCAATAGAATTGGAATATTTTTCTTATTATTTACAAGATTTTGTGATCATATAGATATATTACAAAGCCAAGGACCTCCATAGACTATATAAATATCATTGTATAATGAATCCTAATTACTTTCATAAACATATTCATGAACTTATTTTTTATATAAATAAGTTTTTCTTAATAGTTATATGGGATTTAAATAGCATCCTCTTGTATTACCGCATGACCATGTTATCGTGGTATTTTAAAAGACCACATGGTGGTATTAAAATAACACTTTAGCAATTATGCATATATCACTTGGAAATATTTGATCTAGGTTCTTTGCCTTGAAATCCTATGTTTTTAACCACTTGATCTCATGTCATTTGATCATAAATAGGTTTTTAATCTTTAATGATAAAACCATTTTGGTTACCTCATACAAATATCTTCTAATAAAATATCTTTTACAAAATACATATATAATAGGACTATAGGTTTAATTGTCAATAAGTCTAGTTTTATGTATTTAAAGACATCATAAAAATAACAAGAAAAAATTAGCAATAAGTCTAGTTTTATGTATTTAAATATTATCTTGAGAATTGCCTTTGCTTCTATAGGAATTTATGGCGTTAATGTTGGACATTTTGAGTCCCTAAGTCAAAGTTGTCATTGATGTCACCAGATAAAGTCATCATTAATATCAAGGAATTTGGCAAGAAATAAAGTCGTCAAAGTTGTCACTGATATCCAGGAAGAAGCTCTAACAACATAGAAGTAAAAGGCAAAAGGGCTCCATAATATTTTAATATTATATGAGAGCATAATTTAAAAGGTTGTTTCATAAAAACCCAAGGTGGCTTATTGCAAAGTTAAAAGGAGGACCGATATTTATTTTATAAAATATTTAAATTCAATAGGAATTTAAATTCTATAAATAAATATCATTAATGCCAAGTTGTGCAATAAGAGAAGGTATAAGAGAAGGTTCTAATAAAACCAAAGGTTTTATTAAATTAATTTATAATATTTAAATTTAAATAAATTTAAATCAATTATAAATTAATTCGAGCGTCGACATCGAATAAGGTTGGAGGAGCGCCGACGTGTTTGCATAAAGGTGGAAAGGCTATATATACCATGCCTTAAAGGCATTCAAATTATCCTTGCTCGAATGATTATTGCATGCGAATTGATTTAAGTGGAGCTCGTGAGAAAAGACAACAAAATTCATATTTACTGTGACAGCGATTCAGAACAATTCGAAAGCATCAAAATTTTGTGAGCCAGCTGGGCAGCGTGGCCTAGTGGCAAGGAGGCATTGGTTAAAGTGTTGAGACGTCGAGTGGCCTAGGCTATATATACCATGCCTCAAAGGCATTCAAATTATCCTTGCTCGAATGATTATTGCATGCGAATTGATTTAAGTGGAGCTCGTGAGAAAAGACAACAAGATTCATATTTACTGTGACAGCGATTCAGAACAATTCGAAAGCATCAAAATTTTGTGAGCCAGCTGGGCAGCGTGGCCTAGTGGCAAGGAGGCATTGGTTAAAGTGTTGAGACGTCGAGTGGCCTACATTCGAAATGCGGCAACAACATTTACATTGGTGTTGGAAGCGCCAAGGGAACAGTGCACGTTTTGCTTGGAAGAGAAGGGAGGTTCTTAGAGCACGTGGTCCTCTCCACTCCCAAGTGAGCACTTAGCTCGCGCGACGGTTTGAGCCATGGCTAAGACATTGGTTCTGGGCTGCGTTGAGGGTTCGAATCCCTTCCAAGGCAAGGTAATATTTTTTATTATTTTTTTTTTGAAAAAATCAAAACTTGTATTAAAACAAGAACCAAATACAGCGGGAGAGAACACATCCCGAGCCAGAGCCACAAGCTAAACAACAAGGAAGGCGCACCAAGGCAAAGCTAGGTACCGCAAGGCATAGAGAACGGAAGGCACGAAACAGCAGCAGGTCGCGAAAACGTGACATGTCACGAAATCACGACAGGAAAACCCGTCACGGCCACTTTGGCACCAACAGGCGCGATAACGCGACATGTCACGAAATCGTGACATGTCGCGAAATCGCGACAGAATGGCCCTCGACAGCCACCCGTAGAAAGCGTCGCGACAGCGCGACAGAAACAGAAAGCAACATTCAAGCCTCATGAAGGTCGCGATATCGCGACGGAAAACCACCCAGTCACAAAGGAGCCAAACATGCCGCGAAATCGCGCAAGAAAAACGCCAGAGACCAGGAGGGCACAACCTGTCGCGAAATCGCGACAAAAACCAGCTCGAAGTTGCATCATCACTACAGGGTCGTGATATCGCGACAGTTATCCAACCAGCCGCCTAATTGCCAAAAGTGTCGCGAAATCACGACAGAAGAACCATGCAGCTTCCAAAACTCAAACTTGTCGTGAAAACACGACGAAATATTAACATTTCTATTCAACTTCAAGAAGGGAATGAGAGCGCGGTAAAAACACCAATCGAACCTGGAAAGCGAGACCTGTCACGATATCGCAACGTGTCGAAGAATCGCGAGGCGCGAAAACGTGACATGTCGCGATATCGCAACAAGACGCGGGATCGCGTCACGCGATAACGCGACATGTCGCGATATCGCAACATGTCGCGGAATCGCGACCCGCGATAACGCGACAAATTATTAATTTTTGGTGTTGCCTAAGGTTTGGAGCTAAAAGGTTGTTGAAAGGGTTTGTTAATTGAAATTTATTTTTCAATAAGGTTTGGAGTTAAAAGGTTGTTTAAAGGGAATGTTAGTTTGAAATTTATTTTTTAATAAAGTTGGGAGTTAAAAGGGATTGCTAATTGGAAATAGTTGAAAGGGTTGCTAGTTGAAAATTGCTTGTTGGAAATTGTTTTTTAAATTATAAGGAGTTTGATTTTATTTTTAATAGTCTTAAATTATTATATTTGCATATTGGAGGAGTAAGAATTTAAGAGTGTTGATTTTATTTTTAAAGGGATTTTTGCCAAAGAGATTATTATGAAGGTGTTGGATATTATTTTAAAGTTGGAGTGATAAGGTGTATTTTGTTTGATATCTTTTTGTATTGTGATTCATTGAGAAAATTATTAAATTCTAACCCCTGTTGAGATTGGCAAAGAAGTGATTGTGAGTGTGGCAAATTTGTATGGTCTACTCCTTGTCAAACAAAAGGTATGGGCAAATTCTTCCATAGTTGAGTTGATTGATTGGTTTTCTGAAAATAAGTTTGGAGTGAAAATGACTTGATTAGGGTTTCCTTTTGAGTGTGTTTGAGTAATTGCTTCAAGGTTTTTTGGAATAGAGAAGTGTGGTTAAAACCTTGTTTTATGAGCATTGTTGTTGAAGTGAGTTGTTGAGAACTTGAGCTAGGGTTTGAAAAGTTCATGAGTATCATTGTTATGTGAGAGTTGTTGTTGAGCATTGTTGGAAACATTTTGAGTTGGTTGATATATGCTTGGACTAGGGTTTATGAGAAAGGGGCGTTTCATTAAGTGATTGGTTGAGTAGAGTTGGTTGAGCATAGTTAAGTGGTTGTATGAAGTGATTTTTCAAGTTCCATAAAACAAACTATTCTATATTCTGATTTGAGTTGAGAAAGTGATTGAGCACTGAGTATAGAACATATTGAGTCTCTAACAATTATCTTTATGTTTCTATGAGATTGGACAAGTTATGTATGGACTTGTGAAGCAAATTTGAGGTAAGTATTTGAGGAGACTTGTGGACTAATTTTGTGTGAGCTTTTATGGAAGCTTACAATACAGATTTGGTTAAGTTCTAGAGAGGACTTATTGAGCGGATTTGGACAAGTTCTGAGTGAGCTTGTTGAGTAGATTTGGACAAATTCTGAGTGAGCTTGTTGAGCAGATTTGGACAGGTTCTGAGTGGACCTATTGAGCAGATTTGAGCAGGTTCTGAGTGGACCTATTCAGCATATTTGAGCAGGTTCTGAGTGGACCTATTGAGCATATTTGAGCAGGTTTTGAGTGGACCTATTGAGCATATTTGAGCAAGTTCTGAGTGGACTTGTTGAGAAAATTTGAGCAGGTTTTGAGTGGACCTATTGAGCAGATTTGGGCAGGTTGAGTTGGACATGTTGAGTAGATTTGAGCAGGTTCTAAGTGGACCTGTTGAGCAGATTTGAGCATGTTCTAAGTGGACTTGTTGAGCAAATTTGAGCAGGTTCTGAGTGGACCTGTTGGGTAGATTTGAGCAGGTTATGAGTGGACATGTTGAGTAGATTTGAGCAAGTTCTGAGTGGACTTATTGAGCAAATTTGAACAAGTTTTGAGTGGATTTGTTGAGCAGATTTGTGCTAGACCGAATGGATTGTGTTTAGTGTAGATTTGAGACAAAGCTTTGAAGGTGACAAAGTAGAGAGGATAGTAGTCTCTAGTGGATAGATATCCATCAACCAGGGAAGTGAGGATAGGTCTTCTGAGTGGGGACAAGAGTCTTTAGTGGATAGAGATCCACAAGCCAGTGTAGTGGAGGCAGTAGTCTTCTAGAAGATCACCAGCCAAAGTAGAGGAGAAGGAGTTCTCCTATGGATAGATATCCACAAACCAGATTTAGGGGATCAACATATCCTTTGGACAGAGGTCCATAAACATTGTAGGGAAAGGATTCCCAAGAGATTATTTGAAAAAAATTTATAAGAAATATTTTCTTCGTGAAGGTAGCCATCTTTGGGTGAACCACATTAAATCAGTGTCTCTATTATGTGTGGTGATTTGTGCATTGCTTTGATTACTGCTATTGACATTGTTATCTATACATTGCATAATATTGATTTGAAAATAAAAGTAAAAAGTGCTCTTATACTGTTCACCCCCTCTCAGTATAAGCTTGTGTTCTTCAATTGGTATTAGAGCATATGCCTTCATAAGAGTTTAACAACTTGAAGGAAAAGCTAACAAGAACACAATGGATCCTAATGAGGTGTCCTCAAATAACTCAGCACAAGTATTTGATGGAAGTGACTATATGTATTGGAGTATATGATGAGGATCTACCTAATGACACTTGGAAATGAAGTTTGGGATGTAGTGGAATTTGGATATGATCCAACAGTCAATCCTCTTACAGATAAGGAAGGTAAGCTTCTATAGCACTATAATTCAAAATCAATGAATGCACTTGTGAGAGGTTTACCTAGAACATATTCTATGAAAGTTAAGCATTGTAGAGCTGCACAAGAAATGTGGGATAAATTGCAAGGCATATATGAGGGAGATAAAAGTGTCAAGAAAGCAAAGATACGAAATCTCAAAGGACAATTTGAAACATTGAGAATGAATGATGAGGAAAATATCAATGCTTATCTAATTTGAATTGATGAGGTTGTTAATGATATGCAAGGACTTGGAATGAAGATTGATGAATCGGATGTTTGTGATAAAGTCTTAAGAACTCTTCCAAAAAGATTAAGTGAACAAGTTTATGCTATAGAAGTGTCAATGGATGGTGATTCTTTGACAAGAGATAAGTTTCTTGGTATGCTTACAACTTTTAAGATAAGAACAAAAGATCATATTCCTCAAAATGAAGCAACATTCAAAGTAATCAACAAAATAAAGGGTAAGAAGTCAGAATCAAGCAGTGAGTCATCCAACTAATGAAGAAGCTAATTATGGTAGAAGAGATAAATATTCCAGAAGATCTAGAGATCTAAGATTTGTTAAGTGTTTCAATTGTGGAAAGTTTGGACATTTTGCAATGGATTATAAAGAACCAAAGAACAACAATGGTGAAGAAAAATAGGATCACATGTACAGGGAATCAGAAAGATATAGGTGGGATAAGCATAAGAAAAAAAGTAAGGATGGACAAAGCAGACAAGGAAATAAGTTCTTTCAAAGACAAAAGAGGAGCTACTATGCAGATAATACAAGTAAGTACTCAAGTGATAGTGACTCTAGTTTTTCAAACAATGATAGAGATGAAGTCCTATTTATGATTGAAGAAAAAGAACCAATTAAGAAAACTCCAGTTATTCTCAAGTGTTTTAGATGTGGTAACTTTGGACATCTTGAAGATGATTGTACAAGGTATGGTTATAATTTTAGTGATGCTGAGTATGAAAATGCATTTGAAGGACCAGATGAAAATCTTCTAATGACATTAGAAGAAGAAGTAAGTGATCCTATAGAAGACAAGCGAAAATAGAGTAAATATGTGGAAAAAGGTAAACAAATAGAGTATTATTCAGAAGATAATGGTTATGATCTCAAGGGAGAACTTATCTATGCCCTTGACACAGTAAAGAAGGTAAGGAAGCAACACTCTAAAATTAAAATTTAGTTTCAAGAATGTGATGAAGAAAGAAGATTGCTCATAGAGGATTTAGAAAAATCAAAAGCTAAGGCAAAGAAGTTCAAAGATAAGTTAGAAGCAAAGATCTTGGAATGTGAGAAGTTAGCACGAGAAGTGGCACTACTAAAAGAAGATTTAGAGGACTCCAAGATCAAGATGAAAGGATTTAAAAATAGCTCAAAGAACTTGGATAAGTTCATCAAGACACAAAAGACTACATCAAGGACAACATGTCTTGGATTTGAAAAAGGTTCAAAAGAAATGGGACGGAGAGTCAACTTCAAGTTTTTGAGGAGAAGAAACTTCAGAAGAAGATAATGTAAAAAGAAGTGAGACATCAAAGGATGGGTTGGACAATGGAGAGTTCAACAAATACAAGAATAATGCACAAAGAAGATACAAATGGAACAACAATCAGAATATGTCAAAAGAGACCAGGAGACCAATGAGGTCAAGACAAGAAAACTTTAATGGAAGATGTTTTTTATGTCATAGGTTTGGGTACATGGCTTCACAATGCAAGACACATGAAAGACACGAATATGGGAATGGATAACTTTTCCATGGGTATTGTTACTCATGTAATCAGTTTGGTCACAAGGCAATAAATTGTAGGGTTTATGATAGAAGATGATATGGCTTCACTAGGATAAATTCTAAGATATTTGCACCTCAAAGGAATAATAATATTAAGTGTTATAAGTGCAATACTGATGTTCACACAACAAAGTGGTGTAGATAAGACATCCCAAAAATAGGTATGAACAAAAACAGAATAGGAACAAGAACAAGAACAAGAACAAGAACAAGAACAAGAACAAGAACAAGAACAGGAACAGGAACATGGATATGAACAGGAACAGGAACAAGAACAAGAACATGGATATGAACAGGAACAGGAATAGGAAAAGGAATATAGACATGGATGAAAACAAGGACAAGGATAAAAATAGTCAAAGGATTCAAAAAAGTCATAAAAAAAGAGAAGAGCATAAAGGTAAAGAACAATGCTTTATGGGAGTAGAAATACTCCCACCCCATAATTAACCACCTCAAAAGGAGGTGGGGGAGGGGCTAAGCTAAGAAGCTCATTCTTAGCCCCGAGCCCCAAAGGTGACCCTTTGCCATTGATGTCAAAGGGGGAGAGATTTGATACTTGAGAGAGCATTGAACCAAGGGAAGCAGTGTCCTAGGGGGAGCAGAATAAAATAAATGTCACGTTTTTGGTAAAAAGAATTTGGGTTGCCATCAATGACAAAGGGGGAGATTGTTGGACATTTTGAGTCCCTAAGTCAAATTTGTCATTGATGTCACCATATAAAGTCATCATTAATGTCAAGGAATTTAGAAAGAAATAAAGTCGTCAAAGTTATCATTGATATCCAGGAAGAAGCTTCAATAGCACAAAAGTAAAAGGCAAAAGGGCTCCATAATATTTTAATATTATATGGGAGCATAAGTTAAAAGGTTGTTTCATAAAAACCCAAGGTGGCTTATTGCAAAGTTAAAAGGAGGTCCAATATTTATTTTATAAAATATTTAAATTCAATAGGAATTTAAATTTTATAAATAAATATCATTAATACCAAGTTGTGCAATAAGATAAGGTTCTAATAAAACCAAAGGTTTTATTAAATTAATTTATAATATTTAAATTTAAATAAATTTAAATCAATTATAATTAATTCGAGCATCGACGTCAAATAAGGTTGGAGGAGCGTCGACGTGTTTGCATAAAGATGAAATGGCTATATATACCATGCCTTAAAGGCATTCAAATTATCCTTGCTCAAACGATTATTGCATGCGAATTCATTTAAGTGGAGCTTGTAAGAAAAGACAACGAAATTCATGTTTACTAACAACGATTGAGAAAAAATCAAAAACATCAAAATTTTGTGAGCCAGCTGGACAACGTGGTCTAGTAGCAAGGAGGCATTGGTTAAAGTGTTGAGGCGTCAAGTTCCCTACATTCAAAACACGACAACATTTGCGTTGGTGTTGGAAGCACCAAGGGAACGGTGCACGTTTTGCTTGGAAGATAAGGGAGGTTCTTAGAGCACGTGGTGCTCTCCACTCCCAAGTGAGCGCTTAGCTCGTGCGACGGTTGGATCCACGACTAAGGCATTGGTCGTGGGCTACATTGAGGGTTCGAATCCCTTCCAAGGCAAGGTAATATTTTTTATTATTAATTTTTGGTGTTGCCTAAGGTTTGGAGCTAAAAGGTTGTTGAAAGGGTTTGTTAATTGAAATTTATTTTTCAATAAGGTTTGGAGTTAAAAGTTTGCTTAAGGGGAATGTTAGTTTGAAATTTATTTTTTAATAAAGTTGGGAGTTAAAAGGGATTGCTAATTGGAAATAGTTGAAAGGGTTGCTAGTTAAATATTGCTAGTTGGAAATTGCTTTTGGAGTTATATGGAGTTTGATTTTATTTTATTTATTTATTTTTTAAGTGAAAAACCCCTTGCGGGGCCACCTTGGTATGAGAGACCACGAACAAGGGGTTCTACACCGTCAAAGTCACCCGGGAGTCGCACCCGACCCTGATCGTACCAACATTATCAATTGGATTTTGGATACCCAATTCAACTTTTTGGTAGGGTGGACATTTGAACCTGGACCTCCCTTGGAGGATTGCCCTCTCCTCTACAACTCACCTACAACACCTGGGTAGTTTGATTTTATTTTTAATAAAGTCTTAAATTGTTATATTTGCATATTGGAAGAGTAAGACTTTAAGAGTGTTGATTTTATTTTTAAAGGGACTTTTGCCAAAGAGATTATTATGAAGGTGTTGGATATTATTTTAAAGTTGGAGTGATAAGGTGTATTTTTTTTATGGTGTTGGATATTATTTTAAATTTGGAGTGATAAGGTGTATTTTTTTTATATCTTTTTGTATTGTGATTCATTGAGAAAATTATTAAATTCTAACCCTTGTTGAGATTGGCAAAGAAGTGATAGTGAGTGTGGCATATTTGTATGGTCTACTCCTTGTCAAGCTAAAGGTATGGGCAAATTATTCCATAGTTGAGTTGATTGATTGGTTTTCTAAAAATAAGTTTGGAGTGAAAAGGACTTGATTAGGGTTTCCTTTTGAGTGTGTTTGAGTAGTTGCTTCAAGGTTTTATGGAATAGAGAAGTGTGGTTAAAACCTTGTTTTATGAGCATTGTTGTTGAAGTGAGTTGTTGAAAACTTGAACTAGGGTTTGAAAAGATCATGAGTATCATTGTTATGTGAGAGTTGTTAAGAATTGTTGGAAACATTTTGAGTTGGTTGATATATGTTTGGACTAGGGTTTGTGAGAAAGGGGTGTTTCATTAAGTGATTGGTTGAGTAGAGTTGGTTGAGCCTAGTCAAGTGATTGTATGAAGTAATTTTTCAAGTTCCATAAAACAAACTATTCTATATTATGATTTGAATTGAGAGAGTGATTAAGCATTGAGTATAGAACATATTGAGTCTCTAACAATTCTCTTTATATTTCTATGATATTGGACTAGTTTTGTGTGGACTTGTGAAGCAAATTTGAGGTAAGTTTTTTAGGAGACTTGTGGACTGATTTTGTGTGAGCTTTTGTGGAAGCTTACAATACAGATTTGGTTAAGTTCTAGAGAGGACTTATTGAGCAGATTTGGACAAGTTTTGAGTGAGCTTGTTGAGCAGATTTGGACAAGTTCTAAGTGAGCTTGTTGAGCAGATTTGGACTGGTCCTGAATTGACATGTTGAGCAGATTTGAGCAAGTTCTAAGTGGACTTGTTGAGCAGATTTGAGTAGGTTTTGAGTGGACCTATTGAGCAGATTTGAGCAGGTTCTGAGTGGATTTTTTTGAGCAAATTTGATCAGGTTCTTAGTGGACCTATTGAGCATATTTGAGCAAGTTCTAAGTGGACATGTTGAGCAGATTTGAGTAGGTTTTGACTAGACATATTGAGCATATTTGAGCAAGTTCTGAGTGGACCTGTTGAGCAGATTTGAGTAGGTTATGAGTGGATCTGTTGAGCAGATTTGCATAAGTTCTAAGTGGACTTGTTGAGTAGATTTGAGTAGATTCTGAGTGGACCTTCTGAGTTGATTTGAGCAGGTTCTGAGAGGACCTATTGAGCAGATTTGAGCAAGTTCTGAGTGGACTTATTGAGCAAATTTGAGCAAGTTTTGAGTGGATTTATTGAGCAAATTTATGCTAGACCGAATGGATTGTGTTTAATGTAGATTTGAGACAATGCTTTGGAGTTGACATAGCAGAGAGGATAGTAGTCTCCGGTGGATAGAGATCCATCAGCCAAGGTAGCAAGGATAGGTCTTCTAAGTGGGGATAAGAGTCTTCAATGGAGAGATATCCATAAGCTAGTGTAGTGGAGGTAGTATTCTTCTAGAGGATCACTAGCCAAAGTAGAGGAGAAGGAGTTCTCCTATGGATAGAGATCCATGAACCATATTTAGGGGATCAACATATATTTTGGACAAAGGTCCATAAACATTATAGGGAAAGGATTCCCAAGAGATTATTTAAGAAAAAATTATAAAAAATATTTTCTTCATGGAGGTAGCCATATTTGGGTGAACCATGTTAAATTGGTGTCTCTATTGTGTGTGGTGATTTGTGCATTGCTTTGATTATTTCTATTGATATTGCTATCTATACATTGCATAATATTGATTTGGAAAGAAAAGTAAAAAGTGATCTTATACTATTCACCCCTCCTCTCAGTATAAGCTTATGTTCTTCAATTGGTATCAGAGCGGGTGCCTTCATAAGAGTTTGAAAACTTGAAGGAAAAGCTAACAAGAATACAATGGATCCTAAGGAGGTGTCCTCAAATAACTCAGCACTAGTATTTTATGGAAGTGACTATATGTATTGGAGTATGATGATGAGGATCTACCTACTGACACTTGACAATGAAGTTTGGTATGTAGTGGAATTTGGATATGATCCAACAATCAATCCTCCTACAGATAAGGAAGGTAAACTTCTACAACACTATAATTCAAAAGCAATGAATGTAATTGTGAGAGGTTTGCGTAGAACAGAGTCTATGAAAATTATGCATTGTAGAACTGCAAAAGAAATGTGGGATAAATTGCAAGGTATATATGAGGGAGATAAAAGTGTCAAGAAAGCAAAGATACGGAATCTCAAAGGAAAATTTGAAACATTGAGAATGAATGATGAGGAAAATGTCAGTGCTTATCTAATTTGAATTGATGAGGTTGTTAATGATATGCAAGGACTTGGAATGAAGATTGATGAATCAAATTTTTGTGATAAAGTCTTAAGAAATTTTCCAAAAAGATTCAATGAACAAGTTTATGCTATATAAGTGTCAATGGATGGTGATTCTTTGATAAGAGATAAGTTGCTTTGTATGCTTACAAATTTTGAGATAAGAACAAAATATTGTATTCCTCAGAAGGAAGCAAAATTCAAAGTAATCAAGAAAATAAAGGGTAAGAAGTCAAAATCAAGTAGTGAGTCATCCAGTGATGAAGAAGCTAATTATGGTAGAAGAGATAAAGATTCCAGAAGATCCATAGATCTAAGATTTGTTAAGTGTTTCAATTGTGGAAAGTTTGGACATTTTGCAATGGATTATAAAGAACCAAAGAACAACAATGGTGAAGAAAAATAGGATCACATGTACAGGGAATCAGAAAGATATAGGTGGGATAAGCATAAGAAAAAAAGTAAGGATGGACAAAGCAGACAAGGAAATAAGTTCTTTCAAAGACAAAAGAGGAGCTACTATGCAGATAATACAAGTAAGTACTCAAGTGATAGTGATTCTAGTTTTTCAAACAATGATAGAGATGAAGTCCTATTTATGATTGAAGAAAAAGAACCAATTAAGAAAACTCCAATTATTCTCAAGTGTTTTAGATGTGGTAACTTTGGACATCTTGAAGATGATTGTACAAGGTATGGTTATAATTTTAGTGATGCTGAGTATGAAAATGCATTTGAAGGACCAGATGAAAATCTTCTAATGACATTAGAAGAAGAAGTAAGTGATCCTATAGAAGACAAGCGAAAAGAGAGTAAAGATGTGGAAAAAGGTAAACAAATAGAGTATTATTCAAAAGAGAATGGTTATGATCTCAAGGGAGAACTTATCTATGCCCTTGACACGGTAAAGAAGGTAAGGAAGCAACACTCTAAAATTAAAATTTAGTTTCAAGAATGTGATGAAGAAAGAAGATTGCTCATAGAGGATTTAGAAAAATCAAAATCTAAGGCAAAGAAGTTCAAAGATAAGTTAGAAGCAAAGATCTTGGAATGTGAGAAGTTAGCACGAGAAGTGGCACTACTAAAAGAAGATTTAGAGGACTCCAAGATCAAGATGAAAGGATTTAAAAATAGCTCAAAGAACTTGGATAAGTTCATCAAGACACAAAAGACTACATCAAGGAAAATAGGTCTTGGATTTTAAAAGGTTCAAAAGAAATGGGATGGAGATTCAACTTCAAGTTTTGGAGGAGAAGAAACATCAAATGAAGATACTTCAAAAGAAGACAGTGTAAAAGGAAGTTAGACATCAGAGGATCGGTTGGACAATGGAGAGTTCAAAAAAGACAGGAACAATGCACAAAGAAGATACAAATGGAACAACAATCATAATAGGTCAAAAGAGACTAGGAGACCAATGAGGTCAAGACAAGGAAACTTCAATGGAAGATGTTTTTCATGTCACAGGTTTGGGCACATGCCTTCACAGTGCAAGAAACATGAAAGAAAGGAATATGGGAATGGACAACTTTTCCATGGGTATTGTAAAGTGCTTTCTGGGAGTAGAAATACTCCCACCCCAAAATTAACCACCTTAAAAGGAGGTCGAGGAGGGGCTAAGCTAAGAGGCTCATTCTTAGCCCCGAGCCCCAAAGGTGACCCTTTGCCATTGATGTCAAAGGGGGAGATATTTGAGTAATGGGGAGAGATTTGATATTTGAGAGAGCATTGAGCCAGGGGGAGCAGTGTCCCAGGGGGAGCATAATAAAAGAAAGGTCAAGTTTTTGATAAAAATAATTTGGGTTACCATCAATGACAAAGGGGGAGATTATTGGATATTTTGAGTCCCTAAGTCAAAGTTGTCATTGATGTCACCAGATAAAGTCATCATTAATGTCAAGGAATTTGACAAGAAATAAAGTCGTCAAAATTGTCACTGATATCCAGGAAGAAGCTTCAACAACACAGAAGTAAAAGGCAAAAGGGCTCCATAATATTTTAATATTATATGGGAGTATAAGTTAAAAGGTTGTTTCATAAAAACCCAAGGTGGCTTATTGCAAAGTTAAAATGAGGACTAATATTTATTTTATAAAATATTTAAATTCAATAGGAGTTTAAATTTTATAAATAAATATCATTAATACAGAGTTGTGCAATAAGAGAAGGTTCTAATAAAACCAAAGGTTTTATTAAATTAATTTATAATATTTAAATTTAAATAAATTTAAATCAATTATAAATTAATTCGAGCATCGACGTCGAATAAGTTTGGAGGAGCACCGACGTGTTTGCATAAAGATGAAATGGCTATATATACCATGCCTTAAAGGCATTCAAATTATCCTTGCTTGAACAATTATTGCATGCGAATTGATTTAAGTGGAGCTCTTGAGAAAAGACAACGAAATTCATGTTTACTATGACAACGATTGAGAACAACTCAAAAGCATCAAAATTTTGTGAGCCAGCTAGGCAGCGTGGCCTAGTGGCAAGGAGGCATTGGTTAAAGTATTGAGGCATCGAGTGGCCTATGTTTGAAACACGATAGCAACATTTGCGTTGGTGTTGGAAGCACCAAGGGAATGGTGCACATTTTGCATGGAAGAGAAGGGAGGTTCTTAGAACACGTGGTGCTCTCTACTCCCAAGCGAGCGCTTAGTTCACGCGGCGGTTGGAGCCGTGGCTAAGACGTTGGTCGTGGGCTGCGTTGAGGGTTCGAATACCTTCCAAGGTAAGGTAGTATTTTTGATTATTAATTTTTGGTGTTGCCTAAGATTTGGAGCTAAAAGGTTGTTGAAAGGGTTTGTTAATTGAAATTTATTTTTCAATAAGGTTTGGAGTTAAAAGGTTGCTTAAGGGGAATGTTCGAAATTTATTTTTTAAGAAAGTTGGGAGTTAAAAGGGATTGCTAATTGGCAATAGTTGAAAGGGTTGCTAGTTGAAAATTGCTAGTCGAAAATTGTTTTTGGAATTATAAGGAGTTTGATTTTATTTTTAATAAAGTCTTAAATTGTTATATATGCATATTGGAGGAGTAAGACTTTAAGAGTGTTGATTTTATTTTTAAAGGGATTTTTGCCAAAGAGATTATTATGAAGGTGTTGGATATTATTTTAAAGTTGGAGTGATAAGGTGTATTTTGTTTGATATCTTTTTGTATTGTGATTCATTGAGAACATTATTATCTTCTAACCCTTGTTGATATTGAAAAAGAAGTGATTGTGAGTGTGGCAGATTTGTATGGTCTACTCCTTATCCAGCAAAAGGTATGGGCAAATTCTTCCATAGTTGAGTTGATTGATTGGTTTTCTGAAAAAAAGTTTGGAGTGCAAAGCACTTGATTAGGGTTTCCTTTTGAGTTTGTTTGAGTAATTGCTTCAAGGTTTTTTAGAATAGATAAGTGTGGTTAAAACCTTGTTTTATGAGCATTGTTGTTGAAGTGAGTTGTTGAGAACTTGAACTAGGGTTTGAAAAGATCATGATTATCATTGTTATGTGAGAGTTGTTGTTGAGCATTGTTGGAAACATTTTGAGTTAGTTGATATATGCTTGGACTAGGGTTTGTGAGAAAGGGGTGTTTCATTAAGTGATTGGTTGAGTAGAGTTGGTTGAGCCTAGTCAAGTGGTTGTATGAAGTGATTGTTCAAGTTCCATAAAACAAACTATTATATATTCTGATTTGAGTTGAGAAAGTGATTGAGCATTGAGTATAGAACATATTGAGTCTCTAACAATTCTCTTTATGTTTCTATGATATTGGACAAGTTTTGTGTGGACTTGTTAAGCAGATTTGAGGTAAGTCTTTGAGGAGACTTGTGGACTGATTTTGTGTGAGCTTTTGTGGAAGCTTACAATATAGATTTGGTTAAGTTCTAGAGAGGACTTATTGAGCATATTTGGACAAGTTATGAGTGAGCTTATTGAGCAGATTTGGACAAGTTCTGAGTGATCTTGTTGAGCATATTTGGATAGGTTTCGAGTGGACCTGTTGAGCAGATTTGAGCAAGTTCTAAGTGGAATTGTTGAGCATATTTGAGTAGGTTCTGAGTGGACCTATTGAACAGATTTGAGTAGGTTTTGAGTGGACCTATTGAGAAGATTTGAGCAGGTTCTGAGTGGACCTGTTGAGCAAATTTGAGCAAGTTCTGAGTGGACTTATTGAGCAGATTCGAGTAGGTTCTGAGTGGACATGTTGAGCAGATTTGAGCAAGTTCTGAGTGGACTTGTTGAGCAGATTTGAGCAAGTTATGAGTGGACCTATTGAGCAGATTTGAGCAGGTTATAAGTGGATCTATTGAGCAGATTTGAGCAAGTTTTGAGTGGACTTATTGAGCAGATTTGAGCAGGTTCTGAGTGGGCCTGTTGAGTATATTTGAGCAGGTTCTGAGTGGACTTGTTGAGCATATTTGAGCAAGTTTTGAGTGGACTTTTTGAGAATATTTGAGCAAGTTATGAGTGGACTTGTTGAGAAAATTTATGCTAGACCGAATGAATTATGTTTAGTGTAGATTTGAAATAGATATTTGGAGGTGACAAAGTAGAGAGGACAGTAGTCTCCAATGGATAGAGATCCATTAGCCAGGGTAGTGAGGATAGGTCTTCTGAGTGGGGACAAGAGTCTTCAGTGGAGAGAGATCCACAAGCTAGTGTAGTGGAGGTAGTAGTCTTCTAGAGGATCACCAACCAAAGTAGAGGAGAAGGAGTTCTCCTATGGATAGAGATCCACAAACCAGATTTAGGGGATCAACATATCCTTTGGACAGAGGTCCATAAATATTGTAGGGAAAGGATTCCGAAGAGATTATTTGAGAAAAATTTTCTCCATGGAGGTAGCCATCTTTGGGTGAACCACGTTAAATTTGGTGTCTCTATTGTGTGTGGTGATTTGTGCATTGCTTTGATTACTGCTATTGATATTGCTATCTATACATTGCATAATATTGATTTGGAAAAAAAATTAAAAAGTGCTCTTATATTTTTCATCCCCCTCTCAGTATAAGCTTTTTTTATTCAATTAACACCATTTTTAATCTTCAAGGAAGGGATAAGAGCTCACATATTTTATTAAAAATTTATACTGATCTTGATCTTGTGTGAATCATTCCTCTATTTAAAATCACCTCAAAACCAAAATATTCTTTATATAAGAATACCAAAAGTTGGTTAAATAACTCTAGATAGAGTAGCATAATTAATATATAAAAACCCTTCTAGCCTTCACAAATGAATCTTGATCCACATGGATATTTATGTCATGTAAACTAAGATGACACCTTTTAGGCTTCTTTATGTTATATTGATATTTGATTCAATTTTTGTTTTTTCATCAATAATTCATTCGTCATTCAAGAAAAAAAGTGCAATAGAATCAATTGTCTTTTTGTTAGAGACTAAAGAAGGAAGCTATCAATTTATTTGATATTCAATTAAGACATACCAATAGATTCAATTATCTTGTTACTAGCAAGTAAAGGAGTAACAAAACAAGTTTTATCAAAATGCATATAAATAATTCTAACAAATTTAAAATTCTTTCAACATTGATAGAGTATTTTGTTTATCATAAAATTCATAGCATTTGGAGTTTGCATGATAGCTAAAAATAAATTTGTGTTTGGTAGATTCTATTTATAATTTATTTTTATTGTTTTTTTTTTTGAAAAAATGAAAAACTTGTATTAATACAAAGAGCTGTTACAAACGAGAGAAAGCACATCCCAACCAAGAGCAGACACCAAGACAACAAGAGCAGAGCAGAAAAGTCTGCACAAGCCAACAAAGAGCACAAAAGCCAATAGGGTGCGAAAAAGTGACATGTCGCGAAAACGCGACATGTCACGAAATCGTGACAGTCAGCCCCGTCTCGACCTCCGCGGAGCCCCTAGTCGCGAAAATGCGACATGTCACGAAATCATGACAACCAGAGCCCTCGACAGTCGACCACCAAAAAGGTCACGAAATCGCGACGACACCTCCCACCAGCGCTCCAGCAACAAAGATGTCGCGAAATCGTGACCAAAATTCTAAAGAGCTCTCGAACTCCAGAAGGGTCGCAAAATCGCAACGAGGTTTCTCCAAATCGCCCATCCAGCATGAGTGTCGCAATATCACGACAAGTTTTCCAGATAGTGCCCGTTCACCAAAACTGTCGCAATATCATGACAAGTTTTCCTTGCAGCTCCCAAACCTCAAAACTGTCACGATATCGAGACGAGTTTTTCACATTGCATCCAGTCTTCAGAAGTGTCGCGATATCACGACAAGTTTTCCAGATGGCGCCAGTTCGCCAAAACTGTCGCGATATCACGACGGTTTTTCCTTGCATCCTCAAAACAACAAAAAGGTCGCGAAATCGCGACGGAATATGCACCTTGCTCCACTGCCCGAAAATTGTCATGATATTGCGACGATTTTCCTCCATGCCGACCCTTCGCCAAAAACGTCGTGAAATCACTGCATCTGCCAGCCAAAGGCCGCGTTGGCTCACCAAGTCACGAAATCGTGACAGCTTACCAGCGGAAGTTGCGACAGCACAACAAGTCATGAAATCACAACAAAAACCAACCTTAGCCAATTTTTTACTCATTGACGTAGGGATCGTTCCAAACCTACCTGAATCACTTCATCAATCAGAGGCATGTCACTGTGTAGCTGCACTCCTACCTATTTCTCAGTGCCCATCTTTGCAAGAAAGTCAGCCACCTTGTTCAAATTTCATCTCACATAAACAGGGATCACATCATCTAACTCCCTCCATAAATCCTTGATTTGGGAAATCAAAATCCGTAGCCTCCAAGCTTTCGAGGAGAAGTTTCGCATGCAGTCAAGAGTGCTAACCAGAACTTGTGAATCTGATTCAATAATTATCCTCCTATGACCCTGCTTAACAGCCCAAATAGAAGCGAACTTGATCGCAATGGCTTCTGCTTCGTTGTTAGTAGCTCTGCCCAAACCTTGTAGTTCCCAGTAGAGCATCGAACCAACATGATCCCGACAGACAACACCAATACCCGCACTTCTCGGGTTGCCTTTTGCAGCCCCATATGTATTGATCTTGATCCAGCCTGCTGGGGGAGGTTTCCAACATTCTCTATCTTGTCGCTCAGGACCCTCTATCCCCTCCTCTGAAAGCCCAAGACCAACCTGATTCTCCTCATCAGCATTTATGGCCATAGTTTCTGTAACTTTGCTCCAAATGACCTGCCAGACACCGTCAGTCGAGGAGAAAGTTTCTCTAAAGATCCGGGCATTTCTCTCCAGCCAAACTTGCCACCAAATGAAGAGAAATCCAAGCTCCCATCCAATACGGAGAGCTGTAGATTTAAATCTGCCCATTTTCCATATTTCCCAAATTTTGGCACGATTTAATTCACCATTTGCCTGAATTTTATATTGAGAGAACCAACGCTTCCAAATCTGATGCGTAAAAGGGCACTCGAACATCAGGTGATCAGCAGTTTCCTCATGTTTATGACACAGAGCACACTGAGAGGGACCGATGATTCCTCTACTTCTGAGCTTGTCAAAGGTGAGAAATCCATTGTGCATGAGCTGCCAGGCAAAGAAATTCACTTTCGGCCAGCCCTTGGGATGCCAAATCCTTCTCCAGTCCTGGATCGAAAATGAATGCGGGGGAGGCTCAGGGAGGATCTGCTCATAACCATCCTTTACTGAATAGACCCCAAGGCTCCCATAGCCCGAGGCTAATTCATCCTCCTCATCCCTCCTAGTAAGGAACCTTTCAGACAAGATTTTGTTCAAGATGGGTGCCAGCTCTGGAGGAATTGTTATTGGCCACTCCTCCCACCTCTTGAGCTTTTTAAATTTATACTCCCCCAATTGGCTGGTGTTAAAATAGCTTTCAATGAGGATCCATCCCTAGGCTTCTATGGCAAACTTGATTGGCTGTAATTCAGGAAACATAGGAATGATGGGTGGGTGCTGGTCCCAAGAATCGGTCCAGAAACGAGCCTTATCCCCTCTTCCCACTTTCCAAAAAAGCTGGTCTTTTATGACCTGAGATCCAAGCTTGAGAGTCTGCCACACTAAGGAACCAGTACCATCTAGGGGGAAGTGACACACTTCAATAGGGTGGACAGGGCCCAAATATTTGCTAGATAGGAGCCGACTGAATAGGGAGGTTGGCTGGGAAATCCACCTCCAATACAATTTTCTAGCCAAGGCATTGTTATTCAGCTTGGAGCTTCTCAGGCCCAGTTCTCCTTTATCCTTAGGCTGGGTAACTTTATCCCACCCAACCAGAGCCCATTTTTTCTCCCCGGTTGCACCTTCCCAAAGAAATATTCTAGCCATTTTGTCCAGCTCTTTCCAGATGGATTGAGGGGCAGCCAGGATAGAGAATTTATAGATTGGCATAGCCTGAATAACTGACTGTAGGAAGGTTAATCTACCCCCATAGCTTAACCATTTGTGGGACCAGTGATTCATTCTATCTTTGATACCTTCTATTAGATCCTTCCAGATATCTAATTTTAGTTTTTTGAAATGCAGGGGAACGCCCAAGTAAACTATTGGAAGAGAAGTCCTTGTGAATCCCAGGATCTCAATAATCCTATCCTGCAGCCTTTGGTCAAGATTGAAAAAGACCACTTTAGACTTCCTGTCATTGAGGACCTGGTTTGAGGCCCTAAGGTAAACATTAAGAGTATCTCTGATTCCTCTGGCTTCCCTGAGATCAGCCACACAACCAATCCAGTATCATCCACGAACTGCAAATGGGTCAAGGTTTCCTCCCCAACCTTGACACCAGTTAGCAGGCCTTGTTGCCTTCTCCTCAAGAAGAGTCTGCCTAATCCTTTAGCCAGAATGAGGAAAATATAGGGAGAGCATGAATATCCTTGATGAAGGCCATGAGAGGCTTCGAAGGGGAGCGAGGGAAGACCCTTGATAAGAACTGAATAAGAAGGTGTAGACACACAGCTCATGACCCAATCAATCCAGTCCTGGGAGAAGCCAAAGGCTGCCATAATTTTTGAAAAGAAGCTCCACTCCACCTGGTCATAAGCCTTGGACATATCCAATTTAATAAACATTCCTTTATTACCCAATTTTTGCATAGTATGGATAGCCTCCTGGGCGAGAATCACCCCATCCAAGATTTGTCTTCCCTCAACGAAGCCCCCTTGTTCTAGAGAGATGATGTTATGGAGAAGTGGTTTAAGCCGCTCAGCCATTATCTTGGTGATTATTTTGTAAATCACGTTACATAAAGCAATAGGTCTGAAATCCGAGATCTGAGTTCCCTCCTCCCCTTTTGGAATTAAAGAAATGAAGGTATGATTAATAGCCCTGAGCATTCTTTTATTGATTTTGGATTCCTCTGTCACAGCCAAAACATCCTCCCCCAAAGTATCCCAAAAAGCTTGAAAAAACTCAATAGGAAAGCCATCTGGGCCAGGAGATTTGCCAGTACTCATACCAAAGACCACATTTCTCAATTCATTTCTCTCAATGGGTCTAAGTAGGGCCTGATTTTCTTCTTCAGAGCTAATAGCAGGAATGACATTAAGAACTTCAGACTGAGCCTTAGCATCCTGTTCCATACTTTCAGTAAAAAGTTTAGAAAAGTAATCAATTGAGTGGTGGTGCATATCAGGAAGGGTATCAAAGGTATGACCATTCTCATCTTTAAGGGCTTCCATATTGTTCAGCTGTCTCCTAGCACAAGCTGATCGATGAAAAAATTTGGTATTTCTGTCCCCTTCTAGTAACCAAGTATTTCTTGCCCTCTGTTTCCAGTATATCTCTTCTTGGTTATCAATGGCCTCAACCGCTTTACGCAAGGCATCATCTTCAGATTTGAGTTGCTCCATAATTGTTCCTTCCCTAAAGAGTTTTTGAACCTCCTCCCATCTGGCCATCAAGGGGGCCCTTTGGAGCTGAAAATCTGACTTATTTTCTTTCCTCCATTGTTTCAGTTGAAGTTTAATGTAGTGAAGTTGTTTATGAAATTTGAACATTGCTGTCCCAAAAAGAGGACGACCTGCTTCCCACCATTGTGGGATTTTTTGACGGAGATCCTCCTTTTGCAGTCAAAAATTCTCAAATTTAAAAGGCCTGTGATGCTGTTCTATCAAGGTCCCTCCCTCCAGCAAAATGGGAGAATGATCAGAAACAGGGCCCTCCAAAATCTGAAACTTAGTATTTCATTTTACAAAAGCTTCCTCAGAGACCAGAAACCGATCTAACTTGACCTTCCTACTGTGTGGTTCCTACCTCTTGTTTTTCCAAGTGAAATAGGATCCAGGGCCTTGAACATCAACTAATTGAAAGGCTTGAACTTGGGCAATCAGAAGCCGGTCCCCAGGGTCCAAAAATGGGAAGCCACCTTCTTGGTCACGAGCAGATAACTTTGCATTAAAATCACCTGCAATAATCCAGTCAAGGTATTCTCTAGATGACCTCATATTATGAACAACTTTCCATTGAAGCCTCTGACCATCAAGGTCTTGGGCCCCATAAAAGTTTGTGATTAAGACATGTTCTGCTGTGAAGTTATTTCTGAAGTGAGATGTTAGGACACCCCTCCAAGCTATATGTTCTACTGCAGTCCAGTCCAAAGGGTTCCAGAGAGTAACAATCCCCCCTGAAGCTCCTTGGGCAGCCACATCCATATGGCCAGCGCCCCGCCAGATTCTATTAACTATTTTACTCATAATATCTAAAGACATTTTTGTTTCCTGAATAAGCAAAAAGTCTGTTTTACATTTTCCTAAGAGTCTTTGAATAGCATATTGATGGGTTCTACTATTTAAACCCCTAACATTCCAAGATTGTATGATCATTGAAAACCTTGAGAGCAGTAAGAATCAATAGTCCTCACCGATCCTCCATTGATCAATTTATCCCCTTGAGCTGCAATCAGATCCTTATTTGACTTTCTACCCGCTCCTTGAGTGTTGTAGTTTTTGGATCTCTTTTCTACCTGAGAGATACCCAGGGCTGGCCTTTCTCTATTTTTTTCTGCAATTCCCATGCTAACATCATTAATTACTAGTGACGCTTGGGAGTGCACTATCAGTGTCCCTGCATTTTCTAGCGGCAGTACCTAAGAAGGCACAAACACCTGTTCTAAAACAGGAGGAGATGAAGGAGAGACATGAGTTTGTAGGTTATGGGTCTCAATATTCCCAACTACACCTTCCATATTCTAGTCCTCCTGATCCACTAATGACTTAAAGATTTCATATCTGTTGGTTGGCTTAGATTGAGATTGCTCCTTACCATTTTTCTTTGACTGTCTCCTTCGTTTGGCCTGTTCAAAGCCATATTTCTGACCCTCATTGCCTTGAGGAGTATTAGATGTTTCTTTAGCAGAAGAAGACTTTTCCTCTCTGGAGCGATTTGGCATACCATGCTGGGCTTCCATTTTGGAGTTCAAGAGGTTTGGACAAGACCGGGCCAAGTGCCCATGTTTATGGCAAACTCTGCATCTGAAAGGCAGTGCCTCATAGTCTAACTGTTGGATCCAAGATACCTCTGCCAGTTCCAGTTCCACCTCTACTGGTAGAGGTTGGCTGATGTTCATTTCCACACAGATTCTAGCATAGACACCAGAGATACCTTCTATAGTATCCCTTGAAATGCCCAGGTATCTACCCAGGGAGTTACTTATCATTTCCAAGACCTGCTCCCTCCAAAACTCCATTGGCAGAGCGTACAGTAAAATCCAGACTGAGACAGCCGTGGGTTCAATGCGGGGATTGAATCCCACTCTCCAGGGTTGGACAAATAACCCTTTCGGGCCATGGTTTCTCTTCTCTGATTCAAACGCTTTGTTTCTATCAGCTAAGGAAGAGAAGCTAATGATGAAATACCCGTTGCTAATAAACCAAAGGGAATACTCACCATGGGGCTCCCAGTTCTGTCGGACCCAAGTGTGCAAGAAATTCAGGGTTGGTCGTATACCCATGAATTTGCAAATCAAATCATGATTAGCTTTGTATAAAATTATGTCTTCTACCAGCTTTGGTTCGATTACAATCTTAGGTCTTGAAGCAGATTGTGGAAGGCAACCATTGACACGATGTGCCGCGGAACCCTTACCAGTGTTCTTGAGCATCATATTCAAAGTGTTTCTCTGCGCTTCGCCATTAGATGACGAAGGATTGTCCTTAAGCATTTCAGCATAGGGGCTCTTTCTCCCAGAAAGAGGGCTTGGAGGAGACCCCATTGGGCCCTCCAGAAGCGGCACACAATCCTACAGAACCATAGAAATAGAACAACACAGAAAACTACCTGAAGGCCGGGATTATCCTACGCTTCGGGAGTCCAAGCACATCGCCTGTCGCCTGCACAGAGAGTTTCCCGCCAAAACGCCAAATCGCCAGAGCTCTTGCACAACCTTATTTTAACTATTTTTCAATTTATTTTTATTGTTATGATAAATATATCAATGAGTTTCTATAGTGCCTTGACACTACCTTGAGAAATGTAATTTTAGAAGGACATGAAAAGTGAAATCAAGCAACCAAAACCTTACAAAACCCTCTAAAATTTAATTATCCAACTTAAGTGCTACTGGTTGAGGAGCGATCCACTTGCAAAGTGACCCAATTGGTTCATGAGTGATTCAATTAAAAAGTGGTCTAATTGGATTTTGGGAGCAAACCACGGGGGGAAACTAGTGATTGCTAGCAAAAGTGAATGATTCACTCACTAATTAGAGCAAATCTCTAGACAACCAATGAAGGGATACAAAGGCATGTATCATAAGGCAAATCTTTTGAAAGTAACATTATGGCATGTGCTGACACACACTAATTCATTTTAGAATCCTTCTAATCCTATTAGTGGTATAATTAGAGGCATGTAAAATTTGGTGGTGCATAATTTTGCTAAAGATACCCCCAAATATTTATTTTTACTAGGAGTAATTTTTTCTTGTCCCAAGTAACCTAGGGGTAAACTTCAACTATAAATAAGAGTTTAGGGCTCCACTATATTTATATTTTGACCATGAGGAGCTTCATTCTATGAGACCCACACTTTGACCTTATGATATTATTGAGAACATGGCAAGTCCTTGCATATTCCATCAATGACACTGCCCTCCTAGTTTGCTAAGTGTGTAGTGACTAAGACATTGTCCTTTTGTACACTTTGTTATTTACTTATCAATTTCATACATAATAATGTTGGAATATATTACATTATTTGGTACATGCTAATGTACCACCTTGGGTACATATTTAGATTAGAAGAGTGTCCTAGATTAGAGTGTGAGTATTTACTTTATGCAATGTAATAAATGCACAAGTGTGCAAAGTATTTTGGCAATGTAAATGTGCATAAT
This sequence comes from Wollemia nobilis, assembly GCA_028583015.1. Taxonomy (NCBI): domain Eukaryota; kingdom Viridiplantae; phylum Streptophyta; class Pinopsida; order Araucariales; family Araucariaceae; genus Wollemia; species Wollemia nobilis. The sequence goes on from JAQPPZ010001844.1 coordinate 14,496,973, forward strand.
AGTCCATGTGCACGAGTCCATAGAATAGGAAGATGAAGAGTCACAGGAAGAGTGAAGGACAATATTCCTTCATATTAAGAGTTACATTCCATTATATATGTGTCTATGTGGGTGTGAGAAAGATATATACAAAGTAATACATAGAGAGTGATGTATAGAGTGATATACAATTGTAATGGAGAGTGAAGAAGTATGATGTATTTGAGGTCTTTATTCAATAGACTTCAAATTTTCATGAGCATTTGTTAATGGCATTTATATGAATCATTTTTGAAGTTTTTTATGAGTTTTATATGCTTAGTAGTTTGCCATTATCATATATTTCATATTACAACTTTATTTTAGATCTTGTGGTTACTTTATCTTAAGTATTTAGCTTCAAAAGCTAACAAATGAATGGGAGAAAATTAATGTTATTTTAATTTTCATGTATTGATTGATCACTTTCACTTCCTTACTACGGTTTTAAAACTCATTACATTTAAATTAGTCACACCCTTGATCTTTTATGCATGTTTATTTTCTACATACTTTATTTTTTATGCAACTAGTGTAGGTTAGAAAATGATTATTTCTATAAGGAGAGTGGAGGGCTAGCTTTAAGTTAGAGATTGGGATGATTCATCAGAAATTCCTTCCAACATTTTGAAACTAGATTTGGGGTGCATTATTAAATTAGAAGTTAGGACAATTCCTTGATTCAACATAGTTTCTAGGATGTTCGATGAAATTGACCCTCATTTTAAAATAATTTTACTAATTTTAACCTAAATTCCTTAAATTTTATGCCAATTTTGCATTCATCATGGATGAAGTGATTGGCTCAAGATTGAGTAAAGTTTTTCCAAGTCCAAATATAAGAAGTGATTAGGTCAAATTTTTGAGCAATTTGGTTTATTTTGAGCTAGTCGTCTAAAATTGTTTAAGTCAACTACTACAAGTAATTTGCTTTAATTTACAAGTGAATCAATTTTAATTACAAGAAATTTGATATAAATTGAAGTTAATTTGCTCTAAGTTCTCTACATTTCTACAGATTGAATTTAGAGCAGTTCGTCAAGGTCAAGGAGTTGATTTACCAAGCCCATCCTCAAATAAAGCTTTTAAATTCATCATTTCTATTATTTGTGCTTGGTTTTTGTACATGATTTATGAATGGTGAGTCCAACACAAACATTAAAATTTTGTTTTATTTTTAAATTCAAGAACATAAAAAGCATCAAACCTTAGATTTGACCTTGATTTTAAATTTTCCATGGGTAGAAAGCATTTAAGGCAGAGTTTGAATAAAAAATTTCATGGATCAAGTCTACAAGTGATTCTCTTAGTTCAATAAGTGATTCACCCTAAAATGGTAAAATTTCATCAAGTGAAATTTTACAAGTGATTCGTTTAGAATATGAGAAGCAATCCTCTAAGAAAGACAAGATTCTTCCTAGCCCTAATCCAAAAGAGTGTTTTCATTTAGTTTTAAATCAATTCAATCTAAATAATTTATTTGGACCTATAAACTTCTAAAATTTTCCATGGTTAAACTTGCTATCGAATTGCCTAAAATTGCTTGCAAATCGCTTTAATTTGTAAGTGAATTATTTATTTTACAAGCAAATCCCTTTGTAAGGAAAATTTTACCAAGTTCAATACATGCTAGTGAATTGCTTAAAATTGTAAGCAAATTGATTCAGTTTGTAGATGAATCGTTCCATAGGTTAATTTTCTAAACTCTATAATTTTGACCTTAAAAATCTATCCATTTAGGTTTGTACATATAGGCATATGAATACATGTTTAAAAGCACAAATATTAGGAAAATAAAAAATTTATGAAGATAGTTACATATCACTAAAGGTACATAAAAGGAAAAAGGAAAGAATAAGCCATTGCATGGGTTCATCAAGATAATGCAATTAAGGAATTTCTAGTGTCAAATCTTGTTTTCTCAAAAGGTAAGATTCTAATGGATAACCCTATTAGTCAAAATATTACACTCCTAGAAATTGGTTTCTTGGGTCAGAAAATGAGTTATTCATCCACCTTAGCCAACCAAACTTGGTCAAATACTAGACCAACATTGACCCACACAAATGCTCTTTATGGTATGCCTATAGATGTAAATAATCTCACTAAAAATATGTTTTTTGGATTAATTACCATACGGGTGGAAAGAACTCATATCCTATGTCTAGCACCCAAAACATACCTCCTACAAGAAATTATTCAACATAAATCCCACCTAGCTCTAGAATTTCAAACACATCCAACCTTGCTCTTTGTCAAAATATAGGATCCTCTAGGAAAATATTTTCAAACCAAAACTAAGGACTTGCTTAAAATATACTAATTCCATTAGTCAAGTAGGGTCTTAGGTGTCATAGGGCAATCCCCTAGGACAAATACCCCCATTCAACTATTTAGGAACAATAAAATATATAAGTCCCACCATATGGTAACCAAGAAATTCATAAATTTGCATTGCCCTCCCCATTTTTAAAATATAAAGTTCCCTCTTAGTCAACAATGGGGCTATCAAAATTCACCATCTAATTATCCGTTGTATTTATATCCTCAGTACCCTCAATATCCATCCCATGATTACACAATGTATCCTTATATCCCTTTGCATCTGTAATATGGCCAACCTCCTCCTTAATAGAATAATCCAATGCCACCATCTGACCCACAAAACCAACTCCCCAATTGGACCTATCAAGGAGCATTGAACCTTATGGCTTATTTCATTATTCCCCATGCTTCAATAAAAGCCTTACATAATTTTGATAAAAATAGGAATAAAATGACACTAGATCACCTTAATGAGTTGTCTACACTCAAATCAGTCCACTGCATTCAAGAGGATGACATAATGGTAAGGCTACATTATGGTCTTGAGGCTTACCAGATAATTTTATTACTTGTTGAAAATTATTTTTAGAACCTTTTATCCATAGATTTGGTAGTATGGATAACAATTATTCCATTTTGTTCCAATTAAACACAATGCAAAGACATCCTAAAGAAAACACACATTATTTTAACACTAGATTCTTGAGAAATTTAAACCTAATTCCATAATATGTTAGGCCTAATGAAGAACAAGCATTTCCTTCCTACATCAAGGTTTTACAATCTAATCTAATTTTAATGGTTTGCAATACTAATTATCATATTAAAGTAGAAGATATTTTGATTAGAGTAGGGAAACTTAATATTTCCCCATCTATGGCTTATACTACCCACATTATCCAAAATCCATTAGATCCTAGTTCTACACCCCTTTTTTTTCCCATTCCAAATCCTCAATCAGTTGCTTCCACCAATTCATCACCCTTTCCATACATGGTCACTCATCTTGGCTAAAACACATCATCCACTATGGCATTTTAGTCACCACTTCTAGATATTACTACACCATCCAAATCAAAACATGAGTCAACCGATAATTTTGTAATGATTTAGATGGTGAAAGTTATTAAAAATTAAATAAATTAGGATATTTTTGAAAAGAATCAATGGTGGTAGTCCCAAAGTTGGCAACCTCAAAAAATCCCATATGTCACAAAACATCAAATGCCTCGATAAGATATCGATCAAGGAACAAATCGAACTCAAAACCATAAAAAGTGAAGTAGGAAAAAACGGTGCACCAAATGGATATAAATAATGCATGTATCTATGCCCTACCGCTAATGAGCGCCAAACGAAAGCATGCAAGTAAATCAGAAAGAGAACGAATAGCAAGAAGTAAAGCAAATCAAATCGATTTCTTATTAATTGAACTGATAAAATTCTAGGTTACAATTCATCCCATTGAGTGCAAAAATGGGTGATACAAATGTTTACAACTCGGGTGCCCAAGGATAAAATCCTTCAAGAAATTCGGGTGCACATCCAATGTCTTTCCTTGTACCCACAATCGAGGTGGGCGGGACAAGGTTACCTCTACTTGTGTCTTTGATATAGATGTATTATGCTCCTTCCCAATGCATTGTAATTACCTGCACCTACACACAAGGAAACCAGAAACATCAAATAGTGAGTGCGTGTGATAAAAAGCATGCAATCCCCATAGGGGCAAAATGGCTATTAGTGAGAAAATGCATCAAACCAACTCCAAATGACAAAATATGAAATGGGTATGTAGAATGAGTGGTTTTGGGAATATATCACTAGAAATTGCATCGAAATCATAGCCAATGGGGTTTTGCAATGTAAGTGACCATTCGCAACCTACAAAAACCAAAGCAAACAAATTATGACCCTACGCATATCCAAAACATATGAAAATTGGAAAAAATATATAAAATGATATTATAAGAAAACCCATGTGATCTGATTTAAAATATCAGTTATAGTTTTGGTGTTCTCTCAAATGATCGCCAAATACCTGCAAGAGACCCTACAAAACACTAAAAATGCAATATCTCGGCCAATATAGCTCATAAAGACCTAAAATTTGAACTGAAGCATATTATGATAATATGGAAAATAACTAATTAAAAAAATTAACAAAATCATGCTTGGATTTCTATTCATCATAGGGTGGGACGAATAGGATTGTCACAAATTGGGGGGCACCCGGGGGTGGGATGCCCACCATTTCTTCCTAAATTTTACCACCAATTCCACTGGGAAATGGTCCAAAACACTCTAAGGGGTATTTTAATAAAATTTGGTGTGGTAATTCACTCAAATTATTTGGTTTTGTAACAAGATTGCGCCTCCTAGTTCACTCGCAAACCTCCTTCTCTAGGTAGATATTTCGAGGGAAAAATGGGCACAAAAGGGTGGAAGGAAATCTTGGCAGCACTCCATTGCTTTGTACTCAAAATATCCTCTCCATTTATGTGGAAAATGCATCCACTTTATAGCCCAAGGATGCTTCATGGGTCAAAAGGCATGCGAAGGCATGCGAGGAAAGAGGCGCCATTTGGCCACTAGGGTGACATGCGTTGGAGGGAGAAGAGAATCTCTCAATTTGACCTCCATCATGGGCTGAAGCATTAAGATGTTGCATGATCTAAATTTTTGGCCGTTGGGAACTAGAAAAGTAATCGTTGACAGGCACCATTTTTCCAAATTTGACTTTTTACCAATCAAACCTGCTATTCGCTCCACCCTAGGATGAATGTTGCTATTCACCCTAGGGTGGGACGAATAGGTTCTGTATTCATCCCAGGGTGGGATGAATAGAAAAAGGGTGTCCAAAAGGTGCCAAAAGTGGCCTAGAACCTTTCAAAACCTTGTCCAAAGTGGTTAGAACCATTGTATGCCTCCTGAGGGCTACCCTAGGGGCCTTGGTGTGTCATGAAGTCATTTCTTATGGTAGCATAATCGGATTGACCAGATTTTAGTGTCTAAAAATGCCTCTTTTTGGGATGCATTGTGTGCAACACAACATCAAGCAAAAAATAGATGACTAAAATGTTCAATGATTAGGGTTACTCAATAACCTAACCAAATTTAGATGCCCCAATCCTGGAAAGAGCATGTGTTCTTGAATCCTTGCTTTCGACGAGCTAAGGAACTTGCTTTAGCTTAGACATTATTTGTCATGAAGAGGTGAGGCCTATGATTCCATGATGCCAGTAATACCAAGCATTTTGATTTGGTGCTTTATGCTTTTTTGGTTCCCCAAGTAGGAGTGCAATTATCTTTGTCAAAGATTCATTGAATGAATGCAATTTGCATGATTGAGTGTGTGCTTGTTGATTTGACTTGAGGATGACTACCTCCTCAAGCAACGAGTCGATGAGGGAATAAATCGTGAGAAAAGCAATGAGTCGCTTGACCCATATGACTTTTGGTGAGGTTGCCTTCAGTTGTACTCATTGAAAAATGGCACAGTTTTTGAAAGGATTTGAATGATGCTATGGGGGTTTCCTGGAAGCAAGGAGTTGAAAACTTCATTCCCGTGGGGTGGTCTAGCTAAAATGGCCTTCTTAGGGAGTAAAGCAATAACTTATTCATGCATCCATGAGAAATGTGTGTTCCATATTGACCCTGAATGAATTCCATCAGATTTGACTTATTTTTGGTGGGTTTTGAACCCAGGAATAAAAAACCTCGTTCTCACGGGGTGGTCCGGATATGGTGGCCTTCTTAGGGATTGAAGTAAGGTTCTTTTCGAGCTTCCAAGAGTGTTATTATTTACATTTGGACTGAGACAAAAACTTGACCAAAATAGAGCTATTTTTGAACCCTTTTTGGTGCATTTGAAACTTGTTTGACCTATGAAGCCTATATTCATCCCAGGGTGGAACAAATACAAATTTGGTATTCGTCCCAAGGTGGGATGAATGGACAAAAGTGCATTCGTCCCACCCTGGGATGAATAGGACTGTTGTAGGCCTATATAAACCCCAAATGCAAGTTTTGGGTTCATTATTGCATGTTTTCTTTTGTGGTTTGAGAGGTGAGGAGTAGGAGAGTGATTCTGCATAGCGAAGCACTGTTAAAATCATCCCACTATCATCATGAGTTAGTAGGCGGAGGCATCCAATGAAGGGGCTGGTGTGAGGACGATAAATGCTAACTCAAATGACCTCACTTATTACAAGTGTAATACCTGCATTTTTTTGTTGTTGTTGTTGTTTTTGATGTTTTTATTTGTTTTATCTATTTATTAGGTGGTGAAGAGTCGGTATAAAAAATTGAAGCTCTTCAGGAATACATGGGATGCCTTGACTGAGGTTGATTGGGAGTGGCTTGATGCCTTGGGTCTCAAGCAATTTACTCAGTTGGAGCCTATGGTAGGTGACCGAGCTTATTTGATGGCCTTGATTAGCTTATGGGACTCGCACACCAACACATTCCATATATCGATGGGAGAGATGACAGTGATATTGGAGGACATCTATCAGATTATGAGGATTTTGATAGAGGGGTGACATATCCGGTCATCGCACTATGACCTGAGGGGTGTAGTGCTGACAATGTACTTTGGGGAGGATGCGGAGGTGACAGATATGGATTGCCAGAATGGTGGTATACTAGTGGGGTAATAGCAAGAGGAGGGGGTGTTGGGGGTGAGGCATGCACTAATGATGAATCTCATCTCCAATATGCTCCTCCCAGACTCATCAGGAGCCAGGTTCTCTTGGAACCTGGTGTACACCCTGGCGGGGTGCACCAAGGAGGAGCCACTGGTGATGGCATGGGGGACTACCTTGCTGGAAAAACTCTATGAAAAGATGTATGATATCTACTATCATAAGTAGAAAGGCTTAGGCTACAACTTCCTCTTGTAGTGTTGGGGGTGGTAGCACATAGACGTGGGGTGACCACAAGGTTTACCTTGGATGACCCAGGTGCAGCTAGCGAACAGGGAGATAGGATATGGCATCCTATGGAAGACGATGTAGGAGAGAGGGTAGAGTCGGTGGTTCACGGGTCATATGGTAGAGTCGGTGGATCACTATGCCGATCTCTTCTCTCACCTGGAACCAAGGTAGGTCATATGGTGACCATACATGGATTTTTTGGTTTGGGTAGATGTTGGAGAGCAGCTCCAACGGGTGAGGTGGGGCAGATGGGTTATTTCCCAACATGGGATAGAGTGGGAGTACTTCCTATTTGGTCATGTCATACGATAGTTTGAGCTATGATAGGGGTTTTACAGGGAGCTAGTGGTGTATCGATACCATGGGAATGAGAGGACACTGGTATGGCCTACTATGGGGGAGATGGGTGATGAGGTGGAACCTGTAGTGGCTATTCCAAACATGAATGACATCGAGACTATAGAGGAGTACAAATCATGGTGGGTGATGCACTAGTGGTGAAGCATAGGGGACTTAGGGGGTGAGGCAGCTAGGGTGACTGATGAGATGATATCGGATGCTCTAGAGGAGGACCAGATAGAGGGCAGTCAGTAGGGAGATCTCCTAGACTTGGGAGATTAAGGTGATTACATGGATTCAAAGGATCCTGGGGCACAGGAACCATAGGGTATGTAGGGTGACCTATATGTAGAGTTATAGGCTGAGTTGGTGAGAGTTAGGTAGGAAAGAGATCTCCTGTGGGTACAGACACGAGAGGAGAAAATCGAGATATCCTCCTTGTGGGTGCAGCTGAGAGCTTAGGGTCTGAGGTAGGAGGGATCTAGCACTGAGGAGACAGAGAAGCTATGGGGAGAGGTGTTACGACTAAAATTAGTGGTGGAGACCTATCAGGCTCAGGGATAGCGAAGGCAGGTATACATGGAAAAGTTGGAGATGGAGGTGGTGTGCCTTGGGGGCAGCTTCTAGATGATGGGGAGAGCAATAGATTGCATCGATCTCTATGAAGCGAGATGGTGCAATCCTCTACTTGGTAGAGGGAGGATAGGGCTGGTGGCAACAAACATGGGGGGTCTCAGCAGACCTGGGTGACTAGGAGTAGTGTAATTTGTAGCACTGATCCTGTGTGATCATGGTGATGGAGACTCAGGGGATTCTGTTCAAGTTTTTGTTTTTTGGATGTTTTAGTATTGTGAGGTCTGAGGATCCACTTTATTATAGCCTACGGGTATTTTTGGAAACTCTGATGTACTTTTTTAGCCCCATATATATATGAGATTTTGTTATGATCATATTTTGTTTCATTTATTGCTTTATTGTATGAATGCAATGTGTGTAATGATTTATGCTTATGTGTTATATGCATAGTATGTATGCATATGGATGTAATGATATGGTGATAGATATATATCATGTATGCATGTGTATTTTGATTTGATTTGATTTGCAGCTATCTATATGCATGGATGCACAATGAGACGTGATATTTGATTGATTGATAAAAATGAATTGTGGCTAATGATTTGACATACTATGTGAACACTATAGATTGTACAAAACACATTAATGCTCTTTTTTGTTTCTTTCTCTTTGTTTTTTTTTGTAATGGAAATGTGAAACCATTATTGAGATGTGGTGAAATGGAGTGAATGAAATGACATGTGCAAAGAATGTATGTGAGGTTTTTATGAGACTCAAACACTCTAGCTGATTTGATCAAAGGTTGAATACTGACTATGCAAGACTTTTTGAGGAGGTATGAATCTGCTAGGATGACAAAGGTACTTCATATCCTTGTGTGTGCAAGTGAGTTCATTCCTACAAGATGCATAAAGATACCGCCATTTCCAGATAGGCTATCCACAAAACCTGTAATGAGGATCACTCTATGAATGTCACAATCCTGGGTTCTGTACTTAGTAGGACTAGACCACTAGGCAATCTAGGTTACCAAAGCTAGCTCATCCACATGCAAACATTGGTATGCACACACACCAAAAGCTAATGTGGTAGACATATCATCATGCGTAAGGATACCGCCATTGCCGGATAGGCTATCCACCAAACCCATAATGAGGATCACCTTATGGTTTTCCAAATGTTGAGAGTTCTAGGGATTCAAGTTTGACTCCCTTCTTTTCTTCAATTTTATTGGGATACTTGCTCATATGTAGTGATGAAAATCACTATTTATTTTGTATTTTGTTTTCTTTGAGCAAGGGATTTGGGATTTGGTATTAGTGGTGAAAACCATTGTTTTATTTTGCTTTTGCTTTTTGATTTTTGGGGATTTTGATATTGAAATTTTGGGATTTTGATTTTTGACTTTTTATTTCTTTGATTTTTTATATTTTTTTTTTGATATTTTGATATTTTTGGGATAGGGATTTGTGGGAATTGGGATTTTTGATAGTGGTGAAAACCATTGTTTATTTTGGAGGAATTGGGTAGGGAAGAGCTTGTCCTTTTGCCAACTCTCGACATTCTTGAACCATTCGCACAGGCGGATGAGTAGGATGAAATTTTTGCTTAAGGTAACCTAGACCACTTCATGGATTTCATCTTTCTTTGTACAAAACTTGGATTTATTTTAGGATATGATGTACACAAGGCATAATCAATGCAAGACTCTACCTCCTAAAAATCAAACTAGCTTTCTACCAAACCTGAAAAGAAGCTAGAAATGATTGAGTGACCAAAAAACCTAATGACATTCGAAAACAAATGACTAGGTGAAGGGGTGGACACAAATGTGGAACATGGAGAATGTGGGTGAATATGATAAGTGAAACATTGAACTATGTGAATAACTACTTTCACAACATTGATTTTGAGTGATAACTTGTGTACAATATTGATGCTAGACATGTATGATCAACTCTAAAATGCAAAGTGCAAATGTTGAGTATGCCTAATGCAAATGATGATAAAATGTAATGCGATGCTATATTTTTGGATTTTTGATGTTTTGATGATGTTTTTGAAATGCAATGTGATGCAATATTTTTGTATTTTTGAGTGATATATATGTATGTACAAGTGACCAACGGGCTTATTGGGGTCCATTGGGGCATTTGGGGTGACCAAAGGGCTTATGGATATCTTTGGGGCTATTTGGGTGATCTAAATGGTTCAAGACTGCCTAGGAGTATTATAGGTTGACCAAGCAAGATGTATGCACCCTTGGAGCATTTTGGGGTGACCTAGATGGTTCTAGACCGTCTAGGAGCATTTTAGGTTGACCAAGCGGGATGTAGGTACCCTTGGAGCATTTTGGGGTGACCTAGATGGTTCTAGACCGCCTAGGAGCATTTTAGGTTGACCAAGAAGGATGTAGGCACCCTTGGAGCATTTTGGGGTGACCTAGATGGTTCTAGACCACCTAGGAGCATTTTAGGTTGACCAAGCGGGATGTAGGCATTGTTTGAGCATTTTGGGGTGACCTCGACGGTTCTATTCCACCTAGGAACATTTTAGGTTGACCAAGTAGGATGTAGGCACCCTTGGAGAATTTTGGGGTGACCTAGACGGTTCTAGACCGCCTAGGAGCATTTTAGGTTGACTAAGCAAGATGTAGGCACCCTTGGAGCATTTTTGTGTGACCTAGATGGTTCTAGATCGCCTAGGAGCATTTTAGGTTGACCAAACATGATGTAGGCACCCTTGGAGCATTTTGGGGTGACCTAGACGGTTCTAGAACTCCTAGGAGCATTTTAGGTTGACCAAGCAGGATGTAGGCACCCTTGGAGCATTTTGGGGTGACCTAGATGGTTCTAGACCGCCTAGGAGCATTTTAGGTTGACCAAGCGAGATGTAGGCACCCTTGGAGCATTTTGGGGTGACCTAGATGGTTCTAGACTACCTAGGAGCATTTTAGGTTGACCAAGTGGGATGTAGGCACCCTTGGAGCATTTTAGGATGACTTAGACAGTTCTAGACCGCCTAAGAGTATTTTAGGTTGACCACTATGCCTTAAGCATGGTATGACCACAAATGAAGTATGTTCAAGGGTTCAGGATCCTCGATACCTTCAAGGGAGGGTAGGCGATAAGTTTTAGGTCCTATCTAACTAGTAATGACATAGGGACCTAACCAGTTTATCGTAAACTTATCCCTCAAATGGGGTGGAAAATTAGAATTTTGTTGGTTCTCCTTCAGAACGAGATCACCAACCTAAAATTCTCTTAGGTGGACTTTCATATTGTAGGCTCTCTTAAGTTGCTCTTGATAAACACGTAGGTGCTCAAGAGCATTAATACGATGTTCATAAAGCAATGTAAGCTAATCTAGGTAAGCCTACCATGCGGTGTCATCATCGATGAACTCTTGCATGGATATGTGCAACGATGGGATTTTGAGCTCTAGAGGCATGATCGCCTCGGCACCATACACTAGAAAAAATGGAGTAGCCCCAGTGGTTGAATGAATACTAGTACAATAGGCCCATAGAGCAAGGGGTATTTGCATATGCCAATATGTGTGACTTTCTCTGACAGTTTTCTTGAGAATGACAATCAATGTTTTGTTGGAAGCCTCTACTTGCCCATTTGCTTACGGATAGTAGGGTGTCAAAAAAATGTGCTGGATATTATACTTTGTTGTCAAAGCACGCACATATTTTTTTTTAAATGATGTCCCATTATCCAAAATAATCTTGGATGGAATACCAAAATGATAAAATATTTATGTAATAAGAAATCTACTATGCGGGGTCCTGTCGTAGTGGTAACGGAAATTGCTTCCACCCATTTAGTGAAATACTCGATAGCCATTATAATAAACATGTGACGACCCGAGGATGTGAGGGATATTTTCTCGATTAAATCTAGTACCCATTGTGAAAATGGCCACACCGATTGGATCGGTTGCAAGGCCTGAGAAGGTACGTGTGTCAAGTTGGTATGGTGTTGACACTTCACGCACTTCCTCACATATGCACATAAATCTCGCTCTAAAGTAGGCCAATAATAGCCCATGTAAAGAATGCACTTAGCGATGGCCATGCAGTTGAAATGACCACCACATGTATCATCATGTTCTTGGTGTAGACACCAAAACAACACCAATCCGATTATGTGACTACAAGCACTGACCGAATTGGCATACATACCCCCTAGGGCAGCCTCCAGAGGTTAAACAGTGGTCCTAACCACTCCCAAATCAGTTTTGGAAGGTCAGAGGTCAGTTTTGCACCTTTTAAGCACTTTTCTCCCTATTCGTCCCACCCTGGGATGATTAGAATCCTATTCGTCCCACCCCGGGATGATTAGCAGCAATCGCTCCAGGGTGGGACGATTAGCAGGTTTGATTGGAAAAAAGTCAAACCTTGACAAATGGCAGCCCAAATCCGCCACCTAACTCCGCCTTCAAGGCATGGGATTGCGAGGGAAGGTTTCAAATCAGAGAGGCTTCAACAATCAAGTCATGGAGGCCTCAATCAAGGAGGCCCTAATCAGGGAGGAATCTTCTCTCCCCCAAAAAGGCATAATGAGCCAAGTGGCGCCCTCGCATGCGCATTCAAAGGAGACCCTTAGGTCTATAAAAATGTGAGCCTCCTCACCCCAAAAAGAAGAGAGCTGGAGCATTTGGAGCAACGAAGTGCTGCCAAACTATACCCCCATTCCTCTTTGTGCTTCCTACATCCCTAATCTCTCTCTTCGGAAGAGAGGTTATCGGGTGAACACTAGGAATGCAATCCAGATCCAAAAACCCAAGAAATCAGCCACAATCCCACCCCAAACTCATCGACACAACCCCCTAGGAAGTTTTGGACCCATCCCACTTGGATTGGTGTCAAAACTAGGCCCTAAACGGTGGGCGTCCCACCCCGGTGCCCCCAAACTACTGCAGTCCTAATCGCCCCACCCCGGAGTGATTAGAAATCTGTGCATGGTTTTGTTACTATTATTTTTGCATTCTTTTATATCTAATGTACTTATGTTGTTGTCCAAATTTCATTGCTTTCTGACATGATTTGACCTGGTTTCTGTCATTTTATGCGTCTACTAACCTACAGGGAGCGCCTTCGGATACAAGATAACCTGGGTAGAATATTCCAAATATGACCTTCTGGGTCATCTCAAAATGTTGTTTTTAGTCTAACCACAAGTTTGCAGGAGTTTTGGAGGCCTCTGGGTAGGACATTTGCAAGGTCACTTTTTGCAAGTTTTGCGATAGTCCCCAACGTCCCACCCAGAGTGATTAGAAATATGTGCATGATTTCCTTACTATTCCTTTTGCAATATGTCCCAGATGATATCCTAATGCCTCTGTTAAATTTTGAACTCATTCTGACATGATTTGACGATCGTTTTATTATTTTATGTATTAACTAGCTCGTAGGGCGCCCCTATCACATACAGGAGAATATGGGTAGGATATGCAAATTATGAGCATCTGGGTAGTCTTAGAATTACATATAATGCCTAACCCATGAGTTTCAGGTGATTTGGATAAGCATAGGTGGGACATTGGAGCGCTCACTTTGGAGAGGCCCCGACGGGCAAACGAGCATAACGGGGCCGTCCGACGCCGCTTCGATGCAAAATCAGGTGATACCAATTCTAGAAGTTGTCCTTTACATTTCCATATCATTCTATAATCTATTTATCAATATTATCACTGATATCCCTAAGCGCCCACTGGAGGCCTTGGGGATTGCATGTTTTTCTAGATACGCATATGCTATTAACGATTTGTTGTCTTTCTGTGCATAGGATCTCACCACAAAGAATACTAGAGGGGCAGAAAGGAATGATGAACACATGGACACAAGCGGTGACAACTTTTAGCCCACCCACTTTGAGTGTGGGCACGCGAAAGACGCTGGAAGCGTACCGTCCGATCTTGGAAGCGGCTTCTTTCGGGCATCCATTAATGTAACAAATTGTATCAAATGTTCTGAGCCCTAGAGGGGGGATGTATTGTAATCATATTAAAAGCAATATCAATAAAGGAGGCCCCGCTTTGTTTGCTCACATCTCGTTTCTGCGTCATTTCCTTCATGCATTGCTCATCGCATTCGTAGGACTTAGCATCTATATCTATTTTTGTTTGCATCATATCGGTACGCCATTTTTCTGCATGCTTTCAGTGGTGATCACGGTGGGACCCTGTCCCCTACTGTTAGGATCAAGTTTTTGATCCAAATTTTGTGGTTTTTCTTTGCAGGTGTTACTCATTCGGGCACTGGACTGCTACTCGTGCCACCCCGGGATGAATACGTATTCGTCCCACCCTGTGATGAATGCAGACCTGCTATTCATCCCACCCCGGGATGATTAGAGCTCTATGCATTTTTTGAGCAGAAACTCAGAGGCATCTGGTTTAGACAGAGAAGAGGTAGGCCTTCTGAACATCCTCTGTGTTTTTCTACTTTCTATTTTTGCAATTTTTTGTTTTATTTGCTTTATTTTTAGACACTTGCATAGAAAGGTTAAGTAGTTTGTTTTCCTTTCTTGCAATAAAGAAAAATAAAAATAAAAACATAGAGTAAATTAAATGGAAGGAACTTGATTAGGAATGCATTTTTCTCTGGTTTGCTTGCATGATACTTGCACAAATGGCAAGTCCTCATTATAGGTTTCAGTTCTAGTTAGGTTTTGTGATTTCCTTTTTGCTACTAATTGTCTCTGAAAGATAAAACGTACTTTAAAGCATTGCATTAGTGAAAATCATCTTTTGTTGTATGTTTTCTTTCTTTACACAATTAAAAGGAACCACACACACCACCTAATAAAATTAACATCAAGGAGTTGGTCTTAATACCCCAACACTTGATCAAGACCAACGGTGGGTTTCATCACCACCTTGGCTTGGATTTTGCATACATATACCCTGATCGCGACTGTTGCTAGACGTAAATCCTGATGAAAGCTGACCAAGTGTAGCGGGGGTGATTCCCCGTGCATGAGGATAAGTCTTCTAAGGTAGGTGTCAAAAATAGAGCGATCCCCCTTTCGTACCGCCTATGTTCCACTTACTGTTCTGCTCTCGCGTACCAATAGTTTCCCTCACGTAAGGGCGGGTATATTGAGAGGTTCGGTATAACGGCCTGGCAATGGTATATTGAAGGGGCGACCATTTTGGAGATACAAGAGCCCTCATTATGCATGTATAACAAAGTTTTCTTTACAAGATTTACATAACAAAAATCAAACACACTCGAACCAGGATCTAGGACACACATTTAATCTGTAAACAAGATAATCATTTCTTTGTTTGTGTGGTCCCCTTTTGTTTGGTATAGCATAAAAATTGTAAAGGAGATAAAAATATACATATCTTTTTAGAAAAACCACCACCATGGTGTATACCCGTAGCCAAGCCCAATCACGGGTAGAAGCTACGAAAAGTATGCAAGGAGGCACAAGTCACCTCCGTTATAGCCCCAAGGACTTGGTTATACCACCTTGGCAGCCTGACCCACAACATAGTCCACACTATACCACTACAGAACAGGACTATAGAGGCACCCCTTTGAGGGGCACTCCCGTTCAACACAGACCCTCTCAGGAGGAGTACACACATGGGAAGGCCCCCTTAGACACTCATTATGAGTGGCCACTACGCGATGAAGCGCTAGAGCAGCATAGGGTTCATAAGGAGGGCCCACATGATTATATCATTCCCCCTCCACCCCTCATTACTGTTAGAACTAATAGGCCAAATCTAGAGTGCAAGGCTCTTCAGATAGGGTGAGCCAACTCTGCCCATCCCTTTCACATGTACGAAAGGGAGCACGAGGAAAACCAGTATATTCCTCAAGAGCAATACACCACGTGGGGGCAATGCGCCTCCGCACCTGCTGATTATCAAGATCACCTATTGAGGCCAGAGCCTCGGGTGAATGCTGCTAACCTCGATAGAGGAAAGTGACCCATAGAGATCTCGGATCACCATGACCGAGATAGATATGTAGGGGAGGCATCTAGGCCTCCTAGACCTAGGACGATGGAACAAATTGACTTGGCATTTGCCAAACATGCCACCCGCCAAGCGCAAATCATGCAGCTTAGGCAAGATCAACAATAGTTAGAACAACTGTATCATCTTAACAAAGAGTGCATTCAATGCCAGACAGATGAGTTGTTCTAGAACACTATGCATGAGAGGATTCCAACCCCTCGCATGCATAGGACAAAAATTTATGAGAGGCACAACCCCTTAGTACGAGACAGGTCTCCATGACCTTATCAAGCGTTGCCTCCAAGACCTCCTAGACCTGAGCGGGAGGCCACTCCTAGAACCAATGATGGGCGCCTTCCTCGGGCACCCGTCCATGTTTATAGGTCACGCCCAGAAACTCCTCAAGAGGCCTATGAGGAATTTGAGCGAGAAGAAGAGCGGGCTGAAATGCCCTACCAAGGCAGGGGGC
This sequence comes from Wollemia nobilis, assembly GCA_028583015.1. Lineage (NCBI taxonomy): Eukaryota > Viridiplantae > Streptophyta > Pinopsida > Araucariales > Araucariaceae > Wollemia > Wollemia nobilis. The sequence continues at coordinate 14,513,626 of JAQPPZ010001844.1, forward strand.
GCTATCCGGCTACCCCTCCATAGGCCTCAAGTTCCTCGCAATTCACAATGGGAACAAACCAAAGAAGAGGAAATCAAATCCTCTGATGCATACAAAGCACTGCTAGAGTGCTTAGAGTCTATGGAGACTAAGACTTCGGGGCCCCAAAAGCCCACCTTACGCCAACTCCGTAGTCACCCTGTGCATCCTTCAGTTTCGGCACCCCCATACCCCGACCACTTCAAAGTGCCTCAATTGGCAATTTTTAGAGGGGATGAGGATGCCCAAGAGCACGTAACAAGGTTCCTGAGTCAATGCTTTGGCATTCAGGACAATGATGCATTGCTTCTGAGAACGTTTATAACCACGTTCGTAGGCCCTGCCTCGGATTGGTTTACCCAGTTGTCGAAGCATAGCATCAATAATCTAGACCAGCTAGTGGATGCGTTCCTTGAACATTTTGCCTTCAACACCAAGAAGAAGGCATCCTTAAGTGACCTAGCTGGCCTTAAGCAGTATGATGATGAGACCATGGCTGCTTATGGGAATCGATGGAGGACATTGCTTTCAAAGCTACCTTACCTCCCTCCCATGGCCGACATGACTCAAATGTTTTCAAAGAGTTGCTTAAGGTCGATCTCCATGCTATTGCAGCTGCAACAATATGCCACCCTCGAAGAAGCCCTGGCGCAAGCCAGGATAATTGAGGAGATCAAAATACAAGACGATGAGATTGCCAAGCCGTGCAAGAAAGAGTGGCCCAAAAATGCTAAAACTGGGCCCACGCAACCGAAACCCACCATGGTCAATCAAGTTGCCATAACTATACCAAAGCCTGCACAAATGACACAGCCCCCAAAGGCTAATTATCAGGCAGTTCCTCTTGATAACTATGAAAAGGAAAATCATAAACAAGAGCAAAATCAGCAGCGTCGCCCTAGGCGACAATTCACACAATTCACGGAGTCTAGAGACTCCTTGTTTGACCGCTTGTTCACGGAAAACCTGATAAACTTGCCAGAAAGTCGACCCATAGACCCCAACATGCCAAAACCCAAGGGCTATAGGGAAGACTTATATTGTAGATTTCACCGATAGAAAGGACACGAAATCTCCACTTGTTGGAAATTCAAACACTTAGTGCAGGACTTGATAGACAACAAAACGCTCATGGTAGATAGTCCCGTAGCGCTGAGCAACCAACAGATGGAGGTCTTCAAAGACCCCCTGCCTGCCCATGATGCGCAGGCAAAGACTTTACAAGTGAATGAGGTAACACAAAACTGCCCCATGCAAGGATACGTAGGGATGATAAGCATCATGACATGGAACAAAAGATACCCAAACATGGCTGCACCCACTGTAGCTACAGGAGATGTTCCATCAATGTCACAACCTCCACAACACCCTACGCAACCTCCCCCACCTAGACCAATGGCCATGATTCAGACTAAACTTACTCAAAGTTTAAGGACCACGTCGGCTAGGCTCTCCATTTATGAGCTCATCCAACAATCACCGCCCCATCAGGAGGCTCTGATGGAGATACTCAAAGCCATTGAGCTACAACCCCACGAAGCCAATTCTTTCAACAATTTCATGGGACATGTGAGACAATGCACAGAACCAGTCATAACCTTCAGGGAAGACGAACTAAAACTGGTGACTGGTGATATGGTGGATCCACCCCTGCACGTCATTGCATGGGTCAATGAGATTCCATTCAAGAGGGTGTTGTTGGACACTGGCTCATCCAACAACATAATCATGACAATGACATTAAAACACCTTAAGCTGCCAGCATCCCACATTGTGGCATCCACTTACACTCTTCGAGCATTCAACGACGCGTTATGCTCGATGGTTGGCACAATTGTCCTGCCCATCCAAGTAGGACAAAAGACCATTCCTACATTGTGTCACATCCTTGAGGGTGAGATGGCCTACAATATCTTGCTAGGCCGGCCTTGGATCGGGGACATGAAGTGTGTCCCTTCGATAGCCCATCAATGCCTCAAATACACATACGAAGGGCAAGTACATGTAGTCCCAGTGGACTTAGAGCCCTTTAAGTTTTGCAATGCGGTGCAGATGATGCCACAATCGACCCTCCCATCGACACATTTGGACTTTCAATTGAATCCATCCACACAGGGTCCGATTCCACCTACATCCTCGTTGTTGAGTCCCTCAACTCACCAACCTGGCCCATCTTCATCATCTGTTCCTTCACCAATGATGCCACCTATGGTGGCCATACCCCCCCCCCCCCCAACAACGATTACCTTTGAGATGGCCAATGACGACAGGGGGGGGGGTGTGGGGGGGGGGGGTGGGGGGGACCCCCCCCCCTCTCTATAAAGGGGGGGGAGGGGGGGGCCCCCCCCCCCCCCTCCCTCCTCCCCCCTCTCTCCCCCCCCCCACCCTCTCTTTTTTTTGGGGGGGGGGGGGGGGAGGGCCTCCCCCCGGGGGGGGGGGGGGGGGGGGGGGGCTATCTATCCAACCCGAACTTTACCTTGAAATACCTAGACCAATGTAATTGGCATGGATATGGATTGGGCAGATACGAACAAGGAATGCACATTCTTTGTCAACCGAGATACCAGATGCAATATGATAAATCAGGAGTAGGGTTCAACCACCCTTTGCCCCTCGACATCTTGGTAGAAACCATGCAAGGCCTAGGTCTAGGCAATAGGGATGGGTTGGCACAAGATCCATATGCCAATCCCAACACAACATACACATTGGGGGATTATCTCCCATTGTTAACAACAAACCTTGTTGACCTCAACAACCCCTCCCCTTTGATCGAGGAAGGGGAAAGTTCAAGAAGTAACCTCCAAGAGGGATATGAACAAGATCAAGGGGGGTCTTCTGAAGATGAGTCAGATTATGAGGTAGCACCTTGGGACCCTTTTGAGTCCGATAGCAATCACTCGCAGGTGACACCCATTGATGACTATCGAGAGAACTTCATGGCAATGTTCCCCTTTAATGTTCCGATCGGGCAATTGCTACCTCCAGAGAATCCAGCCCTCCCATAGAGAGCGGAACAACCCAGAAGGGACCAAATCAACTTGCTCGAACAAAATGAGCCTCCCATGCCGGCCATAAGGCCAAGTGATCCACCGGAGGAAGAAGATCCAAATATCTTCTTCAACATCGACTACCTGCATGCCAGATTTTTAATTTTCATAGAGAGTGAGGATAGTGATCAAGAAACGCCTAGTGGGAGGCTATACCAGCCAGAGGGGCACATAGTTGTCAGAGCCAATGAAGGCCTATGGATCTTCGATAGCGACTATGAGGATGAGACTGAGATGGCATATCTCAACCATATGAGGCAACAGGAATACCCCATAGACATCGATGATATGTTTGAACATCTAAATATGGGACCAAGGCATAGGTGGCATTTAAACCAAGTACAGTTAAACCAAGTGCTTCATCCACCACTTTGGGCATACAGGGAGCACCTCCCACCTAGAGACCCTATAGGGCCATCAGTGCCAAGGGCAGACCCTGTCCTTCTATCCACACATAGGGCCGATCCTTTTGTGCCAGTACCCATAGAGCCAGATCCGGGGTACAAGGATCACCAAGGATGTCCGAATCAACACCCACGTGGAAATGGAGACCAAATTCATTCCATCAACATGATCTCCATTGATTTAACCACCCCCATCCGCAATCCAGCCGATCCAACATGACCATTGTATCTAGACCTAGATGCCATAGACTGGGATCACGCTGACTCACCACCATCCCCATCAGAGTACTGGCCTTGCGGTGAGATGTTTCATTTCACCCCAGGACAGACTCAGGATATCTTCCATGCTGAAGAGGAACCCGACATTCCCAACGTAGATCTAAATTCAGCAAATGATATCCACCTGATCCCAACTCCACACCAGTTGGAGGATGGATCCCACATGTCAGTCGAAGAGACGATTGACGTAGACATCGGTTCTGATCCAATGAATCCACAAATCATCAAGTTGGGGGTAAGTCTATCCCCCAAAGAGCAAGCCGATTACATTGCCCTTCTCAAAGAGAAGAAGGAGGTTTTTGCATGGTCCTACAAAGACATGTCGGGGCTAGACCCATAGCTAGTCACGCATAATCTAACACTTGATCCGACAGTCAAGCCAGTCAAGCAAAAGCTACGTAAGATGCACCCAACAGTGGCCTTAATGGTCAAATATGAGCTACAAAAGTTGTTGGATGCATAGTTTGTCATCTGCATAGATTACCCACCATGGTTGTCCAACATGGTACCCATCAAAAATCCTGACGGGAGGATTCGCATATGCACCAATTTTTGAGATTTAAACAAAGCGAGTCCCAAGGATGATTTCCCCTTGCCTAGCATCGATGCATTGGTAGATGCTACAGCAGGCCATGAAATGCTTTCCCTCATGGATGGTTTCTCGGGATACAACCAGATTCGTATCAATCCCGATGATCAACTAAAAATGGCGTTCACGATGCCTTGGGGGACATTTTGTTATAAGGTCATGCCCTTTGGCCTTAAAAATGCTGGCGCCACCTACCAACGCGCTATGACATACATCTTCCATGATCACATGCATAAAACTTTGGAAGATTATATGGATGATTTGTTGGCCAAATCTCTTTTGCGCCAAAATCATCTCGATGACTTACGCAAGATCCTTGATCGCCTCATCGAACACAAGGTTAGGCTAAACCCCAAGAAGTGCGTATTTGGCATCACATCTGGAAAACTCTTGGGTTTCATAGTCTCAAAATGAGGCATCGAGGTAGATCCAAATAAAGTCAAGGCAATCCTTGAAATGCTTCCCCCAACCACCATCGAGCAGCTCAGAAGCTTGCAGGGTAAGGTCGCGTCGATCAAGCGCTTCATAGCGCAGTTATCTGACAAGTGCCGACCCATGAATAAATTATTACACAAGGGGGTAGCATTTCATTGGGATGACGAGTGCCAGTCAGCCTTCGACGACATCAAACAATACTTGGCTTCGCCGCCAGTATTGGCACCACCTAGACCAGGAGTGTCATTCTATTTATACATCTCAACTACTGAGGTGGCACTGGGTGCCATGCTAGCCCAGAAAAATGAATTACATAAAGAACAGGCTAATTATTATCTTAGCCGCACCCTGGTCAGTTATGAACTTAACTATGCATACGTTGAGAAGCTATGCTTGGCGGTGGTATTTGCCACCAAAAAGCTATGCCATTACATGTTGAGCAATACGACGTATGTTGTGTCTAAGGAGAATCCATTGCGGTACATGATGAGTCATACTTATCATAGTAGTCGCACGACGAAATGGATCATGTTGTTGATGGAGTTTGACATCGAATTCATTGGACAAAAGTCCATCAAAGGTCAAGTCATCGCCGATCAACTAGCAGAGGCTCCTCTCGAAGATGATCAGCCTCTGACCATAGAGCTGCCCGATGATGGGGTCTTCCATGTCTCAGAATCGCCAGATTCTGATGAGCCTGAGTCACAGGCCGACATAACCTTATTTTTTGATGGTTCTAAATGTGAGCAAGGGGGTGGCACGGGAATCATGTTTTTCACACCGCAAGGGGCTCCAATGCCTTTATCATTTAAACTTGATTTCTCGTGCACCAATAACAATGCTGAATACGAAGCCTTGCTCATAGGTCTTCAGACAACCATCACCATGAACATCAAATGCTTGAATATCTTTGGTGATTCATTGTTAATTGTCAACCAAGTGAAAGGGGTATTCCAATGCAAATGCCTAGTTCTGTAGGCCTACAAAGCCCTTGTGGATAAATTCTTGGCAAAGCTTGAATGGTACGACATCGAGGCACTCCCTCGATCATCGAATCATTTTGCGGACACTATGGCCTCCTTGGGGTCACTAATCCCGCAAGACATTTCTGGTGAGATGACAACCATTCAAGTCAAAATGTTATCGCAATCCATGATGGAGCGTGCAAGCTCTGACATAACGCCAAGAATCCACCTGATCCAGATTGAACCATCTCAGGATAGGTTCTCTCGAATCCATGATAGTCTGAATCATGCCAACTAGGGGTCTTTGTTCTCTCCAACCCCTCTTAATAGCAACACAACGCTATTTTTACAAGTTCTTTCCCGCTCAACTTTTGCTAGGGATGAACTTCAAGAGGGATCGACCGTTCATACCATCGAGGTTTCTGATCAGCAGGATTGGTACACACCCATAAGAGACTATCTCAAGTTAGGTAGCCTCCCACTTGGATTGTCGCACGCCGTGAAAAGATCATTCAAACAGAAAGCGGCAAAACATGTCTTGCTAGGAGACATTTTATACCATCGAAGCTACGAAGGAATCCTCCTCCGTTGCTTGGACCAGTAGGAGTCCACTTGGGTGATCACCCAAGCGCACGATGGTACATGCGGTGGCCACTTCAGTGGTATGGCCATCGCAAAGCGCATTCTTTGCATGGGCTATTATTGGCCATCTTTAGAGCGAGATTGTTGCGCATATGTGCGGAAGTGCATGAAGTGTCAACACCATGCTAACTTGACACACGTACCTTCTCAGGCCTTGCAACCGATCCAATCGGCTTGGCCATTTTTGTAGTGGGGCTTAGATCTCATCGAAAAGATCTCCCCTGCATCGTCAGGTCATCACACATTTATCATAACGGCCACAGAGTACTTCACTAAGTGGGTGGAAGCAATTCCGCTTACCTCTACGACTGGGCCCCGCATTGCGGAGTTCATTTTACATAACATCATATGTCATTTTGGTATTCCATCCAAGATCATCTCGGATAATGGGACGTCATTTAAGAACAAAGATGTGCGTGCTTTGACAACAAAGTACAAAATTCAGCATAGTTTTTTGACACCTTATTATCCGTAGGCAAATGGGCAAGCAGAGGCGTCAAACAAAATGCTAGTTGCCATCCTTAAAAATATGGTCGTAGATAGTCATAAGGATTGGCACATCCAAATACCACTTGCCCTATGGGCTTATCGCACTAGCATTCGGACGCCCACTAGGGCAACTCCATTTTTGCTAGTGTATGGCTCCGAGGCAGTCATGCCTCTCGAGTTGGAAATACCCTCCCTGCGCATATCAATGCAAGAGTTCATCGATGATGACACCGCATGGTAGGCCCAGTTAGACCAGCTTACGTTACTCGATGAACGACGCGTCAATGCTCTCGAGCATTTACGTATCTATCAAGAGCGACTTAAGAAAGCATACAACATGAAAGTTCACCCGAGGGACTTTCAGGTCGGTGACCTGGTCTTAAAAGAGAACCAACAAAATTCTAACTTGCCGCCCCATTTAAGGGACAAGTTCATGGCAAATTGGTTAGGTCCTTATGTAATCGATAGTAAAATAGGACCTGGAACATACCGGCTCGCCTCTCTTGAAGGAATCAAGGAACTAGAACCCTTGAACATCAGTCATTTGAGGCCATTCAACATTTAGAGAGCCATGGCCCACTCCAAAAGCCCCAAGGGTTCTCACAATCGCTTGGTCACCCAAAATGCCCCAAAGGTATCCATAATCCCTTTGGTCAAACCAAAAGCTCCAAGGGTTCTCACAATCACTTGGTCAACCTAAAACACCCCAAAGGTATCTATAATCCCTTTGGTCAAACCAAAAGCTCCAAGGATTCCCACAATCGCTTGGTCAACCAAAAATACCCCAAAGGTATCTATAATCCCTTTGGTCAAACCAAAAGCCCCAAGGGTTCTCACATGCTTGGTCACCCAAAATGCCCCAAAGGTATCCATAATCCCTTTGGTCAAACCAAAAGCTCCAAGGATTCCCACAATCGCTTGGTCAACCAAAAACACCCCAAAGGTATCAATAATCCCTTTGGTCAAACCAAAAGCTCCAAGGGTTCCCACAATCGCTTGGTCAACCTAAAACACCCCAAAGGTATCTATAATCCCTTTGGTCAAACCAAAAGCCCCAAGGGTTCTCACCATCGCTTGGTCACCCAAAATGCCCCAAAGGTATCCATAATCCCTTTGGTCAAACCAAAAGCTCCAAGGGTTCCCACAATCGCTTGGTCAACCAAAAACACCCCAAAGGTATCTATAATCCCTTTGGTCAAACCAAAAGCTCCAAGGGTTCCCACAATCGCTTGGTCAACCAAAAATACCCCAAAGGTATCTATAATCCCTTTGGTCAAACCAAAAGCTCCAAGGATTCTCACCACCGCTTGGTCACCCAAAATGCCCCAAAGGTATCTATAATCCCTTTGGTCAAAACCTCCAAGGATCCATAAGAATCACTTGGTCCACACCCATTCAAGTTAAACCGTCCATAACGAATATTCAAAAACAACAGATAATCAAAAATAACAAAAAAATTGCATCTCACTTTCATGCATAATCTTAAAAATCAAAACACAAAAAAAAAAGCTGCATTAGGCATCGCATACATACATTGCATATTTGCTGGTCATACATGTCAAACGCACCATAGACTGTAATTACTCGGCAATTCCATCATTTTCCACATTTTTCCATTTTGTAAATGATCCAACAAGAATAACGCCATTCACATTTTTGCCATATCATAGTCAGTTGTCTTCTAATGTCTTTAGGGTTTTCGTCATTCAGTTGTCTTTAGATTTCTAGTCAAATGTTGTACAAAGTCAGACCGATTTTTACAAGGTAGAGTTTTACTTGGATCACGCCTTGTTACATAGCATCCCAACACAAGCTTAAAACACATAAAAATTCCCAAGTTGTGTGAACGAAAGATGAAACCTGCAAAGTGGTCCAGGATACCATACAGTGAAAACGTTATCTCGCTCATCCCCCTATGCGAATGACCCCAAGAATGCTGAGAATTGGCAAAAGGACAAGAAAACTTCCTTCAATTCCCCAAAATAAATAGTGGTTTTTACCACTACAAAGAATTCCAACTCCAAACATGAATATCAAAAGTGCACAAATCAAAAAGCACAAGAAATAACGATTCTAATCATTGCTCAAAATCCCAAGCTCAAACAAAATAAATAGTGATTATCATCACTATTATGAGCAAATATCCCATTAAAAGAGAGGGAGTAACTATTGAATCCCTAGAATTCTCAGCATTCAAAAGGTCATGAGGTGATCCTCAATCCCGGTTTGGTGGATAGCCTACTGGTCACTGGTGGCAAACCTCCTGCATGACGATATATCTATCGCATTAGCTATTGGGCATATGTACAGATCAATGTTTGCATGTGGATGAGCTAGCTTATGGTATCCTAGATTGTACCATAGATTAATCCTACTAAATACAACAAAGGAGTTAGTGGAGCTAATTAGGTGATCCTCAGTACAGGTTTGGTGGACAGCCTACCTGGCACTGACGGTATCCTTACGAATACCACATAAACGAACTCAATCGCACACACAAGGATGTGAAATAACTTGGTCAAACTCAAGTCTGATTCGTACCTTGTTCGAAAGTCTTGTAAGATAATGTACAGTCTTGACTAGTTAGTTAAAGCATCCGAGTCTCAGAAAAACCTTAACTACATTCTAAAACAATTGTTGTACATTTCATTACTTACATCACCATCAGAAAATACAAAACAAAAATTACAAATGCAAAGTTATTTCATAAAGCAATCACATAGTACAGAAAGCCAGTAAATCCTGTATAGTCTATGGTGCCACCACTTGTATACCAACAAATCATTCCATCCATTCCATATGCATACATCTATATCATATAGTTAAAATCATCCGTAGTCATAATAGCATATGCATACATCAACATAAATAAATGTGCATAAAGAACAATAAACCATGACAAGTATATAATCAAACCAAAAGAGTCATGTATATATATCAAGTCAAAATGCCCTCAGGCTACAATAAGAAGGTCCTCTGACCTCACAAAAACCAAAAACTCAAAATCCCCAAAGCCTAGGGAGTCAACCACCATGATCACATAGGATCGATGCGACCAGAACTACCCCAGTAGTATGGGTCCTATGGGACCTCTCAGGACAATTGCTACTAGCCCTCGCACCCTACCCACCAACACTACCCTCACCTAGCCACCTACGATGAGATGATGCAGACTCTCTCACTACCTCTCATACGATGACGAACCACCTCCATCAAGACAACTATCCACCAAGCAACACCTCTATCTCTAACTCATCCGTCCACCCACTCCATATCTCATTGGTATACACAACCAAAACACTATCTCCTATGCCAACAGAGAACCCTATCCCAATCTCTATGCTCCTCCTCATTAGGCCTCATTGGCTATTAACCCACCCTAGGATGAACTCTAGTTAGCACTCATCCCACCCTAGGACGATTACAAAATTGGTATTCATCCCACCCTGGGATGATTACAGAGCAAGAAATAAAGCAACAAAAACTGCATCCAAAAAATGCACCAAAAATAGCAATAAATCTGCCGAACAAAGGTGCCTTTGCACCTGACATTCATGGCATGAAAAACCACCATCGGGGTCACAAATACTCACTATCCTACTCCCTAAGAAGGCTAGCATAGCTGGACCACTCCACGGGAAGGAGGATTTTTGATAATTTCTACCCCAATAGGCATCAAAAAAAGGGGTCAAAACCCACCAAAAATAGGTTCGATGGTTGGAAAACTGCAATAAGCGTTCAACGAAAACAACTGAAGGCACCCTTACAAACATCATCTTGGGTCAAGCGACTCGTCACTTTTCTCATTTTTGGTCATTCCCTCATCGATTCGTCGCTTGAGGGGGTAGTCACACTTAGTCACCAATCAACAAATACACACCCAATCAAGGAAATGGCATGCATTCAAAGAATCATTGACAAAGACAATCACGCTCCTGCTTGGGGCAGCAAACAAGCAATAATCACAAGCTAAACAAACACTTGGCATTCTGGAAGCATGAAGAAAAGGTTCCTCGGACAAAAGGTTGTGCCCTTTGCCTATTCATGTCTGAACAATGTCCAAGATCAAGTACACCTCACTAAAAAAGGTTACACTTGAGTTAAGCTCCTTAGCTCGTCAGAAGCAAGGATTCAAGAATGCGTGCCCTTTCCATACTTGGGGCATCAAAATTTGGTTAGGTTACTGAGAAACCCTAATCATTAAGTGCTTTGGTCATCTATTTTTTCTCAACATTGCGCCACACACAACGCATCCCAAAAAGGGGCATCTGTAGACACCAAAACAGCACCAATCCGATTATGTGACTACAAGCACTGACCGAATTGGCATACATACCCCCTAGGGCAGCCTCCAGAGGTTAAAAAGTGGTCCTAACCACTCCCAAATCAGTTTTGGAAGGTCAGAGGTCAGTTTTGCACCTTTTAAGCACTTTGCTCCCTATTCGTCCCACCCCGGGACGATTAGAATCCTATTCGTCCCACCCCGGGATGATTAGCAGCAATCGCTCCAGGGTGGGACGATTAGCAGGTTTGACTAGCAAAAAGTCAAACCTTGACAAATGGCAGCCCAAATCCGCCACCTAACTCCGCCTTCAAGGCATGGGATTGCGAGGGAAGGTTTCAAATCAGAGAGGCTTCAATCAAGCCTACCCTGATCATGGAGGCCTCAATCAAGGAGGCCCTAATCAGGGAGGAATCTTCTCTCCCCCAAAAAGGCATAATGAGCCAAGTGGCGCCCTCGCATGTGCATTCAAAGGAGACCCTTAGGTCTATAAAAAGGTGAGCCTCCTCACCCCAAAAAAGAGGAGAGCTGGAGCATTTGGAGCAACGAAGTGCTGCCAAACTATACCCCCATTCCTCTTTGTGCTTCCTACATCCCTAATCTCTCTCTTCTGGAAGAGAGGTTATCGGGTGAACACTAGGAACGCAATCCAGATCCAAAAACCCAAGAAATCAGCCACAATCCCACCCCAAACTCATCGACACAACCCCCTAGGAAGTTTTGGACCCATCCCACTTGGATTGGTGTCAAAACTAGGCCCTAAACGGTGGGCGTCCCACCCCCGGGCGCCCCCCAAACTACTGCAGTCCTAATCGCCCCACCCCGGAGTGATTAGAAATATGTGCATGGTTTTGTTACTATTATTTTTGCATTCTTTTATATCTAATGTACTTATGTTGTTGTCCAAATTTCATTGCTTTCTGACATGATTTGACCTGGTTTCTGTCATTTTATGCGTCTACTAACCTACAGGGAGCGCCTTCGGATACAAGATAACCTAGGCAGAATCTGCCAAATCTGACCTTCTGGGTCATCTCAAAATGTTGTTTTTAGTCTAACCACAAGTTTGCAGGAGTTTTGGAGGCCTCTAGGTAGGACATTTGCAAGGTCACTTTTTGCAGGTTTTGCGATAGTCCCCAACGTCCCACCCCAGAGAGATTAGAAATATGTGCATGATTTCCTTACTATTCCTTTTGCAATATGTCCCAGATGATATCCTAATGCCTCTATTAAATTTTGAACTCATTCTGACATGATTTGATGATCGTTTTATTATTTTATGTATTAACTAGCTCGTAGGGCGCCCCTGTCACATACAGGAGAATCTGGGTAGGATATGCAAATTCCGAGCATCTGGGTAGTCTTAGAATTACATATAATGCCTAACCCATGAGTTTTAGGTGATTTGGATAAGCATAGGTGGGACATTGGAGCGCTCACTTTGGAGAGGCCCCCGACGGGCAAACGAGCATAACGGGGCCGTCCGACGCCGCTTCGATGCAAAATTAGGTGATACCAATTCTAGAAGTTGTCCTTTACATTTCCATATCATTCTGTAATCTACTTATCAATCTTATCACTGATATCTTCTAAGCGCCCACTGGAGGCCTTGGGGATTGCATGTTTTTCTAGATACGCATATGCTATTAATGATTTGTTGTCTTTCTGTGTGCAGGATCTCACCACCAGGAATACTAGAGGGGCAGAAAGGAATGATGAACACATGGACACAAGTGGCGGTAACTTTTAGCCCGCCCACTTCGAGTGTGGGCATGCGGAAGACGCTGGAAGCTGTAGCACCCTAAAATTGGCGCAGTAAAATTGGAATAATTACATTCACCTTAGTAAATAAATTTAAATTCAAATTTAACCTCCCAAACCACCCGTTAACCGTCGAGAAACCTGTTTCCTCCTTTTTTGTGCCATTTTTAGTAGTTGTTTTGACCGTTTGACGATATCGTCTCCGATCAGACGATATCGCCCCAGATTTGACGATTTCGTCTGGACTAGAACGTCTAGACGATTTCGTCGCAAAACTAAATTTGCATAGTTGGAATCCGTTCCAACGGGTCTCCAATCCGGGCAAAAGCGTGTCTACGTCGTTGGGACCCTTCCCCCGTTGGAGATCTCCCAAATTGGGATGATCTCCAACCTCCCAACAACTATCCTATGCCTATTTAACTCTAAGGCTTTTCCCTTCCCAACCCCTAGCTGAATTTTTATGCAAATTGAACCCTTATGCTCTAAAACATCGTAATTCATATTTTGCATTAGTCCTATAGTCATTTCATTGCAGGTACACCATTGGTTTTCAGCCGGAGCCAGCACCTATCGCAGCCGACGAACCTGTCAAGATCGGAGGCGATCTTGTCAAATTCGGGACGATCTCGTACTGATGCGAGACGATTTTGATCGCAACACACATCGAGGCAATCGATGCACGGAGTTTGCTCTTCTGTCTCTTTTTTTTGTCATTTTATGCTATAAATTAGATTGTTTATTCAGTTTTTATACTATATTGCATTTGGAGTTCACCCATTTTGTCTAGTTTACATATTAAGATCATATTCTTCTATCTAAACACAGTTATTTACATTTACTTCTGTTCTTGTATATTGTTCAACACTCATATTACTATTTCACATAGTTTTCCCCTGTTTGCAAAATAGAATTTCTTGTATTTCGCATATGTTTGCTGTTTTGCAGGTCTGATGAATTCGTCTGACGAATTCGTCAGATTGCAGACGATCTTGTCAGTTTAGATGATTTTATCAAATTGAAGGCGATTCTATTGAATTGCAGACGATCCAGACTGCTTCAAGCTTCAGAAACTCCATCAGACTTTCGGATCAGGTAATCTTCATTGGCCTCCTGCAAATTCTCTAGCTTCTGTTTTCCTTTACATTTCTTGTATGCATTTAAATTGCATTTTCATGTAGTTTAAGTTAGAATCATTCGGCCAAACCTAGGATGAATGTTTAAAAATAAAATGAACTCATCAAAAATCATTCCCAAAACCTAGGCGTGGAAACTGCCGTCAAATGTTTCCTGGTGAACCCACCATCCGTCAAAAAATCACCAAAATGCACCTCCCTTGAGAGGCGGGACCTTTGCAAAGTCCTCTCGTCCTAGGTACCGCACCATCCTTTTCCCATCCTCCTTTCGGGCGCGGATCCAATAGCCTGAAGGTAGGGGTGCGAAAAATTTGGAGCGATACAGAAGCATACCGTCCGATCTTGGAAGCGTGACTTCTTTCGGGCATCCATTAATGTAACAAATTGTATCAAATGTTCTGAGCCCTAGAGGGGGGATGTATTGTAATTAGATTAAAATAAATATCAATAAAGGAAGTCCCGCTTTGTTTGCTCACATCTCGTTTCTGCGTTATTTCCTTCATGCATTGCTCATTGCATTTGTAGGACTTAGCATCTATATCTATTTTTGTTTACATCATATTGGTACGTCATTTTTTTGCTGCTTTGGGTGATTTCCCAAGTCGATTCCTGATGCTCTAAGAAGTGAAGGAGGATCCCTTTGTAGCTTTGATGATACAGAATATCTCTTAGCAAGACATATTTTGTCGCCTTCTGTCTGAATGTTCTTTTAGCAACGTGCAATAATCCAAGAGGGAGGTTACTAAGCTTTAGGTATTCCCTGATTTGTGTTGACTAGTCCTGTTATGAGGAAGCATTGAGTGCATGAACGACCTTTCCCTCTTGAAGTTCATCCTGAGCAAAAGTTGATTGGGAGAGAACTTGTAAGAATAGCATTGAACTGCTATCAAAATGGGCTTGAGGGAACAAAGTCCTCCAATCGACCTAGTTCAAGCATTCATGAATGTGCGAGAATATCTCCTAATGAGGTTCAATTTGAATCAAGTGGACTTTTGATATGGCTTGATTGTTCTCACACTCAACCACAGACTGCGAGAGCATTTTGACCTGAATGGTAGTCATCTGATCTATAGGGTCTTGCAGGATCAAGTACCCTAGAGAGGCCATTGTATCCGTAAAACGATTAGATGATCAAGGGAGTGCCTCGATGTTATACCATTTGAATTTTTATAGGAACTTATCAAAAAGGGCTTTGTAGAATTGCAGAAATGGGCATTTGCACTGGTAGATCCCCTTGACCTGGTTAACAATGAGAAAGAAGTCATTGAAAATGTTAACCTTTGTTATTTTCATGGTGACAGTCGTCTGAAGACCTATGAGCAAGGCTTCGTACTCGACGTTATTGTTGGTGCACCAAAAATTGAGTTTAAATGACAGGGGTATGGGAGCCCCATGCAGTGTAAAAAACATGATTCCTGTGCCACCCCCTTGCTTGCATTTGGAGCCATCAAAAAATAGGGTCATATCTGCATGTGTCTCAGGCTCATCAGAATTTGGCAATTATATTATTTGGTAGACCCCATCATAGGGAAGCTCCATGCTTAGAGGTTGATTACCCTAGAGAGGAGCCTCTACAATTTGATCAACGATGACCTAGCCCTTGATTGATTTTTGTCCAACAAACTCAAGGTCAAACTCCATCAACAACATGATCCATTTCATTGTGTGACTACTATGATAAGTGTGACTCATCATGTACCGCAATGGATTCTATTTATAGACAACATACATGGTATTGCTAAGCACGTAATGTCATAGCTTCTTGGTGGCAAAAACCACTGCTAGGAATAATTTCTCAACATATGCATACTTGATCTCATAACTGACCAGGGTGCGGCTGAGATAGTAAGTGGCATGTTCCTTATGGAATTCTTTGACTTGGGCTAACATGGCACCCAATGCAATCTCAGTGGCTGAGAAGTATAAGCGGAATGACACTCTTAGTATAGGTGGTGCCAACACTAGAAGTGAAGCCAAGTATTGTTTTATTGTGTCGAAGGCCTCATGACACTCGTCATCCCAATGGAATGTGACCTCCTTATGCAACAACTTGTTCAAGGGGCGACACTTGTCCTACAATTGTGTTATGAAGCATTTTATGGATGTGATATTGCCCTGCAGACTTCAGAGCTGCTTGATTATGGTTGGGGAAGACATCTTGAGGATTACCTTGACCTTATTGGAGTCCACTTCAATGCCTCACTTAGAGATTATAAATCCCAAGAGCTTTCTAAATGTGACATCGAAGACACACTTCTTGGGGTTCAGTCTTATGTTGTGCTCAATGAAGCAATCTAGCACTTTTCTCAAGACCTCAAGATGCTCATGGCATAATAAGGATTTAGCCAATAAGTCATCCATGTAATATTCCAAAATATTATGTATGTAATCATGGAAGATGTATGTCATGGCATGCTGGTAGGTGGAACTAGAATTTTTAAAGCCAAAAGACATGACCTTGTATCAAAATGTCCCCCAAGGTATTGTGAACGTCGTTTTGAGTTGGTCTTCTTGATTGATACGAATTTGATTGTACCCAGAGAAACTATCCATAAGGGATAATATTTCATGGCCCATTGTGGCATCTACCAGGGCGTCGATGCTTGGAAAATGGAAATCATCCTTAGGACTCGCTTTGTTTAGGTCTAAAAATTCGATGTAAATGTGAATCCTCCCATTTGGCTTTTTGATGGGAACCATGTTGGAAAACCATGGTGGATAGTCTATAAAAATGACAAATTGGACATCCAACAACTTTTGTAGATTATATTTGACCATTAAGGCCACTGTTGGATGCATCTTTATTAGCTTTTGGTTGACAGGCTTGGCCTTGGGGTCAAGCATCAGATTATGGGTGACTAGATTTGGATCTAGTACCGACATGTCTTAATAGGACCATGCAAAAGCTTCCTTCTTCCTGGTGAGAAAGGCTATGTAATCGGCTTGCTCTTCGGGGGATAGAATTACCCCCAGTTTGATATACTATGGATTCTCCAGACTTGTGCTGATATCTATGTCAATCGTAGGCTCGATGGACATATGCAACCCATCCTCTAGCTAGTGGGGGGTAGGGATCAAATGGATGTCATCTATTGGATTTAGATCATCAATGGGAACCTCGAGTTCCTCCCCAACATGGAAGACATCATGAGCTAGCCCTGGAGAGAAGCAAAATGGCTATAACATCTTGTCACAAGGCCAATACTCAGAAGGCAATGGGGGTGAATCTCCTTGGTCAAATTCGATTACCCCCAAATCGAGGTGCAATGGCTTTGACGAGTTATTCAGATCTCACAGTGGCTTGAATAGATTTATGAAAATCATATTTATGGATGGATGATTCTCCCTAGGTGGCTGATGTTGACCATGAAAATTTGGATGCTACACAACCTGAGGAGGTGGCCACAGAGGTGGTGGAGTGACCAGTGGTGGTCGGTGTGGCTATGGGCTAACTTGCTCTTCATGAGGCAGAAGCTATCGCCAGATGGGATCTTGTAATGGAAAAATGCCTAGATATTATTCATCATCGTCATCCCAAGGGATGACCTGCATGTATTCTCCATCAAAACTATCAGAGTCCATCGGTGCGATCCCATAGTCTGACTCGTCATCTAACGTCCACTCATAAGGGGACCCTAGATCTTCTTCCTCACCATCATGGGGAAGAGTGCACTAACCTTCCCCTCTCTCATAGGATTGGATACCATTGCAAGGTGGTTCATCGTCTCCCAAGGGTATAGGGAAATAGTCCCCCAGTGAGTAGACACGATTAGGGTTGACAAAGGGATCTTGAGCCAACTCATCTCTATAATTTAGGCACAGGAACTCTAGACCATCTATGAGAACATCTAGGGGCAAGGGGTGATTATTTCCCAATCCTAATTTATCATATGGCATCTGGTACTAGGGTTGAAATGGAACCCGCGTTGCTTGCTCATACAAGCCTAACCCATAACCATGCCAATTGCAAAGGTCAAGGTACTTCAGGGTGAAGTCAAGGTTAGACAATTAGTTGATGTCTTCTCCAAAGGGTTCCTCATCCTCCTCCTGTTGTTGGTAGGGTTTGATGCCGTAGTCAAGTCCCCCATAGATAATTTTTTTTTGATTAGGGGGGATGCCTAGGGGCACGATAGTGCCTATGGGAAGACGGGGTCGACCCATGTCTTACACTGACTCTATAGTAGGTGTAGTTGTGAAATTCCTAACCATATATTCTCCTAATCCGGTGGAAGCCAAGTGCACTGTCACTTGAGGCTATGGATAGAAGAGTGATGAGAGTGATACTTGATATGATTCATCATCTATTGCTTATGGTAAATCTTCATCATTTGGGCTAGGTATCTCCTCTGTGGAGATGGTGGATATGGTCAATTGGACCTCATCAATGGGCTTCTTCCCTAGGTTCCTCAACAAAGGATCTGTTGGCTCGATGGGCATCGAAGGAGGTTCCGATGATGAGGAAGATATGTCATGCAATGATGAGGGGGTCAAACCTTGGTTGGATTTATTCAGTTGGAAATCCAGATGTGTCGATAGTAATGTTGACTCATCATCATATTATTTTAACTCAACTACATTAGCCAATGCCACCTTCCTCTTGGTATTGAAGGTGAAGCGTTCTAGGAATGCATCTACAAGTTGATCCAAAGTACAGATGCTATGCTTAGGGAGCTGGTAAAACCACTATGAGGCAGGGACCAAAAGGGTAGTCATAAATATCTATAAAAGTAAAGCATTGTCATCATGAATGCTGAAGCATTGACCCAAAAATTTGGTGACATGCTCCTGCACATCCTCTTCTCCCTTAAACATAGCCAACTGTAGTAACTTAAACTACTATGGATAGGGAGGTTCAGCAACTGAAGGATGGATGGGCTGACTACGCAATTGGCGCATAGTGGGCTTCTGAGATCCAGACCCAGAGGTCTTGTTCTATATCGACTATAGGCACTCTAGAAAATATTTATATAGATATGAGGACTTGATCTCCTCATTCTTGCTCACATCATACGATGGAGGTCTAGGATCCTCCAACCTATTGTGGGGTGATGGCCTGTCACCCCCCTTCCCTAATAAGACATCTAGACTCTTGCTCACTATAGGCCCAATAGGGTGTCTCTCAAGCCAGTTTATAAAGAGGGGTATTTGCTCGCTGTGGGCACCCTGCATATGGCCTATAAGGTAAGTCTTGATTCAACCTAGGAGGTCGTAGAGGCAATGTCGGATAAGGTCTAGGAGACCTCTGTCAAACTAGCATGGGTTAATTTGAGGGTAATTCCTGCCTATTGGTCTTAGGGGTAGGGACCCTCTAATGTAGAGTTTGTTGGAACAACTCATTGGTCTGCCGCTCAATCTTATCTCTCTCAAGTTGATGCAAGCTATCTAGTTGCTCTTTGTCCTTTCGAAGCTGCTTGAACTGAGCTTGGCGTTTCACATATCTTGCAACCATTTGCTTGATTTGTTCCACTATGTAGGGCCTAGGGGTTATAGGAGCTTTGCCTTGGGGCCGACCTCGTTCAAGATAATCTATGATATCTATCGAGCACTTGCCTCTCTTGAGGTTCACCACATTGACTTGAGGTTTGGGCTGGAACATATGCTCATTATACTTAGCTAGCGTAAAGGCACATCAGGCATGTGCAAAATACTGCTCTTGAGGAAAATTTGGGATTTCCTCATGCCTTCCCTCATGGACAAGGAAAGGTAGGGTGGAATTTTCTCACCTCGATTGATGAGTGTCATTCCCATCGGGTTGCATAAGCTGCTATATCCTATCAAGGTGATGTAGAGGCAAAGTCATATCGACTTGCTCTGGCTAGTGTGCGAAGTCATGCTCTTACCTATGAATATGCATGTCAGCCCTGATGGGTACACGAATGCGTGTCACCACTCTATCTATTAGCGCCTGAATGCATTGTTGCATTTCATTAAAGAAGGCCTATGATGTATCTACATACCGGGAACACTCTCCCAAGTAATGTCCATCATCCCTAGGGGTTTCCTATAGAGGATCCCCTCAGAGGTGAAGCTCATGCCTGACTATCTTAGGGCTAGATGGAGTAGAAGCTCGCCAAGGAGGTATAACCAAGTCCCTAGGGCTATAGCGGAGATGACTCATGTCTCATAGCCCACTATCTGCAACTTCCACCTGTGTTTGGGCTTGGCTGCGGGTGCGCACCATCACACGTCTCTATTAAACCCCAAGTGATTATCTTATTTACAAATTTTTAATGAAACAACAAACAAGAAAGGAAACACTCAATAAGACAGATGATCCTCTAGTTTAAGTCTTAAATGTGAATCCCTAAACTATTTTGTATGTTTTAGATGTGTTGTTTGTAAAGAATGACCTTGTGTTGCATGTTTGAAAATCTTGTTGGATGATGTACTCAAATGTTTAAAGGATTTCACCTATATACTCGCACAAGCTGAATATGGTGATGAAATCCATATCCAACGAGGTAGCATAGGTACTACCAACCCTCACCCAACACCCCGTGCGTAGCGATACACCCCTTCGAAAAGGAATGCGTGCTATTTTACATGGTTAGGAAAAATATTGGGTCGGCCTTGGCCACGTAGGGTCCCAATGATACTCTTTCACATGAGCCAATCAAGTGGTAATTACATCCATTGTTGGTCTCGATCGATGGGTTGGATGTGAGAGCCCAACGCTATCGATGTTAAAATGAAACATGATGTGTGAGGTTCCTTTTAACTTTAAAGAAAACAAGCAAAGAAGCATTCAATGATAATTCACTAAATTCATGCATAAGGTGTGTTTTACTTTCAGAAAGGTTAGTATAAAAAAAGGAACTCATGAATGTATCTAGAAATGCAAAACCCTAAATGTTAGCCTACCCATTGGGTAGGCTACAAGCAAGCAAACCATAGAGATGCATTCCTACTCTAAATTTGTTTTGATTTTTCTCCTTTTATGTGTTTTTGTTATTTGCATTTAAGAAAAGGAAACTATCTTTTAACCTTTATAAATGAGCAAATATGCGAGAAAAACCAGATAATATGAAAAATAAATAGTTTATGTAAATGCAAAACATAGATGGATGATTCAGGGACCTACCTCATCACTGCCAAAACTTGTTATTTCTGGAATTCTAGTCAGAAAGCTCTATGTTTTATATTCACTCTAGGGTGTGATGAATAGTAGGTCTATATTCATTCCAGGGTGGGATGAATTTGTATTCATCTCGGGGTGGCATGAATAGTAGGTCAGAGTTCGTTTTAGGCTAGAACAAATAGCACCTGCAACATAGAAAGATTAAAAATGAGATCTAAACTTCACCTAAAGCAAAAGGGACTAGATCCCACCATGATCACCATTGAATTAGAAAAAAATGGTGCACCAAATGGAGATAAACAATGCACGTATCTATGCCCTATCGCTAATGAGCACCAAACGAAAGCATGCAAGTAAAGTAGAAAGATAACGAATAACAAGAAGTAAAGCAAAGAAAATGGATTTCTTATTAATATAACTGATAAAATTCTAGGTTACAATGCATCCCATTGAGGTCTCAAAATGGGTGATACAAATTTTTACAACTCGGGTTCCCAAGGATCAAATCATTCAAGAAATTCAGGTTCACATCCAATGTCTTTCCTCGTACCCACAATCGAGGTGGGTGGGCCAAGGTTGCCTCAACTTGTGTCTTTGATATATATGTATTATTATCATTCCTAATGCACTGTAATTACCTACACCTACACACAATAAAACCAAAAACGTCAAATAGCAAGTGCGTGTGATAAAAAGCATGCAATCCCCACAGGGGCAAAATGACTATTAGTGAGAAAAAGCATCAAAACAACTCCAAATGAAAAAATATGAAATATGTATGTATAATGAGTGGTTTTGGGAAGATATCACTAGAAATTGCATCGAAATCGCAGTCGATGGGGTTTCACAATTGAAGTGACCATTCACAACCTACAAAACCCAAAGCAAACAAATTATGACCCTACGCATATCCAAAATGTATGAAAATTGGATAGAATACATAAAATACTATTATAAGAAAAAAAATTTGATCATATTTGCAATATCAATCACAGTTTGGGTGTTCTCTCAAATGACCGTCTGATACCTGCAAGAGACCCTACAAAACACTAAAAATACAATATCTCGGTCAATATAGCTCAAAAAGACCTAAAATTTTAACTGCAACATATTATAATAATGTGGAAAATAAATAATTAAAAAAAATAACAAAATAATGCATAAATTTCTATTCTTCATACGGTGGGACGAATAGGATTGTCACAAATTGGGGGGGCACCCGGGGTGGGACACCCACTGTTTCTTCCTAAATTTTACCACCAATTCCATTGGGAAATGGTACAAAGAACTCTAAGGGGTATTGTTATCAAATTTTGTGTGGTAATTCACTCAAATGGTTCGGTTTTGTAATAATATTGCACCTCCTAGTTCACTCGCAAACCTCCTTCGCTAGGTAAAGATTTTGAGGGAATAATGGGCACAAAAGGGTGGAAGGAAATATTGGAAGCACTCCATTGCTTTGTCCTCAAAATCTCCTTTCCATTTGTGTGGAAAATGCATCCACTTTATAGCCCAAGGAGGCTTCAGGGGTCAAAAGGCATGCAAGGGCATGTGAGGCAAGAGACACAATTTTGCCACCATGGTGATATGTGTTGGAGGGAGAAGATAATATCCCAATTTAGCCTCCATCATGGGCTGGAGAATTAAGATACTGCATGCTCTAACTTTTTGGCCATTGGGAACCAGAAAAGGAACTGTTGGTAGGCGCCATTTGTCCAGATTTGACTTTTTGCTAGTCAAACCTGCTATTCGCTCCACCCTAGAACAAATGCTGCTATTCACCTTAGGGTGGGACAAATAGGTTCTGTATTCATCCTAGGGTGAAACGAATAGCAACAGGGTGTCCGAAAGGTGCCAAAAGTGACCTAGAACCTTTCAAAACCTTGTCCAAAGTGGTTAGAACCACTGTATACCTCCTGAGGGCTGCCTTAGGGGCTCTAGTGTGTCATGAAGTCATTGCTTATGGTAGCATAATTATATTGACCAGATTGTACTGTCTATAAAAAGAAAACCAATTAAGAGGTCAACCTGGTGCTATAGAATGTGTTGGAGACATCGATTATTCACAAATTATTTAGTATAATCAATAATACTAGGCTCAATAGGCCACTATTCTAGGATAATTGGCCCCATCATAAATCGGTCTATATACCAATAACTACAAACTCAATAGTCAATTCCTATTTTATCCAAACCTAAAAATGTTATACTTTCTAATTTTAGTACTAAAAAAAGGTTGAAGATTCAAAATTTGAATATGATTATATATGCGCTAATCAATAAGGGGTTGGGACTAGGGACAATAGGAAATAAACTAAGGAAAAACCAACTCAGAAACATACCTAGGCTAATATGAATACAATAGTTCTTAGGGGAGGAAGGCCACCATTACACTTGATGGATAAGGGGTTGATACCAACATAATAAGAAAAATATAAGGAAATAGAGGTTGCTAAAAGAATATTGTAAATAAGGCATAAACAAAGGCATTGTCTACTAAAGAAAAATAATATGATGAGAGGAAATAACGTGAAACATATAGGTGTAATTAAGGAGAAAAAGATAATATTTTAAACAAAAGGAGTGACAAGGAAAGATACTAGCTTCATAAAGAGGCCAAAAAACAATTGAAATATTCCTCTCTCACCAATGAAGGTCATGTAACAACCATAAGGTAATATTTAAAGTTCATTACATGAAGTAAGAGTGTCTCTATGGAATTCAAGTTAAATTTTGAAGAAAATGAAAAATACCCTACCAAATAAAGTATGTTGGAGCTATTAACCTTACCTTATCAATGGGATTTACTCCAAGAGGATCTGAAGGAGTAAGAAAGGAGTCACACTATGAGTGATCAATCAAAGTCTACATGAATCAATATAGCTAAACAACATAAATTGATAGTAGAACATCTAGTAGACATCCAAGTTAATGTGACCAATATTGAAGCCACCCCCATTCTATGTGCCTTGAATATTGAAAACTATTTGCTAAAAAATTGCATAGTCTATTCTAGGGCACCAATAACAATGACACCAAAAGTAGTTTGTAAAGTGATGGGTCTACCCTATATAAAAATAGCTAGGTGTCTTATCCAAATGGAAAACACTATATTAAATGGAGTGGGATTCTTTAAAGACTTGATCATAACCATAGCTAGACATCTAGTGTTGGTAGAGGTGTAGGAAGTGATAGTTGTCAACCTTACCCTGTACTTCAATATGTTGTTGTCTAGAGAATGAACACACAAGTTTTCAAGAGAGGGTTACATGGAAATGGATTATACCTAAAAGAATGTACCTAGGAATAGAGGGGTGATTAGGATTGAAAATGATCCTCCTTGTGATTACTTGCTATACAAGCTGGATGAAGATGATATTGTTAATTGGAATGAGTTTCTAGAATTTGTAGAGCATGATGAAGAATCCAAAGATGAGTAAAACTTTACAATTGACATGATAATTTACGTGATTGAAGATGAATAAGATTGATATGTTGCTATGAGGAGGTTATAGTTAAAACTATCTTATCATAGAAGTATCATTTAATCTCCCATCTATGATAAGTCAAGGAGTAGATATAACCTAGACAATGTACTTTGATGGTGACAAAACTAGAAATGAAACATGTGTTTGCATTTAATTAATTTACTTGTAAGGTGTAAAAAACCATTTTCCATATTGATTATTGCTAAATTATACTAACAAAGTGATAGAATATGAAACACTTTTATTGCCTTTAGCAAGGCTAAGAAATTAGAAATTATGAACTTGAGAATATATGGTGCCTTTGAACTTATTTTAAACAAGGTTAATTCCCAATGCACCACAAAGAATAAGCATATGAAATCATATAAGCACTAAGTTTAGGATTTTCTAGAGAGTTTCAACACATGAGATTAAGGTAATTACTAGAGCATTGAACATTAAGGTAGATGAACTAGTAGGAATAGTAGCTATATTCAATCCCAACACTAATATGTAGGATAAGTCAAAGGAGTTAGAAGTAGTCTCCAAAATAGCTATTTCTAATAACTCTGATCATCGATGGGTCTTCAATAATGATGAATAAATCATATAATCCTTGATAAAAAATCCCAATACATTAAAGAGAACGAGTTTAGGAAAACCATAAAATATAGGGTTATACAATTAAATAAAATTAGTTTACCAAGGTATTAATTACTCTAGAGAACCTATTTAACCCAAATGATAGTATAAGAAAAGCAAACCTCAAAATGAAATCCTCTTTATATCATCCTATGAAGTGGTTGAAGGAAAGAACCTACTACTTGGAAAAGAGTGGATTTAGGAATAAATTGACCTTTTTAAAAAACCTTTATGGCAAGTATAGGGATAGCATTGCATGGTTGTCCAATAATATTAAGGTTTATGACCAAAAAATCATAGAGCACACCATTGATTTGGAGCTAGTTGCTAGGCATTTTAGATAGAAACAATAGCCAATGAACCCCAAGATCGAGATGATGGTGAAGGAGGAATATTTGAAGCTTCTGCAAGCCTAGATAACATATCTAATCAAACATTCTATCTAGTTCACCAATTTGGTTCTTGTATGTAAGAATAATGGTGATATATGATTATGCATTGATTATAAGAACCGAAATTGAGCTTTATTGAAAAACCACTATCCTTTCTCTACTATTGACCAAAATCTACAAAAGGTGATAGGGTCACAAATGCTATAAATCTTGGATAATTTCTTAGGGTGCAATAAAATCTAGGCCAAGTATGATGACCAAAATAAAATAACCTTCACCAATAAATGGGGAACCTTTGCATATCAAAGAATTATGTTTGGTTTATGAAACACAGGGGCTACCTTCTAATGGGCTATTAACATAGCATTTTTCAAAATTTTTAGTGAGATAATCCTCATATATCTTGATGATATTACCATGTATTCCAAAAATAGGAGTAAACCCATGAACATCTTGAGTTAAATTTTTATAGGTGTAAAGAGTTTGGTATTTCACTCAATCCCAAAAAGTTTATGTTTATGGTCTAGGAAGGCATACTGATAGGTCATGTAGTGTCAAAATAAGGTTTAGACATAGACCCTAATATGATAAAATCCATCCAATATCTCCCATTACCAATATCTATCAAAGGGATAAGGTATTTCCTAGGACAAATCCAATTTTCCATTAAATTCATAATAAATTTTGCCTAGATGGTTTGACCAATCATCAAAATGATAAAAAAGTATGCCACCTTAGTATGGACCAATGAAGGTAGGAATGCTTTACAAGATATCAAATATTCCATTGCCCAAGTACTAGTCTTTGTCAATCCATATTTTTCCAAATATTTCAAGGTATATGTGTTTAGAATAGACAAAAGCATTGTTGTTGTTTTAACCCAAAAAATGACTAGGATGAGGAATATCCTATATCATTCATGATCTAATATCTCCTCAAGTATGAAGAGAGATACACCTCCATTGAAAAGTAGGTGTTTGCTATCATAAATACCTTTAGGAAGTTCAAGTACTATCTATAAAAAATCAATACTTTAGTATTCATAGTGCACATTGATGTTTGATCCACTATACTCCATGGTAAAGTGGGAGAAAAGAGGGTTTAATACATCAAAAATATTCAAGAATTTAAAATTGAGATTAAACCCACCAAAATTACCATGGCAAGAGCTTTATGTAAATCTTAATGATGTCAGTTCCTAAATATCAGATCACCCTAGTGGAGGAAATAGAAGTGGATGCCAAATTTTTTTTTATGGCTGACACGTGCATATATATGATTATTGGATAGGTACCGAAAGGGTTGATATCTATGGAAATAATGAGTTTAGGTAAAATAAAATGTATAATTATTGGCTTGATGGAATCTTGTTCAAGAATGGGTATGATGTTATCATATTGTATTACATTGAAGAAGAGAAGGCAGAGACCCTAATTAAGTAATATCATGATGAAGGAGGGCATTATTTACCATAACTACAATCTATAAAATCCTAAGGGCTATATACTATTGGCCTACCATATTATTTCTCCTAGTGAGTCAATAATTGCAAATATTTTTGCATGTTTAGAGGAAAAAGAAAAAGAGGCACTAATGCTCTTAAATCCCATCATCATGACTGAACCATTCCAACAATGTGGTGTAGACTTCATAGGCAAAATAAAGCCACTATCAAGAATAGGATATGGATGGATCCTCACTACCACCAATAATTTTACAAAGTGGGTTGAAGTAGTTCCAACTAAGTATACCAATCATGAAATAATAATGTAATTGTTAGAGGATATTTTCATCAAATTTAAAGCTCCTATCACCATAGTTATTGATAACACAACCTATTTTAAAGAATAAAAGGTGATGAAATTCACCTTGGAATACAGGTTCTTGGTTCATAACATCCTCCATTTACCACCCCTAAGGTAATATATTACCTAAATTAATCAACATAAACATCACTAGGATACTAAAGAGAACTATTTCTAATCATAGAAGGACTAGCACACCAAGTTGCAAAACACTATGGGAATATTGAGTGACATTGAAAGCATCTACCAGGTCATCACCCTACAAACTAGTCTATGGAAAATAAGCACTATTACTAATCAATTTAATACTCCCTTCCCTCCAAATATCATAGTAAATAGAGTTGGAACATGCTAACATCAAGCCCATACAAGCAAAGTTGAATGCTTTATTGGCTCTAGAGGAAGAAAGAAATAAGATGTTTAAGGAATGATGCAACAACAATAGGCCATTAAAATATGGTTTGATAAGTGAGCCATAGAGATGGATTGCAAAGGAAGGAGACTTCATATTCAAATGGGATGAAAACCAAGAAAAACTAAGGGAACATCCAAAGTTTGATTCCATGTGGAGTAGACCTTGCCAAATTCTAAACGTTGTAATTCCAAATGCCTACAAACTTACCACCATGGAAGGAAGAACATTGTCAATCTACATAAATAGGAATAACTTCTATCAAATCTAACAAGTTTTGGCAAAAATGTAAATATAAATATTGTACATATTTATATTTTTGGCATTTGGCACATTTATTTTTATTTTTCCTAAAGATTTAATCATTTTTACAAGCAATAAAGTTTGTTACCATAATGGACAGATCATATAAGAGCTTCTAAAAAAATGAGAATTGCTAGAAATATTGAATATGAATGCTTCTAAGAAAATAATGTAGGATAACTTGATTGTAAAGGTAAATATGAGCACTTAAAGTGCACTAATGATATACCTGAGAGCAAAGTTTGAACACGTCAGTAAAACCTTGTATCTAAAAGAACATTTGGAGAAATGTGTCAAATATTGCATCAATTATTTGGTTAAAAATCCATAGAAAGATCTTCAAAATGTGTTTGTTTGTGCAATTCTGACACAATTGCAAGGAGAAGCCAAAATAATAAGCACTTAATAAATTTCAAGAAGGAATGCCAAAGAAAATGTGTTTGTCTTTTAATTCGAGCATCAAATATTTTTAAGTGCTAATGAAGTGGTATTTTTTTAAATTTGTGCCAAGGCATCCAGGTTTTCTTTTATTTTTTCCTAAAAAGTACTTAAAAATTTATATTTTATAATACTTTGGAACAAGTATTAAAATATTTGCTATAGTTCAAATTAAAAAAAAAAAACTATAAACATTCTCAAGTATTTTAAAATATATTTTTAATACTTTGAAGAAAAATATTTAAATGTTTGCTATACTTAAAAAATTATAAACTATAGATATATGTTGATTTAAAAAAAAAAAGGATCATAAGGGAGTTATAAGTTAGTTAAAAAGACCTTTACACACCATTGAAACTATATTGTTATTGGGAGTTATAAGGACCATTAAAGTTTATTATTGAATTTGTGACATCATGACACATATTAAGAAAGATACAAAATGGTACATAGATTCAGGAGCAAGTAAACATATGGCATGGGATATTAAATGGTTCCATCATCTTCATAAAATAGATAGAATATAATTAAAGTGACATTGGAAAAAATAATGGAAAATAAATAAATATTTCGAAGGCAACTCTGTGAGGGTTTTATCTATGGGTCGAGCAAAAGCAGTGATAGAGGCTATTTTTTGAGGTCCATGGGCCTGGTGGCCAGTGTATGTTTTTGTTATTTTTGTCCAAGATAATCATGAGATATGTTGCAAGAGACCCATGATGGGTTAGGAATTCTTCATTCAACAAATATTCATGCTACATACTTGATTGAAAATTGCTTCCATTTTTTTTCCCAAGGAAAAAGCAAAAATCACACCTTTCCTCAACATTTGAGGTTTGGATTAAAGAGACCCAAAAATAAGTTTCAAGTTGCAAATTAAATAAGATAAGCCTTCTTATAAAAAGAAAAAAATATTCATAACTCAAGCAATCTTGCTGCGAAGGAACGCCCCCAAAACAAATTCACTATAAAAACACTTTTTAGGGGTAAGGATTTCGAGTATTTGGCCCCAAAAATGAATTTTAGGGATGCCTTCCATGGTGGATAGTCCTAGATTAATGCTGATATTAATATTAAGGCACCTTGTATACCTCTAATAATGCCTAATATTAAACCCAAAAAAATTGAGTTGGGATGTCTAAGAGCAACCGATGGAACCCCAATTGTTAAGCTAAAAATTGATGACAACCAAGATGGCATAGAAGATCTGGAAAGAAGAGGTTTGATTTGTCATTTATTGGGTTTTAGTTTGAGCTTGTCTGCTTTTAAAGTGTAGGCTAAAAAATACTGGAAAACACAAGGTAAATTACAAATATCTATTTATCCCAATGGTTATTTTCTTGTTATTTTTTGTAATGATGAAGATAGAGAGAAAATATTTCAAGGGGTTCCCTGGTTCTTTGGAAGAGTAGGGTTTTTCATGAAGCCTTGGCACACTAAATTTAAATCTGAAGAAGAGACACCTTCTATAGGACCTATGTGGGTTAGACTCTTTGACCTCCCAATTGAATTTTGGAATCCAACTGTATTTTCTACAATTGGAAACTTCCTTGGAACTTTCATTATGATTGCTAACTATACACACAAATTTGAACATATTATTTATGCTCAAATTTATTTCTTAATGGATTTCAAAAAACCTCTTCCATAAAATATCTCATTACAATTTTGAGAGGAAACTTAGGAGCAGGTGGTGGACTATGAGAACATTCCTTTCCATTGTATAATATGCCATGAATATGGTCATCTAGCTTGTGTCTATCCAAATAATATTATAGATAAAAAGAAAGAGGAGATAAACTTACAAGATTTCCAAATGCCTAAGAATAAGAACACTAAAAAAAATAGTTATGAAGGATCAAGCGATGTTGTAAACTAATATATTTGGAATTCTTTCCACAAATAACCTCACAGGTGAGGAAGAGGACATAATAGAGACACAAATCTTAGAAATGTAGTTTAATGATGCAAGGAAGGACTCAAACACGAACCTGAAATTAAAGGTTTTCAATAGAAAAATAAGGAAGAAAACATAGACAAGAAGAACAGTATTTTAAATGCTAAAACTTCAAATAATTCAAACCCCAAGATAGACTTTGTTGAACCTTCCAATAATACTTTGGTTTTGTATACACATACTTCAGGGTTAGAAGCTATCCTAGATTCAATTGGGATAAGACAAGAAAGAGAGAAAAAAATGAAGATGAACACTAACCAAAAGGTAGGCCGCAAGACTAATCAACATCATATGGTAAAAGAAGGTGAAAAGCTTGTAGAGGAAGGTAAGATTAATGCCCTTACCAAAATATTTAGCCCCATTATTTATGAAGATCATTACTTGGAATATTAGAGGGCTCAAAGGAAGTATTTAAAAACAAAACAAATTAGAAGAATGATTTAGACAAACCAACCACATCTGGTTTTCCTTCAAGAAATAAAGATGTCTATAGGGGAAATGGAGTCTATTGCAAGTAAAATTTGGCCAATAGGAAAAGTGGTTTCACTTAGCTCCTATGGGGATTCTAGTAGCATTGCTTGCCTCTGGTACCCAAAAGAGATCATTATTCACCATATGGTTGGTAGTAGGGGTCTCTTGGTTGTGGTTGCACAAAGTAGACAATATAACCAAATTATGCTCTACTTGACTATTTATGCTCCGATTACTTTGGAGGAAAATCAGAGATAATGGAAGGATATAACTTATATTATCTCCCATTTTAATGAATATTGGGTCTTGATAGAAAGAGACTTCAATACCATCCTCCCTTTGGAAGAGAAGAGGGGGGCAATAAGAATCTAGATGAGAGCTCAAACCTCATGAGTGAATATATTATAAGCCTTCACCTTGTGGACATTCATCCAGATAATGGCCTCATAAATTGGTCTAATAGAAGATAAGGATCTGCTTGTATCATGGAGAGATTGGATAGGTTCTTGTTCTTTGAAAATTTCTTAATCCATGGTCACATTTCTAAGGTGAAAAATCTTAACAATACTGGTTCAGATCATTTGCTAGTCATGGTTAAAATGTGGAAAACCAAGGTATATTTCTCACCCTATCGATTTCAGTTAATGTGGCTTAGAGATGGTTCCTTCAAACCCCAAGTGTGGAAATGGTGGTAGGAAAGTAAACCAAGGTATGGAATTAAGATGTTTATTTTGCCAAAAGGTATGAAATTGGAAGGAGTTTAGAGACATCAAGCAAAAGAAACAAGAAATTATTGCTCAGCTTGAAGAGTTGAATGATCAAATCCATTTAGATGGCCTCACTGAGAGTAGAAGTATTAATGAAATTAGACTCACAACATAGTTGGAGGAATGGGAAAAAAAGAAGAGCTCTTATGGAAGCAAAAATCTAGGATCCAATGGCTCAAAGAAGGATATTGAAACATGAAATTCTTCCATAAATCTCTTCTAGCCCGTAGATCCCACAATTTTATTTCTTCCCTGAATTTAGATTTTGGAGACTCTATCCACACTTGGGATGGCATGAAGTCTATCATAGTCAACTACTTTTCTAAATTGTTCATTGTTTCATGTCTTGACTCGACTTCTTAATAAAATATCCTTCAAGTGATCCCAACTCTTATCACTTCTAAGGAGAACTCTATTTTGACTACTTGAGTTACTATCAATGAACTTCAACAAGTGGTTTTAAAATGCAAAAAGGGAAGACCCTGGGGCCTGATGTTTTTCCCATCAAATTTTACCAAGAATTCTAGGATATTCTTCATGTTGATTTATTAGGGGTGGTGGAAGAATCCAAGAAGGACAAATATATTTTGAAGGTTATCAATAAAAAATATATAGCTCTGGTCCCAAAGGCTTAAGATGCAAAACATATCTCAACTTTTAGACCAATAACTTTATGTAATGTTCTTCTCAAAATCATTACCAAAATCATGGTGGAGAGGCTAAAACCTATTTTGCATAAGATTATTTCCCTTGAATAAGGAGGTTATGTGGAAGGGTTTTATATTGTGGATGTGATAGTTCTTACTCAAGAATCCATCCATTCCATGGAAGTGTAGAAATCTCCTATGTAAATTAATTTAGATCTATCCAAAGCTTATGAAAGAGTGGATTGACACTTCCTTGTCAAATTTATAAGGAAATTTGGCTTCTCTAAAGATTGGATAGATTGGATTATGGAATGTATCTCTTCGATGTCCTACTTAGTTCTTGTTGTGGTTGATCCACAACACACCCCAAAATTGGGGACCCACCTTTTTGCAGGCTTGCAGAGAAGAATCTCGGTGACCCAGATGCTAAAATTGAAGAAAAGAGAAAAAAATGCCTAAGTGTTGAAAAGTGTCGCGAAATCGCGACATGTCACGAAATCGGTCGCGCCATCGCTGCCGAAAACAGGAAAGTTGTCGCGAAATCGCGACATGTAGCTCCATCGCTGCCG
Organism: Wollemia nobilis; assembly: GCA_028583015.1. Taxonomy (NCBI): domain Eukaryota; kingdom Viridiplantae; phylum Streptophyta; class Pinopsida; order Araucariales; family Araucariaceae; genus Wollemia; species Wollemia nobilis. The sequence goes on from JAQPPZ010001844.1 coordinate 14,546,621, forward strand.
AAGAGGAGAGAAAAGAAAATTGAAAGTTGTCGCGAAATCGCGACATGTCGCTGAGGAGAAAAGAAAAGGTGTCGCGAAATCGTGACATGCTGTTGAGAAGAAAAGAAATGATGTCGCGAAATCGTGACACGCCGTTGGAAAAGAATGAGAATGGTCGCGATTTCGCGACGTGTTTTGCCGAAGCGTACGGATGATGAAAAGTGTCACGATTTCGCGACGTGTTTTGGAAAGGTGTACGGAAGCGGAAAAACGTCGCGATATCGCGACAGGAAATAGCTAAAGGACTCGAAGAGGAGAGACGTCGCGATTTCGCGATCGATTGCAGCAAAGGTGTACGGAAGAGAAAAGACGTCGTGATTTCGCGACGTGTTTTGGCAAAGGTGTACGGACAGAGAAAATGGTCGCGATATCGTGACATGTTTTGGCAAGGCGTACGGAACGAGAAAATGGTCGCGATTTCGCGACGTGTTTTGGCAAACTGTACGGATGGAGAAAATGGTCGTGATTTCGCGACGTGTTTTGGCAAACTGTACGGACGGAGAAAATGGTCGCGATATCGCGACAGGTTTTGCCAAGGCGTACGGAACAGAAAAATGGTCGCGATTTCGCGACGTGTTTCGGGGAGGCGTACGGAAAGAGAAAGCGGTAGCGATATCGCGACAAGCTGCATGAAGGTCCGAGGGGAAAAATGGTCGCGATATCGCGACAGGTTTTGCCAAGGCGTACAGAAGATAAAAATGGTAGCGATATCGCTACCATTTCATGAAGAGGAAGCTCAAGGTCAAAGTGGTAGCGATATCGCTACCATTTCATGAAAGCAAGCTTAAAGTCAAAAAGTGGTAGCGATATCGCTACCATTTCATGAAGAGGAAGCTTAAGGTAAAAGTGGTAGCGATATCGCTACGAGGAGCTGCCAAAGACATACGGTCGGAAGGAGTGTAGCGATATCGCGACATGTCGCGATTTCGTGACATGTCGCGTTATCGCGGCTAAGAAGCTGAACAGGCGGCATGCAATTTTTGTCGGGATTTTCGTAGAAAAGCGTTACGAAAGGCGCAGGAAACGCAGGACACGTGGCGTACAAGTGTCGAAATTGCAGGAACGTTACATGCAGTGGAAAATTTCGCGTGTTTGGGCATCCAGTATGAATTAAAAGCAAGGAAAAGCGGGAATTTGAAAGGTCACTTGCAGGAAGATGAAATGAAGCGACAAGGGAGAATCGAAGAGCCATTGCAGTACTATAAAACCAGAAATGCAGATTGAAGGAAGGGTTGGAAATTGCCGATTGCAGAGTTGCAGAGACAAGAGCTTCGTGCTATTCTGGGCCTGTACTTGGGCAATTTCCTTCTTTTTGTTCTGGAATATTTTATGCCCTGGAACATTCTTTGAATGTAATTGACATATCATTTAATACAAAATACAGAGAGTTGGCATCTCATTGATGAGAAAGAAGGAGTCACTTTTGCATGCATGATTTAATGTCTATCTTTCCCTTTCAGATTTCTTAGGCTTTTAGGTGAAGTTTAATGCAAGTGCTCTTGGTTGCTTCATGCGAATGCCTGAATCTGGAATTACAGTAGAAACCCTAGAAACCCGCACCTAGCCTATTTGGATTGTGTGAATGTGTAGGTTCATTAGGTTAGGTTGTATGCAGAAAACCTCATTATCTTCGGTTTCATCGAATTGATGGCAGCATTCTGACTGTAGTTTAGTTTCTCTGCATTTACTTTTCTTTATTTTTCAAAACCTTGCTTTATTTTCTGCAGTTTAATTCATTGTATTCAAATAAATAAGCTGAAAATCCATCAAAATCTAAAGATGAAAGTACATTTTATTCATTTTGAGTCCATTGTAAATTCAAATTTAATAAACCACAGTGCCCCTTGTTAAAATCCACTTGCAAACCCTAAGGTATTCCTGGCATTTCATTTGAACAACATTATTGGTAAGCATAACGAGGAACCTTGGAGAAATGTTATTTTCTTTGCAAGCGAGAGGATTTAGGACTCGGATCCTACCGGAGAGTGTGCTTTCACAATCGGGTGAAAACACCACTCAACAGATTGGCGCTAGAAGGAGGGCCCGGACTGGTTTATTTGATTTTGATTTTCATATCTGAATATTAAGTTTTTGATTTGATTTTGAAATTATTTACGGCTAAATTGCAACATTGTTTTTATTGCAGGTTTTCTTGGTGATAATCGAATGTTTTGTCAAGGACGGCCGAAACGGTTTATTTCATTGTGATTTAAGTGCTACACGAATTGCTATGAACTGTTCCTAACGCTTTGACTGTTCATACAGGAATAATACGATTTGATTTGATTTAAATATAAATAAAAATAAAAGATAAATATAAAAAATTAAAATGAATATAAAAAAATATAAAAAAAATAATAATAATAATAATAAAAATAAATAAAAATAAAAATAAAATAAATAAATAAAATAAAAAAGGAATTTTTTGGTTATTAAAGTTATATTCTTTAAAAAATTCACTAATGGCTATGTTTACACCGTGGATGACAGGTAGCCCATTAAATATACCGGGAGTTCAACATTATTTGCCCGTTGGTTTTGAGAGATGGCTTCCTCAATTTTTGTCTAATGGGACAAATACTACAGAAGAACACATTCAAGCATTCAAATTTGTTGTGAATCACTTGACAAGTTGGTATGATGATGTTGCTTGTAAAATGTTCCTTTATACCTTGGACAAAGTGGCACATGATTGGTTTACAAGTCTGCCTTTAGGGTCTATCACTTCTTGGGCTCAGCTAGAGGCAACATTTCTCAATCAATTCAACAAAAAGCAAGTTGACCCAATCCTCATGTACAATCAGTTGGCCTATATTAGAAAAGGACCAAGTGAAAATGTGAAGTCATTTTCTGAGAGATTCTTTGGATTATATGCTCAATTAGTGACATTTTATGCCCTTCAAGAAGAAATGGCTCTCCAAATATACATCAATGCTCTTGACTCACCCATGTCCACATATTTGCGAGGGATGCCTCAAATCACATCTTTGCCACAAGCCTATACCCAAGCAATGGTAATTGAGCAACAATTGAGTTGTCAAAATTATGGTGTGGGTTTTGGATCATGTAATCTTCAATCATTTAATAACTCCTTTACCCACCCAATGATTTATCCATCACAACCAAGTTCAAGTGTGAATCAATTTCAGAATCAACAATCATTCCCATGCTTCAATCAATTTCAAAATCCTCAACATACTTTGCAAGATCAACCATCTTTCTTAAGTATGAATCAACTTCAAAGTACTCATCTTGATTCAAAAGATGGTTCTAAAATCAATTTCAATGATTTTCATAGGAATATGATTTTAGGTAAGGGAGGCATACTAGATCCAACTAGTATGGAAACATGTGATAGATTGGAAACCCTTGACTCACCAAAAGATGAATTCTATGAGGATGAATCTGATTCGGATGACACATTGGAAGACATTGTTGAAAGTAATGGCCTAGGAAATTCACACCTTTCAAATCATGTTAAACGTGAATCATGGGTTACACATGTGGATTATGATAGCCTTATCAATTTGAATGTAAGCAATAACCCAATTTTGGAAGTAATTGAACCATCTAAGGAAGGTGAAGATAAATTTGATGAGAAACATGTTGATGAATTAAAAGATGAAGAAGAAATAGTTGAGCATCACAATTTAATTTTGAAAGATGATCATTATGATTCTTGGGAAGAGTATGCTCACTCCAAAACTGCTAATGAAATTTGTTTGCCTATTGATATGCAGGATGATACAATTGCCCTTTCACATGAGGATATTACAAGTCCTGTGCAATCTGAAAATGTTTTGGAAGAAGGATTAGGATCTCATCAAAGGTTGGAGAAGGATAATGATTCTACTAACATGGATGAAGAAGGAGAATCAATTGTTTTTGTTCCCCTTGGGGGGCAAGAAATTAGAAAGCTTGATCCACCTATTGTTTCTACAATGTCTATGCCATCTCAATGTGATGAAATTACAAAACCTAGGTGGTATGGGTTGGATGCTATTGATGATCTTAATGAAAATATGGATTTTGGGGCAACTCAAGCCATTGATCGTGGAAAGGTGTCACGTGACACATATCTTGAAAAATTAGGCTCTTGTTTTGAAAAATATGGACGCATGTTTGATTGGGTGCCTAACTTTGGTGTTTTTGAACAGGTATTGGACGATGAAGAAGACAACGAGAAAAAAGAAAAAGCTACTAATACTCATCAAGTTATGATAAATTTTAATCATGATGGGTTGAGTATGGATGACAAGGGGAAATCTTTACCTTTGATAGTAGCTACAAGAATTTCAAGTGATAGGTTGCATGATGTCCCTTTGGTTGCTAACATTATTAATGAGGAAATGCCAAATTTTGTTGATGCTTGTCAAGTATTGAATGATTCTGATTGCTTTAAAATCCTGGAAAATGATTTGAAGTCAAGATTTTTAGAAATAGGCTCTTGTTTGCAACATCTCACATTTGAAAAGGAAAGCCTACTTCTAAATCATGAAGGAAACGATGAAACTCGCACTTTAAAGAATAGACAAGATAAAATTGAATATCAACTATTGTCTAGTCAAGTTGATTTGAATCTCACCTATGATGTTGGTAATAGAACTAAATCAAAGTTGAATGGTAAGCATGGCAAGTTGAGATGTGTTGCATTGCTTGGTTTGATCTTATTGTTGTTGGATTCCTACAAAATTTGGCATGTGTATTGTGTCATATGTTTTTTGATATATTCTAATCATGTTTGGGATCCGGGAAAGTAATAGTCCAAGCTTGGCATCATCTTGTACAATAGTGTATATAATTTTTGTTTTTTTTGTTGGTGTGGGCTTTCAAGTTTTTGTTTTTGGGATTGTTGTTGGGATTTGGTTTTGGTTTGTGTTTTTCAAGTTTCATTTTTGAATTTGGATTTAATATTGTGTGTTTATTTGACATATTTTGTGTTGTATAAAATAAAAAATAAAAAAATGAAAAAATTGAGATGTCAACTTATGCTTAAGGTTAGGAGAGTATGAAACATTGGAATTGTCTTGTAAAAGCTCCACAAGTAACACAAGCAATTTAATTACATCGTTTGAAACTTGTGATACATGAAAGAGTCAGTTTTGCATGACAAATCATTTCATTTGCAATTCAAGAGATAATGCATTCATACTCCATCTCACTTTACATACATTTCATCTTAGTTACATATGCATCTTATGTGCAAATCATTAAAGTATGTCAAATCCTCTTAGGGTTGTGTTATAACATAAATATAAGTAAATCCTAAGGTTGGAAACTGAGTCTTGAGATATCTAGAACCAAGCACGTCTCATTCATTAAAAAGGATCTTGAGCAAAATGATCAAAACCTAACTTGGAGGAAAAGGTTGGGCGAAAGAAGTATTTCATGTCTATCCTATTTATGCAACATGATCCTTAAAACAGTGGTTTTGACCACTTCCATAGAGCTTAAAGCCTAAAATCAGAGTAGTAAGGATAGGGTTAAATCCTCATCAAACTTAGGTTGAGGATCCAATTCCCCAAAGCTTTGATTTGACCCACATGGAGTAGTAAGGATAGGGTATAAATTCTCATCTCGGTTAGTTGAGAATCTGATTCCCCAAAGCTCTTATGTCTCATTTCATAATAAATCTTGGATTGTAAGGATCGTACTATTTGTCCTCTGCAAAGGATGGGTAGTCATCCCCAAGGTCTAAGTAACAAAATTAATATTTTCCATTTACATCTAAAATTTGGATTGTAAGGATCGTACTACATGTCCCTAACCAGGATGGGTAGTCATCCCCAAGGTCCAAGAAGTAAAAAAATAAAATAAATAATTTTTCCCATCTCATCTTTATTTTGGATTGTAAGGATCGTACTACTTGTCCTCTGCAAGGGATGGGTAGTCATCCCCAAGGTCCAAAGAAATGAAGATAAGTTTTGGATTGTGGGGTTAGATATGCCCATGCATGGCATCATGTCTTGCCTAAAAAACAAGACCACTGATTGTCTAGAGGGTTAGACTAGCATGACCATTTCTTCCATAATTGGTTTAATTATTTTGCTCAAAGTGAGGTAATGAACTCTAAATCAGAATAGTAAGGATAGGGTTGAACTCTCATCTCGGTTGGTTGGGAGTCTGATTCCCCAAAGTTCTGATTTCACATTCACTTGCACATGGGTTCTAGATAGTAGGGACTCATAACCAACTTTGGGATACAATAAGGTAATGAATTAGTGGATCCTAAGAGGGTTTGGCAATCTTGAATGCTTGTACATAATAGTAGAAGAATGACCATGCCTTTTATGAAAGCAAAATCTCCTTGCACATTCATTAGGGTACACAAATCATTCACCATCCCACATATGCATTCATGCAAAACTGATAATGGAGTGTTGATCAATTTCAAACGATAGGGAAGGAAATTCATTGCACACACTGAGCTAATGCTTGATAATTCTGATAATTCATGTACTTCTGATCTTTGGGCATTTGTTATATTGCTTACGTGCTAACACATGTTTTCGAGTTATGATATGTTTCAGGTTGGGTTCTTACTAAAATGCTCAAGAGCATTTGACAGCAGAGTCGCCATTTGTTGTGGTTGATCCACAACACACCCCAAAAGTGGGGACCCACCTTTTTGCAGGCTTACTGAGCAGATCTCAATCACCTAGATGCTAAAAGTGAAGAAAAAGAAAAAATGCATAAGTGTAGAAAGGTGTCGCGAAATCGCGACATGTCGCGAAATCGCGACATGTCGCGCCATCGCGCCAAACAGGAAAGTTGTCGCGAAATCGTGACATGTAGCTCCATCGCTGCCAAAGAGAAAAAAAAATGAAAGTTGTCGCGAAATCGTGACATGTCGGAAAAGAAAAGGTGTCGCGAAATCGCGACATGTCCGTGAGAAGAAAGAAAGTGTCGCGAAATCGCGACATGTCCGTGGAAAAGAATGAAAATGTCACGATTTCGCGACGTGAAAAAAAGCACGACCACGTAACAAAAAAGGTCGCGATTTCCGGACGTGTTTTAAAAACGGATGAAAAATGGTCGCGATATCGCGACGTTTAAAGAGCGAAGAAAATGGTAACGATTTCGCGATCGTTTTTGAAAGGACGGATGACAAAATGGTAGCGATATCGCTACGTTTTCAAAGAAAGCAAAATGTAGCGATATCGCGACATTTAAGATACGAAAAAAAAATGGTAGCGATATCGCTACTTTCGAGAGGTAAAAGTCAAAGCGGTAGCGATATCGCGACAATTTCATGAAGGAAAGTCTTCCAAAGAAGTCAAAATGGTAGCGATTTCGCTACCATTCGTGGAAAGAAGCTCAAAGTCAAAATGGTAGCGATATCGCTACCATTTCATGAAAGAAGCTAAAGTAAAAGTGGTAGCGATATCGCTACCATTTCATGAAGAGGAAGCTTAAGGTAAAAGTGGTAGCGATATCGCTACGAGGAGCTGCCAAAGACATACGGCCGGAAGGAGTGTAGCGATATCGCGACATGTCGCGATTTCGCGACATGTCGCGTTATCGCGGCTAAGAGGCTGAACAGGCGGCATGCAATTTTTGTCGGGATTTTCGTAGAAAAGCGTTACGAAAGGCACAGGAAACGCAGGACACGTGGCGTACAAGTGTCGGAATTGCAGGAACGTTACATGCAGTGGAAAATTTCGCGTGTTTGGGCATCCAGTATGAATTAAAAGCAAGGAAAAGTGGGAATTTGAAAGGTCACTTGCGGGAAGACGAAGTGAAGCGACAAAGAGAATCGAAGAGCCATTGCAGTACTATAAAACCAGAAATGCAGATTGAAGGAGGGGTTGGAAATTGTCGATTGCAGAGTTGCAGAGACAAGAGCTTCGTGCTATTCTGGGCCTGCACTTGGGCAATTTCCTTCTTTTTGTTCTGGAATATTTTGTACCTGGAACATCCTTTGAATGTAATCGAGATATCATTTAATACAAAATACAGAGAGTTGGCATCTTTTTGATGAGAAAGAAGGAGTCATTTTTTGCATGCATGATTTAATGTCATATCATTCATTCCAGATTTCTTAGGCTTTTAGGTGAAGTTTAATGCAAGTGCTCTTGGTTGCTTCATGCGAATGCCTGAATCTGGAATTACAGTAGAAACCCTAGAAACCCGCACCTAGCTTATTTGGATTGTGCGAATTTGCGGGTTCATTAGGTTAGGTTGTATGCAGAAAACCTCATTATCTTCGGTTTCATCGAATTGATGGCAGCATTTTGACTTGTAGTTTAGTTTCATTTTCATTTGCTTTTCTTTATTTTTCAAACCCTTGCTTTATTTTCTGCATTTTAATTACTGTATTCAAATAAATAACTGAAAATCCATCAAAATCTAAGATTAAAATAGATTTATTCATTTTGAGTCCACTGTAAATTCAAATTAAATAAACCATAGTGCCCCTTGTTAACATCCACTTGCAAACCCTAAGGTATTCCTAGCATTTCATTTGAACAGCATCATTGGTAAAGCATAACGAGGAACCTTGGAGAAAGTTATTTTCTTTGCAAGCGAGAGGATTTTGGGACTCGGATCCTACCGGAGAGTGTGCTTTCACAATCGGGTGAAAACACCACTCAACAGATTGGCGCTAGAAGGAGGGCAGGATCAGTTTATTTTATTTTGATTTTCATACCTGAATAATATCTTTTTAATTTAATTTTGAAATTATTTATTAAATCTCACAAACGGCTAAACTGCAGCATTTGTTTTTCGGTTGCAGGTTTTCTTGGTGATAATCGAGAGTTTCATCAAGGAGGGCTGAAACGGTTTATTTTATTATGATTTAAGTGCTACAGGAATTGCTATGCACTGTTCTTAACGCTTTGATGGTTCATACAGGAATAATATGATTTAATTTGATTTAAAAATATATATATATATATAAAAAAAAATAAAAATAATAATAAATAATAATAAATAAATATAAAAAAAAAAAAGGAATTTTTGGCTATTAAAGTTATATTCTTTAAAATTCACTAATGGCTATGTTTACACCGTGGATGACAGGTAGCCCATTGAATATACCGGGAGTTCAACATTATTTGCCCGTTGGTTTTGAGAGATGTCTTCCTCAATTTTTGTCTAATGGGACAAATACTACAGAAGAACATATTCAAGCATTCAAATTTGTTGTGAATCACTTGACAAGTTGGTATGATGATGTTGCTTGTAAAATGTTCCTTTATACCTTGGACAAAGTGGCATATGATTGGTTTACAAGTCTGCCTTTAGGGTCTATCACTTCTTGGGCTCAGCTAGAGGCAACATTTCTCAATCAATTCAACAAAAAGCAAGTTGACCCAATCCTCATGTACAACCAGTTGGCCTATATTAGAAAAGGACCAAGTGAAAATGTGAAGTCATTTTCTGAGAGATTCTTTGGATTATATGCTCAATTAGTGACATTTTATGCTCTTCAAGAAGAAATGGCTCTCCAAATATACATCAATGCTCTTGACTCACCCATGTCCACATATTTGCGAGGGATGCCTCAAATCACATCTTTGTCACAAGCCTATACTCAAGCAATGGCAATTGAGCAACAATGGAGTTGTCAAAATTATGGTGTGGGTTTTGGATCATGTAATCTTCAATCATTTAATAACTCCTTTACCCACCCAATGATTTATCCATCACAACCAAGTTCAAGTGTGAATCAATTTCAGAATCAACAATCATTCCCATGCTTCAATCAATTTCAAAATCCTCAACCTACTTTGCAAGATCAACCATATTTCTTAAGTATGAATCAACTTCAAAATACTCATCTTGATTCAAAAGATGTTGCTAAAATCAATTTCAATGATTTTCATAGGAATATGATTTTAGGCAAGGGAGGAATACTAGATCCAACTAGTATGGAAACATGTGATAGATTGGAAACCCTTGACTCACCAAAAGATGAATTCTATGAGGATGAATCTGATTCGGATGACACATTGGATGACATTGTTGAAAGTAATGGCCTAGGAAATTCACACCTTCCAAATCATGTTAAACGTGAATCATGGGTTACACATGTGGATTATGATAGCCTTATCAATTTGAATGCAAGCAATAACCCAATTTTGGAAGTAATTGAACCATCTAAGGAAGGAGAAGATAAATTTGATGAGAAACATGTTGATGAATTAAAAGATGATGAAGAAATAGTTGAGCATCACAATTTGATTTTGAAAGATGATTGTTATGATTCTTGGGAAGAGTATGCTCACTCCAAACCTTCTAATGGAATTTATGTGCCTATTGATATGCAGGATAATACAATTGCCCTTTCATATGAGGATATTACAAGTCCTGCACAATCTGAGAATGTTTTGGAAGAAGGCTTGGAATCTCATCAAGGGTTGGAGAAGGATAATGATTCTACTACCATGGATGAAGAAGGAGAATCAATTGTTTTTGTTCCCCTTGGGGGGCAAGAAATCAAAAATCTTGATCCACCTATTGTTTCTACAATGTCTATGCCATCTCAAAATGATGAAATTACAAAACCTAAGTGGTGTGGGTTGGATGCTATTGATGATCCTAATGAAAATATGGATTTTGAGGCAACTCAAGCCATTGATCGTGGAAAGGTGTCACGTGACACATATCTTGAAAAATTAGGCTCTTGTTTTGAAAAATATGGACGCATGTTTGATTGGGTGCCTAACTTTGGTGTTTTTGAACAGGTATTGGATGATGAAGAAGACAAAGAGAAAAAAGAAAAGGCTACTAATACTCATCAAGTTATGATAAATTTTAATCATGATGGGTTGAGTATGGATGACAAGGGGAAATCTTTACCTTTGGTAGTAGCTACAAAAATTTCAAGTGATAGGTCACATGATGTCCCTTTGGATGCTAACATCATTAATGAGGAAATGCCAAACTTTGTTGATGCTTGTCAAGTTTTGAATGATTTTGATTGCTTTAAAATCCTGGAAAATGATTTGAAGTCAAGATTTTTAGAAATAGGCTCTTGTTTGCAACATCTCACATTTGAAAAGGAAAGCCTACTTCTAAATCATGAAGGGAACGATGAAACTTGCACTTTAAAGAATAGACAAGATAAAATTGAATATCAACTATTGTCTAACCAATTTGATTTGAATCTCACCTATGATGTTGGTAATAGAACTAAATCAAAGTGGAATGGTGAGCATGGCAAGTTGAAATTTGTTGCATTGCTTGGTTTGATCTTATTGTTGTTGGATTCCTACAAAATTTGGCATGTGTATTGTGTCATATGTTTTTTGATATATTCTAATCATGTTTGGGATCCAGGAAAGTAATAGTCCAAGCTTGGCATCATCTTGTACAATAGTGTATATAATTTTTGTTTTTTTGGTGTGGGCTTTCAAGTTTTTGTTTTTGGGATTGTTTTTGGGTTTTGGTTTTGGTTTGTGTTTTTCAAGTTTCATTTTTTGGATTCCTTAGTTTAATCATGATTTAAGTTGTGTGTTTGATTTCAATTGGCATGCTTTGTTTGTTTTTATAAAAAATAAAAAATAAAATAAAATAAAATAAAATTGAGATGTCAACTTATGCTTAAGACTAGGAGAATATGAAATATTGGAATTGTCTTGTAAAAGCTCCACAAGTAACACAAAGCATTTTAAGTTATATCGTTTGAAATTTGTGATGCATGAAAGAGTCAGTTTTGCATGACAAATCATTTCATTTGCAATTCAAGAGATAATGCATTCATGTTCCATCTCACTTTACATACATTTCATCTTAGTTGCATATGCATCTTAGGTACAAGTCATTAAAGTATGTCAAATCCTCTTAGGGTTGTGTTATAACATAAATGTAAGAAAAATCCTAAGGTTGGAAACTGAGTCTTGAGATATCTAGAACCAAGCACGTCTCATACATTAAAAAGGATCTTGAGCAAAATGATCAAAACCTAACTTGGAAGAAAAGGTTGGGCGAAAGAAGTATTTCATGTCTATCCTATTATGCAACATGATCCTTAAAACAGTGGTTTTGACCACTTCCATAGAGCTTAAAGCCTAAAATCAGAGTAGTAAGGATAGGGTTAAATCCTCATCGAACTTAGGTTGAGGATCCAATTCCCCAAAGCTTTGATTTGACCCACATGGAGTAGTAAGGATAGGGCATAAATTCTCATCTCGGTTAGGTTGAGAATCTGATTCCCCAAAGCTCTTATGTCTCATTTCATAATAAATCTTGGATTGTAAGGATCGTACTATTTGTCCTCTACAAAGGATGGGTAGTCATCCCCAAGGTCTAAGCAACAAAATTAATGTTTTCATCTAAAGTTTGGATTGCAAGGATCGTACTACGTGTCCCTAGCCAGGATGGGTAGTCATCCCCAAGGTCCAAGAAGTAAAAGAATAAATTTTTCCCATCTCATCTTTATTTTGGATTGTAAGGATTGTACTACTTGTCCTCTGCAAGGGATGGGTAGTCATCCCCAAGGTCCAAAGAAATGGAGATAAGTTTTGGATTGTGGGGTTAGATATGCCCATGCATGGCATCATGTCTTGCCTAAAAAACAAGACCACTGATTGTCTAGAGGGTTAGACTAGCATGACCATTTCTTCCATAATTGGTTTAATTATTTTGCTCAAAGTGAGGTAATGAACTCTAAATCAGAATAGTAAGGATAGGGTTAAACTCTCATCTCGGTTGGTTGGGAGTCTGATTCCCCAAAGTTCCGATTTCACATTCACTTGCACATGGGTTCTAGATAGTAGGGACTCATAACCAACTTTGGGATACAATAAGGTAATGAATTAGTGGATCCTAAGAGGGTTTGGCAATCTTGAATGCTTGTACATAATAATAGAAGAAGTGACCAGGCCTTTTATGAGAAGCAAAATCTCCTTAGCACATTCATTAGGGTACACAAATCATTCACCATCCCACATATGCATTCATGCAAAACTGATAATGGAATGTTGATCAATTTCAAACGATAGGGAATGAAAAAACATTGCACACACTGAGCTAATACTTGATGATTCTGATGATTCATGTACTTTTGATCTTTGGGCATTTGTTATTTTGCTTATGTGCTAACATATGTTTGCGAGTTTGTGATATGTTTCAGGTTGGGTTCTTACTAAAATGCTCAAGAGCATTTGACAACAGAGTCGCCATTTGTTGTGGTTGATCCACAACACACCCCAAAATTGGGGACCCACCTTTTTGCAGGCTTGCAGAGAAGAATCTCGGTGACCCAGATGCTAAAATTGAAGAAAAGAGGAAAAAATGCCTAAGTGTTGAAAGTGTCGCGAAATCGTGACATGTCGCGCCATCGTCTGCCGAAACAGGAAAGTGTCGCGAAATCGCGACATGTAGCTCCATCGCTGCCAAAGAGGAGAGAAGAGAAAATTGAAAGTTGTCGCGAAATCGCGACATATCGCTGAGAAGAAAGTGAAAAGGTGTCGCGAAATCGCGACATGTCGTTGAGAAGAAAAGAAATGGTGTCGCGAAATCGTGACACGCCGTTGGAAAAGAATGAAAATGGTCGCGATTTCGCGACGTGTTTTGCCAAAGCGTACGGATGAAGAAAAGTGTCACGATTTCGCGACGTGTTTTGGAAAGGTGTACGAAGCGAGAAAACGGTAGCGATATCGCGCAAAAAAACATTCCCGTTGCGGAAAGGTACGGACGAAGAAAATGGTCGCGATTTCGCGACGTGTTTTGGCAACGACGGAGGAGAAAATGGTCGTGATTTCGCGACGTGTTTTGGAAGAGCGTACGGACGGAGAAAATGGTCGCGATTTCACGACGGTTTGGCAAACGATGGCCGACGGAGAAAATGGTCGCGATATCGCGACATTCCAAGGCGTACGAAACAGAAAAATGGTCGCGATTTCGTGACGTGTTTCGGAGGCGACAAAAGAGAAAGCGGTAGCGATATCGCGACGAAAGCGGCAAGAAGGTCCGAAGGGGAAAAACGTCGCGATATCGCGACGGTTTGCTCAAGGAACGAAAGATGGAAAATGGTCGCGATTTCGCTACGCTTGCGGAAAGAAGGTCCGAAAGTCAAAACGTAGCGATATCGCTACGAAATTTCGTGAAGGAAGCCCAAAGTGAAAGTGGTAGCGATATCGCTACCATTTCGTGAAGAGGAAGGCTCGAAGGTAAAAGCGGTCGCGATATCGCGACAAGGAGCCGCCGAAGACATACGACCGGAAGGAGTGTAGCGATATCGCGACATGTCACGATTTTGCGACATGTCGCGTTATCGCGGCTAAGAAGCTGAACAGGCGGCATGCAATTTTTGTCGTGATTTTCGCAAAAAAGCTTTACGGAAGGCACAGGAAACGTAGGACACATGGCGTACGGGTGTCGAGTTGCGGGAGCGTTACATGCAACGGAGGATTTCAAGTGTTTCGGCATCAAGATGAGTCAAAAGCAAGGAAAAGAAGGGAATTTGAAGGGTCACATGCGGGAAGGTGAAGCGAAGCGACCATGGAGAATCGAAGAGCCATTTCAGTGATTATAAAATCCAGAAGTGCAGATTGAAAGGGGGTTGGAAATTGCCGATTGCAGAGTTGCAGAGACAAGAGCTAAATGCTATTCTGGGCCTGCACTTGGGCAATTTCCTTCTTTTGTTCTGGAATATTTATGCCTGGAACATTCTTTGAATGTAATTGACATATCATTTAATACAAAATACGGAGAGTTGGCATCTAATTGATGAGAAAGAAGGAGTCATTTTTTGTATGCATGATTTAATGTTATATCATTCATTTCAGATTTATAAGGCTTTTAGGTGAAGTTTAATGCAAGTGCTCTTGGTTGCTTCATGCGAATGCCTAAGTCCGGAATTACAGTGAGAAACCTTAGAAGCCCGCACCTAGCTTATTTGGATTGTGCGAGTTTGCGGAGTTCATTAGGTTAGGTTGCATGCAGAAAACCTCATTATCTTCGGTTTCATCGAATTGATGGCAGCATTCGACTGTAGTTTAGTTTCTCTTTCATTTACTTTTCTTTATTGTTCAAACCCTTGCTTTATTTTCTGTAGTTTAATTAATTTATCCAAATAAATAACTAAAAATCCATCAAAATCCAAGATTAAAGTACAATTATTCACTTTGAGTCCACTGTAAATTCAAATTATATAAACCACCGAGTGCCCCTTGTTAACATCCACTTGCAAACCCTAAGGTATTCCTAGAATTTCACTTGAACAACATCATTGGTAGACAAAGAAATCATAACAGGAACCTTGGAGAAGTTATTTTCTTTGCAAGCAGAGGATTCTTCGACTCAGATCCTACCGGAGAGTGTGCTTTCACAACCGGGTGAAAACACCACTCAACAGATCTTATTAATGGTTGCCCTTCACATGTGTTCCCAACTTCTAGAGGTATTAGATAGCGTGACCCCCTCTCCATTTATTTATTCATCTTTCTTGTTGAATGCTTAGGCGGGTCTATGACCAAAAATAGAGAAAACTAAACCCTTGAGGGAGTTACCATTGCTCATGAAACTAAGCCTATATCTCATATTTAGTTTGTTGATGACTCTACTCTATTAAGTAAATCTTTAATTAAGGAAGCCTTTATAATTAATCAAATCATTCATTGTTTCTCTAATGCTATAGGGCAATTTATCAATGAAGATAAATCAAAATTCATCTTCTTGCACTGCTCTCTCAGAAAATAATCCATAGTTTTAGATATATTAAGATATAATAAGGCCTCCCTTATGATCACTTAGGTATTCCTATCAACCTCCAAAGATAGAAAAAATACTGGAATCGATTGTTGGATAGAGTAAAGGAAAAAATTAGAAAGTGGACCAATAAGTGGCTTTCATCTGGGAGTAGAATTACCTTGGTAAAATTAGTCCTTCAAGCTATACCTATTCATGTTTCTATTATGTTGAATATCCCAAAGGTAGTTCTTTTTTTTAAAAGTGAAAAACTCCTTGTGGGGCCGCCTTGGTCTGAGAGACCATGAATAGGGGGTTCTACACCGTCAAATTCACCCGGGAGTCACACCCGACCTTGCCCGCACCAACATTATCAATTGGATTTTGGATACCCAATTCAGCTTTTTGGTAGGGTGGAGATTTGAAGCTAGGACCTCCCTTGGAGGATTGCCCTCTCCTCTCCAACTCACCTACAACACCTGGGTGCAAAGGTAGTTCTTTGAAAATTGGATCAAATCAATCAATGATTCCTCGGGAGTGGTACTAAGGCTAAAATAAAATGGGCCTTGGTGAAATGGGATACTTCATGCCTTCCCAAGCATGAAGGGGAGGTTAGGATTTTGGTCTGCTACAAAAATAATAAGGCTTTAGCTGCAAAGTTGTATTGGAGGATTTTGAATAATCCTAATGCCTAATGGACCAATAATATTTATGCTAAATATTTTGAAAACAAAAGTCCTAAAGACCATGTTCGCTATTAAATTTTTACCAGAGGTTATCCCATTTTGGTAGTTCTTAGGACTGGTGAGGATTTGATAAAGGAGAAGTTATTTTGGATCATTCATAATGGTCAACGGGTTAATTTTTGGATAGATTCTTGGGGTGGTCATTAACCTTTGATAACTTGGTTTCCTAATTGGAGGTCCTGGATGGAGAAGCTTCACCAATCCAACTAGATAAAGGTAGCTAATTATTGTAAGTACCAAAATGGTGATTTAGAGGTTGGTCGATATTGTATCCCTATTGAGGACTGACCTATTCAAATTATATAAATTCAAAGGAAAGATATCCAATGCATCCTTCATATAAGATCTTTCTTTTGGTCCCATGATAAGGACTATTTTGTATGGAACAACACTACTACATGTGAGTATATTGTTGCTCAAAGTTATTTTACCTTATGCCACAATAATCCCAACCAGTCTAATGACATATCTACAAAACTATGGGCTCAAAATATCTGGCCTAAGGTAAGAATTTTATTTGGTTTTTATTACAATGAAGGGTGCTCACTAGTGAGCAACTTATGAAACATGGATTTCATGGCCCATTTAAAGGTGATATGTGTGGAAAGAATGTGGAAAATCATAGTCATATTTTTATTGAGTGTCCCTTAGCCTTTGAGCTATGATGGAGAATATCTACCTTACTCAATTTACAATGGTCCATTTTTTCTACTCTTGAACAACTCTGGAGGGATTGGCCTAAACAAGATGTTGTTGATAATTTTGTTAGATAGTTAGTTTGGATGGGAACTACCATCTTGCCTTGGAATATCTGGAAGGAAAGAAACAACCAGATTTTCAAAAAGGAAAGGAAGTATCCTCACTATATTTGGTAAAAGACCATTGCCAACTTAGCTGAATAAGTCCAACAACTCATTAACCACCCCCAAGACTCCCACCAATAATGGGATCCAATTATCCAAAGATTGAATATTCACCCTACTATTGGAAACCATATTTAAGGGAATGTGAGCAATAAAAATATGGATAGAACAAGGAGTTGGTAGCCTCCTCCAAAGGATTTTGAAAAATTCAATACAGAGGGAGACTCTAGGGGAACCTTGGAAAAGCTAGTGTGGGAGGAATTGGAAGGCATTCAAATGGTTCCTTGGTTTTCATTTTTGCTGAGAATTTGGGTATCCTTTCCAATAACCTTACTGAGGGGTATGGTATCCTCAAAGGCCTTCAAGAGGTTGCTAAGGTTGTATGGCAAAAGGTGTTGGTTGAATCTAACTCCCAAGTTATTATTAATCTATTGAAGACTCCTAATAATCATAAGGTTTATTGAAGAATACAAATAATTGTTGAGAAGATTCAATTAATCTAGATGGGATTTTTGAAAGTTGAATACAATCAGGTGGTTAGAGAACATAATAGGATTGTTTATGATTTAGCTAATTAAAAATTGGATAAAGGTGATCGTACTTGCTATGACCACCCTCCCAGATGGTGAGCTTCACATATAAGGGATGCTCTTCTTTCTATCCTTTCTCTAGATGGCTACAATACTAGATGTACCTAGTTTATTTTTTCTTTGTATTAAACCTATCTTTGGTCCAATCAGGGTATTTCAGGTCCCCAAATCAGAAATATCATTCTTATGTTTATTGTGTTGATTCTTGGTTAAAAGGTATGTTGGACTGGAAAGGCCATATATGTAATCTACTTTTTTCATCAATTTATTTTTTTTGTGTGTGTGGTTTTGTGTTTTGTTGTTTTTTTTTTTGTGTTTTGGTATGGTTTTGTATGTTTCTTGTATTTTTTTGTTGTTGTTTGTTGTTCTTATATTTTTTTTGTGTTTGGTTTTTGTTGTTTTTGGGTTTTTTGTCATTTTTTTTGTATGTTTGTGCTTTTGTGTTTATTGGTTTGTCTTGTTTATGTTTTTATTGTTTTAGGCATGCTCCTTGAGTGTGTCAAAGGGGGCAGGCTAGATGTGAGCCCTGGTTTATTTTGGAAGAATAGATACCCTTGTCTCTTTGGGTCTTATCCGAAAGTGGCACCTTGAAAAGGGTGTTTTCCACAAACAAAAGAAATTTAGAAATTCTATAATAATAGTAGATGATAAATTCTATCAGATAAAAGGTTTTGGAAATGTGTATATCAATCTTATAGAGAAAAAAAGTTCTCTAGAATATGTTCTCCTTGTGCTAGTATTAACCAATAATCTACTCGTAAGAGACACAAATGCTAGACAAAATATTTATAGTAGATTTTAAAATTATAAATGAAAAAATAATGCTTTATCACAAGAGATCAAAATATTTTTGCAACATGTTCATTTAAGAATGGATTATTTGTTCTTGATGATAAATGTACACCTTTGATTGCCTTATCTATAATCTCAATAGATACAACTCTTTTATGGTACAAGATATTTGGTCATATTACATCAACATCACTTTTGAAACTTCATAAAAATAAAATGGTTACTAGTTTACCTCAATTTTCTTAAATCTACCAACATGTTCCAACTATTTAACTGGAAAACAACATCGAATTCTTTTTAAGTTCAGTTCACGTAGAGCTAAAAGTATTTTGGATGTCATACATACAAATCTATATGGCCATATGTTGGTTAGTTTTGGACGTCATAAATATTTCCAACTATTTGTTGAAGATTACTCATGAAAAATATGGGTCTATTTCCTATCCTTAATATTAGAAGCTTTCACATAATTTAAACAATTCAAATAACCTATCGAGATATAATTTGGGTGTTCAATTAAAGTACTTCATCTAGATCAAGGTGGAGAATATACCTATAAAGTGTTTTCTAATTATCTTACACAACATGGACTCAAACATCAACTAATAATAGCTTACGCTCCATAAAAAAACCAAGTTGTTGAAAGAAGAAATCAAATTGTGATGGAAATGGTTCGTTGTATGCTCAAAGAAGCTAATCTTGAAAAATATTGGGTAGAAGAAATAAATACCATAGTATATGTTTAAAATAAAAGACCTACAAAACCCCTTAAAGGTATCACACCAGAAGAAGTATGGTTGTGAAGGAAACCTTTAATGGCACATCTAAGAGTATTTGATTACAAAGCTTGAATGCATATTCCAAAGAAAAGAAGGACAAAATTAGATGATAAAACTCTACCTTGTATATTTTTAGGATATGATATGCCTTCTAAAGCTTATTGTCTATTTTATTTTTCCACCAAGCAAATGGATATAAGTTGAGATGTTTTTGATGACGAATGTACTCACAATATTGAATCAAAAGATAATTCATCACCAATTATACACAATGAAGAAGGATATGATAATGAATCAAAATTATAAATAAATCAATAGAAGAACCAGTCATAGATGAAACTTCTCAAACTCCACAAAAAAACATCAAAATGGGCTACAACTACTCTTAAAGATGCAATACTTGATACACCTCCAAATATAACTTTTACTAGACCTCATACTGGCAGTCAAATACAATAAGAAGTAAATTTAAGACTTATGAGTTGATTAATGGAAATCATGAACCTCAAATAGTAAGAGAAGCACTTAATTCTCCTAAGTGGAAGAAAGCAATGGATGTCGAATATTCAACTCTAATAAAAAATAAAACTTGGAATCTAGTCAATTTACATAAATATAAGAAACCTATTAGATGCAAATTGGTCTATAAAATCAAATATAAAGTAGATGGTTCACTTGAAAAATATAAATCACATCTTGTTGCAAAAGGTGTTTCTCAAAGAGAAGGAATTGATTAGGATGTTTTATTTGCACCAACAACAAAGATGACTATGATTCATACAATTTGTGCACTAGCAATACAATATAATTGGAAGGCTCATCAAATGAATGTTAAAAATTATTTTCTCAATGGATATTTTGAAGAAGTATATATGATACAAACAAAAGGGTTTGAGATATTTGAGCAAAAACAAAAAAAATTGAAATAAAAAAGTTATTGTATGGATTAAAACAAGCTTTGTAAGCTTGGTATATTAAAATCAACAATCATATTCAATAACATGGTTTTTGTAGAAGTTTTTTAGACTCAAATATATACCTATAAAGTGGGTTACGATAGAGTAATACATGTTGTATATGTAGATGATATAGTTATCATAGGTAGCTCCGATGATTTAACAACAAAAGTAAAGAATGGTCTAAATGTATATTTTTATATGAATAATATAGGACTACATTGTTATCTTGGTTTACAGGTATGACAAAAAGAAAATCACATTATAATTACACAAAATAACTATGTCAAGAATTTGTTACAAAAATACCAAATGATAGATTGTAAAGCTAAAGCAACACATATGGAATATGGATTATAAATGTCAAGATATGATAAATTCACCATTGTGTTAGTTACATTATATCATGAATTAATTGGTAGTCTATTTTATCTCACAAATACAAGACTAGATATAGATTTTACGATAATTTTTTTTTAGATTTATGCAAGAACCTAATAAAACTCATTGGAAAGTTGCTAAATGAGTTTTATAGTATCTTCAAGGAACAATGAATTATGGATTAGAATATAAGAAAATGACTTCTTTCTATAAGGTTACACTGACTCAGATTATGTTGGTTCTATTGATGATAGATCTACTTTAGGGTATGTTTTTTTAATCTTGGCTCTAGTCCTATTTCTTGGCATAGAAAAAAGCAACATACAATAGCACTTTCATCTACTAAGGCAGAATACAGAGATGCATGAAATGCTACATGTGAAACACTATGGCTACAATTTATTCTATTAGATATGGGTTAGTATTTCAAGTAATCAATAATATTAAATTGTGATAATCAAGGAGTTCTCGAGTTAATTAAAAATCCAAATTTTTAGTTTAGAAGTAATCATCCAACTTTGTTAGTTCAAGAAAGAGTGATGCGATGGCGAGCGAAACCTCAAATTTTGAATCTTCATTGAGCTAGAAATAGGGAATCTATAGTACAAGAGTAGGGAATAGAATGGGCATGCATGAAAGTGGGACCAAGGATGGAATGGGTGACCAGGGAAATGGGAACGGGGCCCAAGGCAAGTTCGACTCTGTGGCTTTGGAAGATGGGACTAATGTTTTTGGGGGAAAGAACCCCTAGAACAAAACAACTATGGAAAACAGGAAATCCCAAGCAGTATCATTTGCAGAAACACTCAAGGGAAGGCCTAAACCCTCCTCAACTACATCATGCACCTTTATTCCTGATGGATGTGATGTAATCCTACCGAAAGAAGTCATGGTCGGGTACATTTCCCTAGATTCCTTTTCCCTAGTCAAGAAGTTTGTGGGGGGAAGACCTGATATGGAGGCTATCCGGTGATGGGCAACTATGAAATGGAAAACCAAGGGCTATCTAGAACTAGTTGCTATGTCAAGAGGCTTCTTCATGATTCGACTCAATACTCAAGAGGACGTGGATCACATTCTATCTAGTGGCCCATGGTTCTTTGGGAGAAGGAGCCTATTCCTCTACAAGTGGGGCATGGATTTTGATCCAAAAACCCAGAGCATCAACTTTGCTCCCATATGGGTTCATCTTTCAAATTTACCCTCTCACTTTTGGCATGAGGATGTTCTACAAGGGATCACCCACACGATTGGGGAGCTTGTCACTATTGACCCTGCTATGCGTGCTCGATCGAGGATGACACAGGCCCGTATCTGTGTTAATGCAAACTTGGAGTCCCAGCTTTTGATCCATGTGAATTTGATTTATGGGTCATACCACCGATGCCAAGTGGTGGAGTATGAGAACAAACCCTCCTTTTGCACTGAGTGCCACACCTAGGGGCACCTTCGAAACTAGTGTCCAAAATTGAGGCCTACTCAGAATGATTACTAGGAGATGCAACGCCCACCTAAAGGAGAGGTTCAGAGAATGAGAGCTAAAGTGGGTTCATGTTATGAGCCCAAAGGCAAGCAACCTGCTCCCCCATATCCAAATGGTGACAAGAATAAGGCAAGTTCCCTGTTTGATTTTTCCAATAGGTTCAGTTTATTCAAAAATTTAAATCTCAATGCAAATGATGATAATGAGGAGATTCATGGAGAGGAATTCCCTGGCTCAAATCACCCTGACCAATCCATCAAAAAGGCAAACCCTCCCTTGCAACCTCCTCATTCATCCTCTGATTTACATTCAAAATCCTCATCGACCATGGCACTTATTCCCCAACCCCCACCATCCAATCCCCCATCACCATCTAATGCCCCACCCAACTCCCCCCATCCTCCAATAGGTCTAGCCCCTCTCATCCCCCACCCGATCCCCATGGTGACGAGGTTGATAGCCCTAAGTTGTCTCATGATTCTCCTGAAGCCTGGAGTCCTAAATAGACTAGAAGTTTTAAAAAATCCCTAATTGATGTCGAAAGTGACAAAAATAAGGGTAGACCCTCTGTTGTGAAGCAAAGAAATAGAGATATAGTAGAAGACATAGCCAATGGCACCCAACGAAATCTCTTTCAAGAACTAGAAATTTCCAATAGAGAAGAATCAAAGAGACCCAAACCTCCTACGCAACAAGGCAAAGGAGGTAAAAAACCTTCCAAGAGTTCCAAATGAGAATCCTCTCCTAGAATGCGAGAGGATTAAATGGAGCAACGAAATAGAGACTTGTTGCTTCGATGCAAAAGGATTCAAATCCTACAATATTTATAATACAAGAAACCAAATTAGGCATGCAGTCCTCACCTAAAGTTACCAAAATCATATGGAGAAAATGTGAATTTTCCTTTAGCCCTACCTCTGGAACATCTAGTGGACTCCTTTGCCTTTGGGACCCAACCAAGGTGGAAGGAAGAGTGATTTCCAATGAAGGGCAAATTTCCAACATATTTTTTCATGATTCTATTTCAAAGCATTCTTGGGTGTTGATGAACGTCTATGCCCCGAATATTCCTCAGGATAGACTGAACCTTTGGAATACCCTCACTCAGATGCATGAGGCTTTCATTAATATCCCTTGGATCCTTGTTGGAGACTTCAATACTTCACTTTATCCCTCTAAGAAAAAAGGAGGGAAAGAGATCACTCCCAAGATCACGGGGGACTTCAACAATTTTGTGGATGCAAATGAGCTAATGGATGTTCAGCTAAGGGGATCCTAGTTTACCTGGAGTAACAGAAGGGTAGGGGGTGATCTCATTCAAGAAAGGCTTGACCAATTTTTTCTTTCTCAGGATGCTTTACTTATGTTTGGAGATGCCAGCTTGCAGGCCCTACCAAATATTGGGTCTGATCATAGTCCCCTAATTTTCAAAACTACCAAAAAACCACCTTTCAAAACTACCAACAAACCACCTTTCAAAACTCCTTTTTATTTTGAGGCAATGTGGACCCAGCACCCTGACCTAAAAGTATGCATTGCTAAGTGGTGGGGAGAGAGTTTCCTAGGATCTTTCACTAACCAAGTTACTCAAAAATTGCGGTCTATAAAAGCCAAAATGAAGGTATGGAATAAATAAATTTATTGGCAATATCTTTGAAAATAAGCAGAACATCAGGGATAGACTCCAAATAATTGAAAATCAGTTTCAGCAGGATCAAGGGGATACCAATTTGAGAGCTGAAGAAAAACTTCTATCAGAATTCCATAACATATTGAAGAAGGAAGAGATGTTCTGGCATCAAAAATTGAGGTACTTATGGTTGAAAGAAGGAGATTCTAACTCAAAGTTTTTCCACATTTCAATGCTCAAACATAGAGGTGCAAACAGGATCAAGGGACTAATAAAAAATGATGGCACCTTCACTTCCAATATTCATGAAATTCGTGATGAAGTTGTCCTTCACTTTGAGTCCCTCTTAGGTTCCTACCCTCCCCATTCTACCCAAGCCATGGAATCCCTCCTCATGCACATTCCCAGAATCATCACTGATAACATGAATGTCAATCTATTAAGACCTTTAAGTTTTGAGGAGATCCACCAAGCCCTCTTTTCCATGCAGCCTGACAAAGCCCCAGGCCCCGACCGATTCTCCCCAAGGTTCTTCCAATTTTTTGGGAAATCATCGGCCCTGACCTTTGCCAAGCCATCAAAGAAATGCAGAGATCTAGAGTCATTCCTAGGGATGTTAATTCTACTTTTCTTGCCCTCATCCCAAAAGGCCCCAACTCCAAAGCCCTATCTGATTATCGTCCCATAAGCCTTTGTAATGTTGTCTACAAAATCTTAACAAAAGCTATGGCCAATAGATTAAAAGGCATTCTCCCATCCTTGATTGACCCCTACCAAGGAAGCTCTATTAAAGGTTGAAATATTGTGGATGGGGTCATAACCATTCATGAACTTATTCACTCAGCCCACAATTCCAAAAATATGCTTTCTTATTAAAGCTTGACATGAATAAGGCTTTTGATAGAGTGGATAGGGAGTTTCTGTACAAAGTTCTCTAGAAGTTTGGTTTCCATGATGACTGGGTATATCTGATTATGCAATGCATCTCAACTTCTTGGATTTTTGTGCTAGTGAATGGATCTATTGCAGGGTACTTTCCAAGTACCAGAGGACTAAGACAAGAGGATCCTTTATCCCCCATACTCTTCATAATTCTTGCTGAGAGCCTTGGAAGAGCCATAGAAGTTTCCTGCTCTATGGGTTTGATTTTTGATATCAAAGTTGCTTCCAATATCCAACCTTCAACTCACAAAAAGTTTGTGGATGATACTCTGTTGGCAACTACTGCATCTGTTTTGGAGGCAAGAGTCATCAAAACTATCCTCAACCTCTATGAAGAAGCTACGGGGAAAAAAATAAATTTCACCAAGAGCAAGATTTATTTCATTAATACCCCAGTGCCCCGCCAAGTCAAAATTACGAACATCTTGGGATGTTCTATTGCAGCTTTTCCAACTTCTTATCTAGGCCTCCCAATGTTTCAGGGGAATCCTACCAAGACAATGTGGAATAATATTATTGAGAGATTTCATAAGAAACTTGTAGGGTGGAAAGGTGTCCTTCTCTCTTAGGAGGGTAAAGCTACCCTTGTCATGTCAGTTTTACAAAGCATACCTGTTTACTTTTTATCAGTTTTTAAACTCCTTGCAATAGTTGGGACCATGATTGAACAAATCCAAAAATGCTTCCTATGGGCTGGAGCTGACAATCAAAAAAAGTTCCACTTAGTGGCTTGGGACAAAGTATGCTCTCCAAAAGATAAGGGTAGGCTTGGATTTCATAGAATCAACAAAATGAATCAGGCCCTCTTAGCTAAGAAGGCTTGGAAATTTTTCACTAACAAAAATTTGGAATGGATTTCAATCATTAAAAGAAAATATTTGTAGCATCACTCCTTTAGAGATGAAGAAGCCCCTCAAATAGGGTCTCACTTTTGGTGCTCTATCATCCAAACTAGACCCCTGCTTCAAAGAGGAATCAGATGGCAACTTGGAGATGGGAAATCCATTGATTTTTGGCATGACCCGTGGGCTAGGGATGAGCCTCTTATAAATGACATATAAATCACTGCTATCAAACCCCTAACTGATCACAGGTTTGGCTCGAGAGTTGCTAACTTCATTGTACAAGATCAGGGCCACCCTAAGTGGAAGCAACTTCATTTTAGAATAAGCAATGCAAACATTGACAGAGCTATCACTTCTTTGTAGGCAATTTTCAAAGCAAGCTTCATCCCTAGGGCCCAAAAAAAAGACAAACCCTTCTAGAAAGGTAGTGATGATGGCTCTTTTTCGATCAAGTCTGCCTTCCTCTTGCTTGATTCCCCATAGGACCTACATCATAACCAACTTGCCCTAACTATCGTTAAGAGAATTTGGCTCAAACATCTCATCTCAAAAGTCGCTCACTTCTCTTGGTTAACTTTCCAAAATATAATTCTCACTACAGAAAACCTTATCAAGAGGGGTTTCATATTTCCTAAAAGATGTTATATGTGCTTACAGGCTTAGGAATCCACTCAGAACCTATTGATCGAGTGTTGCCTACAATGCTTTCTCAATTCTGGTTAATAAGTTTCAGGTCAAGTGGGTCTGGTGTTGGAAATTTGGCCAGCCATACATTAAAATGAAAATTCAGGCCGTTAGATGATGTTTTTAGACTTCGAAAGCATATCCTCTTAAAGAAGACAAAACAAAATCATAGAGATTTGAAATCTATGCAATATAAAAAAAACGAGCTCAAACAGACACTCGAGTCAAAAGTTATGGCCGAAATATTAAGACATGTAATAAACATCGTTGATGTAGGTCCGACAAATGTGATTTGCTAGGGTTAGGGTTTGCTTTGTTTTTCTTACTTAAGGTAGTTTTAGGGTTTTATTTTATGATGAAGAATATTGCATTGTAGCATGTTTGTGAGTTGTTCCAGAACCTATGAGGAGATTGTAACAGATTACTGGAACTTTGCTAGAATTATTCCATATAATAAGAAGATAATACTTGCTCCAATTTTGTTTTATTGTATTATTGTAAATTCTTCATTTGGTATCAGATCGAGGCGATCAACAAATTGGGTTCGAGCAATTATGGAATTTCTGTTGCAAGTTTTACAGAAGCTTCTTGGAGATCTTAGTTCGTGTTGAAGGGAGCTATTATAGCCAACAACACCAATTCAATTTCGATCCCAGAATTTGATGGTTTCGACTACGAATATTGGAGCATACGGATGAGGACAATTCTGAAGGCAAAAGGAGTTTGGGCCATCATTGAAGATGGGTTCATCAAACAAAAATACTGGAGTGCATTGACTACAAATCAAAAGAAGGATATGCAGGAGAAAGAGAAAGAAAATAACTTGGCTTTGGCTTTCATCTAGTCGGCTCTAGACAAGAGTCTCTTTCCCAAGATTTTTTCCTGTGTTTCAGCTCAAGAAGCTTGGAAGGTATTAAAGGATAATTACCAAGGGAGTGCCCAATTTCAGGAGATGAAGTTTCAAACTTTGCGGAGATATTTTGAAAATCTTAAACAGGAGGAGAATGAAACTACAGGAGATTACTATGTTTGGGTAAAAATCATAGTAAATAAAATGGCCACACTTGGATAGATCATAGAGCGAAATGTAGTAATTAAAAATGTTTTAAGAACCTTGATAGATAAGTTTGACAGTGCAGCCCTTATCATATAAGAAACGAAAAATCTATCAAAAATGGATATAGTTTCATTAATCGGCTCTCACATCTCATGAAGAGAGAATTTCCAAGAGGAAGAAGGATAAATAAGGAGGTTCTACAAAGGAACAAGATTTTTCGGCAAAATAGAATGATGGAGGAAGAGGTCACGGTAGGAATTCTAGAGGAAGAGGAAGAAATAGAAGAGGAGGTAGAAGAGGCTCATACGATGGTAGAGATTGAGGAAGATCTCAAGATTCAAACAATGACCAGGCTCATGCTGCAAGAGGAGGATCCAGTGCAAGAGGAAGATGTAGAGACTGAGATATGAGAAATATGCAGTGTTACAATTGTAACAAACATGGCCATTATGAGAGGGATTATAGGTTGAAAAAATCAGCACATTATGGAGAAGAGAATTCCTATGAGGATGATACTTTGTTCTGTATGATTGAAGAAAAAGTGGAGCAAGCAGCTTTCCTCTCTACACAGAATAGCACAAAGGAGACATTGATCCTGGACAATGGTGCACAAACCATATGACTGGCAAGAGGGATGCATTTTCATCTCTTGATTCTGCTTATCAATCTAGTATCAGGCTTGGGGATGAGAAGAGGTTGGAGGTGGTTGCGAAAGGATAAATTGAGGTTCCTACCATGAAAGGAAAAATAATGAAGGTAAAATATATTTACTATGCATCTCATTTGAAGCATTCATTAATGAGTATTGGTCAAATTTTGGAAAATGATTATAAGTTAGTGTTTGAGGATATAATGTATTTATGATCAGAGGAGAAAATTGATTACCACTGTAAATATGACCAAGAACAGGCTCTTCCCATTACAATTTGTAGATCAAGGGGGAGCTCTAGCATTTGTTGGTGTAGAAGGTAAGGAGAGGCTATGGAATTTATGGTTTGGGCATTTAAATTATAAGAGTTTGAATATACTTTCACCACCTGTGTATGGGTTGCCAAAATTTGAAGACTCTAAGGTGGTTTGTGAAGGTTGTGCACTTGGAAAACATGCAAGGGGGAAGTTTCTACATGGTGAAGCATGGAAGGCCCAAAATCCATTGCAGTTGGTTCATAATGATATTTGTGGACCAATGCAGACATAGAGTATGGGTAAAGCTTCTTACTTTTTGACTTTTATTGATGATTTCTCCCAATATTGTTGGGTTTATTTTATTAAGCATAAGGATGAGGCATTCAATTACTTCAAGGATTTTAAGGCTCTAATTGAAAATGAAAGTGGTAATTATATCAAATTTTTGAGGACAGATAGAGGAGGTGAGTTATGTTCTCATGAATTTGATGATTTCTATAGTGAGTTTGGGATTAAAATGCAGAAAACAAGTCCTTACACACCTCAACAGAATGGGGTGGCTGAAAGAAAGAACATGACTTTGGTGGAGATGGCACGATGCATGATGCAAGAAAAAGGTATGAGTAAGTTTTATTGGGCTAAAGCAATTAGGACTGCTAATTACATTTTAAATAGAAGTTCTACTAAAAGTCTTGAGAATATTACCCCTTATGAATGTTGGTACAACAAAAAGCTAAATGTAAAACATTTTAGAGTTTTTGGATGGGTGGTTTTTGTGCATGTTAATGGTGAGAATAGAAAGAAGTTGGATGCAAAGAGTGAAAAATGTATTTTTATTGGGTACAATGAGCAATATAAGGATTACAAGTTCTTTAATCCTATTTCATATAAAATAATTGTATCTAGAGATGCAATTTTTGATGAAGGAGGAAGTTGGGTATCACAAAAATTGTTTGTTGAGGATGTTTTTTGGTGAAGAGAAGGTGGAACCAAGCCATGTTTCAGTTCAGCCCAGCCATGAAAAAGTCTCTAGTTCATCTTCTGCAAGTGCACCTTCAAGTCCAAGAGAAGGTTCTTCCAGTAGTTCTCCACCTCCATCACCACCGACCAAAGGAAAAGGTAAAATATTATTGAAGGATCACCCAAAATCTCAAATTCTTGATAAGAATTTCCATAAGAGGGTGACAAGGAGTCAGCATACAGATATGAATGCATTAATAGAGAGGTTAGAGAACCTGCATATTTATGGAGATGATGACAATGGAGATCCCAAAGGTGATGTTGTAAACTATGCACTTGTTTCACAAGTTTCTAAAGTTTCAAAAGTTGTTGTTGATGATTTTGAGCCTTCATGTTTTGAGCATGCTAGTACTAACAAAGTGTGTATTAAGTCTATGCAAGAAGAAATGCATTCTATTAAAAAGAATGATACTTGGGAGTTGTGTGATTTTACCAAGGATAGGAAATGTGTAGGATGCAAGTGGGTCTACAAGATTAAGAAGAATAGTGATGGATCCATTGAGAGGTACAAGGCACAGTTGGTAGCAAAGGGTTTCAGTCAAAAATATGGTTTGGACTATGAGGAAATATTTGTTCCAATGACAAGGCAAGAAACGATAAGGATGTTGCTATCATTGGCAGCTCATAAAAGTTGGAAGGTGCATCATATGGATGTCAAAAGTGCATTTATCAATGGGTATTTAGATGAAAAAGTATATGCAGAACAACAACAAGGTTTTGTTGTCCAAGGAAAAGAAGATCAAGTCTACAGGTTGAAGAAGGCTCTATATGGGCTGAAGCAAGCTCTAAGAGCTTGGTATGCTAGAATCCATGACTACTTCTTGCAATGCAATTTTGAAAGGAGTAAGAGTGAGCCCACTTTGTACTACAAAAGGGAAGGTAATGATATTCTTATTGTATACCTTTATGTTGATGATATGTTATTTATGGGGAGTAGTTCTTCTTTGAATGATTATTTTAAACATGATATGAAGGAGTTTGAAATGTCTGATTTGGGTTTGATGAGTTACTTTCTTGGGATGGAATTACATCAAACTAGCAATGAGATTTTTGTTTGTCAATCCAAATTTGTAAGGGATATGCTGAAGAAATTTGGTTTGAGTGAATGTAAACCTGTAGCAACACCCATTGCACATGGGGAGATCTTGAGTTTGGAGGATGGAGCTGAAAGGTCAAACAAAATAGAGTACAGGAGTATTTTTGGTAGCCTTATGTTCCTTTTTAACACTAGGCCAGATATATGCTTTGCTGTTTCACAGTGTTCCAGGTATATGGCTAATCCATCACAGTTACATTTGAAGGCAGCAAAGAGGATTTTGAGGTATGTTCGTGGAACAATTGATTATGGGATCCACTACTCACAAGAAAAGAATTTGAAGTTAGTGGGATTTAGTGACAATGATTGGGGCAATAATATTGATGATAGGAAATCCATGAGTGGGCATTGTTTTTCTCTTGGTTTAGGTTTGGTGACATGGAGTTCCAAGAAACAAGCTACAATGGCGTTGTCTTCTACTGAAGCAAAGTATATTGCACTTACATCGACAAGTGCACAAGCATTGTGGCTTCAAAAGGTGCTAGGAGAGATTAGAGAGAAGCAAGGGACTCCAACTACTTTATTCTATGATAATAAGAGTGCCATTAAGTTGGCACATAATCCTATCCACCATACTAGGTCCAAGCATTTCAACATCAAGTACCACTTCATTTGGGACATGGTAGAGAAGGAACAAGTTAAATTGAGGTATTGCTCCACACATGATCAAGTAGTAGATATTTTTACAAAGGGAGTAAAAAAACTTTAGTTTTTGCTGCTAAGGGACTTGATAGTCAGTCCCCTTACCAACAAGGGGAGAATTTTGGAAATCTGGCCAGCCATACATTAAAACAAAAATTTAGGCCGTTAGATGATATTTTTAGCATTGGAAAGCATCTCCTCTTAGAGAAGACAAAAATAAATTGTAGATCTTTGAAATCTATGCAATATGAAAAAAATAGGCTCAAACAGACACCCAAGTCAAAAGTTATGGCCGAAATACTAAGACATGTAATAAACATCGTTGATGTAGATCCAATGGATGTGATTTGATAGGGTTAGGGTTTGCTTTGTTTTTTCTTACTTAAGGTAGTTTTAGGGTTTTCTTTTATGATGAAGAATATTGCATTTTAGCATGTGCATGTGCTCTTCCAGATCCTGTGAGGAGATTGTAACAGAGTACTAAAAATCTTCCAGAATTATTCCAGATAATAAGAAGATAATATTTGCTCCAATTTTGTTTTATTGTATTATTGTAAATTATTCATTTGACCCCAGTAAATTGTTGACCTTTTTATCCAGTGGTCCCAAGTGTTTCATAATCCCAGACTCAAGTTCCTATGAGAAGCATTGTTGCATCATACCCTATGGCAAATCTGGCTTGAGCACAATAGCAAAATCTTCAATGACTGTTCCAGGGACCTAAGAGCAGTGGTCAACAAAGCTTTATGCTTTTCCATTGAGAATGCAAATTTGGTCCCTTGTCTAAATAACCCAATTTTTGGGTTGGAAGCCTACCTGTTCAAATACCTTAGCATCTCTTATGAGTGCATCAGATCCCATATTCAAACCAGCTGCAGGTCAAATGTCAAGTGGACCCCTCCCCCTCTAGGGTGGCTTAAGGTGAATTTTGATGGATTTTCTAAAGGAAACCCTGAAGATGTTGGGTCTGGAGGAGTCATTTGGGATTATGAGGTAAAAATAATCAAATATTTCATTGAAAACCTGGGAGTTCAGTACAACAATTATGTTGAAGCTCGTGCCCTCTGGAGGAATCTTGAACTCAAAAAAGGTCTAACTAACCCAATGATATTTGAAGGGGATTCCCTAAATGTGTTTAACCATGTTAAGAATAATTCCAAGGCTGGGTGGAATATTGAAAGCATCATTCAGGAGATCCAATCTATTCTTAAAAAACTTCTGCTTAGCATAGTTCAACATGTTTTTAGAGAGGCCAATGGGGTGGTAGATTTACTGTCTAACATGGCAGCCAATCAAAATGATTTTATTGTATGGAAAGACTCATTCCCCCAAGACATCATAGATGCTACTAAAAATGATGTTGAGCACAAATCCAAGTACTAGCAAGCATGGTTTCAAAGGCATTTTTCTCAACACCAAGGGTGTTCATATTAACATCACAATTATTTGTTTTGCTTCCATTTTGATCATTGCCTTCGAAAATTTTGATTGCACCTCTTTCCATGAGGATCGATTAGAACTTAGCAAAGCACCTAAGTCCATTTGGCATTTTTCCATCCCATGCCTCCACTCCATCCTCCTCATTTTCCCATTTCTCACAAAGTCCACCTTACCGCCTTTTCATTTTCATCGTCTGTCCACCTTCTGCGTCGTTCGCTCCACCTTGTTAGCTGACCCCTTATACCCTATCTTCCATCCTTTCCTCTTGCTTTTATGTTTTGTTTCTCTTTCTTGTATTGTTTCTGATGTGGTCCAATATCATAATCATATGGTTTAAGTTCTAAAATGCATTGGAAAGTGCCTACTATCTTGTAATATCTTTTGCTGTGGGCCTTGAAACTCCTTATTATACCACCTTCTAGGGTGAGTTCATTTGTTGATTAGTATCCTTGCCTTTGTGTTTCTTTCTAGGTGCTTTTACTACTGCTGTCTGTTCGACATTATGGTCATTCTTGAGCTGACCGTGTTGTAGCTCTAACCTATTACTGAAGCATTGCTTGGAGCCAAGGGATTCATTCCCTTCTTCAAGCTCTTTGATGGCATGGACAAGGGTATCACTAGTGAGTTCATAAATTTGTGGAATGATGACGTGGTTCAAATTTGAGGGATCAAAATTGAGGTAAACATCCATCTTTTAGCTAAAATTTTTGGGTTGTCTTCCAAGGGCAGGGTGGTGAGACAAGACAGACATAATTTCAAAGAAGAGACTGAAATATTTCTTAATAAAGGTAAGGATTTGACTTGGGTTAAGGGGGGAATTGTCCGCCCCTCTCTCCCTCATCCCTTGGACTCTGTCATTATTTCCATCATGCAATATATCACAGTGGATAATGTTAACAGTCCCCTCTGTTCCTTCCACCTTGCCTTCATTAATTATTTGTGTGACATCAAGTCGATTAACATTCCTGACTTTTTGTTTTGGTCCATGAGCCTTACCATAGAAAACTACAGGGATAAAAAATCTTCCAAGTATCTTTCGCACCAAGGCTCATTTATCATTATTTACAAACATGCCCTCTTGTCCTAACCTAATGTCAAACCTTCTGTTTTTCCTTTGATCACTGCGCCCTTTCATGATCCAGCTTCTGGTCTTGAGTCCCATGACCCAAATCCTCCAATTGAGTCCTTTGGTGCTGCTTCCCTCTCCAATAACCCCTTTGCTAAAGAGCCCCTGTAGTATTCTACCCCTTTTGATGGCCTATAAAAAGTTGTCAATCCCAAGCATACCAACAACAAATATGAGGAAAGTCCACCGTACAAGCCCTTAGATTCAGCCCCAGTGGAGTCCCATGCTACTGAAGCCAGAGGCAAGCCCTTGAGGAGCAAAAGGAAAGTTGTTCAACCCCATCCTCATAGAATTTCATAACGCATGAAAAGGAAGGGTGTTGACGGACCCCATCCTATACTCAAGGTCATTCTAGATGATGAGGAAGATGATTTGTACAATGTTGATGATGTGCTTTGAACCAGAACCATCGATCATGTTTCTAGAGTGGTGGAGCAACTCACAACAACAACCAACATGGTCAAGGAAGCATATGTCATCTTTTTGCACATCATAAAGGAGCTCCATGAACTCCTGATTTCCCTCAACGTCCTCCTTGTAAAACAAGAGGATGAAGATGACTCCCAGTAGTACTAGGAGTGGTGTACTTTGTAGATGGTTTTCTCATAAAATTTTGTATGATGTGGTGCTCTTGCTTCTCTTGATCTTGGATTCAAGTCTGTTTTTTTTTTTAATATTCTTTTTCAGGTTTTGAAGCCAGTCTGTATAGGGCTATTACAGGTTGTTGGTTGTCTTCATGTTCATCCCTGTGACTTTAGGATGCTTCAAATTTTGTACATAGGGTATTCTGAATGCCCTATGTAATAGGGATTAGGACCATTCAACTCGACAATAAATTAAAAAATTTTACCTACCAAAAAAAATCCAAATTTTCATGAATGAAGAATAATGCCATTTCATTCAAGATTATATTCAAGATCATCATATCAACCTTTAATATATTTCTACTACAGAATAAGTGGTAGATATTTTCAAAAAAGATCTTGGGAGAGTAAAATTTGAAGAATTTTGAAGATTGCTATATATACCAAATAATGTAATACAGGGGGATATTAGTTATCTATATTACATTATTTGTAATAGATATAGAAGGTACTTGTTCAAATTTTCTAGTTAATGAGATATACAAGATTAAACTATAATGAAAAGTAATGTAATCCATGATATATAGATTCAAAGCTTGAAATTAATAAAAAATCTTTGCTCATGTTTCACTATGTTTTAACATCTAGAACATCCCATCATGGATTGATTGTATGGGTAAGCAAATTACCCCAATTTGCATTGATAGCCCTACCTGGATGGGCTTGCATAGACCATGAGCATACATGTCAATGTCCCACATGGTGCAAGGGCTATAAAATCCCTCCACACCATAAAGTCTAGTTTACTTTTACACCCCTCACCCTCCTTATGAACCATACCACCTCCTCCTTAGTCCATGGCCCTATCTCTCATGCTTGCAAACCACATGCACTTGTTCCCTTCTCTTATTGACTCGTAGGATTACAAGCCAATCTATCCAAAAAGGCCACATAAGAAATACAAACTAATAAGGGTTGAACCTCATTGGGAATCCCCTAGCAAACTGGTATCACATCAACCAAAGGGTGTGAATTTCTCACTTTACTTGGGCAAATTATGACTTAAGTATCCCAACTAGTGAATTACTAGTTGAATCTAACAAATCACCCTAGCATCCAGTCCAAATGCTTTGTAAGCCAAATAGTCCTTACCTTCAAAAATTTTCTCTGTCCCCTTTAAATGAGTGAATCACTTGCTTGCCTAAGTGACTCAATTGTGTTTTCGAGCAAGTGAGTCCAAAACCCAAAATTATCTAATTTTTAAGTGAGTGAATCACTCCATTTTTCTAGACTTAGTAAAGTTTCACTTGTTTCCAAAAATTTCACCTCCACCTTTATTCCATCATTTTTTCACTCTCAAATATCATGGACCCTGCATCAAACTTTGAAGTACCTTTCATACTAGAATCCAACCCCACTTAACCTCTATCCACTACTATTGTCCCGCTCACATTTGCTTCATATTCACCCAATCTAGTCTTACTTGAGGAGGCAAAACCATTAATGGGAAATCAAAATAAGAATAGAGGTAAGAGAAACAGATAGACTCTCCTCCCCCAAAGAGATGAGAGGAGATATTTAATGACCCATATAGGATAATAGAGGAAGGTACATACACTCCATTGGGCATGTGAGGAGAGAATCCATAAGATGTTTTAACTTAGGATCCTATATTTATTGATGGAGCATTAGTCAAATCTATATGTAAGGACTAGCCATGAATCTAGTGCACCATGTCTGGAGTTATCTAGAACTCATTGAAACATGTTGAAAAAATATAACCCCTATGGAAATAACTTCATTCCCTTCAATGGAGTGAAGTATCATTCTACATCAAGAAAGGAGACATAAGAAAAATGTTAAAATACATATATGATCCATCCATGTGGGTGTATTGCAACCCAAATACCTAGAAGGATTTTTATTTTTGATGTTCAAGAACTTACTAGTAGAACATCCTCATACAATATCTAAACAAGCCCAACCTACCAGTTGACTTCAATATTACACTAGAGTTAGATATATTCAAGGTTGATGTACAAATGGTATTGTTAGTTATAGCCTTATTTGGAGTGATTTGAAGATATATTAGGAGCAAATTTCCTTTACATCATTTAAATCTATCCTATGTATTCATAAATGATATACTCTGCCTTGTACATCATGGATTAAATGGATATTGAGTTGAAGATAGTTAAGGATATTTTTTTTTGCATACACCTCATACTTGGTCTAGCTCATATTGTACTATAAAAAATATTGGTTTCCAACCCTTTCATTGGACCAAGTTAGGGAAGCAACAATCTCTCTTAGTGGTTGATTGTAAGTACATATGTACCAAGAAGTAGATAAGATCTTATATTGTTTCTGTGATGAGGTGTATGAGGCTATTATGAAGAAGTTCAAGGGAAAGGTTTCAATGTTTTTAGATGAATCACAACTAATAAAGTCAAAGGAATGGTCAAATGTAGACTTCTATCTAAAGAGAAATTGATTCTTCATCCACCTCTATGGATTCTTAGACATACATTTTGAGTTGTCTATATACATGTTTGACTACATGTTCAACCTAAAATATGTATGAAAAATCAACTATGTGACCTAAAGTACTTTAGGGGATAGAAGAAAACCACCTTCTACCCACCCAAGCAACCCATCATGAATATCACTCCAAAGTTATGAGTTTTCGAGGAAATGTTGAGAGATATGGGGGTAAAATAGCTAAGGGATCATGGATCCTATGATCCACTTGGAGTTTTTGAGGAGAACTTAAGGACCAAAAAGTAGAACATCTTCTTTACACATGAAAAGAGTTATAGCATTCAAAAAGAGATAAATTCCATTAAAGAAATAGCATTTTCTACTCTAGGAATTAGGCATGGGTATGAAGATGAAATCCAAAGATGGTACAATAGTCCACTAGAATGGCACACATTCTACACCAAGGTCAAATATGATTTCAACCTAGACATCAAGATGAACCATCAAAAATTGGATGCCTTGAGGAAATTGGAGTTTACTAATAAGAATATCATGGTATGGAAAAATATGAGGTATGAGGTGGACATGCTAAAGAGACCTATCAAAGATGACCTATTTGATGACCAAATTCTCTACCATTTGGGACAAGAAACACCCCAAGAGTACAATGAGATCTAAGAGCATCATTAAAACATTGATTAGATCGTCAAGTCCTTAGATACCAAAGAATAATACAGTGCCTAAAATAACCTTTTTAGCCACATGAATAACACTTGTAGTTGTCAACTCGATAGTAATGTAGACAACAATTGAAGGTCAAAGAGGCTTTGCAAAATATGAGTCATTGTTTGGAAAGGTTGGGTGGCATAGGGACAACAATGGAAAACACCCCATCCCAAGGAGAGGGAAATCCCTATAGGAGGCTCCCCTTCCAAGTTGGGAATGATGAGCATTGTGGTCACTTCCTGCAACTACTTCTAATTCCCTTTCACCATTCATCACTACAACTTCTTTCTCTATCCTTTATTCTTCTATTATACATTCTATCCCCACCCATTATTTTTTTGCACTTATATTGCCCTCCACCAGTGCATCCCATGGTTCTCCTAGAGGTAACCAGCCTCCAAAAATATTCATCATGCCTAGGACCACACCAATTAATTCATTTACATAAGCCAATGTTCAAGTGTCCACCACACAACCAATGATGCCTTACACCACTTCACTATCCTCAACCATACCTTCACCCATAATATCATTGCTCGTCAATATTGGTACAACTAGAATCATGTCCCACTCCTTTTGTTTCCACTCCATTTTCTTCCATCACCATGTAATTTGCTTTGCTTACTCCCTTCCACTTCCATATGCCCACCTTGTCCACTGTCTCAAGTGAGACAAATCCTACTACAGGTGACAATGTATACCTCCCCAACTCAAGAGGTTGAGTCTGTAGAAGCACCCTCTCAAACCAACACAACTACAAGGCCAAGTCATTATTTTACATGGAAATAATTTAAGAGCCAAAGAAAAAAAATATCACAAAGACATTTGATGTTCTTATCGCCAAAGAAAAAAGGAAGGAGTATAAGTGGCTTAAGAAAAAAAGTTGTTAGGATCCAATTCTCATACAATCACAACTAACTAGGAAGTTTAAAAATGTCTACATCACATAGGTGATAAAGTTCAATCCTTCTCACTAACTTAACCGCCAAGGTGTTTGAGTTGGACCTAAACTAAATAAATTCATACCAAATGGTCTAACTTGAAAACCAACTCACACTTGGTGTGGCTATGAAATTTGGTCGATTGGTTGTTGGGGATGAAGAAGTATAGAAAATAGAACAAGAGGCTTGAAATAGAGTTGACACAACAAGACCCAAAAGACCAATTCTAGTAAGAGAATGAGACCTTAAAGAAAGACACCTTAGAGAAGTATCGGTTGAAGTAGCTCAAGGACCTAAAATCCTAACTTGATGAAGCTCAAAAGAATGTGCAAAAGCTAGAAGACCGTTCAAGCAACTCATGCAAAGGCAAAGCCAAATATAGCAACTTCATAAAACCCTAAAGGAAAAAGTTCAAAAGATTACACAGTTTATAGCTTGAGAAGATGCAAAGGTAATCATAGATCCCAAGAAGGCCCATGACCTCCAATGGGTCAAGTGCCTTTGAGACTAAACAAAAAAAGAAGTGAGGAATGCATAGGAGCACTTACATATTGTTGCTAATGTAGAAAAAATCTTGATAGAAGTGAAAGAAACCATTTAACAATTGGAATAGTAGCTATCTACAAGGTGTGAGTACCAAGGGATTCTTAAGATTGTATCTGCTATGTTGATATCATAGGCACAACAAATTGGGATGGACCAAAAATACCTACTTAGAAAATTAAAGAAGATCTTAGATGCCTAGAGAGACCTCCAATCTTACAAAAGCACTTTGGCATCCCTAAAAACCCTAGTACAAGAAATTATCAAAGAAATTTAGAGGTTAATTGTCATCACAAAGTTTGACATATTTGACCAACAAATAAAGGTCCTAGATGATAACATTATTGATGTTATGTTCAAAGAAGAAAATTACGAGGATGATGAGGAGGATGTAGTTGAGACACATAAGAAGCTATAGTCGATATACACCAAGCAAGAAGAAATAACAAGGAAGCAAGAAGAGCTAACAAAGAACCATTTTGAAGACTTGATGGGGAAGCGGAGGACATCATTCCAATCCATTTACTAGCCAACAAAGAGTGGCAAAAAGTATTTAGATTGTTGCCACAAAGACGAGTTAAGGAGAACCAATTTTGATAAGGATTTCAATTTTATAGAATTTGTCCCCAAGGATAAAGGTAAGATCTTGGATCTCTTGCCAATCAAGCTTGGCACCCCTTAAAGTTACCATAAATATAGTGCCTTGACACTACTTTAAGAAATACAAATTTGGAAGGATACAAAACAATGAAATCAAGAAGCCAAAATCCTCTAAAATTTGGCTAAGTATAAATCAAGTGTCAATTGGTTTAAAAGCGACCCGCTTGTAAAGTGTCTCAATTGGTTTAGAAGCAATTTTCTTACAAAGTGTCCCAATTAGTTTAGGAGCATTTTGCTTGTAAAGTGCCCCAAACGACTTGAGGGAGTGAACTGCTCAAGGACAACTAGTGATATGCGAGCAAAAGGGACTGATTAACTTGCCAACTAGAGCAAATAACTTGACAATGAATGGAGGGGTAAAGATAAAGACACATATCACAAGGCAAATCTTTTGAGAGTAAATGTTGGACATGAAGTGTTGCACTAACTCAGTTTGGAAACCTTCCAAGCCTATTAGAGGTATAATCAAAGGCATGTAACATTTGATAGTGCATCATTTTACTAAAGATGCCTCTAAATCACTTGACAATGAATGGAGGGGTAAAAATAAAGACACATATCACAAGGTAAATCTTTTGAGAGTAAATGTTGGGCATGAAGTGTTGGGACTGATTAGCTTGCCAACTAGAGCAAATCACTTGACAATGAATGGAGGGGTAAAAATAAAGACACATATCACAAGGTAAATCTTTTGAGAGTAAATGTTGGGCATGAGGTGTTGCACTAACTTAGTTTGGAAACCTTCCAAACCTATTAGAGGCATAATTAAAGGCATGTAACATTTGATGGTGCATCATTTTACTAAAGATGCCTCTAAATCTTTACTTTTACTAGGAGTAATTGTTTCTCATATCATATAACTCAAGGGTAAACTCTCACTATAAAAATCCAAAATTCTATTATATTCATCTTTTAACCATGAGAATTTACAAGTACATAAATTCTCACTATGTAAAAATATAAATTTTTTAATTTAAGATTTTTTAATATAAGTTTTCCCGTTACTCTAATAAATAAAATGACTATAATACCATAAGAAATTGATATGATTTTACATACTTTAATTGAATTTGTTTCTCTAACCAAACAAATCTTAACTTAAAATAAATTTTCTAAATCCTTTAAACAAACCAAACAAATCTTTAACTTAAAATAATTTGTCTTTAGAAAAGATTTTATAAACATAATCTAATCTTTTCCGTCCGTTAATTTCGAAAAAGAATGATATTAATTATAAGCCGATTGAAAAAAAAACTTTTCCTTGGGGTGAGAGAGGCTCGAACTCTCGACCTCAGGATTCCTCAACTTAGCTATGAGACCTACGCGCTAGCCAACTGCGCCACCAACCCTTGTTCAAATAGTTATAGAAAGCATATTATATACCCATAATTATTCAGCTGGATTGTGGATTTTAATATTTATAAATACTAATATCATTTATATAATATATAATTATTTAACTATATTTTAATTATTAAAATATAGATAAATTCAAAGCTCTGCAATGATATAAAATTAACTCTAAATCTCTGCTCTGCTACGATAGAATGTATAATGGATAATATTAATCGTAAAACAAGCTTTCTCATTTGTGTCGTTGTAGTATAGTCGTGATATTCCCGCCTGTCCTTTACTTTTAAAATTATATTTTCATTAATTTTTCTTAAGAGTGGGATAATCTTCTTTTTCTATTGAGTTTAATAATAAAAACTTAAAAATAATCGAATATTTCAAAAATTTTGTTTTCTCCTTATTTAAGAAAAACATCCTTTTTGAATTCAATAATTTACCATGCTTTTAGATGAGTTTAATTTTTCTTTTCCTTTTTTAAAATTATATATTCATTAAACTATAAAGGGTCAACTTTTTTTTCTATTGAGTGTAATAATGAAAACTTATAAATAATTAAATACTTCAAAAACATTCTTATTATTTAAAAAAAACTATCCCTCTTTTTATTCAATAATTTACCACGTCCTTAGATGAGTTTAATTTTCCTTTTCCTTTTTTAAAATTATATTTTCATTAATCTTTCTAAAGGGTGGGTCAATCTTCTAACTTGTAAATAATCAAATACTTCAAAAACATTGTTATTTCTTTATTTAAGAAAAACTATCCCTCTCTTTATTTAATAATTTGCCACACCTTTAGATGAGTTTAAATAATAAAAGTTAGATAGTTAAAATAATCTAATTCTTCCAAAGTAGTGTTATCTGTTTAAATTAAAAGAAAACAAATACATCTCTTTAGCCAATGATTTACATTTTTAAAGATGATTTTTAAATTTAAAAATTTATAAATAATCAAATTTGAATATATATATATATATATATATATATATATATATATATATATATTATTATTATTTTTTAATTTAAAGAGTTATTTTGTACAACTTGAATAAATCTAATGGTAAAGACTTATATTATATATAGGTGTTAAAAATTTATTATCTTTTTAATTTAATGAGTTATTTTGTACAACTTGAGTGGGTTTAATGGTAAAGACTTTTACATTACAAATAGGTGGTTCAAATTTTAAATCTAAAAGGAGCTAAGGTTATCCATAACACTTCGATCCTCAAACATTTTTCTTATATGGCCTATGACCACATGCATGCTAAAAGGAAAAAGTACTTTCATTTTTTCCCTACAACTAAGGTAAAAAAGGTAAGTTTTATTTGAAAGATCATCTCGTG
Organism: Wollemia nobilis; assembly: GCA_028583015.1. Lineage (NCBI taxonomy): Eukaryota > Viridiplantae > Streptophyta > Pinopsida > Araucariales > Araucariaceae > Wollemia > Wollemia nobilis. The sequence continues at coordinate 14,588,910 of JAQPPZ010001844.1, forward strand.
GAGTTTACATCAAAGTGATATAATTTTATGCAACATCATCAATATTACGTTGATCCATTATTTTTTTTTGTATCTTTAATGAACTTATATTTCACCAATGTATTTATGAATTCCATGACCATTATGCTCCAAATGCCCATATATTATCATTGACTAATACATCAAGAAACCATTGGTAATTTGTTTAATTTGCATCTTATGCTTGTCTTTGATCATCAAGTCTACTACGTTGAAGGGGCCAATGAATATGATTATTTCTTTGGAATTGATAACATGATTTATATCTTGATTCAGTTCCTCCTTGATATAAAGTTAGGTCAATAGCCTCACCTATGTAAAAGTATCATTATCATGTTATATAACATTTGACAAAGTAAGATATTTAGTTTTTCTCAAGCTTTATATTACAATGTCACAAGTCACATGTTGTAGACGAATTAGGCACTAGCTATTATAATAATAAGAAAACTACTAAAATTCCTCTACACTATCATGTGACTATTACATCTAATTCATTTTGCAAACAAAGAGGACTATGCATGATCTATCTATTTACATCATCCAAAATTAAGAGCTTAACTTTATATCCAAGCACTCTTAATCATTGAATAATGTTTTATGTTTGTTGGCCTATGTACTCTATCAAATTAGTCATTTTCATCACCAAATATATAGTCATAGAAATTATAGTGGACATGGAAATGCTTATAGGTTATGTTGGAAATTTACCATGTACAAACAATACACAACCTATACAAAGAGCAAATAATAATAGCTAAAATGGAGAAACGGTTCAAACCCTAGTTAAGCTCCCATATGCAAAATATGAAACATTGCAATAAACAACAAGCAATCACACAAATGCAAGAGACAAAAGATATATGTGGTTCGGGCAGTGTACCCTACATCCACGGAGAAATAATCAGTCCTTTGTATTAGCAACAATACAAAAATATTCTCCTCTGTACAATGTCTCCTCTCCTCTTGCTCCAAACCAGAAAAAAGTTTTAACCACAACGACGACCTTTACAGTACAGAATATATAGAGTTTCATGGTTTTTCCTCTATCTTGAACCACATAGTGGTGTCAAAATACAATGGGCCAAAAAACATGGGTTGAAACCACCCATACACTAATCACGTTCTTTTGACAAGTATTTTTCACCAAGAAATACAGTTAAATTTCCAAAAACTTTTACCTCTTGGAACCCCGTTCACAATATTTAATGGCATTGGAACCTCGCCAACACTATTTTTAATGGCCTTGGAACCCCACCAACAATACTTAATGGTAATTAATTTTTTTCTTATCAATTTTGGCTCCATTACCTAGATAGTAGCTACATGCAACACTTAAAATGACATAGCATTTAAGTGGATCATTAGGATTATCATTTAAAATAAAAAATATGATAAGATATTCAATATGTTTGATGGTTTTGGAAATTTGTATATCATCACAAGCCTTGTTGTCAAAGTTTCATCATTGCTACTTAGTTTAACAATAAATCATTCATACAATCGGATAATGACATAAATGATCTAGCTACTTAAAAGTCATAGGTCATTCTCCTATCCCTATTCCATTGGACCTAGCACTCATTAGAAATAATATCTTGATCTCAATCAAGTGAGACTAATGGACTTAAAATTACCCTTGATATTTTGCATACATTTACTTGAGAGTCTTAATTATCATTAGTCTAAAGTAGTATAAAATCCCTTTTGTAAAATTCCACTTACATCTTACACTGTAAAATATAGGATTTATAATAGAAGCATATACATTATATCTTGAAGAAACTATAACAACTTGATTTGATTTGGATCTCAAGTCCAAAGTATAGGAGACATGCCTCTAAAACCTTGCACAAAAAATATAATATTATGGAACATATTTTAGAAGTTGTAAGGACACCTATAAAGTAGGTTTATCTAGTAGAGTTGATGAAATTTTTATTATTGGAATTGAAGGAATAACCTTGATAGTTGAGCTTGAGGATTATAGTATCTAGCTAAAGCATTCAAACTGACTAATGTAGCAAGGTTGCTAGTAAGTAGAACCCTTGACAAGATGATGGACATAATTAGTGGAAATGAATTGAATTAAGGTGAAGTAGAATGAGATGTCTTTCACAATAAGGGTGGAGATGAAAAATAATTAATAGTACCTATAATATGAGTAATTAGACTATAAAATCCTTGTATATTATCTCACAACTATAATAGCATAAAAAAGGTTTGATAGGGTTATGACTTATCACCATATTCTTCATATGTAATGAACTAACATTATGAATGATATATCAGAGTTATTTAAAAATTTTTAAAATTATTGTTGCTTTGAAGGTATAGATTATATGCATGTTGATTATATTGTGTTAATATATATTGATTAGCCACAAACATATGCATTGTTAGTTACTTCTACATTATGGAAAGTAAAAAAATAAAGTAGATTGAAAATTGGTCATGTCAGTCAAATCCTTATGTCATTTTTCTTTTACAATATGTAATTAAACTATTGATAAATTTATTTTCATATATAAAATTTGTAGGTGAAAGTGGATACTAGTCTATGTTTTGGAGGATGCAATTTGAATCCTTAATTATAGGAGCACTCATAATCCATTGCCTCTTATCCTAAAGAACTCAACCACAACAAAGTGCATGTAGATATAGGAAAAAAATAAGAGGAAAATAGCTAGTAGAGATTACTTCTATTTTGAAGCATCCTTTGGAGCTAATCTCTATATTAATTGATAAAGGAACTAAAGTTTCCCTCCATATAAATATCTTTTATATTGGTTATATGGGGCCGAATGGACCCTATCCATATGACTGTGGTACTTAAACAAATTTTATTTCATGGTGTATATTGATATTAGTAGACTTGAAGCTGAGGATAAAATATAACACATGAAAAGAAAATTTTTAAGATTAATGAGGATTACACAACTTGGGCATAGGATCATGTGAGGCTTCACATATAAAGTTTAAAAAAAACAAGAGATTTGACCAATACACAGATCAAAGTATTAGATCATATGTTCAACTAATCACTATGGTTACTCATTTAGAAAATAACCTCATCATAGTTTGTCATATTCTTGTATTTTTTGAATAATATCAAGATTAAAGTTAGGTCCAAAATTACTAGACCTAGTTGGGACATAACATCAATGTAAATTGCATTTATGCTTTGGTAGAATCATGTACCATTCTCTACAACATATATATTCAGAAGTTAGGCATTCATTCTTTTATTTTGAGGATACAAATATTGGCAAAATTTAAGCAAGATTGGTAGCTTCAACATGATACTTATATCCTACACAAGTATATTCCTCCACCTTGTTCTTGACACATGGAAGTAAACATTAAAAAAAACACATTACAATTAAAATGGTCATCCTTACTCTTTACATTGGCTATATCTTTTAACTTATTATGTATCTTACAATATTGATTGGAAAACTCATATGCATGTTTAAGAGTTAAGTCGCCATCAAATTATTGCATAGACTATAGTCTATTTAAATTTGATATATAATGTTATGAAAGATGAGAAAACCAATAAAGGATAGACCCAACTAATAATTGAGAGAGAAATTTAATAAGGTAAAATAATGACTCATTTAGTCTTGATTTTTTTTTGTGGAAAACATCCCAGAAGGGATGCCACTTTCGGGTAAGACCCAAGGAGGCAGGGGTATCCATTCCACCAAAATCGCCCAGGGCTCGAACCTGGCCTACCACCTTTGACATACTCAAGGAGCAAACAAACACACAATAAGATTAAAATAAATAAATAAAAATAAAAATAATAAAATAAAATAAAAAACATGCTCCTTGAGTGTGTCAAAAAGATAAAGCACAACCAAACACACACACAATAAGATAAAAAAAACCACAACACGAACCACATAGAAAAAACAAGAACAACAAAACAAAACACAAACATGACAAAAACAACAGAACACTACAAAGACATAACCAACAAAAACATGAAAAACAAAAACAACCAAAACCTAAAAAATAAAAAAATAAAATAAAAAACAACCAACAACAATAAACAAAAACAAAAAACATAGAAAACACTCACACACAAAAACATGAATTAACACAAACATACAGAAACACAAGAACAAGAACAACAAAAACACAAGAACAATAACAAAAAACACAAAACAACAAAAACACAAGAACAACAAAAAACAACACAAAGAACACAAAAAAAAACACACACACACCTCAAAAAACTAAACAAAAAAACAAAAAAGAAAAAAAAAAAATTGAACATAACAATGACCTTTCTAGACCAAAAGACTTTTAAGGCAAGAATCAACAGAGGAAACAAAAGAAAGAATAGTTTGAGCTAGGGAACTAAAATACCCTGACCGAACCAAAGAGAAGCAAAAATAAAGCAAGAAGAAACTAGGTACCTTCAAAACTAGAGCCATCCAAAGAAATGATAGAAAGAAGAGCTTCCCTTATTTGCGAAGCCCACCATCTAGGAGGGTGGCCATAACAAGTAAGATCACCTTTGTCCAAAGCCCAATTAGCTAAAGCATCAACACTCTTGTTTTGATCTCTCGACCACATGATTGTAATCAACTTTCAAAAATCCCATCTGGATTAATTGAATCTTCTCAATAATTCTTTTTATTCTCCAATCAACCTTATGATTCTTAGAAGGAGTCTTCAAAATATTAATCATGAGTTGAGAGTCAGACTCAACTAACACCTTTTCCCATCCAACCTTAGTAGCCTCTTGAAGGCCTCTCAGGATACCATACCCCTCAACAAGGTTATTGGAAAGAATACCCAAATTCTCAGCAAAAGTAAAAACCAGGGAGCCATATGAAAGTCTACCAATTCCTCCCGCACTAGCTTTTCCAGGGTTCCCTCTAGAGGCTCCATCAGTATTGACTTTTCCAAAATCCTTAGGAGGAGGTTGCCAATTTCTTGTCCTATCCATCTTACAAATACTCACATTCCCTTTAAGTTGGTTGCCCTTAGAAGATTTAATCTTCAATCTTTGCATCACTTGATCCCATATTTGGTGGGAGTTTTGGGGGTGATTAAGGAGTTGATGGACTGATTCAACTAAGTTGGCTATGGTCTTTTGCCAAATATAGTGAATATCCTTCCTATCTTGATTAAAAATTTAGTTGTTCCTTTCATTCCAGATATTCCAAAGAAGAATGGTAGAACCCATCCAAACTAACTGCCTAATAAAGTGATCAACACCCTCTTGTTTAGGCCAATCCCTCCAAAGTTGTTCAAAAGTAAAAAAATTGGACCATTGTAAGCCAAGTAAAGTGGCCATTCTCCTCCATAGCTCAGAGGCTAAAGTACACTCAATAAAAATATGGTTGAGAGTTTCTACATTCTCTCCACACATTTCACATCTAAAAGGGCCATGAAAACCACGCTTCATAAGTTGCTCACCAGTAAGCACCCTACGATGCAATAAAAGCCAAGTAAAGAACCTCACCTTAGGCCAGAGCTTTTGAGCCCACAACTGAGAAAATATGTCAGAATATTGGTTGGGATTATTATGGCATAAGGTCAAATAACCTTGAGCAACTGAATACTCACCCTTAGTAGTGTTGTTCCATCCAAAACAATCTTTTTCATGGGACCAAGAGAGAGATCTCATATGAAGGATGCCTTGGATATCTTGTCTTTACCTTTCTGGGATTTGAATAGGCCAATCCTCAATAGGGATCCAATATCTACCAACCTTTGAATTACCAAGTATGGTACCGACAATAATTAGCCACCTTTATCCAGTTAGCTCGGTGAAGCTCCTCCATCCAAGGCCTCCAATCGGAGAAACTGAGTTATCAAAGGCTTGTGACCATCCCAAGAATCTATCCAAAAATTTACCTGTTGACCATTATGAATGATCCAAAATAAATTTTTCTTTATCAAATCCTCACCAGTCTTAAGAACTGCTAAAATGGGAGAACCTTTGGTAGGAAGTTGATAGCGAACAAGGTCTTCAGGACTTTTGTTCTCAGCATATTTAGCATGGAGATTATTGGCCCAAAGAGCATTGGGGTTATGCAACATCCTCCAATATAATTTAGCAGCTAAAGCTTTGTTGTTATTAATAGAAGACCAGAATCCTAACCCCCTTCATTCTTAGGAAGACATAAAGTGTCCCATTTCACCAAGGCCCATTTTCTTTTCTCCTTAGTACCACTCCAGAGGAATCGATGACTGATTTGATCCAGTTCTCGAAGAACAACCTTTGGGATATTCAACATGGAAGAAACATAAATAGGAATAGCTTGAAGGACTGATTTTACCAAGGTGATTCTACCCCAGAAGAAAGCCACCTGTTGGTCCACTTTCCAATTTTCTTCTTGACTTTGTCCAACAACCAATTCCAATATTTTTTTTTTGCCTTTGAATATTGATGGGAATACCTAAATAAGTGATCGGAAGGGAGGTCTTATTATATCTTAATTTATCCAAGACCATGGATTCCTGTCTGGCAGAGCAGTGAAAGAAAATAACTTTAGATTTGTCTTCATTGATCAACTGCCTAGTAGCCTTAGAAAAATAGCTAATGATTTGCTTAATATTAGAAGCTTCCTTAATTGTAGCTTTACCTAAAAGAGTAGAGTCATCAACAAATTGAAGATGAGAGATAGGTCTAGCTCCATGAGCAATGGTAACTCCCTCAAGGGTTTTGTTTTCCCTCTTTTTGGTTATAGTCCTACCCAAGCATTCAACAAGAATGATGAATAAATAAGGGGATAGCGGGTCACCTTGCCTAATACCTCTGGAAGCTGGGAACGACTGAGAAGGCCTGCCATTGATAAGAACTAAGTAGGAAACTGAAGAGATACATCCCATAATCCAATCCATCCAATCCTTAGAGAAACCAAATTGCCTCAAAACTTTGATAAGGAAGTGCCAATCCACTCTGTCATAAGCTTTGGATAAGTCTAACCGAATGAACATGGAAGGAGATTTTTGCATATCCATGGAATGGATGGCTTCCTGAGCAAGAACTATCTCATCTACTATTTGACGCCCTTCCACATAACCCCCTTGTTCAGGGGAAATAATCTTATGCAAAAGAGGCTTCAACCTTTCTGCCATGATCTTAGTAATGATTTTGAGAAGAACATTACATAAAGCAATAGGTCTAAAAGCTGAGATATGATCAACCTCTTGAGCTTTTGGAACAAGAGTAATATAAGTTTTATTGATAACCTTCAAAATTTCTTTGGCTTTCCTGGCTTCTTCCACCACCTCTAATAAATCAGCATGAAGGATATCCCAGAACTCTTGGTAGAACTCAATGGGAAAACCATCAGGACCTAGGGTTTTCCATTTTTGCATTTTAAAAACTACCTGTTGAAGCTCATTGATAGTAACAGGAGCAGTCAAAATAGAGTTCTCCTCAGAAGTGATAAGAGAAGGGATTGCTTGAAGAACATTTTGTTGAGAAGTTGAGTCAAGAGGAGTAGCAACAAAAATATTGGAAAAGTAATCGACAACAATAGAGTTCATGCCATCCCAAGTATAGACAACATCTCCAGAATCTGATTTCGGGGAAGAAATAAAGTTGTGAGATCTTCGAGCTAGAAGAGATTTGTGGAAGAAATTTGTGTTTCGATCTCCTTCTTTGAGCCATTGAATTCTAGATTTTTGCTTCCATAAGAGTTCTTCTCTTTTTCCCATTCCTCTAACTGAGTTGTGAGTTTAATTTCATCTGCACTTCTATTCTCTGTGAGGCCATCTAAACGGATTTTCTTATTCAAATTTTCAAGTTGAGCAATAACTTCATGTTTTTTTTATGAACATCCCCAAACTCCTTCTAGTTCCAAGTCTTGATTTTGGATTTAATGTATTGCAGTATTTTGGCAAAATAGAACATCTTAGTCCCATACCTAGGCTTACCTTCCTTCCACCATTGTTGCACATGAGGTCTAAAGGAACTGTCTCTGAGCCACATTAATTGAAAATGAAAAGGAGAGAAACTCACATTGGTTTTCCACATTTCCACCATGACTCGGCAGTGATCCGAACCAACATTGTTAAGAGTCTTCACTTTAGGAATGTGACCATGGATTAAGAAATTTTTAGAGAGCAAAAACCTATCCAATCTCTCCATTATACAAGCTAAGCCTTGCCTTCTGTTAGACCAAGTCATAAGGCCATTATCTGGTTGGATGTCCACAAGATGGAGGTTTGCAATATATTCGCTCATGAGGTCAGTGCTTTTGTCCAAATTTCTATTTCCCCCATTTTCTCATCCAGAGAGAGGATGGTATTGAAATCTCCTCCGATCAAGATCCAAGCTTCAGGAAAATGAGAGATAATATGAGTTATATCCTTCCACTGTCTTCTTTTTTCCTCCAAAGCAGTTGGAGCATAAACAATAATGCAGAGCATAAGTTGGTTGGAATGTCTACTTTGAATAGCTATAGCCAAAAGACCCCAAATGCCAACCATATGGTGAATAACTACCTCTTTTGGGTCCCAAAGACAAGCAATGCCACCAGAAGTCCCCTGGGAACTGAGGGAAACCACTTTTCCAGCTGGCCAAATTTTACTAGCAATTGAGTCCATATCCTCCATTGACATCTTCGTTTCTTGAAGGAAAACAAGATGTGGATGATTTATCTGAATCATTCTTCTAATTTCATTTTGTTTTGAAAGACTCCCTTTGAGTCCTCTAATATTCCAAGTGATGATCTTCATTAATACCAGGGCTAAAAAAGTTGGGAAGGGCATTAATCTTACCTTCCTCTACAAGCTTTTCACCTTCTTTTACCATATGATATTGATTGGTCTTGCGACCTGCCTTTTGATTAGAATCCATCTTCAATTTTTTTCCCTATTTCTTGACTTACTCCAATTGAATCTGAGATGGCTTCTAACCTTGAAGAATGCTCGTACACAACCAAAATTTTACTAGAGGGTTCAACAGAGTCTATATTGGGACCTGTATTATTTGAAGTTTTGACATTTAAAAGATTGTTTTTCTTGTGTAAATTTTCTTCCTTTTTTTCTGTTGAAAACCTTTGATTTGTTGGTTTGTCTCTGAGTTCTTCCCTTCATATTTAAATTGTGTTTCTAAGATTTATGTTTCCATTATTTCCTCTTCCTCACTTGGGACATCATTTGTGGAAAGGATTTCAAACATATTAGCAGATGACTTTGATTGATCCTTCATAACTGGTTTTTTCTGAGTGTTCTTCTTCTTAGGCATTTGGAAACCTGTTGAGTTTATATCTTCTTTCTTTTGATCAAGAATTTTATTTGGGCAAGCACTAGCCAAATGACCATATTCATGGCAAATTCTACAATGAAAAGGAATGTTCTCATAGTCCACTACTTGCTCCCAAGTGTCTTCCCCAAATTGTAATGTGATATTTTTAGGTAGGGGTTTGTCAAAATCCATTAAAACACAAATCCGAGCATAAATAATATGTTCAAAATTTTGAGTACAATCAATAGTCATCATAAAAGTTCCTAAAGAGTTTCCAATTGAAGAAAAAATAGTAGGATTCCAAAATTCAATAGGGAGGCCAAAGAGTCTAACCCACACGGGAGCTGTAGAAGGCATCTCTTCTTCGGCTTTAAATTTAGTATGCCAGGGCTTCATGAAAAGCCCTGCCCTTCCAAAAAACCAGGGACCCCCTTGAAAAGTTTTCTCTCTATCTTCATTATTAGCAAATAAAACAAGAAAATAACCATTTGGATAAATAGAGATTTGTAACTCACCTTTAGTTTTCCAGCTTTTTGCAGCCCAGACTTTGAAAGTAGATAGGCTCGAACGAAAACCCATGAACCGACAAATTAGTCCTCTTTTTTCCAGATCTTCAATGCCAGTCTGAATGTTACCCATATCAAGCTTAACAATAGGAGTTCCATCAACTGCTTTAAGACATCCTGACTCCATTTTCCTGGGATCAATATTAGGCATTCTTAGAGGTTTATGGGAAGCCCTAAGATTAATATTAGCATTGGGTTGAGGTTGTCCACCATGGAGGGCATCCCTAAAATTCATTTTTGGGGCTGAGTCTTCGAAATTCTTACCCTTGACAGGGGTTTTCATAGTAGATTTATTTTGTGGGTGCACCTTAGCACCAGATTCACTTGAGATCTGAGCCATTTTTTGATCAACTGCTTGAAACTTATTTTGTGATCTCTTTAATCCTTGCCCTAGACGTCGTGGAAAGGTATGGTTTTCACTTTTATTTTGTGCAGCAAATTGGAAGCCATTGTCACTCAAGTTCACAACATGATCTATTGAAAGATAGATTTCTAACCCATATTGGATCCCCTGCAACATATCCTGCTAAAATATTGAGTATAAACCACAAAAATATTGGCCGCTAGGGCCCGAAGGCCCTAAAAACCAACCTCTGGAGCTGCTTGCACTCAACCCAGATGAAACCCTCGCACAACCGCTTGCCAAAAATCTCGTTCACACATAGGGATGCGCTAGGATCTGTGTTGCTCCAAATGATCTAAAAATTGGTGGAGACGTTCTAGGGTTTTTCAGGCATCTACCCTCAAAATTTTAGCTCAATCCGAGTCCGGATGAGTGAAATATGGCCGAAACAAGTTCGATAGTTTGGGCAGTCCTACGAAAAACGTCCCTCCTCAATCAACTTCCTCTTCATCCACCTGCCCTATAGTTAAAATTCAAATTTTCCATAAAATTCGACTCATTTAGTCTTGATAATTCATAGTAAATTTATCAACATAGTCATGCTATTGAACCATCCCATTATCACTATCAATTTAATGAGTAAAATATTTAATCTATATTTTTCAAATATAAATATAGTGATACAAAGGAATGGTTATTAATATATCATTTGAAGGTGGAGGATAATATTTGTAGAATAGAGAAAAAATATAGGTGAGTCATTGTTTTGACTGGATAAGATAATATAAGGTAATATCATTAAGTTTTTGTATGGCCTCTTGTTAAAAAATAATGTGATGGAATTATTATAAATACAAAAACACATAAATGAAATTACCATATGGGATTGAAATAGTTCCTACCTACATTAGATCATGACTATTAGCTATTGGAAAACACAATATTTTCCAAAAAAAAATAGAAGCAATCCATCTACTCAAATTTTATATATAAAGTGTAAAAGGACAAACGAAATGCAAATTGATATAGAGATTTGGGGGGGCTCATAGGTACCATAATAATCAGTGTATTATCCATATATAATATTCAAAACATATTGATATATCAAATGAGGAGTGGTGGGGGTATTTATACAAATTCCAAATCCTTAAATACATAAATGAACTTAACCTTAAACTAACATAACAAGAAAATATTTTGAGGTTAATTATAAGTTTATAAGGTGGTTTTAACAATTAACAAGGTTAACCACATCTCATAGGGATTATATAATAAAATATTACAATAAACCCAATACATTGTACACTGAAAGCCCTTAGGCATATCCAATATTAAATTATACAATGTCAGCATGAATATTATTATGATTTCAACACCCCTCTATAATTTGAATTAAGGGCCAAGAAGAAAAAATGTTAGTGACAATCATATATTCCTCCTCCATAATAGATGCTCAAGTGGACCAGTTGAGGAAGATCCTTCAAAATATCGCTCATCATATGGAATATGTCTACCTATATTCAAGAACTTATCTTAAATCCTTTGCAACTTGAGTAAGCATTTTTTTGTTGGATGTTATTTCCTCTTGCAATATATACAAATGGTATTTGACTTATTTAAGGGATTAGCCTAGTCCTTAGGCCCCTATGTCTTAGTCTCTTTATATTTGAATTCCTTTATATGATCCTAAATTTGTAAAGTTCCACCAAAATTCCTCATTGCCACCTATAAATGAACCAAAAGAGAGAAAATTTGATCAAGATTAAGTCTTTTGAGATTCCTAAAATATAAAACATGAGGTTCAATATCTAAAAATAAGGGGAGACATTAGTAAGGACAATCTTTTTGCATTTTCCATTTTTTTTTTTTTTTGCCTCCAAAAGATGGAATAGTTTCTCATTATCTTGAAACTCACAATATAGTTCTCAATAAAATCAAACTCAACCAATTTATAAGAGAGGAGCTCTAATTCCATGTAACTTAGTTTATTAGAATTGAATTTTCCAAATAACTCATGCAATTTTGACCATACCTTGATAGGTTTACTCTCCTCTTTGATGTGGAAAAGTAACTCTAGTTCAATTAGTAAGGAAAATAGGCCAAGAGCCTCTTCTTCTCTTTGGTGGTGGGTTTCTTCATTAAGGACTATTTTAGAATCCTATCCTAACCTTCATTATTAATAATAATATAATCAATTTATTATACTAAGTTTAGTATAGTTAATAATATAATAATTAATTATTATTTAATTGTTATATTATTAGGGTTAGGGTTAGATAGTCGTAATAATTAAATATATTAATTATTATGAACCATCATATTGAAGTGAAAATATATTAGGGTTAGATATAAATCATTGTACAATCAATCATTTGAAGGCATCCATGATGAAATAATATAAAACATATATTTATTTGAAACCATTGGAGGGATCCCCTTATCAATGCAACAATGATTATTTTAATTTAGATGTTATTTTATTTATTTATTTATTAAATATTTTTCTAGAACCTTTAGGGTTCTACCATTTGGTATTAGAGCCATGTGGGACCCAACCATGTGGAAATTGCTTAGGGTTCTTCGTCAAAACACTTTTGTGCATGAATATGAAACTTGGTTTAAGGATATCACCAAACTCAACACAGGTTTGGATGAAACATTTCTCATATATTGCTTCATCAATGGATTTAAAGAGGAAATTAAAATGGAGGTGATGAAGTTCAAACCCTATACCATGATGCAGACCATCGGATTGGCCCAAATAGCCAAAGACAAATTAAATGCTCAACATGGAATAATATGGAATGAACCATATTATAATAAAATCATGGAAATTCTTTTTGATCGTATTTGTAGTGGTTTTGAGTATTTTATAAAAATCCAAGCGAAAGAAGATGCAAGTGAAGAAAATCAAACCATTAAGGAAGAAATAGGGGAGGAAATTGCAAGTGAAGAAGTTTCTCCTAACCCTATAATTTTTTTCCTTCGGAGGAGCCCGTAGCCATAGATTTCTAAGTGGTACCTATTACACTTTTGAAGAAAGAAGAAAACATTTCAAACCATAAATTTTCTGAACTAAAGTCCAATGAAAGCACAAGTTCCATAATGTAGAATTTTGATTATGAAAACCCTAAAAATGTAAAATTTTCCATAAAAAAAAGTATGCAAAGAAGAAGAAGCAAATATTTCCAGGAAAACAAAATGCAAGGTTTATCCAAGTTCTAATGAGATGGATTGGATCAACAAGATCCCTGTCTATCTGACCTTTTTTCCAACATTGGAGGAGTTTGACAATCCTTTCTCTTATCTCCAATCCATTACCCCTACTACAACAAAATATGGAATTTGCAAGATTGTTTCTCCAATTTATGCATCACCTATTGAAGTGGTTCTATTGAAGGAGATAACTTCAGGGAAAATTGAGTTTGTTAAGTATCCTTGTGATATTGAATGAAGTGCATTTTCAAAATCTATGTTACATACTCGCCCTCCGACTTGGCCTCCTCCTAAGATAAAAAATGGCACATCTGATCTTGCTTGAAAATAATGAAATCTACTGCAAGAGCTACTGCCATTTATCGAGCCAATAATAATGGACGAGATATGCCTACGTTGGTGACAATTATTACAAAAAACTCTGAGTGGTCATTGTATCTTAAGACAACAATGTTGATGAGATAACTTAAAGGTTAAATTTACCAGACAATGCTTCTAGTTCCTCGCAGAATGCAAAGCACTTATACTCAAGCTTTGTGATGTTTTCTAAATTATCTAAATTCTCTACTGTAAAATTGAGTGTCAGCCACTATAAAATTATAGAGAGATCTCACACCTATTTGAAACCACTGTGAAGGCAACAAAACTTGGTGGTGCAAACACTCCAACAACTGAGTGTGATCTGGTCAAATATGAGAAGTCATAGTACACACATAATAGATACCAGAATGTAAGTTTACTGATTCTCCTCCACATTTTCTAGGCAATGTTCCTAACATATATAATTATACGTATGAAGAGGAGGAAGCAATGAGTTTCTCCCTTTTATTTTCACTAACTAAACTCTCAAGCCAAGGATAGTAGCTTCTAGGATTCTTATTTCTATCTTTTTTAATGAATTTGTTGATGGTGGAACATATATACATACCAGCATCTGCAATCTCACAACACCAGTGTTTAGGTAGAGAGTTAGGGATGCATAGATATTTACTTTCAATTTCTATGAGCCCTATAACATTTGTCTAAAATGAAGCCATGTGTTCTGCGTTAATGCCATGCTTGTACTGCCAAACAATATATGCTGTATAAGCAAACACCATATGTTAAATTTTTTTTAGCATTGCTTACCGAACACCTGAAACCTTACTATTGGACTTGTTTTCCTAGTTTAAATTAAGATAAATTAAAACAATTCTTATAAGAAAACCTAGAGCGATGATAATTTCCATGGGAAACATGATGCTATCCCTAACTGGCTGTAAAGTTAGTTCTCTGCTCTTTGGACGAAATCTGATCATCAGCATGGAAACATGACCCTGGTAGATTAAAATAGACCATGATAGAATAAAGGGCTATCCAAAGCAAATATATCTACAGTTAGAGAAATCACTTGTTAGAATATTGTACATGAGATTGTCCGTATAAAAAGAGTGGGAGCATATTCATATGGAAGCTAGCTCAATATATGTACAATGGTTGGCTTCATCCTCTCTCTTCATTTACCATTTTAGTTTTACCTCACATACATACCTTAACTTTTGAATCACATAAGTTTGTGAAGTGATCTTATCAAGATAGTCGTTCTAATTTATGTTGCACACAAAGCTTGGTGAGGTCGCTTCCACATCACCTAGTTAGAAGGCCATACAGGAATGAAGATCACAACATAAGAAGCAGAGTCAAAAGTAATAAGGTGTATCTACTCTTGAGTGTGTAGAAACAACCTTATAATTAGCCTCAGGTATGTGTGCTACTACAAACATGATGCTCGCATTAGTACCGATAGGGGGACACATTATTACTACCACAGATTGTTATCAATGAATTAGGAAGTTTAAGAAGTTCAAACAAAAATATTGGTGTAATAAATTATTTATATAATGTTATGGGAGGTGTACTAAGTCTGAATTTTTCTTACCTTATCCTCCTTGGCATGAAGATATTGCACCTTCATGTACAGTAACACACAATAACATCAATTTTAAAGCAGAAGAAATTGCACCATATCTAGCAGCAATAACACATGTTCATGACACTCGTAGTCTCGTAGTATTCATACAGATATCAAGTGTACATATATATATATATATATATATATATATATATATATATATATATATATATATATATATATATATATATATATATATATTTATATGGGTTACCAACATTGGTTAGTTTACCAATTCTTATGTACTTTACATCCTTTCCCATAATGAGAAGACCCTCTAATCACTTTAAAACATGGAATCCCAACCCCTAGCAACAATGTGGGCACATTTCTCTAGATCCACAAGAGTAGAATAGGCCTCCTTAATCTCCATGAACAATTGGCTCCTTAATCCTTTACACTCTGAAGAAACTGCATCCGGATGAAACTGCTTTGCAAGTTTCCTATATGCGGCCTTTATTTCCTTGACGGTTGCACCCTGCCTTATCCCCAACACTCCATACGGATTCTTTGCTGGTGTTCCTTCTGCTCTAACACTGCAAACATTTTGTAGAGACTTACTGTACAAACCCAATACAATTCATGGTTTATATTTGCTACAATAGTGAAAACCCTCGTCTACCTCATCTAAAATCTGAGTTTATATTATACAAATTACGGCTGAAGGGATAAGTCCAAAATACTTACTTAAGTAGATGAAGAACTCTAAAAATAATGATAGGTTAATAATAAAAAAGTTACATCAACATCGTTGAGAGAAATATGTATTCACCCACCATTATACTTCATCCAACCCTGGCGCCTATCTCAACCCGTGAGAGAAATCGAAGGCGGATAAGAAATACCTTCACAGAGAAATAGAAAGGGATAGGAGCAACAGAGCTTGAGGAAACAATTGACGTGGTTTATTTGAAAGTATTATGCATCGAACGTCAACAGGAATTCACATAATTAAGAAGGTCATTGCAAAAAGGATTGATGATCACGTATAGGCTAAAATAATGCAATTATTTTAGCTTTCTAAAATGTGGTTCGTATACTTTACTAAGTATAATTATAGGCTGAAATTATTGTTACCGCTTAAATACCAATCGTACCTATGATATTTCCTTACATTTTTATATCATTATCATGGTTACAATATGTTGTTATTTGATGGAAACTTATGATACATCTATTCTAGCAATGTATACCTACGAGAAACAAAGGTTATCCGTGTGGTGAAAATATTTCTAATTTTGTCCTGTTGTGCGCAAGCAATTCTGCACAAATCCATGAAAGTTTTTATGGTGAGTAAGCGACCCCATTGTCACGGACTACAAAACCGATAGTGAAGTTGGAGGGTTGTCATATTGCACTCAAATCCCAAACTCTTCCACAACATGCACCAAGGAAAATAAAAGAATATGTAAATAAATTAAAATTTTAAACCTTTGTCTATGGCGAATTATGCATTAAAACTATAGAAATGCAAATAAATTTTGATGGGGTGAAATAAATAATTCAGAGAAGAAAATGGACCTTGGATTTTTCCTTGAAGATCCGAAACATTTGTGAATTACTCCCAAAGCATTCAAGCACTGAGAGACCATGGAACTTGCATGTTATGTTAAAACTTCTACAGTTGCCCATCACACATGGAGCTTAACTACAGAATCTATGGTAACTGTCATCATCAAAGTCCAAAATGTTGCCATCTACCCTACAAACTAAGCCTTCCAGAAGAAGATGTTGAAGGAGACTATTTTTTCTAGTCTTTCTAAACTTTGAGGATAAATTTTTTTGAGGAAGGGTGGCATGTTAGGATCCTATCCTAACCTTCATTATTAATAATAATATAATAAATTTAATATACTAAGGTTAGTATAGTTAATAATATAATAATTAATTATTAATTAATTATTATATTATTAGGGTTAGGGTTAGATAGTCATAATAATTAAATATATTAATTATTATGAACCGTCATATTGAAGTGACATAAGATTAGGGTTAGATATAAATCATTGTACAATCAATCATTTGAAGGCATCCATGATGAAATAATATAAAACATATATTTATTTGAAACTATTAGAGGGATCCCATTACCAGTGCAATAGTGATTCTTTTAATTTAGATGTTATTTAATTTATTTATTTATTAAATATTTTGCTAGAACCTTCAAGGTTCTACCGGACTACTACTTTATCTTCTTAAAAGATACACCACATGTTCTTACTGCATAACAAGCCAATCATTTGGGTTGATAAAATACTATAATTTCATCAATTGAGGCAAGTAGCTAAGGCTTTGTGATCCATATTACATAAATTCAACCTCTAACACTACAACAAGTCCATGCACTAATGCTATCTATGTATGGATCTTGAAAAACTATACAATTTAAAAAAAATGAACTTAAAGTGATTTCGTATTCAAAAGTTATGGCCTTTAAAATTTTTACCTAATGGACCTCAAAATTTTAAAATTAAAGTTCCAAACCTTACATAAAAGGAATCCAATTATTTGTTGCCACTTGGTGATCCATAATTTGCTTGTTTCTTCCACTTATTGCTTACGAGTTTAGTGTCTTTGAGCTTATACGACTATGTTATTTGTCCTCTTTTGATTGGAATGAATCTTGTATATATTTTAAAAAAGGTTATATGTGGAATATGGTTATGCCAAGTCAGTCATGATGTCAACCAATAAGTCATCCAAATCCAAGACAAATATTTAATCCAAGGTTGGTTGAAAGTGAAACCTTTTGTGCTTACTAGGTTTCCTCAGTAAGTGTTAAAGCTTAAAACACCAAATTTTACTTTTGATATTTCTCACACAATAACATACGTCCAAAGACAAAAGATATTTGTTGAAAATATTCAACCTCATGATGCCTCCCTCCTAAAACACTTCTACTTGCCACTATGATAACAAGTTTCTTTGAGCATCAACCATTGACCCCTCTTCAAAGAGGTCATCCATCCATCCAAGATTTCTTGGTGTATGGAAAACAACATAGGCATAGGTATTAAACCTTCCACATCCCCTTTCTCATGTGTCTTTCCACCTTACTTCTACCATCAATCCATCCATGTTGTAGTGTCCAAAGTGTCAATATTTTGTTTATTAGATAGATTGCTTACTTATTAATTAAAAAACCAGGGTAGTCTCAAATCAAACTTGCCACCTTCATCTTGATATACCCTCATGAGTTCCATTTTGGTACCTCTTCCCATTAAATGAACATGTTATCCGATAGGAAATCCTATGAAATGGTACCAAAATCTTAGCCAAAATGCACACACAAATTAAAAAATTGGTGCCAAAAGAGTTTTCTAAATTCTAAGACTTTGGATCATGTTTGAATAGAAGAATTATGGTTCAAACTTGAACTCAAAAAATTCAAATTTTTAGAGAATCATATAAGACAAAGATGAAGAGATGAATCCTCTAGGAAAAAAAGAAAATTTGGATGACAAAAGATGGAAGAAAGAACCTTGTTTGCTTCTTGTGTTGAAAGAGTATATGGATATTTGAAGAAAAAATAATCCTAAAACTCAAAAGAGAGATCAAAGGCTTTGGGTTAACTTTCTATATGGGCAAGCAATGTTGATCCATACTCGCTTTGATACCATAATGGAATTCACGATTTTTTTCAAAAAATGAATATAAGCAATTCATCCACTCAAATCTTATACAAAATATGTAAAAAATATGAAAGAAAGAAAATGAGATATAGAGATTTGGAGTCACCCATAGACACCATAAAAATTGCTTTATTATCCATATATACGATTCATAGCACTTTGATTATATCAAATGAGGAGTGTGGGGGGTATTTATACCAATACCAAATCCCTAAATAGATAAATTAACTTGACCTTAAGTTGACATAACAAGAAAGGATTTTAAGGTTAATTATATGTTTAGAAGGTGGGTTTAACCATTAAAAAGGTTAACCACAACCCATAGGGATTATAAAATAACATATTAGAATAAATACTATACATTGTACAATGAATACCTTTAGGCCTATTCAATATTACATCAATGATCATACAATGTTGGCCTTAGCCATGAATTAGATTACAATTTCAACATTACCATGATATTTCAATGAATCATATAATGGTATTAAAATCATCCATATTATCATGGCACTCATGAAAATTTAACTATAGTGGGATCTCTACAAGATAAACATCCTCACTAGTCAAACTTCTAAAGGATAAAAATTCAAAGGTCTTACAAATGATATTATATTTAAAATAATATATAAAAAAGCTATATGTCAATAATATGATTCATGGATGACTATAAATCCAATAATAGTCTAACAATTTGTGAGTCTAAGATTCAGTTAACCTTAGATTATAGTTAGGCCAAGGTAATAATAATTGACACAAATAATCAAAGCCGAAATAATTCAATTAAACTAACCGATTGAAAAATACATTAACATAAACCTTATATAGGCGCTTAGAACATGCGCAATAGTAGGGAAGGGAAGGTGGAGGAAGATCGGGGAGTTTAGAGAGAACGGAGGAGTAGGAAGTGGAGTGGGAGGTGGCAACGAGCGTGGGGAGAGGAAGGGAGTGGAGTGATAAGGGAAAATGGACGGCAGGAAAGGAGGGAGGAGAATGGAGGGATAAGGAGAAAATAAAGGAAACGGAGAAGGAATATCATGCCGACCATCCAACAAGATTAGCCGACAAAAGGTAAGTGTGTTCACACTGGGCTTAGAAAAACTAGATTTTTCTAAGCCTGTTTCAAGCTAAGTCCTGTTCACACTTGCAACATTCTCCCCCTTAAAGTTGAGAGAACTGACTATACAGTCTCTCAACTTTACAAATTGAGCTTTAGCCAATGCCTTGGTGAAGATGTCAGCGACGTTCTCCAAAGTGTGGCAATAGTGAAGCTCAACAATATCACTTTCCACCATATCTCGGATGAAGTGGTACTTCATATCAAAATGCTTTGATCTACTATGGTGGACAGGATTGTATGCCAACCGAATGGCACCGATGTTGTCACAGAATATTCGAGTTGGACCACTTTGCTGCTCTCCAATCTCTTCTAATACCTTTCGGAGCCATAGAGCTTGAGTACTAGCATGAGTAACCGCTATATACTCAGCTTCTGTTGAAGATAGTGCTACTATTGTCTGCTTCTTGGAACTCCAAGTTATTAGGCCCGAACCAAGACTAAAATAGTTACCCGATGTGGATTTTCTATCATCAATATTGCTGCCCCAATCACTATCACTAAAGCCTTCAAGCTTGATAGTATCACTTTTGTAGTACTGGATTCCAAAATCCAATGTACCCTTCACATATCTCAAAATCCTTTTAGCTGCTCGCAAATGCAGCTCGGATGGATTAGACATAAATCTAGAAACAAGAGATACAACATACTCGAATGTCCGGTCCGGTGTTGGCGAGAAACATCAAACTCCCAACAATGCTTCGGAAAGTGGTCACATCAACTTTCGGTGCTCCATCATCCTTGCTTAATTGGATCCCATGTCCAATTGGAGTTGCAACCGATTTGCATTGCTCCATAGCAAACTTCTAAATCATATCTCGAGCATACTTAAGTTGACAGATGAAGATCCCTGAATCTGTCTGATGTACTTCCATTCCAAGAAAGTATTTCATCAAGCCAAGATCCTTCATCTCAAATTCCTGCATCATGGAGTGCTTGAACTCCATGTTAACTTTTTCATTACTACCCATAAAAATGAGATCATCCACATACAAACAAACTATGAGGATGTCATTTCCTTGATTCAGTAGTAGAGCGTGGGTTCATTTTTGCTTTTGATGAACCCATAATCTTTAAAGTACCCATCAATGCGTGAGTACCAAGCTCTCGGTGCCTGCTTGAGGCCATAAAGAGCCTTCTTCAGTTTGTAAACAAGATGTTCCTTGTATTTCTCTTCAAATCCCTGTGGTTGCTCAACATACACTTCTTCTGTCAAGTAACCATTTAGAAATGCACTCTTTACATCCATGTGTTGGACTGTCCATCCCTTGTGTGCAGCTAAGGCAAGAACTGTCTCGATAGTCTCCTGTCTCGCTACAGGAACAAAAGTCTCTTCATAATCAATTCCATATTTTTGAGTAAATCCCTTTGCAACTAATCTCGCCTTGTGCCTCTCAATGCTACCATCAACATTAAACTTGGTCTTGTAGACCCACTTACATCCAACACGTTTCTTACCTTTAGGAAGCTTCACCAGCTCCCAAGTGTCGTTGTTTTTTATAGAGGTGATCTCCTCTTTCATGGCATCTTGCCAAATATTTTGAGTACAAGCCTTCTCATAACTAGAAGGTTCAAGTTGTGCATTAGTTAACAAAGCATAGTTAACTAAATCTCCCCTAGGTTCCTGCTGGGAAACATCATCACCATACAAGTGCATATTTTCTAATCTTTGTAGAACAGAATTCATTTCACTAGCTTGACTCCTAGTGTATCTTTTTGAAAATTTTTATCCAACATCTGATATGATGGATGATTCTGTAGAGTTCTCTTACCTCTGGATGGAGAATCGATGTCCATTGGTGAGGAACTTACTGATCTCTACGGAGAAGGACTTGGTGAAGAAGTTGAATCAGAAGATGAACCTGGATCTCTGGGAGGAGACTGCTTACTTTTCTATGGTGTCTGTTGTTGCACCTGCTTAGAACCTACATCACTAGATTCATCATCACTAAAAATCTGGGGCTTACCCCATTCTCCCCCTTCATCAAAAATCACATCCCTGGAAAGCACAAACTTTCTTGTCCTGGGATTGTAGAGTCTGTAAGCTTTTGTATTCTCACAATATCCTACAAAGATGCATGCCTGACTCTTTGGATCGAGCTTCTTTCTTAGCTCATCAGGAATGTGAGAATATGCCAGCGAGCCAAACACTCTAAAATACTTAACATTTGGCTTTTTACCATACCAAGCTTGGTAAGGTGTCTGTCCTTCCAAACTTGCAGTAGGACTTCTGTTCAAGATATGTACGCTGGTCCTGGCTGCATCCGCCCAATATGAATTAGTCAAATGCTTCGTCTGAAGCATAGACCTTGCCATCTCCACAATGGTGCGATTCTTCCTCTCTCGCGACACCATTCTGCTATGGAGTGTAGGCAACTGTGAACCGCCTCTTAATGCCATGTTGCTTACAGAAATTCAAGAACTCATTAGAGGAGTATTCTCCTCCCCTATCTGATCTAAGACATTTTACAAAATATCTACTCTCACTTTCAACTCTTGTTTTGAAATCGACAAAGCATTCAAATGCTTCATCCTTATATTTCAAAAAATATATCCAACACATTCTAGTAAAATCATCAATGAAGAGTAGGAAGTAAGAGTTGTTACCAAGACTCTTGGTCTGCATCGGACCACGGATGTCTCGTATGCACTAGCCGGAGTGGATAGCTGGCCCGCCATGCTTGTCCATGAGGAAATTTTGATCCGGCATGCTTCCCAAGAGCACACCCTTCACGGACTTCCTTACTATCCTGAACCTTAGGAAGTCCGGTTACCATCGCTTGTGAAGTTAGCATTTTCAAACTAGCTGAATTCAAATGACCATATCTCAAGTGCCATAGGACACTTGGATTGGAAATAGCAACATTTGCTAACTTATCTCCCCCTGGCTGGCCAAACTTTAAAGGAAACAATCTATTCTTTGACATTGGCACTTGTGTAATGATTCTATTACTCTTATTTTTATCAAAAATAGTGCATTTACCCTCATCAAAAAGCAACTTGTAGTTCTTTTCTAACATTTGACCAACACTTAAAATATTGTGTTGAAGATGGGGTGTGTAATAGATATCACTTACATGTTTGACGCCTTCTTTAGTTGGAACGACCATTGCTCCAATGCCTTCAACTGCCAATGATTTATCATCTCCCAATTTGATGTTGGATTTGTATGAGGAGTTTAGAGTAGCAAAGAGCCCTTCTTTGCCACTCATATGGTTTGAACACCCAGTGTCCAAGATCCATGTATCATTCATGTTCTGATCTGCCTGACCATAAGAGAGAAAGAGATTTGTGGCCTCTTCCTCTTCTCCAAAATTTCCAAACTGATTGCTCTCGTCGCTACTAGTTCCTTGTGAAGTCTTTGTCCAACGAGTCACGAGCATAATGGCCAAGTTTGCCACAATTGTAGCAAGATTGTTTTGACTTATCTCCTCCTTTGCCTCTCGCTCGATTGTTTTCCTCTATTTTGTTGTCCTCCTCTATTCTCGTTGTTCACCTCTGTTTGAGAATCCTCCTCTGTTCTGATTTCCTCCTCTGTTAGGAGTTCCACCTCTCCGATTATTTTTGCCTCTACCTCTATTCTGTCCTCTGCCATGGCCTCTACCTCTGCCTTCTTGTGAAGCAAAGGCTTTATCATCTCCTCTCGTAACTTGTGGAAGGAGTTTGTTGTAACCTCTCTTCATGTGAGAGAAGTGAGCCAATTAGGGATTCAAAAGACAGAGAAGTTAGGTCTTTGGATTCTTCTATAATTATGGCAACTGAATTCCACTTAGGAAGAAGTGTCCTCAACACTTTCTTCACTATAACTTCAGGCTTTACATCTTCTCCTAAAGTGACCATCTTATCTACTACGGCTTTCACACGCACGCAGTAATCACCAACCTTTTCACTCTCTTGCATTTTAAGAGTCTCAAACTCTCGTTTCAAGGTTTGTAGTTTAACTTGTTTGACTTGGTCACTACCCCTATAACTTTCTTTTAAAGCATTCCAAGCAGATTCAACAGTTATAAAAGAAGCTATTCTAGGGAAAATACTTCTATCAAGGGCGGCTTGGATATGATAAAGGGTGGAAGAATTATTCTTCTGTGCTTCCTTTCTAGCCCTTTTATCAGCCACATTCAAAGCTGCCCATTCAGCAGCAGTAGGTTCAGTATATCCCTCTTCAATCACATCCCAAAGACCTTTGCCTATCAAAAGAGTTTTCATTTTAATTGACCAATACTCGTAATCACCACCATTGAACTCAGGGATTGGTAGACTAGTATTGGAAGCCATTTTAGAAAGCAAACTTTATTGCAACTTCAAACAAGTAGTACAAAGAAGTACAAAATAGATCACTGATTTACTGATTTAAATCAAATCTAGCTTTCTTAATATGCTCACTGATTTGGCGTTCTTCTTCTCGAGGATCACCCAAAACTGGAAAGGTGAAATTTTTTGCTTCGTCGTCACTAATTATAATGACTTCAGGTGTTGCTGCTGGTTCATAACTTCTTTTAAGAACATTTCGTTCTTCAGTTGCAGGTTTCACCTCCACTGGTTCTTCTTCCTCTTCTTCTTCTTCTTCTTCTTCTTCTTCTTCGGTTCTGAATCGAGAGAGCGTGGTGTATAGCTCTCACTTGTTTCTACTTCAGGCACTGTAGGTGTATAACTGTCACTTGACTGTCCTTCGGGTACTATTTCAACCGTCTCAGATTCAACTATCCTTTGCCCAAAGATATTATCTTCAGAATCTACCTCGTAGCCAGAATCTGGTTTCCTCAGATGAGCAATCACTTGATTCTCTAATTGGCAAAACACTGTATGAAGTCCATACCACTGGACTTTCCCGTCAAAGGAATCAGGAGTCTCTCTCCTCAAAAGAGAGAGTAATGCATTATAGCATCCGGTTGACCGGATCATCTACCCAGAATCACACCGTATGAACTGGGTTACAACTTAGTATGATGCCAAAAAAAAAACTTTTTATATCAAAATATCTTTGCACCCTT
The DNA here is from genome assembly GCA_028583015.1 of Wollemia nobilis. NCBI lineage: Eukaryota > Viridiplantae > Streptophyta > Pinopsida > Araucariales > Araucariaceae > Wollemia > Wollemia nobilis. The sequence continues at coordinate 14,613,967 of JAQPPZ010001844.1, forward strand.
TTATTTTTATAAAATTTTTTCTAAAATTTGTTTTAATAAAGACTTTTAAAAAAAAAATTAACAATTTCCTATATATATTTTTAATTATTATTTTTTAAATGAAATGGATATTTAAAAAACAATAATAAAAAACTATATATAGAAATTATAATTTTTTAAAAAATCTTTAAAAAAAAAACAAATAATAAAAATTTAATTAAAAAATTTAACCTTTTTTTTTTTTGTAAACCCCCGCTGGGATTCGAACCGGTAACCTCCGCTGTCTACCCGACGATCTTAGCCGCTGCACCACGCAGCTTCGGATGGTACAAAGGAACCAAAAAAAAATATTAAACCTCCATTAATCGCAAAGACAAAAAAAATAAATTTTTTTTTTTACCCCGACGGGATTCGACCCCGGGTCTCTGCTCTGCAAGGCGGGGAACTTCACCGCTAGGCCACGCTAGACGGACGAGATAGGAGAGGAAGGGGGTTCTACTTAAAATGGTGGCGAAATACAGTTTGAAAAAAAAAATTCTAGTTTTTAATCCCACATGCAGTGGGCAAAGAGAATGTCCAGGCTTTATCAAAGCCTGCGGACACACAAGAGGTCGATTGCCTTCGGGCAATCGATCTCGCCAACCTTTTGCCCGTCAATCAACCAACCAAATTCCGCCACGTGGCATACACCCAGAGCACTCGTCCACGTCAGCCAGCCACGTCAGCACTCGTCCACGTCAGCCAGCCACGTCAGCACTCGTCCACGTCAGCCAGCCACGTCAGCACTCGTCCACGTCAGCTCTGCCACGTTGTCCATGTCAGCTCTGCCACGTCAGCATCCAGTCAGCTCTTGGTCAGCCTCGATCCACGTGCTGCCAGCTCCATCACACATCAGCTTGTTGTCAGATCCTCGAGATCCGTGCGATCGCCTCTTCACTGCTCCTCGAGATCCGTGCGACAGCTTCTCCGCCGCTCCTCGAGATCCGTGCGACAGCTTCTCCGTCGCTCCTCGAGATCCATGCGCTTTGGCTTTCGTGCCTTACCTCGGCCCTCGGGATCTGTGCCCCCTCTGCTCTGATACCAGTGTGAGTCTAAGATTCAGTTAACCTTAGATTATAGTTAGGCCAAGGTAATAATAATTGACACAAATAATTAAAGCCAAAATAATTCAATTAAACTAACCAGTTGAAAAATACATTAACATAAACCTTATATAGGCGCTTAGAACATGCGCAATAGTAGGGAAGGGAAGGTGGAGGAAGATCGGGGAGTTTAGAGAGAACGGAGGAGTAGGAAGTGGAGTGGGAGGTGGCAGCGAGCGTGGGGAGAGGAAGGGAGTGGAGTGATAAGGGAAAATGGACGGCAGGAAAGGAGGGAGGAGAATGGAGGGATAAGGAGAAAATAAAGGAAAGGGAGAAAGAATATCATGCCGACCATCCAACAAGATTAGCCGACAAAAGGTAAGTGTGTTCACACTGGGCTTAGAAAAACTAGATTTTTCTAAGCCTATTTCAAGCTAAGTCCTGTTCACACTTGCAACACAATTATATTAATAATATACAAATTAGGATGCAATATTGAGGGAGTATGACCCTATGAAGTTAGCCATCCAGAACAAGGGCAGTGACAATTTTTCAAGTCATGAAAAATTAAATTACAAATATCTATCAGTCAAGGTTTGGATGATGGAAGGAAAAATGGAGGGCTAGGGATTCAGTGAGGTAATAAATTTTGTCTGGGCATAGAATTTTTCAGCTAAGTTTCTTTTCACCTTCTTTATATTAGAAATTTTGCTTGCAAATTATTATAATTTTTTATCAAATATTATATTTTCTATAGGATATTATAGTAAATTTTAGTAGATTATGATTTTTAGTTTCCTTCCCATGGATCGATTTATAGCTAAATCCTTAGAATTATCTCTAGTAGTATAGGTTAGTGAGAAAACCATAGAGGATAAATCCTTGATGCTCAAATATAGGGCGGTATTTGGTAAATTTAATGGGTATTGGCCAGGGGCTTCAACCTTGAGAAAATTAATTGATAGGAGTTGGAAGTATCCAGGAGTGATTCTATCATTTCTTTTTAAAAGTTTCTTCCTAGCCATTTTTTTTCTAGGAAAGAAAGAGATAGAATCCTAAAAGGGGGTCCTTGGTTTATGGTAAGAGCATGACTCTTTCTTACCCACTGGTATGAAGGCTTTTCAATTGAAAATTTAAATCTATCCCTAATACCAGTTTGGGTTGCCCATTGAGTTTTGGGAAATGGATACCTTAAAGAAAAGAGGAAACACTCTAGGATAATTCCTTGAGATTCTAGAAACTACAAAAGATGGATTCTTGACTATTGATGCTCAGATATTAGTCATGATTGATATAAGTAAATCTTTACCAAAATAAATTATTCTTAAGCATGTGGATAAGATGTGGACCCAAACCATAAATTATGAAAATATATCTTTTAGATGTAGAATATGTCATGAGGTGGGGCATATTGAGAGATCATTCCCTAAGAAGAGTCCACTAGAATAATATGTAGAAAAGCACAAGAGAAACTTACAAATGGATATGGATGAGGATGGTTTTCAACTTTTAAAAAATAGAAATAGATAAATGAAAGTAATTAAATAGTGGAGACCAGTAAGAAAGGATACTGGAAGAAATACCAACTCTTTTGAGGCTTTAGCCTACAAAGAAAATGTATATAAAAGCTTATAGGACACAATACAACATATTCAACATATTAACAAGGAACTATCTATTTAGTATAAACATTCTTGATGAACCTAAGGAATATGTTAAATACGATTTTGAAGATTCTCTTGAAGTACCATGCACCATTCATGAGAAAAAAATGGTAAAGAAAAAGTAGTTTTAGATGTTAATACATCTACCATTAATAAGGAAATACCAAAAAATGAGCAGGAGAAGTCATAAGCTTCCATAGTAGAGACAAGAGAGGATAAATCTAAGGAAAAAGAAAGTTGTGAAAGAATATTGAGGAATAGAATAATAAGATCTACTCCTGATATAAGCAAGGAAAAAAGAGAAAAACCCTCAAATTATCAAGTGAGATCCAGGGAAGCAAGAGTAAACATAGAGAAAGGAACACAAACTAAGTTGGTTAAACTTCTCTTTACCAAACAATAAAATTATATTGGTAATTCACAGGCAAGGCTAGTAGCCCCTAATGAGACATGATTACCATCTCATGGAATATAAGGGGTGCTAATACCCCCTCAAAGTAGAGGTGTATCAAGGACATTTGTTTAAGTAATAAGCCTAATATTCTTTGTATCCAATAAACTAAAATGAAAAAAAGTTTCAAAAACTATGAAAGCAGTATGGATGAGATATGAATGGGATGCTATAGATTCTAAAGGAGTGATAGGGGCACTTATAACTTGTTGGAATCCTATTAGAACCTCCTGTGTAACCATTCATAAACTAGGCATTGGATAACCTCTTTAGTCACATTCTTCTTTGTAGATATTCATTTCATCCTTATCAATATCTATAAAACAAGCTTGCGATATCGAATATATAATAATGGCAATATACTAAGCAGGTAAAAATCATAAGAAAATTTTGAAATAACTCATAAAACTACCATTAATGAAAGCTCATGAAAATAGGATCTTCATAAAAAATGTGGAGATCTCAAGTACTCCATGCTTCATACAAGTTCTACATTGTATCAAACTTGTACTCTACTCTACTCTACTAAGATGATAAGATATGATAAGAGTTATCCTCCTACTTGCTCACACAAAGGCCAATATATAGTGGGATGTGACTCTTGGCCTTCCATCTTCCTATGACTCTTCACCTTACTATTCTATGGACTCATGTGCACATGGACTATGATGCACATTTACATTATTGAATACTTTGCACATTCTAATATTACTTGTGCATTTATTACATTGCATAAAGTAAATACTCAAACCCTAATCTAAGACAAACTCCTAATCTAAATATGTACCCAAGGTGGTACATTGACATGTACCAAATAATGTAATATATTCCAACACCCCTGTATTTTATTATATGGTTATTGAAGACTTTAGTCTTCAATATGGATCTTCATCCTGGTTCTGGAACTTAAGCTCTTCTTTTCTACTTTCTTCATTTTGCTCCATGTTTGTATCCTCCTATAAATTGATATCTAGATTCAGCCTGAAAGTATTTTCTTCCATCTTCATATTTTCTTTTTATGTGATGCCTTCTCTTCCTATTTCTTCTTCTTCTTTATTTTTGCACCTTTACTAGTGATATATCTTCAACATGGTGAGTTAGTACATCATCACAATAGTATTGTCTAGGATTCAGTACTTCATTCCTAATATGTTCATCTTTCTTTTGTTTCATCCCTTGAAAGAATTAAAAAACAATTAATGATAGATATATCATTAAACATTCTTCTGAAGTAAATCTAACTATGTTTTAATTATTCCACCAAGTTTTGAAAATTACTTCATGAATATAACCAATTAATGTCATAAAATTTTCTTCTTTTTCTTCCTTGAGAAACAAAATAAATCTTTCTTTTAAACTTGTAGACAAACGTTTGTATCCAGTAAAGGTATCTATTAAGTTTTGTGAAAAAAACTTTTGTTCATGAAATAGTTCTTCATCATTAAATGCATCATTTATTATTTCATCCATGATTCTACTAATTTAACCTTTGAAATATAATTCCTTATAACTCCCTAGTATTATATATTAAGAATAAAAAATGTTGAGGTTGACTACCTTATGTCTCCCTAATTTTGAGTATGTGATCAAATTTGATAAAATCTTTTTAATTCTCAAGTTTTGTAGAATACCTTGTATCTCCCAAATATTTTGAATATAATATGGTTTTGATAAAGTACTTAGCTTTCTTAGTTTTCCTTTGAGTTGAATCCCTTTTGTCTCCCTAATGTTCAACTACTATTCTTCACCTTATTTCTCCCTATTTATGAATAGAAAGCTAAAGATAATTTTAATGCAATTTCAATTGGTAAAATTCTCTATCTTCAAGATCTTTAAGTTGGATTCCTTATGTCTCATTAATTTGAGCAAGAGACTAATTCCAATGTAGTTTTTCAACTTTTAAAAAAACTTTGTTTATATTTATGTCTCTCAATTTTCAATAATATGGTTTCTAAATTTCAAGAGACTAAGTTGGTGTTGAACTCCTTATAACTCCCTAATTAGAAATTTAGAAAATAAGGATATTTGCAAATTTAATATTTCAATTTCTATGTAGAAGTCCTTATGCCTCCATGTCAAATTATTTGCAAATATTTTATGCTTGAATTTCAAATAAAGTAAATCCAAAAGCTTTCAAATTAAATCCTCCTTACTTCAAAAAGCTTTCAAATCATTTAACAAATCATCTAAGGTTATAGTTCATCAATGCAATTTCTTATATCTCCCTTCATCTAATTAATTTCAAGCATGATAGATTATCTAAGCTTAACCTTAGTATTAATATTCCTTATACCTCCTTGACCTTTATGGAAAATGCAAATTGATTTAAATATTTTATGTACCTTCTTTATTATGGCACACTATGTATTTGGTCTGCTTCTCCTGTGACTTCTTTTCCCTACAACTTGCACTCTAATTTAGGTGTTGTCCACTTCCTAGACTTCAATGCAAAATGATGTGCATTTAATGTTCTTCCTTATGGCACTCTCTAAGACTTTGACTGTCCACCTAGTGTTGGCTGGTTTCTCTTACCTTTGAATCTATTGTGCTCCCTTCACTTGCATTACGTTCTTATTTCACGAATAGGCTTGTATGACTTGTCTTTCATGCAAAGAAGATGTTTCACTTCCCTTGGAGTTACCTTCTACACTGTGACACTTGGCAATGTATCTCTTTACTCCTCTTATGACTATATTTTGTCCTTCCAAGTGGTGGTGCTTTCTCTTCTTTGTAATGCTTCCTCTATTCTTCTTTTCTCAGTAACACACTACCTCCTTTATGTAGCATGTTTCCTTTCCTTTGTAATGCTTCTTTACTCCCTTAGCTTGGTAACGTATTGATTTTCCTCTACACCTAGCAGTGACTTGATTCTTTTCCTTGAACGCCCCTACTTTTAGTTCCTCTATACTCAATGTCTTCATAACAACAAATGGTATTAGGTTTTCTCTCAATGACTTACTATTTTTTATATTCTCCACTTCTTTGTAATGTTGCTCGCTCTTGGATTTGGTGGCTCCTCCTTCAATATGGTGGTGCTTCAACTCCCTGGTGGCATTATGGTGGTGCTAATGGCGCTTTCATTCCTTCATTTGTGGTGCTATCCTGAGAATATCTTGTTGGCACTTTGTTGGTTGCTATCTCATGACACCTAGGTGGTGCTTTGATGGTTGGCTTGTCTGACTCGCTCTTTACTCAACTTTACACTTCACAAAGAAGTATGCTCTCAAATCAACTCCCTTATTCAACCGTAGATGCTCTAAATACCTAGCTTTGGCTTCTTATTTTAATAGGAATTCTTTTTATGTTTGTTATCAAACTCTATGTTGCCTTCCTTATAAACTCTACCTTTGTTTGAGCTCCTTGAGTGGAGCTATGATGTTGGAACTTCAGCTCGATGGCTTGTTGGTGGCTCTTCCTTGGGCTGTGGTGGCTCTTCCAACTCGGTGGTTCCCTTGGTGTCTTTAGACACTCTAAAATTTGCTCTATTTTGAGCCCTTATTTGGTCTTCTATTTGCTTAGTAAATATACCCTTATTTGGTTTCTTTTCACTTCAATAAATCTGCACTTTTATAAGCTTGTAAAGAATAACATTTAATACTAATATTGTTTCCTCCTTATTTCTCCTTTTCAAGCAAACTCTAACTTTGATCTTTGTTGTTTTATTTTTGCAGATTTTAGGACAAGAATGCTACCACCTTCCTTTGCTAGAAGACTCTCTATTTCAACTTCCATTTTCTGAATTTAATAAAGCTAATATGGTGCTCTCAAAAACCTTTATAATAAACTAATGTGAATGTTCGAATAATGAACCTTTATAGCACCAATATTGCATACCTTTTGGTCTCCTTTTGTAGCTAGTCTTCTTGGTGATTTGGTTCACCTATTTTCTACCCCAAATTTGTAAAATTTGTAGCTCTCCTTTCTACTCAATTGCTACCTCAAACTTATCAATTTTTACAACTTCAATTCCTTGTGCTTTGCTGCCCTAAACTTGTCAATCTTGCAGCTTTGATTGCTGCCTTCTTGCTGTCCAAAACTTCTTTAATTTGCAGCTTCCAATGCAGCCAATTCCTCCTTTGTTTTGTTGTCCAAAAGCCTCTCTAATCTACCCCAAAAATATCTAAAACACAACTCTCTTTTCTCCTTCTAATGCTGCCAAAATTTGCAGTCCTAATCTCTTAATTTGTTGCTCCAAAACTCTACTTTCTTCTCCTTTATATTGTTGTCCAAGAATCTCCTCTATCTCCTTCAAATTACTACCTTATTTTTTTATCAAGCCTTCCTTCAATTGGTTGTTCAAGGGCACTTCAAAATCTTCCCAAATATTCTCCAAATCGCAACTTTATGTCACCTTCAATTTGTTGTCCTATGACCCTTCAACTTCTACCTTGAAAATCAGCAATCTTCTCCTTCATAAATCAACCTTCAAATTATTTATGGCTGTCTTCAAAACTCTCAAATCTGGTGGCCTCTTCTAGCTTCTTTCTCCTCCAATATTCTTGTCAAATTTTGACTTCAAATCTAGCCTCTTTTGCTAGCCTCTTTCTCAAGAATCTGAATGTCTTGAGATCTTCAAGAATCTTTTCCAAAATTTGACAAACTTCTTGCCAAATCCTTTTTCCTTTTGGGCTTGTTTTTAGATGGCGATAATTATCCCAAATTCTTCTTTTCAGGAGCTACTCCTTGCAATATTCTACCTTGAGCTTTCTTCAAATCTCCTCCAATGGCCACTTCTTCAACTTTTCAATAGGGCTTCTCTAGCCTTCTTCTTCTTTCTCCTTTCAAGTTTTCTTGAGACCTTCTTCTCTTGGGTCTTCAAATTCTGCAGCTTCTCAAATATTCAATAGGACTTTTCCTAGTCCTTCTCTATCTTCAATATTCAATCTTCTATCTTCCAAATCTGGAAGTTCTTCAATGGGACCTCTTTCTTGGGTCTCCTTCAATATTCTACCTTCAATCTCCAATGGGGCCTTCTTTCTTGGACCTCCTTTATCTTCAATCTTCAATCTCCAATGGGGCCTTCTTTCTTGGACCTCCTTAATATTCAATGTCTACTTTTTTTGCAACAAAGAATTAATGTCTACTTTATAGCAATCAAAGATGAAATTCTTCTCTATCCATTGTAGGAAGCTTCTCAACTTCTGAGAACTAATTTTCTACAACAAAAACTTAGACAACAACAAGAAAATACATGCAAATCTCTATATCTCTATAAATCAATAATCTTCACTAGTTATCCTTCAATCTAGTGGAAAGAGATCTATGTTGAGTCCTAGTCTTCATGAGTTTTCCTGCAACCCTATGGAAAGAATCTAGCCAAAAAGCAATTTTAGAAATTCTAAAAATGAGATCTCCCTATCTCCTCTCAATCTCTCTTGTGGCTCTCCCTATCTCCTATCAATCTACCTTGTGCTTTGATACCATTGTTAGCTTTTGATGATATATATTTAATGAAATGCAACCACAAGGACTAAAATGAGCATGCAATATTAAATATATGATAATGGAAATATACTAAGCAGGTAAAACTCATAAGAAAATTCTGCAATAACTCATAAAACTGCCATTAATGAAAGCTCACGAAAATAGGATCTTCATACAAAATGTGGAGATCTCAAATACTCCATGCTTCATACAAGTTCTACATTGTATCAAACTTGTACTCTACTCTACTCTACTAAGATGATATGATAAGATATGATATGACTTGGATCCCTCTACTTGCTCACACAAAGGCCAATATATAATGGGATGTGACTCTTGGCCTTCCATCTTCCTATGACTCTTCACCTTCCTATTCTATGGACTCATGTGCACATGGACTATGATGCACATTTACATTATTGAATACTTTGCACATTCTAATATTACTTGTGTATTTATTACATTGCATAAAGTAAATACTCAAACCCTAATCTAAGACAAACTCCTAATCTAAATATGTACCCAAGGTGGTACATTGGCATGTACCAAATAATGTAATATATTCCAACAGGGTCTAAATGCCCCAAAAGGAGGAATGGAATGCAATGATGGCATGTATGCAAAAAAGGAAAAACTCAATATGAAGGCATGGTCAAATTCTAGGTTGATAAAAAGGAGGGTTTTATTTGGTTCTTCAATTCTTTGTCTATGCCCTATTTTTAGTTGGGTGGTTTTAGTGATTGGAATGTTGTCCATAGTCTATCCTAGACTATATCATCATATTTTGGATTTCATAAGAGGCTTATGTGTATGTTCTGAATTTGAATTAAGTTTTATCTCATTTTACAATTTTCATGAGACATATTTGTATGTTTTGAAGATGTAAAAGGATTGGATCCCTTTCAAAAACCCCTTCTTCCAACCTTATAAAAAAAGAAGATTAAAAGAATGAAACAAGAACACTTTTGGAAATATTTTTGAGAAAAAAATAACTAAAAGATAAACTTTCAAAAATTCAAAAAGGCGATCATAATAATCCAAGCTCAAAGGAAAGGGAGTTACTTAGTGAATATCATAACATTTTAAGGAAGGAAAATTTTGGCGATTGAAATCAAGACAAACTTGGTTAAAATAAGATAAAAACATAATTTTTTTCTAAGGATGACAATAGTACAGAGATCAAAATCCATAATTAGTAGAATTAAATTAGTGAAAGGGGTTTGGATTGAAGACCATAGTGAAATTAGAAAGGAAACAAGGTCTTTTTATTATAATATTCTAGGATCAAAGGAGTTTGAATTTATTAATGATAAACTTATACAAGAAGTTCTTATAGTTATATTAGATGAAGACAATAGGAAATTGATGAAGTTTACTACTCTAGAAGATGCTCATATATCTCTTTTATATTTTAATAAGGATAAATACTTAGGTTCGGATGAGCTCTCTACAACCTTCTATCAACATAATTGGGATATAGTGAAGGATTATTTATTGGTGGTAGTGGAACAGTCTAGGGTAAAATAATACATACCATATAAAATAAATGCAACATATCTTACCCTGATTCCAAAAAAATAGGATGCAAAATTATTTGATTCATTTTGAACCATAAGCCGATGCACATATAAGTTTATTTTAAAAGTGATGGTGAATCGGTTAAGACTATTTTTAGAAAAAAATATTTTAGAAGAGTAAGGAGGATTTGTGAAAGGGAGATAGATTCTAGACAAGATCATAGTAGCTCATGAATTTATGTATTTAACAACTTCAAGAAAAGAGAAAGCAATGATCTTAAAACTTGATATGAGTAAGGCATATGATAGGGCTAAATGAGATTTTATTTAGTATTAGAAAGTTTGTATTTGGGAAGAAATGGGTTAGATGGATTAAATATTATGTCTCTACAGTTTCATATTCATTTTTGGTCAATGGGTTAGTGATAAAATCATTTAAATCCAAGAGAGGCCTTAGATAGGGATATCTCTATCACCATATTTATTCATTATTATGGTAGAGGTTTTGGGTAGGAACTTGAAGAAGGCTTACAAAGATAGGATTATAAGTGGACTTAAGGCTAGTAATAACATCGAAAAAATCACTCATCAACAATTTGTAGATGATATAACCCTTTTGTGGAGGGCAAGGATAAACAAGGTTAATTATTTGAACAACTTATTAAAGGAATATCAAAGAGCATCAAGACAAAAATTTAATAGGACAAAATCCAAAATTTACTTCATAAACACCCCAACTAAAATCAAAGTAGGGATATGCAGGTTACTTCAATTGAAGGAGGCAAATTTGCTAGCAACTTATCTAGGGATGCCCTTATTTGAGGGGAGAATGATGATATAATTATGGAATCTAGTTATAAGTAAAGTTCAAAATAAAATACCATCATAGAAAGGTAGATGGCTATTGTTAGCAAGAAGAGGGAAACTAATTAAATCAATATTATAGGCCATTCTAACATATTATATGTCCTTGTATATTATGCCAAAATTAATAGAAAAATATTTTAATATTTATTTTGCAATTATTTATGTGGTCAGGATTACATGATAAAAGGAAATTTCCTTTGGTGAATTGGATCAAGGTGTGTGATGATAAAACTAGGAGAGATCTTGCTTTAATATATCTTATGGATGCAAAATTCACTCTTAGGGGGGAAATAATTTGGAGATTGCATAAAGAGATTCAAAGATAATGGACATGAATTCTTCTAAGTATGTTGAGCTCAATGACCCAAGCTTAATATTTACAGCATTCTCTCTACCAAATGGTTTTGCACTATGGAATAGTTTAAAAAAAATAATTGATCTAGTGATTAAAGGTTTAATATGGGTAGTGGGAACTGGAGAAAAAATTTCTATTTGGATGGATACTTGGTGTGATTAAAAACCACTCAATCTATATCTAATTTTGAAACCATGGATGATATTACTTTAACATAAATATGGTGATAGGGTTTCAAACATTTTGTACAAGGATCGGGAAGGAAGATACAAATATAAAGAGTATTCTTTACAAGTATACAAGGTATTGATGGTATGAGGTAGTTGAGTAGAACGATAATAATAATGATTATTCTGAGGGGAGAAAAGGATAAGTTGATTTGGGAGTTGAATAGCTTAGGAGAATACACAACAAGAAGTGAATATAATATAAAGCACCATAAAAATAGGAATATCACAAGAATATGGAGAGTTATTTGGGTTAGCCCAAGCATTTCTAAAGTCAAAATATTTTTTTGGCTAGTAGGTCATAGAAGAATTTTATCTTACGATAACCTTATGAAAAGAGTTTTCATGGCCCCTAAAAATGTGTTCTTTGTAAAACGAAGGAGGAGAGTATAGACCATCTCTTGGGACACTGCTCAATAGTCTATAAACTAGGGCAATGGATTCTTAATATGTTTGATAAAATGTATGGTGATGAATGGAAAAATAGAAGAATGGTTAAAGCAATGGTAGATCACTTTTAAAAGTGATGCTTTACAAACAATATGGGGCATATCAAAATATATAATCCTTTGGACTGCATGGCTAGAAATGAATAGAAGAATATTTAAAGGAAAGGAAATACGTTTAGAGGTAATGAAAATGAATGTTTGTTTAGCCATAGAGGAATCTAAACCAACCCTATCAACTCACCAAGTTCCTAATCTGGAAGTAGAGAGTCTTGATAGATGGAGTCAAGTCATTAAATGAAATTATGATGTTAGGTATACGAGAAGCAAAAAGAAGGCAAAGAATATATAGTGGAAACCACCATATGTGGAGTGTATTAAGTTGAATTTTGATGGAGCATCTAAAGAAAATCTAGGGTCAACAAGAGGAAGAGGAATAATTCAAACTAATAGAGGAGATATTTTGTTTCATTATATTTTCAATAGTGGATTTAAGACAAATAATGAAGCTAAATATTGGGGGACTTTAGAAGGATTAAAAATATGTAAAAAAATAAAATGAAATAGAGTATGGATGGAAGATGATTCTCTCATAGTAATAAATACAATTTTGAGGAAAGCGAAGGCTCCATGGAACATATAAGAGATAATTATGAAAATTCAAGATCTTGCTAAAGAGTTTGAAGAAATAAGGTTTACACATAATTTAAAGGAAGGAAACAAGTGTGCAGCTAGGCTAGCCAATAGAGGGATTTTAATTGAGGGTTGTGAAGTTAAATTCTCTTTTCCTTGGTTAGAGGAAGTAGTAAGTTTAGCTAAAGCTAACAAGAAAATGTTGATTGCTTAAATCAAATAATGATTAAGATTTAATTTAATGTTTTTGATTGGTAATATCTACTTTATTTTATAACATTAATGTGCTTTCATATAAACTATTTATTACAATTTTTGTGGTTGCACTTGTGCTTCAGGAAGGAAACTAGCAATAAAGATCTGGTAAAATAGGCTATGATAGTATAATGTATTGGAAATATTACTCTATGAATATGCAATGCATAGATAATAGAGGTGAAGTTTTGGTATTGTGAAGCCTGTAGTAGGAAAAATTCAAGAAGGATGATAAATTATGGAATATTTGTATTCACACAAAAAATGAAAAAGTTCTAGAAAATGAAAATCAAGAATTCAAACATTTTATGTAAAATGATATAGCAACTCAATTGAGATGAGAATTGAATTTGTTTGTAAACTCTCATGCTCTAAAGAAGAGAGTTGTTATTTTTCAAGGGTGGTAGACCCAAGTACAACCTATTATTTTCCAACAAAAAAAATACACATATTGAGATATCCTAAAGGATACTTCATAGTTTGAACATAGATTGATTTTAAGATGAGATGAGATAGACCAATATTATCTCAACAAACATGCTAAAAATAGATGCACTAAAACTTTACTAAATCTTGATTATTCTATATCATAAAAGTCTATATTTCTAATACCCCCTTCAATTTATAAAAAAATCTTGAGTTTATTCCTAAATTTTATAACTTTTTCTCTACCAAGAAATTTAGTCATTATATCTACAACATGCTCTTAAGCTAGATAATAATGAAGACAAGTATCTTCACTACCAACTAGTTGTCAAATATAGTGGTGATGAACCACAATGTGGTTTGCTATGCCATGATATAATATGAAGTGGATTTGGTGTTTGATCTATGTATAGATCATAACATATGCGCTGCAACCAAACTACCTTACAACCTACATTAAATGTTAATTATTCTACTTAAATAGATAATGAGAAAATTGTGTTGTAGCTTTATTTCCCAAGAAATAACTTGATACAAGAGCAAACATATACCTAATAGTATATTTTCAATCATAAAATGATCCATCCTAGTTTATATTAGTATATTTAATCCATACAATAGGATATTGTTAATAGAAAATACCAAATATGAGGCTTCCATTGATGAACTTATGTAGCAAGGTTACTACTAGATAAAACCCTTCACAAGATGATGGACACAATTAATGGAAATGAATTGAATTAAGGTGAAGTAGAATTGGATGCATTTCACGATAAGGGTGGAGATGAAAAATAATTAATAGAACCTACAATATGAGTAATTAGACTATAAAATCCTCATATATTATCTCATGACTATAATAGCATAAAAAAGGTTTGATAGGGTTAGGGCTTATCACCATTTTATTCCTCATATGAATTGAACTAACATTATGAATGTGATATTATACTTATCTAAAGTTTGTAAACTTGTTGTTGTCCTAGAGTTATAGACTATAAATATGCATGTCTACTATATCATGTTAATGTATATTGATCAATCATGAACATATGCATTTCTGATTAATTCCACATTATAACAAGTAAACAAAAAACATAGATTGAAAATTAGTCATGTATGCCAAATACTTATGTCATTTTGCTTTTATAATATGTAATTGAACTAATGATAAATTTATTTTTCATATATAGAATGTGTAGGTAAAAGTTGATACTAGTCTATGTTTTGGAGGATGCAATTTGAACCCTTAATTATAGGAGAACTCGTAGCCCTTCATCTCTTATCCTAGAGAATCAATCACAGTAAAAGTGCATGTAGATATAGGAGAAAAATAAGAGGAAAATAGTTAGTAAAGAATACTTCTATTTGAAGCATCCTTTGGTGTTACTCTCTATATTAGTACATTCATGCAAGTAATTAGATAAAATTTTTGATAAGGAACTAAAGTGTCCTTCCATTTGAATGTTCTTTATATTGCTTATATGGGGTTGAATTGACCATACCTATATCATTTTGATCATATTATTGTGGTATTTAAAATTTTTTCTTTCATGGTGTATATTGATATTAGTAAGCTTGAAGATAAGGACAAGGTCTAGCACATGAAAAATCAAATTTTAATATGAAGAATAATTACACAACATGAGCTTAGGATCACATGAGGCTTCATATTTAACGTTTTTAGAAAAATAGAGATTTTGCCAATACATTTTTTAAAGTATTAGATTATATATTCAACTTATCATTAAGGTTTCCTCACCTAGAAAATAACCTCATCTTAGTCCATCATATTCTTTTGTATTTCTCCAATAATATCAAGATTGAAGTTAGGTCCAAAAATACCTAACCTAGATGGGGAATAACATCAATATAAATTACTTTTATTATTTAGTGGAATCACACACCATTTTTTATAAAATATATATTTGGATTTTAGGCATTAATTTATTTATTTTAAGTATCTTTGTATTGGTAAAATTTAAGAAATATTGATAGCTTCAACACGATACTTATATCCAACATAGATATATTCTTCCACTTTAACAAACATATTACAATCAAAATTATCAACCTTATTATTCACATTGGATATATCCTTTAACTTATTATGTATCTTATAATATTGATTGGAAAACTCATATGCATTTTTGAGAGTTAAGTCACTATCAAATTCTTACGTAGACTACAAAATAAAGTGATTGAAATGTGATATATAATGTTATGAAAGAGTAGAAAACTAATCAAGGACAGATCCAACTAATAATAATTGAGAGAGAAATTTAATACGGCAACATAATGACTCAATTAGTCTTGATAATTGATAGGAAATTTATTAACATAGTCATGTTATTGAACCATATCATTATCACTCTCAAATTAGGGAGTAAAATATTTAATTTATATTTTTCAAATATAAATATAGTGATACAAAGGCACAATTCTTACTATACCATTTAAATGTAAAGGAGAAGAGTAATAGAATGGAGAAAAGCATATAGTGATGAATCTTTGTTTTGACTAGACAAGATAATATCATTACGTTTTTGCATGGCCTCTTGTTAAAAAATAATATCACAAAATTATTATGAATACAAACACACACATGAAATTACCATATGGGATTGAAATAGGTCCTACCCACATTATATCAGTATTATTGCCATGATGTATTTATGAATCATATAGTGGTATTACAACAATTGATATTATCATGGCACTAATTGGAATTGAATAGTGGTGGGAACTCTACAAGATAAACATCATCATTAGTAAAACTTTTATAGGAGAAAGTCACAAGCTATACAAATGGCTTCATATTCAAAATAATTTATAATAAATTTAGATGTAATAATAGGATTCATGGATAAATATAATCCAATATTAGTTTAACAAATATAATAATAATACACACATTAAGATATCCTAAAGGATACCCCATAGCTTAACCAGAGACTAATTCTAAGATTAGATAAAAATAGGTCAAAATTATATCATCAAACATGTTAAAAATAGATGCACTAAAAATGTACTAAATCCTAATTTTTATAATAAATTATATCATAAAGACCATATTTCTAATACCCCATTTAATGGCTAAAAGCTCTTAGAGTTTATTTCTAAATATGCTAATTTTTTCTCTACTAAGCAATTTAGTTGTACAACTTGCTCTAAAGACATGTATCTTCATTATCAACCAGTTGTTAGATATAGTGGTGATGAACCTCAATGTGTTTTGTTCTCCTATGATAAACTATGAAGTGGATTTGGTATTGTTTGATCTATATATAGATCATACCACATAAATTATAACTAAACAACCATACAACCTACATTAAATAATGTCCTTTATTCTACTTCAATAAAGAATGAGAAAATTATGTGTTTTAGCGTGATTTCCCAAGAAATAACTTTATACAAGAACAAATATATACTTAGTAGTAGATTTTCAATCATAAAATGATCCATCATAGCTTACATTAGTATATTTAATAAAAACAAAGGTAGTATATTGTTGATATAAAATACCAAAATTGAGGGTTCTATTAATATATATGAGAATGTGTTTTATAGCATGAAAATGTTTTATTTATTTATTGGAGATAAAATGAGATAACTTGTTTCAAACATAAATCTAGTCATCTTAAGATAAGTCAAGTTGCCTACTAACCAATGATATATTATTTTATTGACTAGAGATGAATCAGTGTGAGATGACAACTTCATCTTGAATTTTCCATGTTGATGTTAGATTACAACTAATCATCCTACTTTTTTAGAAGTACCTTGGAAAGATTATTTTGTGATACAAAATAACACAATAATGTTAACAAAATTTTACACCTAGATAATAATATAGGATCTCTAGATTTTGTTGAAGAATATTACATTATTTGGTACATGAAAATGTACCCCCATGGTACCTTCATGGTACAAATGTAAATATGCAATAGATTAGGGTTGATTCTATAGTTTAGGTGACTAATTTATATTTCCTCTTTATGTAAGTGTCAATGTGAAGAAAATACATAAGTGTCATGTAAGTAAGAGTGTAAGTGTATATTGATATAATCTGCATAAGTCTCATGTATGTAATTGTGTAAATATGTAATGTGAGGATGTGCACAATTGTCTTGTATTAGGAGTACATGTAGGAGAGTAAGATTCATGTAGAAGTGTGCAAATGTCATAAAGTATGCATGTAAGAAGAGAGTGAAGAGTCTAGTATACAAGTGACAAGACGATAAGCCAAAGGTCATGGGCGATATCTTATGGAGAGCAATAGTAAAGTATGTAAAGAGTCACTTCCTATGTCTATATTATGGAGATAAGACTCCATACAATGTAAGATGTGAGTAAGGGAAAATGGTCTGTAATGATCACCACATAGCAAGCATTGATAATAAATCTTGTATACAAATTTTGAGCAATTCATATTGTAATTATTCTTCATGAATGTTCATGAATGATTATTGACCATTTTACATTCATATTTGATATTATAAGTGAATTTTATTTCATTATTATATTGGCCTATATATATATATATATCTTTGATTTCTCACACAAATAATTCTACTCTTATTATTGATATTTCGACCTATAATATTTATTATTGTGGCTTTTTTATATTAGGACCTGTGAAATTTTGAAGAAGCAAGGCTTAAAATCCAACAGTGGTATCAAATCTACCACTTAAATCTATCCATTTTTTGATATAGTTATTTTATTAGCCACCATTACATTAGAGTCTATCCACTTTGAAAATAGTGAAGAATTAAAATCTATTTTTTAAGGTCTAATTGAGTAGATATTGAGGGACAAGTAAAGATCACCTTGATTTGGATGCTAGGGTCTTTCCACTTGGTTCAAGGAAAACTAGTGAAGACTAGGAATCAAGATTCATTAAGGGCTAACTCAAAAGATAGTTAGACGTGATTCAACTAGAAGTGATTAAGAGCACCAAATTAGAAGGAAGTTGTATGTGTGGGGTTATTCATAGTCACCTTGATATTGATATTGGATTCTCTAGGAGGATAATCATATTTTATTCTTAGGTGTGACATAAGACATTGAAGATAAATTTCAAAGATAAATAAGAGATAGAAAAGCATCTAAGCTTCCTGAATACAAATATACAAAAGAGATTGAGAAGCATCAAAGCTTATAGGAGATAGAGAAGCAACAAAGCTTCCAAAATATTGAGAAGCAGTATAAGCTTCCTAAGAATTGATAAGAATAGTATTAAGAAGTATAGAGAATAAGACTCTAGAGATAAGGTATATAGAGGCATTGAGAAGAGTTTTGGTCAATTATAGATATGGACTAGAAAGATAAGGCTAACTGAAAGCATACATATATTTCAATCTTGGCCTTAGGATAAATATTTAGAAAGAAGACATTCAATTAATAAAAGAGCCATTAAGATAAGCAAGGAAAGTTATTAGTGGATGATAAGTGCTATCAAGGAGCACTATCATCAAAGCATTATTTTGGAAAATAAGCAAGAGAATGATTAGTGCTATCAAGGAGCACTATCATTCTAAGGTGAGAAGAAAAGCTAAGAGTCATTATTATTTTTCTAAAAACCACCAAACAGAAGGAAGAACCTGAGTGCTATTCTAAAGTGCCATAACTAGGAATAACTAGAGTGTTATTCAAATTACCACTTGGAGAAGTAATTGATTGCTATTTAAAGCACCACTTGGAGAAGGAACCAAATGCTATTCAAAAAACCACTTACAGAAGAACCCAAGATCTATTCAATGTACTACTTGTAGAAGGAACCCAAGCACAACCAATGAACCAGATAGATAGTCAAGAGCATATCACTAGATGTAAAATTAAGAAGCATAGACATTTGAACCAAGTTCTATTTAGATCATTGATTGAAAAATATGGATATAGACCTGAGTGATGCAGATTGTTATTCACAGCTTTAGACATGCAAGCACCTAGCACCTGAGTCAAGCATTTAGACATACAAACGTATAACAACAAGCACCTAAGCTGAGCATTTGCATGTGCATACATATATCAACTAGAACCCCAACCAAAAGTACAAGCATTCAAACATATAGCAATGAGCACCCAAGCCAAGCATTAAGAAGTGCAAGCACCCGTGATGAGCTTTTGCACCTAAGACAAAGTTTTGGATTTGCATGTGAAGTCACCTAAGAGTGGATATAAAATAGAGAAGCACAAGGAAACTGAAGTGGTAAATCTTGGAGGAACAAAGCATTTATCCTAAGTGAATGATACATAAGACTTGAGGATTGGAACACATGAGAATCAATGCAACACCATTTTAGCCAAACATCATAGAGGTAACATTCTACATTATAAACTTGGTGCATTATTCATTTTGGTAGGAAAATAAGATTTAATTTATTTTTGAAAATATTAGGGGGAGTAATAAGGATTTCCACTTTAGAGTTTATTAATTTATTCATGCACCTTGGTTAATTTTTCAAAAATTACTTTTTTGAAAAATTAAATTTAAATTTTTAAAGTTATGGAGTGATAAGGACTACTACTAGAGTTTAATAGTTTCTTTTAAATCCTTAAAGATTTGAAAGTTAGAATATTTAAGTTTTGAGGGATTGAAGATTTAAAGATTTGATTTGTGGAGATACAAAGATTAAATATTTGTTATTTTTTTTGTTTTTGAAGATTTTTAAAGTTTAATTTTTTTTTTGTTTGAAGCTATTTGAAGTTTTTAAATTTTGAAAAAGTTGAAATTTGAAATTTTGCAAATTTAATGTAATAGGGAGTAAAAAGGATTTCTACTTCAAAGGTTTTGAAATTTTGAAAATTTCTTATTTGAGTTATTTTGTGGTATGGTATTTGGCCTCTCTTTGACAGGTCCAATGTTAAAACCCCACTCAATGTGAGGGGACTAGGACCCCTCATAAAAACTAGTGTAAACTCATTGAAAAGATAGTTGCAAGCTTACTACAATGATAAGGGCTTTGGACTCACTTTGAGAGGTCTAAGGTTCAAACCCCACCCCTAATAAAAACCTGTGTAAACTCATTGAAAAAACTCAAATGGATTTTTAACCTGTGAGGGATATCATAGTGGTAAGTCCTTGGGTTTTCATCTAAGAGACCCAAGTACAAACCCCAATAAGAGGGGATCAGTACCCCTCATAAAAACCCATGTAAACTTAAATTTTAATCAAGTGGCATTAGCTCAACCAATTATATTCCTTAACATTTCAAGGAGACCTAGGTTCAAATCTTACCAAACGATACATGGATAATATCCAAGATTTATTGTAATACCACTATGTGTTGATGATGTAATATTTATGGGGTCCATTATAATCCCATGTAACCTATTGAAAAATACTTTGGGATATATAAGGATTTTAACTTCAAAGGAATCAAGAAATTTGAAAATGAATAAATGACAAAGAAAAATAGGAGTTTCACATCATAGGAGAAATATTAAAGAACCATATTTCATGAAAGAAAGATTTCAAAATCAAAATTTGTATAAAAAATAATCTTTTGAGTTCAAAGAGCAAAATCATAAAAGAGTTTTTCAAAATTCTTATCAAAGATGTGAAATAATATCACTTGAATCTCATAAAAAAATAAAAAGAGAAAAAGAAGTTTGGCATATAGATTTATGTGTTAGTCATCATATGATTGGAAACTTATATTGGTTTGAATCCTTAGAAGTCAAAGAAAATATTTCATAAAAAAATGTAGATGATAAGATGTATCAAGTTTAAGAAACTGGAAAAGTAATACCTAGCATGCCATTTTTATATTTTTTTCTAGAAAAGGTTTTATATGTTCCTGTATTATAAACTAATCTCATTTCAATTTCTCAATTAGGTGAAAAAGGAAAAAAAAATGGAATTCAAATATACAAATGAACACAGGAAATACATTATAAAGAATCAAAGCAAAAGTAAAGCTACAAGTTAAATTAAGATACAATGTGATTCTCTCAAGAAATCATTGAACATTTATTACCTCAAGACCAAATTAATGATAAGCTGCTTTATCTTCCAGAAAGACAAGAAACAAGAAATTGGATTAGGCATAGTCCAAGATTATCTTACAAAATTGACCAATGGATGAATCCAAGATTCAAGATGATGAAGAAGATTCTAGAGAAGCAAATGTTCATGAACAATGTAAGATCATATGAATATTGAAGATGAAGACAAAGATTAAATACTAAAGTCTTCAATAACAAAATAATGTAATATAGGGGATGTTGAAGAATATTATATTATTTGGTACATGCAAATGTACCTCCATGGTACCTTCATGGTACAAATGTAAATATATAATAGATTAGGGTTAATTCTATAGTTTATGTGAGTGATTTATATTTCCTCTTTATGTAAGTGTCAATATTTAGGAAATGCACAAGTGTCACGTAAGTAAGAGTGCAAGTGTGTATTGAGATAATATCCACAAGTCTCATGTATGTAAGTGTGCAAATATGTGATGTGAGGATGTGCACAAGTGTCTTGTATTAGGATTGCATGTATGATAGTAAGAGTCATGTAGAAGTGTGAATGTGTGCAAGTGTCATAAAGTTAAAGTATGAATGTAAGAAGAGAGTGAAGAGTCTACTATACAAGTGGCAAGATGATAAGCCAAAGGTCATGGGATATGTCATATGGAGAGCAATAGTCAAGTATGTGAAGAGTCACTTCCCATGTCCATATTATGGAGACAAATATCCATACAATGTAAGATGTGAGTAAGGGAAAATGGTTTATAATAATCACCACATAACAAGCATTGATAATAAAGCTTGTATACAAATTTTGAGCAATTCATATTGTAAGTATTCTTCATGCATGTTCATGAATGATTATTGGCCATTTACATTCATATTTGATATTATAAGTGAATGCTATTTAATTTTTTTTGGTATAAGGTAGAGGTGGTTATAAGGTCCACAAACCTTTTACAAAGTCAAAATGGGCTGGTTCTAGCATCAAGCCCGTATAATCAAAATACAAAATGGATCTTTCTAAGACTCACATTAAGCCATACTTAGAGTCCACAAGCCCTATACTTGTCGCTTGACTATTCAGATAAAACAAAAACCAAACAACACCTAGCACTTACTAACACTAGGTTGTCGTACCGTACACTTGTCACCTCCCAGTGCCCCAAGCAAATGGGATGCCTTTTCTCGCCTAATTCCATCTCGTCGGATTACTCATCATCAGCCCCTCCGATCTCCCCGATGCTCTAACAGGTTTGATCTTAGCTCTTCTCTAGCAGCCCACACCAATAGTTCTTGAGGGAAGTTATCCTTCCAAATTTGCATCTCCCCAACAGTAAACCGCAATATTTGCCATTAGATCCGCCGCTTGGTTCCCTTCTCTGAAGGTGTGTTGGATTCGGGCATTAACCAAATGAGATTTATGAATCTTTGCTTCTAGGATAAGCTCCAATATGGTCCAACTGGGGTCTTTATCCTCCTTAATTGCCTTGATTATATTAAGCGAATCCCCTTCAAAGATAACTTCCTTATAACCCTCAAGTCTGGCAATTCTCATTGCCTGCATGCAGTGCTCGAGCTTCGCAAAATGATTTGTTTGAGTTCCCAAAGGCTCTGCAAAGGCAAGGACCACTTTTCCTTCCTCATTTCTCAAAACTCCTCCTCGCTCCCGCAGCCCCGGATTTCCTTTTAGCCGCCCCGTCAAAATTAAACTTAACCCACTTTTGTGTGGGGGGTATCCACTTGACACCATCCCGTGGGTTGGTTGTAATGTCTAGGTCCTGGAAGTTCCTCTCCCCGGCTCCGCAAAATCCTCCTTTCCCTTAGAGACATGGTCTCATTTTTGAAGAAGAAAGTTTTCCAGCTTTTCTTTCAAAGCTCGATTATTTTATTACCACATAACCCGGGATCTTTCTTACGTCCTTTAAATACTCTCTTATTTCTCTCATTCCATATCCCCCATAAAAAATGGGGTAAGCCGAGCTTCCGCAGCCAAGTCAAAAGCTTTGCCCTGAAGGGGGAAGCCCACCGTATGCGTAAGTCGACATGCTATTTGGACAGACTCCAATCTATATGAAATTTGGACAGATCATTTGGAAGACTCGTACAAGAAAAATCACAAGTTAGAAATATATGACTTACGGATTCTATCGCTTTCTCACACAAGATACATCGATTGATGAATTGGAAACCTCTCCTTTGCAGATTATCTCGTTGTCGGATCTTATTTTGAACTCGCCAACCAAAAGAAGAAAGCTATTTTTGGGGTTAAATTATTTAACCAAATAATGTAAGTCGGAGTCCACCCATTGAATCCCGAGTGGATTAACTTATAGGCGCTTTTACCGAATAGATCCCACTTGTAGTTTTGCCCCAAATCGCCTTGTCTCTTCCTCCCCAGGAATGATCAGGAACACCCTTAAAGCATCATTGAGTTTGGTTAGGGCCACCTTCTCTTGCTCGAACAGATTATGAACTGTGATTTTCTTCCAAGAAGAAGTTTCCTGTGCTACAACAATAAAATCCCCTACTTTTCCTCCCATTTCCTTCGAAAGTTTATGTTGGAGGACCCGAAGGTCTAAGTTATCTTTCAGAGGGGCCTCTTCCAACCACGGGTCTTTCCAAAAGTCCACTTGTCTTCCATTACCAATTCTCCATCCGATGCCTTTCCCGACTACCTCCCGACATTCGAGCAAACAATTCCAAAAATAGGATCCTCTAGGAAGATTATCACCTTTCAGAAGTCCCGATTATTTCCGATATATTTTGCCTTAAGAAGTTTTACCCATCCCAATTGATCATTATTGATAAATCTCCATACCCGTTTGCCAATCGTAGCTTGATTCATTTCTTTCATTCTCTTTAACCCCGTGCCCCCCGATCCTTGCTTGCACACACCGATTCCATGCTACCAACGAAATTCTCTTTCTCTCCTCCGAACCTCGACCACAAGAAGTTGCGTTGAATTAGCTCCAATGTAGCTCGGACCTTTGCAGCATTCTAAATAGAGACATGCAAGAAATTGGAATGCTCAGTAAAGTAGTTTGAACTAATAAGGCTTTTCTCGCGGAGCCGAGAAGGCCGCCCTTCCACCCTCGCTAACTTTTTGGAGATCCCGTCAATGACTGAGTTCCACAAAGTAGCCTTCATTCTTCCTTCGAACATAGGCATGCCTAGATAAGTTGCTCGGTAGAAGCTCCTTTCCACAACCGAAGAGGTTAGCTATTCTTTCCTCCCTCCCACCAGGCGTGTTAAAGAAATAGATGCTACTCTTCTTATAGTTTATGTACTCGTCTCCGCTTCGTCTCATACTTGGTTAGAATTCTCTTCAACTTCCTAGCTTGAGGCACCGAGGCTTTGGACACAATGATTGTATCATCCACAAACCGTTGGTGAGACACTCGGCCCCGCTCGTTGAGGCCGGTTTAAAACCTTCCAATTGACCATCCGCCACCGCCGCTGAAATGTTCCTACCCAATGCTTCCGCTAAAATAATAAACAAGTATGGAGACAAAGGATCTCCTTGTCGCAACCCCCTTTCACTCTTAAAGTAACCGGAGGGTGACCCATTCACCATGACAGAAAATCTTGTAGTAGAGATACAACTAAAAATCAACTTAATCCACCGGGGACAGAAACCAAACTTACCCAAAATCTTGGTGAGGAACCGCCATGAGACCCGGTCGTAGGCTTTATTCATATCAAGCTTTAGTAACATACCCGCTTCCTTACTAGTCACCATTGAATGAATAACCTCATGAATTGTGATGATACCATCCAATATTTGTCGCCCTTTCACAAAGCCACCTTGGTTCATATCAATGATGAAAGGAAGGATAACCTTCACCCTATTGGCGATTTTTTTTGTGAGAATCTTCATCGTAGTGTTACATAAACCGATAGGGCGAAACTCGGAAAATTCCATTGCTCCCACTAGTTTAGGGATGAGGACTAAAAAAGTAGCATTAACTCCTTCCGGGATTTCCATGTCCTTTTGAGCCTCAATTATAGCTTCCACTACATCATTGCCTAGGATATCCCAAAACTTCCGGAAGAAAGCCGCAGGGAAGCCATCCGGTCCCCGGGGAGCCGTTACCATCCATGTCAAAAACGACCTTCTTGATTTCCTCCTTTGTGAAAGGACTAAGTAAGAATCCATTAAGATTATCAGCTACGAGGGGTGGAATGGCTGCCAACAGAGAGTCCTCTTCTTCAATAGTCGGATTTACATCTTCTAGCAACGATTTAAAGTACTCAACCGCTTCCCTCCTTATGTCTTCCATATCTTTGGTGTTAGACCCATCGGCCATCTTGATCTCCTTAATTTTGTTAGTACTCCCGTGGCGAAGAGTAGAGACATGGAAGAACTTTGTATTTCGGTCACCCTCCTTTAACCAACGCAGTCCGGATTTCTCGCCTCCAAAAGGTTTCTTCAAATCCTAGCATCGTGTGGTATTCGGCCAATGCCTCCCTCTCCCGGTTTCTCGATCCTCTCGTAAGTCGCTCCGACTTCAACTTCTCCCGTAGTTCATTGATCTTGTCTTTTAGTTCTGCCTTTTTAACAAAAATATTGCCAAAGGAAGTTTTGTTCCACTCTCTAATGTTAGCCTTCACATTCCTTAGTTTACATGCCACTTGGGCCAGCTTTCGAACCATTATACTTTTTGTCCCACCATTGGGCAAACCGGATCCTTGAGATCCCGATGTTGGAACCACATAAGTTCGAATCGAAAGGGTCCGATGTATCTTTTCTTAGAGTCCTCCCCTCGCTTCCCACAGAATTGGGTTGTGATCGGACCCGATTCTTGGGAGTGCCGTTAATGAAGAGTCCCCAAACCTCTCCGTGCATTCTTGAGAAAGAAGAAACCTATCTAATCTTATCTCGAATTTGGTTTTCCTTCAATCTTTTGTTAGACCATGTATAGGAGAATCTACGCAGGTCCACATCCATCAGCCCATGTTGCTCAACAAAATCTCTAAACTCGTAGATATCAAGCAGCTATTCTTTGAGAGCCCCCAATTTATCTACAGGATTAAGGTAGCAATTGAAATCCCCCGCCACAATCCAAGGGTAGTTGGGGACCGTCTCCCTCAATTCAGCTAGCCGACTCCAAAGAACCCTTCTCGATCCCTCGTCTAACCGGAGCATATACATTCGTTAAGATCCACTCTTCCCGCGTGGTT
The DNA here is from genome assembly GCA_028583015.1 of Wollemia nobilis. Classification (NCBI taxonomy): domain Eukaryota; kingdom Viridiplantae; phylum Streptophyta; class Pinopsida; order Araucariales; family Araucariaceae; genus Wollemia; species Wollemia nobilis. The sequence goes on from JAQPPZ010001844.1 coordinate 14,640,457, forward strand.
TTATCCACACATAAGAGACAAATAAACCAACTAGACATCAGAATCACTCTACTATCAATCACATTTTTGTTCCACATAACCAAGAACCCTCCTCGCTGTTCCAAAGAGGCCTCTTGGCCTACTACTTCAGCCTTCTCGCCAAGTCCTATTCTTAAAAGGAATAACTCTACTCTCCTCCATTTTAGTTTCTTGCAAGTAAAATCATATCCGGTTTGTGTTCTTGTCTAAGAGCATACAAAGCTCTTATTTTTGGCAGGATTACTCCCACGAATATTCCATGAAAGAATCTTCATTTATGGGCTTTGGATCCTCGAGCCTTCGCCCCAAAGAGCAACACCGCTTGAGTGCCATCACCACTCCTCGCTCTCGCTTCTTTCTCGCCTTAAGGCAGCATTGCTAGGTTTCCCTCTTCCTACCGAACCATATCCCCATACATCCGCTCTAGGTTGAAGTTCCTTGGGATTCACTTGGCTTCTAGTAACCATCTTGGGTAGGTCGGTCTTGGTCTTTGGGGTAACAATCTGGCTTTCCAAGGTTAACCGGTCTTTTTGACAATGGAGATGATTCCGTGCTCTTAGCTTCTTGATTAGTAGATTCTTTTTCCCCGCTTTGGGGTTACACCGATCTTGGTGGTTCACCTCTTCCTCCCGAGTATCCTTGCCCGTATTATTAGTTTCCTCGCTCCTTCCTCTCGATTTTTCTCCTCTAAATCCTTCTCTTGAGTCTCCTCTACCTCGAATTCCACTTCTTGGCTGTCCATCCGATCTCCCTTCAAATGATTTAATGCATCAAAACTGTTCTCCACCGGGATGTTGATCTCCTTGGAATTTCTTCCCATAAATTCCTCTCGCAGACATGGGACCACTTCCACCGAGCCTCCATAGGCCTCCCGTATCACCCAATCAAACTTACTTGCCCTGTGGCGTTGATCTATGGGGTTCTTTCCTTTGTGATTTGGCTCGAGGCTTGTCGTATCATCTTAGGAGCAAAGTTGAGCTTGAGGGTTCCCATCAAAGGGACCAGCTCCCCGGTGAGAGGGTTTTGGGGCATAGGAATTTTTGGGAGGAGGGTTAAAACGTTGCCTCTTGCTTACAATAGGGCGAACAGTGTCTCTGATATTCGGATTTCGAGCTCCACGTCCTTGAGGCCCAGATTGGGTAGGAATGGAGATCTCATGGGGGAGGGATATTATTCTCGGGTTTGAGGATCAGTATTTTGGAGTGGGGGTCGGTTCTTGGAAATGCAAGTGGATACCCCGGTGCCCTACCTTCCCACAAACACTACACTTAAAAGACATATTTTCATATTCAAAGACCTGAGTATGAAGGCCAAACATAGACGACAAAATAATGGATTTAGGGAGCTCTTTACTCGGGTCCGCCAACACACACATGCGAGCAGACAGGAGTCTTGTTTTGCTCAAGGTTGCAGGATCAATAGCTATTAGTTCTCCAATCTCTGTAGCTATCCCAGCCAAGATTTGTTCGTTCCAAAAAAGCAGAGGTAATCCTGGCATCTTAACCCAAATAGGAGCCAAATCCAAAGACTCCGAGTCCGGGGGTTGGAAATCGGGGACCAACGCTTCAGATACAAGCCCCTTTTCCCAAAAAACCAAGGACCTCCTTGGAGAGTCCTTTCCATGTCCCGTTCACATTGAAATGTCACCAAAAGAAAACTCTTGGGTAAAGCCTTAATCATCATACCGGCCCTTGGCTGCCATTTTTGGATGGCCCATCTCCTTATGACTTCCATGTCCGGCCTCACCCCCATAAATTTAGCCACCAGAGATGTTCTGCCCTCCATAGCCACATGCTGAGCTAAGGTATCCGGGACGTGCAACCTACCATTGACAGATTTTAGATTAAAACAAGAGTCGGATAATTTTTGCTTACCGCGAAGAGCATTAAGATATGAAGGTCTCCAGCTGCTGTGTTTCTCTTTGTCTCCTTCTTGGGTCTTCCTTTGATCCCGACGCATAGAGTCCTCGGTCCCCCTCGTAGAAATCTTCAACCGCATCCGCCCAACGCCCTTGGACCGGTTCCAATAGAACTTCCTTGTCCACATCCTCCGCCCGGGGGCTCGCTATCTCGCCGGAGCCCCCACCCGCCGCGTCTCGCCGATCCGCCCTCTCGAAGTCCCACACCTAGGGTTTGATGCCCCTAGACCTCTCGCTCCTCCTCCTTGCTGCTCCATCCGTCACAACTTGTTGCCTCCAAAATCTGCCATTTTTTTTTTTTTTTTTTTAGGGCCAAAATTTTTGTGACCGCTACCGTGGACAGCCCAAAATAAAATATTGTAGATGAATGTAAAAGCTAATATCAATGCTATTTAATTATTATATTAGCCTAGATATATTTATATATTTGATTGCTCACATATATAATTCTAATCTTAATATTGATATTTTGACCTCTAATATTATGGCTTCTTTATATTGGGACCTATGATATTTTACGGTAGCAAGGCCAACATATTTGTCATGTCAAAAACTGAACATAGATTAGATATCATCTTTTGAATGAGGCTGGCTCCACTACTAGTGGTGGTTAGATCATTCACATAAATAACAACTATTATAATGTCATCACTTGTATTTCAATATAAATATAAGGAACATATAATCTCTTGTTAAATATTGAATCTCTAATATTTTGGTCAATTTTGATATACTAGGCTCAAGATGCCTACTTAATTTTATACAAGTACTTGATCAACCTACAAATTGTATTCTCTTTTTTATCACTTCAAATAGAAGTGGTTGAATAATGTAGACCTCTAGTTTCAATATTCCATTGACACTTGTAACATCCATATGAAATACTTCCCAATTGAATTATTTTATGATGGAGAACTAATATAAAGGTCACCATGTTTGTAGTTAGGGTAAATTTCACTTCATAGTTTATCCATTTTGCTATGCATAAAATTTTGGCAATACATAATGATTTGAAATTTTTAATCGAGTTATCTAGTTTTTATGTCATCTTATAAATCCATTTATAGCAAGTGGGTTTCTTACCATGAGGTAACCTTGATAATTATTACAACTTATCCTTCATTAACTAATCAATTTCTAACTTCATAAAATTTCCTATTTAGGTCCTTTAGAATCTTAAAATTTCCTTGGTTCATAAATTTACAAAAACAAAGCAAAATTTGCTTACTAAAAATATTTCAAAGGATATTTTCCTATTTTTGTAAATCATCTACCTAGTATTCTCTTCTTTAATAACATCCTTCAAATTTTGTTCATATCATTTTGGTTGTAAAGGTGTTTCACATAGATGGAACTTTGTGCCAATTGGTTGTTGTTAGGATCATCATTTGATTAACCTATGTCCTATTTTTTCTTATTGGTTGTCCCAAAGTGGGTTGAAGATACACCAATATGGCTAAACCTTTATCCCACTCTATTCATCATATATTTATTATGTTTTAGATTCTAATTTGAATTTACAACTTGAAATTGTTCTAGCACTATCAAATGGTATGAAGCATGTAGAAACACCAATGTGTTTACTATCATCTTAGAATAAATGTATCTTCTTATGTACTATAACAACCAATGATAATCTTATTAGTAGAGACATAATATAACCTATATGCTTTAGATCGTTTACTATATCACACAAACATATACTTTGATTTTTTTGTGTTTAATTTGATTCTCTTATTATTAGGAAATAATGCAAAAGAAACACAACAAAAAAATGAAAATAACTGACTTATGGTTCTTCAAGACTATACTTCTTCATGAGTGACATTTTGCAAAGCTTTGCATGAACAACTATTGATAATGTTGACCATAATATTTACTACTTTATGATAATAGTATAGCATATTATGGCTACGCACCATAAACCTGGAATTTTCATGATTTCTCTATTCCTCCTTTCATTAATTTATTTTATTATAGATTGTACAATTTTTTATGCTAGTAGCAATTTTTAAATTATTTCAAGGTAAACTCATCTACATTGTTTAATTGTAAGATCTTGATATTCTTACTAGTTTGTTACTCCACCAAGGACTTCAATGCTATAAATTATGAAAAATATTTAGAATCATACTTCAAAAAGTACACCCACATATTTTTGGAATAATCATCTATCACCAACAAAAAATACTTATCTATAGAAACTAAAATTTTATTCATTGGGATTTATAAATCAAAATGTACTAGATCCAAGACACTCATGTATGCCAAACCTCATCCATTTTAAATAGTTATCAACTTTTATTGCTTACTTAACACTTGAAGCATACATTTTATTATTCCTTAATAGGTGGAAATCCTTCAACAATGTCATACTTATTAGGAATTGATAAAAATCTAAAATTTAGGTGTCTCTACCCATTTTGCCAAAGTATAAAATTATTCTCTTTAGCTTGTAATGCATATTAACTTGTTGATTTTAAATAAAATAACCTATATAGTCCCTTATTACTAATAGCAAGAGTAACTATACTTTTGTTACACATGTTTGTCACTTCATATATCCCCATGAAATTTTACTATAAGTCAAGGATTTTTAGCAATTTCACTCACTAAAAAAATATTTTGTTGATATTATCAACATATCTTACATTTTTTAATATGTAGGTGAAGTGACTTGAAGGATGACCATTTGATCAAACAACTAAACAAGATGTAAATTGCTCAGAAATGCTGCTTTTATTCATAGAGTGTTTTTAGGTTACAAAACAAATCTCCCTATTTTATTCACGAATATGAAGCATTCTGATGGTGTCCTTTAGAGCTCCTCAGTGAAGGTGGGCTTCTATGCACGTGTGCCATCGATATTTTGCTGATGTGTGTTCTTTTGTACCTATTTAAGGCCTGCAAAAGATTATTAGTACATTTTGGGGCCTTCCTTGGTCAAGCATCATGATTATAAAGACAAATTGACATGAAAATCATATTGAAAAGTTCTAAAAACTAAATGAAATGTTGTAAAAATATAAATAACTGATTAATACCTGATTTGACACTGTAGACCTGTTGTACGACTGATTTGTAGGGTGGCCTATGAATTGGAACCCGAATTCACAGGTTGGGGGGTGAATTGGTTTACAACTACCTTCTAATGGAGATACTTTGTTCGGATGGGCTCCAAAAGTGATTTGATGTTGTTTGTATGGTGCCAAGTTGTCAAAAGTGATTTTGGAGTGATTTTAGCAGAGTCTAGACAGGTTTATTGAAAATGTGAGAGAGGTAAAATGAGGGGAGGGGCCCTCTATTTATAGGAAAAGCTAAGGTCAGGGGGGTGGTTAGGTACACCAAACCCTAGATTCAATTCATAGCAAGGTTAGGTTAGGATTTATGAAGTGTCAAACTTACATTCCCTAAGACAAATATCCTATCCTCACATATGTGTGAGGAAGTATTAGGGTTAACTAGTGTTAGCTAACTCCTAGGTTAGATTGAGGTTTAGTTAGGGTTTCTAGAAAATATCTTAACTTAGGGTGCACACATGTGTGAGAATATGCTTAGGACTAATTAGATTATTAATCCTAATTAAAACCTATTAATGATAAAGTGCATGTTTAGTGAAAGTCACTTGTAAATTAGATTTCTAATTAGTCTAATTAGGATTTTTAGTAGGGAATGGTCCCATGGGGTCCTAATTAGGTGTAGGAAAGGGTTTAGGTGGCCTTAGGGAGCTAGTAGATGGCCTCCTAGTGGATAGGAAGTGTTTTGGATGCATTTTACCTAGTTTTGTAGGTTTTGGAGCCTACAAATGATTGAGGCAATCTACAAATGACTACGGTGGCCTATGATGGGCTATGATAGCATATTATAAACCTATAGGTTTCTATGTAGATCTATAAGTACATAGGCATGAGCATGTACAACTTTTGGATGTATACATTTACCTCTTTTTGTATTGTGTTGTGTGGAACACAGTTCAGTGTAAAAAATAATGTGATGGGAGAAGGTAATAAGGCATTTATGAAATGGGGGAGAAAGTGAAAGGGAAGAATGGGATTGAATCAAAGGTATGTAGTCACTTGAAGTGTGACCATACAACATTGATTGATAACCAAAAGAAGAGGGAAGAAGATAAAGAAGAGAAGAATATAATTCAATCAAAGGTATGTAGCCGCTCGAAGCGTGACCATACAACATTGATATGAAGTCCAAATGAGGAAAAGGATTCTAATCAAAGGTATGTAGCCACTCGAAGCATGACCATACAAAATTGATCAAGAACCAAAAGAGGAGAAGATAAGAAGGGGAAGATGAGAATGGAATCCAATCAAAGGTATGTAGCCGCTCGAAGCGTGACCATAAAACATTAATATGAATTCCAAAGGAAGAAGAAATAAAGTGAAGAAGAAGAGAAGAATGGGTGAATGCAAATGATAAAATGGGGATGGATGGCTTCAAATTGAACATGATGGTGAAACTGATGATTTTGTCAATTTAGTATAGTATTTACAATATCGTACATGGATGTTTTCGAAGGCAACTTATGACTGCTTTGCTTTTTACGACCAATGCGAGATGGTCCAAATACGATAGAACAAGTGCATATTCAATTTTTTACTTTTGATTGAATGATGAGTGCATAGTGACACTTATCAAACCCTTTGAGCTGAGTGGCATGGATGAATCAAACTTAATATTTAGTATGTGGTCGCTGTCGATATACATGAATGAAAGCAAGATATATCTGAGTCATGTCTAGTGTTGTGATTTCAGAGTGTGGTTAGGGCAACTATCATGAAATAGCATCAAGACATGTCTACTTTTGTGCATGGCTCTCATGATATAACAAATATCTGATTGATATTGGTTTTATTATTATCGTGAAATAATCTTCAACAAAACATTTTGTAGACAAATGTGATATCCGTGATTTGGATGTTTGAGTGTTTGGTTGCATGCAAAGTGGATTTGGTATATGAATACCCTCTCAAAAGAGGAATCAACAATGAGGTGAATTAAATGTGATGAGGTAGTGATGATTCGATTGACAGAGGAAATTGGTGACAATATAGAGGAAAAAATGTGGCAAAAAGGAAGAAGAAGGAATGAAAAAATTGTTGGAGTAAAAAATATGTGTATGTTGTGCATGGAGATGCGATTCATAGGGTGAGCTATGAATTGAAATTGAATTCACATGGTGACTTGCAATTTGGGATATAATTCATAGGGTGACCTACAAATTGGGTTTTTAGGGCATATAGAGCCGTTTTGGTGCACGTGTGAAGTCATTTTGCATGGTGTGTGAGTTGGATATCGAGGAGCGAGTGATGATTTTTGATGCAGAGCACTTACAAAATTTGGAGGAGACACAGATATGGTGAGGGGATAGACCAGTGCTAGAATTTATCACAAAAGCCACTGGTAAGTACTCAAAGCCTTATTGAGATGAAATTTTAAATTACGTAATTGCTTGAGAATGCTATAGGGTAGGTTTGTTCATTTTTAGTGTTTGCATGTGATATTTATTTAGAATTTGGACACAAAGTGTTAAAGAAGCCAAATGGGTATCTAGATTGGTGGTTAAATGTTAGGTTTGACCAATATCTGCATTAGTTTAAATACATTGGCGGGAAATGTATGTGATTGTTTTGAATTTGCTTGTTGGGGTGAACGATATATTGTTTTTGAGATGGGATTAAAATTTCATTGTAAAAGTGGGAAATGGGTGTTCAAAAATGTGATTGTTTATGTATTTTTTATTAATGTGATGAGTTTTTGAATTGCATGCCATGATGGATATGTGGATGAGTGTGAGGATGGATTTTGGAAGCTAGATATGTACTATTTTTTGAATTTGTTTGTACTTTCATCATGAAAGGGCAAAATAGGCATTCAAAAATATGATTGTGTTTGAGTTTTAAAATATGGTTTGAATTGTGAATACATGTATATCTAAAAATTCGTGTTTCTTTTTGTATTTGAAGGAAATGCATGATATTGGTAGTTGTATTTGAGAGTGTATTTTTATTTTGTGTGTTTTGGACTTATTTGCCATGAAGGGAAGCCAATAGGAGCCCAAAAGTGGCCATATGGCTGAATTTACAGGTTGACCTATGAATCAGACCTGAATTAGTAGGGTGACCTACGAATTGATCCTAAGTTTGTAAGGTGACCTGTGAACTAGGGCTGAATGTTGAGTTTATTGTTGTTGTTTTTTTAAGAATGTGGTATGTTGTGTGTAATGAGTGTGCGACTGAAATAATAATAATTTTAAATAAATAGAATATAGTGTATGTGGAACTGACATAAAATTTGTTGTGATGTGTGTATAAAATAGGTGAAGATGATCGAGCCACGACATTGTTTGCAGTTGATGGGAGCTGAGTTGGGTGATACCTTGGGTGAGGTAGATTTGGAGTGGTTGGAGAAGGTGTGGTTGAGAGGAGTGTGGGATTGTGTTAGCATCCATGCTAACATAACTTATATCTCGATGTTGTGCGAGAGGTGGGATCCAGATAGGAACACCGTTCATTTTTCTATGGGTGAGATGACTATCACCCTGTAGGATGTGTACGAGATCTACAATTTACCGATTGAGGGTGTTTTTGTGAGGGTAGCAATGGATGAGATGCATGATGATGTGCTACAACATGATTTTAGTATGAGATGGGAGGAGATTGATACCAAAAAGGGGATAGATTATGAGTATTTTTGGTATCAAAATATGTTGACTGATCGACAGTGTGCGACAATGTTAATGATTTTGACCTATGCTTTACCAGATTATTTCGGGGTGAAGTTTACCTAGAACATGTTGGATATAGTGTGTGACATGGTAGAGCATAGGATTGTATTTGCATGGCAACCAAACTGCTAGCCCAGGTGTATAGAGAGTTGCATGATGTAGTGCATGCAATGCGGAAGGGTTTGATTTGGATGTCATTACTACAAGTGTGGACATGGGAGCATATAACAATAGAGCGATCGATATTGTTGCTATATGATGCTCATACAGAGGGAAATAATCACTATTCTTATGCTTCAAGGTTCTAAATAGATGAGGAAAAGGGAATGAAGAGGCCACATGAGGGCAATTATTTGTTTTGGAGGTTGAAGTTTGGAGAGTTGGTTCCTAAAGTTATTCATTGGAGGCCTTGGAAGAGTGGGGTGGTATGGGAGAATAATGAGGAGAAGTTAGGAGCTTCATCAAGGGTGATGGGTTGTAGGGTGGTATACTTGATAGGTGAAATTCTTCCCATTTAGTAGGGTGATACGATAGTTTGGGCTACAATAGAGAATTTTGAAGATGCCTATTGTGATTTATAGGAGATGGGGTGATATAGGGAATCACCCTATAATGAAGAACACAATATTATACTGAGAGGGGGGTGAACAGTATAGCACCCACTTTTTGCTTTCTTTCTAAACCAATATTAATTAATGTCCTTAATTACAATAACCAAATATACCAGTGTACATTAATAACTCAGATAGCAATAGTAAGCAAGAGCACAAGTCACCACACACAATTGAGACACAATATTTAACGTGGTTCCCCAAATGTGGGGTACTCCAAAAGATAATATTCTTATAACATTTCAAACAAAAATAAGGATCCTTATCCAATACAATGATTACTTTGATCCACTCAAAGCTAGGCAATACATTGATCTTCTCAGGTAGGCAATCCACTAATCTACTCAGCTAGGCAACACATTGATCTACTCAGGTAGGAAATCCACTGATATGCTTAGCTAGGCAACACACTGATCTTCTTAGGTAGGCATTACACTAATATGCTCAGCTAGGCAACACATTGATCTTCTCAGGTAGGCAATCCACTGATCTACTCAGCTAGGCAACACACTGATTTGCTCAGGTAGGCAATCCACTGATATGCTCAACAAGCTCACACATAACTTGTCCAAATATGCTCAAAAAACTCACACAAAACTTGTCCAAATATGCTCAAAAAGCTCACACAGAACTTGTCCAAAATTGCTCACAAATCTATCCCAAAACTGTCCACAAATTTGTCCAAAAATCTATCCCAAAGGCCTTCTCAAAGGCTCAATCAATCATGCTCAAGTAGTACTCAAATCTCATCCACAAATCTTATGAAGTCAAGGCACAAATATGAACTCAAAAATGAATGGTAATACACTCTTCAAAGGATGATAACTATGATCCACAATGATCTCAACTCAAATCAATCTCATAGAAGCATAAAGAGAATTGTTAGAGACTCAATATGTTCTATACTCAAATCCAATATCTTTCTCAACTCAAAGAAATCTCATAGAAGCATAAGGAGAATTTTTAGAGACTCAATATGTTCTAATATCAATTTCTTTCTCAACTTCATCCCAACTCAAATCAGAATATAGAATAGTTTGTTTCATGGAACTTGAACAACCACTTCACACAATCACTTGACTAGGCTCAAAAAAATCTTCTCAACCAAATACCACAAGGAACAACTCTTTCTTACAAGCTCTAGTCCAAGCATGTATCAACCAATTCAAATGTTTCCAACAATGCTCAACCACAAATCTCACATAACAATGATACTCATGTTCTTCTCAAGTTCAAGTTCTTTGCATAACCAATGAGCTTCAAAAATAATGCTAATAAAACATTCTTCACATAAAAATGATACTCATGTTATTTTCAAGTTCTTTGCATAACCAATGGGCTTTAACAACTATGCTTATAAAACAAGTTTTTAACCACAACTCTCAAACTAGAAAACCTTGAAGCATTCAACCAACCACTTTCAAAAAGGAAACCACAATCAATCCTTTTCTCTCCAATGATATTTTAGAAATCAACCACCATAATAAATCAATAGGAGAATGTGCCCATACCTTTTATGAAGATGAAGAAACCCCTTTGGAAATATGCCACACTCAACACACTTTGAAAAAGAATAAAACAACCTTCACTTTTAATCCCTTTACAAAAATAGAAATATCTCTTTATATACACCTTATTTCTCCATCTAATAAATTTAATCAAATAGCCCTTGAAATAAGCTTTCCAATGATATATAATATGGTATAATTATAAAAGAGGAAAACACAATAAATTTCTCTTTTTCTAAAAGTGCATTTCAACCCTTATATCTTGCCTTCCAAGTAAATAAAAAATTTAATCAAACATTATTCCCTTAGCATCACCTTATTCCTCCAACATTAGGCAATAATAAAAAATATTCAATAAAATATTTACTTACCTCTTAGAGGGAATCAAACCCTCATCACTGCCCACTCAACACCACAACCACAACGCCAAAGACCACGTGAGCTATCTGCTCACATAGGACAGAGAGCAAAAATGCTCCCTATATTTCATTGCCCTTGCTCATGCCAAAAATGTGCACCAAATGCTCTTCTTCCACACTCTATGAAAATTGAACCTGGTGGGAATCAAACACATGCCATATCATAACCAAAAACTCCATGATTCCCAAGCTCACCGTTGGACCACGTTATCACATTGAAGGATTTCGGGGCTTCCGCTTTTTGTTCTCTTCGTTCGATGCTTAGATTTTTGAATCAAAAGCATTTGCATATATATATGCAACCTTCCTTTAATTTCACATACATCGGAACCTTTAATTATTAATTTCATTTTGATGGCGCATGGGTTTTATGACGTCGACGATGACTTTAATTTTAATTTTAAATAATTAAAATTTAAAATTAAATATCTCCATCACCGGGGCACCTTTTTCGATGAAACAAAAGGCCAACCTAGGTTTTAAGAAAAACCCATTTCAAATTTGCCATCCATGGTTTTAAATAAAAACTTTTATTTTGTCTGTCTTGGTTTTAACAAAAACCCTGTATATATCCATGCTTTCCAAAATATCATAAATGCTTATTTATGAAATAATTTCACCACCAAAACTCAATGTGATCCATGTGACATCAATGAAAACATAAAATACCTCAAATTTACAACAATCTCCCACTTTTTCATTGATGGTAACACCTCTAATGCAAATCACCACAATCATTGCAAAAACCATTTTTGAGAATCAAAGCTGCTCCCCCTGAATCAATACTCTCTTTGGAGGCTTCTCCCCCTAACTCAATGCTCTCTTTGGAGGCTGATACCCCTAACTCAAATCTCTCTTTAGAGGCTACTCTCCCTAACTCAAATCTCTCCCCCTTTGACATCAATGGCAAAAGGGACATCTATGGGGCTAAAAGATATGACTCTTAAGCTTAGCCCCCTCACCACCTTCTCTCTTGAGGTGATTAATTTTGGGGTGGGAGTACTTTTACTCCCATATTACATTGTTTATTTCCTCTATCAACTTCCTTCCATGTTTTTCTGATATCCTTCTCTTGATGAATTACTTGATCTTCTTGTCTAGAACCTGTTTGACCTTCTTGCCTTGAACCTTTTTGACCTTCTTGCCTTGAACCTATTTGGAATTGAGTCCTACACCATTTTGCAATATGTCAAAATTTATTGCAATTAAAACACTTGATATTGTAGCCTTTGGATGGTGCCCATATCCTAAATATTTTCTTGAAATAATTTCCATATCCATTCCTTTCTTGAACCCTATATTGTGAAGCTCTGTTTTCATGACCATTATGACCATGACTTCTGAATTGTGTAGCTCTAAAACCAAAACCATTTTGCTCATTTTCTTTGCACTAAGAAGCTCTATGGAAAATCCTGTTGCATAAGAAGCAATGTCCCTAAAAACCATACCTTCTTCCTTTGAAGTTTCGTTTAGCAAAATCAAACTTCTTTGATCCATGGACCCTGCAGTGTATAGCCCTGTATCCAAATCCATCACAAGAAAAATGATGTCCTTGAAAAGCCCTTTGTTCACGCCTTAGTTCCTCATACCTTTATTGACCATTTTTCCTATGATCATTTTCAACTTGTGAATTACATTCTTGAACCTTCTTTGTAGTATCTAAATCCTTTTCCTTAATTTCTTCCTTGCTTTCCTCTTCAAGTATTTATTTTCCTTTTGAACTTGATTCACCTATCTCAAAAAAATATCCAAACTGAATATTTGGAGCCATAGGAACTTTGGAACTTTCTTCATAAAACTTAGGTGCTTCCTTGCTTTCATCTTTTAGAACTTCCTTTCCTTTTGAGTGTGATTCTTTTTGGAAGTGAGATACGGCCTTAAAATAAGTTTCCACTCTCTTTTGAACCTTTTTATCTAACATGTCATATCTTGTTGTTCTTAACCTTAGTTCTTCATTCATCCTTTCTTATATTCTTTTTGCATTTTGAATCTCTTCTCTGAGATTACTGATTGTCTGAAGTAGTTCTTCTCTAAATTTGACATCTGTTCAAATCTTGTTTTCAAGATTTCTGTATTCTTCTTTTAGCCTTTTGACTTTTGATTATTATTTTCTTGGCTCATCCTCTTCATTTTTTATTACCAAAAGTGAGACTTCTTTATCTTCATTGTTACTAAGATCATAATCATCTTCTATAGCAAACAAATTCTCATGATTTCTTTGACCATGCCTGTTTCCTTGATGTGTCATCTCATCTTCACTATCACTGAATCCATTATAATATCTTGATCTGTGATCTCTTTGACCACACACAAAGCACTGTTCTCTTTCACCTTCTATTCCAAGGAATATATGTTCTTCCTTTTCATCATCTGACTTGTCTTTATCATTGTGATTTGAGCTATCACTTGCTTCTACAATGTAGTAAGATTTCTTTATATTACAAAAAATTTTCTTCTTCTCATACCTATTTTGCTTGTATCTATCATCTTTGTCATACTTCTGCTTTCCATCTTATTTTCTTCTGTGGCCCTGTTTTTCATCATCACTATTTTATTCATGTGGACACTTGTGTGCATAGTGACCAATATCACCACACTTGTAGCATCTGAATTTCCTCATATCCCTAAAATTCCTTGAGTCCTTATTCCTTTTGATGAAGTTAGCTTCCTCATCATTAACTGGATCTCTATCTATCTCTGTAACCTTCCCTTTCTCTTTCTCTAAAGCCTTAAATGCAATCTCTTTTATTGGAACTGTTGAGTGGTATTTTCACCCAATTGTGAAAGTACACTCTCCCTTAGTATTTGGGTCCCAAATCCCCTCTTGCAAAGAAGTCAAACAAACAACTTCTCCAAGGTCTCTGCTGTATTAGCATTTGCAACTATGTATTAGTAATCTCAAATGAAGATAATCAATTTAAATGCTTGGAACACCTTAGTGATTGCAAGTAACTGTAAACAAGGGGTGATGTTGGTTTATTTCATCATGAAGTTTTATTGATTGTTCATTGAACCAGAATAACAAATGTGAATCAGCCCAGCAATGAAAATTTCCATTTTTGGATTTTTAAAGATCTGCAATAAAACAACAACTTCTATGAATTTATGAAAATACTAATAATTCCAAAAGTGAAATTTTAATGTGCATATTTGAAGTCTGTAATATTACCTATGCCCTCGTGCAACCATTTTGGGATTTTGAATTTTTTAAATTTTAACAACTGCAAAGTAACAACTTCTGAAAAAGTAAAATAAAATGAAAAAGAAGTGCAAAAAATTAAAAATAGAACACATTCAGTATGATGCTATCATGTTCTGACAAAATCAAAGATATGAGGTTTCCATGCATGCAACCTAACCTATTGGACCTGCAAAACATGCACAATCCTGATAAGCTAAGTGCTAGCTTCTAGGGGTTTGAATGAGGTTTTCAGATTTAAGCATTCACATGTAGAAACCAAGAAAAACTTGTATCAACTACATTTACAAGCCTAAAATCTGAAAAGGGAAAATAGACATTTAATCTTGCATGCAGAAAATGACTCCTTCTTTCTTGCCCATAAGATGCAAATTTCTAAAATGTTATCTGCATTAAATATTTGTCTTTTTACAATAACAGATATCTAGTTTTCCAAAACCAAAAAAAGTGGAAGAAAAGCACTCCAAAGCAGGCCCAGAATGGCTCATCACCCTCAGCTCTGTAACCCTGCTCTCAGCGGTTTTCGACCAGTCCATGTGGAAGGAAAATATCCAAGAAAAACCCAATGTCAAGGCCTTGCCTTCATTCCTACAATATTCTCTGAACAGTTTTCGACCCCTATACCAATATGTGCCTCTGTGTTTTATACTTACTGGAAAATTGCTTCTCCTTCCACGACGGTTCGTTTCGTCTTCAAATGGCTACTCGTTTCACCCCTGTCTCATCGTTATCTTTGACTTTCTGTCTGATGTCTTAAATTTTTAATATTCTCGGTGAACTGTAACGCCTCTGTAACCCTTACACCTTTATGCCATGTGTTCCGTGATTCTTTGCATGTTTTGTAACTGCCTCCTTGTAAATCGTGACAAAAAATAGCATGTCGTGATATTGTGACGTTTTTTTGCATGCAACTCTGTTCCTCTGCCTGCATAGTGAAAATGAGACATGTCACGAAATCACGATGTTTTTCGGCCAACATCCTTGTCCGCCATCATGCATAGCAAAAATGAGACATGTCACAAAATTGTGACACTTTTCTCTTTTGCACCATCTTCTACTTTCTATCGTGAAATCGTGACAATTTTTTATTTCGTACCACTTGGCTACTTTCTGTCATGAAATCATGATGCTTTTCTCTTTCAGGCTGTCTCGCTGCTTCCTGTCACGAAATCGCGACGTTTTTCTGCTTCGTACCCCTTTGCTGCTTCTTGTCGCGAAATCATGACGCTTTTCATCTTTGGCTTGTCTTGCTGCTTCAAGTCACGAAAACGCGACATGTCGTAATATCACGACAACTTTAGTGCCTTGCCCTGTTTGACTGGTTTGACCATGATTTTGTGACATGTCATGATTTCACGACAATTTTCCATTCTGTCTTTCTCTCTCCTCTATGGACCGTGATTTCACAGCACATCACGAAATCGCGACAATTTTCGATCAACAACTCTTCCTGCTTGCCTAGGCCACGAAAGCTTGACATGTCGTGATATCGTGACATTTTTTCATTTCTGGCCGTGATGGAGCAACATGTCACGAAATCGTGACACTTTATTTTTCTCAGCAGCGACAGAGCAACATGTCGCGAAATCGTGAAAACTTTCATTTCTGGGCAGCAACAGAGTGACATGTCACAAAATCGTGACAACTTTCATTTCTTGGCAGTGACAGAGCGACATGTCATGATATCGTGACAACTTTTGTTTTTCGACCGCGACGGAGCAAAACGTCACAAAATCGTGACAACTTTTCTTTTCTGGCTGCAATGGAGAAACACGTCGCGAAATCGTGACAACTTTTCTTTTTTATCCGCAATGGAGCAACACGTCGCAAAATCATGACAACTTTTCTTTTCTATCCGCGATGGAGTGACATGTTGCGATATCGCGACACTTCTTATTTTTGTGATATTTTGCTCTTCCTTTGATTTTTTCTTGATTTTTAGCATCTGGGTCACTGTTTTCTTCTTTGAAAGCATGCAAAAAGGTGGGTCCCCAATTTTGGGGTGTGTTGTGGATCAGCCACAACAAATGGTGACTCTGCTGTCAAATGCTCTTGAGCATTTTGGTGAGAACCCAACCTGAAGTATACAAGCTTAGATACAGGTGTTAGTACATAAAGATAAACAAATACCGATAGATCAGAAATACATGAAACATTAGAATCATAAGTATCAGCTCGATGTGTGCAATGTGTTTCATTCTCTATCATTTGAACTTGATCAACATTCCATTGTCAGTTTTACTTACGATTTGTATGCAAGGCTATGAATGATTTGTGCAGGATTTGATGCATGATGAAGATGCTAGAGACATAATAACCTGCTTTACAAAGGCTCAAACCTTCTAATATCATGAACAAACATATTCAAGCTGTCAAACCCTCTTAGGACAAAATATATGTATACCAAATTAATTTACTAGATCCCAAAGTTGGTTATGTGTCACTACCATCTTGAACCCATGTGCAAGTGTGAGTGAAATCAAAACCTTGGGGAATAGGATTCCCAACCTAAGTGAGATGAAGATTTAACCCTATCCTTACTACTTTGATTTTAGGATTTAAGCATTATGGGAGTGGTAAAAACCATTGTTTTAAGGATTATGTTGCATGATAGGACAGACATGGACTATTCCTTTCGCCTCACCTTTTATTCCAAGTATGGTTTTAACCATTTTGCTCAAGACTCTCTTTAATATGCGTATAATGTGCTTGGTTCAAGATAGTTCGGGCATCAGTTCCCAACCTTAGGATTTTTTATGTTTTATGTTATAGAATAACCCTAAGAGGATTCAACACCTTTTCAATGATTGTACATGACATGAAGATGCAACTAAGATGAAATATATATGCAGTGTGGAATATAACATGAGATATGAATGCATTGCTTCTTTTGAAATGTTAATGGAGTATATCATCTACTTTACCATAATGTGTAAAACTGACAACTTCATGCATCACAAGATTCAAACGATAATATTTAAAATGTTTGTGTTACTTGTTGAGCTTTCTACAATACAATTCCAATGTTTCATATTCTCCTGATTTTAGGCATAAGTTGACATCTCCGATTTTTTTTTTTTACAAACCAAACATGTCCATAGGACCAACACATAACTTTAAATCAAAACTTATTCAATCCAAAACCAAAATGCAATCCAAAAATGAAAATTTGAAAACACAAACCAAAACCAAAAATCAAAACCTATATACAAATGTACAAAATAATACAAGATGATGCAAAGCTTGGATTATCACTTTCCTGGATCCCAAACATGATTAGAACATTTCAACAAAAATATAACGTTATGCACATGCCAAATGATGTAGGAATCCAAACAAAACAATATTATACCACACCATGCAACAACTTTTAACTTACCTTGCTCACCCCACCAATTTGATTTAGTTCTATTACCAACATCATAGGTGAGATTCAAATCAAATTGATTAGACAATGGTTGGTATTCAATTTTATTTTGTCTATTCTTTAAAGTGCAAGTTTCATCATTCCATTCATGATTTAGAAGTAGGCTTTCCTTTTCAAATGTGAAATATTGCAAACAAGAGCCTATTTCTAAAAGTCTTGAATTCAAATTATTTTTTGAGATTTTAAAGCAATCAAAATCAATCAAAACTTGACAAACATCATCGAGATTTGACATTTCATCATTAATGACATTAGCATCCAAAGGGACATCATGTAATCCATCAATTAAAATTTTTGTAACTACTACCAAAGGTAAAGATTTCACCTTGTCACCCATACTCAACCCATCATAATTAGAATTTACAACAACCTGATGAGTGTTAGTAGCTTTTTCCTTTTTCTCATTGTCTTCTTCATCATACAACACCTATTCAAAAACACCAAAGTTAGGCACCCAATCAAACATGCGTCCATATTTTTCAAAACAAGAGCCTAGTTTTTCAAGATATGTGTCGCGTGACACCTTTCCCCGATCAATGGCTTGAGTTGCCTCAAAATCCATATTTTCATTAGGATCATCAATAGTATCAAACCCACACCACTTAGGTTTTGTAATTTCATCATTTTGAGATGGCATAGACATAGTAGAAACAATAGGTGGATCAAGATTTTCGATTTCTTGCCCCTCAAGGGGAACAAAAAAAATTGATTCTCCTTCTTCATCCATGGTAGTAGAATCATTATCCTTCCCCAAACTTTGATGAGATTCCAACCCTTCTTCCAAAGCATTCTTAGATTGTACAGGACTTGTAACATCCTCATATGAAAGGGCAATCGTATTATCCTCGCATATCAATAGGCACACAAATTTCATTAGCAGTTTTGGAGTGAGCATACTCTTCCCTAGAATCATGATGATCATCTTTCAAAATCAAATTGTGATGCTCAACTATTTCTTCATCATCCTTTAATTCATCAACATGTTTCTCATCAAATTTATCTTCACCTTCCTTAGATGGTTCAATTACTTCCAAAATTGGGTTATTGCTTGTATTCAAATTGATAAGGCCATCATAATCCACATGTGTAACCCATGATTCAAGTTTAACATAATTTGGAAGGTGTGAATTTTCTTGGCCATTATCTTCAACAATGTCATCCAAAACAGATTCATTCTCGTAGAATTCATCTTTTGGTGAGTCAAGGGTTCCCAATCTGTCACATATTTCAATACTAGTTGGATCTAGTACTCCTCCCTTGCCTAAAATCATATTATTATGAAAATCATTGAAATTTATTTTAGAAACATCTTTTGAATCAAGATGAGTATCTTGAAGTTGATTCATACTTAAGAAAGATGGTTGATATTGCATAGTAGTTTGAGGATTTTGAAATTGATTGAAGCTTGGGAATGATTGTTGATTCTGAAATTGATTCACACTTGAACTTGGTTGAGGTGGATAAATCATTGGGTGGGTAAAGGAGGTATTAAATGATTGAAAATTATATGATCCAAAACCCACACCATAATTTTGACAACTCAATTGTTGCTCAATTGCCATTGCTTGAGTATAGGCTTGTGACAAAGATGTGATTAGAGGCATCCCTCGCAAATATGTGGAAGTGAGTAGGTCAAGGGCATTGACATATATTTGGAGAGCCACTTCTTCTTGTAGAACATAAAATGTCACTAATTGAGTATATAATCCAAAGAACCTTTTAGAAAATGACTTCACATTTTCACTTGGTCCTTTTTTAATAGTGAAAAACTGCTCATACATGCGGATTGAGTCAACTTGCTTTTTGTTGAATTGATTAAGAAATTCTGCCTCTAGTTGAGCCCAAGAAGTGATAGACCCTAAAGGTAGACTTGTAAACCAATCATATGCCACTTTGTCCAAAGTGTATAGGAACATTTTACAAGCAACATCATCATACCAACTTGTTAGGTGATTGGCACAAAATTTGAATGCTTGAATGTGTTCTTCTGCAGTATTTGTCCCGTTAAAAAAAAATCGAGGAAGACATCTCTCAAAACCAATGGGAACATAATTTTGAACTCCCGGTATGTTCAATGGGCTACCTGGCATCCATGGTGAAAACATAGCCATTAGTGTATCTTAAAGAATACAACTTTAATATCAATTTTTTTTTTTTAAAATTAAATTAAATCATATTATTCCTGTATGAACAATCAAAGCATTAGAACCGCGCATAGAAATTCATGTCCTCCTTTTAATAGTACAAAGTTGTATTGTTAAAATAGGGCTAAAGATAATAATCAATAGGGCATGAAATATTCAAAATTTAAATCCCTATAGCATTTAAATCACGATGAAATAAACCGGTTCAGGCCCTCCTTCTAGCGCCAAAATGTTGAGTGGTATTTTCACCCAATTGTGAAAGTACACTCTCCCTTAGGATTTGGGTCCCAAATCCCCTCTTGCAAAGAAGTCAAAGAAACAACTTCTCCAAGGTCTCCGCTATATTAGTATTTGCAATTGTGTATTAGTAATCTCAAATGAAGATAATCAATTTAAATGCTTGGAACACCTTAGTGATTGCAAGTAACTGTAAACAAGGGGCAATGTTGGTTTATTTCATCATGAAGCTTTATTGATTGTTCATTGAACCAGAATAACAAATGTGAATCGGCCCAGCAATGAAAATTTCCATTTTTGGATTTTTAAAGATCTGCAATAAAATAGCAACTTCGGTGAATTTATGAAAATACTAATAATTCTGAAAGTGAAATTTTAATGTGCATATTTGAAGTCTGCAATATTACCTATGCCCTGGTGCAACCATTTTGGGATTTTGAATTTTTTAAATTTTAACGACTGCAAAGTAACAACTTCTGGAAAAGTAAAATAAAATGAAAAAGAAATGCAGAAAATTAAAAATAGAACACATTCAGTCTGATGCTATCTTGTTCTGACAAAATTGAAGATATGAGGTTTCCATGCATGCAACCTAACCTATTGGACCTGCAAAACATGCACAATCCTGATAAGCTAAGTGCTAGCTTCTAGGGATTTGAATGAGGTTTTCAGATTTAAGCATTCACATGTAGCAACCAAGAAAAACTTGTATCAACTACATTTACAAGCCTAAAATCTGAAAAGGGAAAATAGACATTTAATCTTGCATGCAAAAAATGACTCCTTCTTTCTTGCCCATAAGATGCAAATTTTTGAAATTTTATCTGCATAAAATATTTTTTTTACAATAACAGATATCTGGTTTTCCAAAACCCAAAAAAGTGGAAGAAAAGCACTCTAAAGTAGGCCCAGAATGGCTCATCACCCTCAGCTCTGTAACCCTACTCTCAGCGGTTTTCGACCAGTCCATGTGGAAGGAAAATATCCAAGAAAAACCCAGTGTCAAGGCCTTGCCTTCATTCCTGCAATATTCTTTGAACAGTTTTTGACCCTTGTACCAATCGATGCCTCTGCATTTTATACTTGTTGGAAAATTGCTTCTCCTTCCATGACGATTCATTTCGTCTTCCAGTGGCTGCTCGTTTCACCCCCGTCTCATCGTTATCTTTGACTTTCTATTCGATGTCTTAAACGTTTAATATTCTCGATGAACTATAATGCCTTTGTAACCCTTACACCTTTATTCCACGTGTTTCATGCTTCTCTGCATGTTTTGTAACTGCCTCCTTGTAAATCGTGACAAAAAATAGCATGTCACGATATCGCAACATTTTTTTGCATGCAACTTTGTTCCTCTGCCTACACAACGAAAATGAGACATGTCACGAAATCGTGATGTTTTTTGGCCAACAGCCTTGTCCGCCATCATGCACAGCGAAAATGAGACATGTCACAAAATCGTGACACTTTTCTCTTTTGCACCATCTTTTGCTTTCTGTCGTGAAATCGCGACAATTTTTTTTTTCGTACCACTTGGCTGCTTTTTGTCATGAAATCATGACGCTTTTCTCTTTTAGGTTGTCTCGCTGCTTCCTATCATGAAATCGTGACGTTTTTCTGCTTTGTACCCCTTTGCTGCTTCCTGTCGTGAAATCGTGATGCTTTTCATCTTTGGCATGTCTTGCTGCTTCAGGTCGCAAAAACGTGACATGTCGCGATATCGTGACAACTTTAGTGCCTTGCCCTGTTTGACTGGTTTGACCGCAATTTTGTGACATGTCGCGATTTCGTGACAATTTTCCATTCTGTCTTTCTCTCTCCTCTCTGGACCGCGATTTCACAGCACGTCGTGAAATCGTGACAATTTTTTATCAACACCTCTTCCTGCTTTCCTGGGCCGCGAAAGCTTGACATGTCACGATATCACGACATTTTTTCATTTCTGGCCATGACGAAGCAACATGTCATGAAATTGCAACACTTTATTTTTCTCAGTAGCGATAGAGCAACATGTCGCGAAATCGTGACAACTTTCATTTCTGGGCAACGATGGAGCGACATGTCATGAAATTGCGACAAATTTCATTTCTGTGCAGCGATGGAGCGACATGTTGCGATATTATCGTGACAACTTTTCTTTTTCGGCCGCGATGGAGCAACACGTCGTAAAATCGCGACAACTTTTCTTTTCTGGCCGCGATGGAGCAACACGTCGCGAAATCGTGACAACTTTTCTTTTCTATCCGCGATGGAGCAACACGTCGTGAAATCGTGACAACTTTTCTTTTCTATCCGTGATGGAGCGACATGTCACGATATCGCGACACTTCTTCCTTTTGTGATATTTTGCTCTTCCTTTGATTTTTTCTTGATTTTTAGCATCTGGGTCACTGTTTTCTTCTTTGAAAGCATGCAAAAAAGGTGGGTCCCCAATTTTGGGGTGTGTTGTGGATCAGCCACAACAAATGGCGACTCTGTTGTCAAATGCTCCTAAGCATTTTGGTGAGAACCCAACCTGAAATATACAAGCTTAGATACAGGCGTCAGCACATAAAGATAAACAAATACCGATAGATCAGAAATACATGAAACATCAGAATCATAAGTATCACTCGGTGTGTGCAATGTGTTTCATTCCCTATCATTTGAACTTGATCAACATTTCATAGTCAGTTTTACTTATGATTTGTATGCAAGGCTATGAATGATTTGTGCAGGATTTGATGCATGATGAAGATGCTAGAGACATAACAACCTGCTTTACAAAGGCTCAAACCTTCTAATATCATGAACAAACATATTCAAGCTATCAAACCCTCTTAGGACCAAATATATGTATACTGAATTAATTTACTAGATCCCAAAGTTGGTTATGTGTCACTACCATCTTGAACCCATGTGCAAGTGTGAGTGAAATCAAAACTTTGGGGAATAGGATTCCCAACCTAAGCGAGATGAGGATTTAACCCTATCCTTACTATTTTGATTTTAGGATTTAAGCATTATGGGAGTGGTAAAAACCATTGTTTTAAGGATTATGTTGCATGATAGGACAGACATGGACTATTCCTTTCACCTCACCTTTTCTTCCAAGTATGGTTTTAACCATTTTTCTCAAGACTCTCTTTAATATGTGTAGAACGTGCTTGGTTGAAGATAGTTCGGGCATCAGTTCCCAACCTTAGGATTTTTTATGTTTTATGTTATAGAATAACCCTAAGAGGATTCAACACCTTTTCAATGATTGTACATGACATGAAGATGCAACTAAGATGAAATATATATGCAGTGTGGAATATAACATGAGATATGAATGCATTGCTTCTTTTGAAATGTTAATGGAGTATATCATCTACTTTACCATAATGTGTAAAACTGACAACTTCATGCATCACAAGATTCAAACGATAATATTTAAAATGTTTGTGTTACTTGTTGAGCTTTCTACAATACAATTCCAATGTTTCATATTCTCCTAATTTTAGGCATAAGTTGACATCTCAAATTTTTTTTTTTTACAAACCAAACATGTCCATAGGACCAACACATAACTTTAAATCAAAACTTATTCAATCCAAAACCAAAATGCAATCCAAAAATGAAAATTTGAAAACACAAACCAAAACCAAAAATCAAAACCTATATACAAATGTACAAAATAATACAAGATGATGCAAAGCTTGGATTATCACTTTCCTGGATCCCAAACATGATTAGAACATTTCAACAAAAATATAATGTTATGCACATGCCAAATGATGTAGGAATCCAAACAAAACAATATTATACCACACCATGCAACAACTTTTAACTTACCTTGCTCACCCCACCAATTTGATTTAGTTCTATTACCAACATCATAGGTGAGATTCAAATCAAATTGATTAGACAATGGTTGGTATTCAATTTTATTTTGTCTATTCTTTAAAGTGCAAGTTTCATCATTCCATTCATGATTTAGAAGTAGGCTTTCCTTTTCAAATGTGAAATATTGCAAACAAGAGCCTATTTCTAAAAGTCTTGAATTCAAATTATTTTTTGAGATTTTAAAGCAATCAAAATCAATCAAAAATTGACAAACATCATCGAGATTTGACATTTCATCATTAATGACATTAGCATCCAAAGGGACATCATGTAATCCATCACTTAAAATTTTTGTAGCTACTACCAAAGGTAAAGATTTCACCTTGTCACCCATACTCAACCCATAATAATTAAAATTTACAACAACTTGATGAGTGTTAGTGGCTTTTTCCTTTTTCTCATTGTCTTCTTCATCATCCAACACCTGTTCAAAAACACCAAAGTTAGGCACCCAATCAAACATGCGTCCATATTTTTCAAAACAAGAGCCTAGTTTTTCAAGATATGTGTCGCGTGACACCTTTCCCTGATCAATGGCTTGAGTTGCCTCAAAATCCATATTTTCATTAGGATCATCAATAGTATCAAACCCACACCACTTAGGTTTTGTAATTTCATCATTTTGAGATGGCATAGACATAGTAGAAATAATAGGTGGATCAAGATTTTTGATTTCTTGCCCCTCAAGGGGAACAAAAACAATTGATTCTCCTTCTTCATACATGGTAGTAGAATCATTATCCTTCCCCAACCTTTGATGAGATTCCAACCCTTCTTCCAAAGCATTCTTAGATTGTACAGGACTTGTAACATCCTCATATGAAAGGGCAATCGTATTATCCTGCATATCAATAGGCACACAAATTTCATTAGCAGTTTTGGAGTGAGCATACTCTTCCCTAGAATCATGATGATCATATTTCAAAATAAAATTGTGATGCTCAACTATTTCTTCATCATCCTTTAATTCATCAACATGTTTCTCATCAAATTTATCTTCACCTTCCTTAGATGGTTCAATTACTTCCAAAATTGGGTTATTGCTTGTATTCAAATTGATAAGGCCATCATAATCCACATGTGTAACCCATGATTCAAGTTTAACATAATTTGGAAGGTGTGAATTTTCTTGGCCATTATCTTCAACAATGTCATCCGAAACAGATTCATCCTCGTAGAATTCATCTTTTGGTGAGTCAAGGGTTCCCAATATGTCACATGTTTCAATACTAGTTGGATCTAGTACTCCTCCCTTGCCTAAAATCATATTATTATGAAAATCATTGAAATTGATTTTAGAAACATCTTTTGAATCAATATGAGTATCTTGAAGTTGATTCATACTTAAGAAATATGGTTGATCTTGCATAGTAGGTTGAAGATTTTGAAATTGATTGAAGCTTGGGAATGATTGTTGATTCTGAAATTGATTCACACTTGAACTTGGTTGAGGTGGATAAATCATTGGGTGGGTAAAGGAGGTATTAAATGATTGAAAATTATATGATCCAAAACCCACACCATAATTTTGACAACTCAATTGTTGCTCAATTGCCATTGCTTGAGTATAGGCTTGTGACAAAGATGTGATTAGAGGCATCCCTCGCAAATATGTGGAAGTGAGTGGGTCAAGGGCATTGACATATGTTTGGAGAGCCACTTCTTCTTGCAGAACATAAAATGTCACTAATTGAGTATATAATCCAAAGAACCTTTCAGAAAATGACTTCACATTTTCACTTGGTTCTTTTTTAATAGTGAAAAACTGCTCATACATGCGGATTGAGTCAACTTGCTTTTTGTTGAATTGATTAAGAAATGCTACCTCTAGTTGATCCCAAGAAGTGATAGACCCTAAAGGTAGACTTGTAAACCAATCATATGCCACTTTGTCCAAAGTGTACAGGAACATTTTACAAGCAACATCATCATACCAACTTGTTAAGTGATTGGCACAGAATTTGAATGCTTGAATGTGTTCTTCTGCAGTATTTGTCCCGTTAAACGAAAATCGAGGAAGACATCTCTCAAAACCAATGGGCACATAATGTTGAACTCCCGGTATGTTCAATGGGATACCTGGCATCCATGGTGAAAACATAGCCATTAGTGTATCTTAAAGAATGCAACTTTAATATCATTTTTTTTTTTAAATTAAATTAAATCATATTATTCTTGTGTGAACAATCAAAGCGTTAGAACCGCGCATAGCAATTCATGTCCTCCTTTTAATAGTACAAAGTTGTATTGTTTAAAGAGGGCTAAAGATAATAATCAATAGGGCATGAAATATTCAAAATTTAAATCCCTATAACATTTAAATCACGATGAAATAAACCGGTTTAGGCCCTCCTTCTAGCGCCAAAATGTTGAGTGGTATTTTCACCCAATTGTGAAAGTACACTCTCCCTTAGGATTTGGGTCCCAAATCCCCTCTTGCAAAGAAGTCAAACAAACAACTTCTCCAAGGTCTCCGCTGTATTAGCATTTGCAACTATGTATTAGTAATCTCAAATGAAGATAATCAATTTAAATGCTTGGAACACCTTAGTGATTGCAAGTAACTGTAAACAAGGGGCAATGTTGGTTTATTTCATCATGAAGCTTTATTGATTGTTCATTGAACCAGAATAACAAATGTGAATCGGCCCAGCAATAAAAATTTCCATTTTCGGATTTTTAAAGATCTTCAATAAAACAACAACTTCGGTGAATTTATGAAAATACTAATAATTCCGAAAGTGAAATTTTAATGTGCATATTTGAAGTCTGCAATATTACCTATGCCCTGGTGCAACCATTTTGGGATTTTGAATTTTTTAAATTTTAACGACTGCAAAGTAACAACTTTTGGAAAAGTAAAATAAAATGAAAAAAAATGCAAAAAATTAAAAATAGAACACATTCAGTCTGCTTCTATCCTGTTCTGACAAAAGCGAAGATATGAGGTTTCCATGCATGCAACCTAACCTATTGGACCTGCAAAACATGCACAATCCTGATAAGTTAAGTGCTAGCTTCTAGGGATTTGAATGAGGTTTTCAGATTTAAGCATTCGCATGCAGCAACCAAAAAAAACTTGTATCAACTACATTTACAAGCCTAAAATCTGAAAAGGGAAAACATACATTTAATATTGCATGCAGAAAATGACTCCTTCTTTCTTGCCCATAAGATGCAAATTTCTGAAATGTTATCTGCATTAAATATTTTTCTTTTTACAATAACAGATATCTGGTTTTCCAAAACCAAAAAAAGTGGAAGAAAAGCACTCTAAAGTGGGCCCAGAATGGCTCATCACCCTCAGCTCTGTAACCTTGCTCTCAGCGGTTTCTGACCAGTCCATGTGGAAGGAAAATATCCAAGAAAAACCTAGTGTCAAGGCCTTGCCTTCATTCCTGCAATATTCTCTGAACAGTTTCTGACCCTTGTACCAATTTGTGCCTCTGCATTTTATACTTGTTGGAAAATTGCTTCTCCTTCCACGACGGTTTGTTTTGTCTTCCAGTGGCTGCTCGTTTCACCCCTGTCTCATCGTTATCTTTGAATTTCTATCATATTTCTTAAACGTTTATTATTCTCTATGAAATGTAATGCCTCTGTAACCCTTACACCTTTATGCCACATGTTTCATGCTTCTTTACATGTTTTGTAACTGCCTCCTTGTAAATCGTGATAAAAAATAGCATGTCGCGATATCGCAACATTTTTTTGCATGCAACTCTGTTCCTCTGCTTGCACATCGAAAATGAGACATGTTGCGAAATCGTGATGTTTTTCGACCAACAGCCTTGTCCGCCATCATGCACAACGAAAATGAGACATGTTGTGAAATCGTGACACTTTTCTATTTTGCACCATATTTTGCTTTCTGTCGTGAAATCGTGACAATTTTTCATTTCGTACCACTTGGCTGCTTTTTGTCATGAAATCATGATGCTTTTCTCTTTCAGGTTGTCTTGCTGCTTCTTGTCATGAAATCACGACGTTTTTCTGCTTTGTACCCCTTTATTTCTTCCTGTCACAAAATCATGACGCTTTTCATCTTTGGCATGTCTTGCTGCTTCAGGTCGCGAAAACGCGACATGTTGCGATATCGTGACAACTTTAGTGCCTTGCCCTGTTTGACTGGTTTGACCACGATTTTGTGACATGTCACGATTTTGTGACAATTTTCCATTCTGTCTTTCTCTCTCCTCTCTGGACCACAATTTCATAGCACGTCGCAAAATCATGACAATTTTCGATCAACACCTCTTCCTGCTTGCCTGGGCCACGAAAGCTTGACATGTCGCGATATCACGATGTTTTTTCATTTTTGGCCACGACGGAGCAACATGTCACGAAATTGTGACACTTTATTTTTCTCAGTAGCGACAGAGCAACATGTCACGAAATCACGACAACTTTCATTTCTGGGCAGCGACGGAGCAACATGTCGTGAAATCGTGACAACTTTCATTTCTATGCAGCGACGGAGCGACATGTCGCGATATCGTGACAACTTTTCTTTTTCGGCCGCAATAGAGCAATACGTTGTGAAATCGTGACAACTTTTCTTTTCTGGCCGCAATGGAGCAACACATCGCGAAATCGTGACAACTTTTCTTTTCTATCCGCGATGGAGCAACACGTCACGAAATCGTGACAACTTTTCTTTTCTATCCACGATGGAGTGACATGTCGCGATATCGTGACACTTCTTCCTTTTGTGATATTTTGCTCTTCCTTTGATTTTTTCTTGATTTTTAGCATCTGGGTCACTGTTTTCTTCTTTGAAAGCATGCAAAAAAGGTGGGTCCCCAATTTTGGGGTGTGTTGTGGATCAGCCACAACAAATGGTGACTCTATCGTCAAATGCTCCTGAGCATTTTGGTGAGAACCCAACCTGAAATATACAAGCTTAGATACAGGCGTCAACACATAAAGATAAACAAATATTGATAGATCAAAAATACATGAAACATCAGAATCATAAGTATCAGCTCGATGTGTGCAATGTGTTTCATTCCCTATCATTTGAACTTGATCAACATTCCATTGTCAGTTTTACTTATGATTTGTATGCAAGGCTATGAATGATTTGTGCAGGATTTGATGCATGATGAAGATGCTAGAGACATAATAACCTGCTTTACAAAGGCTCAAACCTTCTAATATCATGAACAAACATATTCAAGCTGTAAAACCCTCTTAGGACCAAATATATGTATACTGAATTAATTTACTAGATCCCAAAGTTGGTTATGTGTCACTACCATCTTGAACCCATGTGCAAGTGTGAGTGAAATCAAAACTTTGGGGAATAGGATTCCCAACCTAAGCGAGATGAAGATTTAACCCTATATTTATTACTTTGATTTTAGGATTTAAGCATTATGGGAGTGGTAAAAACCATTGTTTTAAGGATTATGTTGCATGATAGGACATACATGGACTATTCCTTTCGCCTCACCTTTTCTTCCAAGTATGGTTTTAACCATTTTGCTCAAGACTCTCTTTAATATGCGTATAACGTGCTTTGTTCAAGATAGTTTGGGCATCAGTTTCCAACCTTAGGATTTTTTATGTTTTATGTTATTGAATAACCCTAAGAGGATTCAACACCTTTTCAATGATTGTACATGACATGAAAATGCAACTAAGATGAAATATATATGCAATGTGGAATATAACATGAGATATGAATGCATTGCTTCTTTTGAAATGTTAATGGAGTATATCATCTACTTTACCATAATGTGTAAAACTGATAACTTCATGCATCACAAGATTCAAACGATAATATTTAAAATGTTTGTGTTACTTGTTGAGCTTTCTACAATACAATTCCAATGTTTCATATTCTCCTGATTTTAGGCATAAGTTGACATCTCAGATTTTTTTTTTTACAAACCAAACATGTCCATAGGACCAACACATAACTTTAAATCAAAACTTATTCAATCCAAAACCAAAATGCAATCCAAAAATGAAAATTTGAAAACACAAACCAAAACCAAAAATCAAAACCTATATACAAATGTACAAAATAATACAAGATGATGCAAAGCTTGGATTATCACTTTCCTGGATCCCAAACATGATTAGAACATTTCAACAAAAATATAGCGTGATGCGCATGCCAAATGATGTAGGAATCCAAACAAAACAATATTATACCACACCATGCAACAACTTTTAACTTACCTTGCTCACCCCACCAATTTGATTTAGTTCTATTACCAACATCATAGGTGAGATTCAAATCAAATTGATTAGACAATGGTTGGTATTCAATTTTATTTTGTCTATTCTTTAAAGTGCAAGTTTCATCATTCCATTCATGATTTAGAAGTAGGCTTTCCTTTTCAAATGTGAAATATTGCAAACAAGAGCCTATTTCTAAAAGTCTTGAATTCAAATTATTTTTTGAGATTTTAAAGCAATCAAAATCAATCAAAACTTGACAAACATCATCGAGATTTGACATTTCATCATTAATGACATTAGCATCCAAAGGGACATCATGTAATCCATCACTTAAAAGTTTTGTAGCTACTACCAAAGGTAAAGATTTCACCTTGGCACCCATACTCAATCCATCATAATTAAAATTTACAACTTGATGAGTGTTAGTAGCCTTTTCCTTTTTCTCATTGTCTTCTTCATCATCCAACACCTGTTCAAAAACACCAAAGTTAGGCACCCAATCAAACATGCATCCATATTTTTCAAAACAAGAGCCTAGTTTTTCAAGATATGTGTCACGTGACACCTTTCCCTAATCAATGGCTTGAGTTGCCTCAAAATCCATATTTTCATTAGGATCATCAATAGTATCAAACCCACACCACTTAGGTTTTGTAATTTCATCATTTTGAGATGGCATAGACATAGTAGAAACAATAGGTGGATCAAGATTTTCGATTTCTTGCCCCTCAAGGGGAACAAAAACAATTGATTCTCCTTCTTCATCCATGGTAGTAGAATCATTATCCTTCCCCAACCTTTGATGAGATTCCAACCCTTCTTCCAAAGCATTCTTAGATTGTACAGGACTTGTAACATCCTCATATGAAAGGGCAATCGTATTATCCTGCATATCAATAGGCACACAAATTTCATTAGCAGTTTTGGAGTGAGCATACTCTTCCCTAGAATCATGATGATCATCTTTCAAAATCAAATTGTGATGCTCAACTATTTCTTCATCATCCTTTAATTCATCAACATGTTTCTCATCAAATTTATCTTCACCTTCCTTAGATGGTTCAATTACTTCCAAAATTGGGTTATTGCTTGTATTCAAATTGATAAGGCCATCATAATCCACATGTGTAACCCATGATTCAAGTTTAACATAATTTGGAAGGTGTGAATTTTCTTGGCCATTATCTTCAACAATGTCATCCGAAATAGATTCATCCTCGTAGAATTCATCTTTTGGTGAGTCAAGGGTTCCCAGTCTGTTACATGTTTCAATACTAGTTGGATCTAGTACTCCTCCCTTGCCTAAAATCATATTATTATGAAAATCATTGAAATTGATTTTAGAAACATCTTTTGAATCAAGATGAGTATCTTGAAGTTGATTCATACTTAAGAAATATGGTTGATCTTGCATAGTAGGTTGAGGATTTTGAAATTGATTGAAGCTTGCGAATGATTGTTGATTCTGAAATGGATTCACACTTGAACTTGGTTGAGGTGGATAAATCATTGGGTGGGTAAAGGAGGTATTAAATGATTGAAAATTATATGATCCAAAACCCACACCATAATTTTGACAACTCAATTGTTGCTCAATTGCCATTGCTTGAGTATAGGCTTGTGACAAAGATGTGATTAGAGGCATCCCTCGCAAATATGTGGAAGTGAGTGGGTCAAGGGCATTGACATATATTTGGAGAGCCACTTCTTCTTGCAGAACATAAAATGTCACTAATTGAGTATATAATCCAAAGAACCTTTCAAAAAATGACTTCAAATTTTTACTTGGTCCTTTTTTAATAGTGAAAAACTGCTCATACATGCGGATTGAGTCAACTTGCTTTTTGTTGAATTGATTAAGAAATGCTGCCTCTAGTTGAGCCCAAGAAGTGATAGACCCTAAAGGTAGACTTGTAAACCAATCATATGCCACTTTGTCCAAAGTGTACAGGAACATTTTACAAGAAACATCATCATACCAACTTGTTAAGTGATTGGCATAGAATTTGAATGCTTGAATGTGTTCTTCTGCAGTATTTGTCCCGTTAAACAAAAATCGAGGAAGACATCTCTCAAAACCAACGGGCACATAATGTTGAACTCCTGGTATGTTCAATGGGCTACCTGGCATCCATGGTGAAAACATAGCCATTAGTGTATCTTAAAGAATACAACTTTAATATCAATTTTTTTTTTTTTAAATTAAATTAAATCATATTATTCCTGTGTGAACAATCAAAGCGTTTGAACCGCGCATAGCAATTCATGTCCTCCTTTTAACAGTAAAAAGTTGCATTGTTAAAAGAGGGCTAAAGATAATAATCAATAGGGCATGAAATATTCAAAATTTAAATCCCTATAGCATTTAAATCATGATGAAATAAACCGGTTTAGGCCCTCCTTCTAGCGCCAAAATGTTGAGTGGTATTTTCACCCAATTGTGAAAGTACACTCTCCCTTAGGATTTGGGTCCCAAATCCCCTCTTGCAAAGAAGTCAAACAAACAACTTCTCCAAGGTCTCCGCTATATTAGCATTTGCAACTGTGTATTAGTAATCTCAAATGAAGATAATCAATTTAAATGCTTGGAACACCTTAGTGATTGCAAGTAACTATAAACAAGGGGCAATGTTGGTTTATTTCATCATGAAGCTTTATTGATTGTTCATTGAACCAGAATAACAAATGTGAATCGGCCCAAGATCTGTAATAAAACAACAACTTCGGTGAATTTATGAAAATACTAATAATTTCGAAAGTGAAATTTTAATGTGCATATTTGAAGTCTGCAATATTACCTATGCCCTGGTGCAACCATTTTGGGATTTTGAATTTTTTAAATTTTAACGACTGCAAAGTAACAACTTCTGGAAAAATAAAATAAAATGAAAAAGAAATGCAGAAAATTAAAAATAGAACACATTCAGTCTGATGCTATCCTGTTTCGACAAAACTAAAGATATGAGGTTTCCATGCATGCAACCTAACCTATTGGACCTGCAAAACATGCACAATCTTGATAAGCTAAGTGCTAGCTTCTAGGGATTTGAATGAGGTTTTTAGATTTAAGCATTCACATGCAACAACCAAGAAAAACTTGTATCAACTACATTTACAAGCCTAAAATCTGAAAAGGGAAAATAGACATTTAATATTGCATGCAGAAAATGGCTCCTTCTTTCTTGCCCATAAGATGCAAATTTTTGAAATGTTATCTGCATTAAATATTTGTATTTTTACAATAATAGATATCTGGTTTTCCAAAACCAAAAAAAGTGGAAGAAAAGCACTCCAAAGCAGGCCCAGAATGGCTCATCACCCTCAGCTCTGCAACCCTGCTCCCAGCGGTTTTCGACCAGTCCATGTGGAAGGAAAATATCCAGGAAAAACCCAGTGTCAAGGCCTTGCCTTCATTCCTGCAATATTCTCTGAACAGTTTTTGACCCCTGTACCAATCTGTGCCTCTGTGTTTTATACTTGCTGGAAAATTGCTTCTCCTTCCATGACGGTTCATTTCGTCTTCCAGTGGCTGCTCGTTTCACCCCCATCTCATCGTTATCTTTGAATTTCTGTTCGATGTCTTAAATGTTTAATATTCTCGATGAACTGTAATGCCTCTGTAACCCTTACACCTTTATTTTCACATGTTCTGCACTTCTCTACATGTTTCGTAACTGCCTCCTTGTAAATCATGACAAAAAATAGCATGTCGTGATATCGCGATGTTTTTCTTCATGCAACTCTGTTCCTCTGCCTGCACAGCAAAAATGAGACATGTCACAAAATCGTGACGTTTTTTGACCAACAGCCTTGTCTGCCATCATGCACAACGAAAATGAGACATGTCGTGAAATCGTGACACTTTTCTATTTTGCACCATCTTCTGCTTTCTATCACGAAATTGCGACAATTTTTTGTTTCGTACCACTTGGTTGCTTTCTGTTGCGAAATCGTGACGCTTTTCTCTTTCAGGCTGTCTCACTGCTTCCTGTCACGAAATTGCGATGTTTTTTCTGCTTCGTACCCCTTTGCTGCTTCTTGTCATGAAATCGCAACGCTTTTCATCTTTGGCATGTCTTGCTGCTTCAGGTCACGAAAACGCGACATGTCACGATATCACGACAACTTTGGTGCCTTGCCCTGTTTGACTGGTTTGACCGTGATTTTGTGACATGTCATGATTTTGTGACAATTTTCTATTATGTCTTTCTCTCTCCTATCTGGACCGCGATTTCACAGCACGTTGCAAAATCGTGACAATTTTTTATCAACACCTCTTCCTGCTTTCCTGGGCCATGAAAGCTTGACATGTCGCGATATCGTGACATTTTTTCATTTCTGGCCGTGACGGAGCAACATGTCGTGAAATCGTGACACTATTTTTCTCAGTAGTGACAGAGCAACATGTCACGAAATTGTGACAACTTTCATTTCTGGGAAGCGACGGAGTGACATGTCGTGAAATCGTGACAACTTTCATTTTTGGGCATCGAAGGAGCGACATGTCGCGATATCACGACAACTTTTATTTTTCGACCGC
Source organism: Wollemia nobilis (assembly GCA_028583015.1). NCBI lineage: Eukaryota > Viridiplantae > Streptophyta > Pinopsida > Araucariales > Araucariaceae > Wollemia > Wollemia nobilis. The sequence goes on from JAQPPZ010001844.1 coordinate 14,675,279, forward strand.
GACAGAGCAACACATCGTGAAATTGTGACAACTTTTCTTTTATGGTCATGATGGAGCAACATGTCTCGAAATTGTGACAACTTTTATTTTCTATCCGCGATGGAACAACACGTCGTGAAATCGTGACAACTTTTCTTTTCTATTCGTGATGGAGCGACATGTTGCGATATCGCAACACTTCTTCCTTTTGTGATATTTTGCTCTTCCTTTGATTTTTTCTTGATTTTTAGCATTTGGGTCACTGTTTTCTTCTTTGAAAGCATGCAAAAAAGGTGGGTCCCCAATTTTGGGGTGTGTTGTGGATCAGCCACAACAGAACTCTGATGCTTACTCACCCTCATCTCATAAGTTGTGAGAGTTCCTTGTAGTTCTTCCATTGTTAGCTTGTTTATATCCATTGTTTCTTCTATTACTGAAACCTTTGCATCATACTTCATGGGAAGTGATCTCAAAACCTTTTGAGTAACTTTTTATTCTTTCATCTCAAATCCTAGGCCTCTCATGGTGTTAGTAATCTCATCAACTCGAAGTAAAAACTTTTCAATATCTTTAGAATCTTCCATTTTCAATTCCTCAAATATTTTTCTATGATTTTGTAGTTTTGACAACTTTACCTTGGAATATCATGCATAAGTATTCCACAACTTGGTCCACATTTCATTAGATGAATTACATGCCATGACCTTTACAAAATCTGTCTCACGTAGACCACTCAAAATATAATTTATTGCCCTTGCATTGATCTCAACCAATTTTTTGATAGTCTTATCTATCTCGGGGTCACCTTCAACTTTATACTCTTTTCAACCATCTGCCATACCTCATATTCCTGTGATCTCATGTAGTTCTTCATTCTCATGCTCTAGAAAGCATAATTGTTATCATCAAATAGTGGAACCTTATTTGTATATGATCCATTCTGTGAAGCCATCTGTGTTCTTGTAGAATATACCCTCAAGTTGTTAGCCTTTTCGAAGGAACCTGCTCTGATACCAATTGAAGAACACAAGCTTATACTAAGAGGGGGTGAACAATATAGCACCCAATTTTTACTTTCTTTCCAAACTAATATCAATTAATGTCCATAATTTCAATAACCAAATATAGAAATGTGCATTAATAACTCAGATAGCAATAGTAAGCAAGAGCACAAGTTACCACACACAATTGAGATACAAGATTTAACGTGGTTCCCCAAATGTGGGGTACTCCACAAGATAATATCCTTATAATATTTCACACAGAAATAAGGATCCTTATCCAATACAATTATTACTTTGATCTGCTCAAAGTTAGGCAATACACTAATATTCTTGTGTAGGCAATCCACTAATCTACTCAACTAGACAACACACTGATCTTTTCAAGTAGGCAATCCACTGATCTGCTTAGCTAGGTAATACACTAATCTTCTCAGGTAGATAATCCACTGATATGCTTAGCTAGGCAATACACTGATCTGCTCAGCTAGGCAACACATTGATCTGCTCAGGTAGGTAATCCACTGATCTGCTTAGCTAGGCAACACACTGATCTGCTCAGGTAGGCAATCCACTGATATGCTCAACAATCTCACATAGAACTTGTCCAAATCTGCTCAACAAGCTCACATAGAACTTATCCAAATATTCTCAACAAGCTCACATAGAACTTGTCCAAATCTACTCAACAAGTTCACACAGAACTCGTCCAAATCTACTCAACAAGCTCACATAGAACTTGTCCAAATATTCTCAACAATTTCACACAGAACTCATCCAAATCTGCTCAACAAGCTCACACAGAATTTGTCCAAAACTGCTCACAAATCTATCCCAAACTATCCATAAATCTGTCCAAAAATCTATCCCAAAGGCCTTCTCAAAGGCTCAATCAATCATGCTCAAGTAGTACTCAAATCTCATCCATAAATCTTATGAAGGCAAGGCTCAAATATGAACTCAACAATGAATGGTAATACACTCTTCAAAGGATGACAACTATGATCCACAATGATCTCAACTCAAATCAATCTTATAGAAGCATAAAGAGAATTGTTAGAGACTCAATATGTTCTATACTCAAATCCAATATCTTTCTCAACTCAAAGCAATCTCATAGAAGCATAAGGATAATTTTTAGAGACTCAATATGTTCTAATCTCAATTTCTTTCTCAACTTCAACTCAACTCAAATAAGAATATAGAATAGTTTGTTTCATGGAACTTGAACAACCACTTCACACAATCACTTGACTAGGCTTAAACAAATCTTCTCAACCAACTACCACAAGGAACAACTCTTTCTTACAAACCCTAGTCCAAGCATGTATCAACCAACTCAAATGTTTCCAATAATGCTCAACCACAAATCTCACATAAAAATGATACTCATGTTCTTTTCAAGTTCAAGTTCTTTGCATAACCAATGGGCTTCAACAACAATGCTAATAAAACATTCTTCACATAACAATGATACTCATGTTATTTTCAAGTTCTTTGCATAACCAATGGGCTTTAACAACTATGCTTATAAAACAAGGTTTTAACCACAACTCTCAAACTAGAAAACCTTGAAGCATTCAACCAACCACTTTCGAAAAGGAAACCACAATCAATATTTTTCTCTCCAATGATATTTCAAAAATCAACCACTATAATCAATAAATAGGAGAATGTGTCCATACATTTTACAAATATGAAGAAACCCATTTGGAAATCTGCCACACTCAACACACTTTGAAAAAGAACAAAACAACCTTCACTTTGAACCCCTTTACAAAAACAGAAATATCTCTTTACATACGCCTTATTTCTCCATCTAGTTAATCAAATAGGCCTTTAAATAATATTTCCAACGATATATAATATGGTATACTTCTAAAAGAGGAAATCACTAGAAATTTATATTTTTCTAAAAGTACATTTCAACCCTTATATCTTGGGTTCCAAGTAAATAAAAAATTTAATCAAATATTATTCCCTTAGCATCATCTTATTCCTCCAACATTAGGCAATAATAAAAAATATTTAATAAAATGTTTACTTTCCTCTTAGAGGGAATCTAATCCTCATCACTCCCCACTCAACACCACAACTGTGGTGCCAAAGACCACGTGAGCTATATGCTCACATAGGACAAAGAGCAAAAATGCTCCCTATATTTTGTTGCCCTTGCTTATGCCAAAAATGTGCGCAAAATGTTCTTCTTCCACACTCTACGAAAATCAAACCCGGTGGGAATCGAACGCATGCCCTATCACAACAAAAAACTCCATGCTTCCCAAGCTCACAGTTGGACCATGCTGTCACATCAAAGTATTCTAGGGCTTTCGCTTTTTGTTCTCTTCATTCGATGCTTAGTTTTTTGAATCGAAAGCCTTTGCATACATATATATATATATATATATATATATATATATATATATATATATATATATATATATATGCAACCTTCCTTTAATTTCATTTTGATGGTGCATGGTTTTTATGACATCGGTGATGACTTTAATTTTAATTTTAAAATTTAAACTAAAAATTAAAATTAAATATCTCCATCATCGGGGCACCTTTTTCGATGAAACGAAAGGCCAAACTGGGTTTTAAGAAAAACCCATTTCAAATCTGCCATCCATGGTTTTAAATAAAACCTTTTATTTTGCTTGCCTTGGTTTTCATAAAAATCCTATATATATCCATGCTTTCCAAAATATCATAAATGCTTATTTATGAAATACTTTGTCCACCAAAACTCAATGTGATCCATGTGACATCAATGATCCATGTGACATCAATGACAACAAAAAATACTTCAAATTTACAACATATAATACTTCCTTGGAGTGGTGAGATGGATCCACCGATGGTGATTCCTAACATGGAGGATGCATGACCTACTTCTGAGTATGATGCATGATGGGCAACACAGAGTTGGAAGGCAAGCATTGGGGAGATTTATCAGTGGGTGTGGCCAGCTGGTGGGATATATTTACGAGAGAAGCAGGAATTGAGGGGCATGAGGTCTAGGCTAAAGGTAGGATCGAGGGATGAGGTAGAGGTGCCTCTTCAATGGTTGAGGTGGCATCAAGGTGGTGGGTCCAATGTTCCCGTTGGGAGGGTGTCAAAGATACTGCCTAGTGGTAGAGAGCAACTTATTGAGGAGAGTGATCATGGAGGAGGTGGAAGTTGATGTGGGAGTTGATGATATGATTGACATAGGAGATATTGGAGATATAGGAGATATAACTTTTGACAAGCATGAGAGGAGGGATTCTGATGAGGAATTGTTGATACTATGGGAGAGGGTACAACAACTAGAGGGGTAGATACGGGAGAGTGAGGGAGGTTGAGCGATATATATTAGGAGATGGAGAGAGGAGCATAACTATTTGGAGGAGAGGTTGGTAGTTGTCGAGGTAGTAAGTGCCATAGAGAGGAGGGAGTTGGAGCTTTAGTGCATGGAGTTGCATGGGCGGCTTGAAGTAGGGGAAGTGAGACACATTGAGGTGGTGAGGGGTTTATGTATCCTGGTAGTAGATACTATGGCTACTAGGAAGAAATTCAAGGTAGAGGAGTATAGGATGCAATAGGCAGAGGTGACTATGGATGCTGAGCGAGCAGCTCATGTGATGGAGATAGTCGAGTTACGTGTGAAGATAGAGAAAAAATAGTAGACACAAGAGGAGGTAGAGCGAGTGAGGGTAGTGGAGTAGATCCCTATGGATGTCGCTACTTTGGGGGCTAAGATAGAGTAGATGCAGAAGGTTAGTGAGGATGATGTGAAGCTATTGAGGGAGGAGGTAGTGATGCTTCATGATTATGAGATTGCCTTAACTATGCACGGGCTTCCAATTTTAGATTATGGTAGGTCATGGTCAAGATTGAGATCATGATTACAAGCATGAACATAGTACCAACATAGTCACCAGAGCACAATATCGATGGTGCAAAGGGAGGTGGGGATAAAGGCCCCAGTAGGTTCATAGATATGAGGTGTTATCCCAGTGTTGGATAGGATGGTAGTGACTGTAGTTACTCAAACATCAAGGGTAGTAACATGGTTGAGCAGGGTGACTGAGGTGCACAGGGCTAAGCTGATGGTGGTGACTTGTGAGGGTAGTGTTGAGACTCCCAGTGGGTAGCAGTGCTGAGGTTGGTTTGTGGATGTATTTCATTTTTTGTAGCCTACGAGCATGTATGGTGATGGGTTGTGGATATGTTCCTTTTTTGTAGCCTAAGGGTATTTTTGATATTTACATATATAGATACACTTTTGATAGTGGATCTTATATATATGTTGTGTGAATTGTTTGAAATGTATGTATTATTTCTCGTGTATGTGTGATGTGGAATATGAATAAGTAAATGTATGATAAATGAATATTTATGCCTGTAGTAGTATATATGAGAATAATACCATTGTAGTGTAGGTACAATGTAGAGTGATGTAATATAAATGAATGTAGAGTAGGTGAAATGATGCATGATGTAAGATAAATGTGATGATGTATAATGTAATGTGAATAAATTCATGTACAATAGATGCAAGTATGCATGTATGTGAAAACTAAAATGCGCAAAGGAAGCACTCGTATCGTAGCATAACCGGTGGTAATGTGATCCTTTATGTAATATCAAGGATGTAGGATGGTACAAGATTTATGCAATAAATTTGATAATCATAGTTATAGCAATCAAACTCCATGAAGAACTAAGTGAGATTTATCGACAACTCATAACTAACCTGGCTAGGTCAAAAGCCTATCAAGGACCAATGTGTGCAAGTAAGTGATGTTCATTTATCTAGTTTGAGGGAGGTTGGACTAATCCATTGTAAACATAGCCAAAGTAGCTAGGTCATTAGTGCGTAGTGATCTATACAAAAGGGCACTAATGTGACAAATATGTCTCCACTTGTAAGACTATTCCACTGGTAGGTAGGTGCTTAGGGCCTATAGCTAGTGATGGAAATCATCCCATGATGTTATGTTAAACCTAAGGACCAAAGGCGATGAAGCATAACAATTGTATTTTTTTGGAGGCTTTTCCTTTTGTTTTTTACCCCTCGTTTCTTGAATGTATTTTTATAGTACGATTTTTTTTTGTATGGGCGCTAGCTTTTGTTTTCTACCCATTTTTTAATGATATTTTTGCTTATGCTTATCCAATTTTTATCCTTAGGTCGTATGTTGACCATGTAAATGATAGGATGAACAGGGGAAACCATTCACTAGATGGTGATATCTACACTAGGTTTTATCTTCCCTAAACTCAAATTGTGTTTAAATTGTAACCTGTGTGAGTGGTCCCTAAAAGAAGTTGAACCAACCAAAGAGAGCTATAAGTAATGTAAGAATATGTCAGCTAGAGGTGATGTTTGATTGAATGAACTAGTGAATGGTCAAAAATATGCAAAGACACCATATACTCTATCATCCTAAAGTGGTGATGCTAACAAGTGTGTATATTATTCCTGCCATGGGTGCATTTCTATAGGGGAATATACAAACATGAATTTAAACGTAGAAGAAGAGCAATGCATATAGACAATGGGTGTAGTGTGAAAGATATGATACAGGATGAAAGTATCTACAAAAGAAAATTTGTGAGATGTAACCAGATGAGATTAGAAACTATATCTAAAGATGAATGTGTGGGGTGATGATGATGAGAATAGAGAATCATGATAATGGTTGCCCCAACATGTGGGGAGGTGTAGCAAATAGGAGAGAAGCATGTAATTGGGATAATACATGCGATAAAGATAAACAAAGCCAATGTGGAGTAAGAAGAGATGTAGAGAAACCTAAGGGTGAAGAAGCATGACAAAGAAGAGGGAGAGAAGTAATGGTGCAAGGAAAACTAGAAGAAAACAAAGAAGAAAAAGGGCGAATCAGCATAGGAATGTAGCCACTCAAAGTGTGACCATTCAAAAATGCTGAATAAGCAAAAACAGTGGAAAATGAATGGACGAAGATATGAGAAAATAAAATAAGCAAAGACTATGTGAAGTGATGTGGATTGGGTCACAGATGACTGGTTGAAGTGATGAGGTAGCTAAGATTTTCATAATTGATATAATTGGATAACTATAGAAAGTAACAAGGTGCGGATGTGAATGAATCACATGATGGAGTGGAGCAAGGTACTAGCCAATGTGGAGGGCTCTGGAGTCGAGTAGGTGATGGAACTTGTTCAAAGTGTGAAAGAGATGCATTGAGCAACATATCCTAAACAAGGGTCTCAAATGTACGACACACATTGATGTCGTGACCTAGTTGACAATGATAGAAATAAAAGTGGTTCTCTCTATAGTTGCATAGCTTGGGGTATAATGGGTCAACAGGGTGGATCTCAGGTAGCATCAAGAGATCTTGGTGAAGCAATTTGTAAATGTCTAGGAAAGTTGTGTTGACCTAACAGACATGGGATAAATTTATGACTCGGGTGGTGATGAACATGAATAAGGTGGGGTAGGAATGAGTGGTTGGGTTGGGGATCTAGGGTATGATGAGGTTCAGATCTGAGAAAGAGGGATAGGCCTGGAAAGAGGCAAAGGGATGTGGGTCACGACAGAATGGAAGGGAGAGGAGTGGTAGCGATAATGACTCAAGTGTAACTCAAGGTTGTTGAGGCAAGTGTGGATATGTTGGATATCAATGGGAGGAGGTGACATAATTGAGGTTGGTGGTGATTATAATTCTAATGTGTAAATAGAATTAGGGTACAAGTGTGAAGAAGATAATGAATGAGAGGAAGAGGAGGGGGAGTAGAAGTGTAGTACTAGTGGTAGAGTAGGTTGCAGTGGAATACCTCAAAGTGGAGAAGGGTGCATGTGGAGGATAGGTGGTGTGGGAGATGACTATAGATAAAAATATGGATGAGATGAGGGAGTACACCAGAAGCAACCTGGGCAACGTGTTGGTATAAAGATAAATCATAATGGGACACCCCACTTGATAGGGGTGGGGGTAGTCCTAAAGAGTATGCATGCAAAGATATGGTTCCTTTATTAGGAGGGTAGTATATTTGTGAAGGTCAATGATCTAGGGAGGGTGGTAGATATGGATCTCTTGGGTCATCCACGTAAGGTGGGTATGGTCTGCATGCATGAGGGTTTTGTGGGTGAGAATATTACTCCTTATCTACAAAGGAGGATAAGGATATATGGTTATCTTTGAAGCGTGGTGAATAGGAAGAATATCTATGGTAGGGTGAACAAATATGGGATGAAGTGCAATGATTTGAATGCAATGATGTGGAATTCTAATGTATATGGACTGGTTTGGGTGGTATGGTGAGATCAACCAGGGTGATCGATACTAGAGGTAGTATTGGAAGGTCTTGCATGATGGAGGAGTGGTATGCTGAATTGTGTAGACCTGGAGAGAGGTATTTATACTGAAGATGTTGCTGCTAGCAATGATAAACCTATAAAACCCAAGATACCCACAACATATAAATGACATAAAAAGCATAAGTAGTTATGTTGTGTAATCGAAAGTGAAAACTATGTGTGTAGTGCAATGTGAATTATGGGTGATGTGTACCTGGATAGTATTATAATGAAATTATGTACAATCCATGGTGATGCATACCTAGGTAGGCTAGGTATTAAATGTAAGAAGGTGAATAATTTTAATAGGTTTAGGTATGAGGCCTTCAAGATTTGCCAATATATAGGCACCCAAACCAAATTTGTGTGTGACGATATATGGTCCTAGCCAGTTAGGAGCGAACCTGTCTTACTATTGATGGGGTTGGCTTGTGATCGATTGGTTCTATTTGAGAACCAGGTTGCCAATTTGAAACTCGCATTGATGTACCTTACTATTGTAGGCACAAAAAATGTGATATTGATAGACACGTGTGTGTTCGATGGTGTGAATACATCACTCATCCAAGAGGGTCAATTGGTTGAGGCTGGTGTAGACACCAAAAAATAGCCACTTGTTGTCCATCCTAGTTTTCCAACCATTTCCACCCATTATTCATATATATTTATGTATATTTATTTCATATATATTTAAATATTAATATTTTATATATATTTAATAAATATATATTTATATAAGTGAATTAATCCCAGCCATCCGATTTCATTTAATCCTATCCATCCATTTCCATCAATCCTTGCCACACCCTATATTTAATATCCACTCTCCAATATGATTTTATCTTAGATAATATTAGTGTTTTTGAAACCCTAAGTATGCCCTAGATTGGATTATTAATAGGAGCCATTTTGATAGCTCAACCCCAAAGCAATCCTTGAGTTTTCCAAATCCTAATTTATCCTCAATCCTCATTCATTTTTCCCTAAGTTCCTTGGAGCATCCAAGCGCCCTCGCCTTTCATCCTCGCCTACCACAACCCCTACATCCATCACCACCTCCCTCACTTAGCCAGATCTCCTACATATTTTCCTTCAATCATCGAACGCCCTCGAGAACTTTCTGTTGCAATCGAGCACCTTCAAGTGCTTCCCCCTTTGTCACCAAGTGCCTCTGGGTACCCTCTGCCATTATCAAGCACCCATGGGTATTTATTGAAGCTACCGAGTACTCGTAGACATTTTATGGTGGAGTTCTGAAGTCCCCCTAGCCTCTGGGTGATGCTAGGGCAATGCCACACCAGTACACTACAACAAGTTTCATTAGATCAGAAGACAACAAATAAGCAAGGTAAATATTTTATTTGTTATTTTATTTTATGCACTTTCAAGTTTTTTTCATTTATTTATATTGCATAGCTAGGGTTTTTATACTACTTTTTGAGGGCCTCACATTGTGGAGCCCTCATAGTTGCTACTAATCCATTTGCTATTTTTATTGTGTGCAGATCTCGGAAGTTGTTGTGGCTGCTCCACAACGTACCCCAAAATTGGGGACCCACATTTTTGCATATTTTCCAAGAAGACCGAAGTGGCCCATATGCTAAAGATCAAAGAAAAAGCAAAACACCGCAAGGAGAAAAAAGTGTCGCGATATCGCGACATGTTGCATTTTCGCGGTCCAAAGCAAAGAGAAAAAGCAAGGAGGAAAAAGTGTCGCGATATCGCGACATGTTGCATTTTCGTGGCCAAAAGAGAAGAGAAAGAACAAGAAAGAAAAAGTGTCGCGATATCGCGACATGTTGCATTTTCGTGGCCAAAAGAGAAGAGAAAGAACAAGAAAGAAAAAGTGTCGCGATATCGTGACATGTTGCATTTTCTTGGCCAAAAGAGAAGAGAAAGAACAAGAGAAAAAGTGTCGCGATATCGCGACATGTTGCATTTTCACGGTCCAAAGAGAAGAGAAAGAACAAGAAAGAAAAAGTGTCGCGATATCGCGACATGTTGCATTTTGCAGTGGCCAAGAGCAAAGAGGAAAAGTGTCGCGATATCGTGACATGTTGCATTTTCGCGACTCAAAAGGGAGCGAGAAGAGAAGACAAAAGTGTCACGATATCGTGACATGTTGCATTTTCACGTCCAAAGGAAGAAAAAGTGTCACGATATCGCGACATGTTGCATTTTCATGACTCAAAAAGGGCAGGCAGGCAGAGAAACAAAAGTGTCACGATATCGCGACATGTTGCATTTTCGTGACTCAAAAAGGGCAGGCAAGCAGAGAAACAAAAGTGTCGCGATATCGCGACATGTTGCATTTTCGTGACTCAAAAAGGGCAGGCAGGCAGAGAGACAAGAGTGTCACGATTTCGCGACATGTCCGATTTTTGCCAAGGGAACAGAGTAGTGGACAGTGCGTCTGATATTAGTGATGAACACCAGGATAGTGAAACTGAAGACTGCATAATGACGTGGACCTATAAGGAATAAATCGAAGATTGAATAAGGTAATTTGTCACATAAGGACAAAATCCAATGAATAAGACAAAATGTTACATAAGGAATCTTTAATGATTTGAAATCATTTAAGATGGTCGTTACACATGGAAGGAAGCGGACGCATGCCCATGTGGAGAAAAGGAAACATTTTTTTTGAAATCAAACGAAAAGTGAAGAAAACCAAACAGAGGAAGCCAAACCATGGGAATGAAACGAAGGGCCACAAAATAGAAACGAAAAGCCTTTTTGGAAACCAAAACACATGCATGCACAAGGGAAGGTGAAACGAACAACCATTGGAAAATGAAACGAAAAGCTTCCTGAAAATTTTAAATACGCCAGGCAAGGATGTTTTGAGGGGTTGGAAATTGCTACGAGAAGAGTTGCAGATTTGAAGGCAAGAGGGCCATTCTGGACCTGTTTGAGTCTTTTTCTTCCATGGACTGGTTTGGGAAAACCAAAAAATTTTGTTATTGTAAAATGACAAATTTTTAATACAAAAAATTTCAAAAAGTTGCATCTTATGGACAAGAAAGGAGGAGTCATTTTCTGCATGCAAGATTAAATGTCTATTTTTTTCCCCTTTTCAGATTTTAGGCTTGTAAATGGAGTTTATGCAAGTTTTCTTGGTTGCTTCATGCGAATGTTTAAATCTGAAAACCTCATTTAAAACCCTAGGAGCCAACACTTAGCTTATCCGGATTGTGCTTGTTTTGCAAGTCCAATAGGTTAGGTTGCATGCATGAAAACCTCACATCTTCGGTTTTGTCGAAATAGGATAGCATCAAACTGAATGTATCATGTGTTTCATTTTCTGCATTTCATTTTCATTTTTCTGCATTTTATTTTTCCAAAATTTTAATTTTTTTGTTTAATTTTCAGGCATTAAAATAAACATTTAAAAAATTTCAAAATCCAAAAACAATTTCACCATTGCGTAGGTTATACTTCATACTTCCAATACGCACTTTGAAATTTCATTTTCGGAGTTGTTTAGTATTTTTAAAAATTCATCGAAGTTGTTTTATTACAGATTTTGAAAAATCCGAAAATAGAAAATTTCCATTTTTGGGCCGAATTTCATTTTTTCAGTTTCATGTTTCATTCATGAGCCTATGATGACATTCCCTTCATGAAAATTCTAATTTCAACGAAGGAGTCATGTTTTATGGCACTTTGCAAATTACCATTTTGGGAGCAATCAAAGCACTAAATTATTCGTCTTGATGAAAATCTGATTTCATTTAAGAAGGATAATTAAAGTGACATTTTGAAGCTACATTTGAAGACCCTATTCATCATTGAGGATTTAATGCAAGATAAAATCTATTTTAAAACCCTCAAGATAAAAGGAATTAAGGCACTACATCGTGGTCATATGAGGGCCAACTCACATTTGCTTTATTTTGGTTCAATGAACAATCACTAAAGTTTCATGGTAAAATAAACCAACATTGCCCCTTGTTTACGGTTACTTGCAATCACTAAGGTGTTCCAAGCATTTAAATTGAATATCTTTATTTGAGATTACTAATACACATATGCAAATGCTAATATAGCGGAGACCTTGGAGAAGTTGGTTGTTTAACTTCTTTGCAAGAGGGGATTTGGAACCCAAATCCTAAGGGAGAGTGTACTTTCACAATTGGGTGAAAATACCACTCAACATTTTGGCGCTAGAAGGAGGGCCTGAATTGGTTTATTTCAGTGTGATTTAAATGCTATAGGGATTTAAATTTTGAATATTTCATGCCCTATTGATTATTATCTTTAGCCCTCTTTTAACAATACAACCTTGTAGTGTTAAAAGGAGGACATGAATTGCTATGCATTGTTCTAACGCTTTTGATTGTTCATACGGGAATAATGTGTTTTGATTTGATTTTGAAAAATTTTGGTCTTGACTAACGAGGTTGTCTCCATGCAATTACTTTCATTTGATTTTAATGGATACATCTCTTGGTTGATGCTAACATGATTATTCATACGTTACATGTTTGATATTTGCTAGTCATTTCATGCTTATTTGTAAGGAATTATTTTGTCTAAAATGTAGTTGTTGTCGGTATTATGCTCTTCACTTGCGTGTAATGTGATCTTGTGAATCAGAAAGCCTACAACACTAGGAGTATGCTCTTCACTTGCGCATATGCGATCTGGTGAATCAGAAACTAATTTACATTTTTAGAATATTGCTTTGTCATGGTTCCTTCTTTTATTCATGACTAACAAATTGGTTTTGAAGTTATTCTTTGAGTTTCATTAATGGCTACAACTGCAGGAACGTGGTATGGGATACATGTTAATCCTTTGAACATTAGTGGAGATTCTCATGATTTACCCAAGAACGTAGAAAAACGTTTGCCCAAATTTAAACACAATGGTCCAACATTAGCCGAGGAACATATTCAAGCCTATGTGGATATCCTAGTTAGATGGAATGTCGAACATGAGGATGTGGCATGTAGAATGTTTCCTGGAACCCTAGATGAGGTGGCATATGATTGGTACATCAATTTACCCACTGGTTCTATTACATCTTGGACTCAATTGAAAGATGATTTTATCAATCAATTTAGGTTGCTCATTGATCCTCTCACGATATATCAACAATTTACTTCTTGCAAAAGAGAACCTAATGAGCCAGTGAGAAGTTTCAACTTGAGGTTTCGAAAGCTTTATGCGAGATTAATTTCTCCCTATACTATTGAGGAAAGTGGTGCTCTTCAAATATACTTTCGAGCATTGGATCCATTGTTTGCCATATTTGTTAGGATGAATCCCTTGGTTACTGATCTTGCATCGGCCTACACAGAAGCTATGATTGTAGATCAACAATTGAGGCCACAAGGTTATGGAATGGAGCAATCAACTATGGTAGGACAACTAGGGGCTTGCAATCAAACCTCGATGGTAAATCAAGCATGGGCACAACAAAATTTGATATCAAATGTTTTTCCCTACAATCAACTTTATCCTACCATACCAACTTATGCTCCCACATGTGCTTATACAAGTACTTCCATCCATCCAACTATGCCTCAATTAGAGAATCATGGGGTCACTCATGGAACCATTGCAACAAATGTTCAAGCTTTGTTCATGGATATCAATCCAACTAATCCTACTACTTCTACCACTCAACCCAAAGAGTTCGTATCGAAAGTAAAAGAGAAAAAGAAAGTGGTTAAGAAGGTATGTAGGCATGTTCCACCACAAAAATGAGCACATCAATGTATGCATCCAAATCATCCTAAGAAGAAAATTCGTAATGCCGATCTTAATGATGTTTCATGTTATGCTTCTTCAAGTGATACAAGAGATTTTGAGGTGACTTACGTTGAAGTAAATACCTATTCGAAATGTCTTGAAGAGCATGAAGTTTTTGGAGAAGAAATTCTGTGGATGGGTAACAAGAAGTTGGAATCAAATGATCACCATCTTGTTTTGGAAAAGAAATATCTAGAATCATTACCCAAAAAGGAGGATTTGGATGAACGAACTTATGTGGATATGATTTGGTCAGATGTACTTGCAAAGGATTGGAGCAACTATATGACACGGAATTCAAAAATTGATCCCATTATAGAAGCTCCTAAGCCATCACAAGTGGCTGAAAATGAATTTGAAAGAAAATCAACAAATGAAGTTGAAGACATAATCGAATTTCACCACTTGTTCTCGAAAGACACTTTGGATGATGTTCTCGAAAGTGATGACCAAGAGGATCCACACCTTCCAAATTGTGATAAAATTGAATCATGGGTTACAAATTTGGATTATGATAGCTTTACCAATTTGAATTCAAGAGATAACCCACTTTTGGAAATAACTGGACCATCTAAGGAAGGTGAAGATGAATTGGATGAGAAACATGTTGATGAATCAGAAGATGAAGAAGAAGTACTTGAGCGTCACAACTTGAAATTGGAAGATGATTACTATGATTCATGGAAGAAATGGGAAGAATATTATCAATCTAAATCTTCTAACAAACTTGTTGTGTCAATTAATATGCAGGATAACTCAATTGCTTCCTCACATGAGGATACTATAAATCCTGTACAATTTGAGAAAGTTTTGGAAGAGGAATTCGAATCTCATCAAATTTTGGAACATGATAAGGATTCTACAACCATGAATCAAGAAAGAGAGTCATTTGCTTTAGATTCCTTTGAAGGAAAAGAAATTGAAAATCTTGATCCACTTACTTGTGCTACAATGATTATGCCATTTCAAAATGAGAAAATTACAAAACCTAAATCATTTGGGTTTGATATCATTGATGATCCAATTGAAAATCTCACGTTACCCAAAACAACCCAAGTGATTGATCATGGAAATGTGTTAGTTAACCCACCCCTAGATAGACAAGACTTATGGTTTGAAAGGGATGGACATATTTTCAATTGGGTACCTAAGTTTGGTGCCTTTGATAAACAAGTCATGGAGAAAGAACAAGTGCTACATGATGATGAATGTCATGAGAGAGAAAAGAGGAATTTTCAAATCCTCTTCAAGTAAGGTCAAATGAAAACATGCCAAAGGTAAAATCTCACCTTTTTGGTTTCACCATGCAAAATTCGAATGAAGGTTTGCCTAATGAATGGTTTGATTCAAATATTATTAATGTTATGGCTTTATTGAATGAAAATGAAAGCTTATTTCTACACCATGAATCAAAGTGCGGAATGGACATCTTAAAGAATAGACATAAAGGAATTGAATATCAATCATTGTCTAATCAATTTGAAAACTTGAAACTCCACCATAGGATTATTAATGAAACTAAATCAAATTGGTATGGTGAGAGGGGCAAGTGGAAGTTTGTTTCTTTGTTTGGTTTGATCTTGTTTTTGTTGGATTCCTACAAAACTTGGTATGCGTATCACGTCATATGTCTTTTAAAGAATTCTAATCAGGTTTGGGATCCGGGAAAATGATAATCCAAAATTTTGCACCATCTTGTATTATATTGTACATTTGTATATACTTTTGGTTTTCGTGTTTTGGTTTTGGATTGGATCTCATTTTGGTTTTAAGTTTTGTGTGTTGGTCCTTTGGACACTTTTGGTTTGTCTTAAAAAAAGAAAGAAAAAGAAAAGCGAGATGTCAACTTATGTCCTTATGAATGTTGACTAAGACTAAGAGAATATGAAACATCGGAATTGTATTGCAGAAAGCTCCACGAGTATCGCAAACACATTAAAGAATATCGTTTGGAACTTGTGATGCATGAAGTTGTCAGTTTTACAAATTATGGCAAAATAGGTGGTATACTCCATCAGCATTTCAAAAAGAGCAATGCATTCATCCATATCTCATGTTACATTTCACATTGCATATACATTTCATCTCAATTGCATCTACATTTCAAATACAATCATTGAAAAGGTGTCGAATCCTCTTAGGGTTATTACATAACATATATTAAAAGGATCCTAAGGTTGGGAAATGATGCCCGAACTATCTTGAACCAAGCACGTTTTACACATATTAAAGAGGATCTTGAGCAAAATGGTCAAAACCATACTTGGAAGAAAAGGTGAGGCGAAAGGAGTATTTCGTGTCTGTCCTATCATGCAACATAATCCTTAAAACAGTGGTTTTTACCACTCCTATAGTGCTTAAAGCCTAAAATCAGAGTAGTAAGGATAGGGTTAAATCCCCATCGAACTTAGGTTGAGGATCCAATTCCCCAAAGCTCTGATTTGATCTTCATGGAGTAGTAAGGATAGGGTCTAATTCTCATCTCGCTTAGGTTGAGAATCCGATTCCCCAAAGCTTCTATTTTGCCTCCATCACGCTTTAAGAAATTAAAAGCGTGATCTACACTCAAGAACTTGAAGTTCCAAAGCAAATATTTTTCATTCTACTTTTATTGCATCATTGATATTGGATTGGAAGGATCGTACTACATGTCCCTTGCAAGGATGGGTAGTCATCCCCAAGGTTCAAGAAATCAAAAGTAAAGTCAAATCCTGGATTATGGGGTTGATCTCCACCGGGGCTATAGACGCCTGATTGGCAGTGGAGTATGCTCATGCGTGGCAACATGTCTTGTCTAAAAGCAAGACCACTGATTGCTCAAACGGATAGGCTAGCCTGATAGTTTCATCCATAACAGGTTAAATCATTTTGTTCAAGATGAGGTAATGAACTCCAGATCAGAGTAGTAAGGATAGGGTTAAATTCCCATCTCGCTTAGGTTGGGAATCCTATTCCCCAAAGCTCTGATTTCACTTACACTTGCACATGGGTTCAAAATGGTAGTGACACATAACCAACTTTGGGATCTAGTAAATTAATTCAAGTATACTCATATTTGGTCCTAAGAGGATTTGATAGTTTTAATATGTTTGTTCATGGTACTAGAAAGTTTGAGCCTTTGCAAAGCTTGTTATATCTCTAGCATCTTCACCATACGTTAAATCCTACAAGAATCATCCATAACTTCTCATACGCACGAATCATAAGTGAAAATGACAATGGAAAGTTGAACGAGTTTCAAACGATAGGGAATGAAGCACATTGCACACACCGAGCTGATGCTTAATAATTCTAATGCTTCATGTATTTCTCATCTAGTTTCATTCTTGGGATATTTGTTGACGCTTGTGTTTGAGTTTTGAAGGTGTTCAAGTTGAGTTCTCACCGAAATGCTCAAGAGCATTTCCCAGTAGAGTCGCCATTTGTTGTGGCTGCTCCACAACGTACCCCAAAATTGGGGACCCACCTTTTTGCATATTTTCCAAGAAGACCGAAGTGGCCCATATGCTAAAGATCAAAGAAAAAGCAAAACACCGCAAGGAGAAAAAAGTGTCATGATATCACGACATGTTGCATTTTCATGGTCCAAAGCAAAGAGAAAAAAAGAGAAAAAAGTGTCACGATATCACGACATGTTGCATTTTCATGGCAAAAGAGAAGAGAAAGAACAAGAAAGAAAAAGTGTCGTGATATCACGACATGTTGCATTTTCACGGCCAAAAGAGAAGAGAAAGAACAAGAAAGAAAAAGTGTCGCGATATCGCGACATGTTGCATTTTCATGGCCAAAAGAAGAAGAAAGAAAAGTGTCACAATATCGCGACATGTTGCATTTTCATGGTCCAAAGAGAAGAGAAAGAACAAGGAAAAAGTGTCACGATATCGCGACATGTTGCATTTTCGTGGTCCAAAGAAAAGAAAAAGTGTCGCGATATCGTGACATGTTGCATTTTCATGACTCAAAAGGAAGAGAGAGAAACAAAAGTGTATATTTTTCAAAAAAGAAAAGTGTCGATATCATGACATGTTGCATTTTCATGACTCAAAAAGGACAGCAGAAAAGAAACAAAAGTGTCACGATATCACGACATGTTGCATTTTCATGACTCAAAAAGGGCAGGCAGGCAGAGAAACAAAAGTGTCGCGATATCGCGACATGTTGCATTTTCGCGACTCAAAAGGGGCAGGCAGGTAGAGAAACAAAAGTGTCGCGATATCGCGACATGTTGCATTTTCGTGACTCAAAAGGGCAAGCGGTAGAGAAACAAGAGTGTCACGATTTCACAACATGTCCGATTTTTTCCAAGGGAACAGAGTAGTGGACAGTGTGTCTGATATTAGTGATGAACACCAGGATAGTGAAACTGAAGACTGCATAATGACGTGGACCTATAAGGAATAAATCGAAGATTGAATAAGGTAATTTGTCACATAAGGACAAAATCTAATGAATAAGACAAAACGTTACATAAGGAATCTTTAATGATTTGAAATCATTTAAGATGGTCGTTACACATGGAAGGAAGCGGACGCATGCCCATGTGGAGAAAAGGAAACGTTTTTTTTGAAATCAAACGAAAAGTGAAGAAAACCAAACAGAGGAAGCCAAACCATGGGAATGAAATGAAGGGCCACAAAATAGAAACGAAAAGCCTTTTTGGAAACCAAAACACATGCATGCACAAGGGAAGGTGAAACGAACAACCATTGGAAAATGAAACGAAAAGCTTCCTGAAAATTTTAAATACGCCAGGCAAGGATGTTTTGAGGGGTTGGAAACTGCTGCGAGAAGAGTTGCAGATTTGAAGGCAAGAGGGCCATTCTGGACCTGTTTGAGTCGTTTTCTTCCATGGACTGGTTTGGGAAAACCAAAAATTTCTGTTATTGTAAAATGACAAATTTTTAATACAGAAAATTTCAGAAAGTTGCATCTTATGGACAAGAAAGGAGGAGTCATTTTCTGCATGCAAGATTAAATGTTTATCTTTTCCCCTTTTCAGATTTTAGGCTTGTAAATGGAGTTTATGCAAGTTTCTTGGTTGCTTCATGCGAATGTTTAAATCTGAAAACCTCATTTAAAACCCTAGGAGCCAACACTTAGCTTATCCGGATTGTGCTTGTTTTGCAAGTCCAATAGGTTAGGTTGCATGCATGAAAACCTCACATCTTCGGTTTTTCCGGAATAGGATAGCATCAAACTGAATGTATCATGTGTTTCATTTTCTGCATTTCATTTTCATTTTTCTGCATTTTATTTTTCCAGAAATTTTAATTTTCAGGCATTAAAATAAACATTTAAAAATTTCAAAATCCAAAAATAATTTCACCATTGCGTAGGTTATACTTCATACTTCCAATACGCACTTTGAAATTTCATTTTCGGAGTTGTTTAGTATTTTTAAAAATTCATCGAAGTTGCTGTTTTATTACAGATTTTGAAAAATCCGAAAATAGAAAATTTCCATTTTTGGGCCGAATTTCATTTTTTCAGTTTCATGTTTCATTCATGAGCCTATGATGACATTCCCTTCATGAAAATTCTAATTTCAACGAAGGAGTCATGTTTTATGGCACTTTGCAAATTACCATTTTGGGAGCAATCAAAGCACTAAATTATTCGTCTTGATGAAAATCTGATTTCATTTAAGAAGGATAATTAAAGTGACATTTTGAAGCTACATTTGAAGACCCTATTCATCATTGAGGATTTAATGCAAGATAAAATCTATTTTAAAACCCTCAAGATAAAAGGAATTAAGGCACTACATCGTGGTCATATGAGGGCCAACTCACATTTGCTTTATTTTGGTTCAATGAACAATCACTAAAGTTTCATGGTAAAATAAACCAACATTGCCCCTTGTTTATAGTTACTTGCAATCACTAAGGTGTTCCAAGCATTTAAATTGAATATCTTTATTTGAGATTACTAATACACATATGCAAATGCTAATATAGCGGAGACCTTGGAGAAGTTGTTTGTTTAACTTCTTTGCAAGAGGGGATTTGGAACCCAAATCCTAAGGGAGAGTGTACTTTCACAATTGGGTGAAAATACCACTCAACAGAAGTGTTACATTATAATTGGACAGTTGCTTAAGATGGAGTGGCCTAGCATCGGATAACTAGAAGCCCACTCACTTCTATTGGGAGCAAAGATGCATTTTGAGACACCACCAGCATTATTTTGCTAGGGTTTTGGAGAACCCTAGCTATTGTAAAATTTGTATCAAAGGATTCAAAGATTCTTATTGTAACAATGGAGTTTTGAGGCTCCCCCATTAATATAAAATCATTCATTGTGCAATATTGTGTTCTTTGAGTTCTAATTTATATCTTGTTATTTGGTGTTGCATTTTTGTCTCTTCAAATGGCGATCACGGTGGGACCCACTAAGGGTTTCTTTTTTTGATTTACTTTGCTAATTTATTTGTTGTTTTCTATCTTGTTTTGTAGGATTTTCAGAGGTGCAAATCAAACATTTTTCACTGGTTAGGGTTTTTGAGGACTTGCAAGAAGGTTGCAGAAGGTGCACGAACGCCCGACGATGCTCGAGGGCCATCCAAAAATGCCCAGGTGCATTTCAAAAATGCCCAAAGGTGTTTTACAGAGAGTTGGAGCAGAAATGTAGGTTGTTTTGTAAGTTTACTATTAAAACCCTAACTTTTTTGTTTACGTATTCTAGCAATCTTATGTTTTTTTTAGATTTCTAAGCTAAAAAGAACATCATTAATTAATCTGGGAAAAACATTCATACTAGCTTGCATATTAGGTTTTAGATTAGTCATTTGCATCCATCCACACTTTCTATTTGAAGTTTTTGATTTTCTGTTGTATTCACAAATTGAAAAATATTGCATTCTGATTTCATGTGAATTGAAAAATTGCATAATTAGTTTGCATTATAGGGTTAGGGATTCCTATTTTTGTAGGTCTAAGTAGGAACATTATTCATATACCAAAAGTATCCTCGTACTTGGGTGATTCCATATGGAGGAGTAGATGAACCCCCCAGCTGTCTAGAGTGGGTCTTAAGTGGTGTACTCTACATCCTTTGGAAAAATTGGTATTCTAGGTAGTGGCTTCTGATTTAGACTATCGAAAGTAGTTATCTTTCTAACATTGTATGTACACAATAGCAAATCAAAAATTTTAAAAAGAATCACACACTGCACGCTTCACATTAAATAGTAGTGGCTGGATTTCATCACCAACCATTGCTTGAGATTTGGTGATGGTGGCTTTCATCTCCATCCACCAATCTCTACCCTTAGAAACCTTAGGTCACCCCCAAGCAAACTTGTTGGATTTCATCACCAACAAGAATCTCATTGCCCCAACTTAGCCATAGTTTTTACCTTTCTTTGGTTAATTCATATTAGCACATTTGAAACACACAAGATCAAAACCTAAGAAAATGAATTCACATTAAAATGAGATAATCAATGAATGAGGTAAGACACACGTGTTAAACAAACTTAGCATTGATTGTTTATTTTTCTTGTGAAATTTAAATTTTGTGTTTCATTTTACTGCATAATTTGTATTTTGGTTTAATTTCTTTATGGTATTAACAAGAAAACAAAAGAAAGCATTAAATCAAGATAATTCAATGGAACCTTCATCCACCTTCCCCACCACTTCTATGGTAGATTCCCTAAATGTGACACAATATTTATTTGTAGGTCCCTCACATTCCTTGTCACCCACAACCTTTCATATGGTTGTTCCCCAAGTAGAGTCAACCTCACCAACCATTGATCACCACATTACCCACATAGACATGGCACGAGTAGAAGCTCTCATGAAGTCTTCTAACTATGTCTTAGAGTCAGTCCCCAACTCACCTAGACAAGATCCTACTTTACAGTAGGAACTTGTTTATTCCCAACCACCATCCAACTTCACCCAGGTGTACACTAACCCTCTCTTTGAGGCATCAGTTGCACCTTCATCCCATTTCTCCATTCCCCAACCATCATGTGCTCCTAGAACTTCATACACATCTACCTATACCAACCCCTGGTATGAAGCACAAGTCAATGTTGCTTCACAAGTACCCATCTCATCCAATCAAGTTACAATGCCAATTACCACTTGTCCCCCATCCACATTAGCCATTCCATCTTCATCCATGCCTTCCAATGATGATATGGAAATTAATGAAGCATGGGTACATTTGAACAAATTGCTTAAGAAGTGGCAGACAACTCAACAACAAGTTCAAGTGAACCCTAAACCTCAACCAATTTCCACTCAACCCACCTTCATCACACAAAGTCCATCTTGGGTACCACAATATTCTGTGGTTTCCATTCCCATACCTCCATCAACCCATTCCATTCCCATGAGTCAACCCATCCATAGTCCTCATACATCATATCATTTTCTTCATTCACAATCATTTCTTCACCAACCTCATCATCATAAAATTCACTCCATGCCCCCCAATTCATCACACCTCCAACAACACACTCAATCTCATCCATTCATCAATCCATTCACCACATCTCAATTCACTCAACAAGCAAACCAAGGCTTACAATCAAATTGTCAACACACTAAAATTTTACAACAAATTTTAACTTGACTCACTAACATTGAGTTGCAGTTGAGTCATCATCCATGTCAACAACCACAACAATTGCAACATTCAGTTCCACAATCCACATCTCAGGTTACAATACCTGTACCACAATTTCAAAATCCAACACAATTGGACAAATGCACCAAGCATCCCACAAACCCCCTCACATACTACATGATGCTTTCAGAATCTTATTCAACCATTTTTCGAAGGATTTATGAAGCACAAGAGATTGTACTTCCAAAAATCAAATCAAGTGATCTTAACAAGCCACATGGAAATAATTATAAGAAGCACTTGTATTGTCCTTATCATCAACAAGTGGGCCATGACATCAACAATTATCATGTATTTAAAGATGTTGTCCAAGATCTTATTGATCTGAAAGTCTTTCCCACAAATGGTCCATCCAACCCATCTGATCAAGACATTGGTACCAACTCAATCATCAAGCATACTAGGGATTCTTAGGATATCGCATCCTCCTAGTCACTCACATCATCAATCATCAAGAAAATTGAGGATTCTCAAGATAGCACATCCTCCTAGTCACTCACATATCAATTTCAAAAAGCTCCAAAGGTACTTAATCCCTTTGGTCACATATCAATTTCAAAAATCTCCAAAGGTACTTAATCCCTTTGGTCACATATCAATTTCAAAAATTCCCAAAGGTACCTAAGCCCTTTGGTCACATATCAATTTCAAAAAGCTCCAAAGGTACCTAATCCCTTTGGTCACATATCAATTTCAAAAATCTCCAAAGGTACTTAATCCCTTTGGTCACATATCAATTTCAAAAAGCCCCAAAGGCACCTAAGCCCTTTGGTCACATATCAATTTCAAAAATCCCCAAAGGCACCTAAGCCCTTTGGTCACATATCAATTTCAAAAATCCCCAAAGGCACCTAATCCTTTGGTCACATATCAATTTCAAAAATCTCCAAAGGTACTTAATCCCTTTGGTCACATATCAATTTCAAAAAATTCCAAAGATACTTAATCCCTTTGGTCACATCCCAATTTTCAAAAACTCCAAAGGTACTTAATCCCTTTGGTCACATTCCAATTTTCAAAAAAACTCCAAAGGTACTTAATCCCTTTGGTCACATTCCAATTTTCAAAAATCTCCAAAGGTACTTAATCCCTTTGGTCACATTCCAATTTTCAAAAATCTCCAAAGGTACTTAATCCCTTTGGTCATAAGCTTACCAGGCTAGGGGGAGTAGAAGAACCCGAGCCACTTAACATCATACACTTGAAAGCATTCTATGCTTAATGTGATTTATATATATATATATATACATGGCTAATACATTTGCATACAGTTCATTTGAACACATTTCATTCAAAAACATCACATTAACACACATTTCACATATTGCATTTCATACATTTCATCCACATTTCACATTTCATATTAGGGATCATTTATTCAGTTCAAGATTTTAATTGGTCCAATAAAGTCATGTTGCCTTAATCAGAGGCACCTTCACAACATCATCCACACCATTCCACCAAGTCAAATTATCATTTGCAAAGCCACATTTCCATAATTCCTAGGTGTTTTTGGTCACTCAGCCACTCCTAGTGTTTTAAGCAACCTCCAAAATACATGTCAAGTTCCTTTTAGGACCATCACACATCTACACTAAGAAAATCTTGAGTTTTAGAAATTGACTCCAAAACATTCTTGAACCAAACACAATTTCACATCTTAAAAACATCTTGTGTCAAAGAGGGATAACACCATACTTGGTTTGAACCTCGAAGTGAAAAGGGTAATCCTCGCTTGTCCCATCATGCAACATAGTCCACAAAAATAGTGGTTTTCACCACTATCACAGTTGCTTCCAAATTCAAAAGATAGAGTAGTAAGGATAGGGTACAATTCTCATCACACTTAGGTTGAGAATCTGATTCCCCAAAGCTCTAAATATTTTACATCACACACCACTGATCATTGGGTTGTAAGGATCATACTACATTTCTAGTCAGATGGTTAAGTAGTCATCCCCAAAACTTAAGAGATCAAATCCTTGGACTATGGAGTTAGCCTCCACCGGAGCTATAGATGCTTGACTGGCAGTGGAGTACGCTCATGCATGGTGACACATCTCTTTTAAAGAGACCTCTGACCGCACATAAGGACAAGCTAGCTTCTTGGTCTTCATCCATAAAAGGTTACACTCAATTTACTCAAGATGAGTTAATGAACTCACTTGCACACACATTGGTTCTTGATTGCCTCGAGTCATTACCATGCTCTTGATTTGGTAAATGAATTCACTGCACACACATTTGGTCCTAGAGGGATTAGGCAGTTTTAGTGAGTTTGTTTGATGCCACTAGTATGTCCGAGTCTCTGCAAAATAGTTAGTTTTCCATATCAACATCCATATCTTCTTCCATATCAACATCCATATCTTCTTCCATGTCAACATCCATTCATGAGTCATTCACCCCACATACCACCAAGTTTGGTGCCCCTGATTAAACAACAATGCTAAAACATGGCCAAGCAAAATATAAACTATGAATGATCATTAGAACATTTGCATTCCATAACTTGCATTAATCATCCATAACACATTACCACTTGCATTAATCATCCATATACACATGCATTCCACAAAAGCATTCACACAAAAGCATAACACAAAAGTAAAATCCATGTATATATATATATATATATATATATATAATTCACATATGCAAATATTGCTAGAAAGTTCAAACAACATCACAACTTGGGGGTGTTCAAGGTATCACACCTTCCCCCAATAAAGCAAACAAGCATACAACTTGGGGTGTTCAAGGTATCACACCTTTCCCCCTAAAACAAAAAATTAAAATTAAAACAACATCAAACGGTTAAGGTATCACACCTTTCCCTCAATCAAGCAAACACACACAACTTGGGGGTGCTCAAGGTATCACACCTTTCCCCACCAATTCAACAAATAATTCAATCATGCATACACATTACATCATCAACACATCAATTTCTAGGTTCAAAAGATTACATTCTTTTGTCAAAGGTTGCACCCTTTACCTTGCATTCACATCATCCACATCCATTTCTAGGTTCAAAATATTATATTCTTTTATCAAAGGTTGCACCCTTTACCTTGCATTCATTCCTTTTCAAAAACCCCTTCATCTGTTAGGGCAAGAATAGACACAATCATTACATTTTCCCATTTCAAAAACCCTTCATCTGTTAGGGCAAAGAACAGACACAATCATTGCATTTTCCCATTTCAAAAAACCCTTCATATGTTAGGGCAAAGAACAGACACAATCATTCATTTTCACAATAATTATATTTTCCCATTTCAAAAACCCTTCATATATTAGGGCAAAGAATAGACACAATCATCATTCATTGTACAAGTGAACCTTATATTTAGTGGTTTATCCTAATAACCTAGCAATTGTAGTGATTGGTTATCCATGCAATCCGATAGGATGGATAGATCACCATAAGGACACTTACATTTTAAAAAACCCTTCATATGTTAGGGCAAGAATAGACACATTCATCGTATTTTTCCATTTCATAAACCCCTTCATCTATTAGGGCAAATAATAGACACATTCATCGCATTTTCTTCATTTCAAAAACCCCTTCATCTATTAGGGCAAATAACATACACATTCATCACATTTTCCCCATTTCAAAAACCCTTCATCTATTGGGGCAAATAACAGACACAAGTACAAGTGAACCTCATATTTAGTGGTTTATCCTAGTAACCTAGTGGTTGCAATGACTGGTTATCCATGCAATCCGGTAGGATGGGTAGATCACCATAAGGACACTTACATTATCAAAAACCCTTCATATATTAGGGCAAAGAATAGACACAATCATTCCATTGCATTTTCCCATATCAAAATCCCTTCATATATTGGGGCAAAAATAGACACAATCATTGCATTTTTCACAATTATTGCATCATACACATGTCAAAAACCTCTTTCATCTATTGGGGCAAAAATAGACTCATTCACTTGAATCCATATATTCACAAAATAACTCCATATTGCATCCATCAATACATTTCTCATCATCACATCTTCATGTCACCATCAAATCCATCAACAATTACATTTACATTCAACATTTTCCAAGTTCATCTACAATTTCAAGTGAACCTCATATCTAGTGGTCTATTCTATCTCCTTGGTGATTGCAGTGATTGGTTATCCATGCAATTTGGTAAGATGAATAAACCACCATAAGGAAACTTGGCCATTTTCATCATCCAATATCTCATTGTTCGAAAACAAAATCACTTTTGGTACCTCATCTTTAGAGTGAGACTATGCCAAGACCAATTTTCTCAAAAGTTGTCATTGATGGCCTTGTTCGTGGGGCTTGAAACATGGACAAAATCATAACTTTTCATCATCTCCTTTGCAATTACACCAGTCTCTGAGGATGCAGGCTGGGTAAAGTGATTGAGCAACCATTTAGGGATTTCATGTAGGAATTGCTGCAATCATGAGTGGCCCTGAGGATAGACTATTTTTCTTTTCTTTTTGCATTTGCATACTTGCATTTCAATGATGCCGGAAGGCACATTCTTCAACAACATCGAATCACCCCAAACTTGGGGTAACCACATTTGATTTTGACTTTCCCACAATGGGATACATCTTACATGATCATGGCATCTACACTTGGCAAAAATCCCCTTCATCTCTATTGGGGCAAAAATAAAATCATTTTACATCATTTATATCATCCACAATTACATCCATACATATCATCCACCAATCATTTGCACAGATTTTTCAATTGGCTCGTGAGATTCATCCGCAAACTCATTCACCAATTGAGGGGGTAAGCTACGTAAAATTCAAATTCTTTCATTCTTTTGTCTCCAAGCTCATGTTTCACATCCCAAGAGAAAGTTGCTTCTGCACCTAGCCAAAATAGGTGTCTTGTGTTTTTGCACTGCATTGTGTTTCACGCAACACAATACAAAAAGGGGCATCTATAGACACCAAAACCTAGCCACTTGTCATCCATCCTAGTTTTCCCACCATTTCCACCCATTATTCATATATTTATGTATATTTATTTTATATATATTTAAATATTAATATTTTATATATTATATTATATATATTTAATAAATATATATTTATATAAGTGAATTAATCCCAGCCATCTGATTTCATTTAATCCTATCCATCCATCTACATCAATCCATGCCACACCCTAGATTTAATATCCACCCTCCAATATGCTTTTATCTCAGCCACACGATTAGTGTCGTTGAAACCCTAAGCATGCCCTAAGTTGGATTATTAATAGGAGCCATTTTGATGGCTCAACCTTGAAGCAATCCTTGAGTTTTCTAAATATTGAGTTGTCTTCAATCCTCAATCATTTGTTCTTGAGTTCCTTGGAGCATCCAAGCCCCCTCGTCTTTCATCCTCACATACCACAACCCCGCATCCATCATCGCCTCCCTCGCTCATCCAGATCTGCTTTTGTAAATTTTTCTTTAGTCACTGAACGCCCTCGAGTGGTTTCTATCACAATCAAGCACCTTCGAGTGCTTTCTCCTTCACTTCCAAGAACCTATAGGCATCCTCCACCATTATCGAGTACCCACGGGTGTTTCTTGTAGCTGTCAAGAACCCATAGGTATTTTACACTAGAGTTTTGAAGTCTCCCTAGCCTTTGGGCGATGCTAGGGTATCATCACACCAATCCACTACAATAGATTTCATTAGATCATAAGACAATAGATAAGTAAGGTAAATATTTTATTTGTTATTTCATTTTATGCACTTTCAGTTCTGTTCATTTATTTATATTGCATAGCTAGGGTTTTATGCTGCTTATAGAGGGCCTCACATTGTGGAGCCCTCATAGTTGCTACTAATCTATTTGCTATTTTTATTGTGTGCAGATATGGAAGTGTTACATTAGCATTGGACAATTGCTTAAGCTGGAGTGGCCCAGCATTGGATAACTAGAAGCCCACTCACTTCTTTTGGGAGCAGAGACACATTTTGAGACACCACCAACATTGTTTTGCTAGGGTTTCGAAGAACCCTAGCTATTGTAAAATCTGTATCAAAGGATTCAAGGATTCTTATTGTAACAATGGAGTTTTGAGGCTCCCCCCATTAATATAAAATCATTCATTGTGCAATATTATGTTCTTTGAGTTCTACTTTATATTTCTATTATTTGGTGTTGCATTTTTTGTCTCTTCAGTAGGTTTGATCCGTGTCATCATCGATGAATTCTTTCATGGAGACTCATAAGGAAGGTATTTCAATCTAGAGAGGCATAATGGCTTCGACACCATAGACCAATGATAAAGGTGTTAACCCAGTGGGAGTACAAATGCTCTTATGATAGGCCCATAAGGCTAAAGGTATATTATTGTGCCAATCATGATGGGATTCTGCAATAGTCTTACAAATAATGGAGCAAATGGTTTTGTTAGTATGCTTAGCTTGGTCATTACCTTGTGGGTAGTACGGGGTCAAAAAGCTATGGTGAATATTAAATTTAGCATAGGGGGAATGGACAATTTTGTTTATGAAAGGTGTACCATTATTAGAGGTGATTTGGGAAGGGATTCCAAAGCAAAATATGATATGGTCAGTGATGAATACCATAATTTTGGCACCTATAGTCTGGACTAGTGGGATGGCTTCAACCTACTTTGTGAAGTATTCCATGGCAATGATGATGAACTTGTGATTTATTGATTAAGCAGGCAATGTCTATCTAGTAAGATCTAGGTCCCATTGAGAGAAAGACCACATGGATTGATTAGGTTGGAGCTCTTGCAAAGGTAAGTGTGTGAGGTTAGCATGTTGTTGACATTTGATACATTGCTTGACATACTCACAACAATCATGTTCCATTTTAGGCCAATAGTAGCCCATGCGTAGAATGTATTTTATGATAGCCATGCCACTAAAGTGGCCATTGCAAGTACCATCATGTATTTCTTGTACCACTCAATGAGTTTCATGCGGTTCTAGGCAACACAAAAGAATACCATCAGGACTATGGTGATACAAAATGTCCCCCAACAGTGTGTAATGAATGTCCCATTGTTTGAATGCTCACAATGAGCATGTGGTAAATCACAAGGTAGGAAGTCTAATTTAATATAATACTTAATTTGTGAAAACCAAGGATTGTGTGGTTCGTGTGGACAACATGAATACCATCATCATTTGTGGAGGGTGAAGATGAAATGGTGAATTGTGTTAAAGTATGAACGAACACATGTGTAGTGTTGGATAAGGGGTTTTACGGTATTATTGACCCTAGGGAATCCATTGTGCCAGTGAAATAATTGTATGAGTGTAGATTAAATTTGATATTGTACCACTCTAATTGGGTGAGGAGTTATTAGGCGATTTGTTTGTATTGTTGGAGGACGGGGCAACGACATTTCTAGATCTCCTAGACTTGATTCACGGTAAGGAGGGAATCTCTAGTGATGTAAAGACGTATAATATGCATAGAATGCACCTATTTTAAGCTAAGAATGATAGCTTTGTATTATGCATTGTTATTTGTGCATGGAAACCCTAATTTAAATAAAAATGGGAGAGGCTCCCCATTTGGTGTAAAAAATATAGTGCTTACAATCCCAGCATGTGTGAAGCAAGAACCATCAAAGAAAAGTGTTAAGTTAGCTGCTATATCTGGTTTGACATACTCTTTAGTCTCTGTGATATTGAAGATGGAATCATTAGGGATCTAAATGAGGAGAGGTTGATTATTGGGTAATGGAGCCTTAGCGAGTTGGTCTGTGATGACATGTCCTTTGATGGATTTTTGTGAAGTGAACTCTAGATCAAATTCAATGAGGATCATGATCCATTTAGTTGTACAAGATTTATAATAACTCTTATTCATCATGTATCAAATTAGATTATCGTGAGCGATGAGAAATTTAGTGTGATTAAGCATATAATGACAGTTTTTGGATGGCAAAGACTACAACCAGGCATAGCTTTTCCATGTATACATAATGGATTTCATAGCTAACTAGCATATGACTAATGTAGTATATAGCTTGCTCATGATTTAGAGTATTCTTTTGGGCTAATAGCGTGCCAAGTGCAAAATCTATAGCAAAAATGTACATGATAAATGGCAGCTGCGAGTGTGGAGGAGATAGAACTGGTGAAGAGGTGAAATAGGCTTTGATTGAATCAAAGGCTTGTTGACAATTGTTGTCCCACTTTAAGGCGATCTCCTTTTGTAAGAGGTGATTAAATGGCTTGCATTTATTTGATAGTTGCGCAATAAATTGATGAATGGACTGGAATTTGCCTTGCAAGCTATGTAGTTGTTTGAGATTAGTGGGTGGTGGCATCTCGATGATGGCTTTGAATTTTTTAGGATCCACTTCAATGCATTGTTGAGAAAAAATGAATCCTAGGATTTTATAGGACGTAACACCAAAGACACATTTATTTGGGTTAAGGTAAACATTGTGTTCTAGAAGATGATCGAAGATCATTTGTAGATCAGCGAGATGTTGCAAACGTTCTTTGGACTTTACAATGAGGTCATAAATGTAATATTCCATGATTTTATGCATGTAATCATGAAAGATATAAGTCATTACATGTTGGTAGGTTGCCCCAACATTTTTAAGGCCAAATGGCATGAATTTATAGCAAAAGGTCCCCTAGGAGGTTGTGAAATAAGTATTGTGTTGGTCAATGGGGTTGATTCTGATCTGAGTGTAACCAAAAAACCCATCCATGAGGAAGATCATTTCGTGATCTACGATAGAGTCGGCAAGCAAGTCGATGTTTGGGAGGGGGAAGTTATCATTTGGATAAGATTTATTCAAATTGTGAAAGTTGGTGCATACGTGAACCTCACCTGAGGGCTTAGGTAATGGTACCTTATTGGAGATCCATTCAGGGTAATCAATAGGTTGAATGAAATATACATTGAAGAGTTTTTGGAGCTTGAATTTTACTAGTAACGCAATTGTAGGATGCATGCATCACAAATTTTTCTTGACGGGTTTGGCATCCTTGTTGAGAGTAAGAAGGTGAACTACGAGGGAAGGATCGAGTCCAATAATATCTTTATAAGACTAGGTGAAGACTCTAATGTATTTCTTAAGGAAGTTAGTAAACAAGATGCACTATTTTGGTGAGAGGCTAGCAATAAGTTTGACAATATGTGGATTGGTGGGATCATCACCAATATCAACATCGATGGTTTCTTCCACAAGCATATGAGAGCCATATTGAAGCTATTATAGGATTGGGATAAGATGGAGGTCATCAATAGCCTTGGGTAACTCAAAATAATCATCCAAATATACATCATTAGGATGAACCCACGAAACATGAGGTGGGGTAGACAATGAAGGTGTATTTACTGTATGTAAGACAGGTGGAGATAGTAAGAAGTCATGTGCTAAAGGTGTTGGTGAAATGTGAGTTAAAATGATGAAATTAGGATTTGGTATGTCATCATGATTCATGGGAGATGAGTATCGAAGTGGTGAGAATAAATCCACATCAACCATGTTGATGAAAGCAACAAATTTTGTAGAAGATGATGAGTCGGATGATGAGGATTCAAAAATATTTGAACATATGTGAGGTTTAATGATGGATGTAAAACCATGGGTGGAGAGCGAGGGCACATTAGAAATTGATGAAGTTGTCGATAAGTAGTCAATGATGTGGTTGAATGTATAGGCAATGGAGAAATTAGTGAACTAGGGTTCTTTACATGAGGATCCATGAGGGACAAGGAAGTAAATTGGTTAACTAGTGTATCGATACAATAAGTGAAGTTTGCATCATCGAGACATATCTTGGAAGAAAGTGCATAAAATGGTGATGGTGGAATGAGGAGATAGACTCTCATCTAGGATGTCCATGTAAATGTAGTCTTCTAGCATATGTTTAGGGATTGGAATGGGATGCAAAGATACGTCTTGACTCTCATCCTCAAGCATGTGCATGGTGCAAGGGTGATAACCTAGACCATATTTATCTATTGGTAATTGAACATGGGGGTTGAGAGGTGTTTGTAACCCTTGTTCATAGTTTCCTAGCCCAAATCCATGCTAGTGGAAACATTGAATGTAGTAAAGGGCAAATTTGGGGTTTGACATGTGGTCTAGAGTGCCACAGAAACTAGATTATGGTGGTGGAGGTACAATGGCAAAGAGCAAGGAGTCTAGGCCTACATAAACAAATTTGGTATGGTTATCGGGAGGATCTAGTTGCACAATGACATTGATGGTTAGGACCAAAGCTAAAGGATGGCCAAAATATCATGTGGATTGAATTATAAGGGGTTGCACATGAGCATCCTAAATGTTATAGTCATCGGGTCCTAAATTTGTCATGAAAATTGACACTCGAGGTATGACGCATGTTGGGGATCAAGGTGACAAATCAGAATCCAAGGAGGATGATGCCAGATGGAAATCCTGAATAATGGGAGGAGAAGAATGGAGTAATTAATCATCTAAGTGGGAAGCTTACTATTCCCAATCATGACATTCAACTGCGGTAGATTAAATGGGATGGTTCACATGTAGGAACTGTGTGGTGGAAGAAGGAACTGTAGGCGTCAAACCGTGATAAGATGTGAAAGATCATGGTCACAAAAAAAAGGAGTGGGGATGTTTGTAGAGTGGGAAGAAGAGGAGGTTCTATAGAGGAGGATGTGTGAGACATAATAGGAGGTTCTAATGAGGGTGGCAAAAAATGAAGAGGCACAAGAGGTCGATCGGTGGAAGAGGACGATTGAGAAGGAGGGGGAGACCATGAGGAAGGTGACGAGAAAGGAATGTCAATAGAATGAAGTGTCTTGCTATATGATGATTACTATGGGAATGATGTCAATAGTGAAGGATATAGAAATTCTCCTAACATTTGATGAGAAGGAATGGGGAGGACCTAGGTAGAGGACGATGAGAGTTTGGGCAGAAGGTTTACGATGTTGCAAAATTTTAAGGGGTCCCCATTGATAGGAACACAATGGATGGTCATCATAGATATACTTAATACAATG
This sequence comes from Wollemia nobilis, assembly GCA_028583015.1. Lineage (NCBI taxonomy): Eukaryota > Viridiplantae > Streptophyta > Pinopsida > Araucariales > Araucariaceae > Wollemia > Wollemia nobilis. The sequence continues at coordinate 14,709,003 of JAQPPZ010001844.1, forward strand.
GTGTAAGGTAGAAGGAATGCATTGTATGTATTTGATACATGGATATTTGAGCAAGATATTGTACTACATCTCACCTTGAATGACATGATAGGATGAAGATGGTTTGGATACCGACATGAATAGGTAGGACAATAGAGCCTACAGTGGATCACATGAAATCATCGAACACTCTAAGGTCAAGCGATGGTGTGGCAAAGTGAGTGGGTTGAATTTGTAAGTGATGTAGGGCAACCATAAAAATGATGCTAATGGATGAGCCAGTATAAACAAGAACATGCTTGTAGGTGATGTCATTGATAGTTGCTTGTATGTGGATAGGTGGATCTGCTCCTTCCCCTACGAGCTCTATGATATCATGGTCATGGAAACTAATGGAGGGTTGAAGGCAATGAGGTATGTTTCCCACAAAGTTAACAAACATATTTGTGTTGTGTATTTTGAGGTCAATGGATCGAAGGATGTCATTCAACACCTTATGATGGGATTGGGATTTTTGTAAGAGATCAAATATGGATAGCCTAGTTGGGGTATTATGTAATTAGTGTGTAAGGCTATCATGAATGGTGATGATATTTTGTGGCAAGCATGATGAGGCCTGAGCTACAGTAGAAGGTTGTGGGGAAGTGAATTGTGTCAGGGGAGAAACCACTGGTGCATCCTATCATGGCAGATAGCATTGGGCATGAGTGGTAAGGTTGATCATGCCAACAACACCACATGAGGGTGGATATAATTGAATATTGTTAGCCTATCTAGGTTGTCCTTGGAGATTGGATTGGGTTCCTAAGGTATTAGTCCCCCAATTTTTAGGTAGAAGGTTCTGGTAGATTCCCAAGTTTTGATTTTGGGGTGTAAGGGGATTTGAGACTTGAATGGTACCCTAGCCAATTTGATCCTGAACAAAACCATAGAAGGAATGAGAAGACTCTATATCATGGTTGTGATGTTGATGGTATGTGTAGAAGACCTACTCGATATATCCCCAAGGCTTAGGTTGATTGGGATCAAGAGGTTAAATGTATGGTAAGGTAAAGTAACCTACATCATACAGTCATTGAAATAGAGTTGGAAAAGGCTCAAATAGTAGGGTCAAATTATGCTATAGAAGTTGTAGGCAAAGACCACAAGGTTGTGTCAGTCTGTGTGGAAGAGGTGCGCTAGTCTAGAACAACTACTATGGTGGAGGTGGGGGTTGTGAAATGGATGAAGCTAGAGAAGCTGCTGCGACCTGGTTGGTTTATGGTGGTCTAGTATAGTGTTTATTTGGTGAATTTATATTGAATCAAAATTTGGAATTGTAAGAGGGTTTTTGTTTAAGATTGACCTTGCCAGATTGGAATTTGATGTCCTCAATGACCTTGGCCTGAACGATAACTTCCTCAAAGGTGCAATTTTTATGGATCTATAAGGAAGTGGAGATGTGCTTGTGGTAACTCTTGGAGAAGAGTGTGACTAACTCAACATATGGGAGGCTATGAGCAAGGTCATGTATGACCAATGTCCATCGAGAAATGAACTCTATAATAGGCTCATCGTTGGCCTGTCGCAAGACTTAGACATCCAAAAATTTGGGTTTCTTCTTGATGTTAATGGAGAAATGTTCCAAGAATGAATTGGCTAGTTGCTCAAAGGTGTATAGGCTATGTCATGAGAGCATGTTGTACCAATCTAGGGCTTATCCCCCAAGTGAGAGGGAGATGATACGTAACATGAGGAGGTTGCTACTATGAAGCTAATAGCAAGTTGAGCAATAATTACTGACATGTTTGCAAGGATCCTCTTTACCTTTGTATTTATTGAACTTTAGGATCTTGAAGCAATAAGAGTAAGGAAGAATAGGGACTAAAGGGTGGACTGGATCATTGCAGAGTTCATCGTATGTGGGTTTTTGTGGCACATAACCGACTGTATGAAGGTTGAGCATTTTAACTTCATCTTGTAGAAGTTAAAGTTCAAGGGCTAAAGGTATAAAGGATTTTGTGGGGGTAGGTGGAGCCTGAGAATGTGGTGGATATTAGAGCTTTTGCTCCTTCCAGTGTGGGGAAGGGACATATTGCAATGGTGCCTATAGGTGAGGCTATTGGATGTCATAGGATGGCAAAGATGATGATACGCTTTGCTTTAGAGTGGGTATCTACTGGGGGTAGTAATATTATGATTGCATAGTTTGCAATTGCTAAATCGGGATCTGTTGTAATGGTTGGACCATAAGAGACGATGACCACGAAGGAGGTGTCATGAAGAATGTGGGTGCAATAGGCTACAATGGAGGCAGTGAAATATGGATGAGTGGTGTCGGTGGTGGGCGAGATGAGGTTTAAAAATATGGTACTTGTTGTAAGCCAAAAAAAGAGAACACCATGCAAAAAAAAAACTCTTTTATTATATTGAAAGAAAACTCTCGGTTACAATAGATCCCTTTTGAAAAGGGTATTTTTACAATCCAACCGCCAAAGGAGATGATCCCCTTTTTACAATGAAATATGGTGTCATGATCTTCTTTCTGCTACACTCAATGTTGGGGGCAGATTTTTCATGACCACCGTAACGGATTTGGATCTTTGGATCTGAAAACTTTGAATTGATGTGATCTTGAACCTGGAACCTGGAACCTTCATACCTAAAACCTACACACATGCAAACATACAAAGATATTTAGTAGCACCTATTAAGATAGATAAAAAAAAGATGAGATATGCAACTAGAAAATGGTTAATGTGAATAGAAATGGATAACGAGCATTTGCATACATGCATAAATATTCGAGCAACATAACAATAGCATTCACTTCTTCCAACCCTCTCAATATCCTCTCCTCTCTTTTCTTCTCGTTATATTTTCCTCTCAAATGAGAGGGGTATTTATAGCCTTTGGGGTAAGGTGAGGGGGGTGATGAGGTGTCCCTAGGTTAGGTTAAACCAAGGTTAGGTCATGCATGCACCTAAGGTCAACTTGTGGAAGGGTGGTCATATGGTGACCAAGGGCTAAGTGTAGGAAAGGGCTTGAGTGGCCAAGGGGATACAAAGGGAAAGTCCCTATTTAAGTGGTAAAAACCATTATTTTAGGCCTAATACTTCCTAGAGTGAGTTATATGGTCCAAAAGAGGTCAATTTAGGTAGTTTTATCAATATGACATGATTTAGGTGTCTACATATGCCCCTTTTTGGGATGCATTGTGTGAAAACACAATGTGGAGCAAAAATAGATGACCTTGAGTCAAATTGAGGGTTGATGATGTTCATGGATCTGCTCAATGTTAGATGCCCCAATCCTGAAAGGAGCATACATTTTTAAACCATTGCTTTCAATAAGTTAAAGAACTTGGTTTTAGTAAACCTTTCAGCTAGGATTACGACTTTGAGGTATACTTGACCTTGGTAGACTTTTTAGTCATGGGGAGACACTATGGGTCTATGAGCCTCCATGCTTACTTTATGCCAAGTCATTTGTATTGTTTGAAATTTTTGCTTTTGCCCCAACAAATAGGGAAATGTATGATAGTCTTTGGCAATGATTCTTAAATGAATGTAACTTGCATGATTGAGTGTTTGATTATTGATTTGATTATGAATTATGTGATGTATGACTACCCCCTCAAGTGATGAGTCGATGAGGAAATGATAAAATGATGAAAGCGACGAGTCGCTTGACCAAGATGACTTCATGTAGGCTTTCTGGGACCGTTACAAAATTTAGAGGGTGCATGCCCCATTATAACCTTGATTTGACCCATTTATTATTATTTTTGGTGAGTGATCTTATGGTAATTCACTCATCCTACCGAATTGCATGGATAAATAATTGCTATAATCACCAGGTTTATAGAGTAAATTACTAGATATGAGATTCACTCAATTTTTTTAGATTTATGTGACCAAAGGGGTGAGGTGCCTTTGGAGCCTTGTGATTGTTGACCAAAGGGCTTAAGTGCCTTTGGGGCATTTTGGATGAATTTTGACCAAAGGAATGTGGGTACCTTTGGAGCCTTTTGATTGTTGACCAAAGGGCTTAAGTGCCTTCAAGATGTTTTAGATGAATTTTGACCAAAGTAATGTGGGTAATTTTAGAGCCATTTGATTGCTGAACAAAGGGCTTAAGTGCCTTTGGGGCATTTAGATGGTGATTTGACCAAAGGGCTTAAGTTCCTTTGGGGCTTTTATATGGTAATTTGACCAAAGGGCTTCAGGGCTTTTGGGGATTTTTGTGTGATAAAATACATGGATGCACTTGATGGATGTAAGTGTGGAGGATGAATGTATGTCTGGACATTGTAAGATGCAAAAGAACCTAAATTTAGGAACCATAGGATGTATAAAAGTCATCAATCAAAATGTGAAACTTTTCAACCAAAATCATACATTTGAATGTCAACCATATGTAAGATGATGAAAATGTAGATTATGGATGGATGACCAGTAAGAGGCTATAGGGGAACAACATGGTTTTCATGAGACTCAAACACCCTAGTTAACCAGTCAAAATATGCATACTGACTATACAAGATTTTTAAAGATAAAATTCTGCTACGAAGACCAATATTTTCAATATTCTTGTGTGTGCATGTGATGTTCATCAATGATGCATAAGACTACCCTATTTCCAGGCGGGTTTCATTAAACCCATTTTTGTAATGAGGATCACCTCATAGTCATTATGATCCTAATTTTGGATGCAATTGGACTTGACTATGAGGCAATACAAGCCAACAAAGGCTAGCTCATCCACAAGACGACATTGGTCTATACAAAATAAGATTGCTAATATGACAGACATGTCGCCATGCGTTAGACTACCCCATTGCCAGGAGAGTTTCACTCAACCAATTGCTGCAATGGAGATCATCCCATGGTTTTTGAATAACTGAGGATTCCAAGGATTCAAGCTCATTACTCTGTTATTTTATTTTGATTTCTTTGATTGGGTATTCTTGCTCATTTTTGGTGAGGACCAAGGGGATTTATATGCTTTAGTGGTGAAAACCACTTTTTGCTTACTTTTTTTTTGGTACTTGCTTATTTTTGTGAAGAAAGGGATATTATTACTTTGGGTAGGGGAGAGCTTGTCCTTTTCTCAATTCTTAGCATCCTATACCATGCACATAATAGGATGAGCAAGGAAAAAATTTTGTTGAAGGTGGTAAGGACTACATTGTCGGTTCATCCTTCCTTGTTCAAAATTGGATTTTAATGTGTGATTATGTGTTGGAATTTTAACATATGCAAGGTACAAACAAAGCAAGACCTTACCTTTGAAAATTAAGACAGATTTTGACACAATCTAAAAGGAAAACTAGGAATGGTTGAATGCCCCAAAACCTAGTGAATACCCCATAGTAACTTGAGTGGTTGTGTTGAAAAACATAATTACTCACAAAGGAGAATGTGAATGATGTGATGTTTGTTATGTGGGGGATTTTCCTATAATATTTTTCAAAATAAAAGGTGTTCATAAAATAGTTAGTGGATATCTAAATATTATTGCTGATGTTCATATGGTATCTACCCTATCTTATGAAGACCCCTTAGCAAGAGCTCATAAGAAAAACTGCAAATGATGATGGTAGATAAGGTTGATCAAGACTTATGACAATCATACAAGCATGGTGCTTATTTGTGGAAAATGCAAGAACGACATATCCTAATGGAAAAGTAATGAATATGCCTAATGTAGCTAATAGATCGATGCAATGATGAGAAATGCATGATGAGATGCAATGCGATTGATGATGCGATGTTTTTGTGTTTTGCAATTTTCTAATGTTTTTGGTTGTTTTTGATTGATTTTTTATTTTTATTTTGTTTTTGTGATTTTCTTAGTTGACCAAAGGGCTTAAGTGCCTTTGGAGATTTTTGAGCTAGGCCTTACACATAAAATGCTCATAGGTGAAGTATGTTGAGAGGTTCAGGCTCTGCAACACCCTCAAGAGATGCTAACGGATACATCCCTGGTCCTATATTCTATGTGATGATAAATGGCCCTAACCAGTTTACCGTGAATTTGTCTCGCATGTACGATGGCAAGTTCAAATTTTATTGATTTTATTTAAGCACAAGTTCTGAAGTCCCTAAGATAGAATATCATATCATAAGCTTGCTTAAGGTGATCTTGATAAACATGAATGTGCTCGAGAGCATTAATGCGGTGCTCATAAAGAAGGGTCAGCTGATCAAGGTGAGCTTGCTGTGCAATATCATCATAAATGACCTCTTGGAGTGATATGCACAACAAAGGAATTTATAACTCCAAATGCATAATGGCTTTTGCACCATATACCACAAAAAAGGAGTTTCCCCAGTGGGAGTCCTGATGCTAGTTCTATAATACCATAATGCGAAAGGCAATTGAAGATGCCAATATTTATGATTATCTTTGACAATTTTATTAAGAATGACAATAATAATTTTGTTCGAAGCCTCTGCTTGCCCATTAGCCTATGAATAATAGGGCATAAAAAATCTATGTTTAATGTTGTACTTTGTACACCCAGGTGTTGTAGGTGATTTGGAGAGGAGAGGGCAATCCTCCAAGGGAGGTCCCAGGTTCGAATCTCCACCCTACCAAAAAGCTGAATTGGGTACCCAAAATCCAATTGATAATGTTGGTGCGGGCAGGGTTGGGTGCAACCCCGAGTGACTTTGACAGTGTAGAACCCCCTGTTCGTGGTCTCTTAGACCAAGGCGGCCCCACAAGGGGTTTTTCACTTTAAAAAAAATGTTGTACTTTGTATTCAAAGCTCACATATCTTTATTCTTGAATGAACGTCCATTGTCCAAAATAATCTTGGATGGAATACCAAAACAACATATGATATAATGAAGTATGAAATCCACAATTCTTGGTCCAATAATAGTGGTAAGAGGGACTTCTTCCACCCATTTGGTAAAATACTTTGTGATCATTAAGATAAATGTGTGACAACTAGAATATGAGGGTGAGATTTTTCTAATTAAATTGAAACCCCGCTATGAAAATGGCCACACCAAAAAAATCAGTTGCAAGGCCTAAGAAGCTACGTGAAAAATATTAGCATGATGTTGACATTTCATGCACTTCTTGACATAGGTGCAATAATATTTCTCCATAGTAGCCAATAATAGCCCATTCAAAGGATGCGATTGGCAATAGACATACCAATGAAATGGCCATCACAAGTACCATCATGAGCTTGCAAAACTACCATAGTAGATTCGTGGGACTCTATCCAATCAAGGAGAATACCGTCATAGCCTTGATGATACAAAATATCTCCTAGAAATATATAATTTGTCACTTTTTGCTTGAATGTTCATTTGGTAGCATGCAAAAATCTTGAAGGGATTGTACCAAGATTCAAGAAATATTTGATTTGGGTGAACCAATATTGATAATGTTGAGTCTTGACTAAGTGAACTACTTGCTCCTTTTGAGGGTCATCTCATATGTGTAGACACCAAAACAGCACCAATCCGATTATGTGACTGCAAACACTGATCGCATTGACACACACAGCCCCAAGGGCAGCCCCTAGAGGTTAAACAGTGGTCCTAACCACTCTCACAGTAGTTTTGGAAGGTCAAGAGTCAATTTGGCACCTTCAGGCACTCTGCTCCATACTCGTTTCACCCAGGGACGATTACCGGTATTCGCCCCACCCAGGGACGAATAGCAGTATTCGCTCCGGGGTGGGACGAATAGCGGGTTTGACGGGCAAAAAGTCAAATCTTGACAAATGGCAGCTCAGATCCGCCACTTAACGCTTCCTTCATTGCATGGGAGTGTGGGTGAGCATTTTTGAGCGTTAGAGGCAGTTACAGGGGCAGTCATGAAGCCCCTAATCAGGGAGGAATCTTCCCTCCCTTGGAAGGGCATGGCTGCCAAGTGGCGCCCCTGCATGCTCATTCAAAGAGACCTCCAGGTCTATAAAATGGTGAGTCTTCTCACCCCAAAATATACAGAGAAGGAGCATTTTTGAGCAACGAAGTGCTGCCATTTTACTTCCCCATACGCCCTTGTTTGATTTGTGCCTTTCACATCCGTGATCTCTTTTAGAGAGGAGGTCATTGGGTGACCATTGGAAGGTCAAATATTGAGCCCAAAACCTGACATTTTGCCACAACATACCACCCAATTTTCCGACAACACTTTACAAGAGATTTTGGACCCATCCCAAGTGGATTGGTGCCGAAATCAGGCCCCAAACGGTGGGCGGCCTGCCCCGGCGCCCCCGCACTGCTGCAGATCTAATCGTCCCCTTTAGGAACGATTAGGAATCTGTGGCAGATTTTCCTTCTATCATTTTCTTTTGCATTTCATCTTATGCTGCTTAGATAGTTTGCAATTTCAATTTCATAACGTTTTGAGCAAATCTTATCATGTTTCATCATTTTTTCGTCTTTACTAACTTGCAGAGGGCATCATCAAAATCCGGGTGTTAGAGGCCAAATTGGGGAAATCTGACCATCTGGGTCATCCCAAAATACCCCCAATTAGCTAACCCCCACTTTTGCAGGAGATTTGGAGCTGTCCAGATGTGACATTTTGAGCGGTGCTATCTGGCATTTTGTTGCGGGTATATTCGTCCCGCCCCGGAGTGAATACGAATCCATGGTGAGTTTGCAGACTGTTCTTTTTGCAATGCCTTCCTGGTGATGTTCCCATGCCTCTATGAAGTTTTTAGCTGATTTGGATCTATTTTAACTATCGTTTTACTTATTCTTTGCATGCACTAATCGTAGGCTTGGGGATTGCATGTTTCGTCTCCTCTATAGGTGCTATTAATTGTCTTTATGTTTCCTTGAACGTAGGACCTAGACATTGGAGGAGCAGCAGGGAGTCAACATTCATATATACAAGCGGCGGTGATGTTTTGGTCCGCCCATCTTACATGTGGGCACGCGGAAGAAGGATGGCTATCCATGGATGTAACAAAGAAACAAATTTAACGCTCCTCGCCCCTAAAAAGGGAGGAGGCAAATTGTAACCGAATTCTAAAACATATCAATAAAAGAAAGGGCTATTTTTTGCATTGGCTTTTCATTTGGGTTTCAATTCGTTTATGCTTTTCCTATTTCATGCATTTTCAATTCGTAGGACTTAGCGTTAAGTTTAGTTCCATTTTGCATCGTACTTGGAGCTTTTCCTTTTTTGTTTTCGTATCCTCGTGCTTTCAGTGGCGATCACGGTGGGACCCTATCCTCTCTATTTTTTTAGATCAGAAATCTGATCAAAACTTGCTTTTTGCTTGCAGGTATCATTTTTTTGAACGCGGGACTGTTGTTCGTTCCAGTCTGTGGCGAATACAGAGCTGGAATTCATCTTATCCAGGGACGAATGGGAATGCGCCCCACCCTATGATGAATTCAGTTCTGTTATTCATCCCATCCAGGGATGAATAGCTCTCTACGTAGTTTCAGGGTAGAAACTCAGAGCCAGCAGATTTGGGCAGAGAAGAGGTAGGGATTCTAAACTTTTCCTGTCATTTTTTGTTTTTAGTTTTTCTATTTTTGGGTTACTTGCTTGCTTAGGGAAAGTTTTCTTTTACTGCTTGCTTGTTTCCTTTTTGCAAAATAAAAAGAACCCCACACATCACGTGGCAAATTAAACACCAAGGAGCTGGTCGTAAAACCCCAGCCCTTGATCAAGACCAACGGTGGATTTCATCACCACCTTGGCTTGAATTTTTGCATCCATTACCCCGATCGCTACTATTGCTAGACGTAAATCCTGATGAAAGCTGACCGAGTGTAGCTGGGGTGATTCCCAGCACATGAGGATAAGTCTTCTATGGTAGGTGTCATAAACAGGGTGATTCCCCTTCCGTACCGCCTACGTTCCACGTACCATCTGCTCTCACGTACCTATAGTTTCCCTCACGTAAGGGCGGGTATATAGAGAGGTTGGTATATCGGCCTGGCAATGGTATATCGAAGGGGCGACCATTTTTGGGAGTCATAAGAGCCATCATATTGCATTTAAACGTTCTTTACAAAAACCTTCAAAAACAAAAAAAAAAAAACAAAAACCAAAACACACTAAACCAGGTCTAGGACACACTTTTAATCTTTAAACGAGATAATCATTGCTTTTGTGTGTGTGTGATCTTTTCTATTTAGTGTAGCAAAAAAAATCATAAAAAGAGATAAAAACCTACATAGCTTGTAGAAAAACACCACCATGGTGTACACCCGTAGCCAAGCCCAATCAAGGGCGGAAGCTACGGAGAGTGTACAAGGGGGCACAAGTCACCTCCGCTATAGCCCCAAGGACTTGGTCATACCACCTTGGTGGCCTGACCCACAAGAGAGTCCACATCGTTCCATTTTAGAATGGGACTATAGAGGCACCCCTTTGAGGGACACGCCCGTTCGTCATAGCCCCTTTCAGGAGGAGTCCTTACACGTGGCGCTCAACATAGACAAGAAGGCTCCCTTAGAAGCTCGATATGAGTGGCCACCATGCGATGAAGTGCTAGAGCAGCATAGGGTCCATAAGGAGAGGCCACATGATTATGGCATCCCTCCTTTACCCCTTCTCACTATTAGAACCAATAGACAAAATCTAGAGCGCAAGGCTCTCCAAACAGGGCGAGCCAACTTTGCCCGCCCCTTTCACACATACGAAAGGGAGCACGAGGAAGACCATTACATTCCTCAAGAGCAATATACAGCATGGGAGCCATGCGCTTCCGCACCCGCTATATACCATGATCACCTACTGAGGCCAGAGCCTCGGGTAAATGCCGCCAACCTCGATAGAGGGAAGTGACCTATTGAGATCTCGGATCATCATGACCGAGGTAAGTGCATAGGAGAGGCATCCAGGCCTCCTAGGCTCAAGATGGTGGAACAAATCGACCTGGAAGTCGCCAGACATGCCGCCCGCCAAGCGCAGATCACGCGGCTTGAGCAAGACCAACAATAGCTAGAGCATCTATATCACCTTAGCAAAGAGCGCATTCGGTGCCAAATAGATGAGCTGCTCCATAACCTAGTGCTTGAGAGGGTTCCAACCCCTCGCACCCAAAGAGCGGAACCGTATGAGAGGCGCAACCCCTTGGTGCGAGATAGGTCTCCGTGACCTTACCAAGTGCTGCCTTCGAGACCTCCTAGACCTGAGCGGGAGGCCACTCCCCGGAACAATGATGGGTACCCTCCATGGGGACCCACCCAGGGTCATAGGTCTCATCCAGAGACTCCTCAAGAAGCTTACGAGGAGTATGAGCAAGAAGAAGAGTGGGCCGAAATGCCCTACCAAGGTGGAGGGGTTGCTATCCGGCCACCCCTCTATAGGCCTCAAGTCTCCCACAACCCACAATGGGAGCAAACTAAAGAGGAAGAGATTAAATCTTCAGATGCATATAAAGCACTGCTAGAGCATCTGGAGTCTATGGAAACCAAAAATTTTGGGCCCCAAAAGCCCACTTTACGCCAGCTCCGTAGTCATCCTGTGCATCCATCAGTGCCAACACCCCCTTACCCTAAACACTTTAAGCTGCCTCAGTTGGCAACCTTTAGAGGTGAGGAAGATGCTCAGGAGCATGTGACGAGATTCCTGAGCCAATGCTTTGGCATTCAGGACAATGATGCTTTGTTATTAAGAACATTTATAACCACATTCGTAGGCCCTGCCTCGGATTGGTTTACTCAATTACCAAAGCACAACATTAACAACTTAGATCAGTTAGTGGATGCGTTCCTCGAACGCTTCACCTTCAACACCAAGAAGAAGGCGTCACTAAGTGACTTAGCCAGCCTCAGGCAGTATGAGGAAGAAACCATGGCGGCCTATGGGAATCGATGGAGGACTTTGCTTTCAAAGCTGCCCTACCTCCCTCCTATGTCCGACCTCACTCAAATGTTCTCAAAGAGCTATTTGAGATCGATCTCTATGCTATTGCAGCTGCAACAATATGCCACCTTAGAAGAAGCTCTGGCGCAAGCCAGGATCATTGAAGAGATCAAGATACAGGATGGCGAGATAGCCAAACCTAAGAAAAAAGAGTGGACTAAGAACACTAAAATAGGGACCACGCAACAGAAACCCGCTATGGTCAATCAAGTTGCTATCAATGTCCCTAAGCCTCGCACAAGCAACACAGCCCCAAAAGGCTAACTATCGAGTGGTGCCTCCTAACAACTATGACAGAGAAAATTAGAGGCAAGAACAGAGTCAGCAACGTCACCCTAGGCGACAATACACACCCTACACAGAGTCCAGGGACTCCCTGTTTGACCGCTTGTTAGCGGCAAATTTGATCAACCTGCCAGAGATTCAAACCATAGACCCCAATGCTCCCAAGCCTAAGGGGTACAGGGAGGACTTGTACTGTAGGTTCCACAGATGGCAGGGACATGACCTAAATGCCTGCTGGAAGTTTAAGGGCTTGGTGCAAGACCTAATTGATAACAAGACACTAGCGGTGGATAATCCCGTGGCACCAAGCAATCAACAAATGGAGGTCTTTAAAGACCCCTTGCCTGCTCATGCTCCATAGGCAAAGACCCTACAAGTTAATGAGGTCACACAGAACTGCCCCATGCAGGGGTATGTAGGGATGATCAGTATAGTGACTCGGAACAAGAGGTACCCGAGCACAAATGCTCCTACGATAGCTACAGGAGAGGTGCCAACAATGTCACAACCGCAACAACACCTTGCACAACCTCCTCCACCTAGACCAGTGGCCACACTTCGGACCAAACTCACTCAGAGTTTGAGGACCACCTCGGCTAGGCTCTCCATATACGAGCTCATACAACAATCAATGCCCCATCGAGAGGCTCTAATGGAGATATTGAAAGCCATCGAGTTGCAGCCCCATGAAACAAATTCTTTCAACAACTTCGTGGGACATGTCAAACGATGCACTGAGCCAGTCATCACATTTTGGGAAGACGAATTGAGATCAGTGACTGATGACATGGCGGATCCACCCCTGCACGTTATCGCGTGGGTCAACGGGATCCCATATAAGAGGGTGTTGATAGACACTGGCTCATCCAGTAATATCATCACAACCATGGCCCTAAAACATCTGAAGTTGCCCGCATCTCACATCACAGCTTCCACCTACACTCTGCGAGCATTCAATGATGCAATATGCTCGACAGTTGGCACAATAGTCCTACCCATCCAAGTGGGACAAAAGACTATACCTACATTGTGCCACATCTTGGAAGGTGAGATGGCCTACAACATCTTGTTGGGTCGGCCATGGATTAGGGACATGAAGTGTGTCCCTTCGATAGCTCACCGAGTGCTTAAAGTATACATTTGAAGGGGAGGTGCATGTAGTCCCGATGGACTTAGAACCCTTCAAGTATTGTAATGCGGTGTAGCTGATGCCGCAATCGACCCTTCCATCAACGCATTTGGATTTCCAATTGAATCCATCTAAACAAGGTCTGATTCCATAGGCATCCCCATTAGCAAGTTCTTCAAAACCCCAGTCGGGTCCATCTTCATCGTCTGGTCCTCCACCAACGATGCCACCTATGGGGGCCAAACAGAAGGACAAAGGGAAGAAACCTCTGGAAGAGGTGCAACCTCTGGAAGAGACACTGCCATCAGTATCAACTATCTCTACCGAGGAGATGCCTAGCCGAATGGAAGTTGAGACTCCTAGTTCACCCGACATGGAGTGGACTCAGGGAGAACTTCCATTCCCTCCCCCTCAACCACCAACAATCACCGTTGAAATGGCCAATACGGGCCTGGGGGAGTATCTGGTGTGGAATATTGTAGCAACACCCACACTGGAGTCCATGCAGGACATGGGGAGACCTCGCCTCCCCATCGGCACTATTGTTCCCCTAGGCTACCCGCCGAACCAGACAAACTTTGTGTATGGGGGCCTTGATCATGGCATTGCACCATGCATGCAAGAGGATGAAGATGAAGAGCCTTTTGCTGAAAATGTCAACTATTTGTCTAACCCAGACTTTGCTTTGAGATACCTTGGCCAATGCAATTGGCATGGATATGGGTTAGGCAGATATGAGCAAGGGGTACGTGTTCTTTGCCAACCAAGATACCAAATGCCATATGACAAGTCAGGAGTAGGGTTCAACCACCCCCTGCCCTTGGACATCTTGGTGGAGAACATGCAAGGCCTAGGGATAGGCAACAAGGGGGGATTGGCATCAGATCCATATGCCAACCCTAACATGACATATACATTGAGGGATTATCTCCCATTAACGACAATCAACCTTGTTGACCCTCGCAATCCCTTCCCTTCGCTCGAGAGAGGAGAAAGCTCGAGAGCTCATTTTCAAGGAGGGTCTAGACAATGTCAAGAAGGGTCCTCAGAGGACGAGTCAGAGTATGACCCCTTCGAATCAAATAGCGATCACTCATAGGTGATCCCCATGGATGATTATCAAGAAAACCTCTTGACAATGTTCCCTTTAGATGCTCCAATCGAGCAAGTGCCACTCCAAGGAAATCAGGTCCCACCGTAGAGAGCGGAACAACCCCGATGGGGCCACATCAATTTGCTCGAGCAAGACGAGCCTCTAATGCCGCAAGTAGTTGTCGGAGCCAATGAAGGCCTTTGGATCTTCGATAGTGATTATGAAGATGAGACTGAGATGGCATATCTCAATCACATGTGGCAAATGCAGCAACAATACCCCTTGGAGATTAATGACATATTTGAACAATTAAACATAGTGCCAGGGCATGAGTGGTACGTAGACCCAGCGTGGTGGGAACAAGTGTTGAATCTGCCACTTTAGATATATGGAGAGTACCTTCCACCCAGAGACCCTAGAATGATATCAGTGTCGAGGGTAGACCCTGTCTTCCTATCCGCACATAGGGCCGATCCATTCATGCCAATACCTCTAGAGCCAGATCCGGAGCATAGAGAACATCCAGAAAGTTTGAGTCATCACACCCATGGTAATGGAGACCAAAATCATTTCATCAACATGATCTCCATTGATTTAACCACCCCCATCCACAATCTGACCGGTCCAGCATAGTCATTGTATCTAGACATAGATGCCATAGACTGGGATCGCGTCAATTCACCACCATCCCCATCCGAGTACTGGCCTTTCGATGAAATGCTTCATTTTACCCCTGGGCCAACTCAGGATATCTTCCATGCTGAAGAGGGACCCGAGGTTCCTAACGATGATTTAAACTCGGCAAATGATATCCACTTGATCCCAACTCCACACCAGTTGGAGGATGGATCCCACATGTCAGTCGAGGAGACGACTGACGTAGACATCGGCTCGGACCCAATGAATCCATAGATCATCAAGATGGGGGTAAGTCTATCCCTCGAAGAGCAAGCCGACTACATTGCCCTTCTCAAAGAGAAGAAGGAGGTTTTTGCATGGTCATACAAAGACATGTCGGGACTAGATCCGTAGCTAGTCACGCATAACCTAACGCTTGATCCGACAGTCAAGCCAGTTAAGCAAAAACTATGTAAGATGCACCCAACAGTGGCCTTAATGGTCAAAGATGAATTGCAAAAGCTGTTGGATGCACAGTTTGTCATCTACGTGGATTATCCACCATGGCTGTCCAACATGGTGCCCGTCAAGAAGCCTGACGGGAGGATTCGCATATGCACTAATTTTTGAGATCTAAACAAAGCGAGTCCTAAGGATGATTTCCCCTTGTCGAGCATCGACGCATTGGTAGATGCTACAGCAGGCCATGAAATGCTTTCCCTCATGGATGGTTTTTTGGGATACAATCAGATTTGTATCAATCCTGAGGACCAACTAAAAATGGCGTTCACAATGCCTTGGGGGACATTTTGTTACAAGGTCATGCCCTTTGGCCTTAAAAATGTTGGTGCCACCTACCAACGTGCCATGACATACATCTTCCATGATTACATGCACAAGACTTTGGAAGATTACATGGATGATTTGTTGGCCAAATCTCTTTTGCGCCCAGATCATCTCGATGACTTAAGCAAGATCCTCGATCGCCTCATGGAACATAAAGTCAGACTGAATCCCAAGAAGTGCGTATTTGGCATCACATCTAGAAAACTCTTGGGTTTCATA
This sequence comes from Wollemia nobilis, assembly GCA_028583015.1. Classification (NCBI taxonomy): domain Eukaryota; kingdom Viridiplantae; phylum Streptophyta; class Pinopsida; order Araucariales; family Araucariaceae; genus Wollemia; species Wollemia nobilis. Next base: position 14,725,019 of record JAQPPZ010001844.1, read on the forward strand.
GTCTCAAAGTGAGGCATCGAGGTGGATCCAAACAAAGTCAAGGCAATCCTTGAAATGCTTCCCCCAACTACCATCAAGCAGCTCAGAAGCCTGCAAGGAAAGGTCGCGTCGATCAAGCGCTTCATAGCGCAACTATCTGACAAGTGCCGACCCATGAACAAATTATTGCACAAGGGGGTAGCATTTCACTGGGATGACGAGTGCCAGTCAGCCTTCGACGACATTAAACAATACTTGGCTTCACCGCCAGTATTGGCACCACCTAGACCAGGAGTGTCATTCTACTTATACATCTCAGCTACTGAGGTGGCACTGGGCGCCATGTTAGCCCAGAAGAATGAACTTCATAAAGAATAGGCTACTTACTACCTTAGCCGCACCACGGTCAGCTATGAACTTAACTATGCATACGTTGAGAAACTCTGCTTGGCAGTGGTGTTTGCTACCAAAAAGCTATGCCATTACATGCTGAGCAACAAGACGTATGTTGTGTCTAAGGAGAATCCATTGCGGTACATGATGAGTCATACTTATCATAGTAGTCGCACGGCAAAATGGATCATGTTGTTGATGGAATTTGACATAGAGTTTATTGGACAAAAATCCATAAAAGGTCAGGTCATAGCCGATCAACTAGCAGAGGCTCCTCTCGAAGACGATCAGCCTCTGACCATAGAACTACCCGATGATGGGGTCTTCCATGTCTCAGAATCGCCAGATTCTGATGAGCCTGAGTCACGAGCCGACATAACCCTATTTTTTGATGGTTCTAAATGTGAGCAAGGTGGTGGCATGGGAATAGTATTCTTCACACCGCAAGGTGCTCCAATGCCTCTGTCATTTAAATTAAATTTCCCATGCACCAACAACAATGCAGAGTACGAAGCCTTGCTCATAGGTCTTCAGACAACAATCACCATGAACATTAAATGATTGAATATCTTTGGTGATTCGCTGTTAATCGTCAACCAAGTCAAAGGGGTATTCCAATGTAAATGCCCAGTTCTGCAGGCCTACAAAGCCCTTGTGGACAAATTCTTGGCAAAGCTTGAATGGTACGACATCGAGGCACTCCCTCGGTCATCGAATCATTTTGCGGACACTATGGCCTCTTTGGGGTCACTAATCCCGCAAGACATTTCTGGTGATATGACCACCATTCAAGTCAAAACACTATCGCAATCCATGATGGAGCGTGCAAGCTCTGACTTAATGCCAGGAATCCACATGATCCAGATTGAACCACCTCAGGATAGGTTCTCTCGAATCCACGATCATCTGAATCATGCCAATTGGGGGTCCTTATTCTCCCCTACTCCCCTTAATAGCAACACAACGCTATTCTTACAAGTTCTTTCCCGCTCAGCTTTTGCTAGGGATGAACTTCAAGAGGGATTGGCCATTCATACCATCGAGGTTTTCGATCAGCAGGATTGGTATACACCCATAAGGGACTACCTCAAGTTAGGTAACCTCCCACTTGGATTGACGCATGCCACAAAATGAGCATTCAAGCAGAAAGTGGCAAAGTATGTCTTGTTAGGAGACATTTTGTACCGTCAGAGCTATGAAGGGATCCTCCTTCATTGCTTGGACCAACAAGAGTCCACTTGGGCAATCGCCCAAGCGCACGATGGTACGTGCGGTGGCCACTTCAGTGGTATGGCCATCGCAAAGCGCATTCTTCGCATGGGCTATTATTGGCCATATTTAGAGCGAGATTGTTGTGCATATGTGAGGAAGTGCGTGAAGTGTCAACATCATGCCAATTTGACACATGTACCTTCTCAGGCCTTGCAGCCGATCCAATCGGCTTGGCCATTTTCGTAGTGGGGCTTAGATCTAATCGGAAAGATCTCCCCTGCATCGTCAGGCCATCACACGTTTATCATAATGGCCATAGAGTACTTCACCAAGTGGGTGGAAGCGGTTTCGCTAACCTCTACGATAGGACCCCGCATTGTGGAGTTCATTTTACATAACATCATATGTCATTTTGGTATTCCATCCAAGATAATCTCGGATAATGGGACGTCATTCAAGAACAAATATGTGCGTGCTTTGACCACAAAGTACAAAATCTAGCACAATTTTTTGACACCCTATTATCCTAGGCAAATGGGCAAGCAGAGGCGTCAAACAAAATGCTAGTCGCCATCCTCAAAAAGATAGTCACAGACAGTCATAAGGATTGGCACATTCAAATCCCCCTTGCCCTGTGGGCTTATCGCACTAGCATTCGGACACCCACTGGGGCAACTCCATTTTCACTGGTGTATGGCTCCGAGGCAGTCATGCCTCTCGAGTTGGAAATTCCTTCCCTACGCATATCAATGCAAGAGTTCATCGATGATGACACTGCACGGCAGGCCCGGTTAGACCAGCTTACGTTGCTTGACGAACGACGCGTTAATGCTCTCGAGCATTTACGTATCTATCAAGAGCGACTTAAGAAAGCATACAACATGAAAGTTCACCTGAGGGACTTTCAGGTTGGTGACTTGGTCTTGAAAGAGAACCAACAGAACTCTAACTTGCCGCCCCATCTAAGGGACAAGTTCATGGCAAACTGGTTAGGTCCTTATGTCATTGATAGTAAAATAGGACCTGGAACATACCGGCTAGCCTCTCTTGATGGAATCAAGGAACTAGAACCCTTGAACATCAGTCATTTGAGGCCATTCCATATTTAAAAGAGCCATAGCCCAACCCAAAAAGCTCCAAGGATTCCCATAATCGCTTGGTCAACCCAAAAAGCCCCAAGGATTCCCATAATCGCTTGGTCAACCCAAAAAGCCCCAAGGATTCCCATAATCGCTTGGTCAACCCAAAAAGCCCCAAGGATTCCCATAATCGCTTGGTCAAACCCAAAAATGCCCCAAAGGTGCCCATTACCCCTTTGGTCAAACCAAAAGCTCCAAGGGTTCCCACAATCGCTTGGTCAAAAATAAGAAAATTCAAAAACAATAAAATCATCAAAAATAACAAAAATTTGCATCTCATTTCCATGCATACTCACAATCATCACAACAATAAAGAGCTCTTTTTGCATCTCATCTTCATATTCACAAAAATCAATCCATCAAAAACACAAAAATATATAGCTGCCTTAAGCATCACATCCATACATTACATATTTGTGGTCATAAAGGTCAATGCACCATAGACTGCCATTACTTGGCAAAACCATCATTTTTCACATTTTTCCACTTTATCAATAATTCATCGCAAATAACCGCCACTCACGTTATTTTCCCACATCATAGTCGGTTGTCTTCTAATGTATCAAGAGTTTTCATCCTTCAGTCATCATTAGCTTTCTAGCCACGTACTGTACCAAGTCAGACAGATTTTACAAAGGTAGAGTTCTACTTGGATCACACCTTGGTACGTAGCATCCCAACACAAATTAAAACACATAAGAATTCCCAAGTTGTGTGAACGAAAGATGAAACCTGCAAAGCAATCCAGGTCACCATAAGCGAAATGGTTATCTTGCTCATCCCCCTGTGTGAATGACCCCAAGAATGCTGAGAGTTGGCAAAAGGACAAGCATCTTCCCTACCCAATTCCCCAAGAATCCCAAGTTCTCAAAAGGTTGCAAAACATCACAAATTTGCAAAAGTCAAAACTCCAAAAAAATTTGACATCACAACCAAAGTGCATACATCAAAAAGCACATAAAATAGTGATTCTCATCACTCAATATTCAAAATCCCTTGCTCAAAAGAAACAAACAAAAAAATAAACAGTGATTTTTATCACTACAAAAGAGCAAGTATCCCAATACAATTGAAGAAAAGAAGGGAGTCGAACTTGAATCCCTGGAACTCTCAACATTTCGATAGGTCATGAGGCAAACCTCGCATCTTGGTTTGGTGGATAGCCTATCGGTCACTGGTGGTAAACCTCCCGCATGACGATATATCTGTCACATTAACTTGTGTGCAGATCAATGTTTGCATGTGGATGAGCTAGCTTATGGTATCCTACGATAGCACCGCAGATTAATCCGACTAAATACAACAAAGGAGTTAGTGGAGCTAATCAGGTGATCCTCAATACAGGTTTGGTTGATAGCCTATCTGGCACTGGCGGTATCCTGACAAACACCACATAAATGAACTCAATTGCACACACAGGGATGTGAAATAACTTGGTCAAAAACAAGTCCGATTCATACCTTGTTAAAAAGTCTCGTAAGATAAAAGTACAGTCTTGGCTAGATAGTTAAAACATCTGAGTCTCGAAAAACCCTACCTACATTCTAAACCAACTTGCTATCTTTCATTCTCACATTGCCATCAGAAAATACAAAAAATAGCCCGTATACATAAAGAAAGTCAGGTCACACAACAATCACCCAGCACAAAAAGCCATAAATTCTAAATAGTCTATGGTGCGACCACAAAAAATCACAAATTCAATTCATCCATTCCATTTGCATATCATATAAATTAAAAACATTTGCATTTCATCAAAACATATGCATCCATCAATATAAATTAACATGCATACATCCATATTCATCAATCATCATGCATAACATCAAATCATGACATGTGCATAAATAAAATAAAGTCATCTGTATATATCATCAAAAATGCCCGCAGGCTACAATGAACCGGTCCTATGACCCCACAACAAAATCCAAAAGCTCAAAAATCCCCAAAGCCTAAGGCGTCGGCCACCATGATCACGTAGGATCGGTGCGACGGGAACTACCCCCCATGGTGTGGGTCCTATGGGACCCCTCAGGGTGGCTGCTGCTAGCCCCCGCATCACGCCTACTACCCCCTCCCTCATCCAATCGCCTGCGATGAGATGATGCTGACTGCTCAGTATCACTGCCCCTCGTCCAGTGTGAAGAGCCACCTCCAGAGGGCTCAGGTACCCGCCCCCGAGGTGGATGATCTCTCCCTCCAAATCCATCCGATGTCGACACCACTCTACCTCCCATCGATGGTACATCGCTACTACATCATCGCGCTATGCCAGCTGCATCCGTAGGAGATCCCTCTCCCATGCAACATCGGTATCCCCCTCCTACCGATGGTGCATAGCCCATGCATTCTCCCGCTCCGCTAGCTGAGCCCGCAAGAGATCCCTCTCTTGTAGAGCCTCCCCTAGCTCCTCATCTCACCTCCGTAGTAGCCCCACCAATCGTGCATTCTCAGCATGCACCCCTACCTCTGTGTCCTCCGCCACTGCCTGGTGCATAGGCAAATCTGGGACTACAGCCTGCTCTGGCTCCCACTGCTCTAGGGCATCCTGCATCTCCGGCTGATCTGGAACACCATAATCCGCACCCACATCATCTACCTCCACCATGTCCGCATCCTCTAGCGGAGCTCCCCAACCCTCACCCGGTGCCTCTGCACCCTCCCCACCTGCTGCTACCTCCATGCCTCCCAGTGGTCCCTCTCCCCGCCATCACCGTAGAGTCCACCACTGATCATACTCCATGGTAGTCCCGACGTCATCCACATCCGGGACGTCAATCACCATATCCGAATCCTCACCCAATGGCGCAATGATTGGCCAAGCTAGAGTCTTCTCGTCCCCCCGGTGTCGATAGATCACGGGCTCACCAGGAAACCCCTGGTGCACCCCAAACTGTCATGTCACCCGGCCATATGGGAAGAACTCCTGCTCAATCCCATGGTGCCCAATCAGCCACCCCCCCTTCGTACCCACTAGAGCCACTCTCCAACCTCAAGCTAGGCTGGACAGTCCTGGTAGGGGCGCCAGAACACCTCCCCTAGAGTCAAGCCGAGCGAAGGCATCCGCATAGTGCCCTACGACACCTGCCCACCATCGACTCTGTCCCTGCTCCTCAGACCGCCGCCACAGAGCCCCATACCCTATATCCCTATCCACCATCTCCGCCGAGTCATCCATGGTAACCCCATCGGCCTCTCCACCGCTATGTGCTGCCAAGCCCAGCACTGCAACAAGAAGCTGCATCCAATACCCTTTCGCCTTCGACAATGGACCTCGTACAACTCATCATAGAGCTATGCCAGCAATGTCTGTCCCCATCTCATGATCATTGGTGCCTCCGTCGGGCACTCCACCAACCGAAACACCACCTCCAGCAGGTTCCATGGGAACCTCACGCCCGAAGAGTCAGGTAGCAGCATGTTGGAAATGAGGCCCATCAACAATGCGTGCCTCACTCCCAACACCCCCTTCTCAAGCCACCACCGTACCAGAATACCGCCAATCTGGCAGTCAACCTCTGCCCTCTCCACTGGACTATCCACACCCACCTCCGCCCCATGCCCAAAGTAGCGTGTCAACACTATTGTCCGTTGGTCCCGTGGCATCGTCCTGATCGGCAATCCATCTATCAAAATCCACAAAATCTGATAGACATCCTCTAACGTAACCGTCATCTCCCCTATTGGGAGATGGAAGGTATTAGTCCGAGGATCCCACAAATTGATCAGGGCCATCAGGTAGGCCCGATCCCCGACTACCGGCTCCAGCCGAGTCACTTGCTTGAGCCCAAGGGCATCAAGCCACTCCTAGTCCATCAAAGTCAGTGCCTCCCACGCTTCAGTAAACACCGTAGGCACACGATACCGGCTCTTCACAACCTGCAAAAGAAAACACACAAAAACATTAAAAAAATTGTACAACAAAAACATGGATATGCATAAATTAAACAAAAACAATCAACAAAAAAAATGGTTTGTCAGTTCTAGGTTTTTAACTGTTAACTGATAAATTAAATTAAACAAAAACACCAAAAAAATCAACAAAATGGTTTGTCAATTCTAGGGTTTTTAACTCTAACCTGATAAACGATAAAACCAACACATAATCAAACAAATAATTTGGCAGACCCCGGGTTTTTACCCCCGGGGGGGTTTATATAAAAAAAAAAAAAACAACAAAAAAAAAACGGGGTTTTTTTTTTTTTTTTTCCCCCTTTTTTTTTTTTTTTTTTTTTTTTTTTTTAAAAAAAACACAAAAGACAAAAGGCAAAAACAAAGCAAATTACGATTTTTTTACATTGTAACAAACAAACAATAACGAGGAGGATCACTTACTGGTCTCGCTTCGGCTCCGCCGCTCGATCCGGTCCGTGAACTCATGGTGGCAGAAAAATTCAGTAGCGCTTCGCTTCACAGAATTGACCTCCTCCTCAGAGCTCCAAAATCACTAGAAAAATCAAATGATAATGACCCCAAATCCTAATTTTGGCCCTTAAATAGGATTTTTTGCCTATAAACGTTCCACCCTAGGATGAGCGCTCTGGTTAGCACTCATCCCACCCTAGGACGATTACCAGCCTAGTATTCGCCTCACCCAGGAACGATTACAAAGCAAAAAAAAAAAATGAAAACACAAAGCAATAAAATTGTCCAATAAGAGTGCTTTGGCACTTGATATTTCGGGCATGCAAAATAGAGATGTTCGGATTGCAAATCCTCACTCTCCTACTCCCTAAGAAGGCTACCATCAAAAAGAGTGGGGTTCAAATCTCACTCTCCTACTCCCTAAGAAGGCTACCTTAGCCGGACCACTCCACGAGAGAATGGATTGTCAAGATTTCATCCCTAAAAAGACGTCACCAAAAGGGTTAACACCCACCAAAAATAGGTCTAAATGTCGGAAAACTGCACACACATTCAAAGATCAAACATCTGAAGGCACCCTTACCTAAGTCATCTTGGGTCAAGCGACTCATCGCTTTTCTCATGCAGGTCATTCCCTCATCGATTCGTCGCTTGAGGGGGTAGTCACACTTAGTCACCAATCAACAAAAACACACCCAATCATGGAAACAACATGCATTCAAAGAATCATTGACAAAGACAACTACGCTCCTGCTTGGGGCAGCAAACAAGCAATAATCACAAGCTGATCAAACACTTGGCATTCATGAATCATGAACTCAAGGTTCCCACAGACAAAAGGTTGCGCCCTTTGCCTATTCATGACTGATCAATGTCCAAGCTCAAGTAACACCTCACCGAAAAAGGTTAACACTTGAATTGAGTTCCTTCGCTCGTCAGAAGCAAGGATTCAAGAATGCATGCCCTTTCCATACTTGGGGCATCCAAAGTTGGTTAGGTTACTGAGAAACCCTAATCATTAGTGCTTTGGTTATCTATTTTTGCTCAACACTGCGCCATGCGCAGCGCTTCCCAAAAAGGGGCATCTGTAGACACCAAAACAGCACCAATCCGATTATGTGACTGCAAACACTGATCGCATTGACACACACAGCCCCCAAGGGCAGCCCCCAGAGGTTAAACAGTGGTCCTAACCACTCTCACAATAGTTTTTGGAGGTCAGAGGCCAATTTGGCACCCTCAGGTACTCTGCTCCATACTCGTTTCACCCAGGAACGATTACTATATGGTATTCGCCCCGCCCAGGGATGAATAGCAGTATTCGCTCCGGGGTGGGACGAATAGCGGGTTTGATGGGAAAAAAGTCAAACCTCGACAAATGGCAGCTCAGATTCGCCACTTAACGCTTCCTTCATTTCATGGGAGTGTGGGTGAGCATTTTTGAGCGTTAGAGGCAGTTACAGGGGCAGTCATGAAGCCCCTAATCAGGGAGGAATCTTCCCTCCCCTGGAAGGGCATGGCTGCCAAGTGGCGCCCCTGCATGCTCATTCAAAGAGACCTCCAGGTCTATAAATTGGTGAGTTTTCTCACCCCAAAATATATAGAGAAGGAGCATTTTTGAGCAACGAAGTGCTGCCGTTTTACTTCCCCATACGCCCTTGTTTGATTTGTGCCTTTCACATCCGTGATCTCTTTTAGAGAGGAGGTCATTGGGTGACCATTGGAAGGTCAAATATTGAGCCCAAAACCCGACATTTTGCCACAACATACCACCCAATTTGTTGACAACACTTTACAAGAGATTTTGGACCCATCCCAAGTGGATTGGTGCCGAAATCGAGCCCCAAACGACGGGCGGCCTGCCCCGGGTGCCCCCCGCACTGCTCCAGATCTAATCATCCCCTTTAGGAATGATTAGGAATCTATGGCAGATTTGAGTACAGCAAGTTGTTGCTGCAATATATTCTGCCTCAGCTGTTGATAAAGAAACTGACTCTTGTTTCTTGCTGTGCCAAGCAACCAACCTGTCATCGAGATAAAAAGCACCTCCACTTGTACTCTTCCTATCATCAACACAACCTCCCAATATGCATTTGAATATGATATAAGAGTGAAGTATTTGCCTTTTGGATACCACAACCCATACTCCATGGTGCCTTTGAGATACCGAAGAATCCTTTTTATGGTTGTTACATGAGTCTCTTTGGGACTGGCTTGAAATCTTGCTACCATGCAAACTGCTTGTAGAATATCAGGTCTGGTAGCTGTTAAATAAAGTAAGCTTCCTATCATTGATATGTACATGGTTTGATCTAATGGTGGAGATTTGTCTTCTTTACTCAACTTGCAGCCTGTTGTCATGGGAGTGCTAACTGGCTTACAGTCCTCCATTGTGAACCTCTTTAGCATCTCTTTCACATATTTGACTTGAGAAATGAATATGCCTTTCTCATTTTGATTAACTTGTAACCCAAGAAAATAAGACAGTTCACCAATCATAGACATTTCAAATTCATTCTGCATCTTATTTGCTAAGTCTTTACACGATTAATCTTTGCTGCTGCCAAATATGATGTCATCGACATAGACAACAAGAACTATGAGATGCCCACCTTCTATTTTCATATATAGATTACTGTCCACCAAACCTTTCTTGAATCCCTGTTGAGAGAGATAGTTGTATAGCCTCGCATACCATGCCCGTGGTGCTTGTTTTAAACCATATAAAGCTTTCTTTAATTTGCAGACAAGGTTAGGATCTTCACTAATTTGAAAGCCATCTAGTTGTTCAATATAGACCTCTTCTTCAAGTTTTCCATTTAAAAAGGCAGATTTTACATCCATCTAATAAACTTTGAAGTTCTTGTGGACTGCTAAGGCCAGAAACATTCTAATTGCTTCTAATCTGGCCACTGGTGCAAAAGTCTCTTCAAAATCAATTCCTTCGACCTGTGCATATCCTTTACAAACCAGTCTTGCTTTGTTCCTAATGACCTATCCGTATTCATTTAATTTGTTTCAAAATATCCATTTGGTGTCGATTACATTCTTATTCGTAGGTCTAGGTACTAATTCCCAAGTTCTGTTCTTTTCAATCTAATCTAACTCTTCATTTATTGCCTTCATCCAACTATCATCTTTGCTTGCTTCATCTATGTTTTTGGGCTCAATGCTGGATAAAAGAGAGTAATTACTCATTACTTTCCTTCTTGTCTGAACACCAGTTGTGGGATCTCCAATTATTTGATCTTTTGGATGATTTTTCTGCCAGCTGCCTGTTTTGAATTTCTTGTTTTCTTGCACCTCTGAGTCATTGAATAAGTTATCTGAATCAACCATAGATTTATTTTTTGTTTCATTCACCTCATCTCCTTCAATGACTTCTTCGTAGATTGGGTAGTTTTCTTCAAAGTTAACTATTTGTTTCCCACCTTCATCAAATTTAACATCTACACTGTCCATAATTTTCTTGAGTCTCTTGTTGTAAAATTTGTAAGCTTTGCTTTTTGAAGAATACCCAACAAAAACACCTTCATCTGCTCTATTTTCAAACTTCCCAAGGTTGTGATCAGTTTTTCTGATGTAACACTTACAGCCAAATACTTTGAGATGTTTTGTTGTTGCTTTTCTACCAAACCACAACTCATAAGGTGTTTTGCTTTCATGAGTTCTTAACATATATCTGTTTTGGAGGTATACTGTTGTGTGAACTGCTTCTTTCCAGAATCTGTCTGCTATTTTATTTTTTGCCAGCATAGTGCGTGCCATTTCTGTACAGTTTTGTTCTTTCTTTCTACCACACCATTCTCCTGGGGAGTTCTAGCTGCTGAATATTGTCTCCTGATACCATGTTTTTCACAGTATCCTAAAAGTTCATTCAAAATGAATTCTCCTCCTCTATATGATCGTAAACATTTGATATTTTTTCCTGTTTCATTCTCAAATAAATGTTTGAAATATTTGAACATTTCAAAAGCTTCTGTTTTATCTTTTAAGAAAAATATTCAGGTCATTCTAGAATAATCATCGATACACAACATAAAGTATTTGTCTCCATTTATGCTTTGTGTTCTCATGGGTCCACATAAGTCTGTATGTATAAGTTCCAAAGGCTTGCTAGTGTGGTACTCTTTTGTTTTGAATGAAACTCTGGTTTGCTTTCCCTTCTGACATGAGGCACATACACTATTTGAAGGTTTTCTAATGATTGGAATATCTCACTGCTTGTTTTGAGCTGATTTTCACCAAGTTATCGAAACTTATGTGTCCAAGTCTCTTGTGCCACAGCCAGTTCTCTTCTTCTTGTCCAATGAAACACGTATCTTCTAAATATTCTGAGAGTGTGTACATATTGCCAGACGTCCTTGAGCCAGTTGCTATTAATTTCCCACTGTTTATTTTTCTAACTTCACAACCCTGCTTCTTGAAGACTACTTCGTGTCCTTTATCATAGATTTGACTCACACTTAACAGATTGTGTTTTAAACCATCCACAAATAGAACTTCTTCTAACTTTATTTTCCCATCACTAATTTTGACAGACCCTTTTCCGATTATCTTGGCTCCATAATTATTTTTGAACTTTACAGAGCCACCCTCATATTTTTGTAGTTTTTCAAACTTTTGTTTATCACCTGTCATATGACTTGAGCAACCACTGTCAAGAATCCATGGAACACATTTATTCTGAGCCTTGAAAGCTGTCTGTACTATTAGAGATTCCTTTTCTTCCCTGAGCTGTTCTTTCTGTTTCCATTCTATTTTGACTGTGGTATTGGGCTCCAGCTTGGATTTTCATTTTTTAGAATCTTGCACATATCTTTCAGAAAGATTTCTATTTTGTTTTTCCCTATATGGTTGAACTCTTCTTTTCTGAGATTGATTTGAAACAGATGTACTATGACAGTTTCTAGCAATATGCCCAAAGTTGTGGCAATTAAAGCATTCTATTGCATAACTTATTAGAGGAGCAAAAGTATTTCTACTAGTGAAACTTCTTGGTCCTACATTATATTTGCAGTCAGCAATTTTATGTCCATAACCGTTACATTTGAAACAAAAACCATAAAAGTAATGATTGAACCTGAAAGATGGTCTTTTCCAGGTTGTTGCAGGAGCCATAGATCTTCTTTTCTTTTGATGTGTGACCTTGGTAAAGCCATCATTGTCAGTTCTCCTTTCAGGCCTGGCATTACTGCTTTCTTTTGCATGATTTGTTTTTCTTTCAACAACCTGTTTCTTGTCTTCACTCCTTACACATTCAACATTTCTGGATTTTGGTACGTTTGATGATTCTCCTTCAATAAAGCCCAGACCGAATTTGATACCTGTGGGTCTTTGATCGCTTAGGATTTTGTCCAGCTTCATCGAACTTTCTTCACGTTTGTAATGGCAGCTAATTTTTTGATCCAGCTCTTGTATCTGTATTCGAAGACCAACATTTTCTTCTTCCAGTTTACAGTAGTAATCTATCTTCATGGTTACCTGAACTTCAAGATCTTCGAACATTTTATTGTACTCTTCTGTCTGTGTTTTTAAACTGGTTATAATGTCATTTGCATCCTCAAGCTTTCTTGACAGTTTTTTATTCTTTCTTTTCTCAGATTTCCATTCCATAAAAGCAGAAACTAACTCACCTTCTAGATCAACTTCAGCTTCAGTTTTTTCAATAGACACTTTAGAGTTCATACCTTCTTTCTTCTCTGATATTTTTGCCTCTTTAGAATTTTCTACTTCAAATGCCATGAATAGAGCTTCACCTGTTCCTTCTTCAGAATCTACACTAGAACTATCTTCTGAGGAATATGCATTCCTAGATATAAAGCTTTTCTTTTTTAAATTGCTTTTTCTAAAGTTGGATTTCTTCCTCCATTCACCTTTTTCTTGATGCGAAGTTTCCTCACCTTTGTCCTTCTCATTGAGAGGACATTTGGTTGCAAAGTGTCCAATACCTCCACAGTTGAAACATTTAAAAGGTAGTTTTCCTCTGTATTTTCCTTTGCCCTTTCTCAGTTTTCTGACAAAATTTGCTTCCATTTCATCTGAAGCTTCTTCTTCTTCAGATTCTTGTTTTGTGTCTTTACCTTTTAGAGCTTTAAATGCTGCTTCTCTATCTGTGGGATTAGACCTTTCGATTCTCATTTCATAAGCAGTCAAGGAACCATGCATCTCATCCATACTAAAGTGATTTAGATCTTTAGCTTCTTCTATGGCGGAGACTTTAGAATCAAACCTTTGGGGAAGCGATCTTAAAACCTTTTTCACGATAGTAGCATCATCCAACTCTTCTCCAAGACCTCTGATTGAATTGGTGATTCCATTAACTCTCTGCATGAAGGCTTCTATGTTCTCATCATTGGTCATTTTTAAAGATTCAAATTGAGCTCGATGAGTTTGCAGCTTGGCTTCCTTGATCTTGTCATCTCCCTCATGAATATTCTCTAGTTTGTCCCAAACATATTTTGCTGATTCATAATTTATGATTTTGACCAACTCACTGTCCACTAGTCCACACATGATGGCATTTTTTGCTTTAGAGTCATTTTCAAAAGCCTTTTTATCGGTGTTGTCGGTTGGAGCAGTGGCAGGAGCTGTGTAGCCATTAACTATTACATTCCAGATGTCAAATCCTAGAGCTCAGAGGTATGTCTACATCCTGATCTTCCAGAACACATAATTTGTTCCATCAAACAATGGTGCTTTGTTTGAGGAGAAACCTTCACCACCTGCCATAGCGTCACTACCAGGAACACCCTAGCTTATTGAGCCTATTCAGGAAATTGGCTCTGATACCAATTATTATAATCACAGTGACATTGAGAGGGGGGTGAATCAGTGTGATCTTTTTAAAATTTAAATATTCAGCTCTAAAAATAGCAGTAGTTTAAAACTAAAGAACAGATATATCAAATACAACAAGAAAGCATTACACACAACACGACATTTAATGAGGTTCACCAAAGTGGCTACTCCTCAAAAATGACTGCTTGGACTACTATCCAAATCCAGCCTTTGCAAAGCTACAACATTACAATATCTTTTACCAGCACCAACTAGAAGGAGCACCAACCCCTTAGATTTATTTGTATCAAACAGAATGGAGCACCAACTCCTAATTTACCAGCACCTACTAGAAAGAAGCACCAACCCCTCTATGCCAAGCTGCAACTTGGACTTCAATAAAAATAATGAAAATTACAGAATAATACTTTCACCTTAATTCTCAAAGTCTACAGTTTTTATGCATTCTGTTGCTTCTGCGCAAACGCTTTGCACTATCTGACTGCTTCTGTGAATTTCTTCGCACTCTCTACTACAACCAGATAATCGATCACTTCTTCTATCTATGCGCTATCACTTCGCACTTAGAACTCAACCTCTACACCCCGCACTCTTGATTCATGAAATTACTATACGCACAATCCGCTTAGACTCAAACAAACTACGACTTCGCACTCAGCTCAAATCGATACGACTCAACATCTACACCCTGCGCACTTAATTCGCACAAGTTTGATACGACTCGCTCTCTGCTCAATGCAGACTTCACTTGTGCAAAACACACTGCACACTTTCATTTATCAAACTCCAAAAAACCCTCCTTTTATAGATGAAATTTCAAGATCAAATCTTAAACAATAGTCGACTGTAACCCTAAGAACGTTGGCTGCAAAACCCTAGAAATTATCGACTATAAAACCCTAAAATCCTTCGGCCCAGATTCAACTTTGTCGGCCTCAACCGCCTCTGCCACCTCTGTCACCTTCCTATAACTATTGCCACAAAATAATAACATGTCACGATATCGCGACACTTTTTGTAGCCGTACGCCTTCTTTAACCCGCTATCACAAAAGTGCGACACTTTTGGCCTTTGTTAGCTTTGCCACCGTTCTTGTCGCGAAATCATGACACTTCAAACTTTCGCTAACGTCATCCTCATTCTTGTCATGAAATCGTGACCCTTTTTGCTTCTAGGCCTTCTTCTCTGTTTTTGTCATGAAATCGTGACATTTCTGGCGTCGTACAGTCTCTCTCCTCCTAGAGTCGTGAAACCATGACATGTCACGAAAATGTGACATCTTCATCCTGTTAGCTTCTTCACTGCTGCATGTTGCGAAATCGTGACACTTTTCCCATCCGTACATTTTCCTTTCATTCTATCGTGAAATCGCGATGCTTTCAGCTTTCGAAGGCTTTACTTGCAATCCTGTCACGAAATCGTGACACTTTCTGCCTCTTTATCCTTTTCTAGGCTTGCACTCGCGAAAACATGACATGTCGCGAAATCATGAAACTTCTCGCTACCGTACATTCTTCATCGCATCCCTCAGCGAAATCGGAACATGTCACGAAATCGTGACATCTTTTTGCCTTAGCGCTTTTCTTTGCCTTTCACCCGCAAAAATGGAACATGTCGCGAAATCGTGACACTTCTCGCTGCCGTACATTCTTCACCGCATCTCTCAACGAAATCGGAACATGTCGTGAAATCGTGACATCTTTTTGCCTTAGCGCTTTTCTTTGCCTTTCGCCCGCAAAAACGAAACATGTCGCAAAATCGTGACATATTTCGCATCCGTACAATTCTCTCTTCATGCACTAGCGAAATCCCAACATGTAACGAAATCGCTACAACTTTTTGACTTGTCACTTTCTCTTTTGCTTTGACCAGAAAAAATCCAACATGTAGTGAAATTGCTACAACTTCTCGACTTAGCTTCTTGGCCTGCAACATGTCACGAAATCATGACAATTTTCTTTGCGCCTTCTCTCTCCTCCGACATGTTGCGAAATCGTAACAATTTTCTTTACGCCTTCTCTCTCCTCCAACATGTCACGAAATTACGACAAAAAACATGTCGCGATATCGCGACAGTTTTCTTACTTGTCTTTTTTTTTTATTTTTTGAATCTGGGTCACTTCTGTTTTCTTGGAATTTCACTTTACATGATCTGACTATCCTTTGAACTTTTGTCCTCTGCATCTGAATGACTCCTAAACTATCTGTCCACTGCATCATTAGATCTAACTTCCTGTGTTGACAACAATGACAAACCTCTTGCAACACCTTGCTCAACAGACAACACAATTGGTTTTATTAATATCTTTTCTAATAGCCCCTGTAGTTGTACCTTTAATTCCTACATCTCGATAGGATTCATCCTATATGGAGATCAATGAATAGGTTCCACTCCTGACATAAGATCGATAGTGAAATCAAATTACTGCATAGGAAGGAATCCAGATAAATCCTCTGGGAACACATTCTTAAAATTCTACAAGATTGGGTGTTTTTCTAGCACCTCTCTCTTCTGATAATCTCCCACTTCATTGAGTTTTACAACATAAATTATCCCTCCTTTCTTGAGGGCTTTATTAAACTACATAGCCAAAAACATCTAGGATTATACCCCCTTCTCGCTATGAACTCTTAGTCTTTTCTTACTTTTCTCAGAATACTCAATCCATCTGTCTTGGAAAGTGATTAAGGCTATATGGGTCTGCAACCAATCCATTTCTAGGATCACATCAAAGGAATGCAGTGGAGCTACATACAAACAACCTTTAATGGTACCACTAGCTAAAGTAATCTTTGTCATTGGGAAACACTGGTTTACTGAGTAGGCTTACCTCGAACCATACTCGACCTTCCACCCATGGGCCAAATATCTTGGCCTTTTTGGCATATCCATTGCTAAACTAGAAGAAATAAAGCTATATGTGGCCCCATTATCAATCAAATTATTTACTTGTTTATTTAAAATCTTACCTTTCATAAGTAATGGGGTGACTTGCCCATATAGCTTCTATTTCTTAGTTGCAACATATATCTGATGTTTAGGTTAATTTTATTTGGTGTTGGATGTACTTAGCCCTGGCTGGTGTGGACACTGATTAGCATAATGTGGGTCTCTGCAATAATAACACCCATCCTTGGGTCCTTGTTTATTTTCCTATTTCTTCCCCTCTACCTTACTTGTTGGAGATGAAGTTTACAATTTCTAAGGGTGAGGCTTTGCATTGTTGGGATTATTATTAGTTATATTTTGGAAGTTCTTCTTGAAACTTCCCTGTTTCCCATTATTTCTCTTCTCAAAATTTTGAGGGTTCTTGGTCTTTCGATCCTCTTCCTCTTCCCATTTAAAGAGTCCCTGACTTTTCCTCTTTCTTAGTGCTTGTTGATCTTGTTTAGATAGGGTAGCATAGTCAAATTGCAGGTGAAACTCTACTTTATTTACCAATTCATACGCCTCTTACAGTGATTTAGACTCATACATGATTACATCATGCTTCACTCTAGATTCTAACCTATAATTAAACTTGTGAACCTTCATCTTCTCATCATAAGTAGGCACTTACTTAAGTAATTGAACCAAATTATTAGAGTATATCTCCACTATTTTAATCCCTTGCTAAAGGCTAGAAAATTATTCAAACTTTAAGGCATATAAGATTTCTGTGAGAAACCTCCTTTTGAAGATTTTAACAAAATTTTCCATTTAATATCAATAGGTTCAACCTTATTCTTCTCATAGTAGGTTTCCCACCAATTTAAAGAAGTCCCTTCTGAGTTGATCATGGCCCAAACTATTTGGGTTCCTAGGAAATATTATTTTACTATAAAACAAACTTCTAATTCTCTTAGCTAGGCTTCAACTACATCCCCTTCACCTTCTCCATCAAACTTGGATATACAAATGTTTTTCAGATCCCTACTCATTTCCTTTTCTAGAAGGGCTCTAGCCTACAATTGTTCTTCAATTAAGCCATCATATTTTCTAAACTTTGAGCCTCTAGCTTACGAGTTCTTATTTGCAATCATTTCCAACATTTGTCTCATTTGATCCTGCATGGTAGCAACCATAGTAATGAGGTATTCTACCTCTCTGTTGGAATTTTATGGATCCTCATCCTGGATTTCTTCTTCAATATTATTTTATCAAGTATATCTAGTTGGAGGCATATGCCTCTCTTTTTTGAACTTATGTGGCATTTTAACTTGGTTACAACCAAGGAAAAGATTAGGTTATAGCTTCACTCTGAACTATACTACTAAATCAAGCTAAAATACAAAGTTCTTTTGCTAAAAGCATCAATAGTATAATTAGGATGGTATTCCAAGGTTATGATGTAACTTCAATACCAAAGTCCATACTTATCATAAGGTATCATAACACTTTATTCACCCTTAGGATTAGTTCCCATTAGATTCTAGCAAGTAGGAGATTCTAGGTCATCCTAGATTTAGCTTAAACTTTAAGAAAGCCTTCATTGGATACATCCAAATCCCTTTAGCATACAAGAAGCTCTATACCCTCTTACATAGAGCTTTAATACCAAATGTAGTGACCCAAAATCTAGCTACAAAAACACACAGAAAAAAAAGAATTTTTTTTTACTACAAAGAGGGACCCATAAATGAAGTCTAATGTAGTGACCCAAAATCTAGCTACAAAAACACATAAAAGAAAATAATTTTTTTTTTTACTATAGAGAGGGATTCATAAACCCCAAATCAATCTTTGGTTATTGTATTAGTTTAATATCACTAAGTTTTTCCAACTCTCCCAAAGAGTTACATCTCACCAAATATAAGTTCGTCTATGTAGGTGTATAATGTGTTACTACAAATAAGTTTATCTATCCTATCATTCTCAATGATCTAAAATTATCACTTTTAGTCAATCGAAGGTATACACCCATCACCATACCATACATAAGTCCATTTGTGTAGGTATGCTACGCGTATTGTGAGTTAAGTTATCCATCTCATCTCCACGATGAGCTATCTTAACTTAGATGCAATATTTTAGTCTACTTAGTTTTCATTCTCCCTAAGGGGATCTTAATTCCCTTAGGTCTTCCTAAGTTCACCCTAAGAGGTCTCTATCCCTTAGGTCACTCTCTAAGTTCTCCCTATAACTCATTTCTTAGATTTCTTTTATGTTTAGTAAGAAAGCAAGAGAAATTCTATCTATACAATCTAACAAGAAGCATAAATCATAAAGCATACAAAAGATACTAGGAATGAAACAACAATTAAAAAAAGGTAAATATTAAATGGAAGAGAAGCTAAATACAAAACATATACAATTCATAGCAGTAATTTAAAGATATTGTTCCCATAATTCCACAATTTATTATATACATCCCAGTATGTTTAAACCTCCACACCTTAAAAAAATAAAGTAATACATCACATTTATTTAGGGATATCTCCCCACAATTCTAGTTTATTTGAGCATAATAAATAATTGTAAGTCAAACCGATGTATATGACCCAACTGCCATCTTTGGTCCTCTTGCTCTTTTTGTCGATCATTTGAGGATAGTAGGGGATCAGGGCACTCATGGTTCATGATAGGCATGCTTCTAAATGCATTTACTATGTTCATTGTCAAATTGCAACTATACAAATTAAATCAAAGTATATAACCATCTACTACATAGTTGATATCATAAAAACCACCATTTTTATTTTTCCCTCTCATTGCCCAATGAGAGTCTTTCAAAAAATGTAGCTAGATCACAGGTCCTACTTTAATCAATTTATTTCCAACCTTTATTCAACAAATTAAAGTCCCACACCATTAATTCTTTAAATAAGATAGGTTCCTTTATTTCCATAAATCAAGTCTCATTACTTAATTCATAAAATAAACCATCTTTCATTATTTCATAAAATCAAAGTCCCATACCTTTAATCCATAAAATAACCATTTTCTTTATTCATTAAATCAAAGTTAAATTACTTTTTTTTTTTAAGCAAAAAACCCCTTCCGGGGCTGCCTTGGTCTGAGAGACCACGAACAGGGGGTTCTATACCGCCAAAGTCACCCGGGATTCGCCCCCCCCCCCCCGCACCCAACATTATCAATTGGATTTTGGGTACCCAATTCAGTTTTTTGGTAGGGGGAGATTTGAACCCTGGGACCTCCCTTGGAGGATTGCCCTCTCCTCTCCAACTCACCTACAACACCTGGGTCAAAGTTAAATTACTTCAATTCATAAATAAACCAATATTTCCATTATTTCATAAATCAAAGTTACATACCCTTAATCTATAAAATAAACATTTCCTTTATTTATTAAATTAAAGTCACATTACTAGTCACATTACTTCAATTCATAAATAAACTAATCTTTCCATTATTTCATGAATCAAATTTCCACCCTTTAATCTATAAAATAATAATTTTGTTTATTTATTAAATTAAAGTCTTATTACTTCAATTCATAAATAAACTAATATTTCTATTATTTCACAAATACAAGTTCCACCCTTTAATCTATAAAATAATAATTTCCTTTATTTATTAAATTAAAGTCCCATTACTTCAATTCATAAATAAACCAACTATTTTCATTATTTCATAAATCAAAGTTCCACCCTTTAATCTATAAAATAACCATTTCCTTTATTTATTAAATTAAAGTCCCATTACTTCAATTCATAAATAAACTAATCTTCCATTATTTCATATATCAAAGTTTCACACTTTAATATATAAAATAATCATTTCCTTTGTTTAAATAATCAAACAATCCTTTACTCAATTATCAAACAAACCATGCTTTCTTTATCTATGAAGATCAAAATAGACTTTTTATTCAAATAACAAAGAGTTAGGGTTTCATTTACATAAATTAATCACATAATTAAATAAATAAATAGGTTTTTAATTAATTAGCTAAAAAATCATATTTTAAAGCTAAATTAAACAAATACCCTAGTCATTACCAAAGTAAACCCTTGGACAAGATCTAAACAACATAAGCTTATTTTAGAGAAGAAAGGTTCACTACAAGAGGGAGATTTCGGTCTTAAGAGACCTGACAAATTTATTGGGAGGTCGATCCCACGGTTGATCGAGCATCGAAAAGCAAAGGCAATATTGTTGCTCCTCCAAGATACAAGTAGTGGCCTACCAACTATGACCCAACTTGACCCAACAACCCTAACATGAATTCGGGTGAAGGGTGCTTAAATAGGTGACAAGCTATCATAGAGTGGACGTCAAAACACACTCTCCACAAGTCTTAGTCAAAGGGTTTACACAACTCCAACCCAACACATGACTAATACAAACTAATATGAAGGAAACAACCACGAAACCCAAATATTTCAAAAATAAACTGAGACAACCATCACTGTCAACACAACATGCTAGATACATATATTAAGATAGATGAGAGAGTTTCCTTAACTCGAACCGGTTAAGGACAACATAGGAAAGTTTAACTTTGGTAGGAAGAAAACGAACAACAAGCTTCGCTTGAAATAAGTATAGAGGAAAAACATCCCCAATACAAACAAACCCTTTCCTTTTCTTTTATTAAGAGGTCCAAGATATAAAATTGGTCAACCAACCTTTGTACTATGGGTGTGTTTGTCGTCTTCTCGAGCCTACTATCCTTTTGCATGGCATAACTTGATATTTACATGGTGAGTGAATGTTCCTTCACCAAATCTCAGTGTAATTCTCTTTCTCCACAAAGTCTCATTCTCTCTCACAGTGTAGTTCATCGTTCTTTGCAACTCGGTCCATCCCCCTTCAATGTCACGAGCCGACCTTACCTCTATGCACGCAGGTTCAAGTTTTTCTTTCCATGTCTCCTGATAGAATTTATTAAGACTCCATCCACCGACCTTAACTTCAACCTCATCCATCTGGCCACGATGGGATATTATATTATTATAAATATATTTTAATAGTTTAGCTCCCCTCCAACACATACGAGGCTCTTCTCCTTTCATCGATGTGAAGCTTCCCATTCAAGGAGTTAAGTCTTGTCTCACTTAAAGAGCTCTTAAATTATCAAGATCTTCTCACCTTCTTTGATAAAATAAGATATTTCATTTAAATAATGCTATCCCTTTTTAAATAATAGAAAATTCTTCTTCCAAACTAAAAAGTCTATTATATTTAAATGAAAGTCTTTTATTGTTAAAAATAATCGTCTATTGTTGTTTGAAATAAAAGCAACTATTATTTATAAATGAAATTTTGTTATCACTTTAACATAAAACAACTTATTATTTATAAATGAAACTCTTTTATCATTTAAAATAAAACTATTATTTATAAATGAAACTCTTTTATCATTTAAAATAATAATTTACTTTACGTATGTATAAATATATATATATACATACATATAGGCATATATGTTAAACATAGAATAGAGGATTTTATTATCGAATACTAACATCATACTATTCTTTTGAAGGGTTTAAGCAAAACAAGAAGTTTTTTTTCCCAAAAAAAACTAGATTATGCATGCTTTCCAAACCATTGATGCAACAAGTGATGAAGTAAAATATAATCAAACATATGCAATAGATAAAGAGGGAGTCTTTCCATCATCTTAGTTACCTGTCTCAGCCCAAGAATTTATGATAGCTACTAGGCTATCAACTTGAGGATTAAGGTGGATAGCTATTGGTGATTATCCCTAACCGATTATGCATACCTATATGAAGGTATCTATCAATGTTACCCCTGAGTTGCCTTAATCACACTTCTCCAAACTCAAGTACCCCACTTCTGGTGGATGATTCTACTTCTTCCATCTACGAGTGTACTTGATCCTTCATATTGATAATATGTTAGCAGTTCCATGTTCTTCAAAAATTAAACTAAACATCGCATAGTTGTTCAATTGCACAAACTAAGTATTAAATCATCATCAATTAATACATTGTTTCTTTATGTCAAAAATCCCACCAGGGGTGTCATGACAATAAGAAATACATAATAATGTTAGGATGGGGTCCTAACATTATTATGTACACTAAGTAACATTATTATTATGCCCTTCCCCTTCAAAAAGCTTTATCCTCAAAGTTGGAGATGAGGAAACTATTGTTGTAGCTACTAGAGAGACTCTCAAGTAGCATTTTTAGGTTGTAATCTATGCCATTGAACAAGAACCTTAGTGATGATATAGTTGCAAAGGATGCATGACATTCGATTCAAAATTTGTTCAGGCTCGAGTAGGATGGAATCTCCTTCATCCACTTTTGGTAAAGTGTATTTAACATGCACATTATTTTCCACAACCTTCTTGAGAGAAGAGACATGAAATATTGGATGGAGCTTTGATGTAGTTGGAAGCACCAATTTGTAGGTTGTTGAACCAATACATTATAATACCTGGTAGGGTCCATAGTATTTAGCAACTAATTATTGGCATCTGTGAAGCTAGAATTATGACTTATTGTAGAATTGTAGGTAGAGAAAAACCATATCTCCTACTTCAAAGCTATGCTCAAAATAATGTTGATTAGATTTTTGACACATATAGTTCTGGGCCAATTCAAGATTCATCTTAAGTTGTTGAAGGATTGCAACATGCTATCTTAGAGTGGTGTTTACAATGTGAACCTTAGATATTCCTAGAATGTAGGAGGAGGGTGTTGATAGAGTATGACCATATATTGCTTCAAAGAGAGTAACATTGATCATGGTGTGATATAAAGCATTATACCACAATTTAGCAAAGGGAAACCACTTTTACCAATGTGCAAGATGTTCAGAGGTAAAGTAACGAAGGTATATCTCCAAGCATTTGTTGATAATTTTTGTTTAGCCATCCATATATAGATGATAGGATGAAATCATTTTGAGCTAATTTCCCTACAACTTGGATAGTTCTTTCTAAAAATAACTAGTAAAGGTAGGATCTCTATCTGACACAGTAGATGTAGGTATGTCATGAAGGTGAAATATGGAGTCTAAAAATATTTGGGCTATTACTAAGGTTGTGTAATGATGGGAGAGGGAGAAAAAATAATTATACTTTGTGAGATGATCCATTACCACTAGAATAACTAATATTCCTCCCAAATTGGGTAACCCTTCAATAAAATCCATGGAAATATTTACCCATACTTGTTCTAAAATTGGTAAGGGTAGAAGGGTTCCAAGGGAACATACAGTTTCTCCTTTCATTCTTTAGCACATGTCAAATTCAACCACAAAGGTGTGAATATCCTTCTTCATTCCCCTCTAAAAGAAATTATATTTGATACTTTCATAAGTTTTTAGAAACCCAAAATATCTCATTGTTGGTAAGGCATGCATTTCCTTCAAGATGAATTCTCACATTTGTGAAGTTTAGGGAATAACAAGTCAATCACAATATTTAAAATCTTATCCATCCTAAGTGTATATAGGGCATGAGTTAGTATTTATTTGGATTTTGGTGATCAAAGTTTGTAAGCCCAAATCCTTAGCCATGTCCTCTACAAGAGGATTAATCCATTGAGGTATTGGGGAAGAGATAGCATTTAACATAATCTGATCCTCAAACTATCAAGATAGTGCATCAGCCACGATATTCTTCTTTTATTTTTTATATGTGATTTCATATTTATAGCCTATCAATTTAGAAACCCACTTTTGTTGTTCAGGTATGGCTACTCAATGTTCTAGGAAGTACTTGAGACCTTGGTGGTCAATTTTTATTGAAAATTGATGCCCAATGAGATATGGCCTCCAATGATTATCAACATGTAAAATAGCTAACATCTCCTTTGCATAAGTAAATTTGCCTAAATTTCAACCTAAAAATGCTCTACCTGGTGAAGGCCAATGGTCTTCCTTCTTGCATCAATGTAATCCCTATGCCATTGCCTAAAGCATCACTTTCAATTACAAAGGGTTTAGAAAAATTAGGCATTGCTAACACGAGGGTGGTTGTCATAGCTTGCTTTATTTCATGGATAGTTATCTCCATTGGTTCTAACCAAATAAAAGAATTAGTTTTCAACATGGTTGTTAAAGGAGCTACTATATTTCCATAGTTTTATATAAATTATGGTAATACCTCGTGAGTCCCAAAAATCCTTGAAGTCCCTTGAGGGTGTGAGGCTTTGGCCACTCTTGAACAACCTAAATATTTTTAGGATCAACTTTAACTCCATATTTGGTGATAATGTGACCTAAATACTTCACTTCAGTCATCCTAAAATAAAAATTATACCTCTTGGCATAAGTTTATTCTTAGACAAAATTTGTAGAGTCTAATCCAAATGTATGAGGTGCTGCTCCCAAGAGCGACTATAAATCATAAAACCATCAAAGAAAACTTGAATAATTTTGTAAATAAATGGATGGAATACATTACTCATGAGGTTCTAAAATTTGGATTGTGCATTAGTTAGACCAAATGGAATGACCAAAAATTCCATAATGGCCCTCCTAAGTTCTAAATGTTGTTTTGGGAATATATTCCTCCTTAAGCCTTATCTAATAATAGCTTGAGCGGAGATCCAATTTGGAGAAAATTTTTGCACCACATAGCTCATACAACAATTCATCTACCACTGGGATAGGAAATTTATCCTTAATGGTGAGCTTATTGAAGCTATTAAGTGTAATATTTAATTGCTCCAATGTCCAATATGGGACATTTGGCCTTGTAGGTTATTAACAAAATTTAATTGCTCCATATAATGGATTTGTTCTAACTCCTTCTATAATCCTCTAGTCCTCTAGCCATATTTGTATGATTTGGATCACTGCCATTGAATTACTAAAAATATAAGTGTTGTTTCATGAGTTACTATTTATAGTAATGGGCTAGAAATAAGTGTTTGGTTGTTATATATAAGAATGACCAACTCAAAAAAAATAAAAAATTGGGCTAGGTCTCACAATGTCATTTTTGAAACCCTAGAAAATGTGCATGGAGGTTATATACCAAAATCGTGAACATGATGAGATGATTACAATGAGCTATATTCCACAACCATGTTATTTGGCACCCTAGACTTTTTTCTAGGGAAGTGTTATCTTCAAGTGTTGTCTATTTTTCTCCTGGAGTCTTTGGTTCACTTAGATAATTGACTTTTATTTGATACCCCTTAAGCAGGCTCTACAATATCCATTACTTACAATTGTTATGTCTGACTCCATAAAATAACAACTATTTTGTTTGACTTTATATTAATTATTTTGATTGTATAACTAGTAATTGCATGACCAACTCTATTTGGACTATTCTAACTAATACCTGACTATGACTGACATACCCTGTTTGGATTGTTACTAACTATGTAACTGATAACTGTGCTACCAAACTCTATTTGGACTATTACTAATTGATATTTAACTATTACTGGCAAACCTTGTTGTGACTATTATTTTCACCACCATTTTTTGCTGTCTATTTTTGCTCAATTAATTCGATAATAGTGTAGTCACCTAGTGCTCAATTTTTGTGGTGGACTTTTTGACATTTAGGATAAATGGAAATAGGGTACTCTAATCCAGGGTGTATGTACTATCCATAGCCCTATATTATACTACAACAAAAAATGATAGTGCTTGGACCAATTTTTAGGCCACTACTCAAGGAGGATTCCACGCATACCCTTGAACACACTACCTACCTCTGTAACAATACGTGAGGGTGATCTTCCTTAATGTTGTGTTTGTAGCACCAGAGTGCAGTATTCTCGAAGGGGTGTTTGATGAGAGATTTTATGTTGAATCACAACAATTTATACTTAATTTGGTTTAATCCATACAGTTGTACGATTTACAATTGTAATTCCCAAAATGTACAACTGGAGATTGTACAATCCCAAAATGTATATTTGAATGGTTTACAACTGTTCACTTGTACATTTTCTCCAAGAATGTTGGAATGGCTCAATTCGTAAGCACTTTGCTATTATTCACTTAGAAATTCATTAATCTAACTCTAGAATGCTTAAACATGCAATTTTAGGCCATAAATGATCAACTATATGGTTTGACCAACCACTTATACAGTTTGGTACTTTGCTTGTATGGTTTGGTAAAACCCTCGTTATGCCAAATAACTTAATTATGAAGAATACCCATTTGCATATTAATTACACAAATATCATTGCCAATAATGGGTAATAGCAATTAATCTTGTTTTCTCTTCATTATACATTCCATACAATGGCACATGGTTGGTTGTACGTTTTCTAGAAATGCACTTCTATCACAGATCTAGAATAAAAAATACCTGCAATGCAAATAAAACTCCACACACAATATAATTATTGATATTGCACTCTGATTCCCACACATGTATGCACATATCTGACTAAAATGGGGGTTTATATTATTATGGTTATTTTGTACAACAATTGTACGACATTACACACAACAATAAATAAACTACAACATTAATCCATGCTTTACAATCCATGAACTGCATATGAACAAGCAACCATGAACAATCTCCAACAATCCACCAACAATCACCAAAAACCCTCACATACAGTAACTATTAACCAACAACACAAAAAATCAAATGGGGGGCTTATAATGGCTATCCAGGCCATTCCAAAGTGGTTTCCTGGGATAGTTCATTATTTACAACTTCCACCCGTAACTCACATTAATAACTTTATTAAAGTTTACTAAGGTTTTAATGTAATTTTTATCAAATTACATTTCATTTGCATGTCTTTACATTTAATTTCATTTCACATGCATTTTACATTTATTTTCTAATTGTACAATTTCACCAAATTGTACATTTTACTTTCCAATTGTACAATTTCACCAAATTGTACATTTTACTTTCCACTTGTACAATTTATACCAAATTGTATATTTTACTCAAAATTGTGCAAATCCAAACTTTATTCTTGCTTCTTCTTATGGAATATGGATTTGCTTGCCTACAATGTTCGATGCACTATGGAAAATACATGGTCAAAAATATTCTTAGGGATAAAGGTTTCTCTTAATCCTAAGGGGGTCTCCCAATATACCCAAAGATGTGTGGGAGATCAATTTCATATATGGGTGATGTTTGAGTCTTGCATATTGGAGCTTGATTGCCCCTCACTTCACTAGATACTTTATGATAAATCTAGCATAGCCAATAATGATAAGTCCTTCATAATATTTTAAAACCCCCAACATATGGTTTCTTACCTAATAAACTAATACACATTTTTTTTTGGATTTTTAATAAGAAAATAGGCAAAAAAATGAAAACACAAAACATTTATACGTAATAATTGAAATGGTAGGAAAAGAACTATCATAGTTACAATGAAACATGACCTTGGAAAGTTCTCTAATACCACTTTTCAGGAACCTTTTGATTAAAATAAGCACATTCACATAAATATTGCCATGAAAGCAATAATTCATGAAAGAACAAAATATTGCAATACAGAAGAATTCTGAAATCTAGTGATGACGACCTCGACAACCTCGACAACTCTATGACATCGAGAAGGAATCCCCAAGTGCCTATAGACGGGCTTGGACTAGAGCAGGGTGAGATTCCTCCATTGTTATGAAGCTACCAAGAAGAATGGTGAGAAGGACCCTGACCCTGATCTAGGTAGGCAGTGGGACCCACTCGCTGAACGACCATGAGAAAACTATGGGGGTTTTGTCCCTCCCCTCCCTACTAGTGGATCTCACTCTGATAGTTTTGTCCCTCCCCTTCCTACCATTGGATCCTACTCAGAAAGCATAGCTTCTTCACCTCAAAGCTATGTAGTGAAGGTTAAAGGTTTACTAACACCTAGCTCCTCTAGGAATCTTCCTCCCTTGCTGCCCTTTGTTGATGACCTAATCATCCCTGATCCTGTGATAGCAGAAAAAATGTCTATCGAATCCCTCTCCCTTGTTAGGAAATTTGTCGGGGGAAGACCAGACATAGAGTCAGTAAGAAGATGGTATGCGATCAAATGGAGAATGGTAGAGAGTTTTCAACTTGTGCTCCTATCTAGGGGATTTTTTCTGATCCAGCTAAATAACCAAAATGACTATGCTCGCATCCTCACAAGAGGGCCATGGTTTTATGGTAGGAAAATTTTATTTCTACAAAAATGGGGGGATGATTTCAACCTCAAAACTCAAAATATCAACTTTGCCCCCATTTGGGTTCACCTTCTCGACCTCCCCATCCATTTTTGTCATAAGAAAATTCTGTGCAGGATTGCAAAACACATTGGAGATCTCGTAGCCATTGATACTACAACAAAATATTGAACCCATATAGCTCACGCTAGAATCTATGCTAATGCCAACCTGGATTCCCAGATTCCAACTCACATAAATCTCATTTACGACTCCTATCGTAGGTGACAAGCAATAGAGTATGTGGACAAGTTGGTATTTTACATAGAATACCAATACCAAGGGCATCTGATATCCAAGTGTCCTCTTAAAATCCATAAATAAATGAGTAGCTTCAAGCCTCTTCCTGCTTGAAAACAAGGCATCCAAGCGAGAATCCACAATGAAATATCCAGAGCTCCTTTCGATAATAGGTGGGAAAGAGAATACAAAGGTAAAAAAATCACCCAAGAGCTACCCATCCAAGAACTGTCTTCATATTTGAATAAGGTATGCTCCATGTTTACTTTTCCCAATAGGTTTGGTCCCTTATATAACTCCAATGATGAAGTTCTTTGTACAGAATCTGCCCATCCCCCCCACCCGTCCCCAATCCCCGTCCAGATCTGGACCTTTCCTTCCCCTTGACAGGGCCCCCTTATCCCTCTAAATACATTTTTGAATCCCTGAATGAGATAATGAGTCCCTACCTCCTCAAAATGGATCTCAATCCTATCACCACCCTCCCCCTTCCCCAATATTCATCCAAATTCAAACCTTCCCTTCCCCCCCTGGATGGGCTTATTTCCCCAACTAAATCCATTTTTGAATACTTGAGAGAAGCGGTGAGCCCATCCCACCATAAAGTGGATCACAGTCCTATCATCACAAGAAGCTACAAAAAAGCCCCTGTTGACACAGGGTGTGAGAATAAAATAGGAAGACCATCCTTAGTCGAGCAAAAAAGAGATACCAAAAATCGAGTGGCCAATTTCGTGCAAACAACTTTGTTCTCAGACCTATTCAAATAGGCCAAGGATGAAACAAAAAATCCCAAACCTTCCCCTTAGCAATATAAGAGAGGAAAAAAATCCACCAAAGTATCCAAATGAAGATTCTTTCCTAGAATATCAGAGGTCTCAACAGTTTGGGCAAACAAAGATTAGCTCGAACTATAAGGAAAGATCACAAACCCACTATTTTCATTATGCAATAAATGAAATTTGATGCTTCTAGAATCAGTAGTATTACCAATTCAGTGTGGAAGAACTACCAATGGGCTTCCTCTCCTGCCAAAGGCTCATATAGAGGCCTTCTATACCTTTGGGATCCAAAAAAAGTTAAAGGTAGGGTTATTTCATCTTTCGAAAGGACTTTAAACCTGGTCTTTTTTTGCAAATAAAATTAGTTCACCTAGGTTTTATCCAATATTTATGCTCCCAATAACCATCTTGAAAGATGCTCTCTTTGGATATTCCTTTCCAACATGAAGGATACCTTCTCCAACCTCCCCTGGATGTTAGCAGGTGATTTTAATTCCCCCCTCTTTCTCTCAGATAAGAAGGGCGATAGTTCCATTCCTTCCAAGAGCATACAAGATTTCTAGGACTTTGTTACTGAGAATGAGCTAATGGGTGTTCAAATTTAGGGATGCCAATTCATATGGAGTAACAATAGATTGGGTTTCGAACACATATAGGTCAAATTGGATAGAATATTCCTATCCTAGTAGGATATTCCCATCTTTGGAGATACCTCTCTCATATCTATTCCCATAATTGACTCCAACCATTATTGTCTTCGTTTGGAAGCTAACAGGGCCCCATCCTTCAAAATCCCCTTTAGATTTGAGAATATGTGGATCCAGCACACTGATTTGAGGTAGAGAATCTTTGAATGGTGGCAACACCCTTACTTTGGATCTGCTATATCTTGAGTTTCCCAAAAATTGAAGGCTATCAAGGAAAACCTCAAAATATGGAATAAGGAGGTGTTCACAAATATTTTTGAAAACAAAGATCAAATCTTAAGCAAACTCAAAACCATTGAGCAACAAATCCAGAACGACCAGTTGACTCCCCATATTAGAGAAGAAGAAAAGCAACTTCTGTCATAATACCACAACATTCTAGCTAAGGAAGGGACCTACTGGAGACAAAAATCTTGAGCCCTTTGGCTAAAATATGGGGATGCTAATATGAAGTTCTTCCATGCCTCCACCCTACAGAATAAAAGCATAAATAAAATTAAAGAGCTCATTATGGCTGATGGCAACTGCTCCAAATACATTTTCAAAATCAACGATGAAGCCTCCTCCTATTTCAGCAACTTGATGGGAACCATATCCCTTGAACATCCAGAAGCCCAAGAGGTCCTCTTGTGGAACATTCCCCCTTTGGTCACTCCTAAAATGAATTCCTCCCTTATACAATCCCCAAGCAAAAAAGAAATCAAGCACGCTTTATTCTCCATGCAAGCTGACAAAGCCCCTGGTCTAGATAGGTTCCCCCCCCGGTTCTTCCAAATTTGGAATATTTTAGAGGAAGACATTTACAATGCCATAAGAGAGATCCAAAGAACCAAGATTATTACCAAAGGAATGAACTCAAATTTCATTTCCCTGGTCACCAAAATCCCTTAAAGCAAATCCATGATGGAATTCAGGCCAATAAGCCTATGCAACATCATATACAAGATTTTAACCAAATCTCTAGCTATGAGGCTCAAGAAAATCCTTCCCATGATCATAGATCCCTATCAAGGAAGTTAAATAGAAGGTATATCCATCACTGACATCATCATATCTCTTCATAAAACTCTTCACTCTATATCGTGCAACAAAAAAGCAACCATGTTTTTGAATATGGACATCAACAAATATTTTGATAGGGTTAATCAAGATTTCCTTTTAATGGTCCTCTCTAGGTTTAGGTTTCACAAGAACTGGATTGACCTCATCAAGGGATGCATTTCCTCCCCTTGTTTATCTATTTTGGTTAATAGATCAACAGCAGGATTGTATCGCTCCAAATTTTTCGCATCCCTACCTTCATGCTATTGGATCCGTGCCCGAAAGGAGGATGGGAAAAGGATGATGCGATACCTCGAACGAGAGGACTTTACGAAGGTCCCGCCTCTCAAGGGAGGTGTATTTTGGTGATTTTTTGACGGATGGTGGGTTCACCAGGAAACATTTAATGGCAGTTTCCACGCCTAGGTTTTGGAATGTGTTTAGATGAGTTCGTTTTGATCTTAAACATTCATCCTAGGTTTGGCCGAATGAATCTAAATTAAACTACATGAAAATGCAATTTTCATGAATACAACAAACAAATTTGAAAGCAGAAAACAAGAGAATTTACAGGGAGGAAAACGGGGAATACCCGATCCGGATGTCCGAAGAAGATTCCGACGTTTGAGGCGATCTGGATCGTCCGGAATTCGACGGAATCACTCGCAATCTGACAAAATCGTCCGAAAACTGTCAGTTTCATCTGGAATCTGACAAAATCGTCTGAGACTGATAGAATCGTCCGAGATCTGACGAATTCGTCAGACGAATTCGTCAGAAACCTGCAAAACAAAAAATAGATGCAAAATACAAGAAATCCTACCATGCAAACAGAGGCAAATTACACCAAATAGCAATATGAATATTGAACAATATTTAAGAACATAAATTAAAGCAAATTATTGTACTTAAATGACAAAGCATGATCTTAATATGCAATCTAGGCTAAATGGGTGAACTCCAGATGCAAAATAATGTAAAAACTAAATAAATTGTCTAATTTGCAGCATAAGATGATAGAGAAAAAGGTGAGAAAAACAAACTCTAGGCACTGATTGCCTCGATGTGGATTGCAGTAGAGATCGTCTCGCATCAGTACGAAATCGTCTCGTATTTGACGAGGATCGCCTCCGATCCGGACGAGTTCGTTGGCGACAATGGGTGTCGGCTTCGGTTGAAAAATAATGTCGTACTCGCAACAAAATAATATGAAACTAATGCAAATGCAAAGTAGTGATGTTTCAACGTAGGGGGAATCAATTTACCAAGAATTTCAGCCAGCGGTTGGGGAGGGAAAATCCTAGAGGTTAAATAGGCTTAGAGGGAGTAGGTAGGAGGTTGGAGATCATCCCAATTTGGGAGATCTCCAACGGGGGAGGGTCCCAACGGTGTAGACACGCTTCTGCCCAAATTGGAGACCCGTTGGAACAGATTCCAACTATGCAAATTCAGTTTTGCGACAAGATCGTCTGGACGTCCTAGTCCAGACGAAATCATCAAATGCAGGCGATATCATCTGATCGACGACAATATCGTCAAACGGTAAAAACAACCTCTAAAATTGGTGCGGAAAAGGGGGAAACGGAATACCCGACGGTTAACGGGTGGTTTGGGAGGTTAAATTTGATTTTAAAATTATTTACTAGGGTGAATGTAAATTTTATAATTTTACTGCGCCAATTTTAGGGTGCTACAAGGATATTCCCCATCTCCCGAGGTATTAGACAAGGAGATCCTCTCTCCCCTTCCTATTCATCATTCTTGTAGAATACCTACGAACAGCCTTCAAATTTGCTTGTACAATAGGAAGTGTTTCAGGTATCAAAGCCTCTTCTAACTTCCCACCCCTGTCCCATCAGCAGTTTGTAGATGATACTATCATTGCCACCGTGGCCTCTGTTCTTCAAGCTAAATTCATAAGGTCTATCTTTGATACCTATGAATTAGCAACCGATCAAGAAATTAACTATCTAAAAAGCAAATACTACTTTCTCAACACTCCTACTATAGACAATGCAAAATTACCCATATCCTTCAGTGTTGCATTGTTGATATCCCTACCTCTTACTTGGGTCTTCTCTTGTTCATTAGAATCTCAAAAGAGTCCATGTGGGACAATATTATAGAAAGGATTAAGTGAAAACTTGTAGGATGGAAAGGTTCTCTTCTGTCTCAGGAAGCCAAAAAAACTCTCACTATGGCTATTCTCCAGATCATCCCAGTTTACTTTATGTCAGTGTTCAAATCTCCTGCTACTGTGCATTCCAATATTTAATATATATAAAAGAAATTTCTTTGGTCGGGCCCAAAGGAAAATAAAATTTTCATTTAGTCAACTGGGACAGAGTTTGCAACCCCAAATCCTAAGGAGACCTCAGGCTTAGAAGAATCGCCAACATGAACCTTGATGTTCTCACCAAGAGGCCATGTAAGATCTTCACCAACTTCAAAATAGAGTGGGTATCCATCATCAAAGGTAAATATCTTCAAAACCTATCCTTGATGTATGGTGACACTCCCACTAATGGATTTGCGTTATGACAGGATATTATTCAGGCCAAATCCCTCATCATCAAAGGCACCCGCTGGTAGCTAGGCAATGGTTCAAATATTAATTTCTAGGATGATGTATGAATTAAAGATAAACCCCTTTCAGAGATCCTTGAAGTATCCATCCTTAGGCCTTTTCTAGATAGGAGGTTTGACAGCCAAGTTAGGAACTTCATTAACATTTAACACAAATGGAAGGCCATTACCACTGCCAATGAAAGTGACGAAGTGGATAGAGCAAGGATTGTCTTGTCTCGCTTACTCAAAACCACCATCATCCTGACCATAGCTACCTTGGACTACCCCATTTGGAAAGAAAATGACAATGGGGATTTCTCCATCAAATTAGCTTACTCTCTCCTTCTCAATTCCCAAGTCTCCACTATTTCCTTTAGTCTGGTGTGGGTCAAGCACCTCATCCCCAAGGTTGGCTTCTTCTCTTGGATTACCATTCAAAACAAAGCCCTTACTACTGATAACCTAATGAAAATAGGTATGCCTATCCCAAATAGATGCCACTTATGTCTCTCCAATTGGAAATATGTCAATCATTTGTTCCTAGATTATGCTTTTACCAAATAAGGTTTGTGTCACATCCTGACTACCTTTCAAATTCAATGGGCTCCTCCCAACTCCTTACTAGACCTCTTCATCCAATGGCCTAATCCGTTCAACAATCCCAAAGTCTCCTTTCTATGGAAAATTTACCTCCATCATTTTTTATGGCAAATTTGGTTAGAGAGGAACCACAAAATTTTCTCCCTCCTGTCTAATGACCTTGTGTCCACAACTACTAAAGCCATCACTTATGCTGCTAAAAATTCCCATTTACTTCCATGCCCCAAACCTCCTAGCAGTGGCTTTGAAACTGAGATCCTTTAGTTTCTGAATATTCCTATCCCTTCTAATGCGGCCCCTCCCCTACCCCATCCTAGGAAGGAGCTTTGGAGGGAAGGATGGTTAAAGTTAAATTTTGATGGTGCATTTAAGGAGAATCAAGGTTTAGCAGGAGTTGGTGGGGTTGTCAGAAATCATAAGGGTGAAGTTGTCATAGCTTTTTTTGAGAACTTGGACCATCAAATAAATAATGTGGCTAAAGCTTGGGCCCTATGGAGAAGTATGCATCTAATCAGGGATTCAAAAATAAATCTCCAAATTGAAGGGGATTCCCTTAATATCATTGGGTACATCAACAATGAAAAAAGCCTATCTTGGAACATTCGCTCTCTCATCCAAGAGACCCAAATTCTCATTGGCTAGCAAAATTAGGTTATGGCTACTCATGTGTATTGAGAGGCCAACAAGCTTACTGACGCTCTTGCAAATTTAGGAATCACCCAACCTACCATCTCCATTTGGTGCAATATGGTTTTGTAAAGTGTTCTTCATATAGCATAAACTGATTGGCCAAGATAGACTAGGTGCCTTTAGCTCTTTCCCTGTTGTTCTATGGTTTTCCTAATCATTTTTTTGTAGGTCTAATGGTGTGAATTTCCCATGGCTAGAATTCTTATCTGTGCACCTCCTCTCTATCATATGATTGGTCACCTTCCTAGCCCTTCTATTCATGTTTTTCGAGCTTGGATTCACTTTTCAAACTACAACAAAGTTCAAGGCACCTCGTGTAGTCCCAACTATGATTGTTCCAAAGTCGCCCCGCCTAAAATATCACCTAGGCTTTTTGTTACTATTGACAATTCTGTCACATTGCACAGAGGGGTAGAGAAATCAAATTTTTGTAGAATATTTCTTTTAATTTCATGAATTTGTTCCCTTGTTTTTTTAGAAACAACATTTTCAAGTGTTGCAACAATTTTGGCTTTCCCTGCCACCCCCTTGTACATAAAATGAAGAAAAAAGAGCTTCGCTTCCAAACAATCTAAAGAAGATAGCTTCGCCAAAAGAAATCTCTAAGGATAAAAACTACTTCGGGCCTGAAGTCCCTCAAAAAACTACTTTGGGTGAAAACCTTGCGAAGCGGCATTGCCGAAGAAGGAATTCAAAGAAGACGTAAAAAAGAGCTTCGCACCCAAAGCATTTCCAGTAGCTACTTCAGGAAAAAGTTTTGCGAAGCGGTATTCAAGTGGCATTTCAAAAGAATAGCTTCGCCAAAGGAAAATTGTGGTCCGAATTGGCTAAGGCAAGTAAAAAACTACTTCGGGCCCGAAGCATTTCCAACAGATACTTCTGGAAAGAAACCTGTGAAGCATTATTCAAGGAGCATAGCATTGAAAAATACTTCACCGAAAAACCGTCGAAGCACCCACTTCGGGCCTTCCCTCCAGCGAACCATTTCTACTTCGGGCCCGAAGCATTTCCAGTAGGTACTTCGAGCGAAAATCTTGCGAAGAGGTGTTGCCAAAGAAAAATACAAGAGAAGAAGAATGAAAACTACTTCGCACCTGAAGCATTTCAAAATGCCACTTTGGGCAAGAAACTTGCGAAGCATTATTCGAAGGAGCGCAGCATTGAAAAATACTTCATCGAAAAACCGCCGAAGCACCCACTTCGGGCCTTCCCTCCAGCGAACCATTTCTACTTCGCTGAAAGTCTTTGCGAAGCATCTGCTTTGGCAAACCTTTGTGTGAAGTACTTTTCCCGAAGTGGAAGTAGTCAAAGCATTTTTGAAGGGAAGAATACGCTTCGGCCAAAATCCTCCTGAACCATAATTTTGAAGGAAGATAGCGGCAAAGCATTTTAATAGTTCATCTGCGAAGTAGTAATGAAGAGCCCATCTTGCGAAGGAGATCTGCTTCGGACCTCATCACCCTCGAAGCTTTTTTGTGAAGCTCCGCCATGCGAAGCGCAAATCAAGGAGAATCTACTTAGGCACAAGTCCATTGCGAAGCGAAGTTGCGAACGAAGAACTC
This sequence comes from Wollemia nobilis, assembly GCA_028583015.1. Classification (NCBI taxonomy): domain Eukaryota; kingdom Viridiplantae; phylum Streptophyta; class Pinopsida; order Araucariales; family Araucariaceae; genus Wollemia; species Wollemia nobilis. The sequence continues at coordinate 14,762,171 of JAQPPZ010001844.1, forward strand.
GCGAAGCACTTCAATGGCACACACTCCAAGCTGGGTATTTTCCTGAGGCGACCAAGTGCCTCATAAATGCATTTTTACATGCCTAGAAAACTAGCTACGCATTTTTGGCAATTGGAAACGAAGTATCAATCTCTGAAGAAGAGCCCGACAAGCATGGCGGCCACTCGAGTATTGCACCAACAAAATCCAAGGACGCTCAGACGGCTCATTAATGCAAGTTTCCACGACTGACCCGGTTGTAGTTTCCAATTTTGGTAACAAATTTGAGAGCTTAGTCACGAGGGCCACGAGGAGCCGACTTCTCAGGTTTCGAGGGTGTACTCCTCCATTTTGTGTAATTATGGCTCAAAGGGTCGGGTCCTCTATAAAAACCTAGGCGTTGTAATGTAAAAGAGGGGGGGGAAATTTTTGCTAGAAAGCTGCTGTAACTTGTATTCCTGCGATTAATACTAAAGAGCTTTGGACTCTATTTCTCTCTTGTATGCTGCCTTCTGCGTTTATTTCTTTCATCTTTCTTCATTTGCATACTATAATTTTGAACTCTGGATTTAGGTGTGTGATTGGGGACTGAACCCTGAAATTTTCTCGAAGGATACATAGGAGAGGAAGATGTCGTGTTGGCCTTCTTTTATGCTGCCTATGAATAGTGTTTTTGCTATATTTACTTTTCTTAATCGTCGTTACTTTGAACCCTAAATTTTGGTGAAAGGAAAAGGATAATCCTGGAACTCGTCCAAAGGATACATAGGAGGGCTAATACTGTGTTCATTTTGTTTATTCTTGGTTTTCTTTGCTACTGTTCCAAGTTATTGGCTAGTAATCGTGCTTCTGGTTTTTTCCCACCACTAAACTACTGAAATTTCTTCCCTTACTCTTTTTTTATTTTCTGCACCCTTACTCTGTTTATCTCTTTCCTGCACCCTTATCTTAAACATCGAAGTAGTGTAGTATAGGAGCCGACCTTCTCCGGATATTGGCACGAGGAGCATCTCTTCTCTTCGGCATTTCAATGTTGGTCCAGGTCTAGGGTGCATTCATTTACCCAAATCCTTTCTTGGGCAGATTTGATGACCAATAGTTTTTGGCATGCCCGGTGGGACCCGATTAGTCTCACCTTCTGAGTGGTAGTGATAATCGATGCTCTTATTACCGAAAGACTCTTAGCATCTGGTGAATCTGTCTAATCGAGAATCTTTAAGTCGTAAAAATCGGTATCGAAGTCTGTGTCTTCATGCAAACAAGATGGAGAGTTAAGAATAGAGGAGAGGAAACTGAGTTCTTTGAGCTAGATATTGACGCCTTTGGGGAGCGATCTAGGTTAGTTACCCTCGAGTCTCTATTACGTGGAACATCCTCGCAAGAGGCTGCTATCGACGAACAAGGCCTTACTTTCGATAGCACAGTGGCTAGCTTTCCTCCTAATCCTCCCAACTCATCGAAGCATCCTAGTGCCTCCATTACTATTGGTCGTCCTGTTAGCAATCAAGGAGGAGCTTCAAGAATTTTTGTTTCTCAAAATCCAAGAGTAAATATGGCACAACAACAACAACAACAACAATAGTAACAAGTGCAGCAACAACAGCCGCTCAGATTATTCCCAGCATGGAATTCCTTGGGACTGCTAAATCTAGCGGGACAAGGGCAAGTGTCACCTGCTATAAACCTAAGGCTGTAAGGATGATTTACAGGCCCTCTGTCCTAGACAGAGATCTACATTGGCAAGTCTTTGATAGTGATGGGCAGATTATGAATTTCATGATTTAATAAGTAGCCATAGTTGAGAGCAGAAACCCTGATGAAGAATAATATGAAGGGCTAGTTCAATTGAAGAATAATCACATTCCCAAGGGATTAATTACTCTTGAAAGCCTCTTTGATCAGAATGATCGAGCAGTTTCACAGGATCAAAGTTAATGCAAAGCAATATCAAGATTTAGAGCTTGAGCCAGGAAAAGCAATAAAAGTTGGAACAAATTGCACTTCGAAAGAGCTAGAGTAGATCCGATATTTGTGTAGAAAGTATCCCGACACAGTGGCCTAGTCTTATCAAGATCTAAAGGGATATGATCGACAACTGATCCAACATACAATTGAGTTGTAGGAAGGGATCAAACCTTTTTGACAAAAGCAAAGGCCTGTCAATTCAAAGATCGAAGTCTTGATGAAGGTTGAATTCCTAAAAATGCTCGAGACAAAGATAATTTATCCCATCAAACATTCTTCTTGGTTAGCGAATCTAGTCCCAGTCAAAAAGAAGAATGGAGATATACGATTGTGCATGGATTTTTGCAACCTGAACCATGCTTCTCTCAGAGATCACTACCCTCTCTTGTAGATCGATTAGATCTTGCATTCGGTGGCTGGGGCTCAATGCTTCTCCCTACTCGATGTTTTCTCTAGATACAATCAAATCTGGGTTAGGGACGAAGACCAGCATAAAATCACATTCACTACCAAGTGGGGAAAATTTGCTTACCAGCGAATTCCCTTCGGCCTTTCGAATGCGGGTGCCACTTTTTAGAGGGTAATGGATATAGCTTTTGGCGAGATCTTGAATAAGGTTATCATTATTTATCTAGATGACATGACCGTCTTCTCCTGAAGAAGGGAGGATCACCCCTTACACTTACAACAAATTTTTGAAAAATGTCAAGAATTTGGCATTTCAATCAATCCGAAGAAGTCCATATTCGTAGTCAGCGAAGGGAAGTTGCTGGGACATGCGATATCAGAAAAGGGTCTCACTGTAGATCCTGATAGATCTGAAGCTCTAATGAAGCTCCCACTCCCAGTAGACAAAAAAGATCTTCAATATTTCTTCGGCCAGATCAACTTCGTGAGAAATTTTGTCCCAGATTTTTCCCAGGTCATCAAGCCAATGTCCAAACTTTTGATGAAGGGTGCAGAATTCATCTGGACGAAGGAGAGAGAAGAAGCATTCGAAGAAATAAAAGCTCAAATTTCTCAAGCATCAGTCCTGACCAATCCTGACTACAATCGGGATTTCATCCTATATGCTATAGGAGAACCTAAGAGCTATGCTGCGGTCTTGACACAAAAGGGGGAAGATGGCGAGGAGTGCTCCATCGCGTTTCTAAGCCAAGTGATAAATCCTCATGAAGAAAAATATAATTTCATAGAAAGGCAGGTGCATGCAGTAATGAAGTCTCTTAGAAAATTCAAGCAATTCATCTCCCAAAGTCAGTTTACAGTCTTTTTCATTCACCTTGACGTGCGCAATTTCATCATCCAATGAGAATTGGGTAGTAAAAGAGCCGATTGGGTCAGCAAGATTCAAGAGTTAGACATCGAGATCAAACCTACAAAGTTGGTTCACGGTTGCGCATTATGTCAAGAACTGGCGAAGAGTGTAATGGCCGAAGTTATAGAATCTCAATGGGATGACTCGCCAACAGAAGGATGATTCACAAACCAGGCAGAGGATGAGAAAAATTGGGTTAGTGAAATAGTTGAATACTTCAATACTGGAAGATGTACTTCACATCTAAATGCTTCACATCGAAGGCATTTCAGGATGCGGTCCACGCGATATACTTTGCACCCTGAAGGCCTATTTTTTAGAAACATTGATGGCGTCCTTCTCAGGTGCATAAAAGATGATGATAAAAGGAGAATCCTCGGAGAATTTCATTCATTATTATCTAGAGGCCACTTCGCAGGGAGAACAATGACCCTGAAGATCATCAAGGCGGGTTACTATTGGCCCACATTCTTCGCTTATGCCTTCGCAATTTGTCACAAATGCGAGCAGTGTCAGAAGTTCATCGGTCGAAGCAGAAATGCTTCAATGCCTCTCCAACCGATACAAGTAGAAACTCCCTTTCAACAATGGGGTTGGATTTCATAGGGGTCATATCGCCGAACTCCTCCACTGGGCATAAGTTCATCTTGATCGCAACTGATTACTTCACCAGATGGGCCGAAGCAGTTCCCACGAAGCATGCTGATCAGGAGACTGTCATAACCTTCATTGAAGGGTTGATCACACGGTTCGGCATCCCCGAAGCAATCATCACGAACAATGGTCCTAGATTTTTAGGTGCCAAAATCAATGAATTCCTCTACAAATATGGGATATATCATAAAGTATCCTCCAATTACTATCCACAGGGCAATATCTTTGCGGAATCAACCAACAAGACCTTGTTGAAGGTGTTAAGAAAGCTCATAGAGACAAACAAAAGGACTTGGCATCTCCTTCTAGATCGCACCTTGTGGGCCGATCGAATTTTTGTCAAGAAGTCAATCAAGACATCGCCTTACGCCCTGGTGTATGGCAAGGAGGCCATTTTACCGACCCACATAGAGATTCCTGTGTTGCAGCTGTTAGAAGAAGGAGTTAATTCAATTGAAAACCTGTTGGCTCAGCTGCTATAGTTGGAGGAAGATCACAAGAAGGCTTACCAGAGCTTCGCTAAACATGCTCAGGTCACCCGAGATTGGTTCAAGAAAAAATCATCCAATCGCACATTCAAAGTGGGAGATCTGGTATGGAAGTGGGACTCTTGGAAGGCCAAGCCTGGAAATCACGACAAGCTGGATGCTTTTTGGGATGGACCGTTCGAAATCATGAATGTGAATTCGACCAAATATTTCATCCTCAAAGATGCAGATGGCCAGGTATTACCAATTTTTGTTAATGGTCTTCATCTGAAGACTTTTCATCGTTGAGGTAAAACTCTAAAAAAAAAAAAATGTGTGTATGTACTTTTGTATATAATTTTTCATTTGTGTATATACATCCTGTTCCGAGATTGCAAAAACTAAGTGTTATACTCCAGAATCTCCTTCGAGGACTTTTGATGTGAAGTAGCAGTTGCAAGGAGGTTCACAGCGAAGCACTTTACCCTCAAAAGGTTAAGTAAGATTCAAAACTAAGGCATGAAAAATGCTTCGCAAAAGGAGTATGAGCGAAGCAGTTTTCAAAGGAAATCCAGCGAACCGTTTTCAAGAGGAACAAACTTCGGCAAATTCTAATGTGAAGCAACTAATGCAAGATGCTTCGCAGCGAAGCACTTTGGCTTCCAAAATATCTTCGAAAGACCGAAGGCGTTATCAAAAGGGAAAAGTAGCCGATGCAAAGAGCTTCGCACTCAAAGCATTTCAAGCAGCTACTTCGGGCAGAATTTTTGTGAAGTATTTTCCAAGAAGACGAGCTTTAGGGGGGGTTAGTATTCCACGAAGCAAAAAAGTGATGCAGCAAGAAAGAACTACTTCGGGCCCGAAGCATTGAAAAACAACCCACACCAAAGGTTCGTCGCGAAGCATTTTCAATGACGATTTCAACTTTGCCAAAGTGGAAGCATTTAAAACATGTCTCAGAGAACATGTAGACAACAACCGTGAAAAGAGTTTGAAGTGGATGAATTTAAGGCAAAGGTGAAAGAGCACATACCGAGGTGATTTAGTTAAGAGAAAATCTCGCACCCAGGTACGAGGTGGCAGTGAGTTACGTCTCCAATGCAAGGCATAATCATCAAAACATGTGGCCCCATGTACTACGTCGCTGCAGAGCCAATCAAAGAGCACGGTAATCTCCTTCGTATGAAGCGTAAGTTTAATTATGGTAGGTGTCATAAATTTAGGTAGTTGCATTTTAAGGCTATAAAATGCGAGGCCCTAGCAGGGAGAAGGTTATTCATCCATCAGTTCATGCAAGACTAAGAGCCTTTGTTGTTAATCTATAAGTCTTACGCCCTTTGCGTCAAAATTCTTGGTGCCAAAGTCCCCTGCACTGTAAGCCCTGCTTCTGCTATAAGATGTCCAACATGGGGAAGAAAAACTCCAAGGAGAAAGGAAAGGAACCGAAAGTAGTAGGCCCCAAAAAAATGAAGAAGGGCAAGGAAGAGAAAAAGCATACACCAAATAAGATCAATCTCACCCCTCGCCCTGAAAAGCAGTCGATAGAAGGAGACGACTCAGAAGAGGAACAAATTGTAGAACCACCAATTGATGGGTGGGAGAAAATTAGAGACACAGAGCTCTCTAAGGGTGTAGCCGACCTTCGACGCACCATTGAGTTTATGACAAGCAGACTCACCCCAAAAAATAAGAGAGCTGTTGCGTACTACTCTCAGATTTACTGGTATCTGACCCCACCCACTCACCCTTGTCCAGAGTTAATCTATTCTATCGTGCAAAATTACCAGCCTACCTCTAGGCAAGTGTTGGATGCTGCAGGCCATAAGTTGTTTTCAATTTTGAAGGAAGATGTGCAAGCAACTTTCGTGCCACAACAAGGTTCGCCCAAGGGCTATTCCATTTGCAACGTCATTTTGAGCGAACAAATGGAGAGGTTCACCTCCAACAACTACATATTGAAATTCTTGCGTGAGAACCTCAAAAGCGGGCTCCCTTCAAGCAAGATGCCCCAGATGCCCTTACCCTTTGCGGCCTTCAATAACATCGATATTTTCTCCATCATTGCATGGGTGGCGGGCATGTCGACAGATGCTTCGGTGCAACCCTGGAAGGTGTCTTTGGCCAAATGTATTTTGAGAGGGGAATTCTATGCCCTTGATGCTTCAAGACCAAACACCAACCCAGTTTTCTTTGATTGGGAAGAATGGGTGGCCCGAACCTTGCATATGCGGCTCACCAGCATGAAGAATTCGGCAATGGGCCAGTACTTCGCACCCTATTATTTCCTTGTTTGGTTATTTTTCTACCACATACATAAGCAATTCCCCCACATTGCCATTTCTTTGAGCAGCAAGGAAGGAAATCCTCTATTTGTGTACCAGTGGACTCCCATCCTATTGAGGACAGAGTCTTATTATTCTTTTAACCAACAATTTTTAGGACCTGCTATGCATTTGTTGAGGGGTTCTTGCCCTTGGGTCCCCCTTAGTTTGAGAGACAGAGTGGCACAGGAGAAAAGGGGAGACATGTTTCAACTGACACAGGGGCTCGTAATTCATATGTTCGACTTCCTTGGAAAGCCCTTCCTACTACCAGTCTACCCCTTCGAGTACCAGTTCATGTTGGAGGTTGCTCGACAGAGCGATGCTACAAACTCTGTGTACAACCATGATCATAAATGGGAACATACCTGCGACTTACCCTTTAGAATGGGGGTAATTTAAGTGCTTGCCCTAAAACAAAATGTTTTCCTGGAGGAAAAGCTTGCCAATTTTGGACTGCTCCAGATTCCTCAGCAATGGCTCTATGATCCCTTGGGAGTGATGAGGGATCATTTAAAATTCAAGAATTTTCATATTTGCCCCCACCCTAAAATTGTGGAGCAAAGAAATAATCCCAATGGGAAGGATCTAGAGTGGCATTTGGAGAGGATGAGAACATTGCCTCCCTGGCATGAGTTCTACCCTATGGAGGTCAAGTTTGACCCTGATCAGCATCCCCTCCCAACTCCAGGTTCCACGTTTTGGAGAAAGGCGAAGGATGATTTGAAAGAAGAATTGAAGAATTGGGGCGAAGAAAAACTTTGGTAGTGGTGGATAATGAGAGTCCATCACCAAAAGATGAATTCCTACGAACTCTTGACAATGGATAAAGACTCGCAATTCTTTATGAAGCCAATGTTGAAACTTGGAAGTCCATATCCTTCGCTGACTTTGTTCCTCCAGCTACCCCAGGATCGGGTGAAAGCCCAAGAGGAGCTGATGATGCTTTGGACCAAGAAGAAGAGGAAGAAGCCGAAGCTACACCAAAGGCACTACCACAGGGACCATTGGAAATCCATGACACAAGTGCTGAAGAGTTGGAGCAACCATTGGAGAGGAAGAAAAGAAAGAGACAAGAGCAAATTCAAGTGCCTTCGAGCCACCCAAAGCGACCCTGCACAAAGCTCCCAAGTGCTCCTACTGGACAACCTACATCAGGCCCGACCAAAGCAAATGTTGAAGATGCGAGGCCACCAAGTGTCGAGACAGTCCCAGACATAGACGTCATTGATGTGGAGGAACTCCTCCAACAAGAGGGTGACCTCGAAGTAGAGGTCATGGAGGTCGGGAGTGCCGAATCCCAAAAGGATCAGGAGCCTATCACGCAAGAAGTCACCACGACCGCTCTGCCTAAAGGGCACATAGGTATGCACTCTCCACCCTTTGCCTTGGTCTCTCACATGTCCACTGTGGTCTTGGACAAATATTATCATCAGTATCTCCCTCCCTCACAAAGTCAGTCGCCCCCTCACGCTTTGCCTCTTGCCACTAATCCTGTTAGCCCCACTCCACTCGATTCATTAGGCTGGGACAAGTCTATTGCTACCACTTCACCTTCCCACGCCACCAATCCTTTAGACCTTAGCCGGGGTGAAGGTAGTGCCCCAACGTCGAGCCTCGTTCTTCATTCCCCTACCTCACACAACATTGTTGCACTTGTTGGGACTCCTAGTACACCTGTTGCCGAACCTTCTGGTGAAGCATCCCCCATTCATTCTTTGTATCTGTTCACCCCTTTGGTTGGAGATCCAACCTCATTTGAGTCAGAGATGTCCTTAATTAAGGAACGCCCTATAGTCGAGAAGCTAATCCTAGCTCGACAAAATACAAAAAAAATGCTGAAGGAGGCAAGGAAGAAGAGAGGGCACTCTCTGGCCCTGAAAAATGTGTTGTCTTCGATTTTAAGGCTAGGAAGTTACACAAAGTAAAAAATATCTCCAAGGTCTAGAAGCCCCTGGATGAAATGACTCCAGTGGACTATGACTACTAAGACAAATCCAAGGACCTGGAGCATTTGAATATTGACAATGAATCTGAATCCATGCATGTTAGGATCAAAACTTTTTGTGTGCATGCAAACATCGCTAGTCAGTGCAGATTTGAAGCAAAAAATGCCAACATCAAGTTGGAAGAAGAGCTAGCTAGAATCTGCTCCAAGCTGGAGGATTCAGAGGAGCAGTGTAAGCTGATGAAAAAGGAAACACACGCCCTGAAACAACAAATACTACAACTATAGTGTACAGTCAGAACCAAGCACAAAGACAAGCCGAGAATGATCTAAATGCCAAGGTAGTTGAAAGCAAGATCTTGCAGTTGCAACAGCAGTTGCACAAAAAAGAAAGCTTGGAGCTATTTGATAGAGGCAGGATCAAAGAAATCCGCTCACACTTGCTTAAAAATTTTAGATCCTGGGCCTCCTGTGCCCTATCAATTTTGAATTATATTACTGAAGCACAACATACCACTGGCGAAGGAGGGCCAATCATAGATGAGGTCACTCAAAAAGCTAGAGGCCGACTCAAACTAGCCTTTGATGTCCAAAGCACGAAATATCAGGACTTGCAGGTTGCTACAATGAGTCGGACGGCTAGAGATTGGTCCACGGCCCAAGCCATAGTTTGTGCCTTCTTTTCAAAGGTGAGGAAGGCACAAAAGGTGAAAGACCTCCTGGACATGTTTGAGAATGAGCAGCGCACATCGCTAGGCTATTTCCAGGATCTCTCTTCCTTAGGTTTCTTGAGCTTCACGGATGATGATGGGAACCTTATGACCAAGGAAGAGCTTAAGCCAGCATGGCTTCATTTTGAAGGCGACGTCTCAGAGATAGATGAACGGGAAAAACCGATAATGAAAGGGCAGGTCACAGATTTTATTCTGAGACACTGCAAGATTGCAGCTTTCCTGAATGATCTATATACCAGGGCCAAACATGCTGATATCGACCAAATTGATCGGTTCTACATTTTGGTGAAAGCCTTGCAAGATCAAGAGTCTTTCTCGAAGGGTGCCTGGGCTTATTTCCACCAAACCATGAAGTGCATCCACGATCGCCTTGCCCCATCATCGTAGTAGGAAGCCACACCAGAGGAAGCATAAGAAGAAGAAGAAGAACAACAACAACAACAAGCCGTGGAAGCACCCCAAGAGATTGAAAAGGGAGAAGGGTCTGGAGGTAACTTTGGCCCAATGGATCAAGGCTGAGGGTTCTCCCACCGAGATGAGCTCGTTGCCCCATGAGCCACCAAGAATGTTGAAAATTTTGTCACATTGCACAGAGGGGTAGAAAAATCAAATTTTTGTAAAATATTTCTTTTAATTTCATGAATTTGTTCCCTTGTTTTTTTAGAAACAACATTTTCAAGTGTTGCAGCAATTTTGGCTTTCCCTGCCACCCCCTTGTACATAAAATGAAGAAAAAAGAGCTTCGCTACCAAACAAGCTAAAGAAGATAGCTTCATCGAAAGAAATCGCTAAGGATGAAAACTACTTCGGGCCCGAAGTCCCTCAAAAAACTACTTCGGGTGAAAACCTTGCGAAGCGGTGTTGCCGAAGAAGGAATTCAAAGAAGACATAAAAAAGAGCTTCACACCCGAAGCATTTCCAGCAGCTACTTCGGGCAAAAGTTTTGCGAAGCGGAATTCAAGCGACATTTCAAAAGAATAGCTTCGTCGAAGGAAAATCACGGTCCAAATTGGCTAAGGCAAGTAAAAAACTACTTCAAGCCCGAAGCATTTCTAGCAGCTACTTCAGGCAAGAAACCTGCGAAGCATTATTCGAAGGAGCGCAACATTGAAAAATACTTCGTCGAAAAAATGCCGAAGCACCCACTTCGGGCCTTCCCTCCAATGAACCATTTCTCCTTTGGGCCCGAAGCATTTCCAGCAGGTACTTCGGGAAAAAATCTTACGAAGCGATGTTGTCAAAGAAAAATACAAGAGAAGAAGAATGAAAACTACTTCGCACCCGAAGCATTTCAAAAGGCTACTTCGGGCAAGAAACTTGCGAAGCATTATTCGAAGGAGCACAACATTGAAAAATACTTCGTCGAAAAACCGCTGAAGCACCCACTTCGGGCCTTCCCTCCAGCGAACCATTTCTACTTCGCTGAAAGTCTTTGCGAAGCATCTGCTTCGGCAAACCTTTGTGCGAAGTAATTTTCCCGAAGTGGAAGCAGTCAAAGCATTTTTGAAGGTAAGAATGCGCTTCGGCCAAAATCCTCCCGAACCACAATTTTGAAGGAAGATCGCGGCAAAGAATTTTAATAGTTCATCAGTGAAGTAGTAATGAAGAGCCCATCTTGTGAAGGAGATCTGCTTCGGCCCTCATCACCCCCGAAGCTATTTTATGAAGCTCTACCATGCGAAGTGCAAATCAAGGAGAATCTGCTTCGACACAAGTCCATTGTGAAGCGAAGTTGCGAACGAAGAACTAGAGAAGCACTTCAATGGCACGCGCTCAAAGTCGAGTATTTTCCCGAGGTGATCAAGTGCCTCATAAATGCATTTTTACGTGCCCGAAAAACTAGCTGTGCATTTTTGGCAATTAGAAACGAAGTATCAATCTCTGAAGAAGAGCTCGACAAGCATGGCAGCCACTCGAGTATTGCACCCAGAAGCCAAGGACGCTCAGACGACTCAATGCAAGTTTCCACGGTTGACCCGGTTGTAGTTTCCAGTTTTCGTAATATATTTGAGAGCTCAGTCACGAGGGCTGCAAGGAGTCGACTTCTCAGGTTTCGAGGGTGTACTCCATTTTGTGTAATTATGGCTCAGAGGGTCGGGTCCTCTATAAAAACCCAGGCATTGTAATGTAAAATATGGGGGGGAACTTTCTGCTAGAAAGTTGTTGTAACTTGTATTCCTGTGATTAATACTAAAGAGCTTTGGACTCTATTTCTCTCTTGTATGCTGCCTTCTACGTTTATTTCTTTCATATTTCTTCATTTGCATACTGTAATTCTAAACTTTGTATTTAGGTGTGTGATTGGGGACTGAACCCTGAAATTTTCCCAAAGGATACATAGGAGAGGAAGACGCCATGTTGGCCTTCCTTTATGCTGCCTATGAATAGTGTTTCTACTCTATTCACTTTTCTTAATCACTGTTACTCTGAGCCCTAAATTTCTATGAAAGGAAAAGGAGAATCCTGGAACTTGTCCAGAGGATACATAGGAGGGCTAATACTGTGTTCATATCGTTTATTCTTGGTTTTCTTTGCTCCTGTTCCAAGTTATTGGCTAGTAATCGTGCTTCTGGTTCTTTCCTACCACTAAACTACTAAAATTTCTTCCCTTACTCTTTTATTTCTTTTCTGCACCCTTACTCTATTTATTTCTTTCCTGCACCCTTATCTTAAAAATTGAAGTAGTGTAGTATAGGAGCCGGCCTTATCTAGAGATTGTCACAAGGAGCATCTCTTCTCTTCAGCCTTTCAATGTTGGTCCAGGTCTAGGGTGCATTCATTTACCCAAATCCTTTCCTGGGCAGATTTGATGACCAACAGTTACCAAGTACCACTACCGCTTCATCTCCACCCGTGTGGATATCCGTTCGAGGCCCCCACCAATCCCTAGTTTCATCACCATCAACACCGCCTCTACACCTATTGTCATTCCTGGTTTATCAGCATGAGTCTTGTTTTGCATCACACATATTTAAACTGGTTGTGGTCTGCCTCGATAACCTACTTTGTTCATTTGTGCCACCCTAGCCCTCTGTCTAGTTCTCTTGATGGTAGTTTCGAGTACCTTGTTTCAACATCCATGGCCTTTATCAAGCCTAGTAACCTCCATCTGGACCCCCTTTCGGCCACCTACCTGAAAGCGTAGGGTTTTATCCCTTTTCTATCCAAATTCAAGGGTGCTAAGCTAATATTACCATAGAATTTGTGAAATCATGGTCAAATGGTCATGTTTTCATTCACAACATACACTTCAAGGTTATGGTAGAGTTGATTGCAGAAGTGGTTGGCCTCCCGCTAATGAGATATTTGGTTTGATGAGACAAGTATAGTTTGGACCAGGAGCTTGATGGGTTTTCCAACCATCAATAGTTCAAGTGGATTGGAGTCACCCTCAACCGTGAATACCTCCCCTCTCATTGGCCTATCATCATGATACCCATGCTCTAGTACATTTTTGTGATGACCCCACCAAGCCTTTATCTAGTTTTCATCTAGCTTTGGTCAATCACTTGTATGGTTTCAAACCCATGAATATCTCGGCTTTCCTTCATCGCTCCATCTGGATCTCAATCCTCAGTGCCTACAAAAAGCACCCTACCCCCATCCACCAAGGGTTGCTTGTAGTCATCTTCCACCACATCACCGCCTCTACCCCTCCTTCCATTTTTGCCACATCCTTCTTTCCAATCCTTCCCCTCCCTCCTTCGTTCATCGTCCTTCCCAATACCTGTACAGTGAGCCTCTGGTTAGCGAGGATCCCCAAGATTTCCAAACTCCAATTTCTAAGAAAGGCTGCCCGGTTGCTGTGACACCCCATTTCATCAAGTCCCCTAGTGTAAGTGAAGGTAGGCCTATTCTAGAAAAGTAGAAATCTAAGGTTGGAGAGAGCTCTTCTCACATCTGAAGGTCCTCTCAAGTCAAAAAATCCAATGTGGAGACCAGTCAAAATTTTCAAATCCATATTTCTGAGGATAATAGTGGGAATTCGAACCCTGATGTTGCAATTTTTGATAGAGTTTCAAGAATGTTCCTCAAAAGCTTCATCTCAACTTTTGATAGTGCCAGTTCAACCTTGAATCAGTTCCTCCAGAATGGCACAAGTTGTACCAAGGAGAACTCCTCGTAAGCCTAGCTTCATTAGTCATGATTCGAGTAGGTTTCTAGGTTTTTTGTTTTTTGACACTATTGTTTCATTTCCCTGTAGGATGACGATTACTTACAGATAGTGCTTCTCATCTTTCCCCTTCGTGGGTGCTTATCCTAATTCTGTTAACTATCTTTTCCTAAGGTTACCCCTACATGGGTTTTAGTTGGTTTTTTGTCAAAATGTAGTTTTATTGATTTCTCGTCTCTGCGTAGGCAGTTTCACGTTGGTAGTTGGATCTATCATCCCCTGCATGGGAAATTTTGGCTTTTTTACAGTTGTCATCCCTAGTTTAGGATATTCTAGTAGTATTTCTCCTCTATCTTACAAAGTTTTTTGTATATCTAGGATTGGGACCCAGTCAAAACCCGTATAATATAAATAACTAATTACCAAAAAAAAAATATTGCAATACGAAATATAAATGTAGAAATATATATATATATAATACATAAATCATAACATAAAATTGGGGGCCTCTTTGAGGGCACAACCTCCTTCAATAAGTAAAAATATGCATTTGTTTATGTCCCCTTGTCTTTTAGAGATACACTTCATGCAACCCTAATCTAACGCTCAAGAGTTGGCTTACATGTAAAGTGTCACCAGAGCTAGAATATTCTAGCAAACAAACAGTTACATTTTTTGTAATGATTACATGAAATGACCCCACTTATCTAGGCATATCAATTTCCACATACCATTACAAAATATCATTAGAATGGGGTCCCCACATTAGAAAGGGGTCACTACATAATAATGTTAATATGGAGTCCTAACATCGATGTAGTGGATATGGTGGTGTGGCTAGAGATCCCCTAATTCACGACATTGACAATATTTCTAACAAGTGAAAAGGTGAGTGTTGACCTAATATTTTCCTTTCAACACCTTTGACTTCAACATGATAGTATTTGCATGCAAGGACAAAAATGAAATGAAGCAAAGCATAAAATAGAATGAATTATTCTTTCTCTGTCTATTATTACTATTTTGGACTATGAGAAGAGAATAGTTGTAGATTTGGCATGGGAAGCATCTGAATATCATCATTGCCAAAAGAAATCATTTTTTTTTGTGGACGAACAATAATTTTGTTTATTATTATAGGGAGCTTTGGATTGCCCATATTTGGAAAATCAACGACTATAGACAACTCTTCTTTTATTTTATCTCGCTCATTTTTTTTATGTTTTCAATGGAGCACTCTTTCCATGACCACTAAGAGAATTATGAGAGGTAATACACACAATCCTATAAGAAGCTCTTCTATAATGTCAAGTGCTCCCTCGTTAGTTATAGTTGGAGCTCCAAGGGCTCCTTCTTAGAGTTATTCTACGAGGGAGATGTTGCTTTCACCAATGGTGACTTGGATCCTATTTAGGAGGAACTAATTTTTGATGTCATAAAGATCCTTTTGAATGAGATCAAATGTTTGAGTCCCTCTATTCCCAACAATAAGACCTATCACTCTATTTTTATATGATTTCAAATGTTAGCAACAATTAAATTATAGACCATAAAGAGAGTTGTTATAATATTGCTTCTAATGTAGAATTCCCCACCTATACTCTTCTTGATAATGGTAAGTGCTACCATGAGCTATTTTCATTTATCTAAATTGATAAAGCAAGCCTTAGTGACACTTAATACATGAACGTGTGTCTCTAGGGAACTCTCAATCTAAATTTTCTAGCTAGAAATTTCAACTTTTTCGTGTCACTTATAGAAACTCCAAGAAATGATTTCTATTTGTTTTTTAAATTATCCATGTTAAAGAGAATGGAGATACTCAAATTAGATATAATATGAGATTAGGAAAGAATCAAATAAAGAGTTGTGCCTCTTTATTCTCCTATTTGGAGACTAGGGAGAGGATTCAAACTATTTTGTTTACTTCTTCTCTTCAAACCCTAAAATTGCTTGCAAACTCTCTCTCCATTCTCATTCCACTTTGATACCAATGTTGGGTAATAAAAACCAAATTTTATTAATCTTGTTGTATATTAGATACGTGCTTGGAGGCTACAACCATATAATATGGTCAAGACCATATTCAAATCTTAGCATAGTAATTTATAATCATATCTAGTGGTTATAAAAAATATTCTAACTAATATACGCTTATAATAATTTATAATAAGAAAAAGCTAATAATGTGATAACTGCCTAACAATTGAAGTGAACTATGATGGCATTTATTGTTTAATGTTTTAGATAGACTTCTTTACCTCTTTTTTGAGAGTGAAGTATGCTTGACCTAATCCAACTTCTACTATAATATGGTCTCCTTGCTTCATCTTGAAGTTTGTTTAATGATCATATTTTATTTCTCCTTATCCATTATTTTCACTTTGTAATCTCTTGCTATGTGTCCAATCTCATAACATTAGTGGCATCAAAATGCAATGGTTTCATAACATACTTCTTTATATCGTTGTCTTGATTTATATATAATCGTAATGGATTGTCACAAAGGTTTCAAAATACCCATAACACATCTAAGTATATACAACATGCTTTTGCTCCTTTATTGGCTCCTATTGGATGAATTCCCCTAGGGTATTGCCAATATTCTTTAGAACATCCTTATTGATAAGTTGATATGGAAGTCCAAAAATCCCAACCCATAGATAAGACTTTTATATAGTTTTTATCTTGATAGAAAAAATTTCTCTTTGTGGTATTAAGGGCATATATTCCCTAAACCATGGACCACCACCCTTATTTTATCCTTGATTTTTGAATGGAAAAATATCATGAAGAAACAAAATTTAGGAAGAAAATTCATGGAGTAATATGAATTCAATCCCCACTTCTAGTTGATTTAATTTTTAATCTCTACAAAAACTAGCAATATCCATGGAAGTTATATATTAACCCTTTGCTTTTTAAAACCATTATATCATTCTCAATCATCTCATACTTAGTAGTCACTTTTGGTGTAACATTTGTTGCTTAGATTGGACTTGTCATATATTTGCTTCTCCTCTTATCTCCAACCTAGGCATCTATACTTACAATTAGGGCATCTTCAATTTCAATTAAGGCTTTTAAATATGGCTTTCCTCTTGTGCTACCTAACCTTTCCTCATACAAAGCCATTATTTTTTAAATTTATCTAAATATCTAGAGCTAGAAAAGGTAGGGTTTTCTCCTTACTCATACTTACTTCCTATTCACGCTCTCCCTACAATTCCAAAAGATATTAAAAAAATAAGGTTCATTTCGACATAAACTTCAAACATTTACATGTTAATAATTATTGTAAATATATGTGTTTGAAATAAGTACTACTCATACTACCACATAGTGTTATTACAATAGATTGGTTATTATATATGTATCACTTGGCAATATTTAAACTTGTCTTCTTGAAATTCAAGAAATTTAATAGGTGGAGTCAATGCCATTTAAGTAAATTTTAAGGTTCACCCATGGGATTAGAACCTTGGTTGATGGGATAAAATTATTTACTTCCAACCAATGGCCCTAGATCCCATTGATAACTAGGTTGCATATACTTAATGTACACTTTTATTTTGATGTATATAACATAAATTTATATTATAACAAAATAATAATGGACACAATCGATCCCCATATTACTAACAAACATAGTAATAATTATGGGACTTATAACTTATTAGAATTAGGATGAGGTTGGGAGTAAGGAGTTTTACATATTAAGCCAAAAGCCAATACCATGTGTAAACCTCAACATTTTGTTTGTAGAGCTTAGCATAAATGGGTTGTTTTCCATAGAGAATACATGGATTCAAATATATTCAAGCACAAATGTTTGTGAATGATAAGTATTTGATTCTAAGTAGTTTATCTTAAACTCATTGTCAATAAAATGTTTGATAGTCCATAAAAAAAACTTATAAATATTTGATACCTTATTTTATTTTTGTATATATTTAATAAATAAATAAATAAATTACTAACTTTTAAACATTATATTAAATGAAATAATTTGAATATAAAAAATAAACATATACATTCACTCTATCAAATGCATAATCACTATATTATTTGTTTATTGCTACATGCATAATAAAAACCAAATATATAAGTTGCAAGCTTACTACAATGGTAAGGGTTTTGACCTCTCTTTAAGAGGTCCAAGGTTCAAACCCCATTCAGTATGATAGGACCAAGACCCATCATAAAAACCAATGTAAAATCATTGAAAAGTGTCATAAATCTATTATCTTAATCTTCTTTGCAAAGGATTAGCACATTTTTTTAAACATCTCATCTTTTAGAAGCCATATCTTCATGAAGGGTTATCCTATTCAACTGATAATGGGATAAAAATTAATGGAATTTGAATAGATTAAAATGGGTGGTCATATGAAAAAATCTCAAAAATATTGAGGGAGATACAAACCTTTGAAGTCAGCCATCTAGAACAAGAGCAGTGACAATTTTTCAAGTCGTAAAAAACAAAATTGTAAGAATTTGTTAGCTAGATTCAAATGATGGGAGGAGCAATGAAGTGATAGGAATTCAATGAAGTAAGACATTCTATATATGCATAGAAATTTTTAGTTATTTCTTTTTCCCTTCTTTATCTTAGAAATTTTGCATGCAAATTATTATTATTTTTTATAAAATATTATATTTGCTATGGATATATAGGTAAATTTTAATAGATTTTGAATTTTAGTTTCCTTTTTGTGGTCCAATTTATAGCTAAATCCTTAGAATCATCTCTAGAAGTATATTTTAGTGATCACACCACAAAGGATTAATCCTTGTTGCTCCAAGATAGGATGATTTTTGGTAAATTTAATGGGTATTGGCTAAGGGCTTTAACATTGAGAAAATAGATTGATAGGATTTGGAAGTATTCAAGAGTAATTATATCCTTTCTTCACAAATTTTTGTTCCTATCCATTTTTTGTTCTAGGGAAGAAAGAGATGGAATCCTAAAAGGGGGTTCCTCATTTATGGGAAGAGCATGACTCTTCCTTAACTACTGGTATGAAGGCTTTTCACCTGGAAATGTAAACCTATCCCTAGTATCAGTTTGTATTAGGATATATGGGTTACCCATTTAATTTTTGGAAATAGATACCTTCAAGGCAATAGGCAATACTCTAGGACAAGTCCTTGAGATTTCAAATACTACAAAAATGGATTCTTGGCTATTTATGCTTGGATATTGGTCATGATTGATTAAGTAAAGCTTTAATAGAATTAATTATTCTTAAGTATGGGAATAATATGTGGATACAAACTATAGATTATAAAATATATCTTTTATATGTAGAAGATATCGTGATGTGGGGCATACTGAGAGATCATTCCCTAAGAAGAGTCCAATAGAATCATATGTAGAAAATTTCAAGAGAAACCTACAAATGGATATGGGTGAAGATGGTTTTCAACTTCCAAAAAATAGATCTAGAAAAATGAAAGAAATTAAACAATTAAGACTAGTAAGGAAGGATATTGGAAGAAATACCAACTCTTTTAAGGCTTTATCCTATGAAGAAAAATTAGATCAAAACTTATAGGACATAGTACAATAGGTTCAACATATTAACAAGTAACCATCTATTCAATACGATCTTGATTTAGGAACGAACATTCTTAATGAACCTAAGGAATGTATCTCATAATATTTTTAAGACTCTCTTGAAGTACCATGCACCATTCAAGAGAAATAAATTGGTAAAAAAATACATTTTTAGTAGTTAATATCTCTGCCACTAATAAGGAAATACTAGAAAAAGAGCAAAACAAGTCAAAATATTTTGTAGCAATGCCAAGAGAGGATAAATCTAATGAAAAATAAAGTTGTGAAATAATATTTAGGAATAGAATAATACTATCTACTCCTGATACAGGCAAGGAAAAAAGAGGAAAACCCTAAAATTATCAAGCAAGATCCAAGGAAGCAAGAGTAAACATAGAGAAAGGAACACAAACCAAGTTGGTTGAACTTATCTTTAGAAAACAATAAAATGATATTTGTAATTCATAGGTGGGGCCAATAGTCCCTAATGAGATATGATTATCATCTCATGGAATATAAGGGGAGCTAATGCCCCTTAAAGCAGAGGTGTATCACGGACCTCTATTTAAGTAATAAGTCCAATATTATTTGTATCCAAGAAACTAAAATAACAAAATAAAAGTTTTAAAAACTATGGAAGCAGTATGGGTAAGATGTGAATGGGATGCTATGGATTCTAAAGGAGAGGTAAGGGGATTCTAACTTGTTGGAATCCTACTAGAACCTCTTGTGTAACCATTCATAAAACTAGGCATTGGATAACCTCTTTAGTCACATGCTACTTTACAAATATTCATTTCATCCTTATCAATATCTATGGACCTACAACTCAGTCAAGTAGATTAGAATTTTGGAGTGGGATTGAAGCCTTTATAAGAAGTAAATTCCAAGAAACTTTATTTATGATCATAGTAAATTTTAATGCCATAACCAAATTGGATAAAAAATTTAGGAGAATTAGGAAATTAACCCAAAGTATGAGATATTTCTCAACTTTAATTCAAAATAATAATCTATGGGAGGTTGAGTTTGAAGAAGACAATTATACATTGACCAACAATAGGAGAGGCCAAAACCTAATAGCAAAAAAATTAGACAAATGCATACTCTAAGATTATTGGCTAGATGAAGGAAGTTGTGCTAAAATTTATACCTTAACAAGGATTGATTCAGATTGTTGGCCAATAAGAGTTAAAATAGTGGTAAGTGAATTAAAAATATATCATATTTTAAAAATGAGGAGATGTTGGAATACCATCCTCAATTTGTTTATATGATAGCACAAACATGGAATTCGGCAAGAAACAATGGGTTGTATGCACTTCCAAAACAAATTAAATCAATAACATATAGATTAAAATAATGGAACAAGAACACTTTTAGAAATATTTTTGAGAAGAAAGAAGAACTAAAAGATAAAATTTCATAATTCTAAAAATTTGATCATAATAATCCAAGTTCAAAGGAAAGGGATTTGCTTAGTGAATATCATAATATTTTGAGGAGAAAATTTTGAAGATTAAAATTAAGACATACTTGGTTAAAAGGAGTGTTGGTCATGAATCTGCCTAAGTACAAAGTATTATCACTTGTGTGCCCTAGAACCGACCAACATTAAAAGGCCAAAGGAAAGATATGTCCTCCATGCCAGTATCTAGATAGGGTTGGCTCCCTTACTAAATCCTACACAGGTTTAATACTAGAGTTGCAGGAAATAAATTGGAAATGACAGAAAGAAGAGGGAAATATGGCCACAGGCCAAAGTGCAGGATTTGCGGTATACTAGCAGCAAGAATTCTACCAAGTTTTATACCAGTATGTAACAGTAGGAAAGAAACAAAATTTCACTCATAAAATTGTAGAGACAACCCCTAAAATCACATTCCATAACTCACTCACTCACCAACAATGTTTTAAATTCAGAAACAAAATTTTAAACTTAACAACAGGAACGTGAGCATAAACAAAAATGCTTAAAAATGGAAGGAAATCACACACATTAAAATGCTTGTAAATTTTAGAAGCCAAGTCTCTTCTATTGATACAAAGAACTAAAGAAGTTTTCTCGCAAAATGTCCAACCTCCATTCTTACAAGTAAATGCTTAGTATTTATATAGGATTGCACCTCTTTTCTTAAATGCATATACAAACAAAATGTTGGTAGATCAAAAACCAACATGCATATTTTTCTCCTCGACATCAGTGACCTCTTTTGTTAAAAAATTCTACAAGGAAACCATGATCTGACTTTTATGGGAGAATCACACAAAGAAGTCAATAAGAATAAATGCTTAAAGCAATCTTGGGCGTCGATGCATTGGAACACAATAAAACCATCTAGAAATTGAGCATTTGGTCATTGATTTCACTTCACCTTATGTCTTAAAATTCACTTTTTCTAGGAAAGCACACCAAGCATTAAATATGCTTTGAAAACTGACAAGGATGATAGGTAGTGCGTTGGAAATGCATATCGACCAAAGTGGACGATGCTTTGAAAATGGGTAAGATTACATCGGAGTCAAAGGAGCAATGCTTAAATCCTATAGTTTTCAGTAGTGACCCCAGATATATCCATTGTATCACCACATGAATTAATTTGATGGGCTTTAATTAATTTTCAAAGAAAATTTGCACTGAAAACATAAAATTTCACCCGAAATGGGCCTTTATCTTCAATTCGCCCAAGTCACGCCCGAAATGAGCTTTCGCCTAGACTTGTGCTTGGAATGTGCACTTAATGTTTTTGTCCTATGTGAAATGGAATTTTGCCCCAATATTTGTCCTTTTTCTACAACTTCTCCTGGGAAAATCTTACGCTGCCATAAGTAGGGCCCATCTTGGAAACTTGATTTCTTTGAGAATTAATAAGAGTGAAACTGTTGGTAAGGTGTTTTCACCAATGAAATACCCAGGGAGTGTTTTCGCTAGCAAAACACCAAAAAGAAATAATGTTCCTTGCACTTGGGAGTGAAAAGGTATTTCGAGAAACGAAAAAACCATTTCGAGGAATGAATAAGCCATTTAGAGAATGAAAAAGTATTTCGCTTGAATTTTACTCGAAACTACACCCATTAGATACTTAGAAAAAATTTCAATTTTTTTTTAATGTGTGAACAACACTTAAAATATATTTGGGAGTTTTACTGGTAAAATGCTTACATACTTCAATCAACTTACATACTTCAATCAAAACTTTACAAAATTTCAATGTGGCAAAAATGCCAACAAGGAGATAAGATGTTAGGAACCTTCTCATTAAAATCAATACATTCATAACAATATTGCAATAAAACATAAATTCGTGAAACATAAGATATTGCAATACAAAATATAAGTGTAGAAATGAAACAATATCACAAAGTAACATTGAATCACAAACCACTTTAAGGGGGCAACCTCCTTCAATACTTTCATTAAATTATGCAAAAAGATACATTCATTCCTACCCCTCACAATTTTAAAGACTTCATATCTCTAACGCTCAAGGTTGGCTTACATGCAAAATGCTACCCAAGCTAGAATATTTTACCAACAAAATAGTTACATTCTTGATAACAATTACATAAAATGGTGCCACTTATCTAGGCACTTCTAGTATGACAAACTATTACAAAATATTACATTATATCATTACAAAACATTATCATGGGGTTCCTACATGTTAAGCAAGGGTTATTACATCATAGTGTTAGAATGGAGTCCTAACATGCCCTTTCCCTTCAAAAAGCTTTGTCCTCAAAGTTGAAGATAAAGAAACTATTGTGAAGTTGTTAAAAGACTCTCACATGACATATTCAGGTTGTAAACCTCACCATGAGACAAGAACATCGATGATGACACAATGGCAAAGGATGTGTGATATTTGGTTGAGTATACATTTAGGTTCAAGAATAATGGATCCTTCATCATCCAAATCTTGGTAGTGTGGATTGTACTTGGACCTTGTTGCCGAAAAGCTTCTTGAGAGAGGAAACTTGGAAGATTGGAAGAATTCTAGAAGTGATCGAAAGAGCTAGTTTGTATGTCATCAACCTAATCCTTTATAATACCTAATAAGGACCATATAATTTTGTGGTAAATTTCTAACATTGAAAAAGTTGGAGAGAGGATTATTTATATGGTTGTAAGAAAATAAAATCCATATCCCCAACATCAAATCTATGTTCAGAGTAGTGTTGAACAACTTGTTGTTTCATTCTATTCTAAGCCAAGTCAAGATTGACCTTAAGTTATTGAAGAAGGGAATCCATAGCTTGAACCTTGGAATTTATTGGAATGTAAGAGGATGGTTTTGGTGGAGGATGACCATGGAATACTTCAAATGGGATCATCTTAGTTGTAGTATGATATGTTGTGTTATACCACCATTCGACCAAAGGAAGCCACTTGGCCTAGTGTGTAGGATGTTTAGAGGTGAAGCAACAAAGGCATGTTTACAAGTATTTATTTATAATTTTGGTTTGACAATTAGTTTGAGGGTGATAAGCCAAACTCATATTGAGTTGGATTTTCTGTAACTTGAATAATTCCTACCAAAAATGACTTTTGAAATTAGGATCCCTATCAGAGATAATGGATTAGAAATTTCATGGAGACAAAATATGGAGTTTTGAAAGACTTGGGCAACAACTAAGGTGTTGTAGGGATGGGATAAGAAATAAAAATGAGCATACTTCATGAGATAATCCATCACCACCAAAGTAATCAATTTCCCCCCAGATTTAGGTAACCCTTCAATGTAGAGATATATGTCCAGACTTGTTCAGGAATTGACAATGGTTGAAGGGTGCCAAGAGAACACACAATTTCATATTCCATACACTAGCACCAATCACATTCAGCTATAAAAATATGAATATCCCTTTTCATTCCCTTCCAAAAAAGGTATGCTTGGTCCTTGCATAGGTTTTGAGAAACCCTGAATGGCCAGTTGTTGGGGATGCATGCATCTCATGTAGGATGAGGTACCTTATTTGTGAATGTTGAGGAATGATAATATGGTCACGATATCATAAATATTGACCATACCAAGTACAACCAAGACATAAATTAGGATCCGCTTGGAATTTGTGGACTAAAGTTTGCAAAGCGAAGTCTTTTTATTAGCTCTTTGAGGAGATGATGGACCCATTGAGGAAAAGGTGTGTATATAGCATCTAACATTTCTTATTCTTCATGTAGTCAGGACAAAACATCTACCACTATGTTTTCCTTACCCTTCTTATAGGTGATATCATGTTATAACCCAAAAATTTAGAAATCTACCTTTGTTTTTCTAGAGTGGCCATCCTTTATTCTAAGAAATATTTGAGACTTTTAAGATTAGTCTTGATGGAAAAATCTCTCCCAATGATATACAGTCATAAATGACTTGCAACATGTAAAATGGAAAGTATTTCTTTTTTATAAGTAGACTTGCCCAAATTCCTACCTAAGAGTACCCTACTAGTGAAGGCCAAAGGTATACCTTATTATATTAAAACTGCCCCAATACCATTGCCAAACACATCACTTTCAATGATAAAATATTTAGATAAATTAGGTATTGCTAACACGGGGGTAGTGGTCATGGTGTGCTTCAAATCTTCAAAAGGCTTCTCTGTAGGTTTTGACCATAAAATAATTTTCCCTCAACATGGATGTCAATGAAGTTGCTATCTTTTCATAATTCTTCATACATTTTTAGTAATATGAAATGAGTCCTCTTTACATAGATCTAATTTTTAGATAAAATTTGTAGTGTTTGATCCAGGTTTTGGAAGATTCTCATCCCATTAATGACTATAAATCAATATATCGTCAAAGAAGACAAAATGAATTTGCGAAGGAAAGTTAAAAAAATGGAGTTCATCAAACTATAGAAGGTGGAAGGTGCATTGGTTAATCTAAATGGCATAACCAAGAATTCATAATGCCCTTCATAAGTTCTGAAATCCATTTTGGGAATGTCGATGATACCCTGACTGCAAATCCAACTTGGAAAAATATTGGCCCTATGCAACTCATCTAATAATTCATCAATCACCAGAATAGGGAATTTATCTTTAATAGTAATTTTATTAAGGTATTTTAATCCACACAAAAGTGTAAATATCCATCATTTTTCCATATCAACAACACTAGGGAAGAATACAAACTAACATTGGGATTAATAACCCCTACAACATGAAGTACTTGAACCATTTTTTCAAAATTTTATTTTTGAGCATAGGGATATCGATAGACATGAACATTTTGGGGAATACTACCAAGAAAAATCTAAATTGCATGGTCATGATAATGGTGAGGAGGTAGTCATTTGGATTCCTAAAAAACTTAATCATATTTATTCAATAAACCCTGCAATGACTATGGATGGTCCTTTTCCCCTTCCTTAGAGGAATTTTTTAACAAATTTTCCATCTTATGGTCTTGCATAAAGTGTATGCAATTCCATCTTGGCTAAATTTCATCCACAACTAAAAAAAATCCCATAAAATTGGACCTAACATCCACATCCATTATTCTCCCAAAATAATATCACATGTCTAATATTTTTATTGAGATTATATTCCCCAATTTGGAGTTTGACATTACGAAAATTTCCTTTGCATGATAGGGTGTCTCCATTAGCAATCATGACTTTAAAGGAATTATAATAGTAATGTAATAGTTCCCCTATTTTGCCACACCTAGATCAATAGATTTGCGTACTTCTTGAGTCAATAAGAATGATGACCCTTTGTCCCTTGAAGAATCTGATCACTGTCATCATTTGGGTAGTTGATATTCCTCCTAAAGCATGCACTAATATTTTTGGTTGGGATTCCTCTAGAAATTTTATCTATTATGTGGTTTCTTCCTCTTGATGATCCTCTTCTTCCTTTGAATATTTTTTGATTGGTACCTCATCCATTTCAAGTAGATTAAATTTTGGCACACACACTTATGCCCTAGGGAATACTCCTCATAATAATTATAGCATAGCCCTAGGGCCCTTCTATTTGCCATATCTTATTGAGTTAGTTTCTTTATGGTAGGAGATTTTTTGGCATAATTTGGTGTATTCTTGGATAGAAAAGGTGGTCAATATTGAGGAAATTTGGTGGTGCATCCTTGAGCCTTAAATTTATCTTCTACTAATATAACCAAAGATATTATTTGGTGTAATGTTTGGGGCCTCAATATTTTAACCTCACCCTTAATGTCATCCTTCAAACCACTCAAAAAATAACTCTGAAAGATGTCAACACTCAAACCAGTGGTATGATTGGCCATTTTTTCAAATTGAGTTTGATAATCTCAAATGGTTGAAGTTTGCTTGAGTTTAGAAAGGGCTCCTATAATATCTTCAAACTTAGTAGGACCAAAGTGAGTGAGAAGGGGTTGCTAAAACTCAAGCCAAGTAAGATCAAAATGACCTTTCTTGAGCCACTAAAACACCAATGTAGTGCATCTGATTCAAAATTGAAAGAGGTAATTTTCAAACACATGTATTATGGGATATTATGAACACTAAAATATTTTTATGCCCTACAAATACACTTCTCGAGATATTTTTTGTCAAATTTTGAAAATTCTAATTTGGGTAGCTTAAATACATTATTATTGGGAATGTCTCAGTGATGATGGCTAGTTCCTTCATCCTTTTGATTACGATGACTAATTATTTCATGTGGGAGGGGATTGGTAGATAAATGAATATCCTATTCTTCATAATTTTCTTTTAATTATGCCTTTATTTCCCTATGTTTCTTGACAACAAAATTTATGAACTCTTAGAAAGACTTGAGTTTTAACCTTAACCTGTTTAAGTTATTACCTAATTGGACCCCTAGCTATTTTTCTCAATATTCTACTTACAAAGCAATTTTTACCTCTAATTCTTGTTGTTTTTGTTGTTCTTGAGTAACTAAAGCCATGTTCTAGGATTTGTGACCTATTTATGATACTTATTGAACTTAGAAGTTTGATTTCAAGGGTTACTAATTTTAGTAAGGAGCCCAAAAAAGGGTTTGGGTTCTATATATAAAAATGATCAACTCAAAAAGGTGATCATAATGGACTAGGTCCCACAATGATATTTTTTAGCCACATCAAAAAGTGCATGGAGGCTATATACCAAACTGATCAACTCAATAAGATGGTTGCAATGAGCTATATACCACAACACTAGTTTTGGACACCCCAAACTTTTTTTTAATGGGGTGTTGTCAGCTTCCCTCCTAGAGGACTAGTTTTCTCAAAAAAAATGTTATGAGACTCTACATTGTTTGTTCAGACTACTGATACTGTTTAATCAATCCTAACACTATCACGTCAACTTTTTGTTCTAACTCTATCATGGACTAGTCCCTGTCTGTTATGAATTATGATTATCATAGGAAACTATTAATGACACTGACAACTGATAACTTTGAAGAACACAAGCTTATATTGAGAGGGGGGGTGAACAGTATAGCGCCCACTTTTTACTTTCTTTCCAAACCAATATCAATTAGTGTCCTTAATTGCAATAACCAAATATAGCAGTGTGCATTAATGACATAGATAGCAATAGTAAACAAGTGCACAAATCACCACACACAATTGAGACACAAGATTTAACGTGGTTCCCCCAATGTGGGGTACTCCACAAGATAATCTCCTTATAATATTTCACACAGAAATAAGGATCCTTATCCCAATACAAATGATTACTTTGATCTGCTCAAAGCTAGGCAATACACTGATCTGCTCAGGTAGGCAATCCACTGATCTGCTTTAGCAAGCTCACCAAGAACTTGCCCAAAATTGCTCTAGCAAGCTCACTAAGAACTTGACCAAAATATGCTCTAACAAGCTCACCAAGAACTTGCTCAAAATATGCTCTAGCAAGCTCACTAAGAACTTGCTCAAAATATGCTTCAACAAGCTCACTAAGAACTTGCACAAAATCTGCTCAACAAGCTCACCAAGAACTTGCTCAAAATATGCTCAACAAGCTCACCAAGAACTTGCTCAAAATCTGCTCAACAAGCTCACTAAGAACTTGCTCAAAATTTTCTCAACAAGCTCACCAAGAACTTGCTCAAAATATGCTCAACAAATCTATCCACAAATCTATCCCAAAAGCCTTCTCAAAGGCTCAACCAATCATGCTCAAGTAGCACTCAAATCTCATCCACAAATCTATGAAGGCAAGGCTCAATGATGAATTCAACAATGAATGGCAATGCACTCTACAATGGATGACAACAATGATCCACAATGATCTCAACTCAACTCAAGTATTATAGAAGCATAAAGAGAATTGTTAGAGACTCAATATGTTCTAATCTCAAAGCTCAATCTCAACCCAAATCAGAATTATAGAATAGTTTGTTTCATGGGACTTGAACAATCACCTCACACAATCACTTGACTAGGCTCAATCAACTCAACTCAACCAATCACCACAAGGGACAACTCTTTCTCACAAAACCCTAGTCCAAGCATGTATCAACCAACTCAAATGTTTCCAACAATGCTCAACCACAAATCTCACATAACAATGATACTCATGTTCTTTTCTAACTCAAGTTCTTTGCATAACCAATGGGCTTCAACAACTATGCTTATAAAACAAGGTTTAAACACAACTCTCAAACCAGAAAACCTTGAAGCATTCAACCAACCACTTTTGAAAAGGAAACCACAATCAATCCTTTTCTCTCCAATGATATTTCAGAAATCAACCACCATAAACAAAGTCAATGGAGAATATTGCTCATACCTTTTGATGCCTTATTGGATGTCCACTAAATCTGCCACACTCAACAAACTTCTTTTTCAACTTTCAACAAGGGTTAGAGATCATGATTAATATCACAACAATAATATCCAAATAACACCTTATCACTCCTACTCAATAAGATACAACATGTCCCCTCATGAAAGAATTAATCACCTTTGAAAAAGAACAAAACAACCTTCACTTTTGAAACCCTTTACAAAAATAGAAATATCTCTTTACATACACCTTATTTCTCCCTCTAAGCAAGTTAATCAAATAGCCCTCGAAATAAGCTTTCCAACGATATATAATATGATATACTTTCAAAAGGAGAAACACCAGAAATCTCTCTTTTTCTAAACATGCATCACAACCCTTATTCCTCCTAGGGCAACTTTAGAAAAAAAAAAAAAATAAAAAAAAAAAAAAAATTCCCCCCCCCCCCCGCGAGATTCGATCTCGTGACGTCTCCTTGCTCAGCGCTTTAACCACAGCCAACCTGCCATTGGGCCACATGCCCTCACGTGTCCAAAGGGACACGAACAAAAACTTATATCATAAACTTTTGCACCCTTCGAAAAACTTAACAGACGCTTCGAGCGCTTCAACAAAGCAAATAACCACTGGTGGGACTCGATCGCAGGACCTCCTGCATAACACACAATGCATGAACCGCTAGGCCAAATATGCCTATGCATCTTATTAAACTCCATGAATGATTTTTCAATAGACCAAAGTCACACTTCTCTCTCTTTTCGCAATTCGTTCCCCAATCGAAGGCATTCAAAAAATAAGCATTGGGAGTCATGAAGTCTAAGCTTTTGTTGGCATATATATATGCCTTTCCTCTTTCTTTAGACATTGGTGCTATAAATTAATATAGCCTTTCCTCCTTTCTTTAGTCGGCGCTAAAATTAATATATTTAATTTTAAAATTTAAATTTAAATTTTAAATAATTTAAAATTTAAACTAAATATTTAAAAATAAATATCTCCATCACCGGGGCACATTTTTCGATGAAACGAAAAGCCAATATAGGTTTTAAGAAAAACCCATTTCAAATCTGCCATCCATGGTTTTAAATAAAACCTTTTATTTTGCCTGCCTTGGTTTTCACAAAAACCCTGTATATATCCATGCTCTCCAAAATATCATAAATGCTTATTTATGAAATGCTTTGGCCACCAAAACTCAATGTGATCCATGTGACATCAATGATCCATGTGACATCAATGACAACATAAAATAACTCAAATTGCCAACAATCTCCCCCTTTGTCATTGATGGCAACACCTCTAATGCAAAAACCACAATCACTGCAAAAAACCATCTCTGAGAATCAAAGTTGCTCCCCTGACTCAATACTCTCTATGGAGGTTGCTCCCCCTAACTCAATGCTCTCTTTGGAGGCTGCTCCCCCTAACTCAATGCTCTCCCCCTTACTCAAATCTCTCCCCCTTTGACATCAATGGCAAAAGGGACACCTATGGGGCTAAAAGATATGACTCTTAAGCTTAGCCCCCTCACCACCTTCTCTCTTGAGGTGATTAATTTTGGGGTGGGAGTACTTTTACTCCCATATTACATTGTTTCTTTCCTCTGTCAACTTCCTTCCATATTTTTTTGATATCCTTCTCTTGATGAATTACTTGATCTTCTTGTCTTGAACCTGTTTGACCTTCTTTTCTTGAACCTGTTTGACCTTCTTGTCTTGAACCTGTTTGGAATTGAGTCCTACACCATTTTGCAATATGTCCAAAGTTATTGCAATTAAAACACTTGATATTGTAGCCTTTGGATGGTGCCCATATCCTGAATTCTTTCTTGAAATAATTTCCATATCCATTCCTTTCCTGAACCCTGTATTGTGAAGTTTTATTTTCATGACCATTATGACCATGACTTCTGAATTGTGTAGCTCTAAAACCAAAACCATGTTGCTCATTTTATTTGCACTGAGAAGCTCTATGACCAATCCTGTTGCATAAGAAGCAATGTCCCTGAAAACCATACCTTCTTCCTTTGAAGTTTCTTCTAGCAAAATCAAACTTCTTTGATCCATGGATCCTGCAGTGTATAGCCCTGTGTCCAAATTCATTACAAGAAAAACAATGTCCTTGAAAAGCCCTTTGTTCATGCCTTGGTTCCTCATACCTTTCTTGACCATTATCCTTATGATCATTTTCAACTTGTGCATTGCATCCTTGAACCTTCTTTGTAGTATCTAAATCCTCTTCCTTAGTTTCTTCCTTGCTTTCCTCTTCAAGAATTTATTTTCCTTTTGAACTTGATTCACCTATCTCAAAACAAGATCCAAACTGAATATTAGGAGCCATAGGAACTTTGGAACTTTCTTCATAAAACTTAGGTGCTTCCTTGCTTTCATCTATTAGAACTTCCTTTCCTTTTGAGTGTGATTCCCCAAACCTGAAATATGAGACCTTTGGTGCTTTGGGACCTTCCTCTTCTTTCTCTTCATTTGTGTCAAATAGCAAATTGGCACACATCTCTATAGCCTCTGAAATGCAAGTATCCATTTATGCTTGCTTATTTTTCTTTGGGAACCGGTTCTTCCTTATAGATTTCTGAAACAAAGCCTCCTGATACAAATATAGGTCCTTGTGTGCTTATTTTTTATTTCCCTTCTTCATAACCAAGCCCTATATTTATAAATGGATCTCGTTGTAAATCCAAAAAATTATCCAGAGTTTTTGAATTCCTTTGAAATCATGCTAACTCATTTATGTAGGTCCCCAAACATTTCTGATCTTCTTCTTCTAACTGATTACATCTTTCTTTCTTCTCCTTCAATTGCTTAGAAATAGTGATGCCAAGCTCTTTTGTTTCTTGAAGCTCTTTTTCCAAATCTTGAATGTGTTGATTAAGCATCATTTTGACCTTTTCATTTTCATGAACCTTATTTTCAAGCCTTTTGATTTTCCTTTCCAATCTCCTGATTTTATTCTCTTGTTTTGTGGATTCCTCTTCTTCATCATCACTGCTACTGGAATTGTCACTAGAACTGTTGCTAGAACTATTACTGGAACTGTTGCTTTCTTTTTCAACAAATAAACTTTCCTTGTTGCAATTGTTGTAGTATGTGCAATCATCATCTATATGCCCAAAATCTTCGCATATGAAGCATTTTAGTATTCTTAGACCCTTCTTGTACCTATTTGCTTGCTCAATGGCTATGGCAAGCTCTTCATGTCTTTCTTCGATAGATATATCCTCTTCTTTAACTTCAATACCTAGGAATAGGTGTTCTTGCCTTTCTTCACTTATTCCAAAGAATGTACATTCTTCTTCATCTGAATGGTCTTCATTGTTGTGAACTGAACCATCACTTGCTTCTTCAATGTAGAAAGTTTTCTTTGTCTTACGAAAACTTTTCTTCTTCTCATACATGTTTTGCTTGTATCTATCATCTTTGTCATGCTTATGCTTTCCATCTTCTTTTCTTTTGTGACCCTGCTTTTCATCATCACTATTTTCTTCATGTGGACACTTGTGTGCATAGTGACCAAAATCACCACACTTGTAGCATTTGAATTTCTTCATATCCCTGTAATTTCTTAAGTCCTTTTTCCTTTTGATGAAGTTAGCTTCCTCATCATTATCTGAATCTCTATCTATCTCTGGAACTTTCCCTTTCTTTTTCTCTGAAGCCTTGAATGCAATCTCTTTTATTGGAACCTCGATGCTTACTCACCCTCATCTCATAAGTTGTGAGAGTTCCTTGTAGTTCTTCCATTGTTAGCTTGTTGATATCCATTGTTTCTTCTATTGCTGAAACCTTTGCATCATACTTCATGGGAAGTGATCTCAAAACATTTTGAGTCACTTCTGATTCTTTCATCTCAAATCCTAGGCCTCTCATGGTGTTAGTAATCTCATCAACTCGAAGTAAAAACTTTGCAATATCTTCAGAATCTTCCATTTTCAATTCCTCAAATATTTTTCTATGAGTTTGTAGTTTTGCCAACTTTACCTTTGAATCTCCTTCATAAGTATTCCACAACTTGGTCCACATTTCATTAGCTGAATTACATACCATGACCTTTGCAAAATCTATTTCACGTAGCCCACTCAAAATATAATTCATTGCCCTTGCATTGATCTCAACCAATTTCTTGATAGTCTTATCTACCTCGGGATCACCTTCAACCTTATACTCTTTTTCAACCATCTGCCATACCTCATATCCTTGTGATATCAAGTAGTTCTTCATTCTCATGCTCTAGAAAGCATAATTGTTACCATCAAATAGTGGAGCCTTATTTGTAGATAATCCATTCTATGAAGCCATCTGTGTTCTTGTAGAATCTACCCTCAAGTTGTTAGCCTTTCCGAAGGAACCCGCTCTGATACCAATTGAAGAACACAAGCTTATACTGAGAGGGGGTGAATAGTATAGCACCCACTTTTTACTTTCTTTCCAAACCAATATCAATTAGTGTCCTTAATTGCAATAACCAAATATAGAAGTGTGCATTAATGACATAGATAGCAATAGTAAACAAGTGCACAAATCACCACACACAATTGAGACACAAGATTTAACGTGGTTCCCCCAATGTGGGGTACTCCACAAGATAATCTCCTTATAATATTTCACATAGAAATAAGGATCCTTATCCCAATACAAATGATTACTTTGATCTGCTCAAAGCTAGGCAATACACTGATCTGCTCAGGTAGGCAATCCACTGATCTACTTTAGCAAGCTCACCAAGAACTTGCCCAAAACTGCTCTAGCAAGCTCACTAAGAACTTGCCCAAAATCTGCTTCAACAAGCTCACCAAGAACTTGCTCAAAATCTGCTCTAACAAGCTCACTAAGAACTTGCTCAAAATATGCTCTAACAAGCTCACTAAGAACTTGCTCAAAATATGCTCAACAAGCTCACCAAGAACTTGCTCAAAATATTCTCAACAAGCTCACCAAGAACTTGCTCAAATCTGCTCAACAAGCTCACTAAGAACTTGCTCAAAATTTGCTCAACAAGCTCACCAAGAACTTGCTCAAAATCTGCTCAACAATCTCATCCACAAATCTATCCCAAAAGCCTTCTCAAAGGCTCAACCAATCATGCTCAAGTAGCACTCAAATCTCATCCACAAATCTATGAAGGCAAGGCTCAATGATGAATTCAACAATGAATGGCAATGCACTCTACAATGGATGACAACAATGATCCACAATGATCTCAACTCAAATCAATCTCAACTCAACTCAAGTATTATAGAAGCATAAAGAGAATTGTTAGAGACTCAATATGTTCTAATCTCAAAGCTCAATCTCAACTCAAATCAGAATTATAGAATTGTTTGTTTCATGGGACTTGAACAATCACCTCACACAATCACTTGACTAGGCTCAATCAACTCAACTCAACCAATCACCACAAGGGACAACTCTTTCTCACAAAACCCTAGTCCAAGCATGTATCAACCAACTCAAATGTTTCCAACAATGCTCAACCACAAATCTCACATAACAATGATACTCATGTTCTTTTCTAACTCAAGTTCTTTGCATAACCAATGGGCTTCAACAACTATGCTTATAAAACAAGGTTTAAACACAACTCTCAAACCAGAAAACCTTGAAGCATTCAACCAACCACTTTCAAAAAGGAAACCACAATCAATCCTTTTCTCTCCAATGATATTTCAGAAATCAACCACCATAAACAAAGTCAATGGAGAATATTGCTCATACCTTTTGATGCCTTATTGGATGTCCACTAAATCTGCCACACTCAACAAACTTCTTTTTCAACTTTCAACAAGGGTTAGAGATCATGATTAATATCACAACAATAATATCCAAATAACACCTTATCACTCCTACTCAATAAGATACAACATGTCCCCTCATGAAAGAATTAATCACCTTTGAAAAAGAACAAAACAACCTTCACTTTTGAAACCCTTTACAAAAATAGAAATATCTCTTTACATACACCTTATTTCTCCCTCTAAGCAAGTTAATCAAATAGCCCTCGAAATAAGCTTTCCAACGATATATAATATGATATACTTTCAAAAGGAGAAACACCAGAAATCTCTCTTTTTCTAAACATGCATCACAACCCTTATTCCTCCTAGGGCAACTTTAGAAAAATAAAATATATTAAAAAATTATTAACTTGCCTCTATCCCTGACGGGATTCGATCTCATGACATCTCCTTGCTCAGCGCTTTAACCACAACCAACCTGCCATTGGGCCACATGCCCTCACGTGTCCAAAGGGACACGAACAAAAACTTATACCATAAACTTATGCACCCTTCGAAAAACTTAACAACGCTTCGAGCGCTTCAACAAAGCAAATAACCACGATGGGACTCGATCGTAGGACCTCCTGCATAACACACAATGCACATGAACCGCTAGGCCAAAGATGCCTATGCATCTTATTAAACTCCATGAACAATTTTTCAATAGACCAAAGTCACACTTCTCTCTCTTTTCGCAATTCGTTCCCCAATCGAAGGCATTCGAAAAATAAGCGTTGGGAGTCATGAAGTCTAAGATTTTGTTGGCATATATATATATGCCTTTCCTCTTTCTTTAGATGTCATCACTATAAATTAATATAGCCTTTCCTCCTTTCTTTAGTCAGTGCTAAAATTAATATATTTAATTTTAAAATTTAAATTTAAATTTTAAATAATTTAAAATTTAAACTAAATATTTAAAAATAAATATCTCCATCACCGGGGCACCTTTTTCGATGAAACGAAAAGCCAATCTGGGTTTTAAGAAAAACCCATTTCAAATCTGCCATCCATGGTTTTAAATAAAACCTTTTATTTTTCCTGCCTTGGTTTTCACAAAAACCCTGTATATATCCATGCTCTCCAAAATATCATAAATGCTTATTTATGAAATGCTTTGGCCACCAAAACTCAATGTGATCCATGTGACATCAATGACAACATAAAATAACTCAAATTGCCAATAAAATTTATCTTGACTATTACTAAATTTGATTGAATATGTTGGAATATATTACATTATTTGGTACATGCTAATGTACCATCATGGGTACATGTTTAGATTATGAGTTTGTCATAGATTAGGACTTAAGTAGTTAGTTTATGCAATGGAATAAATGCACAAGTATTATTATAATGTGCAATGATATAAATATGCATGTTTTTCATATGTACATGAGTCCTTAAGAATAGGAAGGTGAAGAGTCATAGGAATATGGAAGGCCAAGAGTCTAAAGAACATGTGCTTATACTAAGAGGGGGGTGAAAAATATACAATGAAACTTTTTGCTTTTTAATCCAAATAATATCATCGACAATATTAAAGTAGTAAACATCACACAAAGCATCACATAGATGAGAGACATGATTTTACGTGGTTCACCCAATGCGGGCTACTCCACAGAGAAAATATTCTTTATAAATTTTTCTCAAATAAATTCTCTTGGGAATCCTTTTCCTACAATGTTTATGGACCTCTGTCTAAAGGAGATGTTGATCCCCTAAATCAAGTTCATGGATCTCTATCCACATGAGAACTTCTTCTCCTTTTCTCTGGCTGGTGATCCTATAGAAGACTATTGCCTCCACTACACTGGATTTTGGATCTCTCTCCACTAAAGACTCTTGTTCCCACTCAGAAGACCTATCTTCATTGCCCTGGATGATGGATCTCTATCCACTGGAGACTACTGTCCTCTCTGCTCTGGTACCTCCAAAGCTCTGCCTCAAATCTACTCAACAGGTCCACTTAGAACCTACTCAAATTTGCTCAATAAGTCCACTCAGAACTTGCTAAAATATGCTCAATAGGTCCACTCAAAACCTACTCAAATCTAATCAATAGGTCCACTTAGAACCTGCTCAAAACTTCTCAACAAGTCCACTTAGAACTTGTCCAAATATACTCAACAAGTCCACTTAGAACTTGTCCAAATATGCTCAACAAGCTCACTTAGAACTTGTCCAAATCTTCTCAATAAACTCACACAGAACTTAAACAATCTCATAGAAACATAAAGTGAATTATTAGAGACCCAATATGTTTCAACTAAATGATCAAACACTTTCTCAAGTTAAATCAAAATATAGGATAGTTTGTTTTATTGAGATTGAACAAACACTTCACACATCCACTTGAATAGGCTCAACCAACTCTACTCAACCAATCACTTCAAGAAACAACCCTTTATCACAAACCCTAGTCCAAACATGTAAACATCATCTCAAAATATTTCCAACAATGCTTAACAACAAATATCACATAATAATGATACTCATGTTATTTTGCAAAACCCTAACTGAAGTTCTTCACACAATCAATGGCTTCAACAACAATGCTTATAAAACAAGGTTTTAACAACTCTTTATTTTCGAAAACCTTGAAGCATTAACTCAAAAACTCTCAAAAAGGAAACCCTCATCAAATCCTTTTCACTCCAAACTTTATTTTCTAGAAATTCAATCAATCAACTCAACTATGGAAGAATGTGATCATACCTTTTTCTTGATGATGAAGGGATATCATAAATCTGCCACACTCACAATCACTTCTTTGCCAATCTCAAAGAAAGGTTAGAAGATAATAATTTTTTCAATGAATCACAATACAAAATGATATCAAACAAAATACACCTTATCACTCCAACTTAAAAATAATATCCAACATCTTCATAATAATATCTTTGCCAAAAATCTCTTTACAAATAAAATCAACACTCTTAAAGTCTTACTCCTCCAATATGCAATTATAATAATTAAGACTTTATTTAAAAATAAAATCAAACTCCTTATAACTCCAAACTTTATTAAAAACAATTTCCAACAAACACCAATTTTCAACCAGTAACCCTTTCAACTATTTCCAACTAACAACCCTTTTAACTCCCAGCTTTAGGCAATATTAAAAATAATCAAAATTTAATAACCTTGCCTTTGGAGGGATTCGAACCCTCAATGCAATCCATGATCAATGCCTTTGCCACAACTCCAACTTTCGCTTGAGCTAAGCGCTCGCTTGGGGAGTGGAGAGCACAACATGCTCAATTAACCTCCCTCTCTGCCAAATAAAAAATGTGCACCGTCCCTTGGCGCTTTCAACACAATGCAAACACTACCGTCGCATTTTGATCCAGGACACTCGACACCTCAACATTTTAGCCAATGCCTCCTCGCCACTAGGCCACGCTACCTAGCTGGCTCTCAAACTTTTAGCGCTTTTGATTTATTCTCAATCACTGTCACACAAAATACGAATTTGCTATATTTTCTCACAAGCTCCTCTTCATTCAATTCGCATACTAAATAACGTTCGAAGCAAGAATGATTAAAATGCCTTTAAGACATGGTATATATATATAGCCTTATTATTTGATGTCGGTGTTCGAATTAATTTATAAGTGATTTAAATTTATTTAAATTTAAATGTTATAAATTAATTTAATAAAGCCCTTGGTTTTATTAGGGCCTTCTCTTATTCCACAACTTGGTATTAATGATATTTATTTATAAAATTTAAATTCCTTTTGAATTTAAATATTTTATAAAATAAATATTAGGCCTCATTTTAACTTTGCAATAAGCCTCCTTAGGTTTTTATGAAACACCTTTTAAACTAAGCTTCCATATAAAATTAAAATATTATGGAGCCCTTTTGCCTTTAACTTCTACACTGATTCTCTTGACCTTTGGTGTTATTTGAAGCTTCTTCCTGAATATCAAATGACAACCTTGACAAATTTATTTCTTGATGAAGTCCTTGAAATTAATGATGTCTTCATTTGGTGACATCAATGACAACTTTGACTTAGGGACTCAAAATATCCAACAAAGTCATGTCTCATTATATATAGGCCTTCTTATGTGATAGCAAAGTGAGCAATTTTGGAGAGCACAAGGTAGAATAGTAGTAGATACAATATAGAGCATATATGTAATATGGAGTGTTTGAGAACTCCATTTCAAAGCAATGTACTATTTTTGTGAGCTTTCATTAATGGTTGATTTATGAGTATTTTCATAATTTTCTCATCATATTCTCATGCTTAGTATATTATCATTTCCATATATTTAATATTGTATGCTCTTTTTATGCCTTGTGGTAGTTATTTCATTAAATATATAGCATCAAAAGCCAACAGTGGTATCAAAGCCACAAGGGATATTGATAGGAGATAGGAAGAGCTACAATAATATTGAGACGAGATAGGATATTTCACTTTAATTTTCTTTTGAAATTGTTATTTGGCTAAAGTATATTCATAGAGTTGCAGAAAAAATTGTGAAGACTAAGACTCAAAATTAATTCCACTAGTTTGATAAATCAACGAGTGAAGTTCAGTTTATTTAGATTTAAATAAATTTCAATTATCATTTTCTAATACCTTATTGTAGATAATAGTAGATTCAACAAAATTTGAGAAGCTTCCTACAATAGCTAGTAAGAATATCTTCTTTCGAATTAATCTAGTACTTAAAGCAACAAGTTGAAAATTGAAGAATTTTGAGGCCTAAAGAAAAATGTCCCATTGCAAGATTTGTATATTGAAGATTTCTAAAATATTGAGAAGAGAGGAAGAGGCTAAAGGAGCCACATTAAAGACTGCAGATCAAGGAGGAGGTCCAAGGAAGAAGGCCCCATTTCATATTGAAGGAAGAGGAGACTCAAGAAAATGATTTCCATAGAATATTGGAGATTGGATTTTAAGGAGGTTCCCATAGAATATTGAAGATTTTAGATTAAAAAAGAAGAAAGTAGCTCTAGAAGGAGGAGATCCAAAAGAATAGGTATCAAGAAAAAGTTTAAATAAGAAATAAGAAGAAGGCTAGAGAAACCCATTAAAGAATATTGCAAGAGGGAGAATCACCTTAAAAGAGAAATTTGGGACAATTGTCACCATCCGACAATAAGACCAAAAGGAAGAAGGATTTGACAAGAACTTTGCCAAATTTTGGAAGAGATTTTTAAATATATAAAGATATTCTAATTCTTGAAAAGAAGGCCAAAAAATAAACCAATATTGAAGTCAGAATTAGACAAGGAGGTTGAAGGAGAAAGGAGCTAGAAGAGGCCACCAAATTTGAGATATTTGAAGATTGTCATTGAAGGCTTGAAGGCTGATTTGTGGAAGAGAAGTTTATTGTTTTTACAATAGAAGTTGAAGAGTCATAGGATAGAAAAATCAAGGTGACATAGAGTTGCAAGTTAGATGAGATTTGGGTAGATTTTGAAGAGCCCTTGAATAGCCATCTTGAAGAAAATTTTGACAGCAAAGAAAGCTACAAATTGAAGTTTCCTACCAAATTCGAGAGAGTTAAGGACAACAAAATGAAGGAGGAATTGGCTACATCATAAACTAAAAATTATAGAGGTTTAGGAAAGAAAGAGAATAGCATATTGGGTAACACTAATAGCTATAAATTTTAGAGTCCAAGAGAACCAAGTTGGAGGACGATTAGAGCCACAAAAATCAGATTTTTGGATAGCAAACTAAGGCTAAAAGCTGAAAAGAAAGCAGTATTTGAGTAGAAAAGAAAGCTACAAATTGGTAAAGTTTAGGGCAATAAAGCACAAGAAGTTGAAGTTGTGAAAATTACAAAACTAGGATAACAAATAGGTGAACCAAATAATGAAGAAAGCTTGCTACAAAGGTGATATGGGTTAATTATTTCATCAACCTTAGGTTGATGATTATTAGGACTTAGTCGTAGGTTTAATTAGCCACCTGGACGTGAGTTGATTAGTAGCTCATGTTGACTAGGTCTAGGATTAGGTGTTTGCACTTTCGTAGATTATGGGTTTTTCTCCTTAGCCTTTATCTTATCATTTACACAATCCTTGGATTGTCGTTTGTATTTTGTGCTTATTTAAAGCACCTAATTTGTAATTTTATGTATGGAGGAATTAAATTCTTATCTTGGAATTTAATTCTTATTTGAATATTTATTCCTTATCATTGGTATCAGAACCTCATGGCTCTTGACCTATGAGGGGAATTTCCCTCGTGGAAATTCCCCTCTTCCCTGTCCCCATTTCAATTTCATAAATATCCCTGACAAATTTTGCACATAAAAATTTGTTGCAAATGTTATTGACGATTTTATGACAGAAAATTATTGTCACCATTTTTGCTAGCAAAAAGTTATAAATTGTTGTCAATTAACATTATCGACACAATTTGCTTAAGCAAAAAGTAAATTTGTCATGAATAGTTTAGCAAGGTCGATGATTTCATTCTGCGAAAGCTCCAATGCCTGCCATTGATCTATTTTTGACGTCGATCTGATGACAAGACACAAATTTGTTTGTCACTCACCGGTTGTAGATCTGACATCGGTCCATTCCACATTGCTATTGTGATTGCCATTCTTTGTTCTCAGTGCCTCAAATCCATAGATCCCACAAGTCCACTTGCATGCACTCTGTCTAAATGACTGTTCAAAGTGGTTCGTGAGAAAATTCTTGCAATCAAGTCTGAAGAAAACGGATCTGATAGTTTTTTGACACACATTTGATGATACTAAAAATTATGCAAATCTACGCATGAGAGGATGATTGGACGATTTAGGCATCTTTGTTCACGAATTGCTTGACATCCATGTGGGTTTCATCAGTAACTTTTGGCAATTTTTGTAGACCACCATGCTACAGACGTTGACCTTGCTGGGTAATTAATTTTTTTTCATTTTCAGCGCTTCCTTTGTTGGGAGGATGATATGGCAAAAATATTGTAGCTCAAATATAACTCTACTATGAATTGTAGATCCTAAGGCATCAGGATCTGCATAGGCTGATAGGTGTCATATATGTCCTACACAGTTCACAAATTTTGGCTCTAAATTTCTCATCCGGAGGCCATCTTTGCATTTGACGTTCTTGTCGATATCTTGTGGACACCCCGAAATTTCTTCTACCACCCCATGATGCACCTGTAGGTGCCCTCAAATAGGTGATGATCCATGCACATTGATGTATTTGATGATTTATGATGGCGATTAAAAATTTTGGTGCAAATCAAGCTGTGTGCAAGGCTCCAATCAATGGTCTCCAACCCTCACTCCACATGCGATGAATACCTCATCCTTGTGATCAAATTGTGTCTAGCTCACGTTGATCCTGGATATCGAGCAACCAACAAGTGGTTTCATCTACGCCTATTTTTGTAATGTCGATGGTAGCCGCTAAAGACCTCTTCAGCATCGTTTTAGGAACCTGCATCTCTACAATGACGATGGCCCTCTCACCAACTGCTGGAAATGGTTGAATTTTAGCCAATTTGCACCCCCCACTATAACTGTGTCCATTCTACATTAGTTTTTTTTGTGGCAGATGTTGCAGCATATCTATTTCTTTGTCCTTCACTTTTGTTTGGACACGTGGACCTCTTTACATTAACGAATCCAGTTATACATGGCGGTGGTCTTATGATATCTCCTACGTGGAAGGAATGTCATGGTAAAATTGTGTGTTGAGCGGTTGATGGGGATACTTCATTTGGAATCCCACATTAAGATGGATAAAGGTCATTAAGACCTTTATTTCGATGAACCCGCCAAAAATAATTTAGCCCGCATTTATTGGCTGATAGTGCATGTGGACGACTTCAACGATTGGATGGTTAGATTTGGACCACGTCATATTTGCACCATTTGCCCTCGGTTGATCGTTAGTACTTTTATTTGTTGAACACACATAGGATAGTGGGATTACTTAATCCCACATAAGTCGTGGGTAAAGCTTTTATAACCTTCTTAATGGCACCTGCACCCTTTATTGAATAACTAGAGCGTGCTGGCTATGTGCACGTCAGTAGTTGAGCCCTCCTTTGTTAATGGGGATAAACACAAATTTTTACAAAAAGGAGGAATCTTTTCAAAGAGTGATCAATTGTTGAGCTGTCGTGAGCTAAAGAATAATCTCCCATTAAAATTTGAAACATGGAGCAATTCACAACTTTCTTTTGCTTCGAAGTCCTGCCTCTTTTTCCAACTTTTGAAGACTTCTTCTTTTGCAAGTATAGGCTTGCATATAGTCATTGGAAAGCTCTTTCCAATCTGGTTCCAACTAAACCATAATTTTACAATTTTGTAAAGGTCTATCTTGATCTATGTTGCTCCCAATTTTGGGGTCATTGAATCCTTTTTCAAAAACTAAGTGTTGTAAAATGGAGTGCATTTTCGGTTTAATTTGACACTCCTTAAATCCACTTTCATCATTCTAGACATTTGGAAGTAGAATTTATTTTTACCAAGGCCCTCTTGAGATTCCATCATGATTTTGGGTACTCCTACTCTAGGAGGTGTTGTTTTCTGATCATGGGAATTTGGGTACTCCAATTTGGGAGTTGTTGTTGTCTCTTCTTTTGACCATGGCCCTCTTTATGTGATCCTGGATATCACATGGGTACTCCACACACATTGGAGTTGTCTTAGCCTTTTATGGCTTGTGTCTCTTAGTGGATTTTAGATTTTTAGCTTCGTTCATGTCTTCATCAACAAGACTAGCAACACTTCTTTGGGCAATGCTACATCATGCTTTCGCATCATCTTTTGCTTCAGCTGCTTCAAGGATTGATTGAAGCATATGAGAAGATCCATTTTACTCCTCTTGATGCATTCATAATTTGGTGCATCATGTTCTATTGTGGAATTTATTGGTCTACACACCCCTTGTTAGTTTTTGATAGCTATTATCCACTTGCAATTGTGGATCTTTGAGGAGTCACATTACTCCTCCCCCTTTGGGATTCTACAAAATTTATGGATTTGTAATGAAGTGCATCTCGGTGGTACCCGACACTTCATCATTTTGTTTACATCTATTGTATCCCACTTGGGCATTTTTACTACTCCCTCAGTAGGAGTTGAAGTCCCTTGTGACGTTTGAAGGCATCACTCCATTTAATGTCTTTCATCGAGTTGAAGACTACAAATATTCGAAAATTCAGACAATAACAAACTTATGAAGACTACAGAGAAATAGACACTTCAAAATATGCCTACTTGTGCCTTTTTCCTCCACTCTTCCTCCACTAACTA
This sequence comes from Wollemia nobilis, assembly GCA_028583015.1. Lineage (NCBI taxonomy): Eukaryota > Viridiplantae > Streptophyta > Pinopsida > Araucariales > Araucariaceae > Wollemia > Wollemia nobilis. The sequence goes on from JAQPPZ010001844.1 coordinate 14,806,011, forward strand.
TAGTTACAAGATGCTTGCTTGGAAGGATCATTTGTACTTAGTTTTGGGTGCATGCTTATGGTTCAACATGATTGGTGTGAAGAGTTGCGCCTTCTTGAATATTGAACAATATTTTGACAAGGCCCTTTTTTTAGCATAGTAGTGTTCACTCCTACATGCTAGAGGCTGACCCAAGTGGCAACAGACCTTGAGATTCCCTTTGGGTTTCCTATATGGACCCTTTTTGAGCATGTGCGGGTACTTGTGGAGGTTTTGGGTTATTTTCGACCTCATGTTGGTTGATTTGGGTTATTTTCGATCAACATAATCCTGCTTGATGCTCATTGTTGCTCCCTTTGATGGAGTTATGGTGATCTCTTTGGGGCTCTTGTACATCATATCTCTCTCTTATTATCTGAACCACTTTGGAGGATTTTTGGGCACTTCTTTTTGTAATATCTTCTCTCCCATTTCTTTGTAAAAGCATTGGAGTCCAATGCTTTGTTTGTTGGGAGGAATGATATGGGTTATTTATTTCATCAACCTTAGGTTGATGATTATTAGGACTTAGTCGTAGGGTTTAATTAGCCACCTGGACATGAGTGTATTAGTAGCTCATGTTGACTAGGTCTAGGATTAGGTGATCTTTTTTGATGTTGTGTTTGATGTACTATGGATAATACAAGGTAAAAAATATTCGTAGGGCTAAAGGTTTCTCCTAATCCTAGGTGATCTCCTAATATACCCAAAGATACATGAGAGCTCAATTATGTATATGGGTGTTGTCTGAGGCCTGGTATTAAATCCTAATTGTCCCTCACTTCACTAGATGCTTTACAAGAAATCTAGCTTAGCCAATAATGACATCTCCTCCATGACATAGGGTTTCTAACCTATTAAATTAATACAGGAATCAAGGGCTAGATTTATTTTTTAATAAGAAAACTAGCAAAAAATAAAAACATGAAATATTATACCTAACAATCAAAATGGTAGAAACTATCATAGTCGTAACATAACGCAACCCTAAAAAGTGCTATGATACCAATTGTTAGGAACCTTCTCATTAAAATCAATACATTCACAAATATATTGCAATAATATAGATATTCATAAAACATAAGATTGCAATACGAAATATAAGTGCAAAAATGAAATAAACTTACAAAGTAACACAAAATCGTAGACCACTATGAGGGGGTAAGCTCCTTCAATAATTTTGCTCAATCATGTAAAAAGATACATTCATTCCTATCCCTCATAGTTTTAAAGACTTCATCTCTCTACCTAATGCTCAAGGTTGGCTTACATGCAAAATGCCACCCAAGCTAGAATCTTCTACCAACAAAATAGTTACATTCTTGATAACAATTACATAAAATGGTGCCACTTGTCTAGGTGCTTCTAGTGCCACAAAATATTACATAATATCATTACAAAACATGATCATGGGTGTCCTCCATATTAAGCAAGGGTTACTACATCATAGTGTTAGGATGGGGTCCTAACATAATAGTACAAAGTATTTTCATCGGATGGCTATAGTACAAAGATCAACATCAAGAATTAGTACAATTAAATCAATAGAAGGGATTTATATTGAAGACTATAAACAATAGTTCTAAGCAAGACAAACCATGAAGAACTGGCTGAGGACAAGGTCCATCAATTTTGATTGGATGTAACAATTTTGGAATGTTAATTGGTCTTATTAATTTGTAAAATCAGCCAATGAATGCAAAGGATTGATTACATACAATGAGCACTAAAGGACAAAAGTAGTTGTCATTGTGTTAGTCGGCTAACTAGGCAAGACATCTAGGATTAGACGTCTAGTTAATGTTAAGACGTCTAGTTTGTATTAAGATGTCTAACAAGTGGTTAAGAGACAATTGGGCGATTGGGAGTGAAGTATTTGTAGTAACTACTTTGCCTTCCTATTTATACCCCCTTCAAAATTGTAAGAATCATCATCATTTTGCTCATAATGCCAATGCTCTTGTATGAAATGCTTGTTCTGTGTGTGTGGTGATGTTGTGAAGGTTCTGAGTGATTACAGGTTGTGTTGTAGATGACACTAAGTGGCATTGTTGTAGGGTTATTTTAATGCTTGATTGTAGGTTGGATTCAACAATAAGGATGACAACCAATTGTTATATTTATAGGTACGAAGGATTGGAGAATGCAGGTGGTTGACATCTAGACTTGACATCTGAACCATCCATCAGACGGTTAACCATCTAGCCTTCAACACTAGATGTCTAACCTGACCTTAGACATCTCATCCTATCCTTGATGTCTAACCCTGCACTAGATGTCTACCCTAACCTAACATCTAACCTAACCCTTGGACGTCTACCCCAAGTCCCCCAGATGTTTAACTCCTAGTCTATAACATCTAATCGTATGATGTCTAAACCTGTGTCCTTGATGTCTAAACCCTAGATGTCTACCCTAAGTTTCTAGATGTCTAGATTGTGACGGCTAGTGTGTGACGTCTACCCCTAGACGTCTAGCCTTTGACGTCTAGACAAGTGCACTTAGATGTCTGACCCATTGATATCTAGACTTGGCCATTGAAATACATAGTGTCCAAAGTCTATAACTGGTCATCCTAACTGTCATCATCCCTTACCCTAGGAATGTACTCACCCCTATCTACATTTGGCATCATTGCCTAATTGAACTCAGAGTCTAGAGATGCAAGTGATAGGTGTAAGAGGTGAATGACTGATTCTAGGTTACAAAGCAGAAATCAAATACCATGTAAGAAGTGCATGACTGGAAAACTTAAGGACACACAAGGCAATATAAGTCTCTCACCCAAAAGTGGAGAGAGTTTGGAACCCTAAAGATAAAGATAATCCAAGCATTGAAACATTGTTGGTGATTGCAAAAAATGAGGAAGAGAAAATAGTTGAGGAAGATGCCCATCATTGAGAACTGGATGATAACACCAGAACCAGTGAGGGAGAGTTGGCCAAAGGATACTAAAGGAGGGAACCTTGTATCAGGGCAACTACATGAGGGTTCATGGGGAGGAAGACCGGAGCCACGTTTTGTGTATTCACGAAGGAGATCATGAAGTAGAGATCAATTGGAGTTGGGAAGAAGGCTATTTGGGTATAATTTTGCACCATCAACAACAGATAGACAACCAAATCAAACTCCACAACCACCAACACTAGGGAGTCCAACCAACAGAACAAACACTATGGAGAATCCCACCAATAGAATAATACAACAAAAATACCCACCTTTTTTAGGTGAAGGAAAGGAGGATCCATCTCGGCATGTGGGAACTTGCATTACCATTTGGGGAGCAAATGGGGTCACACAAGACACACAATGGTTGCAACTATTCCCAACCATATTGCAAGGTATGGTGATAGATTGGTACTTGAAAAGATAAAGTACGCAAGCATTTACACAATGGGAGGATTTGAAATCTGCATTCATAGAAGAATTTCGACCACTGAGAGATGACACTGACATCATCACAAAAATCTATGTCACCAAGAAAAAACTAGATGAGGATGTCAAGAATTATAATAGAATATTGAAACAATTGATAGATAAAATGGAGATGACACCTACCGATGGTATGATAAAGCGATGGTTTTTGGATGGGCTACTACCAAAATTCAAGAAGAATATGAAGGTAGTACCATACTCAACATACGCGAAAGATCTAGAGAAGGCCAAGAACTTTGAAAGTGAAGGTAAACAAACAACCACAGGTATTGAAGGTTACTTAAAACATAATGAAGATTCAAACAATGATGCGGAAGATAAAGTTCAGAGCACAATCCACACCTTTCGAAGAGAATTTGACAAAATTCTAAAGGAAGCAAAAGGAGAAGGCCACAAGGATCGAAAAGAGATTTGGTGCTCAGACTGCAAGACAGAAGGACATTCAAATGTCAATTGTCCAAAGAATACATACTGTAACATATGCGAGATAGCCGGACATCCTGTAGTCGACTATCCATTCAACCTAAAAAGCAAGAGGTATCAAACATTGGCTATACAATAGGAGGAGCAGCCAAATACGCCAAGGAATGGACAAAGAGCCACTAGTCGAGGATATAGGAATAGTCATCAAGGAGGAAGACAAGGAGGCCAGAGTCAACTACAATACGACTCTAATGGTTGGTCGATTATTCAATGTCAAAATTGTCAAGAATGGGGCCATTTTGCGAAGAATTGTTCCAAACCCCAGAATGTAGGTAATAACAGTGGTAATAATACCACTCAAATGTGTAAATGGTGTGGTCCAAGAAACCACAAAGAAGCCAATTATCCGAATAAGGCAAGTACTAGTGGAACTCATAATATCAACCTCATTGGCATTGGAGAGGTGACGGAGGCAAATAATGAAGTCTTGGTTGTAACAAGAGCAGAGACCAAGAAGATAGAACAATACCCAAATCCTACCAAGGAGAAAGAACGATGGTAGGAAGCCCAAGAACTAATCAAAATAGAACTAGCAAAGGAGAAGTATGATCAACTAGTTCTGGAGAAAGTATTGAAGAGACTAGAGATCACCAAGAAGGCATCAGTAGAAGGCTTGGTAATAGAGGTACTAAACACGAAGGTGGAAATGAAGGTCACCAACCTGTTTAGTATAGTACCTGAGTTGTATGCTATGATCGAGGAAGTCATCAAGAAGAAGGATGAAACTCGATAGGTAGCAACTATCAAGCAAGGACAATTCATCGATCAAACAATCTTGATGATTGAAGTTGGGAGGAGGCTAGCTATAGTCCAGATGGAAGTTTTGGACCATAGATTGAATCAAGTGATTTTGGATGGAGGGTCTAGTGTGAATGTGATGCCGAAGAAGACATGGTAGATTATTGGGCAACCCACCTTACGATCTCCAAATTTCAAATTATATGGCGCTGATCAATATGGCATTGAAACAATAGGCATCTTGATGAATCAGAAGGTACGCATAGAAAAGCAGGATTACATCTTGGATTTTGTTGTCATTGCTATGCAAAAACCTGCATATGATGCACTACTAGGATGGGGATGGTTGAGAACAAAAAAATTCAACCACAATTGGGAGAAAGAATATCTATCATTCAAGCAAGGGCAACACAAGTATATAATCAATCTAAAGAATCAAACAGTGAGTCAAGACATAACAACTTCAGATGATTCAGGATCCTCTTCATCAGATGGTGAGATAGGGTATGAACCAGATGAGGAAGGAGTGTTGCACCTTGAAGATTGCATGAAATATGAATATGACTAGGACAAAGGTTTACTACATTGGTAGTTGGAAGACTACGAGATATTCTCTCCCCAATGTTTTTGCATAGATGCAAAAAAGAGATTCAAAAGGATGAGATACAAGAACCTAAAAAGGGAATTAGCAATAGAATACAGATAGTAGCAGAGAAGGATAAGGAAAGGGAGAAGTGGAAATTTCCCAAGAATTTTGTAGAATTTACGATGGGGGATACCATTATTGAAGATAAACCAGCCCACCCCATCGCTGCATTGAAAGCAACAAACAACCCTGAATCTATCAAATATGAAGGCCCTAAAATGATTCAGGTAAACTTGGGAGAAAATGGAGAAGAGAATATGATCAAATGCGGAGATGATTGGGATCCAGTCCTGAAAGTGACAACATTCAAGATTTTTTTGGACTATAAGGATGTCTTTGCCTAGACATACAAAGACTTGAAGGGAGTGCCATTGGAACTCTATGTACACAAGATTCCTCTGATTGAAGGTGTGCAACCTATAAGAAGTTGACCTTACAGAATGAATCCCAAATACGTAGCAAGGGTGAATGCCAAAATTGAGAAGATGTTGGATGCAGGCATTATCTTCAAGGTTACGACAAGTGAGTGGGTGTCACCGATCGTGATTACCCTAAAGAGAGAAGTAGATAAAATCTAAATATGTGTGGATTTTAGAATTTTGAATGATGTAACCATAAAGGATCCCTTCCCGATCCCCTTCATGGACTCCATACTTGAAGAAGTAGTCGACCATGAGATATATTCATTTTTGGATGGATTCTCGGGCTACAACCATATTAGCATAGCGGAGGAAGACAAGCTAAAGACCACCTTTATTGTGGAAAATGGGATATACGCTTATAACCGCATGCCATTTGGATTGTGCAATGCACCAGCTACTTTTCAGAGGATCATATTGTACATTTTTGACAAGATGTCCATGGGGAATTTCAAAGCCTTCCTGGATGACTGGTCATTATATGGCAGGACACAAGAGCATTTAAAGGCCTTAGAAGAATGCATGGGATTGTGCAGGAAAGCACATATATCGTTGAATCCAAATAAATGCATCTTATTGGTGCCATATGGAAAGCTGCTGGGGCATATAGTATGCCAAGAGGGTTTGAAACCCAACCCAGATAAGATACGGGTAATATTGCTAATGGAAGAGCCACATGATGTGAGCTCGATCAAAACCTTTTTAGGGATAGTCGGATATTACAGGAGGTTTATTCGAAACTATGCACTAACATCTCATCCACTAGACACACTTACGCGTAAGGGTGTTCCATTCAAATGGATAGAGGAGCACCAGGGAGTGTTTGAGGGATTGAAAGGGCACTTGGTGAAAGCACCTATCCTGGTTTACCCAGACTGGGAGAAGGAATTCCACGTGCATGTCGATGCCTCAAACTTTGCCATTGGATGTGCATTGGCACAGGAAGGCCAATTCGGGCTAGATCAGCCCATATACTTTGCAAGTCGGCTATTGTCAAGAGCTAAGAAGAATTATAGCACAATAGAGTGAGAAGCACTAGGAATGGTGTATGTGGTGTAGAAATATAGATACTATTTATTAGCTAACCCCTTTTATTTCTATGTGGATCATCAGGCCCTGTTGTACTTGATCAATAAACCAACAATCTATGGATGAGTGAGTCGATGGCTCATCACCCTATAGGAGTTCATGTTTAGAGTGGTAGTAAGACCAGGGAAGAAACACATAATAGTAGACCAACTATCAAGGATTCACTCAGAAGAACCTATAGAGGGAGGAATACCAAACGAATTCCTCGATGCCCAGTTGTTTATGATTAATGCAATACCAGGATGGTACAAGCATATAGGGGAATACCTATCGATAGGAGAGCTACCAAAGGAGTTGATGATAGTTGAGCAGAGAAAGGTGATTATGAAATCAACACCCTTCACCTTGATTGTAGGATTGCTTTACAAGATGGGGGAAGACCACATATTGCGAAGATGCATAATGGAGGATGAAGTTCAACAAACCCTGAAGGAGACACATGAGGGATTGGCAAGAGGACACATGGGACTAGATGCGATAACCAAGAAAGTACTATTGGTAGGCCTATGGTGGCCCACCCTCTTTCACGATGCAAAGAATTTTGTGGCAGCATGTGATACATGTCAGAGAACAGGGAAGCCATTAAAAAGAGACTTCATGCCACTACATCCATCACAGCCTCAAGAACTCTTTGAGAGATGGGGATTGCATTTTGTAGGTCCTTTAAAAATAAATCAAAGAAGGAAATGTTGATATATCATAGTTTCCACAAGGCACCTCACAAAATGGGTAGAAGCAAGGACTTTACCGGACAACTCGACAAAAAGTACGTCTTGCTTTTTGTATGAGCAAGTGATTACAAGGTTTGGGATACCTCTACAATTGACAAGTGATAGAGGAGGCCATTTTGTGAATGCAATTATTCAAAATTTGATGAAAGAATTCAATATTTTTCACTCCTTGTCAAGTTTGTATTACCCCAGAGCGAATGGGCAGGCGAAGGTGACAAATAAAATCCTGGTTTCAATCATGTATAAGACATGCAAAGTAGAAGGAGCCGACTAGGAGGAATGGTTACCAATAGTATTATGGGTATACAAAACCACTTTCAAGCCCACCACGAACCACACACCCTTTCAACTGATGTACGAACAAGAGGTAGTAGTACCAGTTGAATTCCTTGTACCAATTTTAAGGGTAGCAGTCAATAATCAATTGAATGATGAAGAAAGCATTCAAGAGCAACTAACAACATTGGTACAGTTGGATGAAAAGAGGGTAATGGAACAATGGGCAACGAAGATCACATAAAAAAGAAGGAAGTTCTAGCATGATAAGCATCTTCGAAAGATGGATCTCAAAGCTGGTGAACTAGTTCTCAAATACAATGGTAAGAGAGAACTCAAGCCAGGGAAATTGAAAACCCTGTGGCTTGGACCCTTCCAAGTGGAGGAAGTACTCGAGAATGGGATAGTGAAACTGAGAAAACTGGATGGAACACTATGCCCTGAGGTAATAAATGGTTCTAAGTTGAAGGTATATAAGCCACATGCTCAGGTGAATATGATCAAATTGGAGCAATCAAGAACTTTCAAAACAAGGATAGGAGAAGTAAATCCAGGAACACAATCTCCTAAAAATGATGGGTAGGGTAACACTATTCGAGAGGAGGATACTCATAACTTGGATTGGTTATTTAGGACTGAAGGAGGACAAGAAATTGAATGAAGGGAGTTAGAACCTCAACAAGGAGAACAACGAAGGTTGCAGCTAAGCGTTCAATTTCCAAATAACAGTGAGGAAGACCGACTCCAAGCTCTGACAGAGGTCGCTCTACAAGAAGTTCTAGAAGAGGAAGAAGAAGAAGAAGGAGAAGATGAAGAGGGAGCTAGAATTCTGCAATGAATGCGATTGGAGACACAAAGGTTGCAAGAAGAATATGAAACTCTAAGATAGTACAATAACCAACTATGAGAAAAGGTGATTCAGGAGTTGGACACAACCATGCAATAAGTGAATGAATGACATGAAGCATGTCAAGCAGAATGGGTGGAGCTAGAACAAGGAGAACTAAGAGGAAGTGCAACAGGTAACTCTTCGGAAAGTAGTCTATTTTCCTTAGTCAAAGAAGAGCAGGAAGATATTGAAACAGTAATTCCAGTGGAAAATAGAAGGGGAAAAGCAATAGCAATAGATGCACGTTCTAGGAGTTCTTCTTCAGCCACATTAAAAATCATGCTTAATTCGGAAGAGTCCTCAAGCTCGGAGTTAGTGAACCATCAAGAGATGAGAGAATCTCCAGAAATACCTAGGATATGGGAAGCAGGACAAAGTTTGACTACCAAACATCATATGAGTAGGGAGGAAATGGTAACAATCATATGGATTGAGATAGTACCAAAAAAACCAAAAATCGGAGGTTGGTGGGAGGAGTCAAGTAGTGACGAGAACCTACCATGGATTCTTGATGTACCATATGCCAATCCTAACCCAGATCGTAGGAGATAGAGAGATGAAGTTCATAGTCGACAAGTAGGAGTCATATTTATAGAAACTACACATGTAATTGAAGATGATGCTTCACTGAGTCCACAAGATGAGTACAATGGAGAAATGAATGAGGATACGATGCCAGAAGTACCACCACCTCGTGCATGGAGAACACCATATGTAGGAGCCATGAGACGTCCAACAAAATGGGAAGAGGTAGCCAGGTATCGGATGGCTGCACTTGACTTACGACAACACAGAAGAGAAGTAAGATGATTGCAACAATGGGTTTAAGAAACCTTATAATGGCCAATGAACACGATCGGAGAAGGAAATGACTCAAGCATCGATTTAGTATTTTCAGAAGAATATCAAGAAAACTTAACTCATTGTGCCATGCAATGATACTTTGAGGAAACAAGATGGAGGTGAAGGCTGATAAGGGTCGATAGGAGACTGAGAATATTGCACCAACTAACACTTGCACATTTACACCATCCACCAAAAACAAGAGCACAAATGATAAACCAAGCCTGTAGTAGAGATAACTTAGGTACTCTCAAAAGTCCGTCAGGAATTCCGAGATCACCTGACCAAGGGAGGAGCGTGGTTGACCTCCATCCCGGTAGCTCGAGAGGAAGAAATTCCCCTTTGGCTACCCATAGGTCGACTAGTTCTCAGGTTGGACCGCAAGGACCATCTGAGAACTTAGTCCAAGCCAACCCATTACTACATGCTCCTGAGAATAGACCAATAGGTTCACCTCAGCGAGCTCGTAGGAACCGAAGACGTCATCAAGAACGATTGAGAGATTGATCGAATCTCAAGTAGCTGGGAGTAAGGCAACCCAACACTAGGGATATTCGATCGAAAAGAGGTCGAGGATGCGGTAACCAAGTCCACGAAAGAGGAAATTGGGATAGAAATATCAATCTAGAACAAAAAGATCAAGATAGGACAGTTGTAGGAAATGATGGAGGTCGAGGAAGAGGCCCAAGAGCAAGATGACCCCACCAAAATAGGGGGCACCAAAGATAGCAACAGTCCAATCAAAATGAACTTGATCAACATGCACAAAAAGGGGAGAGGTTTCACTATTTAGATGATTGCATAATAATCTAACGAATTGATGGAAGTACATAATGAATCCCACAGGAGGTAGAGCTCGCCCATCCCAAAAATGTTGTTACACATCTAAATTTGAGCAAGAGACACCTGGAGGACGTAGTTGAATAGTTAGATCACAATAATGCTAACCTAAAAGAAGGAGAAATTTGTCTGGTAGAAGAATGGATAGAACAAACACCTCTGGCAGCCAAAATAAATAAGCAAGCCATTAATAATGATAGATGACGAGTCAGTAACTACCAGCCTCATGAGCCAAAAACACGATATTAGTCGAAAGAAGCAGAACGACCAGACTGACGTATTATGACGAGAAATAGTAGAAGGCATCAGTAGTAGTCACGACTAAAAACCCCCCCAAGATGGCATAATCATCGAAGATGTCATCCGATAGAAAGATCTAAAACTAGCGATGAAGATGGCTTTAGTAGTTTCAGAGGAAGTAGTCATCATCAAGAAAACAACACGTCTGACGCATGGGAGCTACGTATTGGCTTGGCCGTATGTTTCACCCACCAACGTTAAGAAATAGACGTCAGGTGCAAAAGAAATTTTGAAAAAATAATAAAAAACAAAATAAAAAGAAGAAAAAGTCAAAAATAAAAGAAAAAACAAAAAGGGAATAATACAAAAAGTGAATAAGATGAACTAAAACTCTAGACGTCTAAACTAGACAAGGTGGTGCGCATGCAATGAAGCGGTTGCAAGGTGACAGTTGCACAACGATTTTAGGAACAACCGAGCAACTATAAAAGGAGGAGAGGAGAAGCATTTGGCACATTATTTTCATTATGTAAGAGAGAAGAGGAGGAAGCGCAAAGAAGACATGAGCACCTAGAAAGAGAAGGAGAACGATGAAGCGCATCAAGTTCTGTGCAAGTGCAAGGGTAATTTTCAAATCCGATTGATGGCGTAAATTAGGGCATTGAGACGTCTAGGGTAGAAGACATGATAGATGTCTAGAAAGAAAAAAAAACATCTAGGGTGAAAGAAATTAGACGTCAAACAGTTGCGAGACATCTAGGAGGCACAATCAACATAGAAGACGATCAGAGGATGTCTAGGGTGGAAGACGTCAGACAGTGGATAGACATCTAGAAGGAAGTAGAAGACGTCTAAGGTAGAATATTGACAGACGTCTAGGAGGAAGACAAAGAAGACGTATTATGGTAGAATTACTCATCTAACCGACAGTATAAATCTAGCAGGAATCAAGATGTTTTATGACAATGAGATGTCAAGGGAGGAAGAGAAGATATCTAGACAAAAATAGATGTTTGACGATAGGTAGACATCTAGTAGGAAAAGTAAACGTCTGTGCAATATTGATTTCTAGTAAAACAAGGTGAACAAACTTGAAATCTAGGGTAAAATTAACATTTGATGAAGTGTGGAACTGAGCAACAAGGGAGGAGAGCTGATAAGACAAATGGCACACCAGAAATCTGGCAAGACCCCAATCCGGTCAGAACCCGAACCTGAGTCAGTGGTAGCTAAAATATTGTAGATATCAGTAGGAGCATGGGATGTGTGGATACATTGAAAGCTTGGACAAAGGGTAGGTTGGGAGTAAAAGAGAGGCAGTGGAGGTGGCTACTCACAAAAATAAGAAAATCCATCATAGTAGCAAAGAGCCAATCCCTATTGATGAAATTACCTGGTTATGCCCAACGGGTGATTTTTATCATCAATGGTGGGCATAGGCACCAATAGATAACCCAACATGAGCAAATATTAAACAAGTAGGAGTGCATTTCATTCTATAAGCTCCCAACTTTGACAAGGAGTTTTTCAAAGAATATCTACTTCAAATGCTAGAAACATATGATGAAAAGAAGAACATCAACCGAGTGTAGATGGGGAATTGTACATTTGTGGTTGATTTCTCTCCTACAACATTCCAGCACACATTTGGACTTCCACGGAATGGTGTCTCAGTGGTGAATGAAAGAGTAGATTCTAAGAAAACATCAAATTTGATTAGGAGTGTCACAACCTTGAAAAAGGAGGAGGTAGATACTATGTTGGGCACTCATGGTGGAAGAGGGGTCAAATAAACACAATTGAGGAATAAAATATTGGAGGTCATAATGAATGTCATCATGGCCATATTTTGAGGAGAACAGTGTAGTTCAGATCTCCCCATTTGGCTGATTCCATACTTGTAGGGGATGGAGCAGGGAATAGCCTATGATTGGGCAACACATTTATCACTTCGTATTCAAAGTTTCCTGATGTGGACAATGAAGAACTTCTCTATGGTAATTTCATGCCATTGGATTGCTCTTGGATGCAACTATTAGAACTAGAGTACAAATCTCAGACTTGGACCCTTCAAAAAAGCTACCTGACTTAGCACCATCTATTTGTCGGTGGATGGATGCTCAACCAACAAAGAAAGCAACACCAGTGAAGAAGGCCCTTGTGAAATATATTTCACATAAACCATGTCAAAAGAGACTGGTGGCCACTCTATAAGGGGAGGATACTGCGGTAACACAAGTCAGGGAGGAGAAGTTATAGAAATAAAAGGTTGCCCAATCACCAAAAGAGTCCAAACGAAATAAAGAAGGGGCGATTTGATGAACCACCTCCTGTTTTCTCCCAAGAAGTAGTAAAAGATAACTCAAAATTTAGAGGCAGCTCATACTTGGGAGCAACAACAACCAATACAGGAGGAGGAAGTGGATTTTGCCATACCTTTAGTTCTTCATGAGCAGAAAATCGAAACCAGCTTGGTTGCATGGATTGGACCCATGAAATATTTGGTAGAGGCTAACTTTTGGGCCTGCACGGGTTCACCCAAACCACTTGGAGAATCTTTGGCAAGACCAACTTCACTAGCAGATACATTGAGCACATTTTCACTTGAGAAAATGTTGGCTACAGCAGCTTAGGAATCAGCTGACATAAATAATTCAGGAACAAATAATAATCTTGGGGTAAAGGAGGGCCTACCACCAGATATAGGGTGATTGACACCTGAGGTGGAAAAGCCCATTATCATAGAAGAACTAGAGGTGTCAAAGGAAATAGAAATCCCCACAGGATAAGGGGAACAACCCCACCAAATAGTAGATATTCAATAGTTGGAGCAATAGGAAGGCCAAAACAACCAGGTCCCAGTACAACCTGGAGTAGCCATAGAGGAGACAAACATACCAACTGTTGATCAATCAGGTAAAGGGAAAGAGAAAACATAGGAGGAGAAACAAAAGGATGCTTGGATCGAAGAATTTCTTGTACAGATACCCAACCTCATGGACCCATCAGACTCCATGGATAAGTAAGCTATGGAATTCTTCGAGAAAGTCCACAGACTACAAAACCTATAGAGGTTGGAACTCCTCAAACTTAATGAAGAAAATAGTTGAGGACATCGACTTCTTCGAAGGGGAGGATAGATGTAGATAACAGTTCTAAGCAAGATAAACCATGAAGAACTGGCTGAGGACAAGGTCCATCAATTTTTATTGGATGTAACAATTTTGGAATGTTAATTGGTCTTATGAATTTATAAAATCAGCCAATAAATACAAAGGCTTGATTACGTACAATGAGCACTAAAGGACAAAAGTAGTCATCATTTTGTTAGCACTAAATGCAAAGGCTAACTAGATAAGATGTCTAGGATTAGACGTCTAGTTAATGTTAAGATGTCTAGTTTGTATTAAGACATCTAAATTAGAGGTTAAGAGACGGTTGGGTTGTTGGGAGCGAAGTAGTTGCAGTAACTACTTCACTTTCCTATTTATACGCCCCTTCAAAATTGTAAGAATCATCATTAGTTTACTCATAATGCCAATGCTCTTGTATGGAATGCTTGTTCTATGTGTGTGATGATGTTGTGAAGGTTCTGTGTGATTGCAGGTTGTATTACAGATCACACTAAGTGGTACTGTTGTAGGGTTATTTTGATGCTTGATTGTAGGTTGGATGCAACAAGGATGATAACCAATTTTTAGATTTATAGGTATGAAGGACTGGAGAATGCAGGTGGTTGATGTCTAGAATTGGTGTCTAAACCATTTGATAGACGGTTAGCCATATAGCCTTCAACACTAGACGTCTAACCTGGCCTCAGACGTCTCATCCTATCCTTGACGTCTAACCCTGCACTAGATGTCTACCCCAACATGACAACTAACCTAACCCTTAAACGTCTAACCTGTAGACATCTACCCCAAGTCCCCCAACCATCTAACTCATAGCCTGTGATATCTAATCCTGTGACGTTTAAACTTGTGTCCTTGACGTCTAAACCCTAGATGTCTACCCTAAGTTCCCAAACATCTAGCCTATGATGGCTAGTGTGTGACGTCTAGCCTTTGATGTCTAGACAATACACTTGGACGTCTGACACATTGACGTCTAGACTTGGCCATTGAAATATATATTGTTCATAGTCTATAACTAAGTCATTTTGACTATCATCATCCCTTACCCCGAGAATGTACTCACCCCTATCTACAAAGACCAAAGTGAAATTAGAAAAGAGAAAAGGTTTTTTTATCAAAATATTCTAGGATCAAAGGAGTCTAAAGTTCTTAATGATAAACTTCTTCAAGAAGTACCTTTAGTTATAACAAATGAAGAAAATAGGAAATTGATGGAGCCTATTACTTTAGAAGAAGTTCATTTATCTCTTTCTCTCTTAATAAGGATAAATCCCTAGGTCCATATGGGATCTTTGCAACATTTTACCAACATAATTGGGATATAGTGAAGGACTCTTTATTTGTGGTAGTGGAATTAGTCTAGGGTAAAACAATACATACCTTATAAATAAATGCAACATATTTTTACCCTAAGTACAAAAAAGAATGATGTTGAATTGTTTGACTCATTTAGATCCATAAGCCTATGTACTATGGCATATAATATTACCTCCAAAGTGATGGCAAATCGATTAATGCCATTGTTAGACAAAATTATTTCAGAAGAGCAAGGAGAATATAATTTCACTCTGATCTTAAATCCAAACCCCTTCTATTGATTTAAATCTACTAATTCTGGAAGTTTATCTTTGTACTATAGCCATCCTATGAAAATCTTTGAATTTTTATATCCTTTTAACCAAGTCTTTCTTGATTTTAGTTTCCAAAATTTCTCTTACTCAAAATATTATGATATTCACTAAGCAGCTCCCTTTCCTCTGAGTTTGGGTTATTAAGATCACATTTTTTGACTTTTGAAAGTTTATATTTTAGTTCTTTCTTCTTAAAAATATTTACAAAAGTGTTATTGTTCCATTATTTTAATCTACATGTCATAGATTTAATTTGATTTGGAAGAGCATACAACCCACCATTACCTAAAGAATTCTATGTTTGAGCTATCATATCAACAAATTGAGGATGGTCTTCCCACATCTGTTGATATTTAAAATATGATATTTTTTTGAATTCACTTACCACCATTTTAACTCTTATTAGCCAATGATTTGAACCAATCCTTGTTAAGATATTAATTTTAGCACAAGTTCTTTCATCTAGCCAATGATCTGAAAGAATGCATCTGTCTAATTTTTTTGCTATAAGGTTTTGGCCTCTCTTGCTGTTGGTCTAAGTATAGTTGTCTTCTTCAAAATCAATCTCCCATAGACTATTGTTTTGAATAAAAGCTGAGAAATATTTCATACATTGGGTCAATTTCCTAATTCCCCAAAAAATTTCATCCAACTTGTTTATGGAATTAAAATCTCCAATGATCATGGATTGGGTTTCTTGGTATTTACTTTTCATAAAGGCTTTAATCCCACTCCAAAATTCTAATCTCCTTGACTGAGTTGTAAGTCCATAGACATTGATAAGGATGAAACAAATATCTACAAAGTATCAAGTGACTAAAGAGGCTATCCAATGCCTAGTTTTATGAATGGTTACACAAGAGGTTCTAGAATGATTCCAACAAATTAGAATTCCCCCTACCGCTCCTTTAGAATCCATAGTATCCCATTCACATCTTGCCCATACTGCTTTCATAGTTTTTGAAACTTCTTTTGTCATTTTAGTTTTTTGGATACAAAGAATATTAGGTTTATTACTTAAACATAGGTCCCTAATACACCTTTGTTTTGAGGGGGCATTAGCACCCCTTATATTCCATGATATGATAATCATGTCTCATTAGGGGCTTTTGGCCCCGTCTCCGGTAAAATGTTTTTTTAAAAATTATTGAAGGAAAAAAAAAAAATCCCAAGGGGGGGTTTTTTGCCTTTTTGGGGCTTTTTTTTTTTTTTTTTTTTTTTTTTAAAAAAAAAACAATTTTCTGGGGGGGTTCCCCTTCCCTTTTTTTTTTCTTTGGAGAAAGGGCCCCCCTTTTTTTTTGGGGGGGGGGGGGGGGGGGGGGGGGGGGGGGGGGGGGGGGGGGGGGGGGGGGGGGGGGGGGGGGGGGGGGGGGGGGGGGGGGGGGGGGGGGGGGGGGGGGGGGGGGGGGGGGGGGGGTTTTTTTTTTTTTTACGTATTACAAAAATCATTTTGTTGTTTGGTAAAATGAAGTTCAACCAACTTAGTTTGGGTTCCTTTCTCTATGTTTGCTCTTGCTTCCCTACATCTTGCTTGATAATTTGAGGGTTTTTCTCTTTTTGCCCTGCTTATATCAGAAGTAGGTCTTACTATTCTATTCCTTAATATTCTTTCACTAATTTGTTTTTTGTCATATTTATCCTCTCATCCCTCTATTATAGAAGCTTTTGACCTATCCTGTTCGTTTTCGGTATTTTCTTATTAATGGCAGAGGTATTAATTTCTAAAACTACATTTTCTTTACCAATTTCTTTCTCCTGAATGGTGCATGGCACTTTAAGAGAGTCTTCAAAAAGTGATGAGATACATTCCTTAGGTTCATCAAGAGCGTTCTTCCTTAAATCAGGATCATACTGAATAGACGGTTCCTTGTTAATATGTTGAAACTGATGTATTGTATCCCTAAGTTTTGATCTACTTTTTCTTCATAGGCTAAAGCCTCAAAAGAGTTGGTATTTCTTCCAATATCCTTCCTTATTGGTCTCCATTGTTTATTTTCTTTTATTTTTCTAGATCTATTTTTTGGAAGTTGAAAACTATCTTCATCAATAACCATTTGTAAGTTTCTCTTATGGTTTTCTACCTGTGATTCCAATGGGCTCTTCTTAGGGCATGATCTCTCAATATGTCCCACCTCATGACATCTACATCTAAAAGATAAGTTTTCATAATTTATAGTTTGGGTCCACATCTTATCCCCATACTTAAGAATGATTGATTCTAGTAAAGCTTTACTTGTATTAATCATGACCAATATTCGAACATAAATAGCCAAGAATCCATCTTTTGTTGTATATGGAATATCAAGTAATTCTTCTAGAGTGTTGCCTATTGCCTTGAAGGTATATATTTTTCAAAATTCAATGGGTAACCCAAACATCCTAACCCAGACCGATACTAGGGATAGATTTACATTTTCAGGTGAAAAGCCTTCATACCAATGGGTAAGGAAGAATCCTACTCTTCCCATAAACCAAGGACCCCCTTTTAGGATTTTTTTTCTCTTTTTTCTCTAGAACAAAAAATGGCTAAGAAGAAACCTTTGGGAAGATAAGATAGAATCACTCCTAGAGACTTCCAACTCGTATCAATCCATTTTCTCAAGGCTAAAGCCCCTAGCCAATACCCATTAAATTTACCAAAAATTATCTTATCTTGGAACAACGAGGATCTATTGAAGGTGTGCTCACTAACCTCTACCACTAGAGATAATTCTAAGAATTTAACTATAAATCGATCCATGGAAAAGAAACTAAAACTCAAAATCTATTGAAATTTATCTAAATACCCTATAAAAAATATAATATTTAATAAAAACTTTATTAAATTTTCATACAAAAAAACTTATCTCGAATTTTTATCTGAATTTTTTTATTCAAATAAAATATCTTACCTTACTGAAGTTCTAACCCTTCATTATTATTCTATTTAATATATATTAAAATATAATAACTTATATTATATAATAAAAATATAAACACATTTTAATAATACATAAATATTTTTATAAATTAAAATCTATATAAATTATATCCTTATATCTTCTATTTAAAGATCTATTCAAAACCTCGTACCCCATATCTTGTACCTTTCACCTGCAAACCCATACAGCCTTCTTAATAGAAACGGCTAGTAATCCAAACTGTCCTTTAAAGTGTTTTTATTTTTTATTTTTATTTTTTCTAAACAAAAAGAAAACGTGTTAGGTAGGATATTTTAAAAGCAATATAAAGAGCCCACTGGAAGCTGTATATATTTTTTTGAAGATTCTAATCAGAGGAAAACGACACTGGTCATTGATTCCCTGATTTGAGGTCAATAATAATATTTTTTTCTTCAGTCAATAATAATATTTTTTAATGTGGATGTCAAAAGGTTTATTGTCCTTCATAAAGATAAAATCGTGGAGTCAAATATTCTATCGTATGGATAGCATATCGCCTCCCATTTTTGAATGTTCGCTGAATATGAGGCTTAGCTTTGACTGCTTTCTACGCGGCAACTTATTATTATCCCAGACTAGCAAAATCTGGGAATGGTTCATTTGACTTGGATTTTCAATTTCTCGGGGAACAAGCTCGGAGGCTAACGTCATTGCTGAGCAAAGACAAATAGGTTTGTATAGCTTTTAGCTATTTGAAAGGTCATCCGGCATGATCTGTGCTTACAAGAAAGACTCCGGAAATTTCAGGCCTCTCCTGACATAGCAACCAGACGTTTAACACACGCAGCAGGATTGGCGTTGGGCAAATCATACATTGATCGAGTAAAATCGAAATCAAGCAAAGTTATTATCATACCCTCCGTTCCGTAGGATTCTTTCGCAACACTGCAGCAATGGCAGAGAGGAGACTGGAAGGGCGAGTGTTATTTAGTGTGGTTGATCGTCTGCACTACGGATTCGATGTGTTCACACTCGATCTTCTTCCCACATTCGACGCCGATGCCAACACCCAGAAAGTAAACGACAAACGACTATCCGACGGGAGATCTATCAATTACAATGCTCAGTTCGTCGGCGCTGCAGACGCCAAGCTCATCGCTCAACGGCATAATCATTATTTTGCGAAGTCGGAAACGGAACTGGGTGAGGTGGAGGAGGAAGACGAGGCGGTGGTATTCGTCTCTGAGCGAACTGGAAATGCCAGAATACACTTGAGCTTCGGAGCAGGAAACGGCTCTGGTACTAGACGTCTTATTATGGGTCCGCTTAAGGCGCGATGGATTCTTCTTCGACCGGCCCATTATCAAGAACGGCATGGCTTATTATATGTCAAGCCGGGAGGCCGCCGTTAAACCGCTTACCAGCTGGTCTGCAGTGTATTCTACAGATCTCAAAACCGGCGATACCCTTCGGTTTACTCCTCGCGAGGTGATGGATTACAGTCCCTCCATTTCTCCTCTGGGAAGTGGATGATGGTCACCTCATATGGCGCCAGAGAGAGGCAGATGCCACAGATCGAGGACCTGTTGACCGACCTTTATGTGTTCAAGGCCGAAGACGGGTCGCCAGAAAGATGGTCGCAGAGCGGGGTGGGTGGCCCACTTGGGCCGATGAAAACACCGTCTACTTTCACAAAAGAGCGGAGGACGGATGGTGGAGCATCTACAAACTGAAGCTGCAACAACTGGACCAGCCCATAAAACCAGAGCGGGTAACTCCTCCCTCTGTGCACGCCTTTACTCCATGCGCTTCCACCACGGCGAATTGGATAGCCGTTGCTACTCGCAGAGCGGGGAACAAGTTTAGGCATATCGAAATCTTCGACCTAAATTCCAACTCTTTCATACCCGTGACGGTCCCCATCAATCCGGAGAGTCATCACTACAACCCTTTCGTCTCTCCCGATTCTTGAAGGCTCGGGTACCACAGATTCAGAGGAGAAGACGCTCACGACTCCGAGACGGTGGTTCCTTTCATAGAGTGCGTCGAGTCCCCTCTTCCCAAGCTTAAATTGCAAAGATTTGACGAATTTTTCCCGACTTTTTCTCCAGACGGATCTCTGATAGCATTCAATCGCCGTATTGGACAAGAAAGCGGAGTGTACGTAGCGAAGGCGGATGGAGCGAAGGTGTGGAAGTTGTTCAAAGGATTCGCGTTTGCACCCACCTGGAACGGCAAGCATGAAGGTCTCGTCTATACGTCGGCGGGTCCCATTTTTGCCTCCGACAAAACCACAGTGAATATAATCTCGATCCACTTCAATCCAGAGGAGTTGGAATCAAGGGGGAGGAGGCGAAGTTCGACGTAAGGACTCTGACCAAGGATGGCACCAATAACAACGCATTTCCTTATTCGTCTCCAGATGGATCTATTCACAAATTTTCTCAAAATTAAGGTGACAACCCTTATGAAATTATTTTAGCTGAAACTAGAATGTTTTCTTTAAAAGTAATTGTTATGATCAAGCTGTTATGTTACTTGAAAAAAATAGAAAACATGAAAAATGATAATTAACATAAATAAATGCCCAAATGTCAACAAAGACATAAAAAATTATGTGAATGAAAAGTTCAAAGCAAGAAACAGAAAACATGAAAGATGATAATCAACATAAATGAATGCCCAAATGTCAACAAAGACATAAAAAATTGTGAATGAAAAGTTCAGAAGTGGAATGTGAAAAAATACAAGCAAGAAAAGACAATATTATATTGCAAATTTTAACCCAACTTATGACCACAAGGAAAAAGCGTATATAGGCGCTGAAATCAAGTGGAAGGAAAAAATACTCATTGCTCAGATAAGGACTAGCTCTCATAAGCTTAGATGTAAAACAAGGAGATGAACAACGTCCAAAGAACAATGGGAAGAAAGGATATGTACTCTATGCAGCACAGGGGCAGTAGAGACATAGGAACACTTCATCTATAAATGATCGAGTTTTTCAGATATTCGTGACAAATACAAAGAAATACTTGGGAACGAGTTTATGGCAGATTTATGTTGAAATGCGAACTATATTTCATTCATGAAGCAACATTTAAATAATACATTTGCAGCTTAAAATAAACCCGGAGGTTGTGGAACCACCCGAGGTAAAAATAGGGATTGTTATAGAAAATAACAATACGCCTAAAATATAAACTAAATAATGAAATAAATAAGATATCACTAAGATATGCTAACATCCCCCCTTATTACATTATTTATGTAATTGAAGAACTACTAATATCCCCCCTGATTACATCAGTTGGTAATACAAAGAGAGCTGCGAAACAATTCAAATTTGACACGTGCAAGTGCCTTAGTGAAAATGTCTGCAACTTGAGCATTGGTGGGAATGTGCTGAAGCTGAATTCGGTGCCTTGGAACTTCGTCTCGAATGAAGTGACATTGTGTGTCAATGTGCTTGGTTCTTTCATGATGTACTGGATTCTTGACAAGATTCAAAACACCCATGTTGTCGCAGAACAAGTGTATTGGAGATTTTGATGGAAGACCCATACTTGTGAGGATGCGACGCAACCATATCACTTCGCACACAACTTCACGTGCGGCGTGATATTCTACCTCTGTTGATGAAATAGCAACCACCTGTTGCTTCTTGTTGTGCCAAGAGACAGGACCAGATCCAAGATGAAACAAATATCCTGAAGTTGATTTACGGTCATCATATGATCCGGCATAGTCGGAGTCCGTGTATCCCTGTAAGAAGAATTTGTTGTTCCTCTTATATTCTAGGCCATATTCCATTGTGCCACGGACATAGTGAAGAACGCGCTTTGCTTGCTTTCCAGTGTGTAGTCTTAGGCTCCTGCATGAACCTCAAAAGATAGTTGACAACAAATACGATATCCGGCCTAGTGTTGGTCGGATATATGAGACTCCCAATCAACTGGCGATAGAGAGTACCATCTACCTGAGGTGAATCATCATATCGCGATAACTGAATTCCTGTTTCCATCGGAGTAGACATTGGCTTGCAATCAGTCATGCGATATTTTTCCAATAGGGTCTTGGCATATTTTTTCTGAGACACTTTGATGGAGTGCTCCTTCTGGCTGACTTCCAGACCAAGACAATAATGGAGAAGTCCGAGATCTGACATCTCAAAATATTGACACAAGTCTCTTTTGACAGTAGAAATCATTGTTTTTGAACTCCCTGTAATGAGCAGATCATCAACATAGAGTACAAGCAACACTATTTCAGAACCCTGTTTCTTAAAATAGAGGTTTGCATCTGACGGACATCTCTTAAAACCATGCTGCAAAAGGTGATGATCCATTTTTATATACCAAGCCCGAGGGGCTTGTTTCAAACCATATAAGGATTTTACCAATCTGCAAACTTTCTGTTGTTGGCCTTCCACTTCAAATCCTTTCGGTTGAGTCATGTAGACTTCTTCTTGGAGATCACCATTTAGAAAAGCACTCTTGACATCCATTTGGTGTACTTTCCACCCATATTGTGCTGCCATAGCACAAAGAACTCGAATGGTTGTCATCCGAGCAGTAGGTGCAAAAGTTTCCTCATAGTCAATGCCTTCTCTTTGAGCATAGCCCTTTGCAACAAGTCGGGCCTTATGCTTATCTATTGTACCATCTGCCTTATACTTCACTTTATACACCCATTTGCAGCCTATGGGCTTCTTTTCGTATGGCAGATCGACAAGCTTCCAAGTTTTGTTTTTCATCAAAGACTTATACTCTGCATCCATAGCAGCCTTCCACTGAGGCTCACCAAGAGCAACTTGCACTGATGCGGGTTCAAGATCGTCTATGGAAGACATAAATACCCTGTCACTATCAATATCCATATCTTCTGTATCTCTCTCTGGATCTACAGAAAGTTCCTCAAAATATTGACACAGCTCATCAACCCCAGTATTCTCTGTTGCAGCTTTCTCCTGTCGAGCCATGTCTGCGAGTACGAGGCCTATCCAATGTCAAATCTGGTGGAGTGGATAGCTTAGAGTCTTTGATTGTATTTGTATACCACTTTGGATTCTTCTTCTGAGGTGTTGAAGAAGATGAAGACGGACCTCCAACTTTTGAGGAAGGAGATTTATCAACCTTAGGTTCCACAAGGTCTAGGTATACATCTGATGTGGGTTCTGATGTGAAAGCCTCATCAAAAACTACATCTCTACTGATGTGTATCTTCTTGGTTAAGGGATCAATCAAATGATAACCCTTAGAGTGCTCATCATACCCAAGAAGAATACACTTCAATGTCTTCTCATCTAGCTTCTTCCTTTTCTCTTTTGGTATGTGCATGAAAGCTTTACATCCAAAAATGCGTAGATGAGAAATGGAGGGTTTCCTACCACTCCATGCTTCCTGTGGAGTCATTCCTTGTAGAGCCTTTGTGGGTGCCCTATTCAACAGATATACTACTTGTGGTGACAGCTTCTGCCCAATATAGTTGCTCAATACTAGCTCCTGTGAGCATGCAACGAACCATTTCCATGATGGAACGATTCCTCCTTTCAGCAACTCCATTTTGTCGAGGAGTATATGCAGTAGTTAACTGTCGTGTGATCCCATTTTCTTTCAAGAACTCGGAGAATTCTTTAGAGGTGAACTCCCCCCTCGATCTGAGCGGAGGGTCTTTATAGAAGTCCCTGACTCCTTTTCAACAGATTTCTTGAATTGCTGAAAGAAGCCAAATGCTTCAGATTTCAGTTGAAGAAAGAATACCCACATCTTTCGTGAGTAATCATCTACGAATAACTGAAAATACCTCTTACCCCCATAACTGTTGGGAGTGAAGGGACCGCACAGATCGGTGTGAATCAACTCCAGAGGTTTCTTTGCTCTTGTAGAGCTCCTTTCAAAAGGCACTCTATGCTGCTTTCCTGCCAAGCAGTCAGAGCAAACTGGTAAAGTGGTAGAAAGGGAAGGAAGACCTTTTACCATTTCATACTTACTTAACTCAAGTAAGTAACCAGAACTCAAATGTCCATATCTCTTGTGCCATAGGGAAGTTGCCTCCTTTGTAGAGACTGTCATGGCAACATGTGGAGTAGAGATAGCATCTAAGGCAAATAAGCCATGCTTATATGAAGCAGTGGCAATGTTCTTACCCCTCCTGGTAATAGAACAACACTTCTTGCCTCCCTCAACACTAAAGTGCACAACCATATCTTTGTCCAGAATCTGTGTGATTGACAACAAATTGTTTGCCAATCCTGGAACATAGAGAACTTTGTCAATCTGACACTTGCCATCAGGAAGAGTGACTGAAATAGTACCTTCTCCCTGAACCTTGTAGGTTTTATCATCAGCAATAGTGACAGGTTTGCCCTCTTTGGCCTCAAAAGACTCAAACCATGATTTGTCACCAATCATGTGCTTACTGGCTCCAGAATCAACATACCAGATAGGATCCCTCTCGCTTGGACACTGTGGTAGTCATGAGAACTTTGTGGGCTCTCTCAGAATCCATGTCAGATTCTTCAACAACAACATTCACTTGTTGTTTGTTCTTTTGTGGTTTGTTTCGGCCTTTCTATTTTGATTGTTTATTCTTATGCCAACATCTGTTTGTATCATGACCTTCTTTGTCACAGATCTTGCAATAGCACTTTTTCTGTTGAGGTTGTTGAGTTTGTTTCCCTTTTGAATCCTTTTGTGAATTCCCTCCCTTCTAAAAATTACCCTTCTTCTGGTTCTGCCCTTTCCTGTTGATGTAGAGGGCAGTGTTAGAAGAATCATCTCGTTGTAGTTGGCGTGCCTCCTCCTCTTGAAGCATATTAACCAATTCTACAAAAGTAACTTTTCGTTGTGACACCTGAAGGGAAGTAATCAACACCCGATAAGAATCAGGTAAAGCTCTCAATACAATTGAGGTAAGGAGCTTATCTTCAACCGGTTCTCCTAAAGAATTCAACTTTGCTTTCAATTCTGACACTCTGCAAAGAAAAAATTCAACTGTCTCCCCCTGCTTCATGCTTAGACTGTGTAATTGAGATTGAAGAAATAGAATAGTGGAATCATTCTTTCCCTCATAGATAGTATTAAGGGCATCCCATGCCTCTTTACTATTTGCACAGTCAACAATATGGGGTTGAACTTCATCAGCCACAACAAGCAAAATGAGCACCTTTGCTTTGTTGTCTAGCTTGTCAAAGTCTCTTTGAGCAGTAGATGGAGTTGTAGCACCAAGCAGCAGATGAAGGTCTTGTTGTTGCTCCAGATACAACATCCCATAAGTCATCCATGACTAGGATAGCCTTCATCTTGTTTTTCCATGGTGTGTAATTAGGACCTTTCAACAACTGATGAGAATCAGTCATTAATTTTGCAGACATGGTGAAGGTTCCTTATAACACCAATTGGTCCCCCTTTCGATATACCTTTTGCTAGGCCGTTATACCGTACAAAATACCCGCCCTTACGTGAGGGAAACTATAGGTATTTTGAAAGATCAAAAAAAATCACCCGCCCTTACGTGAGGGAAACTATAGGTAATTTTTAGAGATCATACGATACGTGGAACTTAAGCAAGATACTGAAAGGGAATAGTCTTGTTGATGGCACCTACCATAGAAAGTCTCCAATCCTCATGCGTGGGGCGTAACTTCCCCTAAACACTTTGGATTTCAGAACTTTCGTCAGGATTTACGCCTAAACACAAGAACTATTAGGGAATGGATGGAGTAAAAAAATGCAAAATGGCAAACTTATCTCTCCCCGACGATTTATAGAGAACAAGCTCAGACGTCGTTTTGGCAGCTATATTAGGCGGCGGATACAGTAGCGCAATCACGACAACTTTACCTGTAAGTGCTGGCCGGAGGTATCACAAATACCGAATCGTTGTAGTGCAATAAATTGCACGGATGGGTTTTAATTATTCCGGGGACTTAGGAGTGAATTTCATTTTAACTTTTAATGTTATAGTGCAAAAAAATGAAATATGCAACATACAACATAAAAGTGCCCACAGAAATAACCCACTAGGTGTCGGGCGTAGCCAAAAATGCACCTTTACAATAATGCCAAAATTGCTTTTCAAAAAATTACTCACTTTCCCCCTGTGATTTTTGGAAAAAAAATACCCCCCAAAAAAAAAATTCTTTAACAAAGCATTTTTTTTTATAATTATTATATATTTTTAAAGTTAAAAAAAAAATTTTAATTTATATAGTTTTTAAAACTATGAAAATATAAATTAAAATCAAATTTTAATTTATATAGTTTTAAAACTATAGAAAAATAAATTAAAATTAAAATTTTAACTAAAAAAATAATAATTTAAAAAAAAACTTAAAATTTTTTTTTTACCTTTTTTTCTCCAAGGGGGAGTCGACGGGATTTGAACCCCCGACCTGCAGGCTCCCTGAGCCTTACCGCACAGTCCACCACCAGGTGGACTAGCGGGCTGATCCGAAAGGATCAGGGACCCCCTCCTATTTGAGGAGGGTCCCCAGCCCTTTTCCCGTGCGCGGCCGCCTGGCCGCGGCTTCCTCCGTGGCTGGTGGCGGCGGGAGGCCCGCGACGGCGTCCGTAGCGTGCAGCTGCAGCAAGCGGCCGACGATTAGACATCGCACAGTTGTTGCTGTTGCAGGTGGTCGCAGCTATTGTATGTGGTCGCGGCTGCAGCAGGCAGCACGCTTCGCTGTCGCACGTCGTACCGCACGTGCGACGTAGGGGAGGGGGGTGTGACGCGCGTCGCGTGAAAAAATAAATCATGCGACGACGTTGGGGGTGGGGCGCATGGCGACCGCGCATGATGTAAAATCACGTCGCGGGGGGTGGCAGCCGCGCGTGATGAAAAATCACGTCGCGGGGGAGGGAGGGGCCGCACGTGAAAAAAAAAATCATGCGCAGGGGGGTGGGAGGGTGGGCGTGAGAAAAATCACGCACAGGAGGTGCCATGCAGGGGGGGTCTTTTTTTTTTTAAATGCGTGCTCAGCAAAAAAACACGCACAGACCAGCGCTGGGAAAAAAATTTCCCAGACCAGCGCTGGAAAAAAAATTTCAGACCAGCAAGCTTCCGCTTCGTCCCAAAAAAAACTTTTCTCCAGCAAGCTTCCGCCTCCTCTCTCTCTCACCCTTCTGGCTCTGATGCCATGTTGAAATGCGAACAATATTTCATTCATGAAGCAACATTTAAATAATACATTTGCAACTTAAAATAAACCCGGAGGTTGTGGAACCACCCGAGGTAAAAATAGGGATTGTTATAGAAAATAACAATACGCCTAAAATAAAAACTAAATAATGAAATAAATAAGATATCACTAAGATATGCTAACCATTTATTTGAAGACAATAAAATAAAAAAAGTTGAGGAATTACTAACACAAATCAACAGGAGAAGGAACAACCTTCTCAAAGATATTAAAGATCATATGTTATGATTTGAGTAATTGTACTTCCATATTTGAGGTCCCATAAACCATGTTTGAGTCTCGCAAACATAATTAAAATCTTTCTTACATTCATTCATGGAAAAGAAGTGGTGTTTAGATCGAGTCGGACAGGGCACAAGAATTTGTACATAATGGATGCAGAACAAGGTGAGGATGGCACAAGAATCTGTACATAATGGATGCAGAACAAGGTGATGATGGCAAGATTTGGAGGCTGACGTAAAGCCCTTGGATCGACACCATGCCCAGCTGGTCCCCGGATGGACAGTGGATTGCCTTCTCCTCCAATCGACACGATCCCAACCAGCAGACCTATTTCAACGCCTACATGGTTCGTTCGAATGGAACGGAGCTCCACCGTGTACTGGGTGGCAACAGAGAAAGGATCAACCATGTTTGCTTCAGCCCCGATTCCAAAAGCCCGCTGTTTACTACCAATTTGAGTGGAGTATCGACGGAACCCGTTTCCCTTCCTAACCAATTCCAGCCTTATGGAGAGCTTTTCGTGGTAGCACTAGATGACAGTGAGGTGCAGAGGTTAACATTCAATGCGTACGAAGATGGAACTCCCGCTTGGCACCAGGGTTGCAGTGGCGACGATGGATCGAACTTAAAAGCTCTTAGTTTGGATGGTAAGGAAATTGCAGAGGAGAAGCTAAAAGGTGAATTTAGCGAACCTATGTGGTTAGCGAAACCATAAAGCCAATTAGTTCTTCAAACTCCTGTCTTCTAGAAAAGATTCCCCTTCTTTGGAGTTCCCAATGTTGGTATGCTATCTGCAGGGATGCCAGACATTCTCGTTGTTGAACTACGTTTGTTTTTTCTGCCCTTCGTTTTAGTGTACCGTGATGGAGCCAATAAAAAATAAAAATAAAATTAATGGGTACACTCTTGGGAAGTGTTTTTTTTAATAATAAATAAATTTGGTTCTACGATTGAGATGAGGGTTTATCTAATCAATTTAGCGATAATATAAGACACTTATAACTTAGGTTTAAATTTTAGGGAAACCTGGTGAATTTTTTGAGCATCACGATGACGGTAAGGTATGTACCTCGAGCACCCGATGGTCCATTTCACACAAAGCTATAAAACAACAAGGTGGAATAGGTTTGGTGGATGCAACCTTGTGGTTTGTACTTTGTGCTTGCCAAAGCTATAAAACAACAAGGTGGAATAGGTTTGGTGGATGCAACCTTGTGGTTTGAACCTTGTGCTTGCCAAAAACTAAAAATAGTGTGATTATAACCAACTCTCCTATCAAAAAAACAAAATATCTTATAACAAATTAAAAAAATAATTATATAACTTATCAATATTTTCATATAAATAATTAATATTTAAAAAATATAAAAAAAAATCAAAAATATAAAAAAAAAAATTATGAATAAAATTTTATATTATTTATAATAAAAAACAAGATGAACCTTTACAACTTTTTAATATATGTAACTTGATTTTTCATTCAAATATTAATTTTACATTGAAAAAATAATGAATTTGAAACCAATTCGCTCACAATCTTGAAACCAAAGAAATTACATATCCAATATTCAATTTTGGTCAAATACATAAGGTTTCGAATCAAATTTCCATACTCCCTCTAGTCCATTCTTCCACTTCCATTATCTTTATACATTCTTTAATCTCATGCAAGTGGGGTAGCAATACCTTCCTAAGTTCCCATGTCAAACTTCTTTAACATATCTTGTGCATATTTAAATTGGAATGTGAAGTTCCTATAATGTGTTTTATGCACCTTTATGCTAAGAAAATAATACATCAACCCAAACCACTCTTTATCTTTGTATCATAGATTGTTTGATTCCTGTTGGACAATTGGTGCAATTGGAGGATGAACTTCTTCCTTGTGAACTAGGACATTTGAAGGTTTAGGATCATTCAAGTGTAGGGTCTTCTCCTTCACCAAGGAAGAATCAGAGCATGATCAAATGATCGAGCATCTCTTCTTTAGGTGGCCATATTGTTGACAACCATAACATATCAGGGAGAAGCTTTCATATTCAATATATTCCCTTTTTCTTGAGGAGATAGTAATTGATTGATGTCAAGGAACTGAAACATCCATCCAAATAACCAATCTTGCTTTACTCATATTAATTTTACTTAAAAAATGTCCTCTATTTTAACATCCATATACTGGATTGCACCAAATTTTGATAAATATCTTCTCTCCCCAAAACTCCATACGGAGAGCATATAGATTCACCCAGACTAAGAAGCCATCAACTTCTTCTGTAAGGGGGTTGAAACCAGGAGTCCAAGGTCGTATATAGACACCCCTTTGTTCGAAAAACCAACTATATCTATACTAGATTACCCTATCTCTATCCACTAAATCAAAAAAGGAAACATAAAAGAATTTTTTGGGTAGCATAGTTACTTGGAATTTATTGAACCACCAAAGTTTAATGTGTCCTTTGAGCTCCTTCAAGTTTGGTATTTTATCCCTAAGTTTGTAGATAATTGTTTGAGTTTCATGATAAATCAAATCCAGCCCAAATTCATCCTCCAAAATCCTGATAGAGGACATAGGTTTATCATAAAGCTCCACCTGCGAACCCAAAGATCCTTGAGACACATTTCTTCTAACTGAAGAGGCTTTCTCATAGATTGAAGAGCTATTAATATTAGCCTAAATACAACAAAGGGGTTACGAACAACCTTCTTTCTACAATGCTAAAGTACACCTAAGGTTTGCACTCATTTCACTTCGTTCCATCCTCATGTCCTCTTGAGTACAACAAGAGGACTGCAAACAACCCTCTTCCTGCAATGCTTGACTTCACCTAGTATTTGCACCCCTTTCGCTCTGTTCCATCCTCGTGCCCTCTTGAGTACATCGACAAGGTTGCAAACAACCCTCTTCTTGCTATATATTATATTTCACATTACGTAATTTGTTGAAAGGATTTCTTTTTTCCTATTATATCAACTTTATTGCATTACGTGTTACGTCATATAACTATTCAATGCTATATAAATTGAAACTTTAATATACACATATTCATTCATGTAGAGGAGTTGGAGAGCAAGTGGGTAGTTAAAACTCTCTAGTCGTTGAAATCGAGAGGCCCCAAGTTCAAATCTCCCCCTCACATGTTACAAATATGCTATATTTACTGATCTTAAATTAATAAACTTTAATATACACTACCTCACCTATATATCTCAATCATTAAACTATAACCTTTTTTAACATAAATATAAATATTTTTTAACCTACATTTTATATAAACTATATCCTTATAGCTTCTCCTCTTCCTAACCACCTAACCCTAAGGTTTATCAAAAACCTCCCATATCCATATCTTGTGTCGTACACCTGCAAACACATACAGCCTTCTTCTTAATAGTTACGGCTAGTATTCCAAAGAGGCCTTTAAAGTGTATTTTATTTGATTTAAAAAAAAAAACTTGTTAAGCAGGATTTTTTAAAAGCAATAGATAGAAAGAAGTACTATTTGTCTATTGAGTGCAAACATGTTGATACGAGAAATCGGATTTATCTCTTTGTGCGGACATTTGTTTTTAAGAAATGATGGTATGATTTTGTACTGAATGTGATTATTATAAAATTTGATTTGTTTTTAAAAAAAGTCAATTGAATTTTGATTAATTTAAAAATTAAAGTGAAGTAACTTACCAACAACCAATCTACCAACCTCCTATTTTTTAGAATATATTTTTTTTAAATAATAAAATTTCACTGCTTATTAATTTAAAGATACAAACAAATGAAGTCAACTAAATCTTTATTAATCTCAGAATTAAACTCAATTAACTACTAACAATATTCTTTTAGCGTAAGATTTTTTTTAAATAACTTTTATTGATCATTAATTTAAGAACACAGTTGATTTTAACCTAACATTAAAAATTTTAATATTCTTTTAGCGTAAGATTTTTTTTAAATAACTTGTATTGATCATTCATTTAAGAACACAGTTGATTTTAACCTAACGTTAGAAATTTTTTTGTTTCCTCACAGACAGCACTATAACTCTTCCCTCGCGGTTATACCTTGAGACTCTTCAATTCTCTTTGTCTGAAAAGTTTATTGTCCATCACATCAAGCGAGAGTCAACTAATCCATCACATCACATGGATAGGCATATCGCATGCCAATTTTGAATGCTCTCGATATGCCATTTTTGGATGATCTGCTGGATATTTTGTTTTGCTTTGACTTGGATTTTCAATTTCTTGGGGAACAAGCTGGGAGGCTACAGACGTAACTGATGAGCAAAGACAAATAGTTTTTAATAGCTTTTAGCTATTTAAAAGTAATTGATGAGCAAATACGAAAGACAAGACAAATAGGTTTGTATAGCTTTTAGCTATATATGAAATGTCATCCGGCACTATCTGTGCTTACAAGAAAGAATGGAAATTTCAGGCCTCTTCTGACATTGCAACCAGACGTGTACACAGGCACGATTGGGTCGGGTAAATCATTGTTAGTCGAGTAAACCGAAATCAATCATACATTCCGTTCTGTTAGCAACACTGCAGCAATGGCAGAGAGGAGACTGGAAGGGCGAGTGTTATTTAGTGTGGTTGATCGTCTGCACTACGGATTCGATGTTTTCACACTCGATCTTCTTCCCACATTCGACGCCGCTGCCAACACCCAGAAAGTAAACGACAAACGACTATCCGACGGGAGATCTATCAATTACAATGCTCAGTTCGTCGGCGCTGCAGACGCCAAGTTCATCGCCCAACGGAATAATCATGTGTTTGCAAAGTCGGAAACGGAACTGGGTGAGGTGGAGGAGGAAGACGAGGCGGTGGTATTCGTGTCTGAGCGAAGTGGAAATGCCAGTATACACTTGAGCTTCGGAGCAGGAAACGGCTCTGGTACTAGACGTCTTATTCTGGGTCCGCTTAAGGCGGGCGATGGATTCTTCTTCGACCGGCCCATTATGAAGAACGGCATGGCTTATTATATGTCAAGCCGGGAGGCCGCCGTTAAACCGCTTACCAGCTGGTCTGCAGTGTATTCTACAGATCTCAAAACCGGGGATACCATTCGGCTTACTCCTCGCGACGTGACGGATTACAGTCCCTCCATTTCTCCTTCTGGGAAGTGGATAATGGTCGCCTCATATGGCGCCAGAGAGTGGCAGATGTCACAGATCGAGGACCTGGAGACCGACCTTTATGTGTTCAAGGCCGAAGACGGGTCCGCCAGAAAGATGGTCGCAGAGCGGGGAGGCTGGCCCACTTGGGCCGATGAAAACACCGTCTACTTTCACAAAAGAGCGGAGGACGGATGGTGGAGCATCTACAAACTGAAGCTACCCGCGTGCTCAGAGCTGCAACAACTGGACCAGCCCATCAAACCAGAGCGGGTAACTCCTCCTTTTGTGCACGCCTTTACTCCCTGCGCTTCCACCACGGCGAATTGGATAGCCGTCGCAACTCGCAGAGCGGGGAACAAGTTTAGGCATATCGAAATATTCGACCTAAATTCCAACTCTTTCATACCCGTGACGGCCCCCATCAATCCGGAGATTCATCACTACAACCCTTTCGTCTCTCCCGATTCTCGAAAGCTCGGGTACCACAGATTCAGAGGAGAAGACGCTCACGACTCCGAGACGGTGGTTCCTTTCATAGAGTGCGTCGAGTCCCCTCTTCCCAACCTTAAATTGCAAAGATTTGACGGATTTTTCCCGACTTTTTCTCCAGACGGATCTCTGATAGCATTCAATCGCCGTATTGGACAAGAAAGCGGAGTGTACGTAGCGAAGGCGGATGGTTCGAAGGTGTGGAAGTTGTTCAAAGGGTTCGCATTTGCACCCACCTGGAACGGCAAGCACCGAGGTCTCGTCTATACGTCGGTGGGTCCCATTTTTGCCTCCGATAAAACCACGGTGAATATAATCTCGATCCACTTCAATCCAGAGGAGTTGGAAGCAAGGGGGGAGGAGGCGAAGTTCGAGGTAAGGACTCTGACCAAGGATGGCACCAACAACAACGCGTTTCCTTATTCGTCTCCAGATGGGAAAGAAGTGGTGTTTAGATCGAGCCGGACGGGGCACAAGAATCTGTACATAATGGATGCCGAACAAGGCGAGGATGGCGGGATCCGGAGGCTGACGGAAGGTCCCTGGACCGACACCATGCCCAGCTGGTCCCCGGATGGACAGTGGATTGCCTTCTCCTCCAACCGACACGATCCCAGCCAGCAGACCTATTTCAGCGCTTACATGGTTCGTCCGGATGGAACGGAGCTCCACCGTGTACTGGGTGGCAACAGAGAAAGGATCAACCATGTTTGCTTCAGCCCCGATTCCAAAAGCCTGCTGTTTACTGCCAATTTGAGTGGAGTATCGGCGGAACCCGTTTCCCTTCCTAACCAGTTCCAGCCTTATGGAGAGCTTTTCGTGGCAGCACTGAACGGTAGTGACGTGCAGAGGTTAACGTTCAATGTGTACGAAGATGGAACCCCCGCTTGGCACCAGGGTTGCAGTGGCGATGATGGATCGGACTTAAAAGCTCTTAGTTTGGATGGTAAGGAAATTGCAGAGGAGAAGCTGAAGGGTGAATTTAGCGAACCTATGTGGTTAGCGAAACCATAAATCCAATTAGTTCTTCAAACTCAACGCTATAGAAGTTTAATGCGTTGAGACGTGTCTGTTGCTGTTCAATAATTGGCAACATTGAGCTTTGCCATCCTTACCAAAGTTTATAGGGATGCCAGAGATTCTCATTGTTGAACTACGTTTGTTTTTTCTGCCCTTCGTTTTAGTGTACCGTGATGAAGCCGGAAAAAAAAAAAAAAAAAAAATTGTTAATGCGCACATTCTTATGAAGTGTTTTTTTTTTTAAATAATAAATAAATTAGGTTCTACGTGATTGAAATGGGTGTTTATCTAATCAATTTAGGGACAATTTAAGACACTTACATCTTATGAAAAAAATAATTATATAACTTACCAATATTTTCATATAAAAATTAATATTAAAAAAAAAACATTAAAAATATAAATAAAAAAATTATAATAAATTTTTATATTTTTAATAATTAATTTTTTTATTAAAAAAAATTAAAATAATTGATATGAATATTTACAATTTTTTAATATATGTAACTTTGATCTTTCATTCAAATATTAATTCAACATAAAACAAAATTATGAATTTAAAAAAATATATATATATATATATATAAAACATATTTTTTTACTTTTCAGATTTGTACATGTAATTTCTATACAATATATTATTTTTATATATATACAATAAAATCTCTTTATTTTCTTAAGAAAATCTTGATGCTTGAGATTTTCTTATACAATTTAAATATAATGTTTTATATACAACTCCAATCTTATCATGTACAATTTGATTGGGTCTAACAACAAGGTTTTGGAACTTCGAATAGGAGGTTCATAATTCGAATTCACTAAGGGTAGAGTTGTACACCACACTTTAGTAGTCTAAAATTGGTTGAATAAACATATATTGGGTAATAACATCTTGTATAAGGATGGCCTCATATGGCCTTTAGTCTTGTCATGACCCTCCCAGATGGACCTTGGAATACGAAAAAACAATGTATTAATTGATGATTGTTAACGAATTGCAAATGTGTAGTATCAGGTGCACTCGTAAGTGGAAGAATTTGAGTCATCCACCGAAGACGAGGGTACTTGAGGTTGGGGAAATGATGACAAGGCAACTCGAAGGTAACACGGATAGATACCTTCATATAGGTATGCATTCGGTTAGGGATAATCGTCAATAGCTAGCCACCTTGAGCCCAAGATTGATGGCCTAGTAGCTATTGTAAGTTCTAGAGGCTGAGACAGGTGACTAAATTGATGGAAAGAACTCCCTCTTTGTCTGTTGTACATGCTTGATTGTCTTTTACTTTAACACTTTTGCCTCAATAAATTGGAAATTAGGAATGAGTAGGTTGACTTCATAGCCCTTGTGTGCTCTGGTAAATAAAATGATAAATAGATTTCATTTTTAAATAAATGGTTAATTTATTTTAAATATGATAAATAGATTTCATTTTTAAATAAATGGTTGATTTATTCTAAAGATGATAAATAGATTTCATTTTTAAACAAATGGTTGAGTCATTTTAGAATAATGAAAGGACTTAATTTTAAAAGAAAGTTAATTATTTTTGAAACCTCTTTTAACGAAGAAAGAAACAGTGCTTCATTAAGCAATAACAAGAATCCCGATAGCAAAATGACGTTTGCTCCATTCAAAGAGGGGATTCATTTAACTCAAAAAGGATTTGTTTAATAAAAGATAATCGATTGATTTAAAAAATAATAATAATAATAAGAAGAAGAAGAATTTACTTGAAGATAAGACCTACCTTCAGATTCGGACGGGCCAGCGAGGCGGAGCCTTCGTCTCTCATGAAAGGATAGTTGCATTAACATGAAAGGATGGTTTGTCAAGTGGAAGGGAAAGCTTCATCAACACAGAGTAATGGCTTCGAGTTAGCAGTGTCTTGGGAAGGCAAAGAGGGAGAAAATGTCCCCTCGAGCATATACGAAGTAATGGTGGGTAGGTGGTGGATGGAAGCCAAGGAAAAATATAAGCATTGAGGAAGAAAGAATGATAAGGGGGTTGGAGGAGAGAAGAAGAGGGAGCACAGTGGGAGAGATGAGCAGTAACACCAAGGAAAATGGAAAGAAGCTACGTGAAGGAAAAGGAAGGATCAACGTTGATTAGAGCAACCAGGGAAACCGCCAGCACACAAATAACTAGGTTGGTTCATGATATCCATTAAACAAGTTATTTAAGGTTTGTATCGTTGGGTTGTAGTTCAATGTTGGGATAGGTCCATTATGTGCGATGTCCCTTTAGCAAGGGAATACTTCCTCCCTTGTAATGTTTAATATATAACCGTAAAGGGGAAATATTTCTAATCATGTGAAGCTTTCCTTGAACCCGACTGTGTAGAGCTACGTTGTAGCTAGTCGTGAAGCTTTACTTGAACTTGATTGTGTAGATCTACATTGTAGCTAGTCATGAAGCTTTCCTTGAACCCGGTTGTGTAGAGCTACATTATAGATGGTTATGTCGAGTTACCAATGGGTGGTAAAGCTAAAACCTTCATCGCAAGGTAGAATATCATATCATTCTTTGCCCTCCTTGCCATAGATGTCCACCCTTGTGATAAACTATGCTAGGTAGAAATAGGCAGCATTTAAGCTTGGTGTCGCATAGGGCCATCGGAGTGTTGGGTTTCGAGGAACATTCTTTCCCTTGGGCATTGTGCGTTCACAATACACTATGGATGTTGTATCACAGAACTTGTGTTGAACATACAATCACATTCACCTATCATCCAGCACGAACTTCATCACCTGAGCACTTTGTCTACACTGAAGCAGGTTGAGAGTGTGTAACACCTTGGGTTGCGTCCTCATAGTTTTATGTTCTGCCCTGGTTTACCAAAATGGGTAGTGGGTTGAGTGATGGAAGATCATAGACTACCCGAGTAGGAAACCTTTATTTTATGTTTCTTTAATCGCTTGTCAGAGTTTAGATTAAGGAAATAAAATGGATTCCCTTTATAAAGTTTCATTGATTAAAGAATAGATTCTAAATTAATGAGAATAGTAAGGTTAAGTTTATATGAAATGTAATTATTTTTGTGAATTAAGAGTATAGGTCTTTAGTTCATGAAATGAAGAAAAAAATTTATTTAAGATTAAATTAGTTAGTTTTAATGGATTAAATAAATATGACATGTGATTTGTTTTGTGAATTAAGGGTATGGGTCTTTAGTTCATGAAATGAAGAAAAAAGTTTATTTAAGATTAAAGTAGTTGGCTTTAATGGATTAAATAAATATGAAATGTGATTTATTTTATGAATTAAAGGTATGGGTATTTAGTTCATGAAATGAAGAAATTTTTTTATTTAAAATTAGAGTAGTTGGCTTTAATTGGGTAATAAATGTGATTATGGTTGTTTTGTAATTTAAGGGTATGGAACCTTACTTTATGAAGTGAAGAGAAAGGTTTATTTGAATATTAGAGTAGTTGGAAAGATTAGAGTAGTTGGCTTTAATTGGAAAATAAATGTGATTATGGTTTTTCTTGTAATTTAAGGGTATGGGACTGTTGGTCAAATATTTGCTTAAATACAAACATACGTTTGTGCGCCCTAGACACGGCCAACATTGAAAGGTCGGAGGAAAAAAATGTTCTCTGTACCAATCTCTAGAGAGGACTGGCTCCCTTACTAATCCTACATCGGTTTAAGATTAGAGTTGCAGAAAAGAAATTTGAAATATTGAAAAGGAATGGGAATTATAGCCACATGCCAAAGATGTAGGATTGGAGACAAACTAGCAGCAGGAATTCCAACCAAGTGTTATAGCAACATAAAATAGAAAAGGAAGCAAGAGAATCTAGTTATAGTTTTTCGAAGACAACTTCCAAAATTGTATTCCAATACTCACACTTACACCAGCCATTCTCAAATCTAGGTGCAGAATTTAAACTTAACAATAGATAGCAAATATGAATATAAAATAGAAATACTTGAACAAAAAAATATCACACAAAGAGACTACTTGCAAAATCAGAAGCCACAACTTCTTCTATTTACGTAGAGAACTTGAATAGTTTTTCTGCATAATGTCTATCCTCCTTTCATTACATTAAAATGATTAGTATTTATAGAGGATTTTGCCTCTTTCATTAAATGCACATGGAGATAAAATGTTTACAGATCAGGAACCACGGTGAGGAAATTCCTTCTCAAAAATCTTGAAAATTCATCCTTTTGAAACAACAATCGAGCTTTTAAGGGAAAATCTTCATGGAATTGGTACATTCGGGCATCAGTGCATGGAAAACTGCAAAGCTAGTCGTTGACTTGGTGCCTCCATCAATACTTGGAAATTCATCTTGGTGTAAGATATCTTGGAATTTATGAAAAACACCTTGTGGTTTTAGTACTACAACTCTTTTCAGCATGAAATAAAAAATGCCAATTTCCTCCCGCTCCAATCATTAAATTTTGCTTGTATTGAATGCAATGATTACTCTTCATTCGTGCTCCCTGGTAGAGAGGGATCTTATTATAATACGTCCAACCTCTAACTTTATTTGAATCAAAATTTGGCACATTGTATTTGTTTCCTTGTTGTAGCAGTAATCAATCTCTCCTCCCAGAATGAAAACATTTTTCATCAGACATCTTTTCTTCTTAAAATATGCATTCACCTTTACAACAGGTGAAAGGCCCTGTCACCCTCCACCTTGGGCGAATGCATTTTTTGACTTTTCCATGACCAATTCTTTCGCATTCGCCCAAAAACAAAATGAAACTTTTTACTCATCATCGGGCTACTTTTCTGTAGCTTTACTCCAAGGAAGGGTGAATGAGGCTTTCGCCCCTCATCTGGGGTGAAAGTACTTTTAACTCTTCATTTTCTTACGTGCGTCAAAGTGGGATTCATGCTTTACCTTATATGTATGTTCACCAGGAAGGAGGGCAAACCGAACATTGACCTTTCAATGCAACCAAAGCGCTTATCATTTTTCCTTAATATTCGCCTGAACTCATCATTGTGGAACATTTTCCCCAAGAAGGGGTGAATGGGACTTGCACCCTTCTCTTGGGGTGAAAGAACCTTTGACTGGTCATCGCATTGACTGGACGCGTTATCTTTAAAATTTTGAAGACATTCACCCCAAAGTGGGGCAAACGATGCTTTCACCCCAACTTTGGGGCAAACGTCTTTCTTAATAGCGTCATCGCATTTCACTTTGGGTGTACCTCAAATTCAACCCTTAAAAGTGTTTTCACCCTTAAGAAGGGCGAATGGGACTTTCGCCCCTCTCTTGGGGCGAAAGCGCCTGGCGATCTTAACATTTATTTTTCCACTTTCAATTTTCTACGTTCACCCAAAAGTGAGGCGAACGGGCTCTTCATCCATATTTTGAGATGAACGTGATTTTAATCTTTAGGAATTTCCCTTAATTTTAATGCAATTCATCTTCGGGCACCATTGTTTGCAAATACCTTTAGGAAATTTCAACTGATGTTAGAGATAAATTCTCCCAACCATTTTTCCTTATAATGCCCATTATTTTCGAGTAAGAAATGCATGAAAAACAAAGAAGAAAGTAGACACATACAAAGATAAACTACAACATATTATATCGGCAAAAAAATTGCTTCAGAAATTAATATATATGCTACTTTTACAATCAACAAAATGTCATCAAAAATTCTACAGTGGCATATTATCAAAATTGCCAATATTTATGGTAGCTCATGGGGTATCCAGCTCACATGGATGCAAGCAATCCCAAGACTTTATCCATTTAGCTCCTTATTGAGTCTCCTGCTTTGGTTGGCACTTCTGATTTGGATGCCTTTTTTTGCGCTTGCTATTCTGCTACCTTTTCAATCGCCTCTACCTCTGTAGCTACCCATAGAACTTCTACTCGCTCCTATTTCGTTGTTGCTTACTCTGCTACTGCCTACTCCTCCTACTCTTTCAAAATTTTGTAGGTGACTTCATAGACTACAACTACCTCATTCCAAGCATGTGTAGTGAATAGACAAGGAACACTTAGTGACTCGTACACATATCGTAGGTTTTGGACATCCTCCAAGCTAAGGCACTTAGCTCATTGAGCTAACTCAAACAATGATAGCTCCATATGGGTAAACTTCTTCATAAGTGATAACACTTGTTCTTTTGTTATGGGCTCCTCACATTTATCAATATCTGAGGTATCTTCCATAATATTATTCCAGGCCACTTCCAATTGTTCCTTTGGTAAAGGTTCGCCCCATTCATCAGTAAAACCTAAAAAGCCTATATCGACGAAAGCATCAAAATGGATCATGGAAATAATGTGCTCCCTCTCTATGGTGTTAAGGATATTTCTACCTTCCCTCACCAGGTCCATCCTTTGAAAGTAACTGCGCAACGTAACCTTGGTGGTAGACCAAGCATGGTCCATTTCACTCAAGGGGTGAATATGCATGCTGGACCGAACCAGAGCTTGGATTTTTATAGCCATTTCCATATAAGGTTCCAGAATCTCCTCAGTAATATCTATCAACTACTGGTCCAACTGAATCTATATCTAAGCTGCCCAAAAATAATGTACAACATGAATTTCCTTCACCACTAACTTCTCGTAACTTTGAACCAAGCGAAGGTGGACCTCCTTAATTATTTTTGAAGAGAAGCCTACAACCTATGTGGCCTTCTCTGCCAGCTAGTTCTGTATGGACTCAAGTTTCACCTTTAATGACTGCACCTGCTACTTCAATGCATCCTTTTTCTTTTGATGTACCCCTACCTACTGACGCAAGTGTTCATTCTTTGTTGTCATATTTTCTTGTTGTGCTCGACTCGCTACCAAGGCGTCTTCAAGTTCGGCAATTTTAGTATCAATGTCATAATATCTTTGCTTATAGTACTCATCATGTAGATAAAGTGAACTCATATCAACCTGTATATCCTCCATTTTTTCAGTGGGGTCAATCCTCGTCAGGTCCTCTATCACAGTCTCATAAGCGTAATCGCTCAATGTCATTTCTCGTTGTGGCTTTTGGACTAAGGGAGTGATCTTAGTTGTATGAACCTCCATGGTAATCAGATCAAAAGAAATTTTCTTGAGAGGTATGGCTAGAGTAAGTTCTTCCTTCCTTCTGTGGTTCTTCAACCAATACGATGAATTGAGGTGTGCTCGACTAATTTTTTTGCATCTTATTGCTTAGACACCACCTCGGCTTCGAGTAGTACTCACAACTCCAAAAATGGTGTGAAAGGAATCAAAATCTATGAACGATCAGGCTCAAATGAAGAAGAGGAGATAGCAATAAGAGGGGGGACCAAAATTGTGGAGTGGATGGAAGAACTTGGTTTGGATGCAGTTACACTCACTATTGGAGAAGCCTGTATACTTACAGCCTCAATGAAAGTGGTGGCCGCAATAGAAGTGGAAGGATGCAAAAATGGATTTGAACCTGAAACGAATTAATTGAAAGAAAGGGAGGCCAAAGAGAGGGGAATAGAAGGAGCAGTAGTGACTTGCAGATGGGAAGAAGGGAGCAAAATGAACACGGAGGACATACCAAAGGGGGAAGAAACTAATGTAGAAATTGATGGAAAGGAACTAACAGCCACTACATGCTCCAAAGTAGAATAAGATGGAAAGAAAA
Source organism: Wollemia nobilis (assembly GCA_028583015.1). Classification (NCBI taxonomy): domain Eukaryota; kingdom Viridiplantae; phylum Streptophyta; class Pinopsida; order Araucariales; family Araucariaceae; genus Wollemia; species Wollemia nobilis. The sequence goes on from JAQPPZ010001844.1 coordinate 14,847,955, forward strand.
ACGTACCTTCAGGTGCGGGCACCATGTGTCATGGTGATGGAAGTGACTACATAATAAGTTCCTCCTATTGCTCGTCTGCTTCCACCTCAAGGTTAACAATTTTTTCCAGCTGGTCCATCGGTTGTTCATGAATTAATGGGAACATTTAGGCGATGCTCATCAGATCATATGACACCACCAGAGGAGTATTAATAATTTCTACAACTAAAACTATAGAAACTGTGATAGCCAAAACTACAATAGTAGATGAATTAGTGGCACATGTTCTTGTATTCTTTGCAGCCTTTGGAAATGGAAGCGCCTCTCGAGCAGTTTGCTTCTCTAACAAAGGTGCTTCAACTATTTTTTGCTTTTCCCACTACAACCTTCATTGAAACACATATTGTTGTTCTTCTTCCTCAGGTGTCTCTTCCTCAACTATTAGGCGCTCTTCTTCTACCATGTTTTCACCACTATCAGACTTTTGAAAGCTTTGAGGTAAGACTTTGGTGAAAGCGATGGGTTGATAGCCATTTATAAACTTATCATAGGCTATCGAAAATGCCTGATCCATTTTCAAACCAAAATCGAACATATTTTTACCTTTGTGGATCCGTATAATCCACCAGTTCATGATATTTTCTTCGGTCCATAGGGGTTGAATCTCTTTCACTTGGCCAAACATTCTGGGCAGAGGGATTTGATCTTTATGCACTGTTGGATTATACTCGGCTTCCTGCTCGTAAAAGTCATGCCATGGAGGAAGCAACATCATGTCTTCAATGTGCCACTCTAAGTCGTGTCCATACAAATTATTTTGATTTACATGGATATTAGACCATGGACAGCAACGAAAAGTCTTGGCCTTGATTATTTCTAAAAAATTACCCAATGGGTCGTATCTCCACCGTTGTAGCAGCTCTATCAACCCTAGGTCTTAAAGTGCTTTTGTGAGTATCCTGTTCTACCCGACCTGGTTCACCTCTATACTATCGAACTTGAATGGCATAGCGTAAGTCATCCTCTTTTCACGTCCTGCTCCATACACATCATTGGTATAATTTATTTGGTGCACCACCTCCATGGAAAAAATATATTCGATGGCGAAGTATGGGAGCAGGAATGGCTTACCTGTGAAGCCATAAATTCTTACAACCACGCCTTGAGTCAGCAAAAATATATCACCTTTTTCGATCATTGCAACTGCCACCTTCATCGCCCGTGACACTCGTTCACTTTTACCGCAAATTAACTCAATCGCGGGTCCCAAAAATAGGTGGTTAAAACTATAGTATGACTCCCTCCTTGACAAAGCGGGAGTCCACATATAAACAAGCAACATATCATCCTTTTCATCAACCTGTTTTATTGTAATGAATGCAAAATGTTGGTGCAAATAGAAAAAGAAATACCATACGAGGAAGGACATGTGTTTGAATAAAGTCTCTTCTCTTGTATGCAGCTTCTCCAACTGAACGTGCATTTTATGATATATAAAATCGGCCCAATCAAAATAAATTAGTTTCATTCCCGTCCTCATCACTGTCAAAGCATAGAACTCCACCAAGGATATACATTGCACCAGCGTAGCCTACTACTTGTGCACTATAGAATCGATCAAAAGACCAGCAACCCACACTAGCATTGAAAATAAGTTTGGGCTCTTGAATTTGGATAGAGGCTTAGGTATATTTAGCAATTGCCCCAATTGTGGCTCCTTAATTAACTGCATTTCCATGAACTGGCGCATTGCCACCATTAAAAAATATATTTCCTCTTGCTCATTAATGTGCAGTTTATTAAAAATCATATTGGAGGGTGGTTTTAATCCACATACAAACACTTCCCTCACTTCAGCGGTAGATATTGAGAAAAGAACCCCCCCATTGGCTTTCTGTATAGCCTTGGTAGCTGGATTATAAAATCTAATAATTAATTTTATCAGCTCTAGGCAAGGGTGTACAGGCATTCACAGATGCCAAAATAACCGCGCATAAAATGATAGAGTCAGAGGGATCTCTGCTGTCACTCCTTGTTTTACTACAAATTCCAATTTCCACATCTTATCAGAGCTTCACCATGCCCTTGTTGGTAATTACACAGTCTTTGAGTTCTACCATAGATTCAGAGTATGGATCCAAATCTACATTCTTATTCTTGCAGGCCTTCTTGTATTTCTACCCGCCTTCTGCCCGCTTCTTAGACTACTTGAGCTTCGTAGTATATTTTACCTCTTTGCTTTTCTTTCCCATTGTGCATGCCCTGACAACTCTGAAAGCGCTCGATAATTTCTAAAACAAAAGCTTAAAAATACATCGGCAAAGAATTTTTAAAAATATAATCTTTGAGAAAAATTACCTGTGTTCTATTTATAAGGCATGCTTCAGCTACCATAGTAAATATAGTAAATTCTCACGGTGGATTTGGGAGGAGTTGCGCTTTGCTTTTATTTGTGGGCACTATTCCCAACACTACAGTAGCAACTAATTTTTAAATTTACCATGAAATCCTCCATAAAATATGTATCGCTCTACCATGTAAATCTTCGAACGACATGCCCTGGCTATTAAAACTGCCTTGAACAAATAAATCCACCACCCGCGGATCAATGACCACCCCTGCTTTCGATGTGGTGAGATTTCGGCTCTCAAGATGGCAAAACGTCTACCAACGCAACCCAGGTGCACGTTTTAATTTAAATACCTCGAAAATATGCCATAACATGCTCCTAAAAACTGCCACGTGCCAGGGTGAAACTACTTTGAGGATGCCCTGAAAATCAATTCATCCTTGAAAAATTGTCACACGCCCGAAGAACAATGTGGGGCGAAAATACTATTGAGGCACACTTGATCTCTTTTTCTTTGCTCTGAAAACATTTTTTTTCTGCTTGATGGAATAAATGGCAAACATTCTTCTTTTAAAACAACTTCTTGCTTCTCTTTTTGCCCAAATTTAGAAAAAGCACGAATTTTCTTATCTTAAAAAAAAATCCATTGATTTTATGGTCTTTTCTCTTTTATTTTTCTCTTTTCTTCATTTTTACTTGCATGCCACATATATATATATATATATAAAGAAAATCAATATCTCTAAAAAAACCCTTTAATGCTCTTTTTTATTTTTTCAAAGCTTTTAATAATAGTGAAGCAATGACAACCCCTGCTTTTTCATTTTCCACTGTTTTATTTTTGCCTTGCATCCTTTAATTAAAACTTTAACGAAAATCCTCGTATGCAATTGCTTGAAAAGAGTCGACGCGCGCCTCCCACATTTTAAAAGATTTGCATATTGTTTCAACCAAGTGAAGGGCGAACGAGATTTTTCGTCCCATACACAAGGCAAAAGCGCCTTCGGTCACATTTATTTTTTCTTTAAATTGTCGACGTGGTTCTTTAAATTGAATAGCACAAGTTGTAAAAATTTTCAATGTCTTCGCCCCAATGAGGGACGAACGGGGGTTTCACCCCTCATTTGGGGTGAAAGCCCTTTTGACCCTTTTGTTATGTTGATTTTGCACTTTCATACTTTTCTTTGCATTTACAACATACGTTCACCTCCCTTTGGGGGCGAATGGGGTTTTCGTCCCTTTGTCCGACGAAAGCACTTTTGACCATATTTTATTTTGATACTACATTCAGAGTTCGTGATATGCCTTAGATCAAATATGCATTTACCTTACTGGAGGGTGAATGAGACTTTCGCCCTTTCCTTGGGGTTAAAGCATTTTCAATTTGTTGCACCTCATACTCCTAAAAATAGGCCTCGGGCTTCAATTTTTTGACTAAGGCAAAAATATTTTCATCTTATTCCCCAAGAACAATCAAACTTAAAGACTCACAAGATAGAGCAACTTTTAAAACTTCGAAGCCTTTGATCCTGCTCAAAAAAATTTAATATATCATATGAAACTTGCGACATGCCTTCTGGGAAATATTTTGGGGCAAAATTGATTTTCAAAGAGAGAAAAACATAGAGCAAAAATCTTCCTTGAGGCAAGCCCAATATTTTCTAGTAAATCCCACCTCGTACTTTTTTCTTTCGCTTTTCCTTCTTTTTTTTCTTTTTTTTTAACTATATCAAGCCATAAAATACTTGTAAATGAAAATTGCACATAATTACAAACTGTAACGTTTGGAGGATAGGAAGCTCAATGTGAGTGGGCAACACTACCTCTTTCCCATACACTAGGGAATAAGAAGAGGCTTTGATAGAATTATTTATTGATATTCGATTCTCCCATAGAGATTGATTCAATAATAAGTGCCAACTTCTTTTATTGTTCCCCAATGTCCTTTTTAAAATTTGTAGCAAGTTTTTGTTTGTGGATTCGGTCGATCCATTTCCTTGGGGGTAATAGTTGGAGGATATATTGAGATAAATCTTGTATCTACTTGCGAATTCAGTGATCTTGGTCCAGATGAATGGAGTTCCATTATCCCTTAATGAGTGATCAATCCCTCAAGGAAAGAGATAATTGTATCTTGATCTGCCTTTTTGGTTGGGATGGCCTCTACCCATTTGGTGAAATAATATGTAGCAGTTAAGATGTATTTATACTCAGCTGACGAGTGAGGGTCTATGACTCCAATTAAGTCTAGGCTCCACTATTGAAATAGCGCTTCCAATTGAATCGGGTATAGGAGCAAAGATGCTTTCTTGTTCCTGCCAATGTACCACTGACAATTATCATAATTTCGGCTCACCTTATGTGTATTTACGAAAAGAGTAGGCCAGAAATAGCCAGATCTAAAAATATTCAAGGCCATAGGCCTTCTTGCATAATATCTAGCGGATAGGTTGGAGTGAAATTCCTCCAATTTTTTTTTATTTTTTTGAATATTTCACACACCTTAGGAGTACTCCGTCTATATTGTTATGGAACAACCCCCTTGGCAATAGGACATACTTGAGTGCTTGCAGTCTGGACCTTTGATGCTGTGAAACATCAAGATGTGATGGACATTTCCCAGATGTAAAGAATTCGACAAGGTCCTCTGTCCAGCCATGATCAACTATAGCTTGATTTGCATAAATAATTTTGTTGATTACCTCATCTTGTACTGGAGCCAATGATTCAGAAGTTGCACTTTTATCCAGTTCCTAGCAGATAACTCGTCCATGGACCAACTTGGTTGAATATCCACATCATATTCTTGAATCTTTAAGATCCATCCTGCTCTCTTATCACCTAATTCCCCTTAGAGAAAGAAATTTCTGACATCTGGATGAATAACATAGACTATTGTCGATGTGTTCAGCTAATGAAATACATACAAATTTAAACCTCTTTAGCATGAAAATGTCAAGTTTTCTTTAGGACCAAGACACATTTTCACGGGAAGGATGGAGAGCGGGAATGCAGGCGAGCGAGTGGCGGATGGAGAGCGACCGGGAGGATGCGGCAGAAAGGAGGCAGGATGGTCAGGCGAGGGTCCTGGAGGGACAAGCCATGGCAGTGATGACGAGGCAGGGCCCGATGCAGCAGGGGCCCAGGCGGATGGGTCGGACAAGAGCGGAAAAGACCCTCCTGACAAGGAGGGACCAAGAGGCGGGGTAAACCTAAACCAAAAAGGATCCTACGCCCAGGTACTAAGTCCAGGATCCCCAACAAAGCAACCCACCCAGGAACTGCTTCCTTGTGGAGCAGATTTGGTCATCCCTGAAGACCTAATGGACAGCTACCTGGAGCTTGAGCGTTTCACTCTGATTGGCAAGTTCGTAGGAGGGCGACCAGACATGGAGACCATTCGGAAATGGGCTTTTTCCAAGTGGAAGACCAGCGGCAACATGGAAATTGTTGCCCTCTCTCGGGGGTTTTTCGCCATCAGGCTCAACACTCAGGAGGACTGTTGCAACATCTTGGTCGGGGGACCATGGTTCCTAGGGCGCAGGAGCCTTTTTCTCCGAAAGTGGGGAGAGGATTTCAACCCTGAAACCCAAAACATAAATGTAGCTCCTCTGTGGGTTAGGTTGCCAAACCTCCCTTTCCAATGTTGGCACGAGAATGTCATCAGAGGGATAGCCCGGTCCATAGGTGAGCTCGTTGCCATTGATTCTTCCACCAAGGTCCGATCCAGGATGGTCCATGCCCGCTTCTGTGTCTCCGCTAACCTGGAAACAGAGTTACCCACTTTCATAAACTTGTATAGAGGATCACGCATCATCAAGAGGCAGCCCATCGAGTACGAAAACAAGCCAGCCTTTTGTACTCACTGTCGCACTCAAGGTCACCTCCTGAATCAGTGCCCTGTCTTGAGGGCCCAGAATCAAAAGGCGACAGGTCCGAACAAGGGCATGCAGAGGAACCAGGGTATTCCCCCTCTCAACAAGGAGTCGGTGCTAGGCCCGAAACACATCATGCGTAATCCCGCCCACCAAGCACCTCAGGAGGAAGGTCAGAGTGATGTTCCAGATCAAGGCAAGCAAAACCGTGAGCGAGGAGAAGCCTCCCCGTCAGCCCAAAAGGAGCAGGAGGTGCTCTCAAAATCCTCGCTTCACACCAGTCCTAGCATAGAGGATCCAGTTACCCAGGTACAGACCCTTCCCAAAATTGTTGTTCCAAATTCTTTTATGGATGAGTACCTGGCGGGCAATAGGAAATCCCCAAACCGCTCGAATAGGGGTGAGGTACCCCTTTCTCCTTTCTCTGAAAAAGAAGGCCCATCCGTCTCTGGGAGAATCAGCCCCAGAAACACCAGGAGCAGGAAACAGGCCATTGACTATGGCAGCGAAAGGAAAAGAGGGAGACCCTCTAACAATGAGAAGAGAAACAAGGAAACGACGGAGGACATCGCAAATGGAACCCAGTTGACGCTTTTCTCTGACGATTCCGACAACCAGAATGACAAGCAAGGAACCAAACCCCCCTTCCAGCTGGTGAAGGGAGGCAGGAAAAACCCTAAACCCTCGAAATGAAGGTCCTCTCATGGAATGTGAGGGGCCTCAACGGGGCAGCCAAGCAGCGGCTGGTGGCTGACCTAAGGAAAAGGATCAATCCTTCCATCTTCATTATGCAAGAAACCAAAATCGATGAGCTCTCTTCTCGAAAGTCTGCCAAGGCCATTTGGGCCAAAGGAGAGTGCCTTATCAGTCCAGCTCAAGGCACGTCAGGTGGGCTCATGTGCCTTTGGGACCCTACCCTGGTTGAAGGAAGGCTTTTGTCGTCCTCGAGCAGGATCCTAAACATTTTGTTTCACTCCAAGACCAGCAATCAGTCTTGGATCCTGTCCAACATTTACGCTCCAAATTCCCCCATCGAGCGGGCCGAAATGTGGGAAACTGTAACTCAAATGAGGACCACCTTCAACACCTTTCCATGGATCATAGGAGGAGACTTCAATAGCCCGTTGCATCCGTCTGAGAAGAAAGGAGGTAACGACTCTTTCAGCAGAAGCATGGAGGATTTCAGAGGTTTTGTCAATACCAATGAGCTCATGGATGTTAAGCTCAAGGGGTCCTCTTTCACTTGGAGCAACAGGAGGATTGATAGCGGGCTCATCCAGGTGAAGCTGGACAGGTTCCTCATCTCTCAAGAAGCTATCCCTCTGTTTGGCGATGCCACCCTGTTGGCCTTACCTCGGATCGGATCAGACCACAGTCCCATCCTCCTTGAAACTGGCAGGCCTCCCTCCTTCAAAACTCCTTTCCGTTTCGAAGCCATGTGGACTCTCCACAAGGATTTCAAAGATCAAGTGTCCTCATGGTGGCATCAAAATTTTGGAGGATCCGCCACTTCTCGGCTGGCTCAAAAACTGAAGATGGTCAAAGAAAACTTGAAAATCTGGAACAGGGAGGTTTTTGGCAACCTTTTCGCCAGTAAAAAGGCCATTACTGAGAAACTTCAGGAGATGGAAAGGAGAATCGAAGTTGGGGACCACAGCAGCCCCACTAGGGAGGAGGAAAGGAACCTCCTAGCAGAGTTCCATAACATCCTGGCTAGAGAGGAAACCTTCTGGAGGCAGAAGTCAAGAGACCTGTGGGTCAAGGAAGGCGATGCTAACACCAGGTTCTTTCACGCCTCCACTATGCGGCACAGGGCATCCAACAAGATCAGGGAGATTGTGTGCAGCAATGGATCATCCACCAAGGACATAGTTGAGATCAGGGCTGAAGCGGTGTCCTTTTTCCAGAACCTCTTGGGAAGTGCCCCGGAGGGTGACAGCCAAGCTCAGGATACTCTCCTATCAAATATTCCTTGCATCGTTCCTCAGGATGCGAACCTCAGACTGGTGGAACCTTTCTCCCACGATGAGATTAAGGAGGCCTTGTTTTCAATGCAACCTGATAAAGCCCCTGGGCCGGATGGTTTCTCTCCGAGGTTTTTCCAAACCCTATGGGATGTGGTGGGGAACGATGTCTGTGAGGCCATTAGAGAGATCCAGTCAACCAAAGTTGTCCCTCGCAGTTTCAACTCCACCTTCTTGGCCCTCATCCCGAAAGCCTTTGACTGCAAATCCATCTCTGATTATAGGCCTATCAGCCTGTGCAACGTCATCTACAAAGTGTTGACCAAGGTTATGGCCAACAAGCTGAAGCCCATTCTCCCCCTTATCATTGATCAGTCTCAAGGCAGTTCGGTGAAAGGGAGGAACATCCTGGATGGGGTCATCTCGATCCATGAAACCCTGCATTCTGCCTCAATGACCAAGAAGGCTGCCCTTTTCCTCAAGCTTGATATGAACAAGGCCTTCGATAGGGTTGATAGAGGTTTCCTTCGGGAGATCCTCCTCAAGTTCGGCTTCCATCCCCTGTGGGTTGACCTCATCCAGGGCTGCATTTCCTCCCCCTGGTTCTCTGTCTTAGTCAATGGCTCTCCTGCCGATTTCTTTCAGAGCTCAAGAGGTCTACGTCAAGGGGATCCTCTGTCCCCCATCCTTTTCATCATCCTCGTAGAAGCTTTGGGAAGAGCCCTCAAGGATGCCCAACAACGGAAGAAGGTGACCGACATCCTCCCTGCCTCGGGGATTGAGGCGATCACCCATCAGCAGTTTGTGGATGACACGCTCCTGTCCACCATAGCGTCAGTAGCTCAAGCCAGATCCATCAAACGAATCCTAGGACTCTATGAGAGTGTTGCCGGTCAAAAAGTTAACTACATCAAAAGCAAGATCTTTTTTCTCAACACCCCTGTCAGGCGTCAAGTTCAGATTGCAAGGATCCTGGGGTGCTCTATTGACTCCCTCCCCACTACCTATCTTGGCCTCCCTCTCTTCTGCGGGCGTGCTAAGGAAGGGATGTGGAACATGGTGCTCGAGAGAATCCACAAAAAGTTGGCGTCGTGGAAAGGCAAGTTCTTATCCCAAGCTGCCAAGGCAACCCTCACTATGGCGTGCCTCCAAGGGATTTCGACCTTTTTCATGTCTGTTTTCAGATTGCTTGCCTCGGTTCTTCACAAGATTGAGCAGACCCAACGAAACTTTCTTTGGTCAGGCAATGAAGACAAGTCCAGGTTTCCTTTGGTGGCCTGGGACAAAGTTTGCAGAAGCAAGAAGCAAGGAGGATTAGGGTTCAGGAGAATGGCCAAGATGAACCTAGCGCTCATTGCCAAACACACCTGGAGGATCCTGGCAGATGAACCGGCAGAATGGGTTAGAATTGTCAGGAGGAAATACCTCACTAACACTTCCTTTCTTGAGGATGGGATTCCCACTGGGGGGTCGGCTTTCTGGAAAGCCATTGTCCAATCCAGGCAGCTGATCCAAGACGACATCAGGTGGATCCTTGGGGATGGTCGGAGCATAGATTTTTGGAAGGATAGGTGGGCCCTAGAGGACCCTCTCTCTGAGCAGACCGGGCTGGTTCACCTTAAAACTTTTCTTGATAACAACTTTGGGCAGAGGGTGGCCAATTTCATTGAATGGAGAAATGGCTCCCTACAGTGGAAAGTCATTGATGCAGAGGGGCTAGAGACTGAGGCCGACTTCCTGTCCTCCGTCCTTAAGGACATCATCATACCCACCAGCAGAGGTCCGGATCGAATGATTTGGAGGGGGACCGATGATGGTGGATTCTCTATCAAATCTGCCTATGAATTCCAATGCAAAGGGCTGAAATCGGACTTTCCTTGCAACGTGGTCTGGAGGAAATGTTTGATCCCAAAGGTAAATTTCTTCTCGTGGATTGCCTTTCAGAATAAAGCTCTCACAATTGACAATCTTCACAAGAGGGGGTTTGCTATTCCCAATAGGTGCTATCTGTGTGAGTCTGCCTGTGAGTCCTCTGACCACCTGTTCTTGCACTGCGTTTTCACTGGGTCGGTCCTTGGCTCCATCCTCTCTACCTTTCAGATCCAATGGATTCCCCCCAAGACCATTAAGGAGGCTTTCTTCCAATGGCCCAATCCTTTTAAAAATCCCAAGCTCCGTTTCCTGTGGAATGCTTGCTTCCACCATTTTTTGTGGCAGATATGGTTGGAACGCAATGGTCGGGTCTTCGGTAATCCTCCCAGGGATCCTCCCTCAGTCGCTCACAGGGCCATCGCCTTTGCCATTGAGAACTCCAAGCTTATCCCCAACCCATGGCCCAAGCATGTGTTTGAAGAGGGTTTGTTCAAATCCTTGAAGTTATCAGGGGAGATCAAGGAGCGGGAGGATCCGCGGTTATCCAGGAAGGACGTCAGGTGGGTCAGGCCTCCTCAAGGATGGTTGAAGTTAAATTTTGATGGGGCCTCTCGGGGCAACCCAGGGGCGGCCGCTGCGGGTGGATCAGTTAGAGACCATAATGGACAGCTCGTCCTGGCTTTCTGTGAAAACTTGGGGTTTCAAACCAATCATGTTGCGGAGGCCAGAGGACTTTTGAGAGGACTCGAGCTCATTTCGAAGGATCCCCGACCCTTGGTAGTTGAAGGGGACTCACTGAACATCATTAACTACATGATGAATTCCCAGGATCCGACGTGGAAGGTTTTCAATGTCATTTCTGAGGCCAGGAACCTCCTCCTCCGGAGGAACCTGGTCCAAGTCAAGCACACCTACAGGGAGGGCAATGGTTTAGCCGACCACTTGGCAAATAAGGGATTACTGTCCACATGTCTCGTGGTGTGGCGGCAGTTGTTTTCGGCGGACGTTGAGAAGGTCGCCAGCCAGGATATCGCTAATGATTCCACATAAGCAAGAAGAGAGGATCGGGCTTGGGCGGACGGGCACGGGGAGCGGGGAGAGGATATTCGGGTTTTCAGAATGGATGCATCTGTTTCTTTTTGTTGTTTTTTCAGCATGTTTTACCTCCAGTTTGAGGTTTCTGATGTAGCCCTCCTGGGCATTACTATGTTTTTTTTTGGTAAGGTTTACTATGGTTTCTACTGTACTAGCCCAAGGGGCTCCTTTTGTTACTAAGGGCTGCGGCCTCTCATGTTATAAGGTTTTGGGATCCTCTTAAAAAACCCATTTTGTATATAAAATATCTACTTACCAAAAAAAATAGACTATTGTCTTGCTTTGTGAAACAAAATGTCAAACTTCTTTAAAGATTTCATAACTATGTACACCTATTTTTTAATGAAATTATACTTTTCTTGGTGTGACGAAATCACCTGGCTCAAGAAAGCAATCATCTTATCATCTCTGTATTCTTGCTTTTGTGTGAGAACAATGACGTAACTCTCATGCTCACCTACTACATAGAGGATAAAGTCCTTGGAGTAATCTAGGTTAATTAATACTGGCGCTTGAGTGATTCTTTCCTTGATTTCCTAAAAATTCTGTCTTCTCAACTCGGTCCAATTAAATTATTCATTCTTCTTCAAAATCTTAGTCATTAGCTTTAAAACCTAGGCAAAATCTGTAATGAACCTCCAAATGAAGTTGATCTGACTGAAGAATGATTGTAGATCCTTCTTGTTAACTGGCAGGGGCAATTTCAAAAGAGCTTCTACTCTTGCGGGATCAATTGCTAGTCCTTCTTGTGAGATCACGTGACCTAACAATTTTTCCTCTTTAATAGCAAAAATGGACTTCTTTAGGTTAAATGAAATCCCAAATTTGCAGTATTTTTTGAACACTTACCTCAAATTAGAAATGTGCTCTTCCTTGTGGTGTGAGAAAATAGTCATGTCATCAAGGTAAATCATAATAACTCTATTCAATAGCTCACCGAAGGCAATGGCCATAGCTCTCTGAAAGTTAGCACCAACATTTGAAAGACCAAATGGCATTCTTTGATAGGCAAAGCTGCCCCACTTTGTAGTAAATGTTGTCTTGTTTTGATCCTCATCTTTCACCCAAGTATGATTGTAACCAAAAAAACCATCCAACAATGAAAACCTCTGCGCTCCAGCAACGACGTACAGAATTTGATCAATCTACGGTAGGGGGTAGTGATCTTTTATTGATGTCTGGTTCAAATTCTAAAAATCTACACACAGATGAATATATCCATTTTCTTCTAAACTGGAACCAGGTTCACCACCCATGTTGAGTGCTTAATCAGATAGATTATTTTTACCTCTAGCATTTTTAACAGCTCTACCTTCATGAGCACTTCAATTTTGGGACTGATAGGCCACTGTTTTTGCTGAAAAGGCTTGATCCCTCCTAAAATTCAATAGTATGTTGGATAATATTTGTATCGTATCCCTTCAGATCATGATAGCTCCAAGCGACAATGTTTGGAAAATCATAACACAAATTTTTGATATCTTAAAGCTCTTTCGACTTACAGTATGTTCTGAATTTGATCAACTTCTTCGATTCCAATTGCATTTCCTTGAATTCCTTTGCATACACCTTGATATTATGTTTCTTTGTCCTATCATTTTTATAAAACAGACTTTCTAGTTAAATTAGTCCCTTAGGAATGTGATTGTTCTTCAATTGAATCATTCCTTCCAATTCCTCCTTGGCAAGTACTCTGTCATCTACACTTACAACTTCCTTGACTAGAAAATTGATTATTTTCTCATCATTTCCGAACACTTGCCCATAAATATTTTTATCAGGGATAAAGGGCCTATAAATTATCCTCATAGTCTTGGGTTTCATGACTACTTTCTCTATGGGAGAGAAATTAGCACTAAGGGAAGCTAAGATATTTCCATGTCTATTTTGCTCCTACAAAATTGCCCGAATGTTCAATACCATAAATGACTCAAAAAATCCCATACCTTGTTACGATAGGTTTTCAAATAGTGTTGCTTTGACACACACTTGTTTGTAGTCTGGTTAACGATGAGCTCAGAATCTCCAAAAATTTGTAGGTGTTTTATACCCAAATTTTTTTCTTTCTTAAAACCAAGGCATAGTGCTTCATATTTTGTAGCTTTGAAACACACTTTTTTGTAGTTTGGTTGACGATGAGCTCAGAATATCCAAAAATTTATAGTTTTTTTATACCCAACTTTTCTGCTTTCTTCAAACCAAGGCATAGTGCTTCATATTTTGTAGCATTATTTGTGTAACTCCAAATCAATTGATATGAATAGGTCTTTTGCAAACCCGAAGGAGAAACAAGAAAACTACCATCCCCAACACCATTCTTACATCGTGCACCATCAATATACAGCTTCCATAGCTAATTAGAGATAGGATGTGGGGAATAAGAGATTTTTCTTTTATCTACTCAGTCTTGGTGATGGTATAACAACCATTATCATTTTCTACCATTGCATTGAAGTCCATTAATGAGAACTCATCCTCCATATGAAGCTTGCCAAGATATTCTTCCATCAAGTCCACTTCTTGTACTTCCTTTCTCATCATGTTGACTACACCAATGGGCTTTTCTTCCTCTTCCAACTTTTCTATATGAAAAGTGGATGGTTTTTCATTATAAATGCATATTCTATTTCCCTTATATGGTATCTCCAAATGTGAATAATCTAAGGAAAGGCATCCTCCTAGTTTCAATGTGAACTCCCTCGAGAGACATATGCTAAAGTATGGGTCCAGGTCCACCACCACCACTTCTTGGATAATAGTGATCTACAACATTCTATGTAGAATAATAAAAATGTATTTGATCACTCCTACTATTTTTAACTGGGGTTTCGTCCAACTGCAATACACCTGGACTACTCCTCGTATATCCCATCCTCATGACTTCGCATACTAACTTTGGCATGATAGTAGTTGCAGCACTAGAGTCAATCATACAATTATGCACTACCCACCTTTCCATCCTGAGAGACAGATAGAACGAAAGTGGCCTATTCTTATCGGTGGTGGAGGTAGGCAGTGTCTATACTTACACTATTTGGGAATGAATTTTCTTCTGATCTTTTGCATATTTAAGAGATTCTTGCAATAAGTCAACTTGCCCCAGTAACTGTAGAGCATCATATAAGCTTACTTTTGTAGAAATCTTCTTCATTTCTTCCACAATATTATAATTAGAAATACCAATAACCTTTCCTTCTACACCTTGCTCATACTTATTTCGATACTGTTGGTTAGCTTCCACCCTCTATCGCTTAGTCAATGATGGGTATCTGAGGTATCGTTTGGCTTGTTCCTTTGCCTCCATTTGCACTTGAGCGGCTACAGGCTATGAAGCTAATGCCTTTGTTTACAATATCTTTTGGGCTTGCTTAGGCAATAGATCTTTCAACAAGATATAATCCTACTGCTTTTATGTTGTATCAGGCACTTTTGCTTATGGCTGCACTGTTTCATTTTGTACCTTTTGTTCAATAGGAACTTTCAAAGGCTCCAATTCTGCTGTATCAACAGTCATCGATTTCTTTCCAGCCCTTGTGAGAGCTGAAACTTGCTCCAAGGAAGGGAACATAAAATTATGATCAGCTTCCCTTATCATATTGACTTGTCCATCGGTAGAAATTTTTGCTAGTTTCTATACATAGTTCAGATGAACCATGCATGTGTCTTTTCCATGAGGATCATTGCAAGTGGAGCACTAGGTATGCTTTCTCAGATGTACTAGTTTCTTCATTTGCCAATACGATTATGTTCCTCTTTGGGCCCTTGCTATTAGTTGGTTGTTCCATAGTAATTGGAGGTGTCTAAAACCTCCTTGATCAAAAATCAACTTCAACTTGTTTCTTCTTTACTATAATGATTCCGTTTGACATTGTCCTTCTGATCAAATTAACATATTGGACTTCTTGTAACAACTTCATGTAAGGATCATAATTTGAGGGCGTATGAGGTGATAGTAAAGGTAGAGGTATTGGTGGAGTAGACAATGGTTGTGGCACATAGACACTGGTAGTATTGGGAAAGGAACAGGTGCTGGCAACTACAACACAACTAGAATGGGTAATTATGGAATACTTAGAGAGGGAGTTATAGAATTGGAATTGGAGCGATTTGAGGTGGATCCAAGCTCCATAAGGGAACGAGGTACATAGAAGGTATGGGTTGTGAAAATGTACTCGAATACAAATATTGTGGAAGATCAAGAAGGATGGGCATGGTCACTTTCGAGGGAAAATTACCTATGGTGATCAATTCTGCTTCGGCCTTTTGCACCTGCATGTACAACTCTGGAAACGTATTTACATTAGCCTATCGCATTGCCATGTCAATGTCAAAGTTGAAAGCTCTGAGATAATAAATCGTAGCTTACTCATGTGTGGGCTGAAGACCATCAGGAACCCTCTGCCAAATTTGGGTGAACCATACGTTTAAGTCCACTATCTCTTCCTGCGGATGCCTTTGAATTATTGTAAATTGATGCAACAAGGATAATGGATCAAATTGCTTATAAAATAAATTTATTAGCAATTCCGCCAACTGATCCCATGTGGCGATAGTGGCGGGCGACAAATATCGATACCAATATAACAAATTTTCTCTAAGTGATAAGACCAACAACCTTACCATAATATCTTCATCTGCAATATCATGAATCGTAGCCAAAGAAGCTACATCTTGGATATGCTCGTATGCAGTTTTTCCAGTACCGTCATAGGTACGCAAAGCCTTCAAAGCTACTTGGGGGACTAGATTTTGTGCTTGTAAATTTAAGGGTTCTGAACTATTCCATGTTGGGAACTACCTTGGTGGTTGTGGCTACTGTGGTTGTGGGTTCTGAGCCATTTGAACTGGTGTATGAGGTTGAGGAGGTGGGATTCTAGTAGTAGTACTAGCTGGACTTGATGGAACGAAGAATACAATAGCTATTTATAAGGATGTTTTAGATTATGTATGAGGTAATGGTGATGTACCAAGAAAAGTAACCAATTGGGGATGCTTCCCTAACCCTTGGGTATCAAGTTCGTAAAACTCGATGGGATATTCAAGATTTTTGGTCTTCAATATTGTAATCATGAAGCACAACTTTTGTTGCTTTCACATTTGGAGGCTTCTGGGTGTAATTGAGTCACCAAATGTTATAACTATATAGCATGAAGGTGAACATAAAACCTCAATATTGTTTCATAATGAAACTGCTACGTTCACAAACTATTGGTTCATACATGTTTTTCAACCAATGATAATATTTGTTCCATCGACTATGGATCTTACTAGGACAGAGACTATTTGTCCCACCGAGTGTGCCAAAAACTATTGATCAAATATATGCCTAAAATATAAACATACATTTGTGCGCCCTAGACACGGCCAACATTGAAAGGTCAGAGGAAAGAAATTTCCTCTGTGCCAATATCCAGAGAGTGTTGGCTCCCTTACTAATCCTACACCGGTTTAAGACTAGAGTTGCAGGAAAGAAATTGGAAATAACATAAAGGAATGGGAAATATAGCCACAGGCCAAAGATGTAGGATTGAAGACAGACTAGCAACAGGAATTCCACCCAAGTGTTATAGCAGCATAAAATAGAAAAGGAAGCAAGAGAATCTCCTTATAGTTTTCCAAAGATAACTTCCAAAAATCACATTCCAATACTCACACTTACACCAGCAATGCTCAAATACATGTGTAGAATTTGAACTTAACAATAGATAGCAAACATGAATATAAAATAGAAATGCTTGAACAGAAATAAATCACACAAAGAGACTACTTGCAAAATCAGAAGCCACAACTTCTTCTATTTACACAGAGAACTTGAATAGTTATTCTGCAGAATGTCTATCCTCTTTTCATTACATTGAAATGATTAGTATTTATAAAGTATTTCACCTCTTTCATTAAATGAACATGGAAAAAATGTTTACAGATCAGGAACCACAGTGAGAAAATTCCTTCTCAAATATCTTGAAAATTCATCCTTTTGAAACAACAATCCAACTTTTAAGGGAAATCTTCATGGAATTGGTACATTTGGGCGTCGATGCATGAAAAACTGCAAAGATAGTCATTGACTTGGTGCCTCCATCACTCCTTGGAAATTTTCCCTGGTGCAAGATATATTGGAATTTATGAAAAACACCTTGTGGTTTTAATACTACAGCTCTTTTCAGTACGAAATCGGTAATGCTAATTTCCTTCCATCCCAATCATTAAATTATGCTTGTCTTGAATGCAATGTTTACTCTTCATTCATGCTCCTTGGTAGAGAGGGCGCTTCTTATAGTACATCTAGCCTATGAATTTATTTGAATCAAAATTTAGCGCACTGCATTTGTTTCCTTGTAGCAACAATCAATTTCTCCTCCCAAAACGAAAATGTTTTTCATCAGATATCTTTTCTTCTTAAAATATGTGTTCACCTTCACAATGAGAGAAAGGCCCTATCGCCCTCCACCTTGGGCGAACACATTTTTTGAATTTTTCATGACCAATTCTTTCGTATTTGCCTAAAAATAAAATGAAATTTTCTACTCGTCGTCAGGCTGCTTTTCTGTAGCTTCACCCCAAGGAAGGGCGAATGAGGCTTTCACCCCTCATCTGGTGCAAAAGTGCTTTCAACTCTCTATTTTATTACGTTCACCAAAGTGGGATCCATGCTTTACCTTATATGTGTGTTCACCAAGAAGGAGGGCAAATCGTGCATTGACCTTTCAACGCAACCAAAGCGCTTGCCATTGTTTCCTTAATGTTCGCTCAAACTCATCATTTGTTGAACTTTCACCCTATGGAGGGGTGAATGGGACTTGCACCCCTCTCTTGGGGTAAAAGCACCTTTGACTGGTCATCGCATTGATTGGATGTGTTGTCTTTAAATTTTCGAAGACATTTTCCCCAAAGTGGGGCGAATGATGCTTTCATCCCAACTTTGGGGTGAACGCCTTTCTTAATAGCGTCATCGTGTTTCACTTTGGATGCACCTCATATTCAAACCTTAAAAGTATTTTCACCCTTAAGAAGGGTGAATGGTACTTTTGCCCCTTTTTTGGGGCGAAAGCGCCTGACGATCTTAACATTTCTTTTCCAATTTCAATTTTCTACGTTCGCCCAAAAGTGAGGCAAACGGGCTCTTAGTCCATCTTTTGAGGCAAACGCAATTTTAATATTTAGGAAGGCCCCTTCATTTTAATGCAATTCATCTTCAGGCACCATTGTTTGAAAATACCTTCAGGCAATTTCAACTTATGTCAAAGACCATTTCTCCCAACCATTTTTTCTTATAACGCCCATTATTTTCGAGCAAGAAATGCATGAAAAACAAAGAAGAAAGTAGAAACATAAAAAGATAAACTGCAATATATTATATCGGCCAAAACACTGCTTCATAAACTAATATATATGCCACTTTTACAATCAACAAAATATCATCAAAAATCCCAATGTGGCATATTATCAAAATTGCCAACAGGGATCTTACTTTATGAAATGAAGAGAAAGGTTTATTTGAATATTAGAGTAGTTGGCTTTAATTGGATAATAAATGTGATTATGGTTTGTTTTGTAATTTAAGGGTATGGGACCTTACTTTATGAAATGAAGAGAAATGTTTATTTGAAGATTAGAGTAGTTGGCTTTAATTGGATAATAAATGTGATTATGGTTTATTTTGTAATTTAAGGGTATGGGACCTTACTTTATGAAATGAAGAGAAAGGTTTATTTGAATATTAGAGTAGTTGGCTTTAATTGGATGGTAAATGTGATTATGGTTTGTTTTGTAATTTAAAGGTATGGGACCTTACTTTATGAAATGAAGAGAAAGGTTTATTTGAAGATTAGAGTAGTTAGTTTTAATTGGATAATAAATGTGATTATGGTTTGTTTTATAATTTAAGGGTATGGTACCTTACTTTATGAAATGAAGGAAAAGGTTTATTTAAGAGATTAAAGTAGTTGGCTTTAAGTAAATAATATGGTGAACCCATTTTATTTGGCAATTAAGGGTATGTGACTTTAATTTGTTAAGTAAGGGTTGGATCATTTATTACAAATAGAGAATATGGTATGATGCATGGTCGAATGAATCTCATGAGAAAATGAGAGGGAACATAGAAAGAGTAGTTTCTATGATATTAACTATGCATTAGAAAGTGCTTGGGTTGTTTGTATAGTTACAATTTGACAATAAAATAAGCAAGTGCATTTAAAAACATGTCTATCCGGATCCATGAGTGTCCTGATCCCCTACTATCCTCACTTGATCTATGGAACAGCGGGAGGACCAAAGGCATAATATGGACCATAGCACAAGTTTGCTCTCTACCTTACATCTTGTTTAATTATGAAATAGATTAGATTTGTGGGGAGATTTCCCCAATGAATTGGATGTAAAGTATTGTTTGAAGGTATGGGGTGTCCATACATATTTATGTAATGAATGAACTATATTACTGATGCACTTGGTATTTCATTATTGATTGTGATGGTAGTTATATCCCTTTTTGTATGTTATCCTTTAATCATTGCTTATGTTTCAGTTATCTTTTCTTGTTTAATGTTTCATGTTTGTTTAATTTAGTATCTTTATTTATTCTTATATTCTTGTGATAAGGGTTAGAAAAACAATAGTAAGTTCTAGGGTGAAATTAGAGGTTAACCTAAGGGCTTAAGATACCCTTAGAGATATTGGTGTTAGGTTTAGAAGATCGTACCAGAGTTAGGATAGCTTGTCAGAGGACAAGATTGATAGCTCAACTCACAGTATATGTAGCATACCCACACACAATGGCTTGTGTGGACTATGGATATGTGTATACATCTTCTAATGATTTAAGGTGATAATTTTAGCTCATCTAGATTGATGAGATGGATGGACTTATGTGTATAAGATATGCCTACAGATAAGGGACTTGCGTGAGGGGAATATTGTGTGGTATAGTTCTTGAGAAACTTAGAGGATGTTAAGCATTAAGTTAGTCTAAGGTTGGTTAGGGATTTATGAATCTCTCTCCTTAGTCTTAAAAAAAAAAATTTCTATCTTTGTGTGTTTTCTTGTTTGTTAGATTCTGGGTCGTTACAAGTCTCATGAACGTTAAAAACTACTTCATATTTATCTTTTATCTTATTTTTGTTCTAATTTTTGTCACATTCAATATCACAAGTTCTAATATTCTCTTCTTTGAGAGTAAATGAGAAAAATTTATCTTTTAATTCAAATAAATTAATTCTTGGTCATTGCCTTTGTCATTATATACCAATCTTTAATAAAATAATTCCTCTAGGTGCCTGTGGGACAACGCAATGGTTAGGGATTTGGGTTCTCTTTCGGGAGACCCAAGTTCAAACCATGATGAGGTGTGTGTGGTTGTGTAAGTGAGCTTTTCACCCAAAAAAATAATGCCTCAAATCAATGTGCTTTAATTTTGTATGAAAAATAGAATTTTTA
This sequence comes from Wollemia nobilis, assembly GCA_028583015.1. Lineage (NCBI taxonomy): Eukaryota > Viridiplantae > Streptophyta > Pinopsida > Araucariales > Araucariaceae > Wollemia > Wollemia nobilis. The sequence continues at coordinate 14,868,528 of JAQPPZ010001844.1, forward strand.
GTCATTTGAAATGCACTAATGTTGTCAAAAAAATGATAGTTGATCTTTCATGTATTTTTCCTTAGTATTTTGGATTTGCCTCAACCATATTGTTTGTATGCCTAATGATGTACATACTATAGATTTTTATGTTATTAAGAGTGTAACTTTTACTTTTTTCTTCGAACTCTAAATTACCAATCCATTTTCTAATGAGAAATAAGTTTTGATGTAAATTTCCTATCATTAGTTGAGTCTCCTTAATCTAAATCACTATATCCAACCCACTCAATATTGTTGGGTAAAGTATAATGGATTCCATAAATAATTTTCTGATATCGATTTCCTATCATTAGATGAGTCTCCTTAATCTAAATCACTATATCCAACCAATTATTTCGAGGGAAGCCAAGGATAAAGTAATTTGGGAGTTGAATAACTTAGGAGAATACACAAGAAGAAGTGGATATAATGTAAAGCACCAATAAAATAGGAATATCACAAGAATATGGAGAGATATTTGGGATAGCCCAAGAATTTCTAAAGTCAAAATGTTTGTTTGGATAGTAGGTCATAATTTTTTTTTATTCTAGAATAACCTTATGAAAAAGGGGTTTTCATGGTCCTTATCAATGTGTTCTATGTAAAAAGGACGACAATATAGACCATCTCTTGGGACATTGCTCAATAGTTTGGAAACTGTGGCAAGATATTCTTAATATGTTTGGTAAATGCATGGTGATGAATAGGGGAATTGAAGAATGGCTAAAGCAATGGCAGAGCATTTTTAAAAGTGAGGTTTTACAAACAATTTGGGATATATCAAAAGATACAATACTTTGGGTTATATGGCTAGAAAGGAATAGATAAATATTTAAGGAAAAGGAAAGCAGTCTAGAGATAATAAAAAGGAATATATGTTTAGCCATTGAGGAGTCTAATCCAACCCTATCAACTCACCCAGTCCCTAATCTGGAAGCAAAGAGCCTTGATAGATGAAGTCAAGTCATCAAATGGAATTATGATGTTGGGTACAGGAGAAATAAAAGAAGGCAAAGAATATAAAGTGGAATCCACCAGATGTGGAGTTGGTCAAATTGAATTTTCATGGAGCATCTAAAGGAAATCAAGGACCAACAGGAGGAGGAGGAATGATAAGAAATAATAGAGATATTTTGTCTCATTACGCTTTCAATAGTGGATTTAAGACAAATAATGAAGCTGAAGCTTGGGTGGCTTTAAAAGGGTTAAAAAATACAAACAAATGAAATGGAGTAGAGTATGGATGAAAGGTGATTCACTCATAGTAACAAATGCAATTTTGAAGAAAGCAAAGGCTCCATGGAACATACAAGAGATAATTGTTGAAATTCAAGATCTTGCTAAAGAGTCAAGTTTACACATACATTAAGAGATAGATAGATAGATAGATAGGTATTAACATGGAACTAAATTCAATAGAGAAGAAATCAAATGTGTAGATAGGCTAGTCAATAGAAGGATTTTAATTATGGATTATGAAGTTAAATTCTCTTTTCCATGGTTAAAGGAAGTAGTAAGTTTAGCTAAAGTTGGCAAAAAAAATATTGACTGCTTGAATCAAATAATGATTAATATTTACTTTAATATTTTCTACTTAATATCTATTTTATTTTATAACATTAATGTGTTTCATATAAACTATTTATTATAATTTTTATGGTTGCACTTGTATTTTAGGAAGGAAATTAGCAATCTAGATTTGGTAAAGACTATGATAGTGCGATGTTTTGGAAATATTACTCTACTAAAATGCAATGCATAGAGAGTAGAGGTGAAGTTTTCGTACTGTGAAGGTTGCTATAGAAAATTGTTTTTTTTTTTTTTCTTTTGCTATAGGAAATTGTTAAGAAGGATGTTGGATTCTAAAATATTTGTATTCACATAGAAAAATGAAAAGATCTAAAAAAATAAGATATTTTATGTAAAATATCAAAGGTTTCTAGTTATAGCATCTTAATTGAGATGAAAAATGAATGTATTTGTAAACTTATAAGCTCTAAAGAAGAGAGTTGTAATTTTTCCAAGGTGGAGACAGAATATAACTGTTGACAATTTCGTCACATTGCACAATGGGGTAGAAAAATTGAATTTTTGTAAAGTATTTCTTTTAATTTCATGAATTTGTTCCCTTGTTTTTTTTAGAAACAACATTTTCAAGCATTGCAGCAATTTTGGCTTTCCCTGCCACCCCCTTGTACATAAAATGAAGAAGAAAGAGCTTCGCTGCCAAACAAGCTAAGGAAGACAGCTTCGTCGAAAGAAATCGTTAAGGATAAAAACTACTTCGGGCCCGAAGTCCCTCAAACAACTACTTCGGGTGAAAACCTTGTGAAGCAGCATTGCCGAAGAAGAAATTCTAGCAAGGCGTAAAAAAGAGCTTCGCACCCGAAGTATTTCTAGCAGCTACTTCGGGCAAAAGTTTTGCGAAGCGGAATTCAAGCGGCATTTCAAAAGAACAGCTTCATCGAAGGAAAATCGCGGTCCGAATTGGCTAAGGCAAGAAAGAACTACTTCGGGCCCGAAGTCCCCACAGTACTTCGGGCAAAAGTTTTGCGAAGCGGTGTTGCCGAAGCAAAATGCAAAGGAAGAAGAATGAAAAATACTTCGGGCCCGAAGCACTTCAAAAGACTACTTCGGGCGAAAGTTTTGCGAAGCGGGATTTGAAGGAGCGCAACATTGAAAATACTTCGTCGAAAAGCCGCCGAAGCACCCACTTCGGGCCCCGTGCCAGCGAACCATTTCTACTTCATCGAAAGTCATTGCGAAGCATCTGCTTCGGCCATATTTCATGCGAAGTACTTTCACCCGAAGCGGTAGCGGCCATAAAGAATGCAACATCTTTCGAAGGCAGGAATGCGCTTCGGCCGAAATACCCTCGAACCGCAGTTTTGAAGAAGGTTCGCGGTGAAGCATTTTTAAGCTCACCAGTGAAGTATCTACTTCGGGCGAAGGGCCTCGTCGAAGCAGTTTTGACACATCTCTCCAGCAAAGCAGCGAGAAGTGAAGAGCCCATCTTGCAAAGGAAATCTACTTCGGCGCTCGCCACCCCCAAAGTTGTTTTGCGAAGCTCCTCCATGCGAAGTGCAAATCAAGGAGGATCTGCTTCGGCTCGAATCCATTGCGAAGCGAAGTGCGAATGAAAATTTAGCGAAGCACTTCAAAAGGCACGCGCTCCAAGCCGGGTATTTTCTCGAGGCGATCAAGTGCCTCATAAATGCATTTTTTCGTGCCCGATAAGCCCGCTGTTCATTTTTAGCAATTGGAAATGAAGTATCAGTCCATGATGAAGAGCCCGGCGAGCATGGCGGCCACTCGAGTATTGCACCCAGAAGCCAAGGATGCTCAGACGGCTCATTAATGCATGTTTCCATGGTTGACCCGGTCGTAGTTGCCAGTTTTGGTAACAGATTTGAGAGCTCAGTCACGAGGGCCGCGAGGAGCCGACTTCTCAGGTTTCGAGGGTGTACTCCTCCATTTTGTGCAATTATGGCTCAGAGGGTCGGGTCCTCTATAAAAACCCAGGCATTGTAATGTAAAAAGGGGGGAAACTTTTTGCTAGAAAGTTGTTGTAACTTGTATTCCTACGATTAATACTAAAGAGCTTTGGACTCTATTTCTCTCTTGTATGTTGCCTTCTATGTTTATTTCTTTCATCTTTCTTCATTTGCATACTGTAATTCTGAACTCTGGATTTAGGTGTGTGATTGGGGACTGAACCCTAAAATTTTCTCGAAGGATACATAGGAGAGGAAGACGTCGTGTTGGCCTTCTTTTATGCTGCCTGTGAATAGTGTTTTTGCTATATTCACTTTTCTTAATCGTCGTTACTCTGAACCCTGAATTTTGGTGAAAGGGAAAGGAGAATCCTGGAACTCGTCCAGAGGATACATAGGAGGGCTAATACTGTGTTCATTTCATTTATTCTTGGTTTTCTTTGCTGTTGTTCCAAGTTATTGGCTAGTAATCGTGCTTCTGGTTCTTTCCCACCACTAAACTACTAAAATTTCTTCCCTTACTCTTTTATTTCTTTTCTGCACCCTTACTCTGTTTATCTCTTTCCTGCACCCTTATCTTAAACATCGAAGTAGTGTAGTATAGGAGCCGGCCTTCTCTGAAGATTGGCACGAGGAGCATCTCTTCTCTTCGGCCTTTCAATGTTGGTCCAGGTCTAGGGTGCATTCATTTACCCAAATCCTTTCCTGGGCAGATTTGATGACCAACAGTTTTTGGCATGCCCGGTGGGACCCGGTCAGTCTCACCTTATAAGTGGTAGTGAGAACCGATGCTCTCATTACCGAAAGACTCTTAGCATCTGGCGACTCTATTTACCCGAGAATATTTAAGTCGTAAAGACCGGTACCGAAGTCTGTGTCTTCATGCAAACAAGATGGAGAGTTAGGAATAGAGGAGAGGAAACTGAGTTCTTTGAGCTAGATATTGAAGCCTTTGGGGAACGATCTAGGTTAGTCACCCCCGAGTCTTTGTTACATGGAACATCCTCGCAAGAGGCCGCTATTGACGAACAAGGCCTAACTTCTGATAGCACAGCGGCTAGCTTTCCTCCTAATCCTCCCAACTCACCGAAGCATCCTAGTGCCTCCATTCCTACCAGACATCCTGTTAGCAACCAAGGAGGAGCTTCGAGGATTCCTGTTTCTCAAAATCAGAGTAAATATGGCACAACAACAACAACAACAACAACAAATGCAGCAGCAACCGCCACCCAGATTATTCCCAGCATGGAATTCTTCAGGACCGCTAAATCTAGCGGGACAAGGGCAAGTGCCACCTGCTGCTATAAAGAAGATCCCAACGTTCGATGGAACTGGGAAGACTGCCCTGGAGCACATCCAGGATATAGTTTCTCTAGCGGTGATCCATGACATCACAGAAGAGCGGGTTATGGTAAAGCTTCTGGTTCTATCTCTTAGAGGAAAACTCCTCTACTGGTATAGATCTTTACCACCCGGTACCATTACGGGATGGGACCAGTTAGCCGAACAGTTGATGCGAAGCTTCAATGAGTCCGTCGATCCGACCTCTCTCCTACAGTAGTTCACAATGATCCAGAGACATCCACAAGAGGAGATTGCAGACTTCAATGTTAGGTTCGCTCGAACCTGGCAAAGAATACCAGTTGGACTTCGACCAACCGACGAAGCCGCAACGTACTATTTCCTTCGGGCTTTCAATCCTGATATCAGTGTGATGGTAAGGTATTCGAATATCAATACCTTCCCAGAGTTATATGAGTTAGCCCAAAAGGCAAAAATGGATCTAATAGCTATGGGTAAGCTTCCCCAAAGGATGTCGATGCCCATACTTCCCGATTTCTATCAATCCCAGTATGCAAGCGCAGCCGCTTCATAGATCTCTGCAACCCCTGCACTCCCGATCTCATCTTGGAACCCGAATCCCATTGTATCTCAAATCACTGCTCCATAAATTCATTTTCCCACTTTTTTGACTTCGTAGCCCATGGTCACTTCGGCATTCCCTCTACTGCCAGCACCACTTCAACACCCTGCCCTACCTCCAATACCAACAATGGCTCCATTGCCACCGATTCCCAAAGCCGATGACATGCAAGCCAAAATACTGCAAGAAGTTCAGTCCCTGAACTCCACAGTGCAGACCCTATCTAACGACATGACCATTATGAAGAAGAAGCAAGCGCAACAAGAGTTTCTACCAAGAAGATCTTATCCTACACCTGCGCTTACTAAAGATCAAGCGGCCCAGCAAGGAAGAGCTTCGGCAAGAAATGCTGCAATAGATGAAGCACCGAGCACTTTCGATTATATACATTGGTGCTCTACGTGTAATGATCCTCACGAAGAGAATACCTGCATGCTGCACCAACACTATGTACAAACGCTGGCGAGCAGTAGTCATGGCGGTCAAGTCAATGTCATCAGACAAATGAATCACAACTTGGTAATTGGTGAAGAAGAGCCAGTTGCGGTCCTTACCAGAGGAGGAAAGAGGCCGATAGAGGTGGATGCTACTCAAATGGCTCCCTTAAAGGTGCATGCTCATCATGAGAAAGGACAACAACCTCCTCCGGCCCCGAACGAAGCTCGACAGCCTACACCAGTCAAAGAGAAGGTCCAACAGGCCCCTGCAAATCCACCGTAGGGGAAACAAAGGAGCAAGCTAGAGAGAAGCTCAAGCTTCCTTCGCTGACTAAGCGACAAAGGGTCGAAGCTACGAAATAGTATCACACCAGATATGAGCCGAGAAAGGAACCTGAGGTGCCCAGTTCCCTGGCGTACAACATTGTAGATGAGCTGAAGAGGATTCCAGCCAAAATCAGTTTGTACGATGCACTGCAACTACCCGGACAAGTGGACCTGTTGCAAGAATCATTGAAGATAACCAAAGCAAGAAAGGCAGCACCGCTTGCCCTAGTGCAGACCCTGTCCACATCCATTACAGGGAAGAATCGGCCACCACCATTCTACATGTCTCTACAGATGGAAGGGTATGTTGTACACAACTGTATGATTGACTCTGGGGCCGCGACGATAGTCATGCCGAAGGCAGTGTGCGAAGAGATAGGGATGGAATATACGCGAAGCAGTCATGGTGTACTCCAGTTGGATGGTACCCCCATGAAGACTGTAGGAGTGATCAAGGACATTCCTATTCGGCTACACAAGATGCCTCAAATCATAGTTATACAAGAGGTGGTAGTCGTTGACCTTGAGCCCTACTTCAGTATGTGCTTGTCGAGAGAATTTACGATGAAGTTGGGAGGATATCTATCTATGGATTACTCGCACTTGGAGATTCCATTCAAAGGGAAGAAGATTAAAATTTACAATGAGAAGCCTTCTACCTTCCTCGTAGAAAAGATGTCCGAAGGAGAAAGCAACGATCCTGTGCATGCGATAGTGGAAGGGATAGAGCAGGTGGACCTGGTCGAGGAGTCTCTCGCACAGTTAAGTTATGAAGATGAGTTTTCATTGGCAGACTTTAATGCCATGATAGAAACTGAGATGGGATGTTATGCCATCGCCAAGCCTGAGAAACACATCAAGTCAGAAGATAAGGTCTTCATCGAAGGATTATGGAAATTATTCTTCGATGGCGCCCGATGCAAAAATGGTGTCGGGGCGGGGATTCTTCTAGTATCACCTTCTGGAGAGCAGAAGGAATATTGTTACCGGTTGGTGTGGAGTTGCACCAACAATGCAGTAGAATATGAAGCATTATGCCTAGGACTCAAGAAAGCAAAAAAGTTGGGCATAAAGCATCTCCAAATCTTTGGAGATTCCGAATTGGTATGCAATCAAGTCACAAACAAGTGCACTTCAAAGAAGCATTATCTCAAGTCATACCGAAATAGGGTATGGGACTTGCTCGACCAGTTCGAATCTCTCAATCTGTAGTCTATTCCAAGAGAAAAGAACCGACATGTCGATGTTCTAGCATCCATCGCAGCCAAGTATTCTCCAGCAGAAGACATGGTGCATAAGCCCAAAGCTATGAGGATGATTTACAGGCCCTCTATCCCAGACAGAGATCTGCATTGGTAGGTTTTTGATAGTGATGAGCAGATTGTGAATTTCATGATTCAAGAAGTAGCCACAGTTGAGAGCAGAAGCCCTGATGAAGAAGAATATGAAGGGCTAGTTCAATTGAAGAATAACCATGTTCCCAAAGGGTTAATTACTCTTGAAAGCCTCTTTGATCAGAATGATCGAGCAGTTTCTCACAGGATCAAAGTTAATGCAAAGCAGTATCAAGATTTAGAGCTTGAGCCTGGAAAAGCAATAAAAGTTGGAACAGATTGCACTTCGAAAGAGCTAGAGCAGATCCGATCTCTATGCAGAAAATATCCCGACACAGTGGCTTGGTCTTATCAAGACTTAAGGGGATACGATCGACAACTGATCCAACATACAATTGAGTTGCAGGAAGGGATCAAACCTTTTTAGAAGCAAAGGCCCGTCAATCCGAAGATCGAAGTCTTGATGAAGGTCGAACTCCTAAAAATGCTCGAGGTGAAGATAATTTATCCCATCAAACATTCTTCTTGGGTAGCGAATCTAGTCCCAGTCAGAAAGAAGAATGGAGATATACGATTGTGCGTGGACTTTCGCAACCTGAACCAAGCTTCTCTCAGAGACCACTACCCTCTCCCGTAGATCGATCAGATCTTGCATTCGATGGCTGGGGCTCAACGCTTCTCCCTACTCGATGGTTTCTCTGGATACAATCAAATCTGGGTTAGGGACGAAGACCAACATAAAACCGCATTCACTACCAAGTGGGGCACATTTGCTTACCAGCGAATGCCCTTCGGCCTTTCGAATGCGGGAGCCACTTTTTAGAGGGCAATGGATTTAGCTTTTGGTGAGCTCTTGAATAAGGTTATCGTTATCTATCTAGATGACATGACCATCTTCTCCCGAAGAAGGGAGGATCACCCCTTACACTTACAACAGATTTTCGAAAAATGTCGAGAATTTGGCATTTCAATCAATCCGAAGAAGTCCATATTCGCAGTCAGCGAAGGGAAGTTGTTGGGACATGCGATATCAGAGAAGGGTCTCGCTGTAGATCCTGACAGAGCTGAGGCTCTAATGAAGCTCCCACTCCCAGTAGACAAGAAAGGACTTCAATCCTTCTTCGGCCAGATTAACTTCGTGAGGAAGTTTGTCCCAGATTTTGCCTAGGTCATCAAGCCGATGTCCAAACTTTTGAAGAAGGGTGCAGAATTCATCTGGACGAAGGAAAGAAAAGAAGCATTCAAAGAAATAAAAGCCCGAATTGCTCAAGCACCGGTCTTGACCAACCCTGACTACAATCGGGATTTCATCCTATATGCTATAGGAGAACCTGAGAGCTATGTTGCGGTCCTGACACAAAAAGGGGAAGATGGCGAAGAGCGCCCCATCGCGTTTCTAAGCCAAGTGATAAATCCTCATGAAGAAAAATATAATTTCATAGAAAGGCAGGTGCATGCAGTAATGAAGTCTCTTAGGAAGTTCAAGCAATTCATCTCCCAAAGTCGGGTTACAGTCTTCGTCATCCACCCCGATGTGCGCAATTTCATCATCCAAGGAGAATTGGGTAGTAAAAGAGCCGGTTGGGTCAGCAAGATACAAGAATTCGACATTGAGATCAAACCTACAAAACTGGTTCACGGTCGCGCATTGTGTCAAGAACTGGCGAAGAGCGTAGCGGCCGAAGCTACAGAATCTCAGTGGGATGACTCACCAGTAGAAGAATGCTTCGCAAACAAGGAAGAGGACGAGAAGGACTGGGTCAGTGAAATAATCGAATACTTCAACACAGGCAGATGTCCTTCACACCTAAATGCTTCACAGCGAAGGCATTTCAGGATGAGGTCCTCCCGATATACCTTACGCCCCGAAGGCCTATTTTTCAGAAACATTGATGGCGTCCTTCTCAGGTGCATAAAAGATGATGATAAAAGGAGAGTCCTGGGAGAATTTCATTCAGGATTATCTGGAGGCCACTTCGTAGGGAGAACAACGGCGCTGAAGATCATCAAGGCGGGTTACTATTGGCCCACACTCTTCGTTGATGCCTTCGCGGTTTGTCGCAAATGCGAGCAGTGTCAGAAGTTCATCGGCCGAAGCAGAAATGCTTCGATGCCTCTCCAACCGATACAAGTAGAAATTCCCTTTCAACAATGGGGGTTGGATTTCATAGGGGTCATATCGTCGAACTCCTCCACTGGGCATAAGTTCATCTTGACCGCAATTGATTACTTCACCAGATGGGCCGAAGCAGTTCCCACGAAGCATGTTGATCAGGAGACTGTCATAGCCTTCCTTGAAGGATTGATCACACGGTTCGGCATTCCCGAAGCAATCATAACGGACAATGGTCCTGGCTTCGTAGGCACCAAAATCAATGAATTCCTCTATAGATATGGGATATATCATAAAGTATCCTCCAATTACTATCCACAGGGCAACGGCTTGGCAGAATCAACCAACAAGACTTTGTTGAGGGTGCTAAGAAAGCTCATAGAGATGAACAAAAGGACTTGGCATCTCCTTCTAGATCGTGCCTTGTGGGCCGATCGAATTTCTGTCAAGAAGTCAATCAAGACTTCACCTTATGCCCTGGTCTACGGCAAGGAGGCCATCTTACCTACCCATATAGAGATCCCTGCATTGCAGTTGTTAGAAGAAGGAGTCAACCCTTTGGAAAGTAGACTGGCTCAGCTGCTACAGCTGGAGGAAGATCGCGAGAAGGCTTACCAGAGCTTCGCTAAACATGCTCAGGTCACCCGAGATTGGTTCAAGAAAAAATCATCCGATCGCACATTCAAGGTGGGAGATCTAGTATGGAAGTGGGACTCCTGGAAGGCCAAGCCTGGAAATCACGACAAGCTGGATGCTTTCTCGGGACGGACCATTCGAAATCATGAAGGTGAACTCGGCCAACTCTTTCATCCTCAAAGATGCAGATGGCCAGGTATTACCAATTTCTGTTAATGGTCTTCATCTGAAGACTTTTCATCGCTGAGGCGAAACTCTTGTAAAAAAAAATATGTACTTTTGTATATAATTTTCATTTGTGTATATACATCCTGTTTCGAGATTGCAAAAGCCAAGTATTACACTCCAAAATCTCCTTCGGGGACTTTTGATGCGAAGTAGCGATTGCAAGGAGGTTCGCAGCGAAGCACTTTACCCTCAAAAGGGCCGAACCAAAATTCAAACAAAGGCACGAAAAGAGCTTCGCACCCGAAGCATTTTAAGAGGTGACTTCGGGCAGAAGTTTTGCGAAGTAGATTTTAAAAGAGCCCTTGCGAAGCAGTTTCTGAAGCAAAATTTGGCGAAGCAGTTTCCAAGAAGGCAAGCTTCGGTAGGCGGTCTTCGCGAAGCAAAGCGGTAGCGCGGTGAAGGAGAAGTACTTCGGGGCCGAAGCATCGAAAAATAGCCCGCACCAAAGGTTCACCGTGAAGCATTTTCAATGACGATTTCAACTTCGTCGAAGTGGAAGCATTTAAAACGTGTCTCGGAGAACGTGCAGACAACAACCGTGAAAAGAGTTTAAAGCGGATGAATTTAAGGCAAAGGTGGCGGAGCACATCCCGAGGTGATTCAATTAAGAGAAAAGCTCATACCCAGGTACGAGGTGGCAGCGGGTTGCATCTCCAATGCAAGGCATAATCATCAAAACATGTGGCCCCGTGTACTACGCCGCTGCAGAGCCAATCAAAGAGCATGACAATCTCCTCCATCCGAAGCATAAGTTTAATTATGGTAGGTGCCATAAATTCAGGTAGTTGCCTTTTAAGGCTATAAAACGTGAGGCCCTAGCAGGGAGAAGGTTATTCATCCATCAGTTCATACAAGATTAAGAGCCTTCGGTTATTCTGCAATCCTCCCACCCTGTGCATCGAAGCCCTTTACGTCAAAGCCCTCCGTATCAAGGACTCAGCCGCCGCTCATTTTCACAATGGGAAAGAAAAGCTCTAAGGAAAAGGGGAAGGAGCCCGAAGTAGCAGGCCCCAAAAAAACAAAGAAGGGCAAGGAAGAGAAAAAGCATACACCAAAGAAGATCAATCTCACCCCTCGCCCTAAAAAGCAGCCGATAGAAGAAGGAGAAGACTCTGAGGAGGAACAGCTTGAAGAACCACCAATTGATGGGTGGGAGAAAATTAGAGACACAGAGCTCTCTAAGGGTGTGTCCGACCTCCGACGCACCATAGAGTTTATGATGAGCAGACTCACCCCAGAGAATAAGAGAGCTGCTGCATATTACTCTCAAATTTACTGGTATTTGACCCCGCCTGCTCACCACTGTCCCGAATTGATCTATGCTATCATGCAAAATTACCAGCCTGCATCTAGGCAAGTGTTGGATGCTGTAGGTCATAAATTGTTTTCAATTCTGAAGGAAGATGTGCAAGCAGCCTTCGCGCCACAACAAGGTCCGCCCAAGGGCTATTCCGTTCGCAACGTCATTTTGAGCGAACAGATGGAGAGGTTCACCTCCAACAACTACATATTGAAATTCCTATGCGAGAACCTCAAAAGTGGGCTCCCTTCAAGCAAGCTGCCCCAGATGCCCTTACCCTTGGCGGCCTTCAAGAACACCGATATTTTCTCCATCATTGCATGGGTGGCGGGCCTGTCGACAGATGCTTCGGTGCAACCCTGGCAGGTGTCTTTGGCCGAATGTATTTCGAGAGGGGAATTCTATGCCCCTGATGCTTCAAGACCAAACACAAACCCAGTTTTCTTCGATTGGGTAGAATGGGTGGCCCGAACCTTGCATACGTGGCTCACCAGTATGAAGAATTCGGCAATGGGCCAGTACTTCGCACCCTGTTCTTTCCTTGTCTGGTTGTTTTTCTACCAAGTACATAAGCGATTCCCCCATATCGCCATTTCTCCGAGCGGCGAGGATGGAAATCCTCTGCCGGTGTACCAGTGGACTCCCCTCCTATTGAGGACGGAGTCCTATTATTCTTTTAATCAACAATTTTTGGGACCCGCTATGCATTTGTTGAAGGGTTCTTGCCCTCGGGTGCCCCTCAGTTTGAGAGACAGAGTGGTGCAGGAGAAGAGGGGAGACGTGTTTCAACTGATGCAGGGGCTCGTAATTCGTATGTTCGGCTTCATTGGGAAGCCCTTCCTGCTACCAGTCTACCCCTCCGAGTATCAGTTCACGTTGGAGGTCGCTCGGCAGAGCGACGCTACTAACGCCGTCTATGGCCACGGTCAAAAATGGGCACATACCTGTGACTTCCCCTTCAGGATGGGGGTAATTGAAGTATTTGCCTTAAAATAGAACATTTTCCTAGAGGAAAAGCTTGCCAATTTTGGCCTACTCCAGATTCCTCAGCAATGGCTCTATGATCCCTTGGGAGTGATGAGGGATCACTTAAAATTCAAGAATTTCCACATCTGCCCCCACCCTAAAATTGTGGAACAAAGAAATAATCCCAATGGGAAGGATCTGGAGTGGCATTTGGAGAGGATGAGAACATTGCCTCCCTGGCATGAATTTTACCCCATGGAGGTCGAGTTTGACCCTGACCAGCACCCCCTCCCAACTCCAAGCTCCACATTTTGGAGAAAGGCAAAGGATGATTTAAAGGAAGAATTGAAGAATTGGAGCGAGGAAAAATTAAGGGAGTGGTGGATAATGAGAGTCCATCGCCAAAAGATGAATTCTTATGGACTCTTGACATCGGATAAAGACTTCGCGATTGTCTATGAAGCCAATGTTGGGACTTGGAAGTCCATATCCTTTGCCGACTTTGTTCCTCCAGCTACCCCAGGATCGGGCGAAAGCCCAAGAGGAGCTGAAGATGCCTCGAACCAAGAAGAAGAGGAAGAAGCCGAAGCTACACCAGAGGCACTACCACAGGGACCATCAAAAATCCATGACACAAGTGTCGAAGAGTCAGAGCAACCACTGGAGAGAAAGAAAAGAAAGAGGCAGCAAATTCAAGTGCCTCCGAGCCACCCAAAGTGACCCCGCACAAAGCTCCCAAGTGCTCCTGCTGGACAACCTGCATCAGGCCCGACCGAAGCAAATGTTGAAGATGCGGGGCCACCAAGTGCCGAGACGGTCCCAGACATAGACGTCATTGATGTGGAGGAACTCCTCCAACAAGAGGGAGACCCCAAAGTAGAAGTTGTGGAAGTCGAGAGTACCGAAGTCCAAAAAGAGCAGGAGCCTATTACACAAGAAGTCACCACGGCCGCTCTGCCAGAAGGGCACGTAGGTACGCATTCTCCACCCTTTGCCTTGGTCTCTCACATGTCTACCGTGGTCTCGACCGAGTCTCCCCATTAGTCTCTCCCTCCCTCACAAAGTCAATCACCTCCTCACGCGTTGCCTCTTGCCACCGATCCCGTTAGCCCCACTCCACTCGAGTCATCAGGTCGGGACAAGTCTGTTGCTACCACTTCGCCTTCCCATGCCACCAATCCTTTGGACCTTAGCCAGGGCGAAGGCAGTGCCCCAACGTCGAACCCTGCTCTTCATTCCCCTGCCTCACATGGCATTGTTGCACTCGCTGGGACTCCTAGTACACCTATCGTCGAACCTTCTGGTGAGGCATCCCCCATTCATTCTTTATATTTGTTTACCCCTTCGGTTGGAGATCCAACCTTATTTGAATCCGAATTGTCCATGATGAAGGAACGCCCTCTAGCCGAGAAGCTACTCCTAGCTCGGAAAAATACAAAAAAAATGTTGAAGGAGGCGAGGAAGAAGAGAGGGCGCTCTCTGGCCCAGGTTGAAAAATGCGCTGTCTTCGATTTGAAGGCTGGGAAGTTGCATAAAGTAAAAAAGATCCCCAAGGTCCAGAAGCCCCTGGATGAAATGACTCCAGCGGACTATGACTACCAAGACAAATCCAAGGACCTGGAGCATTTGAATGTTGACAATGAATCTGAATCCATGCACGTCAGGATCGAAACCTTCCGAGCGCATGCCAACATCGCTAATCAGCGCAGATTTGAAGCAGAAAATGCCAACATCAAGTTGGAGGAAGAGCTGGCTAGAATCCGCTCCAAGCTGGAGGATTCAGAGAAGCAATGTAAGCTGATGAAAAAGGAAACACACGCCCTAAAATAGCAAATACTACAACTGCAGTGTACAGCTCAGAACCAAGCACAGAGACAGGCCGAGAATGATCTGAAGGCCAAGGAAGTTGAAAGCAAGATCTTGCAGTTGCAGTAGTAGTTGCACAAAAAAGAAAGCTTGGAGCTGTTTGATAGAGGCAGGATCAAAGAAATCCGCTCACACTTGCTTAAAAATTTTAGATCCCGGGCCTCCAGTGCCCTATCAATTTTGACCTATATTACTGAAGCACAGCGTGCCGCTGTCGAAGGAGGGCCAATCATAGATGAGGTCACTCAGAAAGCTAGAGGCCGACTCAAACTAGCCTTTGATGTCCAAAGCACGAAATATCAGGACTTGCAGGTTGTTGCAATGAGTCGGACGGCTAGAGATTGGTCCACGGCCCAAGCCACAGTTCGTGCCTTCTTTTCAAAGGTGAGGAAGGCACAAAAGGCAAAGGACCTCCTGGACATGTTTGAGAATGAACAGCGCACATCGCTAGGTTACTTCTAGGATCTCTCTTCCTTAGGTTTCCCGAGCTTCACGGATGATGATGGGAACCTTTTGACCAAGGAAGAGCTTAAGCCGGCATGGCTTCATTTTGAAGGCGACGTCTCGGAGATAGACGAATGGGCAGAGCCGATAATGAAAAGGCAGATCATAGATTTCATTCTGAGATACTGCAAGATTGTAGCCTGCCTGAATGATCTGTATACCAGAGCCAAACATGCTGATATCGGGCAGATTGATCGCTTCCATGTTTTGGTTAAGGCATTGCAAGATCAAGAGCCTTTCTCGAAGGGTGCTTGGGCTCATGTCCATCGAACCATGAAAAAGATCCGCGATCGCCTTGCCCCATCACCGTCGCAAGAAGCCACGCTAGAGGAAGCAGAAGAAGAAGAAGAAGAAGAACAAGAACAAGCCGGGGGACAGCCCACAGAAGAAGAAGAAAAGGGAGAAGGGTCTGGAGGTAACTCTGGCCCAACGGATCAAGGCTAAGGGTTCTCCCACCGAGACGAGCTCGTTGCCCCATGAGCCGCCAAGAATGTTGACAATTTTGTCACATTGCACAATGGGGTAGAAAAATTGAATTTTTGTAAAGTATTTCTTTTAATTTCATGAATTTGTTCCCTTGTTTTTTTTAGAAACAACATTTTCAAGCATTGCAGCAATTTTGGCTTTCCCTGCCACCCCCTTGTACATAAAATGAAGAAGAAAGAGCTTCGCTGCCGAACAAGCTAAGGAAGACAGCTTCACCGAAAGAAATCGTTAAGGATAAAAACTACTTCGGGCCCGAAGTCCCTCAAACAACTACTTCGGGCGAAAACCTTGCGAAGCGGCGTTGCCGAAGAAGAAATTCTAGCAAGGCGTAAAAAAGAGCTTCGCACCCGAAGTATTTCCAGCGACTACTTCGGGCAAAAGTTTTGCGAAGCGGAATTCAAGCGGCATTTCAAAAGAACGACTTCGCCGAAGGAAGATCGCGGTCCGAATTGGCTAAGGCAAGAAAGAACTACTTCGGGCCCGAAGCACTTCAAATAGGTACTTCGGGCGAAAATCTTGCGAAGCGGTGTTGTCGAAGCAAAATGCAAAGGAAGAAGAATGAAAAATACTTCGGGCCCGAAGCACTTCAAAAGACTACTTCGGGCGAAAGTCTTGCGAAGCGGGATTTGAAGGAGCGCAACATTGAAAATACTTCGCCGAAAAGCCGTCGAAGCACCCACTTCGGGCCCTGTTAGTCAAAAAGTGACTAACTATAGAAAAACATCTGATGCACCTTTTTGCATATTTTCCAAGAAGACCGAAGTGGCCCATATGCTAAAGATCAAAGAAAAAGCAAAACACCGCAAGGAGGAAAAAGTGTCGCGATATCGCGACATGTTGCATTTTCGCGGTCCAAAGCAAAGAGAAAGAGCAAGGAGGAAAAAGTGTCACGATATCGTGACATGTTGCATTTTCACGAGCAAAAACAAAGAGAAAGAGCAAGGAGGAAAAAGTGTCGCGATATCGCGACATGTTGCATTGTCATGGCCAAAAGGGAAAAAGTGTCGCGATATCGCGACATGTTGCTTTGTCGCGGCCAAAAGGGAAAAAGTGTCACGATATCGCGACATGTTGCATTGTCGCGGCCAAAAGAGAAAAAGTGTCGCGATATCGCGACATGTTGCTTTGTCACGACCAAAAGGGAAAAAGTGTCGCGATATCGCGACATGTTGCTTTGTCACGGCCAAAAGGGAAAAAGTGTCGCGATATCGCGACATGTTACTTTGAAGAGCAACAAAAGGGACAGAAGAGGCAAAAGTGTCGCGATATCGCGACATGTTGCATTTTCAGGCTAAGAGCAAAAAAAAGGAGCAAGGAGGCAAAAGTGTCGCGATATCGCGACATGTTGCATTTTCACGGCAAAGAGCGACAAAAGGGAGCAGAGGCAGAAGTGTCACGATTTCGCGACATGTCGCATTTTTGTGATGCAAGAAGAAGAATCAAGCTGAAGACATAGAAATGTCACGATTTCGTGACATGTCTCATTTTCGTGGCGGGAGGCAGCAAAAGAGCAAAGTAAGAGACGAATGTCACGATTTCGCGACATGTCTCATTTTCGCGACGGGAGGCAGCAAAAGAGCAAAGTAAGAGACGAATGTCACGATTTCGTGACATGTCTCATTTTCGTGGCTGGAAGCGGCAAAAGAGCAAAGCAAAGAAAGAATGTCACGATTTCATGACATGTCTCATTTTCGTGGCTGGAAGCGGCAGAAGAGCAAAGCAAGAGAGAATGTCACGATTTCGTGACATGTCTCATTTTTGCGATGGGAGGCAGCTAGAAGAGCAAAGCAAGGAAAGAATGTCATGATTTCGTGACATGTCTCATTTTCATGGTTGGAAGCGGTAGAAGAGCAAAACAAGGAAAGAATGTCGTGATTTTGCGACACGCCAGCTGTAAAGGAATAAAATGTATTTTTGGCAATCAAAGGCATGCACTGACACCAAGAAGTGATTTACGACATGATTATCAGAAATCTAGGATAGAGCAAGCTTGCTAGATGATTGAAAATGTGATAGGCTCATCTAGAATCTAATCTGCAGAAGAAGATATCTAATTCATAGAAGACTTGTTGTGTATTATTAGAAACTACAGATGATTGCTTGTAAAATAAGTAAGATGTACTTAGAAAAAGATACTCTTTTAGGGTATATATAGGGGTGAGCGACTCCAAAAAAAGGTCGACTCTTGGACGTTTACAAGACTGAATGTATGTACTTCGAATACAAGCAATAAAATCACATCTCCCATTGGCTTCTGGTTCATATCGTGCAAGTGTATGTATTAATGTTCTTTATTTCTGCTTACAATATTGAATTGTAAATTGAGTCTGTTCTTATATCTGAACTTTCACAATACATAAATCATATTGTCTGGAATAAGAATCTAATATATACGCATGTTAAACGAAATATTAGAAATCATATATGGAATTATATAATTTTTGCATGGAAATGTGTTTAAATGCTTTGGATAGAAGTAAGTAAATTTGTCTTTGTTGTTGTCTAATATGCACCATATAAAAGTTCTAGCTTAGGCTATATTTCCCTTATCTCTTGTTCCCATTTTCTCTAAAAAACTCAAAGGAACCAGCCTTCTCTGGAGACTAGACAGATGATCTCAAGCAAGATCTGTCTATTCAATGTTGGCAAAGTCTAAGGCGCAACACTATTAACCGAAGGCAGATTTTGTTCCAATAGTTTTTGGCATGCCCGGTGGGACCAGCAATCCCACAGTATTGTATAAGTTTTGGTGTTTTACCTTAAGAGCCTTTTTGTTTAAAAATCTCAAGAAAAACCACCTAGCGACTCCGTTGCAATTTAGACCATAAAAGAAAGACCTTGTCTAAAAACCTTCCGGTTATATAGCCATATGATAACCAGATCCCGAGCTAGAAACTCTGAAGAACCTATCGATTTCTTTGAACTACATCTCGAAAGCCTAAAAGCACACCCTGTGCTAGCCGCACGATCAAATCCGCCCGACACCATTAGCACCTCTTTAACACCCGTTGTAGGAGCATCTGCAAGCAATCCCATAGTGGTTGTAACTCCTTTAGCAATCATGGCAGCCGCCCCTACCCCAGCGCATCTTGTGTGGAATCAAACTGGCCCTTTGAACTTGGGAACACACCACCAAATTCCACAAGCTGCACTAAAAGCATTACCGACCTTTGACGGAATAGGCAAAACAGCAGATGAGCACTATTTAGATGTATCATCGCTAGCATCTGTTTACAACATCACTCAGGAAGATGTAATGGTCAGATTGTTGATTATATCTTTGAAAGGAAAGATGCTCTATTGGTACAGAGCGCTTCCCATTGGATCCATTACTTCTTGGGCAGTACTTGTCGGCCATCTGGTCGATGAATTTAATATACATGCGGATCCTTTCACATTGTTGAATCAATTCACTATCATTGAGAGGCATCCACAAGAAGAAATCCAAGATTTCAACATCAGATTTACCAGAACTCGTGATAGAGTACCGCAAGGCCTAAAGCCCACGGAAGAACAAGCTATATGCTATTATTTAAGGGCTTTTGATTCAGATCTCAGTATGATAATAAGGCAATCCCGTGTAACCACTTTTCTTGGGATCTATCTAGAGGCGACAAAGGGCGAAGCTGATCTCATCGCTACAAAAAGATATCCATCAAAGAGTCTATTGCCAATTTTACTAGAGCTTTCCCAAGCATCAATTTCTAAACTGCCTGTACTCCCATCAATGCAGGCCCTCCCAGCTATAGTCGCACCTCCTACATTCCTTGCATTACCGACTACACCCCTTGCATCAGCTCCCCCCAGTGATCAATACACGACCATAATTGATACAATGAAGACATTGTCAAATGAAATGGCATCCATGAAAAAGAGAGAGGCTGAAAGGAATTTTTTGCCAAGGAGGTTCCCTCAGGTAACAAGAGATGCAGCACAATCAAGCAATAGGGGACAAGAGAGACCGAGCACGGTATATACAAATGAGACAGTGGAGGCCGAGGAGCCTCCCACTGATTCTAACTTTTGGTGCACTACATGTAACGATCCACATGGGGAAAGTTCATGTATGATACACCAACATTATGTACAAAGTATAGCAGTTGAAAAGAGTAAAGAAAAAATGAAAGGCCATGTAAATATAATTAGAGAGAAGGACCACAACTTCATGATGCCTACAGTAGAACAGGTTTTAGTTTTGACAAGATCAGCTAAGAAACCACTGCAAGTAGACCCTAAAGAGCTTCAGCCATTGAATGTTTCCCCTGCTCCCAAGGAAGTTCCCAAAGAAACTCCTAAGGGAAGTCTCCCTCAGGAAAGAAAATATCAGTTTCCAGCCAAAAGTCAAGGGCAAGAAACACACAAAGAATTTATTCCTTGAGGGGAAAATGAAACCCAAGAACAGGCTAGGGAAAGGTTGAGATTCCCCTCATTGACAAAAAGGCAAAGAACTGAAGCTACCCAGGGATACAAAAATAAATATGAAACTTTTGCCAAAGAAAGAGAAAGGATAGTTGATTCACCTACATTTAGTATAGTAGAGGAAATGAAAAAGACTCCTTCTAAGGCAAGTATGTATGATGCTCTTCAAATCCCAGGTCAAATCGATCTCCTACGGGAATCCCTAAGAACAATGAAAAATGGAGGTGGGACTGCATAATCTTCAAAAATGATTCTAACAAACTTGACGTCATGCCACTGGTAAGAACAGGCCACCACCCTTTTATTTGTCCCTTCAAATGGAAGGATGGGTTGTCCACAACTGCATGATAGATTTAGGTGTTGCTACCACTGTGATACCCAAAGCAGTATGTGATATTATGGGAATGGAGTACACTAGGAGCAGCGCAGGCATCCTACAGTTAGATGGTACTCCAGTAAAAACTGTAGGAGTGATAAAGGATATTCCCATACGGCTGCATAAAATGCCTCAGATGACAGTCATACAAGAGGTAGTAGTCGTAGACTTGGAGCCCTATTTTGGTATGTGTCTATCCGGAGAGTTCACAACAAAGATAGGAGGATACTTATCCTTAGATTATTCTCATTTGGAGATACCTTTCAAAGGTAGAAGGGTCAAGATTTTTAATGAGAAACCATCGACGTTTCATGTAGAAAAGATTGGTGAAACTGACCGTGTAAATATGATGACTGAAGAAACAATAGAAGAAGATCTAATGGAAGAAACATTAGAAGAGCTCCAAGATGAGGACGAGTTTTCTCTACAAAATTTTAATGCCATGATAGAAACAAAAATAGGAAACTATTCTATTGAGAAACCAAAAAGAAAATTGATACCCTCCCTAGAAAAGGATGGTTATGTGAATCAATTGTGGAAGCTTTTCTTTGATGGGGCTAGGTGCAAGAATGGAGCTGGTGCCGAAATAGTTTTGATTTCTCCCATCGGAGAGGAAAAGGTTTTCTCTTATAGGTTGACTTGGAGTTGCTCCAATAATGCAGTAGAATATGAGGCCCTGTGCTTAGGGTTAAGAAAGGCTGAGAAATTGGGAATCAAACAGTTACTCATCTATGGAGATTCAAAACTTATTGTGAATCAAGTCACCAAAAAAGGTATAAGTAAACAACATTATTTGAAGGCTTACGGGAACAAAGTGTGGGATCTCTTAGAGGCCTTTGAGGCCCTAAATATAAAGTTTATCCCTAGAGAACATAATACCCACGTAGATTTGTTAGCTTCAATGGGAGCTAATTTTTGTCCTGTAAGTAATGTTATTCATAAGTCTAAAACTGTTAGACTTATATACGAGGCCTTCGAGTGCACGATAAAAATATTTTCTGGCAAGTTTTTGAAAATGATGAACAGATCATTGGATTTCTTAATCCATGAAATGAATTGCTCGACCAACCGGGATCTGCAGGATGAAGAAGAAGAGGATATTATTCGGTTAAAAAAAAATCATATTCCTAAGGGTCTCATCACCCTTGAAAGCCTGTTTGATAACAATGATAGAGCGAGTTGGCCGAAAAATCAAGGTCAATAAAAGAAGATACAAAGATGTAGAGTTGGAGCCGAGGCAAAATGATTAAGGTTGGAATCGGTTGTACAGAAGAGGAAGTGAACCAGATCAGAGAATTGTGTAAAAAATTCCCTGACATCATAGCTTGGGTGTATAGTGATCTAAAAGTGTACAATAAAGATGTTATTCAACATACCATAGAATCAGAAGGAGCTAAGCCTTTTAGGCAAAAGCAAAGACCAGTGAATCCGAAGATAGAATATTTGATGAAACAAGAATTGCTAAAACTCCTTCAAGCTAAAATAGTATACCCTGTTAAACACTCCACCTGGGTGGCAAACTTGGTACCGATCAAGAAGAAAAATGGAGATATCAGATTGTGTGTAGATTTCAAAAATCTGAACAGAGCATCACTCAAAGATCATTACCCGCTACCTCAGATTGACCAAATGCTACACACAGTTGCAGGAGTTATGCAACTCTTACAGTTAGAAGAACAAAGAGAGCAATCATACAATCACAATCAGAAGCATATGGCAGATACTGATGGATTGGTTCTTCCCATCACGGTGAATGCATTTCACCTAAAGTTATATTTCTGTTGAGAAAAATAGAAAAGGAGTTATATGTACAGTATAATATAAGTATATTCAGACAATATTTGTAAATATTACCATTTTTTGGCCTTAACAAAAAATTTCAATCGCAGCAATCAGAAGTCGACATTTTTTTTGAATAGAGATACTAAGGTATAAAGGGAGTTTTGATGAGGTAATGTTCACATTTCATCTAAGTGCATTTTCCTGTGTTCTTTGTCTTTCTCTGAAAGATTCTTTTTACAACTGCGTTGTTGACTCCGTTTCCCAATGGATAAAGGCCTGGTTCAAAATTTTTGCAAGCAAAAAATCCCCTAGAAGGCGCCAAGAATGTTAGTCAAAAAGTGACTAACTACAAAAAAATAGCTGATGCACCTTTTTGCATATTTTCCAAGAAGACCGAAGTGGCCCATATGCTAAAGATCAAAGAAAAAGCAAAACACCGCAAGGAGGAAAAAGTGTCGCGATATCGCGACATGTTGCATTTTCGCGGTCAAAAGCAAAGAGAAAGAGCAAGGAGGAAAAAGTGTCGCGATATCGCGACATGTTGCATTTTTGTGAGCAAAAACAAAGAGAAAGAGCAAGGAGGAAAAAGTGTCACGATATCGCGACATGTTGCTTTGTCGCGGCCAAAAGGGAAAAAGTGTCGCGATATCGCGACATGTTGCATTGTCACGGCCAAAAGGGAAAAAGTGTCGCGATATCGCGACATGTTGCATTGTTGCGGCCAAAAGAGAAAAAGTGTCGCGATATCGCGACATGTTGCATTGTCGCGACCAAAAGAGAAAAAGTGTCGCGATATCGCGACATGTTGCATTGTCGCGGCCAAAAGAGAAAAAGTGTCACGATATCGTGACATGTTGCTTTGTCATGGCCAAAAGGGAAAAAGTGTCGCGATATCGCGACATGTTGCTTTGTCACGGCCAAAAGGGAAAAAGTGTCGCGATATCGCGACATGTTGTATTTTCGCGGCTAAGAGCAACAAAAGGGAGCAAGGAGGCAAAAGTGTCACGATATCGCGACATGTCTCATTTTCACGGCTAAAGAGCAACAAAAAGGAGCAAGGAGGCAAAAGTGTCACGATATCGCGACATGTCGTATTTTCGTGGCAGAGAGCAACAAAAGAGCAAAGCAAGAGACAGAAGTGTCACGATTTCACGACATGTCACATTTTCGTGATGCAAGAAGAAGAATCAAGCTGAAGACATAGAAATGTCACGATTTCGTGACATGTCTCATTTTTGCGACGGGAGGCAGCAAAAGAGCAAAGTAAGAGACGAATGTCGTGATTTTGCGACATGTCTCATTTTCACGGTGGGAGGCAGCAAAAGAGCAAAGTAAGAGACGAATGTCGCGATTTCGTGACATGTCTCATTTTCGTGGCTAGAAGCGGTAGAAAAGCAAAGCAAGGAAAGAATGTCACGATTTCGTGACATGTCTCATTTTCGCGGCTGGAAGCGGCAGAAGAGCTGAAGACATAAAAATGTCACGATTTCGCGACATGTCTCATTTTCGTGGCAGGAGGCAGCTAAAGAGCAAAGCAAGGAAAGAATGTCGCGATTTCGTGACATGTCTCATTTTTGCGGCTGGAGGCGGCAAAAGAGCAAATCAAGGAAAGAATGTCACGATTTCGTGACACGCCAGCTGTAAAGGAATAAAATGTATTTTTGGCAATCAAAGGCATGCATTGACACCAAGAAGTGATTTCTGACATGATTATCGGAAATCTAGGATAGAGCAAGCTTGCCAGATGATTGAAAATGTGACAGGATCGTCTAGAATCTAATATGTAGAGAAGATATCTAATTCATAGAAGACTTGTTGTGTATTATTAGAAACTGCAGATGATTGCTTGTAAAATAAGTAAGATGTACTTAGAAAAAGATACTCTTTTAGGGTATATATAGGGGTGAGTGACTCCAAAAAAAGGTCGGCTCTTGGACGTTTACAAGACTGAATGTACGTACTTCGAATACAAGCAATAAAATCACATCTCCCATTGGCTTCTGGTTCATATCGTGCAAGTGTATGTATTAATGTTCTTTATTTCTGCTTACAATATTGAATTGTAAATTGAGTCTGTTCTTATATCTAAACTTTTGCAATACATAAATCATATTGCTAGAATAAGAATCTAATATATACGCATGTTAAACGAAATATTAGAAATCATATCTGGAATTATATAATTTCTGCATGGAAATGTGTTTAAATGCTTTGGATAGAAGTAAGTAAATTTGTCTTTGTTGTTGTCTAATCTACACCATATAAAAGTTCTAGCTTAGGCTATATTTCCCTTATCTCTTGTTCCCATTTTCTCTAAAAAACTCAAAGGAACCAGCCTTCTCTGGAGACTAGACAGATGATCTCAAGCAAGATCTATCTATTCAATGTTGGCAAAGTCTAAGGCGCAACACTATTAACCGAAGGCAGATTTTGTTCCAACAGGCCCCCGTGACAGCGAACCATTTCTACTTCGCCAAAAGTCGTTACGAACCATATGCTTCGGCCATCTTTCATGCGAAGTACTTTCACCCAAAGCGGTAGTGGCCATAAAGAATGCAACATCTTTCGAAGGCAGGAATGCGCTTCGACCGAAATACCCTCGAACCACAGTTTTGAAGAAGGTTCGCGGCAAAGCATTTTTAAGCTCACCAGTGAAGTATCTACTTCGGGCGAAGGGCCTTGTCGAAGCAGTTTTAACACATCTCTCCAGTGAAGCAGCAAGAAGTGAAGAGCCCATCTTGCAAAGGAAATCTACTTCAACGCTCGCCACCCCCGAAGTTGTTTTGCGAAGCTCCTCCATGCAAAGTGCAAATCAAGGAGGATCTGCTTCGGCTCGAATCCATTGCGAAGTGAAGTGCAAATGAAAATTTAGCAAAGTGCTTCAAAAGGCACGCGCTCTAAGCCAAGTATTTTCCCAAGGCGATCTCATAAATGCATTTTTTTGTGCCCGATAAGCCCGCTGCGTATTTTTGGAAATTGGAAACGAAGTATCAGTCTCTAAAGAAGAGCCTGGTAAGCATGGTGGCCACTCGAGTATTGCACCCAAAAGCCAAGGACGCTCAGACGGCTCATTAATGCAAGTTTCCATGGCTGACCCGGTCGTAGTTTCCAGTTTTGGCAATAGATTTGAGAGCTCAGTCACGAGGGTCGCGAGGAGTCGACTTCTCAGGTTTTGAGGATGTACTCCTCCATTTTGTGCAATAATGGCTCAAATGGTCGGGTCCTCTATAAAAACCTAAGCATTGTAATGTAAAAAAAGGGGGGGAACTTTCTGCTAGAAAGCTGTTGTAACTTGCATTTTTGCGATTAATACCAAAGAGCTTTGGACTCTATTTCTCCCTTGTATGATGTCTTCTATGTTTATTTCTTTCATCCTTCTTCATTTGTATACTGTAATTCTGAATCCTGGATTTAAGTATGCGACTGGGGACTGAATCCTAAAATTTTCCCAAAGGATACATAGGGGAGGAAAATGCTATAGAGGCTTTCTTTTATGCTGCCTGTGGATAGTGTTTCTGTTATATTCATTTTTTCTAATCGTTGTTACTCTAAACTCTGAATCTCGACGAAAGGGAAAGGGGAATCCTGGAACTCGTCCAGAGGATACATAGGAAGGCTATTTCGTTTATCCTTAGTTTTCTTTGCTGTTGTTCCAA
Organism: Wollemia nobilis; assembly: GCA_028583015.1. Lineage (NCBI taxonomy): Eukaryota > Viridiplantae > Streptophyta > Pinopsida > Araucariales > Araucariaceae > Wollemia > Wollemia nobilis. The sequence continues at coordinate 14,894,397 of JAQPPZ010001844.1, forward strand.
GTTATTGGCTAGTAATCGTGCTTCTGGTTCTTTCCCACCTCTAGACTACTGAAATTTCTTCCCTTACTTTTTATTTCTTTCCTACACCCCTACTCTGTTTATCTCTTTATGGTACCCTTATCTTAAACATCTAGTAGTGTAGTATAGGAGCCGACCTTCTCCAGAGATTGGCACGAGGAGCATCTCTTCTCTTCGGCCTTTCAATGTTGGTCTAGGTCTAGGGCATATACACTTACCCAAATTCTTTCCTGGGCAGATTTAATGACCAACAGTTTTTGGCACGCCCGGTGGGACCCAATCAGTCTCACCTTATAAGTAGTAGTGAGAACCGATGCTCTCATTACCAAAAGACTCTTAGCATCTGGCGACTCTGTTTACCCGAGAATATTTTAGTCGTAAAGACCGGTATCGAAGTGTGTGCCTTCATGCAAACAAAATGGAGAGTTAGGAATAGAGGAGAAGAAACTGAGTTCTTTGAGCTTGATATTGAAGCCTTTGGGGAACTATCTAGGTTGGTCACCCCCGAGTCTTTGTTACATGGAACATCCTCGCAAGAGGCAGCTGTGGACGAACAAGGTCTAACTTCTGATAGCACAACAACCAGCTTTCCTCCTAATCCTACCAATTCACCGAAGCATCCTAGTACCTCCATTCCTACCAGACGTCCTATTAGCAATCAAGGAGGAGCTTCAGGAATTCCTGTTTCTCAAAATCCAAGAGTAAATATGGCACAACAACAACAACAAATGCAGTAGCAATCGTCGCCCAAATTATTTTTAGCATGGAATTCTTCGGGACTGCTAAATCTAGCGAGACAAGGGCAAGTGCCACCTGCTGCTATAAAGAAGATCCCAATGTTCGATGGAACTAGGAAGACTGCTTTGGAGCACATCCAGGACATAGTTTCTCTGGCGACGATCCATGACATCACAGAAGAGCGCGTTATGGTAAATCTTTTGGTTCTATCTCTTAGAGGAAAAATCCTCTACTGGTATAAATTTTTACCACCCGGTATCATTACGGGATGGGACCAGTTAGCCGGACAGTTGATGCGAAGCTTCAATGAGTCCTTCGATCCGACCTCTCTCCTGCAGAAGTTCACAACGATCCAGAGACATACACAAGAGGAGATTACAGAATTCAATGTTAGGTTCGCTCGAACCTGGCAAAAAATACCAGTTGGACTTCGGCCAACCGACGAAGCCGTAGCGTACTATTTCCTTCAGGCTTTCAATCTTGATATTAGTGTCATGGTGAGGTATTCGAATATCAATACTTTCCCAGAGTTATATGAGTTAGCCCAAAAGGCGAAGATGGATCTAATAGTTGTGGATAATCTTCCCCAAAGGATGCCAATGCCCATACTTCCCAATTTCTATCAATCCCAATATGCAAGCACATCCGCTTCGCAGATCTCTGCAACCCCTGCACTCCTAATCTCATCTTGGAACCCAAATCCCATCGTATCTCAAATCACTGCTCCATAAATTCATTTTCCCACTTTTTTGACTCCGCAGCCCACGGTTACTTCAGCATTCCCTCTACTGCAAGTACCACTTCAACACCCTGCCCTACCTCCAATACTAAAAATGGCTCCATTGCCACCTATTCCCAAAGCCGATGACATGCAAGCCAAAATACTGCAAGAGGTTCAGTCCTTGAACTCCACAGTGTAGACCCTGTCTAACGACATGACCAGTATGAAGAAGAAGCAAGTGCAACAAGAGTTTCTCCCAAGAAGATCTTATCCTACACCTGCGCTTACTAAATATCAAGCGGCCCAGCAAGGAAGAGCTTCGGCAAGAAATGCTGCGATAGATGAAGCACCGAGCACTTTCGATTATATACATTGGTGCTCTACGTGTAATGATCCTCACGAAGAGAATACCTGCATGCTGCACCAACACTATGTACAAATGCTGGCGAGCAGTAGTCATGGTGGTCAAGTCAATGTCATCAAACAAATGAATCAAAACCTGGTAATTGATGAAGAAGAACCAGTTGCAATTCTTACTAGAGGAGGAAAGAAGTCGATAGAATTGGATGCTACTCAAATGGCTCCCTTAAAGGTGCATGCTCATCATGAGAAAGGACATCAACCTCCTCTGGCCCCGAATGAAGCTCGACAACCTACACCTATCAAAGAGAAGGTCCAATAGGCCCCTGCAAATCCATCGTAGGGGGAAACAAAGGAGCAAGCTAGAGAGAAGCTCAAGCTTCCTTCGCTGACTAAGCGACAAAGAGTCGAATCTATGAAACAGTATCACACCAAATATGAGCCGAGAAAGGAACCTGAGGTGCCCAATTCCCTTGCGTACAATATTGTGGATGAGCTGAAGAGGATTCCAGCCAAAATCAATCTGTACGACGCACTGCAACTACCTAGACAAGTGGACCTATTACAAGAATCATTAAAGATAACCAAAGCAAGAAAAGCAGCACCGCTTGCTCTAGTGCAGACCATGTCCACATCCATTACAGGGAAGAATCGACCATCGTCGTTCTACATGTCTCTACAGATGGAAGGGTATGTTGTACATAACTGTATGATTGACTCTGGGGCCGCGACAACAGTCATGCCAAAGGCAGTGTGCAAAGAGATAGGAATGGAATATATGCGAAGCAGTCATGGTGTACTCCAGTTGGATGGTACCCCCGTGAAGACGCGTAGGAGTGATCAAGGACATTCCTATTTGGCTACACAAGATGCCTCAAATCATAGTTATACAAGAGGTGGTAGTCGTTGACCTTGAACCCTACTTCAGTATGTGCTTGTCGAGAGAATTTACGGCGAAGCTGGGCGAATATCTATCTATGGATTACTCGCACTTGGAGATTCCATTCAAAGGGAAGAATATTAAGATTTACAATGAGAAGCCTTCTACCTTCCTTGTAGAAAATATGTCCGAAGGAGAAAACAGCGATCCAGTGCATGCGATAGTGGAAGGAATAGAGCAGGTGGATCTGGTGGAGGAGTCTCTCGCACAGTTAAATTATGAAGATGAGTTTTCATTGGCAGACTTTAATGCCATGATAGAAACTGAGATGGGATGTTATGCCATCTCCAAGCCTGAGAAACACATCAAATTAGGAGATAAGGTCTTCGCTGAAGGATTGTGGAAATTGTTCTTCGATGGCGCCCGATGCAAAAACGGCGTCGGGGCGGGGATTCTTCTAATATCACCTTTTGGAGAGCAGAAGGAATATTGTTACCGGTTGGTGTGGAGTTGCACCAACAATGCGGCAAAATATGAAGCATTATGCCTAGGACTCAAGAAAGCAGAAAAGTTGGGCATAAAGCATCTCCAAATCTTCGAAGATTCCGAATTGGTATGCAATCAAGTCACAAATAAGTGCACTTCAAAGAAGCACTATCTCAAGTCATACCGAAACAGGGTATGGGACTTGCTCGACCAGTTTGAATCTCTCAATATGCAGTCTATTCCAAGAGAAAAGAACCGACATGCCGATGTTCTAGCATCCATCGCGACCAAGTATTCTCCAATGAGAAGACATGGTGCATAAGCCCAAAGCTGTGAGGATGATTTATAGGCCCTCTATCCCAGACAGAGATCTGCATTGGCAGGTTTTTGATAGTGATGAGCAGATTGTGAATTTCATGATTCAAGAAGTAGCCACAGTTGAATTTTCACGACCAATGCATAAAGCTGAGCAGTCTCCTCTCAACCATGATCCCTCGTAAAACCAAGAGCTATGTTTATCAATAAGGAGCTGAACAGTCTCCTCCCAACCATGAGCCCTCGTAAAATCGAGAGTTATTATATCAATAGAAAATTTAACACACAATCACCACACACCCACCCCCTCACACACTCGCCCATGTCGCAGTTTGAACCTTGAACCTTCGAAGAAAAGCCAAAGCCCGTACTGTTACACTATCCCTTTAGAACAAAAATAAATATATTTTAATAATACATAAAGTCTATATAATTTTTTTTACTCTATTAGTGTAAGAAACCCCTGCGACCAACACACAGTTGAGCAATCTCCTTCCAATCATAACTCCTCCGATAACTATGCTTATCAATGGAGAATTTAACACACAGTCACCACATACCCACTCCCTTACACACTTGCCCACACCCTAGTTTAAACCTTAAACCTCGACAAGAACCAAAACTAAAACGATTACATTAAAAGCCAAACTATTACACTGCCTCTGAAACCAATCTATATAAATTATATCTTTATATCTTCTATTTAAAATCTATTCAAAACCTCGTACCCATATCTTGTACTTTCACCTGCAAACCCATACAGCCTTTTACTTAATGGGAACGGCTAGTAATCCAAACTGTAAGTGTTTTTTGTTTTTATTAATTTTTAATTTTAATTTTTAAAACTGAAAGAAAACTTTTTAGGTAGGATAATTTTAAAAGCAATAGAAGGAGCCCACTTGAAACTGTATACATTTTTTTCAAGATTCTAATCAGACGGAAAACGACCAAATTTCATTGGTCATTAACTTAAAGAAACCAATGGTCCTAGGCGAATGGTCCCCTCATGTGGATGTAACCAACTCCTACCCTTCATATCTAGTCAAATATTCCATCGCATGGATAGGATATCGCCTCCCATTTTTGAATGTGACTGCTTTGTACGCGGCAACTTATTATTAGCCCAGACTAGCAATATGTGGGAATGGTTCACTTTTCATTTGACTTGGATTTTCAATTTCTCAGACGTTAGTGATGAGCAAAGACAAATAGGTTTGTATAGCTTTTAGCTATTTGAAAGGTCATCCGGCATGATTTGTGCTTACAAGAAAGACTCAGGAAATTTCAGGCCTCTTGTGTCGTAGCAACCAGACGTTTAACACATCATTGATCGAGTAAAATCGAAATCAAGGAAAGTTAATATCATACCTTCCGTTCCGTAGGATTCTTTCGCAACACTGCAGCAATGGCAGAGAGGAGACTGGAAGGGCGAGTGTTATTTAGTGTGATTGATCGTCTGCACTACGGCTTCGATGTTTTCACACTCGATCTTCTTTCCACATTCGACGCCGCCGCCAACACTCAGAAAGTAAACGACAAACGACTATCCGACGGGAGATCTGTCAATTACAATGCTCAGTTCGTCGGCGCTGCAGACGCCAAGCTCATCGCTCAACGGAATAATCATGTTTTTGCGAAGTCGGAAACGGAACTGGGTGAGGTGGAGGAGGAAGACGAGGCGGTGGTATTCGTGTCTGAGCGAACTGGAGATGCCAGAATACACTTGAGCTTCGGACCAGGAAACGGCTCTGGTACTAGACGTCTTATTCTGGGTCCGCTTAAGGCGGGCGATGGATTCTTCTTCGACCGGCCCATTATCAAGAACGGCATGGCTTATTATATGTCAAGCTGGGAGGCCGCCGTTAAACCGCTTACCAGCTGGTCTGCAGTGTATTCTACAGATCTCAAAACTGGGGATACCCTTCGGCTTACTCCTCGCGACGTGACGGATTACAGTCCCTCCGTTTCTCCTTCTGGGAAGTGGATGATGGTCGCCTCATATGGCGCCAGAGAGTGGCAGAAGTCACATATCGAGGACCTGGAGACCGACCTTTATGTGTTCAAGGCCGAAGACGGGTCCGCCAGAAAGATGGTCGGAGAGCGGGGAGGGTGGCCCACTTGGGCCTATGAAAACACCGTCTACTTTCATAGAAGAGCGGAGGACGGATGGTGGAGCATCTACAAACTGAAGCTGCCCGCGTGCTCAGAGCTGCAACAACTGGACCAGCCCATCAAACCACAGCGGGTAACTACTCCCTTTGTGCACGCCTTTACTCCCTGCGCTTCCACCACGGCGAATTGGATAGCCGTCGCTACTCGCAGAGCGGGGAACAAGTTTAGGCATATCGAAATCTTCGACATAAATTCCAACTCTTTCATACCCGTGACGTTCCCCATCAATCTGGAGAGTCATCACTACAACCCTTTCGTCTCTCCCGATTCTTGAAGGCTCGGGTACCACAGATTCAGAGGAGAAGACGCTCACGACTCCGAGACGGTGGTTCCTTTCATAGAGTGCGTCGAGTCCCATCTTCGCCCTCTTCCCAAGCTTAAATTGCAAAGATTTGACGGATTTTTCCCGACTTCTTCTCCAGCGGAGTGTACGTAGCGAAGGCGGATGGATTGGAGGTCTCGTCTATACGTAGGTCGTTCCCATTTTTGCCTCCGATAAAACCACGGTGAATATGATCTAGACCCACTCAATCCAGAGGAGTTGGAATCAAGGGGGAGGAGGCGAAGTCCGAGGTAAGGACTCTGACCAAGGATGGCACCAACAACGCGTTTCCTTATTCGTCTCCAGGTGAGAAAGAAGTGGTGTTTAGATCGAACCGGACGGGGCAGAAGAATCTGTACGTGGTGATGCAGAACAAGGCGTGGATGGGGATCCCAATGATAGAAAATCACTTAATCTTGATTTAATTTTGAAACTGTGGATGAGATCACTTTAAGTCAAATATGGGTTTCAAACATTTTATACAAGGAAGATACAAAAGAAGATATTTTATTAGTATACAAGAAATTGATTTTAGGAGGTAGTTGAGTAGAAGATAACAATTGAAATTAGTACAACAATTGGGAAGGAAGATACAAATGGAAAGAAGATTTTTTATTAGTATATAAGAAATTGATGGTAGGAGGTAGTTGAGTAGAAGATAACAATTGTAATTGGTACAAGGATTAGGAAGGAAGATATAAATGGAAAGAAGATTTTTTACTAGTATACAAGAAATTGATGCTAGGAGGTAGTTGAGTAGAAGATAACAATTGTAATTATTTCCAAGGGAGCTAGGGATAAATTATTTTGGAAATTGAATAGGTTAGGAGAATACACAAACTGAAGTGGATATAATGTAAAGCACCAACAAAATATGAATATCGCAAGAATGTGGAATGTGGAGAGATATTTGGGATAGCCCAAGCATTCCTAAAGTCAAAATGTTTGTTTGGCTAGTAGGTCATAGAAGAATTTTATCCTCGGATACCCTTATGAAAAGGGGTTTTCTTGACCCCTCGCAATGTGTTCTTTGTAAAAAGGAGGAGAGTATAGACCATCTCTTGGGACATTGCTCAATAGTCTGGAAACTATGGCAATGGATTCTTAATATGTTTGGTAAATGCATAGTGATGAATAGCATAATTGAAGAATGGTTAAAGCAATGCAATGCCTGAGCACTTTTAAAAGTGAGGTTTTCTAGAAAATTTGGGATATATGAAAAGATACAATACTTTGGGTTATATGGCTAGAAAGGAATAAAAAAATATTTAAGGGAAAGGAAAGTAGTTTAGAGATAATAAAAAGGAAGACATGTTTAGCCATAGAGAAGTTGAATCCAATCATATCAACTCACCCAATCCCTAATCTGGAAGCAGAGAGCCTTGATAGATGGAGGCAAGTCATCAAATAGAATTATGATGTTGGGTGTAGGAGAAACAAAAAGAAGACAAAGAATATAGAGTGGAAACCACCATATGTGTAGTTTGTCAAGTTGAATTTTGATGGAGCATCTGAAGGGAATCAAGGACCAACAGGAGGAGGAATAATTGAATAACACAAGCTTATACTAAGAGGGGGGGTGAACAGTATAATACCTCTTTTTACTTTTTCCTTTATACTTCAAAATAGTAAAGCAATATCAAAGCAATGCACAATATCATCCACAAAGTGACACCAATTTTAACGTGGTTCACCCAAAATGGTTGGGCTACGTCCACAAAACTTTTCTCTAAAAGTTATCTCAAAGTTCTTTGGGAATCCTTCCCAATTACAATGTTGATGAGTGTCGGCCCAAAGGAGATACCTTCCCCCAATCAAAATTTATGAGCCTCTGCTCAAAGGAGATACCTTCCCCTCTGCTGTAGAAATGATCCCTCAGAAGATCAACTGCCTTTACCTCTTGCCAACACGTGGAACTCCTTTCCACCGAAGACCTCCTGTCCTCAATGCTTAGCCTAAGAGACCTCTACCTTCTATGATCACGTCCACAGCAGCTCGACAACCTGTACCAAACACAGTCAGTCGATCTAGTACAAGTCTTCCTCTATCTGTCAGATATGCCCAACGCTTGAATAAATCAATCCTCTGCACACAAGCCTTCTCAAAGACTTGCCAAATCTGTCCTCAGGTTCTTCTCAAAGAACCAATGCACCTCTGTCCTCAAGTTCTTTGATAGAACTATCAAACTCAGCTCACAAGTCCTCTGCTAGGACCTGTCCAAATCTGCTCACAAGTCCCCACCGAAACCTATCCAAAACTGCTCACAAGTCCCCACCGAAACCTATCCAAGACTGCTCACAAGTCCCCATCGAAACTTGTCCAAAAACTCAGCAAGCTCACCAAGAAGAAAAAACTTTCTTAGTAGGAAATCACAAGGTGAATTGTTAGAGACCCAATGTGATTTGTCAAACTCATAGAAGCATAAAGAGAATTTTTAGAGACTCAATATGTTCTATACTCAACTCCCAATCTCAAAACTCAACTCAAATCAACTCAGCTCAAACTCAAACTCAAATCTAAAAACTCAACTCAATATCTGAAATGGATAGGATAGACTTTCTTTCAAGAACATGAAACCCCAACAATTGCCAACTATGTAAAGAATCACATAACAATGATACTCATGTTCTTTTCACCATCAATTAGGGCTTCAACAACAATGCTCATCAAACAAGGTTCAATCAACACCATTCAGCTCAAAACACAACCTTAAAGCATTTCACAATCAACATTAGAAAAGGAAACAAGTAGAACTCCTTTTCTCTCCAATATTGTTTGAACAAAAAGCATCCACCAACTCAAATCACAATAGCACAAAACAACTTTTCAAATCATCAACAAAGGAGTAAGCCCAACACTTTAACCAAGTAAAGAATAGCTTGATTATTACCAATTTAATGAAAGCAAATGTCAATCTCAAAGCTGCCCACTTAAGGTTTCACAACTTCACACAAGAAGCAATTTTAACCTTAAAACATCATGCTTTCATTTCCATAATCAATCAAAAGCACTCTCAACATTACAAGAAAAATTTATCCCTTATACACCTTATTTCTCCGTTATAGTCTTATCAAAAATAAAATTTATCTCTCATAAGAATGCAATAAGATATTTCAAACAACACCTTCAAAAGAATCTTTTATCAAAAATAAAACAAGCTTTAAACTCCTTATAACTCCTAAGCTGTTTTGCCCTCTAATAAACTTCCTCCATCCGCAAAATACACTTAGCAAAAATTAATTTCGAAAATACCATGGCCAACATCAAAAATCGTGCTATGGAGAAATTGCGCACGAATTCTAACACCACTCGCTGCGTCCACTTCACGATAAAAAACCCTTTCGCGTTATTCGAACGCGAAACCTCCCGTTCGGGTAGCATGCCAACAGCCTAGCCGCTACCGATGCGCCAAAGGCGCCCAGTGAGGTTTAAACCTCACGTTGTTAACCTTGTTCCTTCTGTGCTAGGGATTAAATAAAACAACAGTGCCTCCCTTTCTTCTGACGTGAACACGAAGACGAAAACCTTACGACGGATTTACGACAAAAGACGAGTACAAAAAAATGAACAGCGGATTCACGAAAACAAAAAAGACACAATCGAAGAAGAAATCCGAACAACGGATCACGAAATCACAACGAGGAAGAAATCGAACAACAGATCATGAATTCACAGCGAGCAACTCTTTTCAAAATGCGGATGGGATGATTCTTGATTTTCATCGAGGGAGATTTATATGCATTTTTACCATAAGCTCTTGATGTCGACGAGGAGTTTAACACGTCGATGGAGGTCTTGGCTAGCGCCCACAATCTTAAAACATAGCGCCCACATAGTTAAGACATTTGCGCCATGGGTTAGGAGAACCCATTGCAAACAATAATTTAATATTTATTTAAAAATAATTAAAGGGAACCTTAACAAGGTTTTTAATTATTTAAATAAATACTTCCTCCTGGACCCAAATGCATTAAACTAATGCATCCACCTGTAATCTTTAAACCTGCCAACTTGGGGTTTACAAAAGACCTTTGAAACTGCCATGCCGAAACCTTCAAGAAACCTTTTATTAAAGCAAAACTTTTGACATCAAACAAATTCCTTCAAGAGCTTCTTGACATCAATGACAACTTATACACATGATCAAGGGCAATGTACCCAATGTACCCAAAACTTTCAATAGTGGATTTAAGACAAATAATGAAGTTGAAGCTTGGGCGGCTTTAGAAGGGTTAAAAAATGTAAATAAATGAAATGAAATAGAGTATGGATGGAAGGTGATTCACTCAGTAATAAATACAATTTTGAGGAAAGCAAAGGCTCCATGGAACATACAAGAGATAATTGTCGAAATTCAAGATCTTTCTAAAGAGTTTAAAGAAACCATGTTTACACATACATTAAGAGAAGAAAACAAATGTGCAGATAGGTTAGTCAATAGAGGGATTTTAATTAAGGATTGTGAAGTTAAATTCTCTTTTCCACAGCTAAAGGAAGTAGTAAGTTTAGTTGAAGTTGACAATAAAATGTCGATTGCTTAAATCAAATAATGATTAAAATTTACTTTAGTGTTTCCCATTGGTAATATATGTTTTATTTCATAACATTAATGTGTTTTCATATAAACTATTTGTTATAATTTTTGTGGTTGCACTTGTGTTTAGGAAGGAAACTAGCAATCTAGATTTGGTAAAGCGAACTATGATAGTGCGATTTTTTGAAAATATTACTCTACGAAGATGCAATGCATAGATAGTAGAGGTAAAGTTTTGGTATTGTAAAGGTTGCTATAAGAAAATGTTAATAAGGATGTTGAATTCTGAAATATTTGTATTCACACATAAAATTGAAAAGGTCTAGAATAAAAAATAAAAAATTTAAACATTTTATGTAAAATGATTCAAGTTTTAGTTATAGCATCTCAATTAAGATGAGAAGTGAATATATTTGTAAACTTTTAAACTCTAGAGAAGCGATTTATAATTTGTTAAGGGTGGGGGACCGAGTACAAAACCAAAGACATTTTAAATTGTGATTCTTACACATTTCTTGTTCACAAATTTTTATAAATTATAAATAAAATTTAGTTTTCAATTAATTAATTATTTTATAATTATTATAAACAATTGATCTAAGTTGATCACTTCTTAAAAGCCATCCAATGCAATTATAAGGTGTGAAATATTTTTTTAAGAGAAAATGTGTATTCATGATTTTAAAATTTTCAATTAATATCTAAATATTATTTAAATAAATATATATATAATTTTTAGTTTGTAGTGAAAACATATATCTATATATTTAATATTTATATAAAATATAATAACTTATATTATATAATAAAAATATAAATACACTTTAATAATACATAAATATTTTATAACTTGCATTCCATATAAATTATATCCTTATATCTTCTCCTCTACCTACCTTAGATTTAAAGATCTATTCAAAACTTCATACCCGTATCTTGTACCTTTCACTTGCAAACCCTTACAGCCTTCTTCTTAATGGGAACGGCTAGTATGCCAAACAGGCTTTGGAAGTCTTTTTTTATTAAGAAAACTTGTTAGGTAGGTAGGATATTCTAAAAGCAATAGAAAAATCCGTTTGGGTCTTGGGATAATTTAAGGAGATAGTACAACAATACAAGTTTTGGTTTTTTAGAAGTTCAAGGTTTAGATCGCAAATGTGATAAATGTATATGATTATGTGTTTGATCTTATTAATAAAGTTAACTTTTAACCTTATCAAAAGTCATGATTGATATAAGAATAACTCTTAAGAAAAAAACCACTTTAAGTAAAAAATAAAACCACTTTAAATAAAAAAACCACTTCAAACTGTATACATTTTTTAAAGATTTTTATACTAACAAATTTGATCCTATTAATAAGCTCAACTCTTAACTTTATTGAAAAAAAAAAAAAAAAAAAAACTCAAAAAACCAACCCACTTCAAACTATATACAATTTTTTTAAGATTTTTATATGACAAGTGCCCCTCGTGGAGTGGATAGCATGTCGCCTCCCATTTTTTGGATGCTCCCTGAATATTGAGCGCTCGTTGACGGGTCTCGTCGGACTGAACGCTTGCCCCTTTCTTGATGTTTTCAGCAGCGTAAAAGGTTTAAATGATTGTGGCATGGTGGTTATAAGGGCGAACTGCACGAAGATCTGTGTGACGGCTTCTGGGACAGACAGCGCAGAATAATGTGACAACCATAAAAGCTGGACAGCCTGCCCTAATTTATGGCGGCTACCGATTCCACGATCCGTCGAATATTATGTTTTGATTTGGCAATTATTAGCCCAGACTAGCAAAATCTGGGAATGGTTTATTTGACTTGGATAATTTCTTGGGGAACAAGGTCGGAGGCAACAGACATCATTGATGAGCAAAGACAAACCTCATCAAGACAGGCTACAGACGTCATTGATGAGCAAACCTCATCAATGACAGGCTACAGACGTCATTGATGAGCAAAGACAAACCTCATCAAAGACAGGCTACAAACGTCATTGATGAGCAAAGACAAAATTAGGTTTGTATAGTTTCCAGGTATTTGAAAGGTCATCCGGCATGATCTGTGCTTACAAGAAAGACTCCGGAAATTTCAGGCCTCTTTTGACATAGCAACCAGACGTGTAACACACGCACGATTGGCGTCGGCCAAATCATTCGTTGATCAAGTAAAATCGAAATCAAGCAAAGTTAATATCACTACGTCAAAGACAAAATTAGGTTTGTATAGTTTCTAGGTATTTGAAAGGTCATCCGGCATGATCTGTGCTTACAAGAAAGACTCCGGAAATTTCAGGCCTCTTTTGACATAGCAACCAGACGTGTAACACACGCACGATTGGCGTCGGGCAAATCATTCGTTGATCGAGTAAAATCGAAATCAAGCAAAGTTAATATCACACCTTCCGTTACCTAGGATTCGTTGCAACACTGTAGCAATGGCAGAGAGGAGACTGGAAGGGCGAGTGTTATTTAGTGTGATTGATCGTCTGCACTACGGATTCGATGTTTTCACACTCGATCTTCTTCCCACATTCGACGCCGCTTCCAACACTCAGAAAGTTAACGACAAACGACTATCCGACGGGAGATCTGTCAATTACAACGCTCAGTTTGTCGGCGCTGCAGACGCCAAGCTCATCGCTCAACGGAATAATCATGTGTTTGCAAAGTCGGAAACGGAACTGGGTGAGGTGGAGGAGCAAGACGAGGCGGTGGTATTCGTGTCTGAGCGAACTGGAAATGCCAAAATACACTTGATCTTCGGAGCAGGAAACGGCTCTGGTACTAGACGTCTTATTCTGGGTCCGCTTAAGGCGGGCGATGGATTCTTCTTCGACCGGCCCATTATCAAGAGCGGCATAGCTTATTATATGTCAAGCCGGGAGGCCACCGTTAAACCGCTTACCAGCTGGTCTGCAGTGTATTCTACAGATCTCAAAACCGGGGATACCCTTCGGCTTACTCCTCGCGACGTGACGGATTACAGTCCCTCCATCTCTCCTTGTGGGAAGTGGATGATGGTCGCCTCATATGGCGCCAGAGAGTGGCAGATGTCACAGATCGAGGACCTGGAGACCGACCTTTATGTGTTCAAGGCCGAAGACGGGTCCGCCAGAAAGATGGTCGCAGAGCGGGGAGGGTGGCCCACTTGGGCCGATGAAAACACCGTCTACTTTCACAAAAGAGCGGAGGACGGATGGTGGAGCATCTACAAACTGAAGCTGCAACAACTGGACCAGCCCATCAAACCAGAGCGGGTAACTCCTCCCTCTGTGCACGCCTTTACTCCATGCGCTTCCACCACGGCGAATTGGATAGCCGTCGCAACTCGCAGAGCGGGGAACAAGTTTAGGCATATCGAAATCTTCGACCTAAATTCCAACTCTTTCATACCCGTGACGGCCCCCATCAATTCGGAGTGTCATCACTACAACCCTTTCGTCTCTCCCGATTCTCGAAAGCTCGGGTACCACAGATTCAGAGGAGAAGACGCTCACGACTCCGAGACGGTGGTTCCCTTCATAGAGTGCGTCGAGTCCCCTCTTCACAAGCTTAAATTGCAAAGATTTGACGGATTTTTCCCGACTTTTTCTCCAGACGGATCTCTTATAGCATTCAATCGCCGTATTGGACAAGAAAGCGGAGTGTACGTAGCGAAGGCGGACGGATCGAAGGTGTGGAGGTTGTTCAAAGGGTTCGCGTTTGCACCCACATGGAACGGCAAGCATGGGGGTCTCGTCTATACGTCGGTCGGTCCCATTTTTGCTTCCGATAAAACCACGGTGAATAATCTCGATCCGCTTCAATCCAGAGGAGTTGGAATCAAAGGGGGAGGAGGCGAAGTTCGAGGTAAAGACTCTGACCAAGGATGGCACCAATAACAACGCGTTTCCTTATTCGTCTCCAGATGGGAAAGAAGTGGTGTTTAGATCGAGCCGGACGGGGCACAAGAATCTGTACATAATGGATGCAGAACAAGGCGAGGATGGCGGGATCCGGAGGCTGACGGAAGGCCCCTGGATCGACACCATGCCCAGCTGGTCCCCCGATGGACAGTGGATTGCCTTCTCCTCCAACCGACACGATCCCAGCCAGCAGACCTCTTTCAGCGCCTACATGGTTCGTCCGGATGGAACGGAGCTCCACCGTGTACTGGGTGGCAACAGAGAAAGGATCAACCATGTTTGCTTCAGCCCCGATTCCAAAAGCCTGCTGTTTACTGCCAATTTGAGTGGAGTATCGGCGGAACCCATTTCCCTTCCTAACCAATTCCAGCCTTATGGAGAGCTTTTCGTGGCAGCACTGGACGGCAGTGACGTGCAGAGGTTAACGTTCAATGCGTACGAAGATGGAACTCCCGCTTGGCACCAGGGTTGCAGTGGCGACGATGGATCGGACTTAAAAGCTCTTAGTTTGGATGGTAAGAAAATTGCAGAGGAGAAGCTGAAAGGTGAATTTAGCGAACCTTTGTGGTTAGCGAAACCATAAAGCCAGTTTGTTCTTCAAAACCAACGCTATTAAAAAGCGATATAGAAGTTTAATGCGTTGAGACGTGCCTGTTGCTGTCCAATAATTGGCAAGATTGACCTTTGCAGTATGTTTGTATTTTCTGCCCTTGTTTTGGTGTACCTGATGCAGCCAATAAAAAATAAATGATTAATGGGTACATTCTTATGAAGTGTTTTTTTTTTTTCAATTAATAAATAAATTAGGTTCTACGAGATTGAAATGGTGTTTAAGTAGTCAATTTAGAGACAATTCGAGACACTTGAAAAAATAATTATATCACTTATCGATATTTTCATATAAATAATTAATATTGAAAAAAAACCATTAAAATAATTGATATGAACCTTTACAACTTTTTAATATATATCTTGATTTTACATTTAAACATTAATTTAACATAAGATAAAAATAGAAAAAATAATGACTTTGAAAATAAAAAATTATAAAATATTTCTTTTACTCTTCAAATTTGTACATACAATTTTCATATAATACATTATCTTTATATATATATACAATAAAAAAAAAAAATTTAAAAAAAAAATTGATGCTTCGTATTTTCTTATACAATTTAAATATAATGTCTTATATACAACTTTAATCTTATCATGTACAACTTGAATGGGTCTAATAGTAAGGCTTTGGAACTCCTAATAGAAGGTTTATGGTTCGAATTCACTAAGGGGAAGAGTTGTACAACACACTTTAGTAGTCTAAAATTGGTTGGATAAACATATATTGGGTAAATAACATCCTCTATAAGGATGGCCTCATATGGTCTTTAGTCTCATGGATATTAAAACTACTTCATCTTTATCTTTTATTTGATTCTTGTCTTGTTCTAATTTTTGTCACATTCAATATCACAAGTTCTAATACTCTTCTTTGAGAGTAAATGAGAAAAAATTATCTTTTAAGTCAAAAAAAATAATTCTTGGTCATTATATTTGTCACCAATATTTTAAAAAATAATTCCTCTAGGTGCTTGTCGGACAATGCAATGATTAGGGATTTGGGCTCTCTTTTGGGAGACCCAAGTTCAAACCATGATGAGGTATGTGTGGTTATATAAGTGAGCTTGTTACCAAAAACAAAATAATGCCTCAAGTCAATGTGCTTTAATCTTGTATGAAAAATATAATTTTTAGTCATTTGAAATGCACTAATGTTGTCACAAAAAATGATATTTGATATTTCATGTATTTTTCCTTAGTCTTTGGGATTTACCTCAACCATATTGTTTGTATGCCTAAAGATGTAGCTACTATAGACTTTTCCTATGTTGTTAAGAGTGCAACTTTTGCTTGTTTCTTCAAACTCTAAATTACCAATTCATTTTCCAATGAGAAATATTTCCTGATGTAAATTTCCTAATATTAGTTGAGTCTCCCTAATATAAATCACGATATCCAACCAACTTAATATTATTGGGTAAAGTATAATGGATTCCATAAAATAAAGGACCTTCCACTTACCTCAACATTCTCTTAGTCACTCACATGATCTTTTGACAATTCACTCATAATGTTGAAACCAAAGAAATTACATATCAATATTTAATCTTGGTCAAATACATAAGGTTTCAAATCAAATTTTCATACTCCCTCTTGTCCATTCTTCCACTTCCATCATATTTAAACATTCTATAATGTCATGCAAGTGGGGTAGAAACACCTTTCTAAGTTCCCATGTCAAACTTCTTCAAAATATCTTGTGCATATTTAAATTGAAAAGTGAAGATCCTATTATGTGTTTTATACATCTTTATGCCAAGAAAATAATGCATCAACCCAAACCACTCTTTATCTTTGTATCATAGATTGCTTGAACTCTCTCTTCATTCTTGATGAATTTCTTTTGAAAATTATATTATCAATATACAAACAAACAACATCATTGCCTTCATTTTTGGTAATGCAATGTGGCTCATTCTTATTTCTCACAAATCCACACTTCATGAATTAAACATCAATTCTTGAATACCATGCCCTTAGTTCTTGCTTGAGTTCATACAATATTTTTTTCAACTTGTAGATATGTTCTTTATTGTTCACATAAAATCCTTGTGGTTATTTCACATATACTTCTCCAATATTTCCATTCAAGAATGCACTCTTTATGTCAATATGATATACACTCCATCATTTTTGGACTACCAAGGCTAAGGCTATTTTTATCGTGCCTTGACTTGTAATAGGTGCATATGTATTATCATAATCTACGTCGATTTATTATACATTTCAATTTGTTGTGCATTCTCTTTTGCCATTAGTCCTACTTTATGTCTTTCAATTGATCCATACCTATTATACTTGGTCTTGAGCATCCACTTTCTTATTCTTTGGAATTTTATACAACTTATTTTGGAATATATTACATTATTTGGTACATGCTAATGTATCACCTTAGGTACATCTTTAGATTAGGAAAGAGTGTCCTATTTTAGAAGTTGATTATTTACTTTATGAAATGTAATAAATGCACAAGTATTATTAAAGTGTGCAAAGTATTTTTGTATTGTAAATGTGCATAATAGTCCATGTGCACATGAGTCCATAGAATAGGAAGATGAAGAGTCTCTAGAAGAGTGAAGGCCAAGAGTGCTCCATATGAAGAGTCACATCATATTATATATGTATCCTTGTATGTGTGAGCAAGGACATGACAAGATATGACACGACATTACATAACATGATTCGTAGTATTTTTGTGAGTATTTGTTAATGGTAATTCTATGAGTGATTGTTAAAGTTATTTTTGAGTTTTATACTTTTAGAATATTTTCATTATCATATATATTGCATTGCAACTTTATTTTAGATCCTTTAGTGAATTTTATCTTAAGTATTTAGCTTCAAAAGCTAATAGTGGTATTAGAGCTATAACAAGATTTTACTTGCATAGATTTTAAAGTTGCAAAGGAGATTTCTACTAGTTAAGGAGAAACCAGTGAAGTTAAAGAAATTATATCTGAAAAGGAAAACTAGGGAATTTTGAATATTTACCTATTCCAAGAGCAAATTCGAAATAACAGGAGATTATAGGTCTTGAAGATAAACCTTGACATTAAGGAGATTAAGAGACCTAAGAAGGAGGTCCTATTGGAGAGTTTGATATATTGAAGGATATTTCAAATTACTATTTGGCTAGAGTCTTTCCACATGGTTGAAGGAGAACTTGTGAAGACTAGGACTCATCATAGAATTCTTTCCACTAGTTTTAAGAATAACTAGTGAAGTTTATTCATTTTAGAATTCTAGAAATTTTAATGCATTTGGTTCCTACTACATAAGGTTTTGTTGTAAAAAATTAGTTTTCTAAAGTTGAGAAGCTTCCTATAATAGATAGAGAATAATTTCACCTTCAATTACCTAAAATTCTATGTGCTTTCCTCGTTCAAGGATTAGTTTTTGAACTGTAACAAAAAGCAAACATTGAAGATTAAGGAGGTCCAAGAAGGAGGTCTCAATTGAAGACTAGAGATTGAAGGTTGCAGATTGAAGAAGTTGAAGGGACCCAAGAGGTCACATTGAAGAACTTCCAAATTTGGAATATTGGAGATAGAGGACTAAGAAAAGGTTCTATTATAGAATTGAGAAGCAATAGATTTTGGAGATCCAAGAAAGAGATATCATTGCAAAATTTCCATAGTTGGAAGATTGAAGAGACCAAGAAAAGGTCTCATTGATGTTTTGAGAAGAGAATTTGGGTAGCTGCTAAATTTGAAGACCCCAAGAGAAGAGGTATCAAGAGAATTTGGAGGAGGAGAAGGCTAAAGAAAGCCTCATTATATAATTGAAAGAGTGGTCACTGGAGGAGTTGTAAAGAAAGCTAAGGGAAGGAGATTGTAAGCAAGGAGAAATTTCTAATAAGAAGGATTCGGGATAATTGTCGCCATCCAACAACAAGCCTAAAAAGGAGAAGTTTTGGTAAGAAGATTGTCAAATTTTGGAGAAGGTTTCTGAAGACCTCAAGATATTCAGATTCTTGAGGAATAAGATAACAAAGGAGATCAGATTTGTAGTCAAAATTCAACAAGAATATTGAAGGAGAAGAGAATATTGAAGAGGCTATAGATATGGGAAGCTTAAGGATAGACATAATATTTTTGAAGGTTGATTTTAAAGAAGGTTGTTGATTTTTTATGAAGAAATTGAAGGGTTGTAGGATAGTAAACTAAAGGAAGTATAGAGCTATGATTTGGAAAATATTTGGGTAGATTTTGAAGTACCCTTGAATATAATATTGAAGTAGGTCGTGACAGTGAAACAATGTAGCATTTTGGAGATTTTTATTGCAGTTTTGGACTACAAATCAAAGGAGGAATTGATTGGAAAGTTGTAGAATTTTTTATAGCATTTGAGCAGTCCTAATAGCTACAAGTTTTAGAATTCGAAGGAATAGATTTGGAGGGGATTTGAAGCCATAAAAATCAGATTTTGTTAACAACATTAGAAGAATGAAAAGAGCTCCGATTTTGGATAACTTTGAAATATATTTGAGAGAGTCTTAGGCAACAAGCAAGTTGGTATTTAAGAGCAAAATTTACAATATCGATATTACAAAAGGGTGAATCAAATCACCCAAGAAATCAATTGCAAAAGAAGATCAGAAAGGTATGTGATATTGGTGCAACATAAGTTTCACCAAATTGCCCTCATAGTCTTGGATTTCATGTACTTGCTCTACAAGAGAGAAATTAGCGCCAAGGGAAGCTAAGATATCTGCATATCTATTTTGCTCCTACGAAATCGCCCGAATGTTCAATATCGTAAATGAATCAAAAAATCCCATACCTTGTTATGGTAGGCTTTCAGATAGTGCTACTTTGACACACACTTTTTTGTAGTCTAGTTGACGATGAACTCAAAATCTCCAAAAATTTGTAGTTGTTTTATGCCCAACTTTTTTGCTTTCTTCAAACCAAGGCATAATGCTTCATATTTTGTAGCATTATTTGTGCAACTCCAAATGAATAGATATGAATAGGTCTTTTGCAAACCCGAAGGAGAAATAAGAATAATACCAGCCCTAGCACCATTCTTACATCGTGCACCATCAAAATATAGCTTCCATAGCTAATTGGAGATAGGGTCTGGGGAATCATAGATTTTTTCTTTCATCTGCTTAGGCTTTGTGATGGTATAGCATCCATTATCAGTTTCTACCATTGCATTGAAGTCCATTAATGAGAACTCATCCTCCATATGAAGCTCACCAAGAGCTTCTTCCATCAAGTCCACTTCTTGTACTTTCTTTGTCATCATGTTGACTGCACCAGTGGGCTTTTCTTCCTCTTCCAAATTTTCTATATGAAAAGTGGATGGCTTTTCATTATAAATGTAAATTCTTCTTCCCTTATATGGTATCTCCAAATGTGAATAATCTAAGGAAAGGTATCCTCATAGTTTCACTATGAACTCCATCGAGAAACACATGCTAAAGTATGGGTCCAGGTCCACCACCACCACTTCTTGGATAACAATGATCTTCGACATGCTATGTAGAACAATAAAAATTTCTTTGATCACTCCTACTATTTTAACTAGGGTTTCATCCAACTGTAATACACCTAGACTACTCCTCGTATATTCCATCCCCATGACTTCGCATACTACCTTTGGCATGACAGTAGTTGTAGCACTAGAGTCAATCATACAATTATGCACTACCCACCCTTCCATCCTGAGATACAGATAGAATGGAGGTGGTCTATTCTTACCGATGGTGGAGGTAGGCAGTGTCTATGCTAACAATTTTTAGGAATGACTTTTCTTTTGATCTTTTGCAAATTTGATAGATTCTTGTAATAAGTCAAACTTGCCCCGGTAACTATAGAGCATCATATAAGCTTACTTTTGCAAAAATCTTCTTCATTTCTTCCACAATATTATAATCATAAGTGCTAATAACATTTCCTTCTACACCTTGCTCATACTTGTTTCGATATTGTTGGTTAGCTTCCACCCTCTATCGCTTAGTCAATGATGGGTATCTGAGGTATCCTTTCACTTGTTTCTTTGTCTCCATTTACACTTGAGTGGGTACAGGATGTGAAGTTGATGCCTTTGTTTACAACCTCTTTTGGGCTTGCTTAGGCAATAGATCCTTCAACAAGATAGAATCCTACTACTTTTTTGTCGTACCAGGCGCTTTCACTTGTGGCTACACTGTTTTATTTTGTACTATTTTGTTCAATAGGAACTTTTAAAGGCTCTAGTTTTGCTGGATCAATAGTCACCAATTTCTTTCCAGACCTTGTGAGAGCTTAAACTTGCTCCAAGGAAGGTACCATTAAATTATGATCAACTTCCCTTATTATATTGACTTTTCCATCGATAGAACTTTTTGCTAGTTTTTGTACATAGTTCAGATGAACCATGCATGTGTCTTTTCCATGAGGATCATTGCAAGTGGAGCACCAGTATGCTTTCTCAAATGTACTACTTTCTTCATTTTCCAATACAATTATGTTCCTCTCTAGGCCCTTGCTAATAGTTGGTTGTTCCCTAGTAATTGGCGATGTCTGAAACCTCCTTGACCAAAAATAAACTTCAACTTGTTTCTTCTTTACTACAATGATTTCGTTCGACATTGTCCTTATGATCGAATTAACATTTTGGACTTCTTGTAACAACTTCATGTAAGGATCAGAATTTGAGGGCGTAGGAGGTCCTAGTAAAGGTAGACGTATTGGTGGAGCAGGCAATGGTTGTGACATAGACGACGTTGGTAGTGTTGGGAAAGGAACAAGTGCTGGAAACTATGGCATAACTAGTGTGGGTAATTATGGAATACTTGGAGAGGGAGTTATAGAATTGTAATTAGAGCGATTTGAGGTGGACCCAAGCTCCATAAGGGAAAGGGGTACATAGAAGGTATGGGCTTTGAAAATGTACTCGAATACAAATGTTGTGGAATATTAAGAAGGATGGGCATGGTCACTTTCGAAGGAAGCTTACCTATGGCGATCAAGTCTGCTTCGACCTTTAGCACCTGCATTTACAACTCTGGAAATGTATTTACATTAGCCTATCGCATAGCCATGCCAATGTCGAAGTTGAAAGCTTTGAGATAATAAATCGTAGCTTGCTCATGTGTGGGTCGAAGACCATTAGGAACCCTCTGCCAACTTCGGGTGAACCATACGTTGAAGTCCACTATCTCCTATTGTGGATGACTTTGAATTATTATAAATTGATATAGCAAGGAGAATGGATCAACTTGCTCATGAAAGTTTTTTATTAGAAATTTTGCCAACTGATCCCATGTGGCGATAGTGGCGAGCGACAAATATCGATACCAGTATAACAACTTTTCTCTAAGTGATAACACCAACAACCTTACCATAATATCTTCATCTACAATATCATGAATCGTAGCCAAAGAAGCTACATCTTGGATATGCTCGTATGCAATTTTTCCAGTACCATCATAGGTACGCAAAGCCTTCAAAGTTGCTTGGGGGACTAGATTTTGTGCTTGTAAATTTAAGGCTCTTGAACTACTCCATGCTGGGAACTATCTTGGTGGTTGTGGCTATTATGGTGGTGGGTTCTAAGCCATTTGAACTGGTGTATGAGGTTGAGGAGGTGGGATGCTAGTAGTAGTACTAGCTGGACTTGATGGAACAAAGAACACACTAGCTATTTGTGAGAATGTTGCAGATGATGTATGAGGTAATGGTGATGTACCAAGAAAATTAACCAATTGGGGATGTTCCCTTAACCTTTGGGTATCAAGTTCGTAAAACTCGATGGGATCTTCAAGCTTCAATCTTGTAATCATGAAGCACAACTTTTGCTGCTTTCACATTTGGAGGCTTCTGGGTGTAATTGAGTCACCAGATGTTATAACTATATAACACGAAGGTGAACATCAAACCTCAATATTATTTCATAATGAAATTGCTACGTGTCACAAACTATTGGCTCATACAAAGTTTTCAATCGGGGATAATATTTGTTCCATCGACTATGGATCTTACTAGGACAGAGACTGTTTGTCCCACCGGGTATGACAAAAAATATTGGTCAAATATCTACCTAAAATATAAACATACGTTTGTGCGCCCTAGACACGGCCAACATTGAAAGGTTGGAGGAAAGAAATATCCTTTGTGCCAATATCCAAATAGGGTTGGTTCCCTTACTAATCCTACACCGGTTTAATACTAGAGTTGCAGGAAACAAATTAGAAATAACAGAAAGGAATGGGAAATATAGCCATAGGCCAAAGATGTAGGATTGAAGATAGACTAGCAATAGGAATTCCACCCAAGTGTTATAGCAACATAAAATAGAAAAGGAAGAATGAGAATCTACTTACAGTTTTTCAAAGACAACTTCCAGAATCACATTCCAATACTCACACTTACACCAGTAATGCTCAAATCCAGGTGCAAAATTTGAACTTAACAACAGATAGCAAACATGAATATAAAATATAAATGCTTGAACAGAAAGAAATCACACAAAGAGACTACTTGTAAAATCAGAAGCCATAACTTCTTCTATTTACACAGAGAACTTGAATAGTTATTTTGCAGAATGTCTATCATCTTTTCATTACATTGAAATGATTAGTATTTATAAAGGATTTTGCCTCTTTCATTAAATGAACATGGAGAAAAAATGTTTACAGATTAGGAACCACGGTGAGGAAATTCCTTCTCAAATATCTTGAAAATTCATCCTTTTGAAACAACAATCCAACTTTTAAGGGAAATCTTCATGGAATTGGTACATTTGGGCGTCGATGCATGGAAAACGGTAAAGCTAGTCGTTGACTTGGTGCCTCCATCACTCCTTGGAAATTTTCCATGGTGCAAGATATATTGAAATTTATGAAAAACACCTTGTGGTTTTAATCCTACAGCTCTTTTCAGCACGAAATTGGTAATGCCAATTTCCTTCCACCCCAATCATTAAATTTCGCTTGTCTTGAACACAATGTTTACTCTTCATTCGTGCTCCTTGGTAGAGAGGGCGATTCTTATAGTACATCTAGCCTCTAAATTTATTTGAATCAAAATTCAGCACATTGCATTTATTTCCTTGTAGCAACAATCAATCTCTCCTCCTAGAACGAAAAAGTTTTTCATAAGACATCTTTTCTTCTTAAAATATGCGTCCGCCTTCACAACGAGCGAAAGGCCCTATCGCCCTCTACCTTGGGTGAACGCATTTTTTGAATTTTTTGTGACCAATTCTTTCGTATTCACCTGAAAATAAAATGAAATTTTTTTACTCGTTGTCGGGTTGCTTTTCTGTAGCTTCACCCCAAGAAAGGGCGAATGAGGCTTTCACCCCTCATATGGTGCGAAAGCGCTTTCAACTCTCCATTTTCTTACGTGCACCAAAGTGGGATCAATGCTTTACCTTATATGTACGTTCGCCAGGAAGGAGGGCGAACCGAGCATTGACCTTTCAACGCAACCAAAGCGCTTGCCATTTTCTCCTTAATGTTCGCTTGAACTCATTATTTGTTGAACTCATTTTAGAATTCTAGAAATTTTAATGCATTTGGTTGCTACTATCTAAGGTTTTGTTGCAAAAAATTAGTTTTTTAAAGTTGAGAAGCTTCCTCTAATAGATATAGAATAATTTCACCTTCAATTACCTAAAATTCTATGTGCTTTCCTCGTTCAAGGATTAGTTTTTGAATTGTAACAAAAAACAGACATTGAAGATTAAGGAGGTCCAAGAAGGAGGTCTCAATTGAAGACTAGAGATTGAAGGTTGCAGATTGAAGAAGTTGAAGGGACCCAAGAGGTCACTGTTGACAATTTTGTCACATTGCACAGAGGGGTAGAAAAAAAATCAAAAAATCAAAATTTTGTATAGTGTTTCCTTTTGCAAAAGTATTTCTTTTTGTTGCTTCGAAAGTATTTGTAAGTGTTGCAACAATTTTGGCTTTCAATGCCACCCCCTTGTACATAAAATGAAGAAGAAAGAGCTTCGCTGCCAAACAAGCCAAAGAAGATAGCTTCACCGCAAGAAGAAAAAAGTGTCGCGATATCGCGACATGTTGCATTTTTGCGGCTGAGAGCGACAAGAGGGAGCAAGAAAGAAAAAGTGTCGCGATATCGCGACATGTTGCATTTTCGCGGTCGAAAGCAAGAGGAGAAAGAAAAGTGTCGCGATATCGCGACATGTTGCATTTTCGCAGCATAAAACAAGGAGAAAGAGCAAGAAGGAAAAAGTGTCAAGATATCGCGACATGTTGCATTTTCGCGGCCGAGAGCGACAAGAGGGAGCAAGAAAGAAAAAGTGTCGCGATATCGCGACATGTTGCATTTTCGCGACCGAAAGCAAGAGGGAAAGCGCAAGAAAGAAAAAGTGTCGCGATATCGCGACATGTTGCATTTTCGCGGCCGAAAGCAAGGAGAAAGAGCAAGAAGGAAAAAGTGTCGCGATATCGTGACATGTTGCATTTTCGCGGATCGAAAGCAAGGAGGAAGAGCAAGAAGGAAAAAGTGTCGCGATATCGCGACATGTTGCATTTTCGCGGCTCAAAGCAAGGAGGAAGAGCAAAAGAAGAAAAGTGTCGCGATATCGCGACATGTTGCATTTTCACGGCTCAAAGCAAGGAGAAAGAGCAAGAAAGAAAAAGTGTCGCGATATCGCGACATGTTGCATTTTCGCGATCAAAGTAAGGAGGAAGAGCAAAAGAAGAAAAGTGTCGCGATATCGCGACATGTTGCATTTTCACGACTCAAAGCAAGGAGGAAGAGCAAAAGAAGAAAAGTGTCGCGATATCGCGACATGTTGCATTTCTCGACCAAAAGAGGAAAAGTGTCGCGATATCGCGACATGTTGCATTTTCGTGGCCAAAAGCAACAAAAGAGGACAAAGACATAGAAATGTCACGATTTCGCGACATGTCATATTTTTGTGATGCAAGAAGAAGAACCAAGTTGAAGACATAGAAATGTCACGATATCGTGACATGTTGCTTTTTCACGACTCAAAAGGGGCACGCGCTCCAAGCCGGGTATTTTCCCGAGATGATCAAGTGCCTCATAAATGCATTTTTACTTGCCCGATAAGCTCACTGCTCATTTTTTGCAATTGGAAGTGAAGTATCAGTCCCTGAAGGAGAGCCCGACAAGCATGGCGGCCACTCGAGCATTGCACCCAGAAACCAAGGACACTCAGATGGCTCATCAATGCATGTTTCTGCGGTTGACTCGGTCATAGTTGCCAGTTCTGGTAATGGATTTGAGAGCTCAGTCACGAGGGCCGCGAGGAGCCGACTTCTTAGATCTCAAGAGTATACTTCGCCATTCTGTGTAATAATGACTCAGAGGGTCGGGTCCTCTATAAAAACCCAGGCATTGTAATGTAAGAAGGGGGGGAACTTTTTGCTAGAAAGCTGTTGTAACTTGATGTCCTATGATTAATACTAAAGAGCTTTGGGCTCAATTTCTCTCTTGTATGCTGCCTTCTGTGTTTATTTCTTTTGTCTTTCTTCATTTGCATACTGTTACTCTGAATCCTGAATTTCGGTGTGCGATTGGGGACTATACCCTAAAATTCGCCCGAAGGATACATAGGGGAGGAAAAATGCTATATTGGTTTTCTTTTATGCTCGCTTGGTGGGTTGTGGTTTCTGTTATATTCGCTTGTCCTAATCATCGTTACTCTGAACCCTAAATTTTGATGAAAGGGAGAAGGAGAATCCTGGAACTCGCCCAGAGGATACATAGGAAGGTTAATGTGGCGTTTCTTTCATTTATTCTTGGTGTTCTTTGCTGCTATTCAAGTTGTTAGTTAGTGATCGTGCTTCCTATTCTCTCCCACTTTAAATTATTGATCTCTCTTCCCTTACCCCTTTTTTATTTCTTTCTCTAACCCTAACTCTTTTTATCTCTTTCCTGCACCCTTACTCTTTTATCTCTCTTATCCCAAAACACCAAAGTAGTTTAGCATAGGAGCCGGCCTTTCTCCGAAGATTGGCACGAGGGGCATCTCTTCCCTTTGACCTTTCAATGTTGGTCCAGGTCTAGGGCGCATACACTTACCCAAATCCTTTCCTAGGCAGATTTGATGACCAACAGTTTATGGCACACCCGGTGGGACAACAGTTTATGGCACGCTAGGTGGGACACTGGTCCCATGTTTTAAGGAAGCCTAAGTTTGGTGAATCTCTGGCTTACCTCCATCTAGAAAAATCACTTGGCGACTCTGACTGAGCTAAAGATCCAGATTTCTTGATCGTAGGCACCTTTTAAAGCTGAAATAAGACACCCCGAAGGAATCAAGGTTTGGTGAGCAGCCTTGACCTCACAAGCGAAGAAAAGAATGTTCACCTGGCAACTTCGACTTAGTGGCGAGAACCGTGATCTCTACAGGCCACTGCTATAATGGAGAGGGTATGCTATCCCACCTGGGATGATCGTGGCCCTCTCAATCTCCCAAGTTACCATGAAATTCCCAAAAGTGCCTTGAAGACATTGACGAAATACAATGGCACTAAGGGAATGGCCCAAGAGCACCTTGAAGATGTTGTTGCTTTAGCGACCCTCCATGACATAACCCACGAAGATGTCATGATCAGACTTCTGGTTCTATCTTTGGAAGGAAGGGCGCTATAGTGGTACAAACTGCTCGGGCGTAAAAGCATCTGCTCATGGGATGACTTAGCGGGAGCGCTAATCAGAACATTTGATGGCTCTCAGGACCCCTTCCAGCTTTTGATGTACCTCTCCACCATCACAAGAACACCTCTGGAGAGCATCACGGACTTCAATGTCCGATTCTGTAGAAGTTGGAAGAGAATTCTAGGAGAGATCCAACCGACGCCCGCCCAAGCCCACCTCTTCTATGTTCGGGCCTTTCACCCGGACATGAGCCTCCTCTTACTGCAATCAGGTGAACGAAGATTTCCTCAAATATTTGAGGAAGTAGTACGAGCAGAGCAGCTCCTGCTCCTATCTGGAAAGTGGCAGTGGGGGGAAACTCCATCACTTTCTCCAATATTTGTTGCTCCTATCTATCCTGCACAGTATTCACCATGGAAGATTCCTCATACTGAGTAGAGACCTGAGATGCAGTCGTTTGGAGCTCAAGAGGCAAATTTCATCCAAGGCCAACGATGGGAATATGCAAGCTTTGCCCCAGCAATGAACAATATGGTTGCTTGCAGTCTCCATCAGGAGATGGGCCAAGGAGAGAAACAGACTCAAGTGGCGGAACCTGAGAACAAAGAGGGCACATTTTTGCACCCTTTTTGTATCCTAGTGGATGGCACGCAAGTATTCAGCCAGAGCCCATTAAGCATGCCTCATCAAGAGGCTAAGCCCAAGGAGATCCTGGAAGTAGACTTATCATGAGAAAAGCCTTGTTGTCGCAACAAGAAGTTGGAGGAGCTCGTATTCAAGAGTCCATAGCCGATGGACTCTCTAAAATGGTGGTATTGGTTCCAGCCATCACCACAACCGATACCCACAAAAGACCCCCATGCGGCGAACTTCTTTGACACATCATTCATCACCAGTATGGGTACTGGCAGGAGTGACAACCTGCCACGTTGCACTCTGTTTGCAACATGGACAACTTCGAGAAGAGGTTATCCGAACTTCAAGGATCAACTGAAGTTCAATCAGATCTGGTCCGGACATTGCAGGTTCATCGGATAGGCACCCAAAGCTGGGTTTATGGTGGCGGCATGCCAATCATGTCACAAAATTTTGTGTAAATACTGTAAATAGCCCGGCTAGTAAATAAGTGTCGAAAGCGCTAAGTGTTGCTTAGGAGCTTAGGCACAAACAAAAAAAAAAAAATGCCGTCAGTGGATAGTCAGAGAAGAGGACAATGGGAATGACTCTGTTGCCCAATGGATAAAGGCACAGGATCTCTGCATTCAGACAAGCTAAATGCCCCGCGAGCCGCCAAGAATGTTGACAATTTTGTCACATTGCACAAGGGGTAGAAAAAAATCAAAAAATCAAAATTTTGTATAGTGTTTCCTTTTGCAAAAGTATTTCTTTTTGTTGCTTCGAAAGTATTTGTAAGTGTTGCAGCAATTTTGGCTTTCAATGCCACCCCCTTGTACATAAAATGAAGAAGAAAGAGCTTCGCCGCCAAACAAGCCAAAGAAGATAGCTCCACCGAAAGAAGGAAAAAGTGTCGCGATATCGCGACATGTTGCATTTTCGCGGCTGAGAGCGACAAGAGGGAGCAAGAAAGAAAAAGTGTCGCGATATCGCGACATGTTGCATTTTCACGGCCGAGAGCAAGGAGAAAGCGCAAGAAAGAAAAAGTGTCGCGATATCGCGACATGTTGCATCACGCGAAAGCAAGGAGAAAGGCAAAAGAAAAGCGGAACACGAAGGTGGTTGAGAGCGACAAAGAGGGAGCAAGAAAGAAAAAGTGTCGCGATATCGCGACATGTTGCATTTTCGCGGTCGAAAGCAAGGAGAAAGCGCAAGAAAGAAAAAGTGTCATGATATCGCGACATGTTGCATTTTCGCGGCCGAAAGCAAGGAGAAAGAGCAAGAAGGAAAAAGTGTCGCGATATCACGACATGTTGCATTTTCACGGCTCGAAAGCAAGGAGGAAGACCCAAAGAAGGAAAAAGTGTCGCGATATCGCGACATGTCGCATTTTCGCGGCTCAAAGCAAGGAGGAAGAGCAAAAGAAGAAAAGTGTCACGATATCGCGACATGTTGCATTTTCGCGGCTCAAAGCAAGGAGAAAGAGCAAGAAGGAAAAAGTGTCGCGATATCGCGACATGTTGCATTTTCATGGCTCAAAGCAAGGAGGAAGAGCAAAAGAAGAAAAGTGTCGCGATATCGCGACATGTTGCATTTTCACGGCTCAAAGCAAGGAGGAAGACCAAAAGAAGAAAAGTGTCGCGATATCGCGACATGTTGCATTTTCGCGGCCAAAAGCAACAAAAGAGGACAAAGACATAGAAATGTCATGATTTTGTGACATGTCATATTTTCGTGATGCAAGAAGAAGAACCAAGCTGAAGACATAGAAATGTCACGATATCGTGACATGTTGCTTTTTTGCGACTCAAAAGGGGCACGCGCTCCAAGCCAGGTATTTTCTTGAGACGATCAAGTGCCTCATAAATGCATTTTTACTTGCCCGGTAAGCTCGCTGCTCATTTTTGGCAATTGGAAGCGAAGTATCAGTCCCTGAAGGAGAGCCCGGCAAGCATGGCGGCCACTCGAGCATTGCACCAAAAACCAAGGACACTCAGATGGCTCATCAATGCATATTTCTGTGGTTGACTCGGTCATAGTTTCCAATTCTGGTAATGGATTTGAGAGCTCAGTCACGAGGGCCGCGAGGAGCCGACTTCACAGATCTCAAGAGTATACTTCGCCATTCTATGTAATAATGACTCAGAGGGTCGGGTCCTCTATAAAAACCCAGGCATTGTAATGTAAGAAGGGGGGAACTTTCTGCTAGAAAGCTATTGTAACTTGATGTCCTACGATTAATACTAAAGAGCTTTGGTCTCAATTTCTCTCTTGTATGCTGCCTTCCGTGTTTATTTCTTTTGTCTTTCTTCATTTGCATACTGTAACTCTAAATCCCGAATTCGATGTGCGATTGGGGACTGTACCCTAAAATTCGCCCGAAGGATACATAGGGGAGGAAAAACGCTATATTGGTTTTCTTTTATGCTGCCTGGTGGGTTGTGGTTTCTGTTATATTCACTTGTCCTAATCGTCGTTACTCTAAACCCTGAATTTCGATGAAAGGGAGAAGGAGAATCCTGGAACTCGCCCGGAGGATACATAGGAAGGTTAATGTGGCGTTTCTTTCATTTATTCTTGGTGTTCTTTGTCTGCTATTCAAGTTGTTAGTTAGTGATCGTGCTTCCTATTCTCTCCCACTTTAAATTATCGATCTCTCTTCCCTTACCCCTTTTTTATTTCTTTCTCTAACCCTAACTCTTTTTATCTCTTTCCTGCATCCCTTATCTCAAAACACCAAAGTAGTTTAGCATAGGAGTCGGCCTTTCTCCAGAGATTGGCACGAGGGGCATCTCTTCCCTTCGGCCTTTCAATGTTGGTCCAGGTCTAGGGCGCATACACTTACCCAAATCCTTTCCTAGGCAAATTTGATGACCAACAGTCACATTGAAGAACTTACAAATTTGGAAGATTAGAGATAGAGGACTAAGAAAAGGTTCTATTATAGAATTGAGAAGCAATAGATTTTGGAGATCCAAGAAAGATATATCATTGTAAAATTTCCATAGTTAGAAGATTGAAGAGACCAAGAAAAGGTCTCGTTGATGTTTTGAGAAGAGAATTTTGGTCGTTGTTAAATTTGAAGACCCCAAGAGAAGAGGTATCAAGAGAATTTGGATGAGGAAAAGGCTAAAGAAAGCATCATTATATAATTGAAAGAGTGGTCACTGGAGGAGTTCTAAAGAAAGCTAAGGTAAGTAGATTGTAAGCGAGGAGAATTTTCTGATAATAAGGATTTAGGATAATTATCGCCATCCAAAAATAAGCCTAAAAAGGAGAAGTTTTGGTAAGAAGATTGTCAAATTTTGGAGAAGGTTTCTGAAGACCTCAAGATATTCAGATTCTTGAGGAATAAGATAACAAGGGATATCATATTTGTAGTCAAAATTCAATGATAATGTTGAAGGAGAAGAGAATATTAAAGAGGCTATAGATATGGGAAGCTTAAGGATAGCCACAATATTTTTGAAGGTTGATTTTAAAGAAGGTTTTCAATTTTTTAGGAAGAAATTGAAGGGTTGTAGGATAGTAAACTGAAGGAAGTATAGAGCTATGATTTGGAAAATATTTGGGTATATTTTGAAGTGCCCTTGAATAGGATATTGAAGGAGGTCGTGACAGTGAAATAATGTAGCATTTTGGAGATTTTTATTGCAGTTTTGGACAAAAAATAAAAGGAGGAATTGATTGGAAAGTTGCAGAATTTTTGATAGCATTTGAGCAGTCCTAATAGATGCAAGTTTTAGAATTTGAAAGAATAGATTTGGAGGGGATTTGAAGCGATAAAAATCAAATTTTGTGAAAAACATTAGAAGAAGGAAAAGAGCTATGATTTTGGAGAACTTAGAGATATATTTGAGAGATTTTTAGGCAACAAGCAAGTTGGTATTTGAGCGCAAAATTTACAAGATCGATATTACAAAAGTGTGAATCAAATCACCAAATAAATTAGTTGCAAAAGAAGATCAGAAAGGTATGTGATATTGGTGCAACATAAGTTTATTATTGGTGTATTAAAACTAGTCTACATTAAGTATTTGATAGCATCATATGAGCTTTATTAAAATCTGAAGAAGAAAGTTGAAAATAGAGTCTTCAAGAAAAAGGAGTTGGTAGTATTTGCATCCTAAAATATACAAAATAGAACAACAAAATTCTAAGTTAAAGATTTACTTGAAAAGGAGAAATAAGAAGGGAATAACATTAATATTGAATGTTATTTTTTAGCTCATAAAAAGTGTAGATTTATGAAAGTAAAAAGAAATAGAGCAAGAGTATTTCTCTTGTTAGAAATAGAGTATATTGCATTATTTGGGTCATGTAAATATATCTTTATTGGTGCATACTTAGAACATTAGGTTACTTTAGGGGGAAGTTATCTAGTTACTTCATGCAATGTAATAAATGCACAAGTGTCAATATGCAAGTTGTAATGTGCAAAGTGTCCACTTGTACAACTAGATAGAGTGTTGGCCAAGGAACTTATCTTCTTATATAATGGCCATAGATATAGAAGTCATAGTATCACAGTCAATGTGTAGTAGATAAGCAGTAGGATAGTGTGTGTGTGTGAGCTATAAGCTCAAAGCTCATTCATGGAGTAGTAGCTTATATTATGGAGTGTCCATTTCCTCCATAGCTACTATTGTAATATTTTTTGTTATTTCTATTTATAGCATATTTCAATCATTTCGTAGATTTATTTTATTTATTTCTATATATTATGATTGGTATCTCCTATTGTATGTGGTATCAAAAGCTAACAGTGGTATCAGAGCTATGGTAGATCATGCCACAATAGGTCTATAGGGAAACCACCATTATTATTGATCCCAAGTTTTTTGAGAACCTAATGTATCATTGGACTAGTCATTATAAAAATTTCTCAAAAGAGTCTAGGTGGTCGAATTAGGAAGAGTTAAAAGTGAGGAATGAAATCTTAGTTTCAAAAATATTGATATTGCATAGAGATAGAGTCTTTCCATAGAGTTGAAGAAAAACTCATGGAGACTAGGACTCAATATTTGATCCATTAGGTTGATGAATCAACTAGTGAACCTCAAAGATATAGAAATACTTATCTGAAAGTTTTATTTATTGCAAGGAATTAATACTTATATGATTGGGACACCTCCTACAACAGAAATCTATAAGACCTCAACTTCGTTGCCCAAATATCAAAGTGCCTTCATAATGCAGATATTAGTTGTTGTAGAGAGAAGAATACTTTAGGGAATCTTTTGGAAAAGAATCATGGTAAAGTCTAGAGACAGGATATCTCCATTGATAGATTGAATAACTTCACAAGAAGAAAAGGCCATAGAAGCCTTGATCCATAATAAAAGGCCATAGAAGCCTTGATCCAAAAGAAAAGGCCATATAATCCTTGATATAGAATAAAAGGCCATAAAAGCCTTGATATTGAAGAATAGGCCATAGAAGCCTTGATATTGAAGAACAGACCATAAAAGCCTTGATATTGAAGAACAGGCCATAGAAGCCTTGATACTGAAATAGGCCATAAATGCCTTTTATCTTGAAGAAGATTCTAGAGGAGAGGATCTAATTTAGAAGCATATTTCAGTAATAATATTTTTTTGTAGGTAAAGGAGATCTAGTAAGTCAAAAAAACTTTCTACAAGAAAGTTAGGAAGAAAAGCCTCTTCAAAATCAATCCAGCACCTAAAGCAAAAGATATCAGGAGGAGATCTCATTGAAGAAATTACAGGCTAGGAAGAAGAAGAAGGATTAGGAGAGTCCTGCTCGGATCCAAAAGTAGCAAAATCAGAGATCCATGAGAAGATCTCAACACCAATACTTCCAAAAGTAGAAGGTTGAAGACAATATCTCTAGGAAGACCAAAAGAAACTACAAGATCAAAGACCTTGATAAGGTCTCGACGAGCATCCAATAAAAGGCTAGGAGAGACTTACTGAAGAAATGATCAAAGGAGAACTCATTGGAGAAATACACTACCAAGGAGAAGCCCTTGATAGTGAAGGACTTGGGATAATTATCACCATCTAACAACAAGCCCAAGAGGAGGAGAATTTGGAAAGGAGTGCCAAATTCGAGTAAAAGAAGAATCTAGTGAAGACCTCAAGATATTCAAAATCTTGAGAAAAATATCTTGCTTGAAGTCAAAATTTGACAAGAAGACTTGAAGGTAGAAGAATCTTATCAAATCCAGTATATTTGAAGATCACATCATACAACAATAGGTTAATGTTTCAAAGATACTAATTCTCCAAATCTATAGTAGAAGGAGGATATTACAAGAGGATATTAAAGTCACCAAACCCTAGGCTCATGAAAGAAAGTTTGAGACCATCAATTTGGTGAAGGAGTTTTTCAAAACAGTCTACGAAGAGCTACAAGATCATACTTAAGGCAAAAACTTGGTGATCTTAGGCACCAAGATCTACATCCTCTACAGAAGTAGAAAAGGAGCTACAAAAGCGTTTAGAAAAAGGTAAGCAACTATCAGTGCAAGTAGATTTATTAGTTGGATTACTTATCAAATTTATTAAAGCACCTTCATCTTGATTAAAGTAGTAAAAAAGGGAGATTTGTATTACAGTATTCAAGTGTGCAAAAATAAAGGTTATTTTTAAGGTTCATTTGCATATCATGTGTTGATTATATTTCAAAATTTTAATAATCTATCAACTAGCCTATTATCTACTTTGGAAAGCAAAAGAAGACTATCTCCTAATATCTTGCTTATAAGAAATTTACATAATAAATCTTGAAGGTTCATTTCATATTATTCTTGATTAGTTGTAGTGAATTGATTAAGTGCATTTTCTTGAGAGTAGATTGAAGTGATAAGGTGTAATTTGTTAGTGCATTAAAAGTATAATATGTTGGATTCATTTGCACTATTATTACTCTCAAAAGAAATTAGTTTTGTGCTTTGAAATAAAGGCTACAAAATCTAGTTTGGATCAAGTTTCTAAAGACACTCTTAAAGCACATAAATCTACAACTCATAGTGGCCAATAGAAGCCACCAAAATTGGTTAGTACAAGCAAAGAAAAACTAACCAAAAAGAAGCTTCAAAGATTGAGACTTGGTGAGTCTCAAACCCAAATCACTTACGGTTAGTGCAACTAAAATAAAGCTTATGTTCTACAGCATTTACAAGGCTTAGATTCACCATCAATCATCCAAGCAAAAGGGTAAGGATTCTAGCCAAAGAGACTTCCTTAAAACCCTCATTTTGCACTCATTAATTTGTTACAAAAATAAGAATTCTAGACCTATAAAAGAGTGCAATAAAAAGGTTCTACATACATGTAAAGGTTACATGGTGTTGCACTTATACAATACATCAATTGCAAGGAAAGGATCATATTTAAAGGTGCCACAATAGGTACAATAAGTATAGGGAAAAAGGTAGCCAAATGAAGGGCCAAAGGATCGAGCATTCTCCAACACCGAAAGGGCATTCTCTCCAAGATCGGACCTATAGACAAAGGAATATTTTACGTAAATGACAACAAGCCTACCAAGGTTATTTACGTAAGCCAAAGGAAATCTATCACAAATATTTATGTAAACCATAGCAAGGAGAAAAATCTATCTATGTTAAAAAAGGATAGAGCACATCCAGAATTCAGATGCATCAAGCTTCACCTCTATCAATGTCGTTAGGGATCACAATGAAGGTATAAGCACAAAGAAGAAAAGTAGATGCTAACATCAACAAAGGGTAGCAAGAGAGCTACCTCATCCTCATTCAAAGCTCCAAGGCAGCTCACAAATTACTTGTAGAAGAAAATATGTTGTTTATTATTCAAGAAACCAAAGCAAGCTAATGAGGAAGATAATTGAAGGAGTTATAATCTCCTTCTTGAAGGTGTTACATAGAAAATCCCATGCAAGAGGGTTGAGTGCCACTTGGTATATTATTCCCTAATGACTATCATGTCTCTAACACTAAAGAGATGAATGTTGAGAGCACTCAAAGAAAGGAAAATACATTACAAAGGAGTAACGATTGGTGCAATAGCATTACAAGAAGAAGTGGTAGTGCTCCCAAGAAATGTAAGTGTCACTTGTCTATCAATGACTACCCTTATATGCAGCATAGAGAGAGCAAAAAGATAACATTCACATCCGACGTCTATAGTGTGAAGTGGAGAGCAAAGCACAGTCTAGTCAATCTATTTCTAAGCATAGCATGGAAGAAGGAGAGCATAGGAGCATTTAAGACTCCATTGAAGAAGGTCAACATCTACTCTCCAAGCATCGAAGAGGAAGCCCGACACCTATACCACACTTGGTCATATAGACTCGTCAAGTCAAACATCACAGAAAGGGTACGTAAAGGACTATTTTATTTCAGTCAAAACCAGCACCATTCAAGTGTGAAGTCAAGGGGCTAAGGTAAGAAAAATATCTCATAAATATTTCTTTCAAACATAGGAGATATAAGGTTATAATTTTAAGAATTAATTTTAAGGTTGAGAAAGTAGACGACATAGGATATAACTTACCAAAAATCAAAATACTACTTGTAAACTAACTTATGAGATATAAGGCCTTCTACTTAGGTTGAATTATTTAATACTTTGCAAATATATTATCTTTTCTAATTTTCCAAATTTGGGAGTCATAAGGTCTACTACTACAAATTGATTTATTGGAAATTAGAAAAATCAAAATCATATCTCAAAGGGCCATTATAAGAGATTTATCAAAAACATATAATGGTTGGAAATTATAATATTTAACTGTCTCAAATCTTCTCAAATAGATACAAAAGATCCAACATTAAAACCTCTAAAAATCTGAAAAAAAAAAGTGCTTAGTTCAATAGGAGCAATAAGGACAATAAAAGTTGATTTTAGCATTTATAAAACTTTACAAAATCAACCAAGATTAAACTATAACTTACAAAAGCACTTTATATCATGTCCAAAATATACTAGGAATTGATAAGACATTCTACAAAACTTTGTAATATCAAAATCTATTGTTTTTCAAGTTGCAAATCCATTAGCAGTATATAATCCATCTATAAAACCTAAAAACCCTTACAAATACTCATTATCATTACTAGGGAGACATAAGGAAGCCTACAAGAATCAAGGATTAATATAGGTTTTATCAAATCAAGTTTATATACTCCTATCAGGGATCATATCTATCATGGATAATATCTTGAGAAATACCTTCAATAATGAAGAATTATTTTATGAAGTAGAATACTACTCTCAAAACTTAATATATACTCTAGAAGGATACGAGTATCTATCCTCTAGTGACAAAGAAAAGGTCTTGTTTTTTAAAGAAGATAAAGAAGGTATCTTTACAATATTGATCAACTATCTTCATGATATCCTCTTCACTGCATGGTGGAATTCACAAGGATTGGTTATATTCTCACTAGAATAATGGTTGATGGTGTATTTATCTCTAATTGTGTTTGTACTTAATCAACACAAGAAACAAGATAAAAATAAAGAAGAATGTTATTATTGTGATGATATACTAACTTGTCATGAAGCATAAACTCCATCAACACCATTGCAAAATCAGAAAAGAAGAAGAAAAAAAAATAGAAAGAAAATACATATTAAAATAAAACATGTCATCATGAAGATAAAACCAAGATACTTGCAATGAGACCAATGAAGGAGGAATACAATGCAAGGTGAACTAAAAGAAGGGTCTATAGCTTCAACCTATTTTTGCATCATTTGAAGACTGAAGAAACCTCTGAAGAAGCCAAAGATCATTTCAAAGATGAAGATCCAATTCAAAGCCATTAGATAGAAGAAGATTCACATTGAATACTAAAGTCTTCAATACCCAAATATCGTAATACAAGGGGTGTTAGAAATAGAGTATATTACATTATTTGGGTCATGTAAATGTACCTTCCTTGGTGTATACTTAGAACATTAGGTTACTTTAGGGGGAAGTTATCTAGTTACTTCATGCAATGTAATAAATGCACAAGTGTCAATGTGCAAGGTGTCCACTTGTACAACTAGATAGAGTGTTGGCCAAGGAACTTATCTTCCTATATAATGGCCATAGATATAGAAGTCATAGTATCATAGTCAGTGTATGGTAGATAGGTAGTAGGGTAGTGTGTGTGTGATCTATAAGCTCATAGCTCATTCATGGAGTAGTAGCTTATATTATGGATTGTCCATTTCCTCCATTACTACTATTATAATCTTTTTTGTCATTTATATTTATAGCATATTTCAGTCATCTCATAGATTTACTTTATTTCTTTCTACATCTTGTGATTGGTATCTCCCATTGTATGTGGCATCAAAATCTAACATCTCTAAGAAAATTAAAGACCAATTAAGGGTTCAAAAGTAGAGAATATTTTTAAGTGTATAAAGACACTAAGAAACCACCATGTAAAGGAGAAGTGAAGGCATTAGTTTGGAGTAGTAAAGCACCACCATAGCTCAAGGAAGAGACACCCTCATTTAAGGAAAAACCACTACATTCCAAGGAAGTGCCACTATTTCTCAAGGAAGATCCACCATCATTCAAGAGAGAGCCACTACCATCTAAGGAAGAGCCACCACAAAAATTATTGGCAATTTGAGTTATTTTATGTTGTCATTGATGTCATATGAATCATTGATGTCATATGGATCACATTGAGTTTTGGTGGGCAAATGATATTTTGGAAAGCATGGATAACATCAGGGTTTTTGTGAAAACAAAGGTAGGTAAAATAAAATATTTTATTTAAAACTATGGATGGAATATTTGAAATGAGTTTTTCTTAAAACCCAGGTTGGCCTTTCATTTTGTCGAAAAAGGTGCCCCGGTGATGGAGATATTTAATTTTAAATATTTAGTTTATATTTTAATATTAAATTAAAATTTTAATTTTAAAATTAAAATTAAAGTTAGTGTCAATGTCTAAAGAAAGAAGGAATATCAATAATGCACCGACGTCATCGAAAATGAGGAGAAGAATATATAAATGGGGATCCTAAGGTTCATTTAAAAAATGCTTGCTCATGTTAAATCGTTGGCTAAGCATCCGAAGAGAGCTCATGCGAAAATCATTTTGAAAAGGGAGACATCGAATAAATCCAAGGTTGGTCAAAATCCCAAGACATTGTGGGCAGAGTGGCGCATTGGAAATTGGCTTTTTTTTAAGGTGTGTGGCAGCACTTTAGGTCAACATTTGAATCTCCTTGACTGCATTCGAAGGCATTAGAAGGAAAGCGCTCGAAGCACTTTTGGTTTGCATGGAAGGGAGGAAGGACTTAAGGCACGTCGTGCATTTTTATTTTGAATGAGCGGCTAGCTCGTGTGGCAACCTTAGTCGTAGCTAAGGCGCTCATGGTGTGTGCAAGTTGGGGTTTCGAATCCCCTTGAGGAGGTAATTACGTTTTGCTCTAATTAATTTCGTTGATGCCCTAGGATAGGAGTTATAAGGTGGTTAAGGAATAATTAAAAAATTTTAATTAAACTTTATTTTTATAAGGGTTGTGATTATTATTTCAGAGGTGGATGAGTTGTTGATTTATTTTGATATTCATGAAATTGAAAATTAAGATTTAGGAGAAATAAGGAGTTGTTATAAAATATTTTTTGAGAGCCTTATTGATTATTATTTTTGATAAGGGTTTTTATTAAAAAGGACTTTGGTGGATGTGTTTATTAAGTTGGAGTAAAAATGTGTAAATTGAGTTATTCTTATCTTGTGATTATTATTTGAAGTCCACTAACCCTTATTGAGATTGGAAAGGAAAGTTGTGTTTAGTGTGGCAGATTTTGTGGACAACTTCTTGGCATCAAAAAGGTATGGCACATTCTCCTATTGATTGTTTATGGTGGTTGATTTTTGAAATATCATTGGAGTGAAAAGGATTGATTGTGGTTTCCTTTTCAAAAGTGGTTGGTTGAATGCTTCAAGGTTTTCTGGTTTGAGAGTTGTGTTTAAAAATTTATTTATAAGCATAGTTGTTGAAGCCCATTGGTTTTGAAAGAAATTGAAAAGAATATGAGTATCATTGTTATGTAATATTTGTGGTTGAGCATTGTTGGAAACATTTTAATTGGTTTATACATGCTTGGACTAGGTTTTTTGTGAGAAATAATAGTCCCTTGTGGTGATTGGTTGAGTTGAGTTGATTGAGCCTAGTCAAGTGATTGTGTGAGGTGATTGGTCAAGTTCCATGAAACAAACTAATTCCATAATTATGATTTGAGTTGAGAGTGAGACTAGAACATATTGAGTCTCTAATAATTCTCTTTATGCTTCTATGAGTTGACTTGAGTTGAGTTGAGTTGAGTTGAGATTGAGATTAGA
Source organism: Wollemia nobilis (assembly GCA_028583015.1). NCBI lineage: Eukaryota > Viridiplantae > Streptophyta > Pinopsida > Araucariales > Araucariaceae > Wollemia > Wollemia nobilis. Next base: position 14,934,971 of record JAQPPZ010001844.1, read on the forward strand.
ACATATTGAGTCTCTAAAAATTCTCTTTATGCTTCTATGAGTTGATTTGATTTGAGTTGAGTTGAGATAATTGTGGATCATTGTTGTCATCCATTGAAGAGTACATTGCCATTCATTATTGAGTTCATATTTGAGCTTTGACTTCATGAGATTTGAGTGCTACTTGTGCATGATTTATTGAGCCTTTGAGAAGGCCTTTGTGGACAGTTTTGGGACAGCCTTTGTGGATAGTTTTGGGACAGCTTTGTGGACAATTTTGGGATAGCTTTATGGACAGTTTTATGGACAACTTTGTGGATAGTTTTGGGATAGATTTTTGGATAGATTTGAGCAAGTTCTTGGTGAGCTTGCTAGAGCATATTTGGGCAAGTTCTTGGTGAGATTGCTAGAGCATATTTGAACAAGTTCTTGGTGAGCTTGTTGGAGCATATTTTGGGCAAGTTCTTGGTGAGCTTGCTAGAGAAGATTTGGACAAGTTCTTGGTGAGCTTGTTGGAGCAAATTTGGACAAGTTATGTGTGAGCTTGTTATTCAATTTTGGACAAGTTCTGTGTGAGATTGTTATTCAATTTTGGACAAGTTTTGTGTGAGCTTGTTATTCAAATTTGGACAAGTTCTATGTGAACTTGTTATTCAATTTTGGACAAGTTATGTGTGAGCTTGTTATTTAGATTTGGACAAGTTTTATGTGAACTTGTTATTGCCTAGCTTTGAGCAGATCAAATAAATCATTGTATTGGATAAGGATCCTTATTTATGTGTGAAATATTATGGATATTATCTGGTGGAGTACCCCACATAGGGGGAACCATGTTAAATCTTGTATCTCAATTGTGTGTGGTGACTTGTGCTCTTGCTTACTACTGCTATCTGAGTTATAAATGCACATTGCTATATTTGGTTATTGAAATTAAGGACATTAATTGATATTTATTTGGAAATAAAGTAAAAAGTGGTCTTATACTGTTCACCCCCCCTCCCATTATAATCTTGTGTTCTTCAAAAACGTAGAGTAAAGCTATCAAAGGTGAATATCCAATGCCATAATTTTATCCAAGGAGCCCAAATGAATACGTTTCTACAAAAGAAAGTGAAAGAGCTACGTAGAGAATATAGAAGGTTTAAAATTAGGGTAAACTCCAAGTGTTAAGAATTGGAGGGAACGTTACATGCAAAAGGGACAAGTGTGAACAAGACAAAGCATTAGAAAAGACAAGTCAAAAATAATTTTGGGTATGAAAATTGTGCCCAGGCCAAAGGAGATGTTGCATTTTTAGTTGGATGTGAAGGCAATTGTAAATTAATGTTCAAGAGTGTTGCATAATTACGTTATAGGCGCTTGAGGAGAACAAGGGAATAAATTTGGAGTGCTAAAATAGGTTTGAGTGTTATGTGGCACGTATGAAGTGGAAGGTCAAAAGGTTTGAAGGAGTTCAAACATTCATAGCAAGGAAGAAAACTTATTTTAAGGTGCTAGATATAGCATAGTGCAAGAGAGATAACAAAGAGTGCCAAAAATAAGAGTGTGTAAGAAAGTGTAAGAGCAAGTAAGGAAGAATACTCCATTTGGCACATGCAAGTGAACCATTCAAGCTACGTACAAGGAGTTGAAGAGTCAAACTAAATATAAGATTGCATTACTTCCATTATAGTAGTAGGGATAATATATTAAAGTTCTTTACAAGGTTGAAAGTCATTTTGACCAATCAAGGAGGAGAGAATAATCTTTCCAAGGTAGACCTACATGTAGAATAGAAGGAGGAGCACCAAGTAGAAGTTGGTCAAATACTATTGACCAAGAGAATTACCACATTCAAGGTTAAAGGTAATTCATTCAATTTAAATTTATTTATATGCTCAAAGATAGGAGACATAAGGTTACATAAAGTTATTATTTTCTAAGGTTAAAGTGAAAATATTTATTTTGGAGAGATAAGAATTAATATTTGAAACCTTAGAAATCAGATTATTGCTATTAAAGAATTTTATGAAGATTTGAAATTTGGTTTGAAGGATTGAAGGAACAAGTTTTGAAGTTTTGTAATTTAATTATTTGAATTTACAAAACAATTTGAAATATTTGCAATTTGATTAGATTGGAGTAATAAGGTTTTCTACATCAAATTAAATTTATAAAATTTGCAAATATTTTTTTATAGAATTTCTAAATTTCTATATTTGGAGTTATAAGGAATTCAACACCAACATAGGATTGAGAAATTTAGAATTAAAAGAAATTATATTTTTGAGATTAGGGAGATAAAAGGTTGACAACTTTAAGATCAACAATTTGAAAGTTGTTCTTAGTCTATCAATCAAAACTAAGGTGAAACAAAAGTAGAGTTTTTGAAATTGCATTCAAAATTATTTTTAATTTACTAGGGAGTTATAAGGTAGTCAATTTCAAAATTTCTCTCAAGAATTATTTTCTATACTCAATACTAAGGAGCTAAAAGGATGTCTACTTCAAAGAGTTCATTGAATAATGAAATGGAAAACAAAATTAGAAAAGGAAGAGTAAAAGTTATAAAGTATGGAATTAAAAATTTGGTTGAAAAGTCTAAAGGAAAATTAGACTTAGTTTCAAGTTTTATTTATAAAGAAGCATTAGAAGAAAATTTTAAAATATTAGAATACTATTTGCATGCGAGAATGTTTGAAGCAATTGACAATGACAAATATAGTAACATGATTCCTTTAAACATTGCTAGTATAGTTTATATGGCACTACTTACACTCAAGCATTACAAAGAGAAGGGCTTGAAACAAAAGGAGTTGATTGAATTCCTTAAGAAGAAAACAAAAGTGGATGAATCATTCTTAGAAAAAATATTTCATTCTTCATGTAATATTAATGATTCAAGTTCATCAAATTCAATATCTTATCATGATGTTATAAGTGAATGCTCATAAGGTTTTGTACAAAAGAAGATTCATGATATGAAAGACAAAGGCAAAGAGAAAGTGTTTTTGTAGGAATCAAATGACAATGTGACATCATTTAAAGGCTTACATATTGACTTTAATGATGAATACAAGCAAGGAAAGACCGTGATCAAGAATGCATACAGTTAAAGTGAGTTAAGAGATGAAGATTCATATTGAAGACTAAAGTCTTAAATAACCTCAAAATTTTAGGTGATAATATCTTTGGTGGCATAACCAAATTTTATCCTCAATAGTTATATGACATAAATATTATTTTCTCATCCAAAGATCCAAATAAAATATTTTTTTCTTTGTCATAGGTATTGTTGTCCTCTATTATTGTCTCAACCACTAGATGTAGGGACTAGATGGTCGAGACAATCATGTCTCATGTAGAGCGACACAACAAGGTACCTCTAAGAGCATAGGAATCAGCTCGATAAAATTACCTCCAGGGTTTTTAACAAGGTTAGCTCATTTTAAGATGTGATCTTTAGCACTCTTCCTAATCTAACTAGCTTCATGGGTTAGGGAAAGAAAGATTGAAAAAACACAAGAAACAACAAAAAATACAATTTTAAGCTAATCGAGGGTGATACACCAAGATCATAAGATTCATCTATATAATAGTAAGACACATGAATGTGTGAGTGTAATATGCCAATAACTCAAAGGTGAACACTTCCTCCTCTCAACATAGTTAAGCATAGATTGCAAACATAAAAAATGAGATAAAATATGGTAGTCACGATCTCTTGCACATGTACATAATCATACATAAACAGGATAGAAAAATCCTTATAGTCATGGATTTTAGTTTATATATGAGTATGAAAATTACAAATTATGCCAAAAGTGGGGTCTTGAAAGCTTGCCTGCAAGACCACTTAGGGTTCAGGTACTGCTATACAAAAAAATGAAGAAATTTTTTTACAACTAACCAATAATTTACAAAGCTAAGACAACTATTATGAAGAATTTCCCTCCAAAAATTATGCAAGAAATTTTTATAACCTCAATTGTCCTTCCTAGGGATCCTGAAAAATTAAGTAAAAGTAGCTTATGTAATCAATATTATCAGATTTGGACTTGTTTCCATTGTAGTTGCCATACCTCATCATTTAATAGAACACCCACTTTTCTTGGATTGTTGAGCTTAAGTGTTATGAGTAAGTAGTCTTTAATTCTCCTTATTAATGGCTCATTAACTCAATAGATCTACCCTTATTTGGAGCTCATGCCTTGGCATCAATCTCTTATATCCCAATTTGATCCTTCATCCTTTGTTTATCACTCCTACATTGTACGATGCTTTTGTAAGTGCTTCTACTCATCTCCTAGCTTCCATTTACCTTCTAATTCGATGTGAGTCGCTACTTCTTCATAATAGAGGATTGTTGAGACTTACATATTTCTTCGTGTCAAACCTTTTATAAACTTTCAAGGCTAGACTTTATCAAAAAAATTCGAGAGGATTCTTTCTATTTGTCAGTCCTTTTGGTTGTTCTGATTCTAAAAAAAATGGCTTTTTTGACCTCCAAAATATTCAAAACTTCTAACTTCGGATATTTTGCCCTTCCCATACCTTTTGAAACCTTTTTAGTACTTTCTGCTTTTTAGGGCCCTTAGGCCAAGCAAGTTGTTGGAAATTTTTATCTTTTCTCTTGGTTGGAACTTTTGAGAACCTCTAACATTCAAACCTCTAGCCTTACTTTTATGTCTTTTTGAAACTTTGGTCTTCTCTCAATTTCTGGAAGCTTCTGTATCGTGAGTTGTTAGAACTTTTCTCTTTTTTATTTGGTTAGGACTTCTATAAAGTAATGCCAAACTTTTGATTAAAATTATTTACTCTCATTAATCTTCTAGTATTTTTGCCTTCTACCAACTTTACTTTTGTTACATTCATCCTTTAAAATTTGCATAAGGAAAAACTCTTGAGTGTATTGAAAATAAATACAATTTTAGCTACTCACAAGGGCCTTTTAGCTTGCTAAAGAAGAATTCAAAATTTTTTATCTTTTTTCTTTGGGTACAAATTCAAGTATTGAAAGAATATGGAAAATAATTTTAAAAATAAAATACAAAGAAAAGATAAAAATTTCACAAGGCTTATAGTCCATCTAGAGCTTGCTTGATATCTCTCCTTTCTTCATCAAAAGGACATTGGCCTTGTCTAAAGTGTTCATAAACTGCTTCTAACTCTAATTGGTCATTTGGGCAGAAATTCCTTGTTTGATTTACAACTTCATGCATATGGGTTTTTAACTCTTCCAACAACCTAATTGCCCAATCTATATCATTTTTCAAAGGTAGCCTTATCCATCCTTCAAAATGAGAGATGTATTCCTTAAATACCTTGGCTTCATTTCAATGAGAGGTATGCCCTTTCTACACCACAAATTCAATATTACTTTTGAGCCTTCCTATGGTATAAAACAAGGCATTTACCTATTCCCTACATTGTTGTGCCACTTGCTACTTTTGAAGAGGATCTCCTTTTATGTTATCACTTTTCTATCTTGGATTTTAATGGACATCAAATTAGAGTCCAACATTGTGATTAGACTTGTATTATTTCTAGCCTAATTTGACTTTATGACTATTTCAATGACGCTACTGTTGAGGATATTATTGTACCTTAGGCTTAATTATAAGCCTAAGTTATTATTATTATTATATCATATTTCTTGCATTGTAATACGTGAGGTATAGTATGTCATGTTGAAAATATGTTTGTTATTTTTTAGATACTTAGTTAGACTGTTAGAGATGTATTTTTTCTTCTAGCAGTTAGTTGGCATCTATGTTTAGCAAATTGTTATATGTTAGTTACACGTGGTTGGCCTTGTTTGGAAAATTGTTACAACCATTGTAACCACATGAATTCATTGTAGCTCTATATATTCTATTGCACTAATGAATAAACCAACTTCATGTTTGGTATTTCCATATCATTGGTAATCAGAGTCGAAGGATAATTTTTACAAGGAGGGCAAGTTGCCACTTCATTGCTAGGTGTCTAGTTGGGTTTTGCAACTAGTGCATCAAATCCTAGGTAGGTGCTTGCATGAAATTATCTTAAGACCAGCTGCAACATCATTTTATGAAGCTCTAGGGTGGCAGAGGATAGAATTTACCCCTACATCGAATACACCTAGCAAGATCAAAGGGTAACCAGACTTACATTGATGAAGGCAAGAAAAATTATCCATTTTGGATATTGAAGAAAATTGTTGTCTGCTTTGAAGATCAGAGAGAAGATCAGTTGCACAAATTTCAGGCCAATTTTTGGCCAAAAGGAGAAATTAGCACTCCTTGCCGAGAGAGCACCAAGTTGCATAACTGGTTGTAGAAGGTGATTTGGAAGTCCAATCGTACCAAAATATTGACCAAAATTTTCTTCATACGAGAAAAGAATTGAGTTGATAACTATTTGCATGAAAATTAAACAATTTTGGAGATGCTCCATGCATTAAAGTTAATATTTAATATTAATATTAATATTTTATTTAATTCTAATCCTAAAGTCCAAAATAGACTTGTTTTGGCTTATTTGGATTCACATCGAAATTTTAGGTGACCACTTCTTGGTTGACCACCATTTGACGACCGAATCTCATAACAAGTCAGGTCTCTTTTCTACGATTGATCCACGACCACCGATGATCGATTTATGCTATGATCAGGAGCTGATTGTACCTCATGGCTATTTTTGGTAGGTCATAATAGAGCCAAATATGTTTACCCTTATCCATCCTCAATGTTTGATCTCTGGCTTATTCTTCTCGATGGAGCAACTCCATCGATGGGCTTAAAATAATCAACATCGACCTAACATTCTCCTACAACCAACCAACTTCAATTTTGGTGACTAGTTTTAGCCTCACAAACAACCTTGGTAGCATTGGGTCACCATTTCGATCGTAATCAAGGAAACATTGTAGGCGATGTTCGACGAGCAAATTTTTTGCAAGCGGTGTGTTTTCTTGATGATTTCTTTGAGCGAAAGAATTATAGGCCAAAAATTAAAAATCCTTCATCGTCAAAAATAGAAACTAGTGTACATCACACCAGGTAGTGTAGAACACATCGCAGTAAGGCCCTTGCAGGTGCAGAAAAGAATTGCCCTAGAGTGATCGTAGTTGTAGATGCTTTGGATAAGAAAAATTATAGCAATTCGGTCATCATTTATAGGCAAAGGAAAATCACAACGTCGATGCAGGGGAAAATCGTAATGAATGACAAAAAATTAAATTACACCCTAAGGTTGGAATTTACCCAATCAAAATGTGGATTCCAAACCCTAGATTCCCTCTATGTCAACGCGAGACACATGGCGTTGTGAGGTTGCAAGGAGAGAATTTGCATGCCCAATCACCCACAAGCACATGACAGTGTTTCTTTTTCCACTTTTCAACAAAAATCTTCTGGTACCCGATAGAATTACCTATTTTTTAATGGGTTCTAAAGTCTTTCACCAACTTTTGGCACTAGTGGTCTTCATGAAGAGGAGAATTATTTTTAGAACATTATCCCACATTGCTCCAACAAGAGCAATCATACAAATTTTAAGTGCGAAGGTGCACTTAGACTATTGTGAGCACCTTTTGGTGCTCACATAGGTCGTTCACACGATTGAATCGTTGGAAGGCACTCTCCCTATTGACAGTACATGTGGCAGACTGGTGCCACAAGCTATAACTTTGATGTTGACTTCAGTTGACCCTTGTCGTTGCGCAGTTGCCATGTTGTCTAACCTGCAGGACATTGATCGTTGACTAGGTCATGGATTGTTTGACCGCAAGAAGTTGATCATCCCGTTGAAAAACCAAAATTTACACCAATTCAAATTATTTTTTAACCGTTGGAGAAATTTTGCCATCCTTTTTCAAAATTCAAAATTCAAATTTTTTTGGTGCCAACCTACGACAAAGGTGATTTTTTTCATATTTTCTACAATTTTCAACTAAGAAATTTTGCAATTTTTTTCAGCAGTTATTTTTGTAAAATTTAACAATTTTTGCCTCCAAAAGCTAGATTTTTGCAATTTTGAAGGGCTAATTTTTGCAATTTTTAGTGCTAATTTTTGTACTTACAAAATTGATGTAATTTTGTAAAAGCACTATAGTAGCCCATTTTGTAAATTGGAAGGCAAATGTTTGTAATCTAGGCAAATGTTTGTAATCTAGGCAAATTATGCATTAGGAAACCTTGCAAAATTATTTGTAAGAGCCTAGATAGTTCTTGCAACCATTTTGGAATCCTCCTAGTCTAGCATATACATGTAATCAAATGGCTGCTGACCTCAAAATAAACATGGAAAATCTTATTATTACAGTAGATATTTTGATAGATAAGGTGAAAGATATTGTTGTCCAATTAACTCCTGATGATGTCAAAATTTATCACACCAATGCCAACAAAGAAAAATATGAGGTCAAATTGTATGACAGATCAAGAGATCCTGATGTCTTATCTACTTGGATTTTAGATATGTAAACTTGGTTCACCTGTGATGAAATTCTTGAAGATGACCAAGTTGCCTTTGCCACAGTCAAACTCATAGGCTTAGCAAAATTTTTGACTGTAGAAAGATAAAGCCATAATGTTGCCATGACTTGGAAAAAATTGATCCAAATTCTGAAGAACATATTTTTTCCACCAAATTATCAAAGTGACCTCACGACCAAGTGGTATAGATTGAGGTAAACCTCTAGTATTATATAGAAACCAAACGTGAAGCTAATTTCTTTATTGATGCAATGCAATATATAGAAGAAATACAAGAATCTCACATGGTTAAGTGGTTGTAACAAGTTGCCAAACATGGCCATGTTGGTCAAAATGACCACACTTAGGGAAATAAGGAGTAATCTTCCCAAATTTTTTCTAAGCAAGGAGAGAATTCACAATTCTACGACATTTTGAAGGCTTAAGACTCAACTAAGGCTAAAAGTCGTGATCCTACGACATTTTGAAGGTCGAAAACTCATCCAAGGAGAAAATATCATGATTTCACAATATTTTGAGAGGCAAAGACCCAACTATGGCTAAAATTTTGTAGTGGCCAACCCCCTTATGTCACCGGTATTGATTGTATGTGTTTGGGTTTTTGAAGTTTTTGCAAGTTTTGGTTTTTTGTGCAATATATGATTTTTTTGTATTTTTGCATATAAGGAGAACACACTGCTGGAAATGAAATCTACCTCTAACTTTCACACCATCACTCCAAATGCCATGAAATTTTTACACAATCTACTATTCATATAATTACACAAACCCAAATAAGGAATTTGCAAGATTCAAAGAAATACCCAGAATATGGTGATCTGATTAATTCTGGAAAATATGTCAGCATACAAAAATCTTCATTATTTGCTCATAAATCTTCAAAGACATGCTTCTCCAGGGTGCTATTATACTTTCAAGATACCCTTTTTTCCAATGATGAAGACCCAGCCAAAAACAACCCTTATATGAGGTGTTTGGCACTAGGATGAAGGGCACAATTTCCAATATGTACGGCCTGAGTGCTGATGGTGGTACGACTGCCTTGAAAACCCTCTAAATCTGCAATGTTTTTCCTCTATCATGCTCCAAAACGGATCGGCTGGGCTAGAATTTGAAGTTCTTGGCCTTCTATTACAAAACCCTTACACAAATAATTCACCATGAACTGAAATATGCTCCTGTTTGGTTCAGCCAAGACATGAAAAGAAGTCTGAAGTTAATGTGCAGCTGAGACCTCCAAAACCCTCTTCAATTTGTGCCCAAAAAACCCTTCAAAATTCCTCTCTTTGAAGCTCAAAGTCACTCCCTGAAGTGAGAGTGCAACTGACCAATATGAGGAGATCTTTCACTCCCGACACTGGTGTTCTTGCTGATGGATTTCGTCACCAACAAGCCAAGATATCTCCTGCAAATTACTACTGCAAGAATCCCTCTTCACAACTCCGAAAATAAGTAATGCCAAAGATGCCAATGTTTTCTTTTTTTCCCTTCTTATTCTTCTCAAGTTGGGTCGGCCTCTTTTTTTTTTAATTTGGGGTTTAATTTTTGTTTGATTTTATTTAATTTCATAAAACAAGACCCATGAGGGGTCGTCCACCTTTCCTAGGCACATAAACACTTTATTTAATAAATTTTATCCCAAAATTTATACCCCAACACCCCCTTAATAATATAAAATAATATTGTAATGCCCAACATTTAAATATTTAATTTATTTTAATATTCCTTCGGGTATTAAAATAAAGGGCCTCCCTATGCCGACCTCATGAATAAATGATGGATTTGAGTACCCATTAAGCCAAATTACATGTCCGGAGTGTCAGTTTCCCAAGGTCCTGCGGTCAACCGACTCCTAAAAAATAGGAAGTCCCTCTGAAACTGCTAGAAACAACCAATAAAGCTGGAACAAACTAGAACTGATGCCCAAGGGTCTCAATCACATCACTGCAGAGGTTCCCAACCATCCGACATTGCCTACGGGAACCTGTGTATAGGCAAGTCCATCTGCCACTAGAAGCTAGTGCAAAGAGGGGACATTACAGTCCGTCCTCCCTAAAATTGCTTGTCCCCAAGCAATTGTCAATACCTGCTCGTCCTCCCATGTAGCATCCTCAACTGGCAGGTCTTTCCATTTGACCAGGTACTCCTTAATTGTTCTGTTTCTGAGTCTTCTCTCCCTGGTGTCAAGTATAGCCTCCGGAACTAAGATCAATCGTCCCTCCTCATCCAATGGTGGTAGAACTGCTGAAGGTGTAATATTATGTCCCAATGCTTTCTTAAGTCTAGAAACATGAAACACATTGTGGACCTTGCTATCAGCTGGTAACTCCAACTCATATGCTACCTCACCAATCTTCCTGACTATCCTGAAGGGACCATAATATCGAGGCTTAAGCTTCTCCTTTCCACTCTTCTTGAGAGTGGATTGCCTATATGGCTGTAACCGTAGATACACCATATCACCAACCTCGAAAGTGCGCTCAGTCCTGTGTTGATCTGCATACTGTTTCTGCTGGTTCTGAGCCTGCTGGATATTATCTTTCAAGGTTCTCAAGATATCCTGGCTATCCTGTATCAACTCTTGTGCCTTAGGCACTCTGCAATCCTGTACCAGAAGATCTATAAAATCCGGTGCATCATAACCATATAAAGCCATAAAGGGAGTCATTCTGATAGACATGTGATAAGTGGTGTTATAACAGTATTCACATAAATGTAACCACTTTATCCATGCCTTCTGCTGCCCTGATATGTAATTGCGCAAGTAGCCTTCCACCCATTTGTTAACAATTTCAGTCTGCCCATCTGTTTGTGGGTGGTAACTGGTGCTCGGAGTCAACTGAGTTCCACTCAACCTGAACAGCTCCTGCCAGAAATGGCTCATGAACCTGCTGTCCCGGTCACTAACAATGAACTTAGGCAACCCATGAAGTCTGAACACCTCTCTAAAAAATAGTTCCGCTACCTGCACTGTTGTATAAGTGGCTGCAACAACATAAAAATGAGCAAATTTTGTCAACCTGTCAACCACTACAAATATACAATCTCTCCCCTGTACTGTGGGCAAGCCTGTGATAAAATCCATGGATATACTTTCCCATTTCCTATCTGGAATGGGTAGGGGCTGAAGTAATCCTGCCGGTTTAGTGTGCTCATCTTTATTCTGCTGGCATACTGCACACTCCCGAACATATCTCAAGACATCATCCTTGAGGCCCTTCCATGTGAACCTCTCCCTGACCTGCCTGTAAGTCTTAAAGAATCCTGGATGTCCTGCTAATGGTGAGTCATGGAGAGCTCTCAAAACTGTTCCCCTAAATTGTGAATTAGGCACTAGATAGATTATGTCCTTATGCACAATCAAACCATTCACTACTGAATATCTGTCATCATGTCTAGTCCCCTCTATGATGTTGGCTGCCCACTCATCCTTAGCGTAATCAACAATTATTTGCTCTTTCCAATCCTCTGAAATGGCACCCAAAGAGCACAAATGTGGTCTCCTAGAGAGAGCATCAACAACTATGTTCTTTTTACCTTTTACATACACAATGTCAAAATCAAATGCTTGAAGTTTACTCACCCACTTCTGTTGTCTCTCGTTCAAATCTTTCTGATTCATGAAGTACTTCAAGCTATTGTGGTCGGTTTTGACAGTAAATTTAGCTCCTACTAGGTATTGTCGAAATTTGACAAGGGCATGCATAATAGCAAGCATTTCCTTGTCATATATAGGATAGGCTCTCTCTGCTCCCCTAAGCTTCCTGCTCTCAAACGCAATAGGGTGCTTGTCCTGCATCAAAACCGCTCCAATGCCTTCTCCAGAGGCATCACACTCAAGCTCAAATGGCCTACTAAAATCTGGTAGTGCAAGTACAGGACTAGAACAGACCAACTGCTTAAACTTATCAAAACATTCCTGCGCTGCATCTGACCAACTGAAGGCTCCCTTCTTCGTGAGATCTATAAGGGGTGCTGCTACCTGTGAAAATCCCTTAACAAATCTTCTGTAGAACCCACATAAGCCAAAGAACCCTTTGAGCTCTGATAAATTAGTAGGAGTAGGCCAATCCATAATTGCTTTCACCTTATCTGGGTCCATCCTAACTCCACCTGCACTAATTATGTGCCCAAGATATAGTAATTCTGTCATGCCGAAATCACACTTGGACTCCTTAGCATAAAGTGACTCCCGCTCAAGGATATCCAACACCTCATCTACATGTCGAAGGTGCTCCTCCCATGTCCTGCTATAGACCAATATGTCATCAAAGAATATCAATACATATCTACGGAGTTGTCCTCTAAAAACTCGATTCATCAAGGACTGAAAGGTAGCTGGTGCATTCGTGAGGCCAAACGGCATAACCAAATACTCAAAATGACCATAGTGACATCTAAAAGCAGTCTTCTCTATGTCACTCTCCCGCATCCGAATCTGATGGTATCCAGACCTGAGATCAATCTTAGTGAAAAACTTTGCACCATGAAGCTCATCAATCAATTCATCAATTCTAGGGATGGGATATTTGTTCTTTATGATTTTCTTATTCAAGGCCCTGTAATCTACGCACATGCGCATGGTCCCATATTTTTTCTTAACCAATACCACCGATGATGCAAATGGGCTCTTACTCGGCCTAATGTGTCCCATTTCCAACAATTCTTTGATGGTTTTCTCTATCTCATCCTTCATCCTTTTGGGATGTCTGTATGGGGTAGTAATAACTAGTTTTGTTCCCTCTTCCAGCTCTATAATGTGCTTTGTTCCCCTCTCAGGTGGCCTCCCAGGCGGAATACTCTCAAATACCCTGTGGTGCTTGTCAATGAGTACCTGTATATCTGGATGGTATGCTTTGTCTGGCTGCTCCACTGCTGTAGGCATCAAAACACACTCTGCTGCCCATTCAATCTGCCCATGTCTGAACAATCTCTCCATCCTCCTGCAAGAAACTGTCCTAAGGCTACCATCTGAGATTCCCCTGAGTACAATCTTCTTGCCACCAGACTCAAATTTCATCTCCATGTTGTTTAAGTTCATAGTGAACTCCCCCAAAGAGCTCATCCAGTGCATACCCAACACAACATCTGTATCACCAATACATACACAATAGAAATCATCCTGTAGCTCATACTCTCCCAATCTCATACGCAAGTTAGGAATCCTCTTGGTACAACTGATAGTGGTCCCACTAGCGATCATCACCCTGAATCCATCAAATGTCTCGATAGGTAATCCTCGCTTAATCGCAAGGGTCTCATCAATGAAATTATGCGTAGCCCCAGTGTCAATAAGAGTAGTTATGCGTTGTCCATTGAGTACACCTCGCACCTTAAAAGATGCCACTCTCTGGAAACTGTATAACTGTGCTACCGGCTCATCATGTTCTGACTTGGTGGGTGATTCTTCTTCACTTTCGGAACTACTACTATCACTGGCTCTTTGCTGATCTGCGTCCTCATACTCTGGCTCCTCACTAGAATAATACTCCATATGCTTAATCTTCGCCTTGTCACTACACTTGTGTCCTGAACTCCATGGCTCCTTGCAACGGAAACAAAGATTTTTCTTTCTTAATTCATTTGTAGTCTCGCTGTCCCTTTTCTTAAAATTTTCTTTTTGCTGATCACCCCCTTTAACAAAGGATTTCTTATCTTTAAACTTCTTAAAATCACTTCCTTTGGGCACAAACTTACCCTTAGAAGATGTAGTTTCCAAGTCTCTCACCTTCTTAATAGCGTCATGTAAGGTGGGTGGATAGAAAGCCTTAACAAGTCCACGTAAAGGATCAGCTAAACCATCAATGAACAATGCAATCAACCTCCTTTCTGAAATGTCGGTAACCATAACAGAAAGCTTCTGAAAATCAGCTATGTAACTGTCTACAGATCCCCACTGCTTAAGCTGTGCCAACTCCTTGAATTCAAGTTCTGGATCTTTTTTGTCAAATCTATCGATCAACCTGTTGGTGAACTCCTCATATGTGTGAATCTGATCATGGCCAAGGGTAACTAACCCATGGTGCCACCACTCATGAGCGACTCCATCCAAGTGTAATGCAGCATATTTGATGGCCTCATCTTCCGTCGTGGGATTGAGCTGGAAGTACGTATCCATTTTTTGTACCCAAGCTCTAGTCGTAGACCTACCAGAACCATCGAAATTGGGAATTGTCATCTTCCCAACCTTCCTCTGCAAGTCATGTCCCTGTGCATGCTGGGGTCTACCTCTCCTGTTAGGCTGCTGCCGCATCCTCATATCAATGTAATCCCTAAAAGACATCCCTGCTCGGAACTCCTCACTTGCCTGGTTCCATTCATCAGTAAATGCTTCCTGCATCTCGTGTATGGTAGATTCCCTTTCCTCCTGCGGATCTGCTCTAGGAAGGAACGTAGGCATCAAAGGTCTGGAGTTCTGTGCTCTCTCTCTGTTAGCTCGGTTAGCTCTCCCATCATTAACTGAACCATCTCCATTTCCATCATTTCTTTGATTCTGACCAACATTGTTCTGTGCATTAAGGTTCATTTGTTGAGTCATAAGCCCCAATAACTGTGCCATAGTCTGTTGAATCTATTGCTGGCCCTGTAGGAACATCTGAAACATTTGCCTATCGGCATCTGGAAGCTGCCTGTCATTACCCCTGTTCGCTTCTCTATTATCATTCCTGTTATCCCCCATGATTTCTTCTTCCTGTCTTTCAAACTGAGCCCTGTTCCTTCTGGTATAATATTGATGTCCACTCATCAAATGCAACCCCAACAGGATGGCAGGATAAACAAGCTCTGATACCAATGTAGTGGCCAACCCCCTTATGTCACCGGTATTGATTGTATGTGTTTGGGTTTTTGAAGTTTTTGCAAGTTTTGGTTTTTTGTGCAATATATGATTTTTTTGTATTTTTGCATATAAGGAGAACACACTGTTGGAAATGAAATCTACCTCTAACTTTCACACCATCACTCCAAATGCCATGAAATTTTTACACAATCTACTATTCATATAATTACACAAACCCAAATAAGGAATTTGCAAGATTCAAAGAAATACCCGGAATATGGTGATCTGATTAATTCTGGAAAATATGTCAAGCATACAAAAATCTTCATTATTTGCTCATAAATCTTCAAAGACATGCTTCTCCAGGGTGCTATTATACTTTCAAGATACCCTTTTTTCCAATGATGAAGACCCAACCAAAAACAACCCTTATATGAGGTGTTTGGCACTAGGATGAAGGGCACAATTTCCAATATGTACGGCCTGAGTGCTGATGGTGGTACGGCTGCCTTGAAAACCCTCTAAATCTGCAATGTTTTTCCTCTATCATGCTCCAAAACGGATCGGCTGGGCTAGAATTTGAAGTTCTTGGCCTTCTATTACAAAACCCTTACACAAATAATTCACCACGAACTGAAATATGCTCCTGTTTGGTTCAGCCAAGACATGAAAAGAAGTCTGAAGTTAATGTGCAGCTGAGACCTCCAAAACCCTCTTCAATTTGTGCCCAAAAAACCCTTCAAAATTCCTCTCTTTGAAGCTCAAAGTCACTCCCCGAAGTGAGAGTGCAACTGACCAATATGAGGAGATCTTTCACTCCCGACACTGGTGTTCTTGCTGATGGATTTCGTCACCAACAAGCCAAGATATCTCCTGCAAATTACTACTGCAAGAATCCCTCTTCACAACTCCGAAAATAAGTAATGCCAAAGATGCCAATGTTTTCTTTTTTTCCCTTCTTATTCTTCTCAAGTTGGGTCGGCCTCTTTTTTTTTAATTTGGGGTTTAATTTTTGTTTGATTTTATTTAATTTCATAAAACAAGACCCATGAGGGGTCGTCCACCTTTCCTAGGCACATAAACACTTTATTTAATAAATTTTATCCCAAACTTTATACCCCAACACCCCCTTAATAATATAAAATAATATTGTAATGCCCAACATTTAAATATTTAATTTATTTTAATATTCCTTCGGGTATTAAAATAAAGGGCCTCCCTATGCCGACCTCATGAATAAATGATGGATTTGAGTACCCATTAAGCCAAATTACATGTCCGGAGTGTCAGTTTCCCAAGGTCCTGCGGTCAACCGGCTCCTAAAAAATAGGAAGTCCCTCTAAAACTGCTAGAAACAACCAATAAAGCTGGAACAAACTAGAACTGATGCCCAAGGGTCTCAATCACATCACTGCAGAGGTTCCCAACCATCCGACATTGCCTACGGGAACCTGTGTATAGGCAAGTCCATCTGCCACTAGAAGCTAGTGCAAAGAGGGGACATTACAAATTCATGATACCATAACATTTTGAGGGCCGAAGACTCGGCCAAGGTAAAAAGTTATGATTCTACTATATTTTGAGAGGCAAAGACCCAACCAAGGTAAAAAGTCATGATTCTGTGACATTTTGAGGGTGAAAGACTCAACCAAGGTGGAAAGTCATAATTTCATGACATTTTGAGGGTCGAAGACTCATCCAAGTTAGAAAGTCATGATCCCGCAACATTTTGAGGGCCAAAGACTCAGCCAAGGTAAAAGGTCATGATTTCATGACCTTTTGAGAGCCGAAGACTCAACTAAGGCTAAAAGTCATGATACCATGATATTTTGACGGACAAAGACTCAACCAAGGTAGAAAATCATGATCCCAGGATATTTTGAGGGCCCAAGACTCAGCCAAGGTAAAATATCATGATTCTACGACATATTGAAGATCGAATACCCAGACAAGGTGGGAAGGTCGTGATTTCATGAAATATTAAAGACTAAAGATCCAGATAGGGTGAAAAGTTATGATTCCGTGACATATTAAAGGCCAAGTGGACTACGATGTCAAAAGAAGTTAAGAAAGACTGCCTTAACAAGATCTCAAACCACTTTTGGTTGAAGATTCCATACTTCCATAATAGCTTCTAAACTAGAATGAGCCTACGGGTATGATGTTGTAACAACTTTTAGTTTGTTCTATTATGTAAAACTCTTATATATAGAATGAACGACCAAGACAAATGGTCGGCTCTTAGGCATTTACAAGGCTATGTATACAAACTTCTAAAAAGCTTAATAAAGATCATCCATTCTGGTTCTTGGCTCATTGGTGTTTCAAATCAAGTATGCATGTGTTGCATATTGCTAATATAAATCTAAGTTGAATGTAACCTATGTTAATTCTTAATCTAGATTTTTGCATTAAATGTTCAATTAGATCTGCAATTCACTTCATGGATAAGATATGTTTAATTAAGATATTCACCAGGGGTTTTGGTTTCTATGTTTTGATTTTGTTATGCTTCTCTATAAAAGGTTGTGATAGTTGCTCTTGTTGTTGCTTAATTTGTATCATTTTAACTCTCTAGCCATAGCTATATTTCCCTCTCTTTATGCATCTCTCTCTCCCTTTTCCTAATAGAGACCAAAAGAACCAGCCTACTTTGGAGATTGAACTAGGTAGACTCTATTTTGATATGGTTTTTCAATGTTGGCAAATTCTTGGGCGTAAACGTAACCAAAGGTAGATTTTGATCCAATGGTTTTGGGCACTCCTGATGGGACACAAACCCCACGTATTACACAGATCAAAGCCCTGGTGAATAACTTTGCCCTGTCAATCATTTTACATCACTTAGCGACTCTACACTAGAAAAGAACCTTAGAAGAATCCTTACCCACCTTTTGGTCATGAACCATCTTTCATGATAACCAGATCTAAAGCAAAAAAAAATAGAACCCATAGAGTTCTTCAAATTGCACCTTGGTAGCCTTCGAGCTAACCCTGTTTTGGTTGCTAGAACAACTTTTTCTTATATCAGCAATTCAAGACACATCAGTACTTCCCTTGTAGCCCTCCTTAGAACTACTACTAGTGAAAACTTAGCTCCAGTTATCTACACAACTGTAATGGTTGGAAATTTGTCAATTTTGTCCTGCCCCACATGGAACTGTATAGGCCCCCTGAACTTGGCAGCTCAGCATCCGATCCTTGTAGCAGCCCTAAAAGCTCTACCCCAATATGACGGTACTATAAATATGGCCTATGAACATTGTATAGATGTAGCTGTGTTTGCCCCCATACATAACATCCAGGAAGAGGATGTTATGATAAGATTGCTAGTTATTCCCTTTAAAGGGAAAATGCTCTATTGGTATAAAGCTCTTGAAAATCATACCATATCTACATGGGCCCAGCTTGCAATAAGATTAGTGGAAGAGTTCAATGAAAGAAAAATCCTTTCTTCCTACTGAATCAATTCACTATTTTTCAAAAACACCCACAAGAGGAGATCGTAGATTTCAATATCAGATTTAGTAGGACTTGGTAGAGAGTACCTGACGGTTTGAGACCAACACATGAATAAGCAATGTATAATTATTTGAGAGATTTTAACTCATATATAAGTATGGCAATTAGATAGTCTCGTGTATGCACTTTCCTCGAGATTTATTAGGAAGCATAGAAGGTAGAAAAGGACCTGATTGCTATTGGTCAATTTACACCCAAAATAATGATGCCCATTTTTCTAGATCTACCTCGAGCATCAAGTGTTGCTTTATGGACTAATATTAGTCTTTCCAAATGGACTGGATAGCCTAACATCCCATTAATACAAGCTCTCCCTACACTTCTAATGCTTCCCCCTATCCCTGCACTCTCTATGACTATGGTCCCATCAATTCTAGATCCCCAACTCACAGTTCTACAAGATTTACATGCTTCTTATAAGACTGGAAAATAAATTCATATCCATAGAACATAGAGAGGTGAAGATAAATTCCCTATCAAGGAGGTTTCCACAAGTGACTAGAGACCAAGCTTCCATGAGTGGTAGGAACTATGATAAATCTAGCACGGTTTACACCAATTAAGATAGTGAATCCAAAAATGCTTCAACAGAATTAGGTTTCTAGTGTTCCACATGCAATGATCCTCATGGCAAAACTTATTGTATGATTCATCAACATCAGATCCATAAGGTGGCTATTTAAAATGCCAAAATATCCCTTAAAGGTCATATCAATATGATAAGAGAAGAAGACCAGAATTTTATGATGCCTTCTCTTGAACAAGTCTCAGTTCTAACCAGATCAAGAAAGAAACCATTGTAGGTTGATCTCAAGGAACTCAATCCTTTGAAGGTACCCTCACCTATAAGGAGCCCGACTGAGAAAATACCTCCTTTTGAGAAGATTCACTAAAACTCAAATCTAAAAGGAGCATAAGTTCACAAAGAAACATCTTTGTCCAAAGAAACATAGACTCAGGAGCAAGCTAGGTATAAATTGAGATACCCCTTACTAACTAAGCGTCAAAGAGTTGATGCTACTCAGGGGTACAAAAAAAGGTTTGACACAATGATAAAATAAAAAAGTGTTGATTCCCTCCCATTCAATATAGTTGAAGCCACTGCCAAGGCCATTATGTATAAAGCCTTGTGAATTCCAATACATATAGACCTATTGCAAGAATCATTAAGGTCTATGATAATAAGAGTAGAAGCTCAGTTCAGTTGGATTCCACACAAGCAAGTCTCACCTCTACCTCAGAAAAGAACATGCCTCCCCCCTTTTATATATCTCTCCAGATGGAAGGGTGGGTAGTTCATAATTGCATGATTGATTATGGAGCTGTGATTATAGTAATGCCTAAAGCAGTATACGACATCATGGGGATGGAATATACGAGAAGCAGTCCAGGAGTCTTACAACTGCATGAAATCCCTACAAAAATAGTAGGGTAATTAAGGATATCCTGATAGTTCTCCAAAAACTACCCCAACTCATAATCATACAGGAAGTAGTGGTGGTTGGCTTAGAATCCTATTTTGGTATGTGCCTCTCTAGATAATTTACTACCAAAATAGGATATCTATTGCTTGATTTTTCACACCTCGAGATTCCATTCAAAGGCAAAAGGGTGAAAATATTCAATGAAAAACCCTCCACTTTCCATGTTGAAAGGCTCAAAGATGAGGAAAGGGTTGACACTACTATAAATATGATGACATAAGAGTTAATGAATTTAATTTTGATGGAGGAAGCCCTAAATGGGTTACAAGAGGACAGTTCTCCCTTCAATATTTTAATGTCATGGTTGAAATAGACATAGGAAACTACACTATCTTGAAACTTGAGAAAGATAAACCCATTCCTCCCCATCTGACTGATCAACCCACCAATCAGTTATGGAAGCTTTTCTTTGATGGTGCCAAGTGTAAAAATGAATCTAGAGCAGGAATTGTCCTGATATCTCCCATAGGCGAGGAGAGGTCTTCTCTTACAGATTGACCTGGAGTTGCACCAATAATGTAGTAGAGCATGAAGCACTTTGTTTGGGCCTCAAAAAGCCAAAAAAATGGGCGTAAAACAACTACAAATATTCGGTGACTCTGATTTGATAGTGAATCAACTTACTAAAAAATGTGTAAGCAAATAACATTATCTTAAAGCTTACCAAAATAAATACTGGGATTTACTAGAATATTTTGAATCTCTCAATATAAAAGCAATTCCCAGGGAGAAAAATACACATGCAAACTTGTTGGCTTTAGTAGGGATAAATTTCTTCCCTATAAGAAATGTCATCCAGAAGTCAAAACTAGTCAGGCTTATCTATAGACCTTCTATGCCATACAGGGATACCTTCTAGCAAGTTTTTGAGAATGATCGACAAATAGTGGACTTTCTCCTCCATGATATGAATTGCTCCAACAATAGAATGACTTAAAATGAAGAAGATGAGGACATCATCCAGTTGAAAAATAACCACATCCCAAAAGGATTGGTTACTCTTGAAATTCTATATGATAATAATGATAGTTCGACTAGCCACAAAATTAAAGTCAACAAACATAGATATAAGGAAGCTCAAATGGAGCCTGATAAGGCCATCAAATTAGGAGTGAACAGTACAAAAGTGGAAATGGAGGAAATAATAGAATTATGCAAATAATTCCCAGACATCATTGCATGGACCTACGGAGACCTAAAAGTCTATTCCAAAGAGATAATCCAGCACATGATTGAGCTCGAGGAAGGTGCAAGGCCATTTCAGCAAAAATAACGGCCAATGAATTCCAAAATAGAAGCCTTAATTAAGCAAGAGATGCTAAAACTGCTCAAAGCTAAAATCATTTACCCAATAAAGCATTCAACATGGGTTGCTAACCTGGTCTCGGTTAGGAAGAAGAATGGAGACATTCGGCTGTGCGTCGACTTTCGTAATTTGAACAAAGCTTTCCTAAAGGATCATTACCCTCTCTCAAAAATTGATCAAATCCTACATATAGTAGCGAGATAAGAAAGGTTCTCACTCCTAGATGACTTCTTTGGGTACAATCAAGTATTTTTCAAAGATGAAAATCAATTTAAGACCACGTTCACAACTAAGTGGGGAATGTTTTCTTACCAGAGAATGGCCTTAGGGTTATCCAATGCTGGAGCAACTTTCCAAAGAGCTATGGATGTGGCATTCAGAGAGTTGGTAAACAAAATAATAGTGATTTACATAGATGACATGATAATTTTCTCTCACCAGAAATAAGATCACATAGCACATCTCAAAAGTGTATTCAAGAAATGTAGTGAGTTTGGCATCTCCATAAATCCCAAAAAATATATCTTCGCTATGGAAGGACTCCTGCTCAGCCATGTTGTCTCTAAGTTTGGTCTAGCTATAAACCCTAATAGGGTGAAAGCACTGTTAGATATCCCTCTCCCTCCTAACAAGAAGGGCTTACAGTCATTTTTTGGCTAGATCAACTTCGTGTGTAAATTCATAGCTGGTTTTACACAAATCATCAAGCCTATGATAAAACTATTGAAAAAGGATGTTGTTTTTAAATGGATGGAAGCAAGAAAGCAAATCTTCCAATAGATCAAAGAACAAATAGCTTAAGATCTCATCCTAGTGAACCTAGATTACTCTAGAGACTTCATCTTATATGTTATAGATAAATAAGAGAGCTATGTTGCAATACTCACACAGAAAGGAGCTGACAATGAAGAAATACCCATAGCTTTTTTAAGTTAGACTATGCAAGAACATGAATAAAAATACAACTTCATTGAGAAGTAGATCTATGCAATAATGAAATATTTTAAAAAATTTAGGCATTTCTTATCACATAGAAGGATTTTCGTCTATAAAATTCACCCTGATGTATGAAGCTTCATCATACAAGGGGAGCTCGGTGATACAAGAGCTAGTTGGGTGACTAAAATACAAGAATACGACATGGAGATACACCCAACCAAGATGGTAAGAGATAAAGCACTATACCAAGAGCTCACCAAGCAAGCTACAATAGATTATATAGCTTGCCATACTCAAGAAGCAACAATAGATGAAGATCAACCTATAGAACAACTTAACTGGGCAGATGAGTTGATCAAGTATTTAAAAAATGGGAAATACCCAGCCAACCTGAATGCTTCATAAATGAGACGATACCAGATCGAGGCCCTAAAATACACCTTGCTCCCTAAAGGACTATAAGAAAAGAACTTAGATGGAGTGTTACTTCAATGTGTAAATGAAAATCAGAAGTAGAATATCCTGGAGGAATTCCATGGTGGATCATCTAGAGGGCACTATTTAGGAAGGACCGCTACCTTAAAAATCATTAAAATTAGATGCTATTAGCCAACTATTTTTAGAGACACTTTCAAAATAACAAGGAAATACGAAGAATTCTAGAGATATGTTAGATGAAATAGGAATTCTTTGATGTCCTTGAAGCCCATTCATGTCGAGGAATATTTTCAACGATGGAGGTTGGATTTTGTGGGAATAATAGAGCCCAACTCATCCATTGGATATAAATATATTCTGACGGCTATCGACTACTTCACGAAGTGGGCAGAAGCAATACGTACCAAGAAAGTAAACCAAAAAGTGGTGATGGAATTTGTGGAAAGTATAATTACAATCCCTTATGTGTTAGTCATATAAAATGGCTAGTCCTTTGTAGGTGCCAAGATGATCGAATTCACATGAAAATATGAGATTTACTTAAAGACATCCTCAAACTATTATCCTCAGGGAAATGGACTAGCCGAGTCCACAAACAAAAACCTACTCAGGATTTTGAAGCGAACTTTAAAATATAATAAGAGAAGTTGGCACTCTCTGATAAATCAAGTGCTTTGGGCTAATAGAATCACCATAAAAAATTCCATCAAAACATCCCCCTACTCTCTAGTCTATGGCATAGAAGCAGTCCTATCGATACATATAGAGATACTGACCCTGAAGCTGCTCAACCAAACTAACATTGAAGATGCTAAACCAATGGAGAATAGGCTAATACAACTCCTACATATGGAAGAATAGAAGGAACTATTGGTGATCAAATCTGCCTAGGTAAGGATTTACGGTAAATGTATGCGCCCTAGACCTGGACCAACATTGAAAAGCCGAAGGGAAGAGATGCCCCTCATACCAATATCCAGAGAAAGGCCGGCTCCTATGCTAAACTACTTGGGTGTTTGCAGATAAGAGTGCAGGAAAGAGATAAAAGGAGTTAGGGTTAGAGAAATAAATAAAAAGGGATAAGGGTTAGAGAAATAAATAAAAAGGGTTAAGGGAGAGAGATTGATGATTTGAGGTGGGAGAGAACAGGAAGCACGATCGCTAAAAGACAACTTGAATAGCAACAAGGAACACCAAGAGTGAAACGAAAGAAATGTAGTATCAACCTTCCTATGTATCCTCCCGAACGAGTTTCAGGACACTGTCCCCGATTGCACACTGAATGCAGAGTTTAGCATCTCAGTCTATAAACAAAGAGAGATAAAAGAATCAAGCAAGGCAGGCAGCATAAAAGAAAGTCAATAGGATGTTTTCCAACTCCTATGTATCCTTTCGAACAAGTTTCAGGACACTATCCCCGATCGCACACCTGACGCAGAGTTTAGCATCCAACATACAAACGAGGAGAGATAGAAGAATCAAGCACAGAAGGTAGCATAAAAGAGAAGAATTGAGCTCAAAGTCTCTTAGTATTAATCGTAGGACATCAAGTTACAGTAGCTTTCTAGCAGATAGTTCCCCCCCTTTTACATTATAAAATTTGGGTTTTTATAGAGGACCCGACCCTCTGAGTCATAATTACACAGAATGGCGAAGTATGTTCTTGAGATCTAAGAAGTCGGCTCCTTGCGGCCTTCAAGACTGAGCTTTCAAATCCATTACCAGAACTGGTAACTCTGACCGAGTCAACCACGAAAATATGCAATGATGAGCCGTCTGAGTGTCCTTGGTCTCTGGGTGCAATGCTCGAGTGGCTGCCATGCTTGACTGATACTTCGCTTCCAATTGCCAAAAATGAGCAACGAGCTTAAGGCAAGCAAAGATGCATTTACGAGGCACTTTGATGGTCTCAGGAAAATACCCGACTTGGAGTGTGTGCCCCTCGTGAGAAAGCAACATGTCACGATATCGCGACATTTCTACGCCTTCAGCTTGGTCCTTCTTGCTGCATCGCGAAAATATGACACATCGCGAAATCACAAAATTTTTATGTCTTTGTCCTCTTTTGTTGCTTGGAGTCGCGAAAATGCGACATGTCGCGATATCATGACACGTTCCTTCTTTTGCTCCTTTCTCCTTGCTTTGGTCGCGAAAATGCGACATGTCGCAATATCGCGACACTTTTCTCTTTCTCAGCCTTTGCCTTGCTGTCAGTCGTGAAAATGCGACATGTCGTGATATCACGACACTTTCTCGTGCTTGTGCTTCTTTCATGCTTTCGATCGTGAAAATGCGACATGTCGCGATATCGCGATAGTTTTTCATTCTTGCCCTTCCTTGTGCTGTGAGTCACAAAAATGTGACATGTGATATCGCGACATTTTTCTCTTCTGGCACTTCTTCTTTGCTTTGGGTCGCGAAAATACGATATGTCGCGATATCATGACACTTTCTCGCTCTTGCGCCTTTACCTTGCTGCTGGTCGCAAAAATGCAATATGTCGCGATATCGCGACAACTTTTCTTTGCTGCACTCTTTCCTTGTCGATCGCGAAAATGCGACATGTCGCGATATCGCGACACTTTTTCATTCTGGCTCATCTTCTCGCTTCCAGGTCACGAAAATAAGACATGTCGCAATATCGTGACACTTTTTCCTTTTGTCTTCCTTGTCGCTTTGAGCCGCAAAAATGCGACATGTCACGATATCACGACACCTTTTGCTTGCTGCGCTTTCTCCTCGCTGTCGGTCACGAAAATGCGACATGTTGCGATACCGCGACACTTTCTCGCTCTCAGCCGCGAAAGTGCAACATGTCGCGATATCGCGACACCTTTTCTTTCTTTTGGCGGAGCTATTTTCTTTGGCCTGCTTGGCAGCAAAGCTTTTTCTTCTTCATTCTGTATACAAGGGAGTGGCATGGAAAGCCAAAATTGTTGCAACACTTACAAATGCTTTTGAAGCAACAAAAGAAACACTTTACAAAAGGAAATTTTTTGATTTTTTTCTACCCCTTGTGTAATGTGACAAAATTGTCAACAGGAACAAGCCTACAACCACTACCAAGAGCATACGACTTCCACAAAGGGATGGTTCGATAAAAGACCACCCTGAGAAAGTTTAAGGTGGAATACCTAGTCCTTAGATGGAATGAGAAGAATTCTAAACCTAGAAATCATGATAAATTTGATGCATTCTAGGAAGGCTCTTTCAAAATAATGAAGAAAAGTAGCACAAATCCTTCAAACTAAGAGATGAACAGGGCTAGGTTCAACCTATCCTCGTCAATGACTTCCATCTGAAGTTGTACTACAAGTAACGGGTTTCCTCCACCTTGTATGTATTTTATGTAAATATTTGCTTTCTTTCAAGCTCCAGGTAAAATGTCATGATGGCACGACTTTTCAGTAATCAAAGGCCCCTTTCATGTAAAATATCATGATTCTATGACTTTTGGGCAACCAATGGCCGCTTCAAGGAAAAATGTTGCGACGATGTGACTTTTTGGCAATCAAAGGTCCCTTTCATATAAAATATTGTGATTCTATGACTTTTGGGAAACCTACGGCCGCTTCAAGGAAAAATATCATGATGACGAGACTTTTCAGCAATAAAAGGCCCCTTTCATATAAAATGTCATCAGTTCGCAACTTTTGGGCAACCGACGATCACTTCAAGGAAAAATGTCATGATAGCATGACTTTTCGGCAATCAAAGGCCCCTTTCATGTAAAATATCGTGATTGCATGATTTTTGGGCAGCCAACAACTGCTTTAAGAAAAAATATCGTGATGGTATGACTTTTTGGTAATCAAAGGCCCCTTTCATGTAAAATATCACGATTTCACAAGTTTTGGACAGTCGACGGCCGCTTTAAGGAAAAATATTGCGATGATGTGACTTTTTGGTAATCAAAGGCCCCTTCTAGAGCAGCCAAGAACTTTTGGCAAGAAAAGTAGTTTTCTCAGCTTTTTAAAAGGTTTCACTTTTTAAGGTACCACCATACCCTCTAATTGACCAAAAGTAGAGGTGACATCATCTTATTGGCCTAGGAAAATAATGAAATGATATCATTGGCCCAATGGTAGTACATGGTGGATGGTTTCTTAATGAGACACATGAATCGAAGCACTCGATAACATTCAAATTCAACATAGGAATGTGTGCCACCCACCATAGTTATTCCATGTCATATTGGTAGTTATTGCATGTAGCCTTGGCACACGCATGCACAACTGATTACATCGCAAAATGCTTTTCATCACCCTCATCATCTCCAATGTTCTTTCCATTCCACTCATCATATTCCCTACTCTCTTAGCAAGTTCTGCAACTTTGTGCTAAGTGCGTTCAAGTAGGTTTCATTATAGAAAATAGTAATCAAACATGATGGCCACACCTCTAGCCTCTTCCTCCAAGGAGAAACGAACATTATCTAAAAGAGAAATCAGTTTCATGGATCCTAACAGCCACTCACTAACACAAGGCTTACATGAAAGGACCTAGGATAAATAAGGAAAGATATAACAACCAGAATGGCCATGAAGGTCTCCCCATCGATCCCGAGCACTTTTTCCTATCATTATCTACTCTACTGGTACGTCTACCCCTAGGTTGACCCCTACCTCGAGTTGATTAGGGCTATGGAAGAATTCTATGACGTGAAAATAGGATAGTAAGAAATTCCAAGAACGAAGTCATCTTCACATTGGACACTGAATCAATTAGGGTTGCCTTTGCCCATGGTAGGAATCCTGCAGCCCCTCCCATTCAGCTAGACCTTGCTAATTTTGTAAAATATTACACCAATGTAAAAAAAATTCGACTATTTTTGCAAGAACATCTATCAAACTCTATTCTTGAGGGAGTTGTGTTGAAATCCCCAATTCCCTTGGATAAATTTAAAAATAAAGAGTTATTTTCCATGTTGGCAATGGTGGCAAGATTGGAAACATACACACATATCTACGGGTGGCAGATAGCAGTAGCACAGTGCATTCCTAATCCAAAATTCTATGATACATCCTGTATAGACCCAAGTAGAGTGTTAGTCTTCTTCGACTGGTCAAAATACCTGGCCCAGTAACTACATGCAGGGCTTTTCAAACTGCAGAAAGATACCTTAGATGCCTTTAGGTTCTCCTCCTACCTGGTATGGATTTTCTTCTATTTTTAGGCAAAAATCTTAGATTTTATCCCTACCACACAAGTAGATCCAAAGGGAAATCT
Source organism: Wollemia nobilis (assembly GCA_028583015.1). Classification (NCBI taxonomy): domain Eukaryota; kingdom Viridiplantae; phylum Streptophyta; class Pinopsida; order Araucariales; family Araucariaceae; genus Wollemia; species Wollemia nobilis. The sequence continues at coordinate 14,963,105 of JAQPPZ010001844.1, forward strand.
CTTGCATGTATGTGAATGGATGTTGCTCCTTTCGAATGAGGGTTCATATTATCATTTTAATATGGAATTCTTAGGACTCGCTTTAAAAAATATGCATGGTGTGATGTTAAGAATTCCTAAGTAGATGTGAGATACCCTAAGGCACCCCCATGCAGAAGAGGGGGACTGGTTTATTTTAACATAGGGAGTAGTCGTCAGAATCTATGGCTTCACATGGAAGCCTTTATTATTGCATATTTTTTACCAAGCAGTTATTTGCCCTGGAGTATGTAAGGAAGATATAATTCATTAACAACAAATATGACACACGTGCATATTTGACAGGCACTTGCCTCATGCCCTTTCAATTCGAGGGAGTAAGAGTGTCAAAAAGGGAGATAATGAAAAAATTGCTCGAGTTCTAAGGAGTTTGAAATTAATAGAGCTACCCCAAAAATGGAAGTACAACCCTGAAGACAAGTTCACCTAGAGGAAAGCCACCCTCAATAAAGCCCCTTTTAAGAAATTCCATTTATTCGATAGATAAATTGATAAGCAGGATAGGAATAATGATGAAGACCAACCATTGGAATGGCATGTTGAGAAAATGCAGCCACTTCCCCTATGGCATGATTTCTATCTGCACTTATCATATTGGTGCCCTAAGGTAAACCCAACCCACAAGTTAAGCAACAAGAAAATTGAAAGCGCCAAGAAGAGAGGAGAAGGCTGGGATCACACCAAAATATTAGCTTGGTGGCAAATGTGATGCCACATACAGACCTTCTCCAGGTATGGGATAAAAATAGAAAAATAATTCTCTAAGAAGTATGATGAACATCACAACAACTAGTCTGAGATATTAGCGGATAAGGTTCCTTTGGGAATCAACGACGTTCCCCTCAAACAGATTGAAGGTGGCACCAAAAGGACAAGGGAAAGCAAATCGTCACCGACCCAGTAGAAGTACCTAAAAGGAAGCATCATAATTTCATTCCCCCATCTGGATCAAATACAAAATCTGATGATAGCGCTTAGCTCGAGCATAGAAAAAAAAAAGAAGAATCAAGAAAAAGAAAAGCAAAATCAGGGAATGGAGGAGATAAAAAGAAAAAGAGAAGAGAAGAAATGCCCTCAAAAAAATCAAAAGAAAATGAATAATTAGAATTTTTTGAAGAATTAGAGGAACATGAAGGATCAGAAGACAAAGAAGATATAGAGTACCAGGAAGGAACAGGAGAAAGCTCTGAGTAAACTTTTGAGCACCAGGATATGGGCAAACAAGCAATCGAGATAGAAGAAGAGGTTCTCTCAAAAGAAATCCTCAACATAAAACAAACCCTTACAAAAGTAACAATAGGTGTTGACAACTCACTTTTGAAGTAGATCACAAAAGCTTACACCAAAAAATCACAAGGGACTAGCAACACCATTCCACCAAAGGACTCAGTTATGTCTCTTATTGATCTCATTACTCCTTCCTTTCCTCATTCCCAAAAGAATTCCCCTTCCCATTCTAAAAATTAAGATAATTCTTCTCCCACACCATCTCACTAGCCTCCACCATCACCATCTCACCAGCCTACTTGACAGCCTCCACCATCACCATCTCACTATCCTACTCGACAGCCTCCACCATCACCACCATCAGTTCAGTAAACTCCACCAACATCCTCCTCTACCCCCACAGGTTCCCCTATTGAGCAATTAAGTATGGAGGCCCCTCTAACCACCACTCCTTTCCCTTATTCGACCAACCTACTAAGCTTTCAAGCTATGCTACTTCTTCTCCTGCCAGCAACCCTACGGTTGCTAAGTTCAAAATTTTGAAAAAGGCCACCATAAATGTTGCTACATGGCTAAAGTCGTGAACCTCCATAATTTCTAATAATATAGCCCATATCAGAGAAGGGTTAGTGTTGGACCCTATCAACATGCAGTATTCCACCATGAAGATGACCCCACTTGTACAAAATCAAGAGAAGGACATGACCCTGAAGGATTATCAAGCGGAGGTATCTACGAAAGATATCACTCAGCTACTAATGAATGATGAGTGGGGCAAGGTCCAAACTCACATGGAGATCATTTATTTAAATGTTAAGTATTACAAAGAAAATTACTCCCGATCCGAGCAAGCGAGAAAGCATTTAGAAGAAGCCCTACATCAATAAAAGCCAACATAAAAGGCTTTGAAAAATGAAGCCAAAAAATGGAAACAAATATTCGATGAAGCGGATCCCTACAAGGAGAAAGTAGTGAAGGCTGAAGAGCATATAAAAATATTACAGCAACAGGTCGAGGACCTAAAAAATAGCTATTCGACAGTGCCGATAGTGCCAGTGGCTTGTCCAAAGAAAAATCAAGGGAGGTCAGAGTCAACCTACTTGAAAATGTCAATAAGGTAGCTTCAAAGGCTAGGCCCACAATCCCCTATCTTCTCAAAATCAAAGAGACATTAGGCCAGGTAGAAGATGAACTAGAAGCATTGGTTAAGCTCTTGGTGATAAGTCTGTCAGCAACCAATAAAATTCAAGCTCTAGAATATAGCATGCAAGCCATAATCGTATACAGAGCAGGAGATAAAAATTGGTCTTAGGAAAAAATAATTACCAGAATTTCTTCAAAAGGTACAATATGGTGACCAAAAGTGCCAAGCTCATACAAGAGCTCAAAGCAGGGGTCAAAGTAATTCTAAAACATGTGAGCATAGCTAAAAATTGTAATACGCCAAGCTTCTGGGACAAAGATTCAAAACTCCTAACAAAAGATGAATTAAAAGCTACCTGGAAGAAATTTATAGAGGATGAATTCGAAATTGATCATATGATAAGGTGGAAGAATTAGAATATACGTACAACATTTTCAAGGAAAAAATATATACTGATGAGGAAACCTAGAGGAAAACCTGCATCACCTATAACGAAGTAGTAAAAGAAAAGGACAAACAGGAAAATGCCAAGGAAACTTTGTTGAGCAGTGCAACAGCTCCCAGCCAAGGTGAAGCCAAAAAATCCACTAAGAAAGATACTCCAAGAGAATGAATGACCCAAAGTAGGAAACTTTTGTACTTGGTATTATTTCCCTTCTTTCCATTGTATTTATTTTGTTGTTTTTTGTTGACTCCATTCCCTAATAGATAAAGGCTCTAGGTTTTGAAATTCTGCTAACAAAATTACCCAAAGAGATGCTAAGAATGTTGGTCAAAATAACCACACTTAGGAAAATAAGGAGCAATCTTCCTAAAAATTTGCTAAGTATAGAGAGCAGTCACAATTCGATGACATTTTGGAGGCCTAAGAATCAACTAAGGCTAAGAGTCGCTATCCCACGATATTTTGAAGGCCAAAAACTCAGCCAAGGTGAAAAGGTCACGATTTCATGACATTTTGAGAGGCAAAGACCCAGCTAAGGCTAAAATTCATTATCCCATAACATTTGAGTGCCGAAGACTCAGCCAAGGTGAAATGTCATGATTCCATAATATTTTGAGAGGCAAAGACCCAGCTAAGGTGAAAAGTCATGATTCTGTGACATTTTGAGGGCCAAAGACTCAACCAAGGCAAAAAGTCATGATTTTGCAACATTTTGAGGGCCAAAGACTCAACCAAGGTAGAAAGTCATGATCCCATAATATTTTGAAGGTCGAAGACTCAACTAAGGTAAAAGGTCACGATTTTGCAACTTTTTGAGAGCTGAAGACTCAACTAAAACTAAGATTCATGATCCTACAACATTTTGAGGGTCAAAGACTTAGCCAAGGTAGAAAGTCATGATCCCACAACATTTTGAGGGCTGAAGACTCAGCCAAGATAAAAGGTCACGATTCCGCAACATGTTGAAGACCGAAGACCCATACAAGGTGGGAAGGTCGCGATTCATTGACATATTGAAGACCGAAGACCTAAACAAGGAAAAAAGTCACAATTTCATGACATATTGAAGGCCAAATGAACCATGATGTCTAAAGAAGTTAAGAAATATTGCCTTAACAAGAATATCTCAAACCACTTCCGGTTGAGGATTCCATACTTTCGCAACAGCTTCTGAACCAGAATGAGCCTACGAGAATGATGTTGTAACAACTTTTAGTTTGTTCTGTTAGGTAAGACTCTTATATATAGAATGAGCAACCAAGACAAATTGTTAGCTCTTAGGCTTTTACAAGGCTATGTATACAGACTTTTGAAAAGCTTAATAAAGATCATCCATTATGGTTCTTGGCTCATTGGTGTTTCAAATCAAGTACGTATGTGTTGCATATTGCTAATATAAATCTAAGTTGAATGTAACATATGTTAAGTCTTAAACTAGATTTTTGCATTAAACATTCAATTAGATTTGTAATTCACTTCATGGATAAGCTGTGTTTAATTAAGATATTCACCAGGGGTTTTGGTTTCTATGTCGTGGTTCTGTTATGCTTCTCTGTAAAATGTTTCTCTCTCTCTCTCTCCCCCTTTTCCTAAAAGAGACCAAAGGAACTAGCCTTCTCTGGATATTGAACCAAGTAGAATTTGTTCTAACCTGGTCTTTCAATGTTGGCAAAGTCTTGGGCACAAACGTAACCAAAGGTATATTTTGCTCCAACAGGCCAACAACTTAACTAACAAATAACCATCTACTAAACAAAGGTGCCAACTAACTACTAGAAGGCAAACACGATATCTAAAAACTAACTAAATATCCAAACCACTTAACAACCTATTTCTAACATGGGCATACTATGCCTCACGTGAATACAAAGTGCAATGAAATAGGAAATGAATATAATAATAATAAATAATGAAATATTAACTTAGGCTTAAGTGGATAAGCTTAAGTATACTCAACACTCCTCCCAACCATATAAAAATTGGACCCTAATGCTCTCAACAAATGTGGAAAGCCATGGGCCATCTCATGGTGAGGAATCCAGCGAACCATGTGTGGAAAGTGATCGTGACGAGTGACAAGGTATGAAGTGGAAGAACCCTATCTAGTGTGGTGAGTCTTCATCTCAAAAACTCTATCTGAAATGAGCGAAAGTTGATGATTAGGTGCCACTTTTATTGTAGGGCTAAAAACAGGATCAATTACCAAAAGAGGATCTTGAAATGGTGTCTCTGGAAAGCGATGCTTATCCAAAGGAAACCAAAATTTGTCTCCAACCTATGATGAGTGAGGATTGTGATGCTTATGCATCACTTCTTTTGGAGTCTCCTGCAAGTCATGTGGTATCTTGCCTAGAAGGCTCTGTCGGTGCTCAGTGAATGAAGTAACCTTAGCTTGCTCTTCCATGTGTGCAATGGTGGGAGTGGGAAAAGCCAAAGGTAAATTCTATGGAACAAGTGGTTGTGTAGCTAGAGTTGTATCCAAAATGATACCAATGGAGTGAGTGGCATCTTTCTCATGAGTGAAAATCATGGGTTCCTTAACCACTTGCTCTTGTGATTGTTCATTCGATGGGAGTGAAACTTATTCCTTTTCTTGTACCTTAGATGGTGCTTTTTATTCATTTTGTGTGGAACTGATTCTAGTAGGAGCCAAATTGAGTGCTTGACTTAGTGGCTTCCTTACTTGCCTACAACTTAACATCAAATTGAAAGTAGGTGTAGTGCTTTGTATCAAGTAAGTTTGATCATGCAGCTCTAATGTGTAGGTATTATTTTTAGCATGATAAATAGCATTCCTATCAAATTGATAAGGCTTACCTAGAAATAGCCCAAAAAAATCCATCTTTGTGACATCACACTTGAGTTTCTCCACAAAATTGTCACCAAAAGTAAAATTCAAGGTGCAAGTGTGGGTGATGTTAGATGTGGAGTCTACATATTTCCACCCAAGTGCATATGGTTGGTGATGTGGCTTGATGGGAAATTTTAATTTCTCCACAACGAACTTTGCAATGAGGTTCTTTTGTAATCCGTTATCTATGATACAATCAACATAGTAATCATGTGTAAGGTGGGCTCTAGTGACAAACAAATGGTCACGATCCCCTTGAGCAAATACATTTGACATAAGGGTAACTTTATTCGGTTTAACCTTTAAAAAATGATACTCTTCTTCTATCCCTGTAGCCATAATGGGACCATCATATGGTTTCTCATGTGTAGGTTGTACGAATAGGGATTTCTTCTTCTTAAATTTTTCAAAAGTAAAGCATTTGGATTTTACATGACCATGCTTTTTACAAAATTCACAATACAATGAAGAAGAAGGATCTTTAGCATAAAAAGAAGAAGAATATGCTTTAGGAGAAATGGAAGGAGAAGAAGAATGAGGGGAATAATGAGAATTGTTCTTCACCTTCTATTTATGTTGATTCCTACCTCTGGAAGAGCTCTCCTGTGATGAACGAGATTTGTGATATGCACCAACTTTCTCCTCTGCAAGAATGACATGATTGAATACCACATCAAAGGTGAGGAAAACATTGAACTTTATTTCCTTGAAAATTTGATCTTGCAAGCCACGAGTGAATTTGTTAATCAAGTCCTCTTATAAATATTTCACACCAAGCAGTAGCCTTAGCCTATTGAATTGGAAAATGTTGTCAAAAACAAACATACTATAGGCTTACCTCAATCTATACCACTTGGTAGTGAGGTCACTTTGGTTTTTTGGTGGAAAGGATGTATTTTTCAGAATTTGGATTAATTATTTCCAATTCATTGTGGAATTATGGCTTTGTCTTTCTACAATTAAAACTTTTGCTAAGCCTGTAAGTTTGACTATAGCAAATACAACCTGTTCATCCTCAGGAATTTCAGCATAAGCAAACCAAGTTTGCATATCCAAAATCCATGTAGATAAGACATTCGGATCTTTAGATCCATCATACAACTTGACCTCACATTTAGCTTTGTTGGCATGATTATGGTGAATTTTTATTTCACCAAGATTGAATTGCACAACAATTTCTTTCACCTTCTCTATCAAAATATCTACTGCTTCTGTAAGGTTTTCCATGTTGGTTTTGAGGTAATGAGAAATTTGGTTTCTAGTGTAGGTCATACTAGGAGGATTATAAAATGGTGCAAGAACTTAATCTAGGCTTAGAAAAAAAATTAGTTTCCTAATGCTGAAAATATGCCTAGATTTACAACAATTTTGCTCTCCAAAATTACAAAAATAGGGCTATAATAGTGTTTTTTACAAAAATTTACAATTTTACAAAATATAAAATTAACACTAATTTCACAAAATAAGCCTTTTACAATGCAAAAATCTGGTTAGGAGGTAAAATAATTTGTCTTAGAGATAAAAATTACTCAAACTTGCAAAAAGAAATGTTGAAAATTACAAAAAATTGAGTGGAAAACTTGATTTTCACCTTATTTTGGTTTTGGCACCAAAATATTTTGAATTTAGAAAATTCAAATTTGAAAATTCCCTCCACATTGAATTTTTACCACTAATTTTCTCTCTTCAAAAAAATTGTTTGAAATTATCGGGCCCGGTCAACTGGCTTTTAAAGTCAACGCATGATCAAACTATTTAATGGTGCAGCTAATGGTCTGCAATGGTTAACATCATCACCGAACATCTTTGAACAAAGTAAACCCTGAAAGGTAGATGGAGCGCACCCAAAGGAATGATACGCTTCCCCGTGCATGCACAAGCATGAGTGTGGGAGTAACCAAAGTTACTCTTTATCGTGCGCTCACGATTAAAAAGCTTAAATTGGCCTTTGCAGGCCAAATGTGGGACAAAAACCCACTTGGCCACTTTCCATCACAAACCCATCATCGATGATCGAAGTACGCTGAAAAATCACGTTGGTAACTTCAACCTTAGGGTTGAAAATTTATTTATTATCAAAATTTGATCGCAATTGTTGGGAATTTCTTCTACCGCTCAGAAATCTAGTGAGCCAAAAAAAAATTGTCTGCCTTCTTGGGAGGTGCCTTTGTTTCATCCCTGGAAACAAAAAATCATGTGTCAAAATCTTGAAAGGGTTTTCTCTACGTCATGCAGGAGGAATTTTCCATTTGCTATGTCACACTCTAAGGATATGGATTCATCGTCGGATAGTAGAAAATCTATCGAAATCTCATCAGTGTCCAATAAATTGTCTTACATTGTCATTGTCTGTGTTCACATCAAAAATCTAAGATTTTAGCAGTTTTTATAATTGCTTTTCATAGATCATAAAGACTGTCACTAGATCATGAAGAATGCATGGAATTCAAAATCGTTGATCAAAAATTATCCTACTATGTTTTACGATCTTTTCCTCCATAAATAATGATCTTTTCCTGAAGTTATCATGCGTGTCGCATCTGTGATTGTCGCTTGCGCACTATGATTCGCTTGCCCTGGTTGGTTGGCAGTCGATAGCAGTCAAAAATGGTCTACAATAGATATTGTTGGATCACCCATCAAAAATACTCTGTAGAAGGATGTCGGGGGCTATGTGAGCAGAGTCGAGAAATTTGTCCACCTGAAAACAAATCTATCAAGTCATTTGTTTTGGATGCCTTCGCCTAAATTTAGAGTCTTTTGTCGTAGATACCACACATGAAAAATTATTTGTGCATCAAATTCAAAGTCTTTTGTTGTAGGGGTTTGTAGTAGGAGAGAGCAAGCTCCGGTGGGTTATCGTCTATTGACATGCCTGGCTGATCAGTATGGATGGTCGGTTGCTATCAAGGTGGTACCGATCGACGTCGATGGTCGTCGAAGTTTATATCGTGGAGTGGCCCCCAGATAATTGGTGTCCACTAACACTTTTGAATAGGCTAAAAACCTATCTTGAAAAAAAATCATGCATGAAATTAAAATTCTTGGCTTGAACTTGAGCTCAACGTTTCTTCGGTAGATCTCGACAAACCTTCTGTAATGCTCAACAATTGCTTTTCTTCTCTCAAAAACCTCCTTTTGGCTATAATTTTTGCCTCAAAAGTATGAAAATCCCCCTCAAATATCTTCCTTGAGATCTCTGATCTTCAAAACAGATAATTGCAATCTTCGAATTGGATGATTGCCAAATGATTACCTTCAAGGGACAATCTGGTTTACCTTCTAGCCTGTTGTTAGGGGTAATTGGTGCAGGGGTAATTCTATCCTTTCCTACCTCATCTTCACCTGATGTTGTGGGTGGCCTCACTAGCACCTTCCTAGGATCTAATGCACTAGCAATCTCACTAGGTACCTCACAAAAAGTGGAAACTTGTCCTCCTTCCTACAAAAATAAATCCTCGGCTCTAATTACCAATGATATAGAAAACAAACATGAAGCTAATTTCTTTATTGATGCAATGCAATATAGAATAAATATAAGAATCTCAAGTGATTAAGTGGTTATAACAAGTTTCCAAACATAGTCAACCACTTAAATAATAGATAATCATATGCTAAACAAATGTGACAACTAATTGCTAGAAGACAAACAAGATCTCTAACCGCTAACTAAACACCCAAACCACTTAACAACCTATTTCTAACATGGGCATACTATGCCTCACGTGAATACAAAGTGCAATGAAATAGGAAATGAATATAATAATAATAAATAATGAAATATTAACTTAGGCTTAAGTGGATAAGCCTAAGTATCCTCAACATAGTATGTCGGTTGATGACTACATTTTTCAATTCAATAGGCTAAGGGTGCTTCTTGGTGTGAAAGATTCAAAAGAGGATTTGATTAACAAGTTCACTCGTGGATTGCAAGATCAAATTTTTAGGGAAATAAAGTTCAATGATTTCCTCACTTTGGATGTGGTATTCAAGCATGCCATTCTCGTAGAGGATAAAGTTGGTACCTCCTATAGATCTCGATAGGAAAGCAGTTCCAAAGGTGTGAATCAGCATCAACAAAAGGCGAAGAAAACTTCTCATTCTTCTTCTCCTCCCACTTCTCCTAAAGCACATTCTTCTTCTTCTCACTCTAAAGATTCTTCTTCTTCAACAATAATGTGATTTTTATAAAAAACATGGTCATACAAAGTCTAAATACTTTACTTTTAAAAGAATAAATAATAAGAAGTCCCTAATTGTACAACCTACAAATGAGGAACCACAAGATGGTCCCATTATGACTATAGGGACAGAAGAAGAATATCCATCTTTGAAGGGTAAACTAAAAAAAATTACCCTTATGTCAAATATTTTGGTACAAGGGGGTTGTGACCATTTGTTTGTCACTAGATCCCACCTTACACATAATTTTTATGTGGATTGTATCATAGATAAAGACTTACAGAAGAATCTCATTGTGAGGATTATTGTTGAGAAGTTGAAGCTCCCCACAAAGACACATCCTTAACCCTATGCACTTAGGTGGAAGGATGTAGACTCTACATCCAACATCACACACACTTGCACCTTGAATTTTTCTTTTGGTGATAAGTTTGTGGATAAGATACGATATGATATCACAAAGATGGATTGTTGTGGACTATTGCTTGGTAAGCCCTATCAATTTGATAGGAATGCAGTGTATCATGCCAAAAAGAACACATACACCTTGGATATGCATGATAAAACATATTTTATACAAAGCACTACACCCACATCAATTTGATGTTAAGTTGTAGGTAAGCTCGTAAGCCATTAAGTCAAACACTTGTTTTGGCTCCTACTTACATAAGTCCCACACAAGATAAAGAAAAATCACCATCAAATACTCATGATAAATAAGAAGATTCACTTACACAAATTGAACAATCATAAGAGCTCATGGTTAAGGAACCCATCACTCCCACTCATGAGAAATATACCAACCATTCCATTGGTATCATTTTAGGTACACCTATGAGCACACAACCACTTGCTCCATAGAAGTTGCCTTTGGCTTTGCCTTCTTCCACCATTTCACATATGAAGAAAGGGCAAGATAAGGTCACTTTCTTCATTCAACATCGACAGAGCCTTCACGACAAGATAACACTAGATTTTTAAAAGACTCAATGGGAGCAACAAAGAGCGATGAGCAAGCATTGCAGTCCTCACTCATCTCAATTTTGAGATAGAGTTTGGCTTCCTTTGGATAAGTGATGCTTTTCAGAGACACCATATAAGGATCCTTCTTTGGTACCTAAACCTGTTATCAGCCCTACATAAGTAGTGGCACCTGACCCTCAACTTTCGCTCATTATAGATAGAGTTTTCGAGATGAAGACTCATCACACTTGATAGGGTTCTTCCACTTCTTACCTTGTCATCCATCACAGATACTTTCCACATATGGCTTACTGGATTCCTCGCTATCATATGGCCCATGACTTTACACATTTATTGAGAGCATTGGGATCCAATGCTTCTATGGTTGGGAGTAGTGTTGAGGATATTATAGTACCTTATGCTTAATTATAAGCCTAAGTTATTATTATTATTATTTCATATTTCTTGCATTGTAATACGTGAGGCATAGTATGCCTATGTTGAAAATATGTTTGTTATTTGTTAGGATGCTTAGTTAGACTGTTAGAGATGTCTTTTGTCTTCTAGCAGTTAGTTGGCATTCATGTTTAGCGGATAATTATTTGTTAGTTACAAGTGGTTGGCCTTGTTTGGAAAATTATTACAACCATTGTAACCATGTAAATTCATTGTAGCTCTGTATATTCTATTGCACTAATGAATAAAACAACTTCATGTTGAGTTTTCATATCAGCTACGCTCCATCTCATGGCACACTTGAAGACTTTTATTAACGGTTGTATCAATAAATCCAAACATTTGGAATAACCCTATTGCTATGTTGGTAATTTCATCCTAGTAAGCATCACTAATTTCTTTGATGAGGTTCTTGATTCCTTGGCATTTTTCCTCCTTGCTATTTTGCCTTAGCTCTTCTAATCACTTTATGAGACTATCTTTCTCCTAATTAAATTGAGCTTCTTGATTGACAAGTTTCTCTATGAGGCATTTGGTTTCCTCCTCCTTTTCTCTCAAGAGAGATTCTAAAGCTTGCACTTTGAGGCATTTGGTAAGCATGTTTATCTATCCTTGAAGTTCTTTGACCTTTGCCTATGAGTTACTTAAAATGTTATTTGCATATTCTAGCTATTTTTCCTTCTTTGTCAATATTCAAACTAATGATTCACATTCATAGGTAACCATATTTTGAGCCTTTCATGCATTTCATACCTTATATTAAGTTTGAGCATTATTTAGATTGAGTCCTACTATTGTCACTTGCTAGTCTTGCTTTGTCATCTTTACTTTAGGCTTCGATACCAATGACTCATTTTGCAAAAACAAAAATACTTGTCTTTGTATAACAAAGTGGGTGATTACCTGCATCATTATTGGTTGTTGCATCTGCTCAGCCTACTTCCTTGGATCATGTTGTATAGTCTCTTGTTGAATCAGATGGAATTTTTAAAGCATGCTTGGAGCCATTGTGTCACGATCCTCCTTGTTTAGACTTATTCTTGATACTTGATTTATGTATTGATGTGTGGATATCTAATGCATAATATCATTTTATGTTAGTAAGATGTATTGAAAGATTCACTTTATGCTTTGATTACACTATTTTGGAAGTATGGTACTACTAATGAATTTATGGTCGTAGCACCAAGTACTCTCACATGTGGATTAGTATGGGACAACCACCAAAGTTGAGAGAAAAAAAGAATTGATGGATGACATTCTCATCAACAACTCAAGGGTATAAATAAACCCTTCATATAGGTGCATTGCATATATGTATGTTTGATTGAATGCACCATTGGGAAAGGAGGTTGTTATCTAAGCAAAAGAGCCATCCTTAGTAGATGGGTGATAGTGTCATAACTATCGTAAAACCATCTACTTAAGGAAACTTTTGTGGTGCTTATTATTTGATTGCATTCTAGTGAAGCTAAGACAACTTAGCAAGAGACTTTGTATTGTTGTTGTTTGATATCAATGCTAATGATTAATATTAGTATTCGATGATAATTAAATTAATTAGGTGGATGATTAATTTAATCACACAAGTGTTAGTAAATATCATTAGTATTGGAATTTGATGATGTTAGGAAGATGATCTTATTATTAATATTATGCCTTGTGAAAGTTAATAGGCTAATATTGAATTTAATAGATTTGTAAAGGAAGATTATTTTTTATTTTAAAAGTTGTAAAGTGGAAAGGATTAAAAGGGAAATCCATTAATAGAAAAACCCTAACGTTAGCAAGATGGAGATAGTGTTACGTTGTTATAATTGGCACTAGAATCTTGGTAATATAGAATGGGATGTTACTCCTTTGGTATGCAAGAAGTTGTGCCTCTTCATTGCTATTTCTGGAGGAAGGTTCCATCGAGATTATATGGGGATGAGATCACCAAATTATGGTTAGAAGGAAAATTTTGTTGAAGTGTAGAGCAAGGAATGAAAGTGGAAAGAAGCAACATCATTTGGAGTATCTTTTTGTGAAAGGTACATGCTCCTTTCTAATTGATTAGGAGATGCTAGTCATCTTACATGTTTTTAATCATTGGAGGCCATATTTCATAGGGCATCACTTTTCAATCAAAACTGAACATCAAATTCTTAAGTACTTTTGGGAATAAACAGTAGCCACACTTGAATAATAAAGATGGGTATCTATATTGTTGGGCTATGATTATGAAATCACATATAAAAAGGAAATGAGAATGTAGTGGTCGATGCACTATCCTGATTGTATGAAGATCAGGTAATGTTAAATGTTATATCTATACCCCTTCCTTAATGGATCAGTCATCTCAAAGAAACAACAACTAAGGATTCTAGTTTGTAAACTTTGCTAAAAAAACTCCAATGAAGAGCCCAAATTATACCTTGGATGCACTTGGGATGGTCAAGACTTGAGATGTCATGATTGACTTGTCATTCCCCAAACATCACAAATACGAGAACTCATATTGTAGGAAATGCATGCATCACCAATGACTGGATATTTCGGGTTTACAAAAATCTATGAAAGGACCAAGCGTAATTTCTTTTGGAGTGGAATTTTTTAAGGATATTCAATTTTTTGTGGTAAAATATGACAAATGTCAAAAAATGAAAAGTGAAACTATTTGCTCCCCTAGAACCCTTCAATCATTTCCAATTTTGAAACAAGTGTGGGCATATATTTGTATGGATTTCATTGAAGGGTTACCCAAATTGGAAGGAATATCAATCATTATGGTGTAGTGGATCATATCACAAAGTATGCTCATTTTTGTTCCTTATCCCATCCCTACACAACCTCTATAGTTTCCCAAATATTTTTAGACTCTATCTTTTGCCTTCATGGAATGCCCAAATCTATTGTGTCAAATAGGGACCCTACTTTTATTAGTCACTTTTGGCAATAACTATTTAAGTTGTAGGGCACTCAACTCAAAATGAGTTTGGCCTATCACCATTAGACTAATGGCCAAATTAAAATTGTTAACAAGTGCTTGGAAACATACCTCCATTGATTTACATTATAATATCCTACACAATGGATCAAATGACTCCCTTTGACTGAATGGTGGTATAAAATTTCATATCATACCACTACCAAGGTTACCCCATTTGAAGTAGTATACAATCTTCCTCCACCAACACTCTTCTCCTATATTTTAGGAAGCTCTCAGGTTCAAGTAGTCTATTCCACTCTTAGCCAACATGTTGTCATCCTTTGATAACTTAAGTTAAATATTGAATTAGCCCATAACCGTATATGCCAAAAAGCTGATAAACACCATAATGAGATTAGATTTGAAGTGGAGGACATGGTTTTCCTCTACCTGCAACCCTACAAACAATCATCTCTCAAGATTTGGGGATGCTAGAAACTTGTAGCCAAATACTATCATCCCTACCAGGTGTTATAACAAATTGGTTTAAAAACCTATAAATTAGCCCTTTCGAGCACTTCTAGGATTCATCCAAAATTTCATGTCTCCTCTCTAAAGAAGTTTTTTGGCAACAGGGTACAGGTACAATCCACATTAACAGAGTTGGATGAGGAAGGATCCATTTTTCTTGAACCTAAAATTTTTTTGGATAGGAGATCACACACCCTTTACCACCATGTTATCATTGATGTTCTTGTTCAATGACAAGGATTGCAAGCTAAAGATGCCATATGAGAGTCATTTTTATGGATCTAGAATTATTTTCTCGTCTTCAACTTTGAGGATAAAGCTTTTTGAATGGAAAGGGCATGTTAGGGCCCCATACTAACACTATTATGTAATAACTCCCTTTCTAATGTGGGGATCCCATCCTAGTGATATTATGTAATGTCTTGTAATAGTTTGTGGAACTAGAGACACCTAGAAAAGTGGTGTCTTTTAATGTAATTGTTATAAAGAATGTAGCTATTTTTTTTGGTAGACGATTCTATCTTGGGTGCCTTTTTGTATGTAAACCAACCCTTGAACGTTAGGCTTAGGGTTATGAAGAGTCTTAAAAAATGTGAGATGCTTACATGGATGTATATTTTTGCAAATTGAATCAAATTTTTGGTAGGAGGTTGCCTCCTCAAACAAGCCAACGATTATGTATTGTTATTTTGTGAGATTTAATATAAAATTTTACATTTCTATTTTATATTGCAATATTTTATTTTTTCGTAAATTACTGCTTTTATTGCAATATTTATGTGGATGTGCTTATTTTAATTAGAAGGTTCCTAAAAATCATGCTCTGCATTACATGGGAAACACCATAATATGTCTATATCTAAATTAGCATTTATCATGTTATTCAAATCCTAATTTATACCCTAACTAGCACCTTATCGAGGCAATTTATCTTTGGTAAGTTATGGGGTTTTCTTGGGCTACCATTTTTTTGATATTGTCATCCATTATTTGATTGGCATTACCTCTTTTTAGTGTTTTTATGACTTATCAAGGTCCTCATCACTTCTAATATCTCTTTCATATTGAGGATATACTAGTTCACAATGGTTTTATCATTATTGATGGATGGTGATGGAGTAGGTAAGGTTGGAAATTATTGTTGGAAGTCAATGATTTATGATGAGCTTTGATGGGGATGTGTTATGATGTATGGTTGGTAGCTAGTTGGGTGTTAGAAATACATGATATGGAGGGTGTATATCTAGGTAATATAGGTTTTTGGTAACATGGGAAGCATAGGCCATCAATAGGGGAGGTGGTAATTTTCCTACCTTGACCAAAATATATTTTGCATGAGTTGCTTCTTCAAAGGATGTAGCTAGAGTGTTGCAGTTAGTATTATCAACCATAAAAGCTAATTTATATTATAATCCCTTTATGTAATATGGAAATTATTGCTCTTAATTTGGTCTAAGATTTTGTGGAATCAAATTTAAACAAGATTCTAGTGTTATAATCATGAATGCTTTCCTAAGGGTATATTTGCATAGCATTCAATTGAAATATATTGTATATCCATTATCCATAATATCAAACCTACGCATGGAAGGTTCTATAGTTGATGTCCAACTAGTAACTGCATTATCATGTAAACCTCTATACTATAATGTAGCTTGATTGTGCAAACAATAAATTAGTAAGCATATCATATCTTCCTCTTGGATATGATAGAATTACTTGAGTGTAGATAACTCATTGAGATAATCCAACGCCATTTAATTTGTGCTCCTATAAAATTTAGGTAAGGATTTCACAGTGATGGACAAGACAGGAGAATAGACCCCTAGATTCAATGGTCCTTGATAGTTCCAGTTAGGAAGTTGATTTTGAGGCTTAGGTGGTTGAGACATTAGATTGTTCTATGGAGGTTGATTCTATTATTGCATGGGATAATGATATACAATGTAATCTTAATGTGGATATAAGATAGTTGGGGCTATTGATATGGGGTGTAGTAAGGTGGTGGAAAAGGAATATTTGGACTTCAAAAAGGAGGAGGTGAAGGATTAGGATGATCCCATTACTAATTTTTGGAATCTTGGATATTTGGAAATGGAGGAGGATATTGTAAGCCTCATGGAGTAATATTTTGGTTTGGAAAGAGAGTACATTGTTGTATATTTTGTTATATCTAAATAGTAGAAGGTAACATTTAACCTTATGGGTTTCCTTGGGTACTTCGTGCCTTCCCTTGATTGGATGACACACACAAATTATAAGCAAAACCCAAACTTTGTTTGGAATAAATATTTTTCTATAGGAATATGCATTTAGAGGTATATATAATTTGAGTGAAAGGTTCATTGTATTAGATAAGCTAGACCTAAGTGGGAATTAACTTGAAGTCATACTATTTGAAGCGGTGATATGAGTGTAAGATGTTGGAAGTTGGTTTGTATTGATTGCATTATGAAAGCACCCAAAGGATGAATTATTCATAGGATTATTCCCATAAAAAGTCATTATATAAAGGGGATTGGTATGAGTCAAAGTATGACCTACACTTGTCCAAGTTTGGTTTGTGAGAATATATGAATAAATTGGTAGTAAGGGAAACAAATATCTTAGGATGTGAGATTTTGATTGACTTGTTCTTCCATTATGATTTTTCATTTTGAGAGATCAAGATTAGACATAGGAATATCCTCAATCTCATCATCTTGATGCACCCATGCAATAACTCGTTCCTCCTTTTTTCTTGTCATATGAGTTTATATACAAATAATTTTGATTAGTGATGCTTTTAACTTGATTATTGTGTTTTTTAAAGTGTACTCATAAGATTGATAATACACACATATGTACCTACACAAATAGAGTTTTGAATTCAAAATCTAAAATATTGCAAAATTTGGTCTATAGAGCGATTTTCTAGCAAACCAGAGTGAATCATAAGCAAACACAAATAAATTGCTAGTAAAATTGTAGTTTGAATCATTTATGAGTAGAGGGTAAAGAAAATTTCTCATAGTGAATCATTAGCTGGAGCAAATATCTAGCTTTTTAGAGGGAATTTCTAATTGATTTATACTTTTGTAAAAGATTTCCAAAATTTATTCCAAATGCTTTCTCCCTATGGCAGATGAAAATTTGGAGTCAAATTTGATGTGTGTCTTGATTATTTGCTTAAAAATATTTTTATGAATTTGAAGTTCACAATGGATTTACCATTCACAAAGCACCAACAAATATTGGACACCTATAATAATATGTGAATTTCAAGGTCAATTTGAAATCGGGCTTGATAAATCAAGTTTTTGACCACAATAAATTTGGACCAAGTTGTGAAAGTTTTATGGATTCAAAACCAATTGCTATCTTTATAGAGTGAATCACTCCCAAAATTTGAATTATAATATTTTCTAGTTGATTGGCTCAAATGGATTGAATCACTCCAAATTTGGAGCAAATTGCTACCTGTTTTGGAACTTGACAAAATTTCTTATATTCAAACCAAATGCTTCTCACCTATGGTAGAATGTAGATTTGGAACCAAAATCAAGAAATTTAGCCAAATTGCAAGCTAAAGGATTAGGGTCCCACCAAGCATGTAGAAAACCTATGTTGAATTATGGAATAGTCTAACTTTTTAAGCATCCACAATTTTGGTTTCAATGATAGCCAAATGGAAGGGTTTATGGTCTCTTACAACCTTTGGATTTAGGCTGACTCCCTATTATTCTTGCTAAATTATAATCTAATTAATTTAAATACAATATGAAAAGTAAAATGCATGAAAAGTAAATCATGAAGTCTAGGGTATGAGAGATTTAAAGTGAATACAATTCAAACTGTAGCAAGGAGAGTGTGCAATCAACCAACACATGATGAATTTGAGTAACAACAATGTTCCCATTCAATTGATATAAAATTATGAAGGTAATGATAATATGATAATAATGACCATGTCTCAATCACCACATATTCCACAATCTACGAGAGTAGTACCATTGATGGAAAGCAAGACTTATCAATTTTCCACCAATTTCATGAGTTTCAAGAGTACAACGTGGGTTTCATAGATTGTATCTATGAATTCCTCATGGTCAAAAGATGTTTAGAATGGATCCCATAGCTCCTATTTATAGGAAGAGTTTACCCCTAAGTTACCTAGGGTGGGAAACTATTACTCCTACTAAAAATCAAAATTTGGGGGCATCTTTAACAAAATGATGCACCTCTAAATGCTGTGCACCTTTGAAAGATTTAGAATGATTCTAAAACAAGTTATAGTGCCACTTCATGCCAAAATATCACTTTTCAAAGATCTTCCTCGAAATCCACACTTGTACTTTAACCTCTTTGTTGGTCTATAAATTATTTACTACAAGAAGTGAGTGATTTACTTTGTTTTGCTAGTGAATTGCTAAAATTCCATAGTGCTTTGCTCATTCAATCCAATCACTTCACTCTACTAATGGATTGCTTATGGACAAATTGATAGTTATGGATCAAATCAACGCTTGTCTCTAACTTAGTAAAATTTGAGGGGTTTTGGAAGGTATTGATCAATTGATTTCATTGTTATGTAACCTTCCAAAATTGAGAATCCCAAGGTAGTGAATTTTCACTACAAACACACATGATCTTCAAGTATTATAGGATGAAGGGAAAAAATAGAGCAATTTGAAAATCTTGTTAGCTTTCAAAGAGAGGGGATCATATAAAAGTCCTTAACCATTCAAAATCATAAGAAATCAAGTTATTTGGGACTTTAAAACATTATCTCCATATGGTGAATTCACTTTTATATGAATTACTTGAAAGCAAAGTGAGGTCACATCATCAATTAAATAGATAAGAAAAGGCTTTTATCCTTGAATTAGAATCTAAGGTCCAAATATGGCCTAAGCTATATAATTACCTATGGCTTTATTCCTTGCTATTTAGAATTTAATAACAACAAGGCCACTCAATTGTCAAAACAAGTGCTTTGCAAGTTCTGAACAAGTGTTTTGATCATTCAACCCATTCTTTCTGACACCTAGTATAATTCTTAGACATTGATTGAAGCCATAACCACATCATCAACTTAGTTGGAATATGAAGAAGTAGTACCTTTCCAACATTACAACTAGGTGTCAATGCCAAAACTCATATAATAACATTATTTTAGAAGGAAGATTATGCCACAGTTTAATATTTTAATCCTACTATCACTAGATCGAGGATTGAGCATGAAAACAAAGCATATTTGATGAATAATCATGTTTAACATGACACAAAGATCATATCTACAAATAGATCAAAGCAAGAATAGATTATAAAGATTTCTCTTGAGCAACAATGATCATGTAATCCATTGGATAACGTGAAATGGTATATGAAGCCTGAACTTGATTTGTGAGAAGAAAGACAACAATATCAAGGAGCCAAACTTATTTACTAGAGAGAGATATAGACAAGTAATACACTTAGAATTGCTTTCATAATGTAAGTAGCTACAATTGCCAGGTAGGCTAGGTTAAATTAATTATAATTGGTAGAACTTTAGTACCTAGGCATAGAGGTGGGTGAGCTTTGTGACTATAAATAAGTGTTTATGAGCATAAAATAGGTTTTTTTTTGCTATTTATCAATCTTGACCTCTTGGTTTAGATCTTGAGTATCCTTTTATTGGAAGATCCCATTGTTCTTTGAATTTCAATAGAAGATTATGGAGATCAAGTGAATTTCTAGTATAAGATCAATCTTATTGTGTATGAAGTAGAATATACATTTGTATTTTTGCTTGAAAGTCTTTTGTTATGTTAAGAATATGCGTGGGGTTGTTGTTCTATGATTGTGCATTGGTGGACAATGTCATGAGATGCCTCTCATAAAGTAACAATAGTCTTTAAAACTGTCTATTGGTGGTATTTGTCACGAGATGCCTCTTCCTTCTATTAGTACTTTTGTAGTCTTTAACTTTTAGTAGGATAAAATCTTAATGCAAGCAAATGACGTCTTGTGTTTTCATGGTTGTGTATAATTATGCATGAATGTTGGTCCTATTAAAATTGTGCATTGGTGGACTATGTTGTGAGATGCCTCTTGCAGATAAAAGTACCAACTTCTTCTAGGCCTCTTGTACGCAAGATGATAGCATGAATGTTTGCTTAGTTATTCTAACTTCTATGTGATTATGGTTATTTTTGTCTGTATCTTAGAATTTATAGAGAACACTTTATACGCCATCTTAATATAAGTGTTAATGTAGTTTCCCTTCCCTTATTATTTTAAAGAAAACACTATAAAATATGCTACACTAAAAATTTCATAAAACCAACCATCTATGAAGCAATGTCCACTTAGTTTATCTACTTTAAGCGCAAAATTATCAACTTCTTCCTTTTAATATTTAAGTTCTCAATAACACCATTCAAACTACCAAGTCAAATTTTATTTATCCATCTATAGACATAATAAGTAGTTTCCAAATTTGATTACAAGTTTATTTAAAAAACTAAGACAATGCACAAAAGTCTTTTTCATTTTAAATACGGTTTTGAAAGGGTTGCCTTTTCGCTTTTACATCAACTTAATCACATTGAACTATATAACCTATTTGATACCGTTGAGATTTGAACCTTGGTGTGGGTTACATCATCCATGTCCCAAAAGTCAAATCTTATTTATCCATTCACTATACATAATAAGTGGTTTCCAAATTTAATTGCAAGGTTATTTAGAAAACTAAGGCATGTTCAAAACAACAACATATGGTCTACCCATTCTATCTAGCAATATATAATCTACCCATTCTATGATTAACGTGTAAAATTAAGTTGTTTATCATATATATTTTTTTAAAACGAAAAACCCCTTGCGGGGCCGCCTTGGTTTGAGAGACCACGAACAGGGGGTTCTACACCGTCAAAGTCACCCGGAGTCGCACTCGATCCTACCCGCACCAACGTTATTAATTGGATTTTAGATACCCAATTCAACTTTTTGGCAGGGTGGAGATTTGAATTTGGGACCTCACTTGGAGGATTGCCCTCTCCTCTCCAACTCACCTACAACACCTAGGTTTCTCGTTTATCATATATATATATATATATATATGAGACATATAATCTATCCATTTGATGATTAACATTTGTAATTTTCTTATTTATTATACTTATATATTATATTTAAAATTATATTAAAACTTAATTGTTGCATTAATAAGATAAAAATGATATATATAATTTATAATAATACATAAACTTAAAAAAAATTAATTATATTAAAAACAAAAATAAATACATATCAAATATAATATATTATTAATATTATAATTGAAGTCATACATTATCTAATAAATATATCTATAAAATATTTGAGTGTAATAATACTTCCTAATTAACACATTAAATAGACAGCTAGACTACCCTAATTCAATTAAGGTGACTTCATCCTTACTAATAAACTAAACATTATAAAATTTCATAGAACAAAATATATATTAAAATAAAATTTCAACCATGAAAATACATTAATACTTTTGACATGTATCTCTCTTGTATTCTTACATCCCTCACATTCGCATACCCCGAATTTACTGCACCAAATGCCCCATAGCCGCACACCCGTACCATACCAACTTGAAAACAATGTGAACCACAACGGTAAACAGCACGGAGTAATTACATCCACGTACCAACTTGAAAACAATGTGAACCACAACGGTAAAGAGCAAGTAGTAATTACATCCATATCTGAAATATTTAAGCAATACTCACTCGCCACACGTTCAGAGGAAGCAGCTCAAGCTCTGAAATCTACAATGGCCATAGCACTGCCGAAGATCGTGCAGTCTTTCTGCTACTGCTCCCCTTCATCCTCGCCATCCTCACGTCCCTATTTAATTCCGTCGAGACATGCCCCGGCTTTGCCAATTTGGTCCAACTTCACCAATTCCAGAGGTTCAAGGCGCCGAGTCAAATTTCAGAGAGCCGCCAGATACGTCAGGTTTGAAGTAACCCCAGCGGAGGAGGAATCGCAGCCAGATAAAAATGGTGACGACTCTTCAGACGAAATGGCCGATGACAGGTAAGAACATCGGACCTCATCTCTGTTTATTTATTTATTTTCCTGTTCCTCGTGATTTTGCGAAGTCTGTTTAACACTTGAAATATTGTTTGAAGAAATTTGGGGCTAGTTTGGGCCAAGTTGACGACATTACGCAGTAATGCATGCCTTTTCCTAATCTGGATAAGCTTCCTTCAAGGCTTTTTTCTGACAAATTTAATTTCAATGAAACAAAATGTTGGCCTTTGTGCACTTACAGATAGCCATACAATTCATGCATAACCTCTTCTATAGTTAATACAATACATAGGCCTCCCCTCCCTGGTCTTAAACCCTGCCAAATAGCGATACCAATCGCCTTTTACCTCATAAAAGCCAAGAATGGGAATGAGAAAACCGTCTAGAAGTTGTTGGATTATCGCCTTTCGTCTCAACAGAGCCAGGAATGAGAAATTCATCAGAAAGTTGCAGATCCCAGCGAGTTGCCTGCCAAAAACTTGTTTAAAAAACAACACACGTTTTATAAAAGCCAGGGGGCAAGAAAACCAAGGCACAGGAAAACCAGGAGGCAGGAAAGCCGGGAGATGAAAAAAATTACCGCCATTTCAGACCAGTCAGGCGCTCTCCCACGACCATTTGGTGAAGCCACGGCCTAGAAAAATAACAGCAGCAACAGGACTCTGCCTTCACAGGGGGTTCAATGTTGCAGACCCACAAGTAATCGGTCTTCACAGGGACTGCACCTTCATTTATGAACACAGGCTTTGGGTATATATATCCACAGGACAGATTCAAGTCAACAGAGATGCTTAATGCCCCCTCTTAGACTAGCACCCCCCAGTCTCATAGGACTTTCTCAACTTCCTCTTCTCAGGCTTCTCTCAATAATGAGAATCCAAACTCACAGGCGGGAGCAGACCTGCTCTGATACCACTGTTAGCACTATATGGAGACTGTGAAACACAGCAAAACACAAAACACTAATGGAAAAATACAGAGACAGGAAAACAATGAAAAATGGACACAGCAAAACAACAAGAGACTACTTACATTAATGCAGAGATGTAACACAAAATTCTGCATACTCACACTTGATCCATGGAGGGGTATTTATAGGCTGTTAGAGCACGTTCTAGAGGAGTGGTTGCATCCAATTATCTGGTCACTCCTGCCTATTAACTGGACAATGCAACCATACATCCCATTAACTGGATATTGCCACAGTACACCTTATTGTCTGGACAATGGTATAATGCATCCTATTGTCCATAATTTACTCTCTAACATACTCTAAGGGAGTTCATCCAACAGGCACCACTATTTAGGGAGCGAAAACTAGTTGTGTATAAATGGAAATGTGTTGCTATAGATATTTTAATACCTCTACCAGGATCCATTGTGATTAAATCTCAATAAAGACAATGGATTCAATAAGATAACCACCAAAACAATGCATTCCAATGTCACATATGCCATGAGATCAAGCACATGGCAAGAGATTGCAAAATGAAAATGATTTAGAAAGAGGTGACAAATTTTGGTCATGAAACAATCCCAGAGTTAAAGCAAGAAGATCAGATTATCATAGAAGAAAGCTTTGATCAAGGATTTTCCACTCCTGAAAAAGTGGCAAAGAAAGCCCCTTTGCCTCATCAGATGGCAAAGGTCATCACAGTTCATTCAAAGCAAGCATTACAAGAAACCAAAGAGGATGCATGGGATAACAAATTGCAATGCACAAGTTTAAATTCATAAGGAATTAAAGTAGGAAGGAAGATGCAGAGTCAAATTTCAAAATGGGGAAGGTGGAAGAGGTTAAGGGATCTAGGTAAATCATCTCCTTGCAATAAAAATGAAAGTAGCACAGAGGTTGCCCCTTGCACTTTAGGATTTGCATGGCAGCATAAAAAAGAAAGTAGCATAGAGGTTGTCCATAGTACTTTAGGGTTTCTAGGCCAGCATAAAATAGAAAATACTATGAAGGCTGTCCCTTACACTTTAGGGTTTCTAGTGCAGCATAAGAAAGAAAATATTTTCAAGGATATCTCTCGCACTTCAGGTTCTTCACTTGGGCAATATAAACCTATAGATGATTTACCCAAATTGTGAATAGTTTTAAAAATTGGAAGAGATTGATGAGGATGAAAACACGGGTGGGAATGAGAAAAAGAAGAGGAAGACCCCAAAGCTGAGAAGCCAAATTGTGAACAGTTTTAAAAGTTAGAAGAGATCGATGAGAATGAAAACATTGGTAGAAATGGAAAAAAGAGAGGAAGACTCCAAAGCAAGAACAAAGAGAACAAAAAACCTAGAGGAAGATTGATTTGGAAAGCCCAAAATACATATCACAAATGTTAATGAGAAGTGGGGCTAAGCTTAAATATAAGAATAAAAAATGATAATGAAGATGGTATCTTGGAATATCTGGGATATGAATATAGCCCCACAAAAGAGTTATCAAGGAATTAAAAGGCTGTTATGGTACTGAATTTACTATAATATAAGAAACAAAAATAGATAGTGAGGAATGTAAGGATGCATTCAGTAAAATTCCAAAGGTAGAGGTTTTTCTATTATAGAAGCTTCAAGAGGTATTGCAATGGTGAGGGACAATCACAAATGGGATGGACAATTGCTAGAAGCAAGAGGTTATTGGGTTATGGGTCTTTCAACAAAAGATATATGGAACATGGAGTCATAAATTTATATGCTCCAAATAAAGTTACTCTTCAAGATAGATGCTAGGACCTCAGTTTATTCATGTTAAATTCAATGATGATTCACAATTGCAAGCTTTGGATTCTTTGAGGAGACTTCAACACAGTTCTATCTCCTTTAGAAAAGAAGGGTGGTAATCTTGGCTGGTCTTGATCAATGGAGGATTTTACTTCTTTGTCGATCTAACTAGTCTTAGGCATATTGTTTCTTCAAGCCTTTATTATGCATGGGATAGTAGGCATATTGGGAGAGCTCACGTGGCAAAAATATTGGAAAAGTTTTCATTATCTAATAGCTAGTTATAAACAAAATATACAATCTCTTAAACATTTTTGTTGAAAGCAGAATTAGATCATAGACCAATTCTCTTGAGATGTCATCTACTCAATGATGGTCATCCAAAGCCATTTCATTTTCAATCCATATGGCTCCAAGACACTGATTTTTTTCCATATGGTTACATTGTGGTGCAATGAAGCAAAGTTTGAATGGTCATAGATGTACAAGTTCATTCAAAAGCAGAAAAATCTAAAGGGGAACATGAAGATCTGGAATATCAAATCATTTGGCAACATATTTAAAAGAAAGAAAGAAATTAAATCTAAACTCAAGGATCAACAAGAGACAATAGAAATCAAAGAAATGGACCAACACAATTATGTGCAAGAAAGCGATTACTTGTTGATTATCATAACAGTTTACAAAAGGAAGACTCATATTGGGACCAAAAATACTGAGGAAGATGACATAAGAAAAGTGATAAAAATACGAAAATTTTCTATACTATTACTAAAACAGATTTGTTCTTGCATCAAATCAAAGATATTTCAACACCAAATGGAAGAAATATCTAGGAAGAAGAGACTAGAAAGGAAGCAATCAATTATTTCAAAGATGTTCTGTTAGAAGTTGGACATGATAAGGAGCATCAAAGCGAGTTTTTGCAAAATATCCCATCAATTATCATGCGAAGACAAAACAAAAGCTTGATTAGGAAGATATCAATGGAGGAGCTATAGGAGGCAATACTCTCTTTCGACCCTGAAAAGGTACCTAGTCTTGATGGGTCTCCTCCAATTTTCTTTTAAATTCTTTTGGATACTTTAAAGAGTGATATGTTGGCTGCAATAAAAGAGGCTAGGAAAACGAAGGATATAATAAGCAAGACCAATGCCACTTTTAATGTGTTGATTCCCAAGAAAGACGAGATAAAATGTTTTTTTTTCCAATAAGCCTTTGTAATATGATTTGTAAGAAAATTTTAAAATTAATGTCAAATAGATTGAAAGAAGATTGTTTATCTCAAAAGAGCAATATGGTTTTCTTTGTAGTAAGCAAATCCTCAATGGTTTAAATATTGCACAAGATGCCATACACTATTAAAAAACTAGGTATGCGTGTAAAATTGGAAATGAACAAAGCATTTGATGGGGTTTATTGGAGTTTCTGTATGCTATTCTCATAAAACTGGTTTTACCCCTTGTTTGATCGATCTCCAGTCCTCTCTTTTCATCTTGATGAAGGATGGTGAGGCATGAAAGATCTGAATGTGAATTGAAAGTGCCATCTTCGGCCGTTGTATAGTGATTTATGTGCAACGTGGATGAGCACTTTTTGAAATCATATTGATAGAAAGTCTTAGCATGGAGACCTAAGCTCGTTGGAATGATTTTAACAATTTTTAGTGCCAAATCTAACAGACATGAGGTGTATGTTCCAATCATCTTGCTAGAATTCTCTTGATTTTCTCGACTGGAAAAAAACATTGCTTTTGGAGGCGTTCTTGTACTGTTACCAAAATCTGAGGTCACCCATGTATGGGGATTTGATTGGGCGGTCTTATGTCGATCTATATGTCGAGGTTTTCCGCTTGACCAACAAACAATTACATAGCGATAGGATCATCGATGTTTGTTGGTTTGAGGGAGAACTCTATATGTGGCAAATATGGGGGAACTCAAATCCTTCGAGAGTAACGATGGGCTATGCGAGGCAACCCTTGAGGAGAGCTGCAAGTCCACCTAATTGTATACTGACACCCTCAATTTTTGTCATTGTTGCGGTGCTTTTTGGCCTCGCCTTAATTATCTGGGTGATGAGCGCCTATTGTTGGTGTTTCTAGATACCCTGTGAATATATTTAGAGGAGCTCACGGGACAGCCGTGTATGGCTATCAATCTAATATTAGCAAAGTGGGAGGATATTAGAACTAGTGCTGCTTTGATACCATTGATAGTAAGAATTCCAACAAATTTGTATTAAATCGATGTCAATATTTATACATGCATATGGTTATAACCATATGTAATATTAGACTGCATGATCAGATTGTAGCACATCTCGGCTATAACCATAAGGGAAATAGCCAGTGGTTATAACTATATTAATCTCTCGATCTAACGTGAGTTGTAATAATAGAACTGCACCTAATAATGTAATATTTGCCTAACAAATGGACAGACGGATTGCCTGGGAAGGGGAGGGCGTCACCTTTGGAGTGCAAAGAGTAGGTGAATTGCCAAGATTTGGCACATCGTAGGGGTGGGATGGGGTGGCATGTGGTGGAAGGGGGTGTGTCGGCAAATTGCTCAACGTTGATGAATCATTGGTGAGGGAACCGGTAAAATGTTGAAAGGGTTGGGGGTGCCGACGAGTCAATGAACGGGGTGCAGTCTAGGAATTTGTTGGATAGGGGCCAACAGTGCACTCGGGGCAAAGTTTCAGATGAGAAATGCAGAATGCAAAATTGAGCAGACGATATTTGATGTTGAGAACCAAGAGAAAAATGAGACTTAGATCAGGACCATAAGCGGGAGAGGAAAGAAAGTGAGATTTGGGTGAGGGTTATACTAAGAGCAATTGTGATTGTTAAGGAGGCCGGAGCGAGGGGTAGGATTTGTTGGTGAAATGATGGAGATAGAGGGCATGGCGATGGTGTGGAGAAGTTGCCTCAAAGGATGAGTTGTTGTTGGGGACAGGCCAAGAGGAAAGACAAAAGGTTTTAGGGCTTGGTTTGGGCCCTCAAGTAAGGGAAGAGTGGGGTGGCTCCAATGGGGGGGAGAGCAAATGTGGCTAGACTAGCTTGCAATGAGTGTGCGACTGAGGGGGGCCATGAGAGGCACAAGATGAGTGTGGGGTGTGGGAAGGAGTGGAGAGAAAGGTAGGACGAGGGGAGAGGGTGGGGAGCACACAAAGGAGGTGGAAGGGGGGAAAGGGATGGGAAGAACGCTTCCGGTGGAGAGCAACAGTTTCGATTTAGCATAGATGGGGGAGGAGGTGGATCAATATATATGGCAGGCAGATCCTTGGTGCAACACGGAGAGAAAGGGAAGAAGTGAAGCTACTAGGGGAGGTCTGCAACTACTCATGGGAGAAAAACAATGGGGTCTCCATCAGCGTTGAGATCGATTTGGATAGGGATAAAAGGCACTAATCTGAGATAAATGAAGCAAGCGATAGCTTGTTCGAGACGACTCGATCTTGCTGGTCAGCGCCTCGGATCAAATTGGATAGAGCCGTGTTCCAGGTCAAGAGAATCCTTGCAAAGAGAAAGCATCCATGGCAGTTTTGTACAATAGCTGTTTTAATGTGTGCTTCTTTAATAGATGGTTTTCAACTGTTGTCTAAAAGACCCAAGTTCCGCACACAAAAAAAAAAAAAAAAGAGGGAAAAAGAAAAAAAAAATGAACTGTTTAATTTAGCATGTCATTCTAAATATAAATCTCCTTAAACATAAATCACCAGAATCATTATTTCATTTAGCCTTGAAACTAATGTTTACCAAGCAGAATATCTCAACTAATGTTAATTGATTTCTATCCTAGTGGTAAGCAGGGGCAATTCTTTTAGCCTCCACTATGACCCAGTTTGTGTGATAGATGAAGCTTACCTTTATTTGTTACAAGGAATTAGAATGTTTAAACTTTAGACATTGGAATGGCCATAGGGGTGGTATTTCCCTTTTTCTATTCATTTGGTGTTAGTATTGCCTAAATTTAATTCAAAGTAGAAAAATCCTTTTTTGTGAGAATGAAGATAAGAAAGAGCATAGACATTGGTTTCAATCTCATGTGCATTATTTTGTTTCTTTTATGTCATTTGGATAATTTGGACATCAAAAAACACACTCAAATTGTTCAATTACTTGTGATTTGGCCTAATATCTAGCCATACCAAGGGTTTCTGGTTGTGGAAATTTTGAATAAGCAAGGTATGCACCTTATATTTTGGCATAGATGGAGTTATAAAATACCAATAGGAGAGTGTTAATGAGGTTGCTTTTGCTTTTTCAGTGTCTTGCCACCTAATATGGAGGGAGCAGTCTTACAGTCAAGTCAATCAAGTGCTAAATTCGTTTTTGCAGGTGGTATGAGAGCTATTGTAAGTATGGTGTTAGATTCTTCTGATTTTTTTTTTTTTTGAAATTCTGTTATAATTAATGAAGGGAATTATATAATTCAGACTTTGTCATGTATCATCATAATAGATGGTGTTCATTTTGTGCAAGACGGTGTTTACCTCAAATATGTCACAGCACTTTGATGAGGATTCTAACTGGTTTTAAATGACTTTTATTAATTTGGTCTGTATGATGGCATTGCAACATCTATCTAATGTGCTGCATTTTGAATGAAATTACAAACAAAAGGCTAAAAGATTAAATATGTCAAGAATATTAATCGTTGAAATGTAATATATGTTCTAGCACATTTCTTATCACAACCTAGTGTTATTGCAGGGTGGGTTTCTTTACTTAAATGGTTTTCCATTTTCATTGAATTGCTTAATTTATATTAAATCCATATTTCATCCTCACTTTCCAGTTTTCATTGTTATAAGAAATTATTAATTTTATTCATATACATGATAGTAC